>JALGQZ010000003.1:54671695-56161695 GCA_023105745.1 Austropuccinia psidii
GTATAGCCAAGATAGCACCAAAACATGGAGCTGAGCCAAATTAGCTCAAAAGGTATCAAAAGAAAGGGGAAACTCACCTCTTTCTGAAAATATAAGTCCCATCACCATAGGACAAAGAATAACAAAGTTATTCATGCTCAAAGTTATGGCTGAGCATAAACCTTAATTTTCACCTCTCATCTGAAATACAGAGTAAGAGGCTTAACCCCATCAAATGGGTGTGAAAAATGAAGCCCTAAGCCAGGGCTATCCAATGGTACCAACCAAACTGAGATAGCACCAGTATTACTGAAGTTATGGTCCAATTCAGGCCAAATAAGGGTGAAAAAAACATTCACCTCTCATCTAACTTCTACAGTTTTAGTGTGAGATACCTAAAGTGGGGTCTTTTTGGAAAGAGAACAATCAGGGCTATCTGATTGTGTCATCCATTTCCTCATATCTCAACCATAGCAGAAGTTATTGGGCAAACAAGCCCAATACAGCTTTTTGTCTAAACCACACATATGTACAAAAAACTTGTACATGGCATAACTTTGCCATTTTTCATGATAACCATATCAAACAGGGTACCATTGTGTAGAACACATTCAGGGATACACACTGAGCCAATTTTGAGGTTGATATCTCAAAAACTGACAAAGTTATGGTTGCTTTAAGGTCAAAATCCCACAGTTTGGCCAATACAGACTTATAGTGGGATACTATCCCATAAGTATGATTATGAGGTGCCAAACAGATTCAGAAGCTTATTTATACTTCAATACCTCATAAGTAAGTCAAATACAGAGGACCATACAGGTTCTGTACAGTTTCTGACGCGTCAGAAGCACCAGAACACACCTGTAAACTCCATTGGTGAAAATTTTCACCCTGTATAGGGTAAAAATGACTACTTGTGGTTCTAAAGCCAAATTTCAACCCAATAATAGCCTGTATTGAGTGTATAGAACCACAAACCAGCCCACAGTAGTGAAAAGTTTCACTCTGTGGTCATGTGCAGAGGTAAACCACCTCCCACTACCCCAGAACAAGATAAAAGGAGGCTTTGCCTCACCAGGAAGCAAATCCAGCATCCTGTTCTTGATATTCTTACATGGTATAACTTCTCAAAAGAAGTGGTACTCTTAGAGCTTAACAGGTATAATTATTTTAGGGTTTATTATTGTAAACCAACAGATAAACACTGCACCCAGGGCTATCAACAGTACTCACCATCACTAAATTCATTTAGTATAGCCCTTTTAACCATCTATTATCTTAATTCACATCTTTATTTTCGTGTCACACTCATAGTTATAGCATTTATTTGTCATTGTAAAGCTATATCATAGAGCCACCCTGACATTTTGGGGGCCTGGCCTGGTTTTTTACCTATTTTAGTCGGAATTTTAGCTTGTTTTCACTATTTTTAGCTTATATTTATGCTTTTTAGAGTTATTATCCTTGTTTTATTGCTTATTTTCACTTTTTTTAAACCATAAGAATCCTTGAAGGGGATTAATTTTGTGGTTTTTCTCTATTCTGATTTTTTTTACTCAAAAATAAAAAAACTGTATACATATCCTTTTTTGAAAAATAATCTTTTTCATTTTTGAAGAGTTATAAATATATAACTTATATTTATAAAATATTATCTTTTTATAATAAAATAAAAACCATATTTTATTATTGTTTTTTTTCATAATATATACAAAGTATATATTATTTGAATTTTTCTTGAAGAAAAACTCTGATAATTCATTTTGCACCCAAATTGGTGTGAAAAATTGATTATTATTATTATTATTGATAATACCAATAATAATACTTCATAATAAAATAAAACCATATTTTATTATTGTTTTTTTTGATAATATATACAAAGTATATATTATTTAAATTTTTCTTACAGAAAAAATCTGATAATTCATTTTTTCACCCAAATTGGCATGAAAAATCAATTATTATCATTATTATTGATAATTTCAATAATAATACTTCATAATAAAATACAAACCATATTTTATTATTAATATTTCTTAATATATACAGAGTATATATTGGGGAGAGTTGATTGATATTTTCAATAATAACTTGTCCAAAGTGACTTATAAATTCCTAACAAAAAAGAGATTCAATCAGCTAGCTGAAACTCTCACTTTACAAATCAGAAATGATACCACCTCATTCCAAAGACTTTGGATTTCCAAGGGATTATTCCTTACAAAGAGAAAAAACCATCAGTTGCAATAGAGGCCTGGAAAAGAGAGAAGTTGAAGTTGTTCAAAGTCATAATACATGGTAAAATGAACCTTTATACACCTTCCAAGATGGGTTTCAACAGCAAACCTCCAGGAATGGCTTGCATAGAACAGTCTGTTCTAATCCATCAAATATTCCAAGAACTTCTCCAATGAGGAATGGCAGACAGGGAATTCAAATCAGCTTCCCACTACAAAGAACTTGTAGAAAGGATTCAGAAGATTTCCCTCAAAGAGATATTATTCAAAGAACTTATAATAGACAAGAAATGGAACAAGAGATAACACACTCTGACCCTTTCAGGCTCATGAGGACTGGTAACCCAACCAGACTCCCTAGTGGCTTCACACCACACAGGCACCAGCAGATCAGTGACCAAGAGTCACTATACTTTCCAATCCAAGATAGAATCCAGGAGAGGAAGAGGATCATAAGGCAAGAACAAGACTTCTTTCAACCAGAGGCTGAAAGAGTCAGATCGTATGATCCAGAAATTGTTGGACCTGTCGCAAGAAGTACAAAGAAACAACAAACAGTTGTAAATACTTCTAATGCACCAAGAAGCCCTATGATAAGGAATGATATCTCCACTCAGATGAAACACAATGTTGTGATACCTGAGAGTACCATAAGTAGTAATACTCTATGGTTACAATTTTCCCAATTTGTAGAACAAACTCAAAAAAAGCTTGAAAGATTCCATTAAAGTATTTCAAGGTTACAAGAGGTTTATAACTTACAAACCAAAACAATTCATACTCTTCAAGAGGACTATATTGAATTGTATAAAGCCTCAGAAGATTCCAAAAGAAGACTAAATCAAGTCTTAGAGGAGCAAAATCACTGCAAAAGGGACAGGGAATACCTTGATCAAGATATTGACATATTGTTCAATTTCTGCCAAAAAATGAAACCCCAAACACAAGGGCATGTTTCTGGAAACACCCCATACCACCAGGAAGACATCAAACCAGATTCTTTATTGGTGAATAAGGCAAGGTCTCCATCACAATACCAGGATAGAGATAATATGTCTTATACTGAAAAGGAAGCCTTGAAACAGCTTCCTGAGGCCTCAAGCTGGCCCAAATTCTCTGGAACTGGAGAGTATGATCATATGGAACTCATAGATTATATTGATGGACTCTTAACTGATGTAACAAGTATACCAGATTAAATACAGCTTTTAAAGGACATGCTAGTATTTAGTACACACAAATGAAAGAAATCCATGGCAGAAGAAACTGGCCATGGCGGAGGAGCCAGATAATCCAAAAGTACAGAAATAATACATGGATATGGCAGAAAACCCTTTCATTTGAAAATGATAGATACACAGTGGACAAAGATCCATATGATTGGTGTCTGAGACAGTCAAAAAGGCTAATAGCCATTGACCCTCACATAACAACAGAAATGAGAAATCACAAACTGTTGACCAAACTACCAGGAGATTTAGAGCATGCATTAAAATGCATATGCTCCAAAGAATCCACCTTGGATGAAATATCAACTACTTTGCAAGAAGTAAGGATTAGAACATCTATTGGTAGATACAATAACCATAGTACTGGTGATAACAGGGACAATCCAACCCTGGAAGCCAAAGAAACTCATGATTCAGATTCTGAAATCACAACAGGATTTCACAATTGTGAATCACCCAATCACTATGCAGAAAATTCTCCCAAAGACAGGGAAGAGATATTTGCAAGAGAGTAAGAAACAAAAAAAGACCAAGAAGGTCATGAATCTGACTCTGATAGTGTGGGGACTGGCTGTGGAAATAATTCATACAGTGAACCCAACCCCCATGAGGAATATTTGGTGGAATTTAAGAGCCATGGAATAGAGGAAATTGGTTCAGTCCACTCCCAAAGGAGGAAACCAATGACAAAACACCTGGATGGTTTGAAACATAAGCCACCAGACAGGGAGGGTATGACAACAAGAAAGTTGTTGGCTCAAGGTCACATAAACCATGCTAATACCTCCAAGAATACAGGGAAGTCTCATAAATGATGAGACTTTTTTTTAGAGGGAGGGTATGTCAGCCTGTGACTCAAAACCAGAGCACAAGCATGACAGCCAAAATACCATAAATCAATGGTATAGCCAAGATACCACCAAAACATGGAGCTGAGCCAAATTAGCTCAAAAGGTATAAAAAAAAGGGGAAACTCACCTCTTTCTGAAAATATAAGTCCTATCACCATAGGACAAAGAATAACAAAGTTATTCATGCTCAAAGTTATTGCTGAGCATAAACCTTAATTTTCACCTCTCATCTGAAATACACAGTAAGAGGCTTAACCCCATCAATTGGGTATGCAAAATGAAGCTCTAAGCCAGGGCTATCCAATGGTACCAACCAAACTGAGCTAGCACCAGTATTACTGAAGTTATGGTCAAATTCAGGCCAAATAAGGGTGAACAAAACATTCACCTCTCATATAGCTTCTACAGTTTTAGTGTGAGATACCTAAAGTGGGGTCTTTTTGGAAAGAGCACAATCAAGGCTATCTGATGGTTTCATCCATCTCCTCATGTATCAACTATAGCAGAAGTTATGGGGCAAACAAGCCCAATACAGCTTTTTGTCTAAACCACACATATGTACAAAAAACTTGTACATGGCATAACTTTGCCATTTTTAATGATAGCCATATCAAATGAGGTACCATTGTGTAGAACAAATTCAGGGCTACACACTGAACAAATTTTGAGGTTGATATCTCAAAAACAGACAAAGGTATGGCTGTTTTAAGGTTAAAATTCCATAGTTTGGCCAATACAGGCTTATGGTGGGATACTATCCCATAAGTATGATTATGAGGTGTCAAACAGATGCAGAAGCTTATTTATACTTCAATACCTCATAGGTAAGTCAAATACAGAGGTCCATACAGGTTCTGTACAGTTTCTGACGCGTCAGAAACACCAGAACACACCTGTAAACTCCATTGGTGAAAATTTTCACCCTGTATAGGGTAAAAATGACTACTTGTGGTTCTAAAGCCAAATTTCAACCCAATACTAGCCTGTATTGAGTGTATAGAACCACAAACCAGCCCTCAGTAGTGAAAACTTTCACTCTGTGGTCATGTGCAGAGGTAAACCACCTCCCACTACCCCAGAACAAGATAAAAGGAGGCTTTGCCTCACCAGGAAGCAAATCCAGCATCCTGTTCTTGATATTCTTACATGGTATAACTTCTCAAAAGAAGTGGTACTCTTAGAGTTCAACAGGTATAATTATAAATTATGATTATTGTATGGTTTATTATTGTAAACCAACAGATAAACACTGCACCCAGGGATATCAACAGTACTCACCATCACTAAATTCATTTAGTATAGCCCTTTTAACCATCTATTATCTTAATTCTCATCTTTATTTTCGTTTCACACTCATAGTTGTAGCATTTATTTGTCATTGTAAAGCTATATCATAGAGTCACCCTCACAATCCCCTTCATAAAAATCATACAACTGATCCCCAATTTTTGAAAAATGATTCATTAGACAGCCAAATATACAAGATAATTAACCTCCTGCTCATAATATCTATAAGAGATTCAAATTTCCCCTTTGAAACCCCAATGGCATTTTAAATTTGAAATAAGTATCTTTCCAATAAGCAATTAAATGTTTTTTTATCTTCATTTTAAGCCAAATTTCCTTTCTATTCTTAAAATATCAAGAGTAAACTTGAATAAACTGAATCTCAAAGTAGATATTTGTAAAATTACAAATAATTTTCAGGATATTTTGTTATTTGCATCCTTTGATAAATGCTTGAGTAATTCAGGGAGAAATTAAATCAAACATGCAATGAGATTAACTGTTTGTTTATTTCAAAAACCAATTTAATTAACATTGAGTATGCAGATAAATCCAAATTAGCCATATAATTTACTGATTTGGATTGTATTCAACTAATTTAGCTTTTCTTGTGGTAAAAATAACCCTCACCATCATTTGGAGGCCATTGAGACAGAAGTATAAGACTTCCATCTATGAATCCCATTTATCCTGGAAATACCTCAGATTACATGACTTATTTAATATCTCTCTATGCTTGCTTTTTGGGCCAGATAATATAATTAATCTTGAAATTTATCAAAAATAAAATGATATTATGGGTATACAAATCAATTACCTCATTAATAGCTCCAAATAATATTCTAATAATTCCCAAATACTATCCAATCCCACTGAATCCCAATAATTCTGATGTCACTTATAATTTTCTTTCTGGATTTCTTTCAAATATTTCACCCCCTTAAATTATTGTAGCTAATTTTGACAATTAATTGTGTGTTTTATGGTATAGTTGATAAAAATTGTCACATGAGAGGTTTTAAAATCACTTGAGGCGCAAATATCTAGCGATGGATGGGTTTATCAGGGGAAGAGATTTTATTGACTACATGGCATATGTAGTAGGGATATATAATATTATATTCATGAATTGATACTGGATTCAATGGAATCAAAAAGTTGAGGTGATTTCAATGATTAAAAAGAAGAGGATTTTGGCATAGTGAAAAAACTTTCTAACAGCTGGGTGGTGTATTACAAACCAATACAGTGCTAGACCTTGAATAAAAGGAGTAATGAATGTTATGAAATTTTGTATTACTTTTAGTCAGTGTATAAAAGCATTAATAAGAGATTTAGGAAGTTGAAATATGAAATTTGAAGAGCTTAAATATGGGGTTTGGTAAAAGAAAATATAGGTAATTTGTGCCTTGAAATACCACAGCTCTTGAAGTGTGGGATTTTTTTTTAGAAAAAATATGAAATTTGGATAAAAAAACTTGGTATTTGGAATTCAGGATTTTGTAAATTTAAAACACCCTAATAATAAGATATTAAAGCTTAAATTTTACTTTGAAAAAAATAAAACATAGTATCTATAAATTTAAAGTTTGAATCCTATTTCAATTTTTTTAAAAAATGAAAAAATTTTAAATTTTCAATTTTGTCTTATTTTGAACAGAAATATAATTCCTCATATCTATAATTGAAAAGTTTTAATTTTATTTTAATTAATTTTTTTTCAAAAAAAACAAAGAAATTTCTAATTCTAAATTGTTTAAGGCTTGTTGTATATTAAGGTTTTGAGCCAAATTATAAAAGCACTTTCAAAATTATTTTTTTTTAAAAAAAACAATCTTTTTTTTAATTTAAAAATAAATCTCACAATATTTTTCAGAAAAATAATATTCTAATTTCATTTTTATATATGATATAGTCATAAAAAATTACCCTTCAACTTTGTTTGTATTTTTTGATTTTTTTACTAATAAAACCAAAACTTCCTTTGATTTTAATATTTTTAAGTTTATTTTTTCTATCTTTTTGACCATTTTAGTTTAAGGTTTTTGTACATTTACAATTGATAATCCAAATATTACTTATATGAAGGCTGATTTACTGGTAAGTATTTTTGGTGTATAATAGCCAAAAATTTCCTCAAAACAGTTCCCACCAAATAATAAAAACACTGATTCAAAATTAAGGGATTTAAACCTGTACCAATCAACAAGATTGTGGGATTTGGATTATTAATCTTCAAGATTTATCTTCCATTACTGCACCCCTTTCTCAACATTATTAACCAAAGTTTTCTAAATCACTTAGCTCAGATTATATATATATTGATTTTCTTGAAATTAATCTAGAATATAAGATCTCATGTTTTTTTAGCTCACATATTATCCCTTTTTAACTTTCATCAGATACGACCAATAGGAAACTTCTTTAAATACTTCTACTACACAGATGCTGTGGATGGTGACAAAGGAAATACAATTATAAATATTTCCCACCAAGATGAATCCAATAGCTATTAATAGTTTTACTTTATACATTTAGGAGATGGTAAAGTTGAGTTATTTGAGTTCATTGTCTTATTATTTCTCAATTTAACTTACTTGTTTTCTCATCTACAACATTTCCCCCAAAAAATAATAGAATAAACAAAATAATGCCATTCAAGGAATAATACATAAAATATTACAAAGAAAAAAGTATTATTATGATTTATGAGAGGTGAGAATTGGGGAAGTATGAAAGAAAAATTTATACCCATTAAGTAACCAGAAGGCCTTGAAGTGTATATGATTTCAGTCCACCATTTATGGTTATTATGAGGTATGTCAAGCTATAATCCTTGACTCACCTTATACTGACCATGCTCGCTGTTTCAGAAAATGAACCCATCTGGTGAATGGGATGCAGAGAGAAGGTTACTGAAATTAATTTATAGATTATTTAGCTTCAGGTATGATTTTGATTTTCTATTGTGCTCTTATTTTGGTGTAAGAGAACATAGTTCAATTTTTGGGTTATGTAACAACCACTCATCAGGGGTAAGGGTATTCAGTCATACACCCACTCAAAACACCCCAAATCAGCAGATCCAGCATTTGTATCAGCATTCAAGTTCAGCAATCTTCATTCTGAACATGCATACAGCTTGGTACCTCAATACAGCCTGTCAATACCTGTACAGGCTGGATTCACCCAATACAGTTTCAATACACCAGTATGAAACTGTATGATCACTCCAATACACCACACCTCTTGTACAGGTTCTGTACAGCCGTACAGGACCTGTATTGGCCAGACTCAATTCAATCATCAAATATTCTCATGAAAATTCTTCCTCTGGATCAGGGCTGGTGATTCTCACATATACCAGCCCCTCTTTCTCCCCCCTGGGGACTTTTCCCCAGTTAATTAATTTAGTTTATTTATTATTTTATAATTATTCTTATCCGTATTTTGGGTATTATAATTATTTAATCTTAAGTTAGTCTTTGCATTTCTCTCTTTGCCTGTACAGTATGAGTTGGGTGGCCATATCCTTATTAACCCTTCTCTTTCCATTCTGACAGGTTGAAACAGTGGACTTGGACTTGTTTGTGGTTGGCTCTTCTATTCTTTACTCTTATCTTTTGTTGCTGCTTTTTCTTATATTTATTCTTAGCAATTTATCTTTAACACTCTTAAGTGTATCTCATCTTATCCTATCCTTGAGCCCTCCATAAGTGAGTCCCAGTTTACTGAGTGCCAGGCCCTCTTCACTTCAAAGAGCCCCTGTGACATTAAATTAATTAACTCATATTTGATTCTTTCTTTTCATTCATTTATATTCATTTCCTCTCATTCATCAATTATGACCTTTTCATGATTTTATGATTTTTATGATTTTTTATGAATTTCCTCTCTCATCAATTTTCATCTCATTCTTTTCATTCTTATGAAAATTGATTCTTTTCCTTTCTTAATCATTGCTGACCATTTCATCACTTCATTTTACTTTTATCAATCAAATTTTTTCTGTGTTCTTATTCAGGTTTTATCTAGGGATTATTGATTGGTTTAATTGATTGGATTAGTCATTGGGATTCATTTGGGTTATTGATTCAGGATTTATTGGATTTATTGACTTTGAACTCTCAAGATATTGATTGATCCTCAAGAATTGATTTTGATTATTGATTTGATTTGACTCATCAAGATATTGAATTGATTCCTGAAGATTTTGAACTGATTGATTGATTCCTCAAGACCTTGATTTCATATTGAAGATGCTGAATTATTGAATTATTGATTATTGATTTACTCAAGATTATTGATATTTGATTTGAATTGATTGTTGATTGATTGAATTGATTTGATTGTTGATTGAATTTGATTCCTCAAGATTTGAATTGATTCCTCAAGATTCATCAAGATTTTATTGTGATTGATTTGGCCAAATCTGATTATTCTTCTTAATACCATCAAGTTACTTTAATTCTTTTCATAATGCCAGTCCAGCATAGCCCCCCAGCAAAGAATACTAGATCCCAGAAAATTCCAGCTGTTCTCACTCCTACAGCAAGGGCTCCTCTTGACCGCACACCATCAGTTCATCAACTGAGTGCAAATTTGGACAGAGGACCACCAATAGAAGGAGCAGCACCCTCAAGAAGAGGTGGAATGAAATCTAGAAGATCAAGATCCTTTTCTGGACTTTTGGGTGGCTACCCTGGCATGTCTGAAGGTGCAAGAGCAAGATTAGGGGAAGTTGAAGATGAAGAGGGGGAAGAGTCTGTGGAAGAGGATGATTCTGGGGAGACTGAAGTGGCAGATGCCTTGGCAAATGCTCCAGAGGTGCCTCAGGGTTCTAATCTAGCCCTTTCTAGTCAACCTCTTGTCTCTCAAACTGATCCAAGTCTCCTCAAGATCATGGAGCAGATGACTCAATTCATGGGACAACTTACTCAAGCAGTTGCCCCCAGGGACAATTCCAAAGCCCCTGCTTTCAAGACTCCATCCATGAAGGCACCTGATTCTTTTGATGGTACTCAAGCTCATAAGTTGAGAGGATTCATTCAATCCTGTCAACTAATTTTCCATAATGATCCAGCAAACTTCTTCTCTGACAGGAAGAAGGTTTTGTACTCAACTTCTTTTCTTACTGGTAGAGCTGGCAAGTGGATTGAACCTTACCTCTCAAATATTTCCAATGAAGATCCTTCCTACCTCCTCAATAATTGGCCATTGTTTGAATCTCAATTATTTACTCTGTTTGGTGACCCCAATGAAGTCAGGAAAGCTGAACAAGAGTTGGACAATTTGAGGATGAAGGAAAGTGGTCATGTATCCTTGTACATTGCAGATTTCAGAAGCTCAATGTCAAGAATTGGAGATTGGGGAGAAAGAGCTTACATTCATGTGTATAGAAGAGGTTTGGCATCAAGATTATTGGATCAATTGGCTTCTCACCCTGGAACTTTTGACACTCTTCAAGAACTTATGGATGTCACTTTAGAATTAGACACAAGATATCATGAGAGGCAAAAGGAAAAGGGCAGTCATCAAGAGAAGAAGCCTCCAATCATTGGATCCAATTCCTCCAAGCCTCCTCCAAGTTCATCATCCAAGAAGCCTTATCACAATAAGAATAAGAAGGGGAAGAATTTTCAAATGTCCAAAGACAAGCCTCATGCTGCTCTCCTCAATAAGGACAACAAATTAATTGGTTCTGAAAAGGAGAGGAGGATTAAAGAAGGCTTGTGCAATTATTGTGGTGGAAAACACCCATTTGAAAAATGCTTCAAGAGGCCTGAGAATAGGCAAGGATCATCAGAAGGCTTCCCTAGCAAGCAGGGAAAAGCCTGAGTGGGAATCATGATGTGTTCAATGGTTCTCACTTATTTCCTTCAAGAGCACAATTGTGCACTCTGAATACTAGTGTCAAGAAATCTTTAAAATTTCTTATTTTTTCTTCAATCTCTGATATTTTTTATAGTATTCTCATTGACTCTGGTGCTACAAACTCTTTTATTGCAAAGAATTTTGTTCTCAAGTACTCATTGACTATGTCAGAGCTCCCTGAAAAGATTCGTCTTTTCATTTTGGATTCTAATGAATCCCCTGCCTTGTTCATCACCCATTATACCAAGTGGGTAGTTGACTTGCCTTCCTTCCCAAGCTTTGAATGGGATTTCTTTATCATAGATTCACCCAAAGGAGAAGACCTGATATTGGGCTATGATTTCCTTTACCATTTCAATCCCATTATTGATTGGAAAAATGGATTGATCACCTATGATTCTAATCATAAGGATTCTAGTGGTATTATTCCTTCTACTAGTAATGACTTAGCCACTGCTGTCAACAGTGTTGCTCTGGCTGGTGAACTTAAGACACCTTCCATCCCTTCTTCTGTCCATATCCCTTCCATAATTCCCTCTCAGTCATTACTTCCATCAAGAGATGAAGTCTTCAAAGAGATAAAGGATGTTGGAGAAGATGTTGCCATATCTTCACTTCATCTCTTCCAAGGGGATATGGACCTTCCTCCCTTATCTTTTCATGCATCCCTGGAGGAGCAGTGGGATGAGGAGGAAGAGCCAGAAGAAATTGAAACTGTGCTGAAGGTTGTTCCTCCTGCTTATCACCAATATTTGGATGTATTCTCCAAGGTGAAAGCAGAGAAACTTCCTCCACACCGCGCCTGTGATCACCATATCGAATTGGAGGGTCTTCTACCTCCAATTGGTGTTATCTACTCATTATCAAATCAAGAGTCAGAAACACTGCGGGCCTACATTTCAGAGAATGTAGAGAAAGGTTTCATTAGACCAAGCTCCTCTTCAACAGGAGCACCTGTCCTTTTTGTCAAGAAAAAGGATGGAGGTCTTTGTTTGTGTGTTGACTACCGCAAACTCAATGCTGTCACTAGGAAGAACAGATACCCTGTTCCTCCTATGAACCAGCTTCTTACCGTATTCAACGGTTCCACTATCTTCTCCAAGATAGATTTGTGTGGTGCATATAACCTCCTGAGAATCAAAGAGGGGGATGAGCACTTAACTGCCTTTAGAACCAAATATGGCAGTTATGAGTATCTGGTCATGCCATTTGGTTTGACCAATGCTCCTGCTTCTTTCCAAAATCTAGTAAATGATATCTTTGCAGATTTTTTGGATGTGTTTGTTGTGGTTTATCTAGATGATATTATGGTCTTTTCCAGTTCCGAGGAGGAACATGTCAAACATGTGGCCTCTGTCCTCCAAAGACTGAGGGACAATAATCTGTTTGCCAAAGCCTCCAAGTGTGTATTCCATGCCTCAAGTGTGGAATACTTGGGCTATGTTGTTTCGAGTGATGGCCTCAAGATGGATTCTTCAAAAGTTCAGCAAATCCTCAATTGGCCTCAGCCCAGAAACATCAAGGCTCTTCAATCTTTTCTTGGCTTTGCCAATTTTTATCAACGTTTCATTAAAAATTATTCTAAAAAAATCACTTCTCTCACTTCCCTCCTTAAAAAAGATTCTCCCTTCATCTTCAATGAGGAAGCTCTTAGTCAGTTTCAAGCACTCAAAGAAGCTTTCACCTCTGCTCCTATCTTATCTCACTTTAATCCTTCTCTACCTACTATAGTAGAGACTGATGCTTCTGATTATGCATTGGGTGCCGTACTGAGTAAGGTGAATGACTCTGGAAAGCATCCCATTGCATTTGATAGTCGCAAGCTCTTGCCAGCTGAGCTCAACTATGAGATTCATGACAAGGAACTCCTTGGCATAGTTTGGGCTCTCAAGCGCTGGAGAGCATTTCTTCTTTCTCTTTCCAATCCTTTTGAGGTCTTGACAGACCACTCTTCCTTGCAATATTTCATGTCTTCCAAAGTTCTTACTCGTTGTCAGGCCCGTTGGGCCGAATTTCTCTCAGAATTTCATTTCACTATCACTTACCGCCCAGGCAGGCTGGCCACTTTACCAGATGCCTTATCACGTCGGGACGACGTGTACCCAGAGAGGGGGGTGGACTTCATCAGCAAGAATCCTCAGAATTTTCATCAAGTACTTAAGCAAGATGGAATTCAAGAGTCAAGATTCTTCTCAATCAAAGTGGAAATTTTCTCAGATTTAGTTGACAAGATTCAAGAAGAAGTATGGCAAGACAAAGACTATAAAGAAATACTCAAGCAACTAGCAAGAGGTGAATCAGTTCCAGATTATTCTCTTGAACCTCAAGCCAAGTTATTATTATTCAAAGATAGAGTGGTAATCCCAAGCAATGAAGAACTTCAACTCAATATTCTTCAAAAGCGTCATGACTCACCATTGGCTGGCCATCCTGGCCAGGAGAAGACCCTCAAGCTCATCAAGAGGGATTTTTATTGGGCTGGCATGAATCAATTTATCAAGGACTATGTGTCCTCATGCCAGCAATGTTCAAGAAACAAGAACATCCATCACAAGAAGTTTGGATTACTCAAGCCTCTTTCAATTCCATCTGGTCCTTGGAATTCATTATCAATGGACTTTATCACTCAATTGCCACTGTCCAACAACTTTGATTCAATTTTAGTAGTTGTGGACAGATTCTCAAAAATGGCAATCTTCATTCCAACTTATGGAACAATCACTGCTCTGGATTTAGCTCAAATCTTCATTAGTCATGTATTTTCCAAGCATGGCCTTCCAGTCAGTATTATTAGTGATAGAGGATCCTTATTTGTTTCATCATTTTGGACTCAATTGTGTCAGCAGCTCAAGATATCAAGAGATCTTTCAACTGCCTTTCACCCTGAAACAGATGGACAGACAGAGAGGGTAAATCAGATACTAGAACAGTACCTTTGGATGTATGTCAGCTATCATCAAGATGACTGGTACACCTGGCTCCCTCTGGCTGAATTTGCCTATAATAATGCAGAACATTAATCAACCAAGCAATCACCTTTTTTCACCATTTATGGAAGAAATCCCAGCTTTGACTCAATCCATATTTCTCAAGACTCACCTGCTGGAAAGTTATCAACAAAACTCCAATCAGTACAGCAAGTTGTCAAAGAAGAATTAGAGTCAGCAATAAGGAGATTCAAGAAGTATGCAGATAGAAATAGGGCAATTCCACCTGATTTCCAACCTGGGGACAAAGTATGGCTATCCTCCAAGAACATCAAGACCACAAGACCAACCAAGAAGTTATCAGAAAGATGGTTGGGACCTTTTGAAGTTCTGAAGAAGATTGGAAGTCATGCATATCACCTCAAGTTGCCTCAGCAATGGAAGACAGTTCACCCTGTATTCCATGTGTCCTTATTAGAACCAGTCAAGCATTCAACTATCCCAAATCGACATCAATTGCCACCAACACCAATCCTAGTGGAGGAGCAAGAAGAATGGGAAGTGGCTCAGGTTCTGGACTCAAAACTCAAAAGAGGTAAATTATGGTATCTTGTAGAGTGGAAAGGATTCAGTGAAGACCCAGAAAGAACCACTTGGGAACCAGCTTCCAACCTTACCAACTCACCAGACCTTGTCAAGGATTTCCATTCATTATATCCAGACAAGCCTGGTCCCAATACCTCAAGAGTTTGATTTTATGGTGCTTGGTGGGGAGAAGAAGTTATGAAAGTAAGTTCCTCTCCTGGCATGCACCTTTAAGGGGGTATTCTACCCATATGTTGTTGTAAGCATCACCTTGGCCACTTTGTGAGCACTTGTCATTTCTTTGGACAGGTTCAGGAAGCATACAACATCAATACCCTCCATTGGGACCTTATCAAGATATGGCCCAATGTTCCTTTCTATATTCTTCATTTCTTTCTTTATTATCATTTCATTTTATGCCATTCATCATAATTCAAGACACTCATTACTTCAAGTCATTTACGGCAAATCTTTTCAGAAGCCATTTATGGCAATTCATTTCAGAAGTCATTTATGGCAATTCTTTTCAGTTTTATGGTGCTTGGTGGGGAGTGGAAGTTATGAAAGTAAGTTCCATCTCCTGGTATGCATCCCTGAGGGTTCTACTTCTTGTAAAACATTACCTTGGCCACTCTGTGAGCATCAAATGCTTGGTTTCCATTTTTTCAGACACTTACTGGCCAAAATCAAGCAACTCACCACAAGAAGGACCAACCACCAGGATTTTTCGTTATTTCTTTCTTTACTCTCATTTTTCTCTTATTCTTTTATTTTTCTTTCTTTCTTTACTTGTATAATTTCATTTCTTTTTATTTCATTGGAAGCAGCAGCATCCCCTCCCAAATCACGTAATGGGAGGTTCTTTTATTATTTTAATCATTCTATCTTAACTCATTTATTAGTTGTTATAAGAGCACGGATAGGAGTCAAACCAACCGTAAACAGGAACAAGACACTGGATTTCACTCCACCCAAATCAAAAGTTCGACCTCAAGGGAATTGGGCCACAAGTCAATCCTGGCCCCCCTCAAAACCTCTCAATCTCAAGGTCCAAGGCCCCTTTGGGGCTGGAGTCATCACCCAGGGCCTCCCCTGCAACTTTGGGGAAGGCCAGGGTTTGGTGGTCCTGGACCCCACCAATGGGTCCAGGCCATAAAGGTGAATTAGTTGATTTTGGGCCATTTTAGGTCCCATGACCCCCTTGGGTCACCAGCAAATTTGGGCCCAAGGGGTCCATTTTGGTCCTGGGGGCTTCCAATAACCCCCACGGACCGCGGCATACGGTCCACGGCCCACGGACCGCAGACCAAGGTCTACGGACCACGGCCCACGGACCGCGGCGTACGGGCCGCGGACCGTAAGACCCCAAAGACTCAAAAAGGCCAAAAAGGCCAGAAACTTGCAAAATCAAAAGAAAAGGCCAAAAAAGGCCATGGACCAAAATCCTCACCAAAGACACCAAGGACCCAAAAAGGCCAAAATGGCCATAAACTCAAGGAATCCTCAAGACCATCCATAGAGAAGGCACCAGCCCAAAATCACCATAAAGGGCTGGTTGAGGCGTTTTGAAGGCCATTGGGGACAAGACCCTTGAATTCTTGTCATCATCAATTTCCTTGATTGGGCTGGCCAGATGACTACACTTCATATACTCATCTGGCACCATTTTTTGAGCACAAGAGCTCAGTGGCCATAATTTTGGGATACAACCCAAGGCCATGCCCCAAGGACGTCAGTTGTTTCAATCAGGAGAAAGAACAGTTCGAAGTGGGGTATTTACTCAAAGTTAAAAGAAGGGGGGAAATAATTTAATTGACAGAGATAAGATGGAGAAGGATTTCGAGATAATTGCCAAAAGAAAAACCTTCCAAGGAATTGTGTGGGGGAGTGAAATGCCACTCAACAATGGCAGGTTATTATGGTGTTCAGGAGCCCACCAGTTTCAAGAGGGGGATACTGTAACAACCACTCATCAGGGGTAAGGGTATTCAGTCATACACCCACTCAAAACACCCCAAATCAGCAGATCCAGCATTTGTATCAGCATTCAAGTTCAGCAATCTTCATTCTGAACATGCATACAGCTTGGTACCTCAATACAGCCTGTCAATACCTGTACAGGCTGGATTCACCCAATACAGTTTCAATACACCAGTATGAAACTGTATGATCACTCCAATACACCACACCTCTTGTACAGGTTCTGTACAGCCGTACAGGACCTGTATTGGCCAGACTCAATTCAATCATCAAATATTCTCATGAAAATTCTTCCTCTGGATCAGGGCTGGTGATTCTCACATATACCAGCCCCTCTTTCTCCCCCCTGGGGACTTTTCCCCAGTTAATTAATTTAGTTTATTCATTATTTTATAATTATTCTTATCCTTATTTTGGGTATTATAATTATTTAATCTTAAGTTAGTCTTTGCATTTCTCTCTTCGCCTGTACAGTATGAGTTGGGTGGCCATATCCTTATTAACCCTTCTCTTTCCATTCTGACAGGTTGAAACAGTGGACTTGGACTTGTTTGTGGTTGGCTCTTCTATTCTTTACTCTTATCTTTTGTTGCTGCTTTTTCTTATATTTATTCTTAGCAATTTATCTTTAACACTCTTAAGTGTATCTCATCTTATCCTATCCTTGAGCCCTCCATAAGTGAGTCCCAGTTTACTGAGTGCCAGGCCCTCTTCACTTCGAAGAGCCCCTGTGACAGGTTATTTATCATTGTGATTAGTTTTGAAATTCCCATTATAGGCAAGAATACCTCAAGTTCAAATGGAAATTGTGAAAAATGTTGTGGATTATCAAAAGCTTGGGATTACAAGTGTATAGAATAAATTTACCTGGAAATTTGTGTTTTCATGGAATACATAAAGATTGATAATATTCTAAAAGAGCTGGCCAAGGCCCTGGTGGCCATTGAAGTTTCCCTTTTCATTTTTAAGTCTTATTGTTTCAACAATGTTTGAAAAGGTATTTCTCTAAAGTTTTTCTAGATTAAAAGGTGCCAAACTGCATAAATTTCCTCACAGCTATATGGTTAGAAGAAGAAATAGTTGATCAATTAATTATAGAGTTTACCAGAGGAGAAAAAAATAAGCATGGTGGTGGATTTTTGGACAACCAAGGATCAAAGCCAAAGCTAAATGGCCACAGTGACTCAATGGATCAATAAAAACACTCATTCCTTTCATAAAAGACTTACATAGTTTTTTGTAAGTGATTTCTACTGATTTATCTTATATAGCCATGTTGGTTAAGCTGTGTCCAATGTGACTGGGATTGCTATTTAAAGAATGGGTGGCTCCAATACAGGAATGAGTCTTGCATAGAGGGTGAGCATTGAGTTATGTTTTACATATTCAAATAGGACACAAATAGCTCTTTGATATATTTTTGAATATGAAGAGCCCATAAGTCATGTATATATCCACAATTTATCACTTTTATAAAGCAGAAAATGAGTAATATTTTTTTGAGTAAGTAAATCTATTAATTTAAGGCCAGATTTGACTTCTACATAAAAATACACATAGGATTATTACATAAGGTAAATAATATTAAATTAGCTCTATGAGGTGGTAATATGCAATATACATCAACATATAATCATAAATAACACATAGGAGAATTGTGAGTTTTTATTTTTTTATTTTTACACAAAAATAATGAGATCATGACAAATAACATATTTCATATGAGCTAAAATGAGCATTATTCATGTTTGTAGAAATTACAAATACCATGTTTTTACATAGATTATTGTTGAAAAAATAGTGGATCTCAGTCTTGAGGGCCAAATCACTTTTTTGACATGTAAGAAATTCAGAGGGGACCAAAGAAATAAAAGAGAGCCAGGGTAAAAAACTGCTAAGGTCTCTGAGGCTTAGAAAGCTCAAAAGATGGTATACATGGCTTATTCTTTCCCAATGGGCTTATTAGAAACTTTTGGAATGTTTTTGATAAGTCTAAGTCCCATCAATAATGATAAAATACCATAAACGCTGCTCTTTTGCAATGTTAAGAAGGTAATGAGCACCTTTCACTCCTGTTAGAAAAACAATTCTCCATGATTTACCATTAATAAACCCCAAAAATTCAGTTGAAGCTCTTTTGGGCCAGTATTCATAAGATTATGTCATAGTAAGCAGCTATTACTATACCATTTTACTGTACCATATACCAATAGAGTAAGAAAACAACAATTCATTAAAAATAAAATTTTGGATGGGTTACCATGAAGCTTTCAGGACTAATAGAGTAAGTCAAAAGACAAACTAAAGCCAAAAATAATTGTGGATTAACTATCCCAACTGAAACATTTACTTAAAATCTAATTTTAAATAATCTACGTGAAACACTAAAGGTTAAAAATTTCTCATAAATGGAATTCTTTGATGGAATTTCCAATGAAATAAATAAGCTTAGAATTTTGTTATATTTTAATAAATGAAGAATTAATGGGGTTAATTGATGATTTATTAACCATAAATGGGTTGGAATCCATATAAAATAAATTAATTGATTAATTTTGATAAGCTTATTCAAAAAATGCTGTAACTATGAATAGATATAGAATAAATGGCTTCTCATCTATTGGTTTTCAGTTTACTCCTTTTAGCTCCTCTGGAATCTGTTTTAAACTTAAAAGAAGCCTACTATTTATGTTTTTCCCAAGAATCATGCAATACTAACTTCAAATTCATACTATTATACCACTGAAAGATATTATAAAAGTATTCTTAAGTAATCTTGATCTTTTTAAATAATTGAAAGATGTTAAAACAATATGATAGTAGCTTAATAGTAAAGATTTATACCTTATTAATTTCTGCTCAATTTTTTTAAATCCACAAGCACTCCTCTAAGATTACTCAAAATACCTTCAGCTCTTCATTTCTATGTGGCTTAAAGGCCTTGATATCATATTAAATGGTTTTATTTCTCCTTAGAGCTATTTATATCCATTTTTAATTATGAATATTGGTATTAATAAGTATCATAAATGGAAAGCTTATAAATTCTGTTATATCTAATTCTATCTTAAATTTCCTCACAAAGGAATTATATTTTACAATATTCTTCCTCTAGAGTAAGATTTTACAATTTTTTTAGCTCATAAAGACTTATTGTAATGTGCAAAATATTTTGACAGTATGATGAAGCCTGGTAAAGGACTAATACTTCTATTTGCAATATTTTCCACTTTTTTGATGACAGAATAATTGTCTTAATAAAATCATTAAATAATTAAATTTTTTGATTTATATGATCTAGTATATCATTTAATCTATATATCTATAATTCTTAAGTGATTGAAAACTCAAAATCTTTTCAAAATAGTCAAAAATATTTATTATATTTTTTTTAAGGGAGGTAATAGTACATTAGTCTTATTGAACCAATTTTTTCATAGAAACAACTTAAATTTGGGGTCCTGGATGTGATTTTAAGCTGAAGAAGGACTCATTACCAGAAACCAGAAATTTTGTTTTCTTTTGGAAATTGGAAATATACAATTTCAATAGCTATATACGGGTGTTGGTAAACACACATAAGCTTTTAGTAAGAACAAGTGATATCTTATGTGTTTTCACCAAAAAATACTTGTTTTTACCAATTTTTGGCCAAAAGCAAATAGTTTTATGGCAAAATATAAAAAACTTTTTTCTTTATCAAATACTCAAACTAAGCTTTGAGATATTAGTTTAATTCATTTCTTGTGTTCTTTGTGCTCTTTGGTAACTTCTCCAGGACAGAGATTCTAGCATATTTTTCAGATTTATCATTTGGAAGACAAATGATAAAAAAAGTATATGCCATAATTCTCTGCACTTGAAAATACACCAAGGGATAAAAAATAAAAAAGAAAAAAATTCCTTTAATATTCTCAAAATTAGTTGGATTATTCTATCAAAAAAAACTCTTTTCATTTTTTTCCATAAAATTATGTGCTTTTGGCCAAAAATTGGTAAAAACACATAAGAGCTTATGTTTTTCTTACTAAAAGATTACATGTGTTTACCAAAAAATATTATATATATAGCTGTGTTTTCAATATAGATTTCTTTCAAAAGAGTATATGGAACCATTGAGTAATTTGGAATTTAATTCTATTGTATTTACACATGGACTTTTAAAATTCAATGACCTTATAAAGATTATTCTTTGAGTTATTCTGGGTTTTTGGACTTCAAGTATGTTAAATTTATTTTTTTTTAAAAAATATAAAATTATTTCATTTTTTCACTCTTTAAGTGATAAATTGACATCTATCCATGATAGTGTCTTTAAAGCATGATAGTGTTTCTCAACTTAATGAAAAATATCACTCTAAATACTCCAAATCCTCATAATAGTCCTCTAAAGGAAGTATTGAGATTGGGACAATCCCAAAATTTTATTTTACTAAAGGAAGGTTTCAACAAAGTGAGTTTCCAACACTATAACTATAAATTTGACAGAATCACTAATTATTGAATGATTCCAAATATTCAACATGATAAGATGGATGTCAACCCAGTGCCCAATCCACTCAATTAAAAGAAGAAAATTTGGAATACTCCTCAATTACCACCAGTTCCACAATAACTGATGCCTCTTCAGAAGAAATCTGTGGAAAAATAATAAAACTAGTACTGGTGCTAATATAGAGCCACCAAAAATGAGGAATGAGATATTTTCACAAACCTATGGATGGGAACCTTTAACTCTTTCCTGTTAATCAAGAAATTCTCTGGAGCAGAGAGGACCAAAGAGCTGGTTGAAGTCTTGTACCTATTGAAGGACAAAGAAAGAGTCCAAAAAAATAACAACCTGCATAAAAAATCAGAGTGTGTTGTCAGTGGGCTAGAAAAAAGCCCTGAAAAAACATTTTCCAACAGTGCCAGATCCTCCAGAAAGCTCAGGAAGAAAAGATACAGCTGAAAAGGAGCCTCTAGATCTAAATTAAACCCCCAAGGAGCCCAAAAACAGAAGCAAGGGTCACAAGAAGAATTGGAAAGTAAAAGGGAAGGCCAAAATGTGTGAAATTTACAGCCAAAGGTACAGGATATCCAAAAGGGGTCAGTCATCCATGGAGAATGTGCTCAACTTAGGAATAACTAATGGAGCTTACATACAAAGAAAAACAAAGAATGAAACAGTCAGTTACCAATAAATAGACTCTTTCAGGCTTATTGAAGATCCCAATTCATGTACTTAAATTAAATTTGAAAGAATTTCCAATTTACTTACTACTATGAATGAAATTATGTCTTTGAATAATGAATCAGTTTGAAATCGCTTTCTCATTTTGAAAAAATTCCTTTCTAATTTTGGAAGCTGAATGGCTAGAATTGAGAAGAAGATTTATGTTAATGTTGTTAAAACATAGAAACTTTAATAAACTTTATAACAGGCCAGATTGACAATTTGAAACTTCATATTAATGGATTGGACAAGAAAAACCAATACAATTTGGACTTATTCCCACACCAATCAGAAAATTTTTGACAAAGGCAGAAATGAGCTCAAAAAGGATAAAAAAATAGAATATAGAATAAATATCTTGTAAAATAGATCAATTTCCCAGAGAAATTTCACCAATAAGAAGTATACTGGATATCTAACCTGCATTGAGACAAAGGGATACCATAATTAGTATACCATCTAAGATGAAAAGTTTCTTTAATTCAAAAGATGATACAAAAGTGGATCAATAGCCAAAAGTAACTGGAGAAGGTGAATATAACCATAAAGATTTCATCAAATTCATTGAGATCTTAGAAGAAAATTTCAATATACCAGATAAATTTATCACAGAAATATTTCATTCTTTCTTACCAAAACATCTGAGAAATGGTATTACAAGGTCAGAAAAGACTATTTTAAAAATACTTGGCTTTTGTGGAAAGAACATATCATTTCTAAATGAGAAAATTATTCTTGTAGATTAAATATTTAAGATTCCTTTGAAGAAGCCATTTTTAACCCTGACAAGGATAAACCTATGAATTTGTTACTCAGAAAGGAATCAAGCATAAAAGCTCCTGATTATAAGCTCAATGAGAAGTTAGTTCAAAAAATGACCTTAAGGAAGTGTGGTGGTGAATTTAAATATTCAATTAAATAAAGATATTCATAAATAAACCTTACTTAAGATTATATTAATGAAATGGAGGAAATTACTCCTAGGACCAGGATTGGTAAAAATTGAAGCAGAATGCTACAGGAAGAAATAAATAAAATGAAGCCTGCACCAAAAGAGCAAATTGAAAAGATTGATAGAAAAACTTTGAAATGTCATGAATGTGAAAGCACTTTAAATTTAGAAAATTCATGAAACAAGAAAAGGATTAATGAGGTTCATATACCTGAACTAGAAGAAAATTTGGGAGAAGAAGAGAAATATGTAGAAGATTCCTCCCCTTCATAAGAAGATTAAGAAATAGATAGTAATGGAAATTAAAACAATAATTGCCTTATCTTAAGTAAATGAGGTTAATACTCACTTAGCACAATATTGTAATAAATGTATTAATATTTTCAATATAAAAGACAAAAAAATGAAGAAAACAAAATCTATTGGAGAAAAAGGGTATACTTGAGTATCTGCTTGCATCAAATCAGCCATGATGGAAAAAGAGATGTGGGAGTTAATTCTTACACAGGTTCCTTCTGAAAATGTGTCCACAAATATATCTTGCATCAGTATTTCTTAAATGGGAGGGATATTTCTTGCCCATCAATGGTGTGAAATACAGAAGCTCTACTAATGATATGTAGCCTTTGGAAATATTCAAAGGAGACATTTTCTTCCTGCACCATAATAAAGGGGTGTATATTAAAGATTAATTTGTATTAATGAATAATTTCACCTCCAAACACTTTATACTTGGAAATAAATATATCCATATCTATGGAATATATATCAACAGCTACAAAGACAGATATATTACCACTGGAAAGAGCATAAGACAGAAATCCAATTTATCCCTTGTGAAACATAGTTTCTCAAAAAAAATGATGAAAGTTAAGGAAGAAGAAAATGAATTACAAAATATCTTTCCATAGCACAAATTAACAATCAACTGTAATCAAAAAATAAAACAAGACCTGAAAAACCTGCTTATCAAGCATAAAAATGAGCTCCTATGAGCAATAATTCTTCATGAAGTGGACCTAAAGTTAAATATTTGGAGACATTATAAAACAGTATTTAGAATAACAGAATAAAAATCTAGTTCCAGAGCTAGGGAAGCACTTGAGAAAAGTATCAAAGAGATTTTTCAACTAGGTTTCCTGAGGAAATTGCGCTATAATGAAAAGGTTGAGGTAACTACTCCTGTCACTATAGCCTGGAACAATGATAGATTCAGGATGGTTGTTAATTTTATATCCCTGAATACCTATACCATACTTTGAAGATATCCAATTACTAGGATTGAAGAAACCTTTCTACAGATGTCTAAGGCCAAATTCATCACCTCAATGAATTTTCTCAAAAGATCCCACCAGAATTTTTTTAGAGATAATTACAAAAAGCCTTTGAGGATTATTGTAAATTGTGGTATTTATGGATATTTAAGGATGCCTTTGAAAATCAAAAAATTAGGCCTCTAATTATTAAATAATGATGAATAAAATCTTGTCCACTGGCACTGAGATATAAGAGGGATGGTTGATAATATACATTGATGATATCATCATTTTTTCAGAAACTTGACCATTAAACTTGGAAATAATCCAAAGAGGTTTGGAAAAAAGTGATTCAAGAGAAAATGAAAATATCATAAAAATATTTTTCCTAAGAAATTAAAGCACTTGGACATATTGTTTCTGGTATTAGCCTTGGAATAGGGAAGAGAAAAGTAGCAGAAGTCTTAATTAATACAATTCCACAAACAAAAAAAGAAACTATGCCTATTTTAAGATTTTCTAGCTACTCAAGACAAAATTTTGAAGACTTTTCAATGTTTACTAAGAGCCTCTACAGTATCTGTGACAAACAGACAGTTTTTGAGATCACACAGGAGAGAGTCACAGCTTATGGAAAAATAAAGCACACCGTAAAAAATCCATCTCTAATCATTATGATATATTGGAAAATCTCTTTAAAGTGCTACCTTTATGCCAGTGAAAAAGGATTGGGTTATTCTCTTTATCAGGTACAAATTGTGCAGAACAAACCTCATAAAGTACCAGTTTTCTTCATTTCTAGATAAATAAAGCATATAGAAGATAGATATGGTGCAAGAAGGATGGAATTTGCATTTTTGGTTTGTGATTTATAAAAACTCCATTAATATTTGGATGGGATAGTTTTTTAATATATAACTGATCTTAATGAAGTAGAATGACTTCTGAACATGAAAGACCTAAATATGAACACATTGAGATGTCAAATAGCAATCCAAGAATATAGAGGCAATATGAATATTGACCATAAGGAAGGAAACATACAAAGAAATTAAGATGGAATTAGTAAATGGCCTTTATCCAATACACCTAATAATCCAGCTTATTTAAATTTGGAAGATGAACCCCAAATTCAAATTTAAGGTATCAATATCACTGATGTTGAAACAGAATTATTTAAGGAAGTCAGGATATCCTATAAGAAATAGAAATTTTCAAATACTAACCAAAATCCTTGAAAAATATTCTCAAGACACTTATTGGAGTCATTCCTTAGATGAATTATGGAAATGTGACTTTTATGATGGCAAATTTCACTCGTTTAATGGAATTCTCTACCACAGGACTGAAAATTTCTGTGTAAGGGCTCTTTGTGACATATCTCTTATTGATACCATAATTAAAGGATTTAATCAAATTATCTACTATAGAAACCTGTCTAAATATAGGAAAATTGAGAAAGTGAAATATTGTGCATGGTGGCCTCATAGGAGGAAAGAGAACATTTAGTACTGTCACAATTGTGATATATTTCAAAGGTTTAACAGAAGAACAGGAAAGGTTTGGGTAACATGATTCATATTCAATAAACTAACTCCCCATTGGAAATAGCTTACATGGACTGGGTGATAGCCTTACCAGCTGGTGGAGTAATAGACAGATATAGAAAAACTTCCACATTTTTTCCATGTTATAAAGATTAAGAAGCTATTGATACTGGTATCCTCATCTCAAAAAGATTCATATAATATACTTGTATTTCTAAAACTATCATTAGCTATAGAGACCAAAAATTCAAATTAGCTTTGTGGACCAATCTTCAGAAATTTTTTGGAGCCAAGCTATCATTATATACAGCTTATAATCCTGACAATTATGGATTATCTAAAAGAATAATCAAGAAACCTGAATAAATGATCATAAGGCTGTTTGAATATTCTTTAGAGTTCAAATAATCAGATAAATTTAACCATTACTGGTGCACCTTGATCACCAAGACTTTATTGGCTTACAAAACCTCTATTCATAAATAAATAGGTACCACACCTTCAATTATAAAAAAAGGTTTGAATATAGAAATTCCAAAATACATTTTAAAAAAAGGGTTGATTAAAATTCACTAAAATTCTTCTAGCGCCATAGTTATTAATGAAAAAGTGAGAAACCATCAATTAAAAAGCATGAATTATTTTTTGAGTATTCCAAACAAAGCTGGGAAAAAGGTCATGAAACCCCATATTTCAAAGCAGGAGATCTGTTTCTAGTTTCAACATTGAATTTTGAAAATATCAAAGGAGCCATAAAATCAAATATCACTTTTCTGGAACTTTGATTTTTGAAGAACTTAATACATCTAGTGCAGTAAAAGTAGAAATTAGAGGAGAATTTGAGACTAAAGATTCAGCTTTTCCACTAAGTATACTTAAGGAGCATAAATGAACTGATAAAGAGTTTTTTCCTTCAAGTAACCCAACTACTCTGCAATTTCCCTCATCAGAACAATATAAAACTAAAAATATTATAAAGATCCTGAAAAAGAGGAGGTTGAGAGGTAAAAATATTAGGGAATAATGAGTTTGGTATAAGAACCGATTCCATGAAGATGATGGGTTAACTGAAAAAAACATATTTGACTCAGATATAGCTCTATGATGATTTAGGCATGAAAGAAAGCCCAAAGCCTGAATGTTCCTATAATTTTGCTTCAATTACTTGATCTAAGTAAACCAGGAGGTTGGAAAGTCGACTTTTGCCCCCTTGGGGGATTTATTTTGATTTTGTCTCAATACAATTTTTTTATGATTATACTTTTTTAGTAAATGGGAATGGGAGTTTCAAGATATGCTTTACATACCAAATTAGGCCACAAATTGGTGTATGATAAATTTTGGAATATAAAAAACCTATAAGTCATGTATATATCAAAAATTCCACACTTTTTATAATGAAGAAACATGAATGACTTTTTTGTTAGTAAGTAAATCCAATGATTTAAGGAAAGATTTGAATTCCACACAAAACTTTATGCAGGATAGCTTCATAAAGAAAATAACCTTTAATTTACTATATGAGGTGGTAATAGGGGAAATACTTCAATCACCCATTATCAATACCACATACAAGAGTTGTAAATTGTATGTTTTTTGCCTTTTTATGCCAAAAATGATGGTATTATGACAGATTCCATGTGAAATATGAAAAAAATTGTAATTATTAATACTTATAGAGCTTAAAAATACTTTATTGTTACATAAATTATTGTTTCACCCATAGCAGATATCAGTATTAGAGGCTGAGTTGCTATTTTGACATGAAAAATACTCAGAGGGGAGAAATGACATCAAAGAGAGCCAGAATGCCCAGTTCTTTAGCCCTATTAGGAATAGCTAGCTCAAAATATGGAATAAATAGCTTATCCTTTTACAATTTGTCTGTCAAAGCCTTTTTGAGTGTTTCTGACTAAGGAAAAGTACCATTAATCATGAGAAAATAGCATATAAGCTTCTTTTTTGATGTATCAAGAATATAACGAGAAACTTTGACTCCTTCAGCTAAATAAGTTTCTCATTATTTACCATGAATACATCAAAAAAATTAATTCAAACCCTTTTGTGTTAGTATCCATAAAATCACTTCATATTAAACAGCTGTTACTATAATATTTGATTGTACCCTGTAAAAATAGAGTAAAAACTTCAAAAATTAATTAGAAAAATTACTAATGGATTACTAAAAACCTTTCAAGAAACATAGAGAAAGTAATTATAAAATGAAAACAACAATAACTGTGGCTTAATAATCTCAATTAAAAGCCTTCCTTACAGCCTAATTTTGAAGATTCTTGTCAGGATGAGTCTATTTTGAAGTGGTAATAAAGCTATTTACAACTAAAACTATGACTGTGACACGTGGAAAATAGTTAAAAATGCTTTTATAAGGGTTAAAGATGGATTAATTTAATAATAAAAGGGCTTTACTATAAGGCATATAGTGGTGGTGAGCGCTGTTGAAAGCCCTGGGTGCAGCTTTACCTGTTGGGTTACAATAATAAAGACTACAATACTTTTAAATGAAGAGTATACCTGATTATTACCCAAGAGTAAAACTGTTTTTGAAATTTTACTACGTAGGGTATTCAAGAGCAGGATGAGGAGACAATTCTGGCTATGAAAAGCCTCCTTTTTATCCTGAAATGGGGTGGAAAGGGTGCTAGACCTTTCCACGTAGAGGAAGTGAAGTCTTTTCACCCTCCAGGACTGGCTTGTGGTTTGCAAACAGCTTGTATAGCCTGTATTGGGCTCATATGTGGTTTTGAAACCACATCTGGGCAGTTTTCACCAATACAGGGTGAAAACTTTCATCTGGGGACCTCACAGCTTGATTCTGACGTGTATGACGCGTAGAATGCTGTACAGAAACTGTATGGGACCCCAGTATTGACTGAACTATGAGGTACTGAATTATTAAAATTCTTCTTTGTCTGTTTGACACCTCATAATCAGAGTACAACTGTATCCTGTCATAATACAGCTGTATTGGTCATATTATGGGATTATAACCTTCAAATGGCCATAACTCTGTCATTTTTTGAGATATCATGCTCAAAGTTGGTTCATTGGATAGCCCTTTATGAGCTCTACACAATGGTACCCAATTTGGTATGGTTCTCATTAAATATGACAAAGCTATCCCATGTACAAGGTTGTTGTACATAGGCCTGGTTTGGGCAAAAAGCTGTATTGAGCTTGTTTTCCTCATAACTTCTGTTATAGGTGAGATATGAAGAAGTGGATGGCACCATAAGATAGCCCTGATTGTGCCATTTCCAAAAAGACCCCACTTCAAGTATCCCACACTAAAACTGTAGAAGTTAGATGAGAGGTGAATGTTTTGTTCACCCTTATTTGGCCTGAATTTGACCATAAATCAAGTAATACTGTTGCTAGCTCAGTTTGGCTGGTACCATTGGATAGCCCTGACTTAGAGCTTAATTTTCAATACCCATTTGATGGGGTTAAGCCTCTCCTTCTAGATTTTAGATGAGAGGTGAAAATTAAGGTTTATGCTCAGCAATAACTTTGAGCAGGAATAACTTTGTTATTTCTTGTCCTATGGTGATGGGACTTATGTTTTCAGAAAGAGGTGAGTTTCCTCCTTCTTTTGATACCTTTTGAGCTGATTTGGCTCAGGTCCATGTCTTGGTGGTATCTTGGCTATACTATTGGTTTATGGTATTTTGGCTGTCATGCTTGTGCTCTGGTTTTGAGTCACAGGCTGACATACCCTCCCTCTAAAAAAGGCTCATCATTGATGAGACTGTTGAGTCCTCCTAGAGGCCCTGAATCTTCTTAGATGAAGGTTCCCATCTGGTATGGCATCCTCTGCCAACCATTTGTCTTTATCAGCTGTCTGGTGCTTGAATCTGACTAAGTATTGTCTTTGATCCTTCCCATTAAGTCTGATCTTCCTGGCCCTGATGATTTTACTCACAGGTCCTGGGGAGTCCTCCACTTCCACTATATCAGGTGGTGTGGGGTTCTTTTTCCTGGAGGGGAATTTTTCCTCCTCTGTTTGGAAGTATGGCTTGACTAAACTTACTGGGAAGACTGGGTGCTTCCTGGAAAATTCCTCTGTAAGTTTGACTTCCACTGCATTCTTTCCTATCAACCTAATGATAGTGAAAGGCCCTACAAATGAGTACCTCATCTTCTTGGGTCCTTTAAGATTATTAAAGTTCAGTGTAGACACTAGCACTTGGTCGCCTTCCTTGAAGTCAGGTTCCATGTGTCTCTTGTCCCACCTCTGCTTATTATATTCTTTTGCCTCAGCTATGAATTTGGCAGCTGTGTCACAAGCCTTTTTCCACATATCATGGAAGTCTTTGGCTGGGGGGTGGATGGTTAGAAGATTCTTCTTCAAGTGATCCACAGGCAACAGGGGATTCCACCCTTTCTCTACCACTGCAGGTGTTTTTCCTGTTGTAGAGTTCTGACTTGTATTATAAGCCAGCTGGACAGCTGGTAGAAGGGTAACCCAGTCATGGATGTATCCTTCATGGTCCTTGTATTCCATGCCATAGGCACAGAGCCTTCTAAGGATGTCCTCCATAGTCTGGATCATCGTCTCAGCTAGGCCATCTGTTTGGGGATGGTAAGCTGTGGAAAAAGCAAGCTTGGTACCAAGCATGTCATACAAGTTGGTCCAAAATTCTGATGTGAATTTTGGGTCCCTATCACTCATGATGATTTTAGGAACTCCACAGGTAGATATGATGTTATTCCAAAAGAACAGGGCAGTATCCATGGCTGTGTCCTCCTTGTGGCATGGTAGACACCTCATGCTATTGCTGAACCTATCAACTATGATTAGGCAGGCATTGTAGTTTTCTTTGCCTCCTGGGACAAGTCCTGTGACCCAGTCCATGTTGATGATTCTCCATGGGTGCTTGGGTTCCTCTATGTGCTGAAGTAACCCATACTTCTTCCCATGTTTCCTGTTTGCTTTTTGGCATCTTTCACAGGTGTTGATGTATTCACTCAACTCCTGTTCCCACTTGGGCCACCAAGCTGTGCTTGCTACCCTCTCTTTGGTCCTGTCTTCACTCATGTGTCCCATATAGGGGCAGTCATGGCATTCCTGCAGGATCAATGAGATGTGGTCTCTGTCTACCACTGTGAGTGCACTTGTGTGCTTTTCTCTGTGGTAGAGCAGGCCATCTATAAGGAAAAACTTGTTATCCTTATAGGCCCTCAACCAGGGTTCTTCCAGCTAGGATTCCAGTTCTGGACTCCTGTACTTTTGTTGAAGGAGTTGTAGTAATATTCCACAATGTTTGTGCTTGGCATAAGACTTCAGTACTGCACTGAAAAATTAATTGTGTAGTTCTGAGGAACTTATTCCCAGTATGGGAGTTTCTGTTTCTTCTGAATCAGTGTTCCCACTGTCAAGGGTGCCTTTCTGGTGCCCATTCAGAAAATCTGAAGTTCTTCTTCCTATCTACTTCCATGAAATGGATAGGAATATTGGCTGCAACTTCAGGGTCATAAGCTGGATTGCGTTTGACATTGTCCAGTGGCCATCTGCTAAGGCCATCTGCATTGGTATGACTTTCAACTTCTTTGTATATGATGGTCATGTTCCCTCTATACTCCTGAATGGCTATTTGCCCTCTCAGAATGTGTCTATTTGTAGTCTTCATGTTCAGTAAAGACTTCAAGGCTGTGCAGTCTGTGTAGACTTCAAAGACTGCACCCTCCAGATAATAATGGAGTTTTTCTAGAGCCCAGACTAGAAATAGACATTAAGTCTGGGTGGCCCCATACCTGGCTTCTGAATCTTTCAGCTGCCTTGAGATGTAGCAAATCACTCCTTCTCTTGGTTCACCATCCACAATTTGTCTTTGGTGAAGGGCTGCTACTAGGCCTTGACTGCATGCTGCATCTATATATAGCTTGAATGGTAGTTCAAAGTCAGGTAAGATGAGCACAGGTGCATTAGTTAGTTCATATTTGATCCTCTCATATGCATCCCTCCTTTCCTTGGTTATTTCAAAAACTACATCTTTTGAACATAACTTGTATAAACTACTAGTTATGTGTGCAAAGTTTCTAATGTGGTTTCTATAGTAGCTATCAAACCCAAGGAAAGATTGCATCTCTTTGATTCTCTTTGGTACTGGCTTTTGCAGTACTTCTGCTACTTTATTCTGGTCAATTGCCAGACTAAGACCTGAGACTTTATGTCCTAGAGCAAGTAACTCTTGTTGGCCAAAATTGCATTTTTAAGTGAAATTTTGAGATTTATGGGTGTGCATTTACTTAGTACTCTGTCTATGTATTGCACATGGTCCTCCCATGTCTCTGAGTATATAATGATATCATCAATGTATACTACCATCCAGCCTTCCAATATCTCATCTTGAAATATTGTGTCCATCAACCTTTGGAAGTGGGCTGGTGCATTCTTGATGCCAAATGGCATTCTGGTGTACTCATATATGCCCATATGGCATATTCTTCTGAGTAATTTCATGGAGTTTGGTTTGACTCCATTCTGGTGGAAACCTTTCATACAGTCCATTTTGGTTATGTATTTGGCTTTAGCCAGTTTATCCAAGGCATGAGGTATCCTGGGTATAGGGTACCTGTCTGCTTTTGTGTAGTTATTCAGGGCTCTGAAATCTCCACACAGTCTAGACTTGCCATCATGCCAGGTGATTAGGACAGGGGTGGTGATTTCCACTATTTCATTATGTCCAATCTTCCTAATGACATCCATATCCAGGAGTTCATTGATATGTTTCTCAATTTATTTCCTGGTTTCCAGGCTTGCTGGATAAGGAGGTCTCCTCAGAATGGGTGGATAAGGCCTTTCCACATCCAGATATATTTCTATATCATGGCCTTTGATCTTGCCTAATGGTTCTTCACCAATGGCAAATGCTGTTCTGTTCTTTCTCAGCATCTTCAGTAAACTTAGTTTTTGTTTACTGGTGAGGGTAGTGCTAAACTGTCCCTCTCTAAATTCCTTCAGAAGTTCTTCTAGTGGGTCTTGAGAAGATATCTGGTATATATCAAGTGAAAATTTCTTTTCCTTGTTAGTACCAATGGTGATGTGCCTATTTTTACTGTTGTAAATGTCTATGCCATACATCCTCTGGTAATCTGTTCCCAGTAAAAACCCTTGGATGTGGGCATCATCAAGCACTACAAACTCTGGGTTGAGTCTGATATTACCCTTCCTGTGAGGTATAATTATTTCTTTGATAATTGTTCCAATGGAAGTCATCTTCCCTGATTCACTTTTAAAGTTCTTTGCCTTAGTGGGCAAGAGCTGTTTTTCCCAGTTTGGGAAGTGGGTATCCAGATAGGTTCTGGCCACTATGGAGCAGTGTGCTCCACTATCAATGATCAGTGGGTGCTGAGCATTGTCAATACAAACAGTCATTTTTGTGGCTGTCCCATGTATATATGCCATTCCTTTGGTTGGTGTAACCAGGAATGTTTGTGCATCTTGTGTGTGTTTGCACAAGTTCTTGTCAGCAGTGTCCTGTGGCATGCCTGCTTCCAACTGTATGTCCTGGATTTCTAGTGGGGTTTCCTCTTGGTATTCCACTAGGAATTCCTCTCTTGGGTCTTGATCATCATCAGATAGTTCTCTGATGGCATCACCCATGGAGTCTGATTCAGAATCCTCTGTTGGAGGTTCTTCCTCAGGGACATTCTCTATGGCATAGACTTTTTTCTTTGCCTTTGGACAGTTGTTGGCATAATGGTCTGTTGAACCACAATTGTGACAAGAATTCGTCTTCTTTGCCACTTCTGCCACCCTTTCTTTGGGTTTGTCTTTAAACTCTACCCTAAAAGGTTGTTTCTCTTTGAAACTACTGCTCTTGTATGGGGTGAATTTCCCTATATTAGTCCTTTTCCTTATGTCTTGTAAGGTGTTGGCAATGTCATCTAGAGTGCAATTTTGGTTGCATCATCATTTTACTGCATGCTCTAGCTCTCCTGGCAATTGTGTCAGAAGTTTGTGATTCCTCATTTGGATGTTCATCTGAGGATCAATGGCTTTAAGTCTTTTAGACTGTCTAAGACACCACTCATATGGATCTTTGTCCACAGATTATTTGTCATTTTCAAATGACATGGTCTTTTGCCATATCCAAGTTCCATTACTGTAATTTTGGATGATTTGACTCTTCCACCATGGATTTCTTTCATTTCTGTGTACCATATACTAGCATGACCTTTAAATGCAGTATTCAATCTAGCAGTGATCCAGTAGTCTGGTATGCTTGGTACATCAATGAAGAGTCCATAAATATAATCTATGAGTTCCATATGATCATATTCTCCTGATCCAGAGAATTTGGGCCAATTTGAGGCCTCAGGAAGCTGTTTCAAGGCTTCCTTCTCTGAATAAGACATGCCATCTCCATCCTGGTATTGTGATGGGGATCTTGCCTTATTCATCAACATGGTATCTGGTTTGATGTCATCTGGTTGATATGGAATATCCATAACTTGGCCTTGTGGTTGGGGCTTCAAGCTATGGTAGGCATTAAAAAATTTGTTAATGTCTTGATCCAGACACTCCCTGTCCCTTGTGCTGTGGTGTTGTTCTTCAAAGACTATATTCAGTCTTTTGTTGGTTTCTTCAGAGGCTTTGCTCAGTTGAGCATATCCTTCTTGAAGATTTTTAACTATCTGTTCCAAGGAGGCTTGAGTTTGTCTCATCCTCTCTTGGCCAGCTTTAATTTCTGCAAACTGCTTTGCAGATTGTTCAGCATATTGGGACATTTTTAACCACAGTGTATCACTGTTGATGTTACTCTCAGATGTGACAATGTTATTTTCAGTCTGAGTGGGGGTAATGTTTCTATTACTAGGACTACTGATTCTAGAGTGGTTTAAAATTACTTCTGGTTCTTGTGTACTTCTTTTACCAAATCTAACAGCTTCTGGATCATGGGGTCTGACTCTTTCCTCCTCTGGTTGAAGGAGGCTTTGTTCTTGCCCTTGTTTCCTTGTCTTCTCCTGGAAACTTCCTGGAATTGTGAAGAATGGTGACTCTTGGCCACTGATCTGCTGGTTTCTGAATGGTGTGAAGCCACTGGAGAGCTGATTTGGCCTGCTCCTTGTGAGCCTGAAGGAATCTGAGTAGGCCCTGTCTGGGTTAACTGTTCTTCTATAGCTTGGATAGTGGCTTGGTTCTCCCTTATCCTCTGTGCCCTTGCCTCCAGGAGTCTGAACTGCCTGGTAGGATTCCAACCTTTGGTGATTACCATCAGGTCTTTGAAGTCTATCTCTTTGAGACAGATCTTCTGGAAACTTGCTCCAAGTTCTGCCCAGTGACTTGCCAGGTTGAACCTCTTGTTGTCCATGCTCCATTGAAATAAGTCTTTGAGGAGTTGGTGGAGCTGAAGAACTTGATCCATATCCTTCTAGTCCTCTGGTTTGAGGTTCCTGTTGAATTGGAGTGTGAATGGCAAGGTTGATATTATTTCCCTCATTGTTTTGCCATCCACCACTGTGTACAAGGTGTCTTCTTCCAGGTCTTCTGGTTCTGGACAAGCCTTCTCTGTCCTCTGGTTGGTTCCTTTGGAAGCCAAGGTCTCTGAGGTATGCAGGTGACATATCAGTGTTTGCAAGAAGTCAAAAACTTTATGTTCTTAGGGTATTTACCTTTAAATGTGCCTTGTACAAATTTGTTATCTGCTGATTTGGGCAGTTTGCCTTTGGAGGTTACAACTGGGTTAATAATTGTAATCTTCCCTGTACAAGTGGTTAAGGTTGGTTTACCTTGTATTGAAGCAGAGTTTCATGGTTTTCTACTCCTCTGAGTGGCTATTGATGTCCACTTTTTGGCTGTAATGAGGCCTTCACTAAGTCTTTTTCCTTTGCCCTTGCTGCCCTCTGGTTCTGAGGGTGTCACTGGTGTGTTGGCCTGTGACTGGGTCTCAAGTGGTATGAAATTTTACTCCACTTAATCAAACAGGAAAAAGAGGGCTTATGTCAGTTAAGACTTCTTAAAAGGCTGGTTTTGCAAGTATAAGAATGGCCTCTGGGCTTGTATATTATTACAATATGCCCTTGTATTATGACAGTGTAATTGAATCAACAATTCCACGTCAAAAAATACAGCTTACTGATATGTGGTATACTGCTTGTATACCAATATCTTACAGAATACTTGTAATTAGCAAGTATAATCTGTCAAAGATGGTGTATTACAGGGAAATTGAGTTAACAATGTGCCCAAACATGCCTCAACTGTTAGTTTATCAGTATGAGCTGTCTTGATTCAATTAAGAATTAAGACTGTATTAGTGGCTTAAAAGTGTTTTTATATACAAAACACACCAAAAATACTGGTCTTGTGGTTATCAGCCACATGACAGATACTCTTTAAGATATGAGTATTTTTAATATATATATATATATTAGAGAAAATGACGCCTAAAAAGATAAAACAAGTGTCAATAAAGTGATAAAAAAGAGAAAAACTTACTTGTAATAACTCCAAAAAGGTTTTAAAACATGGCCAGGCCCCCAAAATGTCAGGATGAGTCTATGTTGAAGTGGTAATAAAGCTATTTACAACTAAAACTATGACTGTGACACGTGGAAACTAGTTAAAAATGCTTTCTAAGGGTTAAAGATGGATTAATTTAATAATAAAAGGGCTTTACTATAAGGAATATAGTGGTGGTGAGCGCTGTTGAAAGCCCTGGGTGCAGCTTTACCTGTTGGGTTACAATAATAAAGACTACAATACTTTTAAATTAAGAGTATACCTGATTATTACCCAAGAGTAAAGCTATTTTTGAAATTTTACTACATAGGGTATTCAAGAGCAGGATGAGGAGACAATTCTGGCTGTGAAAAGCCTCCTTTTTATCCTGAAATGGGGTGGAAAGGGTGCTAGACCTTTCCACGTAGAGGAAGTGAAGTCTTTTCACCCTCCAGGACTGGCTTGTGGTTTGCAAACAGCCTGTATAACCTGTATTGGGCTCAGATGTGGTTTTGAAACCACATCTGGGCAGTTTTCACCAATACAGGGTGAAAACTTTCATCTGGGGACCTCACAGCTTGATTCTGACGTGTATGACGCGTAGAATGCTGTACAGAAACTGTATGGGACCCCAGTATTGACTGAATTATGAGGTATTGAAGTATTAACATGCTTCTTTGTCTTTTTGACACCTCATAATCAGAGTACAACTGTATCCTGTCATAATACAGCTGTATTGGTCACATTGTGGGATTATAGCCTTCAAATGGCCATAACTCTGTCAGTTTTTGAGATATCATGCTCAAAGTTGGTTCATTATATAGCTCTGTATGATCTCTACACAATGATACCCAATTTGGTATGGTTCTCATTAAATATGACAAAGTTATCCCATGTACAACGTTGTTGTACATAGGCCTGGTTTGGGCAAAAAGCTGTATTGAGCTTGTTTGCCTCATAACTTCTGTTATAGGTGAGATATGAAGAAGTGGATGGCTCCATCAGATAGCCCTGATTGTGCCCTTTCAAAAAAGACCCCACTTCAAGTATCCCACACTAAAAATGTAGAAGTTAGATGAGAGGTGAATGTTTTGTTCACCCTTATTTGGCCTGAATTTGACCATAACTCAAGTAATACTGGTGCTAGCTCAGTTTGGCTGGTACCATTGGATACCCCTGACTTAGATATTCATTTTGAGTACCCATTTGATGGGGTTAAGCCTCTCCTTCTAGATTTTATATGAGAGGTGAAAATTAAGGTTTATGCTCAGCAATAACTTTGAGAAGGAATAACTTTGTTATTTCTTGTCCTATGGTGATGGGACTTATGTTTTCAGAAAGAGGTGAGTTTCCTCTTTTTTTTGAGACCTTTTGAGCTGATTTGGCTCAGCTCCATGTTTTGGTGGTATCTTGGCTATACCATTGGTTTATGGTATTTTGGCTGTCATGCTTGTGCTCTGGTTTTGAGTCACAGGCTGACAATTCTACATGAAACACTAAATCTTCAAAACTTCACAAAAACTTGGTCTGTGATTCAATTGCAAGTAAAATTGATAAAGTTGGGAAAAATGTTTATTTTAAAACAAATCAATTATTACTGTGGTAAATTTATTGTTTCGTAGCCATAAAGGGGTCATATGTATTCATGTAAAGGTACTTAATTAAGTAATTGTGATAACCTTATGTGATAACTAGTGATGTAACCATGGATTCAAATAGGATAAGTGGCTTATAAGGAAACTCCTTTGCATTCCTATGTGAGCTTTTTAAGACTTGAAGGGATCCTATTATTGCTGTTTTATCACAAGAACCCTATAATCCACACTTCAAACTTAGCAATTCATACTAGTATATGACTGCAAGGTATTTTGGAATTATTATTACAAATTTCAAATATTTTTGAAGAATTGAAATACTTTAAGCCTAGAGAATTACTTATTAGTTCCATAGTAGCCTAATTCTATAAATATATGCTTTATCAGGTTATAACTAATTTTTTTAAATACACAAGTACTCCTCCAAAAGTACTAAAAAACTCTTCATCTCTTTAATTTCTATGTCGTTTAAATGGTTTTACCTCTTATTATATGGTTTTATTTCTGTTTAGAATTTTGTTATATTTATTTTGACTTAGACATATTTCTATTAATCAGCTTTATAAATGATGAGTTTATGACTTATTTTGTAGAATTATCTTTAGTAATGTTACTCTTCTATAATTATATTTTCCAATTTTTTTAGGCCATGGAAACTGTGTTTATAGTATGATTGACTCTGCTAGATAAATAATACTCTTTCCTTGAATATTTATGGTAAAATATCTTTGATAATAGAAAAATTGTCTTAATAAAATTATCAAATAATAATATTTTCTCATTAATGCAATTTATTATATCAGTTAATTAATAAACTTATAATTTATAAGTGATAAAAATATCAAAACCTAATTTTCATAATCAAGAATATTTGTTTTATATTAATTTATAGGACAGTAATATTGAATTAGTCTTGTTTTAATATTTGTTTCATAGACACACTTCAAATGGAACTTTTTGGAGTACCTTTTGGAACATTATATGATAAAGAGGGTATGAAGTATGACAGGTGATAATGCCGCATATTAAATATAAATTATAAACCTTCTTAAGAAAAAACTCCATGGAATCAACAATAATTATTCTATCGAGGAAAAATTTCATCATTGAGAATTAAATGCTCAAAACCTGGTTTTCAAAGATTTCCTTCCACAGGAAAGGCAAATAAGAAATGATTATTGTAGCTTTTTTGATGATTATTTATCCATTAATATGGCTCCAATAGCTTACAGAAAAGATAAAGAGGAAACATCTCCTAAATATTCACAAAGTGAGTGAAAATGAAATATAATTTTAGGTGCTTACTTGCTTTGAAACTACTGATGAGGATTGTCAGGAACCAAAACTAAGATCCAAAAGAAATAAGGAAAATTTTGAAAAAAGAAAAATCCCGGCTGATAAGTAAAATTAATGAGGAAAAAAAGATAAACTGGATGATCTGGAAATTATCAATAGGCCCAGTTTCAAACCTGGGGATTTCATTCAAGATAATTCTGAAAGTGAAAGCATGCCAAACAGTATTTTGATATAGACTTGATCAAATAGATATCAATGTTTAATTAAGCTCACATAGTTTTATTCATTTACTACCACCTAATAGTAATTTAGTTCAATAATTACATTATTTATATTTCCATATACAAGGATCAACTAAAAAGTGGGAAGAATACATCCAAGGCTGATACAATACAGGTTATTTCAAGACAATATCAATTAATATCCCCATGACTAGGTGGAATTTTTTTCGTAAATAAAATTAAGAGACCAAGAGGTTGAAATTATTCATTAAATTATACACTCCCACACAAGATGGTTGCAAGTACCATTTATACGAGGAGGTATGGTCTGAATTATAATTAACGCAGCCTATTTTGGCTTTGATGAAGTGATTTTGGAGAATATTCCAGTCAAAATAACTACAAAAAATCTAGTACTCCCCTATTATCAAGTAATTATCATGGAATTACACAAGTAACAAGGTGTGAGAGTACATACCTTGTGACATTCCTTTCAAGTTCGCAGGGAAAGCTTGCCAAAATATTAAGATTACAAACTCCAAAACAAAGACACCTGGGTTGCAAATTTATTGAACACTAAATATTTCAAAGAGATATTTAGGTGTCTTATTTTTCCCTCAATAAGCTGAAGGAAGTGATTCAATCACTTGGTGCAAATCGTGCTGCCATGAAGACATCCAGAAGCCGAAGAGAGCCCAATAAGAAACCAGAGAGCTCTCTTTAATATCATAGCAATCCTGAATGGTTTTATATCCCTCAACATATGACTCAAGCCAATATCTTTCCTAATAACAAGAAGACGGGTTTATTACTAATTTTAATAGCTTTAATGAAATTGGAAAGGGAAAGCACATATTGGCGTATTGGATGGTTAGTCAATCTTTACTTTAGTTTGTGGCAGCCCTCTAGCAATGGCTCTTTCAGCTTGATATTATTACAAGAAACTTCAAAAATCTTGGGAAAATAGCCTTTCACTATTTAAGTATCTCCGCTTCCTCTTCATCCATTGAAAGGGTACTCAGTCATAGTGGAAATCCAAAATCCCCTGTGAGGGACTCTTTGGGCTCTCAAACGATTTCTCATCTTAAATGTTAGAATGAGTGGTTGAATGATGAGGAGGTTTTATGAGCTGTGCGCTTAGTATAATATTAAGAGTTTTTCTTTATTTAACTGGTATGCTATTTCCTTCTATTCTCCCCCACATTTCATTTTTGGGAAATTAAATAGAAATTTAGTTCCAATTTACAAATGTTATCACTTCAGCACTTAATGTAAGATTTTACCAGCACTTATTATTATTACTAATCCTGCAGGACTAATTCCGTTCTGTAAACCTAACAAATTAATTTAGTATGTGAGATCTTGTGAGTAATTTTGAATTGGGTTACCCAAGACCAAATCATGTATCTGGGATACAGCCTTTACTTATATAATGAAAAACTTTAAAGAAGATTTTCCATTTCTTCTGATTTGGTACAACAAAAGTACTCATAATCACTGCCACCCTATAAGATGAGGAAAACTTTTCAATCTGTGGTAAAAAGAAGACCCATATAATTAGAATTGTTCTTTTGGAATTCATAGTATTGGATGACAGGATTTATTTTATTCAATTGCTTCATTAATGAATAATATAACCATATATTTCCAAAAAAATATTGAAAAAAGATAGTTATAGAACCATAAAGGCTGATTCATTGGGGCTTTATGATAAAGTGATTCATTTTTTTAATGTGGAAAAAGCCAAAAACTATGAAGTCTCATAGGAAGTGGTTCAATCACCAATGAGATAATTATTTTAATAAGAAAGAATGTAATTTAATTGTATTTAAATGTATCATTGACATCAATGGGAGTCATTTAAATGTTAGTTATTACTTTTATATTTCAATTTCTTGAAATTCTGATCTCATTTATGTGGAAAGGTATATGATGGAATATCTATCTCAGTGCATGATGGCCACATCTTTATAAATTCAACGATTGGCTGATATCTCATGAACTTAGTGCCAAGATTACTAAAAGATTACTGAAGCATTAATTATTGGGAATATTTCTAAATAATTTCAATCGCAATAATACCTTTGAGAAATATAATTATGATAATTAAGAATTGGGTCTATTTTGAAACAAATTCATTCATCTACAAGGTAACATATTAGTTTAATTAAAAGCTGATATTTAACTATAATCAAACCATAAATATATAATGATTTTAGTATAGAAAGATTTTTTATCAGCTTAGAAATATATTTTGATGTATTCTGTCACCTGAAGAAATAGCTCCCATATATATAAATAAAATCACAATTGAATATATGATCTTAAATAAGCTCTTTGAGTAGAAATCATTGTATTTTATTTTTTGAATAAATGGAATCAAATTAAAGTAAAAGAGGATAGGATATGAAAAATTTATAAAGATCTTTGTAATATTAGTTTATGTTTCTATAAGTATCCTTTTACTTTGTGAAATTCAAATCTTTGAAAAACCCATTTCTTATTATGCTTTTGAAATTAATTTCTATAAAATAATTGAATATTTAATTTATTCCTTTTTTAAAATTAAGTGCTTGAGAAAATGTGTAAACTTAGTAATTTTTCCAAATTCTTCATTAATTAAAAATTAAGGAAAGACCTTGAGTACAATAACCTTATAAATTAATTAAAATTTAAGTGTAAGATCATACTTAAACAGTTTTTGTATGTTATAATTAATACATGGAATGATTTTAATATTCTTCCATTTCATTGAAATACTCTAAAGCTTTTTTTTTTAAATACATAACTTGAATCATCTTTTTAATTGAGAATTAATTTCATATTCTTGATATCTTTGGATTTAGCTTGATTTTTTAGTTTGGACTTCAGATATTTTTTCAATTAACTTGGATTTTTGTATTTTGAAGTTTTTATATACTATTAATAAATTCTTTACAATATTAATTCTCAACCACTTTTGAATTATGATCATTCGTGGAAATAAATTCTCAAAATTTGAAATTAATAATGATAATAAAAATAAATGAAGATATTTTTTTCTAAAATAAAAAACATCACCTTTTTTATGAAAAATACCAATAAAATTATAATGATTAATCATAATGAAAGGTTCAATTCAAAATTTGAAATTAGACCTTTAACAATTTACAATTATAACAAACATCTTATTGATATTTAAACATGGAATGAAGGTAGCATATCAGCCAGATCCCAAAAAGGCAATAAAAATTCATTATTTTTGTGATATTATATCTTATCAAAGAATATTTTCAAGAAATATTTAATGCTAAATGTCATTATTTTGATGAAATTTGATAATATTTGAACATATTTCCCAAAAAATTGTAAAGAAGTTACCATAATATTAACTTAATATATGAGGATATAAGAGAGAAAAGTATGAAAAAGGATATTTCATACCCATTTTCACATATTTACTCAGTAGGAGGCTCATAAAATTAAAAAAGTCTCATCTTTCACAAAATGTCCATCATATACATGCTCCTTTGATAGCTTTAACTTTTTTTTCCTTGGCCTAAATTTGTGTTTTGCATAGAAAATGTTTCTCTTCTTGTTTTCTTATCAAAGCTTTAATTTTGCAATTTCGACATCTTTTCCAATTGAAAGGTTGTGAGAGATTTCGATTAACTCTACAAACTTCTTTTTGAGACAGAATATTGTATATATCTCCAGGAAAATCCTCCAGGCCCCTTGTTCTCATGCTTCATTATTTTCACTGTGGCATGTCCTGCCTGATCAACTATTTCTTCCATTGGAACCAGGATGTCTTCATTAATATTTTTAAATAATTTGAAGTTTAAATTGGAGGAAACCTTCCTGATTATATCCAAGATTCATTTGCCTCCAAGTTATTCATACTAGCTTTGTCAAGTAATTCATAATCCTGAATTGGGAAAAATGTTAGTAAGATGTGAAAACACATAATATAGTAGATTCACCTCCATAGTCATATAAGGATTATTGATCTTCATGTATAATCCGCTAGCACTATTCTAATAAAAAGAATACTTATTATTCCAGAAAATATAAGCTATTAGTTTAATATTATGAAACATAATGAAAAATACATACCTTATAAATAGAAATGAAGGTTTTATATTATCGATCAAGTGTCTTCAAGGAAAGATCCTTCAATAGAGAATAATTCCTTTATATATTTTATTGAGTCTTTGAAGGTATTGTCTAATGAATTCAACTTGAAGTAGTAACATTCATGTTGAAGAAACATATAGCTAAATCCCTCATAACATCCAATAATTGTCAGGTACTTGATTCATTCAAAAAAGTAAATTTTCCAATTATTTTAATTTTTATCTTTTAAGAGATGTCTTTCTACTTGTTTCACTATTTGCAATTTAGAATTGAATTGGTCCTTTTGAAGATTTTTTTTTTAAATTCGATTTCAAAATTCAACTCAAAACCCAAACATAAACAGGCCTCAGATTATTTTTAGTTTATTGTTATTTTATTTTTATTTTCATTTTATTTTCATTTTGTTTTTATTTTATTATTATTTTATTTTTATTTTATTTTTATTTTATTTTTATTTTATTTTTATCTTATTTTTATTTTATTTTTATTTTATTTTATTTTTATTTTATTAAACAGAAATAAAATAAGATATTTATAATTCTAGAGTTTTAATCTTATCTTTTGAAAACATAATAGAAAAAAAACCATGTAAAAAACATAAAATATTAAAATATTTTATCATTTTTTAAAATGAAACAAAATGAACTAAAAAAATTCATGATTACTAAATTATTGATTCTATTTTAAAGAATAAAAATAAAGACAAAAAAAATAAAAACAAATAAAAAATGATATTCCTAATTATCAAGTTTAAATTTTATTTTAGTTTTATTCCTTTCAAAAAAGACATAAAAACATAAAACAGAAAATTCATCATTCCCAAGTTTTAATTTCGTAATTTGAATTTTCTTTTTTCTTTTTTATTTAAAGTTTATTTATATTTCAATAAATACATCACTATCATTATTTGGTTTCAATTATCAAAAAGCTCTATTTGAAGCTTAAAAAGTCTTATTATAAGTTTCAAACTTGAGATATTGAGATTTTATAAAGTCTTAAGATGTTTGTATAAAGACTTTTATTAAATTTTATAATTAATATTAAAGTAATTATAGCTCTATATTTAAATATATATATTAATGAACAGCTTTTGTTTTGTTTTTTTTTGGAAAAACAGCTTTTTTTCAAGTACAAAAAAACACAAGTTTTTAACATGAGAATAAATTAAATCATAATTTCATTTTTCAAAGAAACACCTACTTTGATTAATTATTTTCTTTATGTTTATTTTATCTTATTTTTATTTTTTGTTCTTAAATAATGGATATATGTACAATATTCAATATAAGGGGTTATTTGAATTCTAATTTAAAAAAGTTTTTGAAATGAAATTTAATTATTAAATTTAAATCGAAAAAAGCCCGCTTATTATTATTATTGCATTCTTTTTATTGAAAAAAATTAAATTATTTCTTATTTGATTTTTATTTTGACAAGAAGTTATTTAATAAATTAAATAATAAGAGTAATTTTAATTTTCTATTTCATTTTTTTATTTATTTTCTATTAATGATTAAATTATTGATTATTTATACATTATTAAATTATCAATTTTATAAATCGTTGAATTGAGGCCCTGTTTTTGATTGAGTTTTAAGTAGGATGTTGGAATTCTTTGAATTAATTTTTGATTTAAATCTCTCTAAAGCTTCAATTTTTGATTCTTTTTTGTCTTCAATTAATTTCAAACCCTTTCAAGTGAGTCTTGAATTAAAATATTCTCATTATCAATTATTTAAGTTATTGCCAAAAGATCTCCTGACTCCTATGATTTAGATTAGAAGGTATTCAATGACTAATAGCTCATGAACACCAAAAAAATACAGAATTTGAAGCTACTCATGTTTATGAGCTGAATGATTCAAATACTCAATAAACTAGCGCTTGTGAAGATAGTAAAGTCCAGACCTCAACTCAGAAAATAAAGAAACAGACTCAAGCCGAAGCCAAATTAAATTGATAATATATTGAGAAAAAACAAAAAGAAAAGAGATAAAGGAAAATTAATGATCATATAAAAGCTGAGGCTAGTCAAATTCAAAAAATAAATTCACCAATAAGCTCAAAAAATAGTGAAAAAAAAACAAAAGACACATTTTTTTGCACCAAAGAGGCCAAAAAGTAGTTGTAAAATATGCTGATAGAATTATTATTGGAGCTTTCAAATGAATATTTATTTCAAACCTAAACCATTCCCTGGTATCAATATTTCAAAATCATGAAAAAAAAGATGAATATCCTATTTTTAAGGATCTAAATTTTGAGACTTTATAATTTAAGTAAAAGGAATTGAGGACAAATATTTATATGATTAATTTAATAATCTAGTTTAAAAATCATCATTTCATGATGTAAATGATTGAATCACTTGTTTTATAAAAGATTTGTGAGTAGGTGTTTTTTCGCATAGCTGGAACATGATCACATGGCCAATGAGGTATGTAATTTTTGGGTTTTTTATGGGCCTATTTTGCTATTAATAAATCTTAAGTAAATTTTTATGAATTTTTTCAAGAAGCCAATATGAATAATTCAGAATTTAATGAAAAATATTTTGGAATCTGGGGACTTCTCTTGTTTGTGAAAAAATGAAATTCACCTTGTGAATGAGGAACGAAATTCCAATGAGTCAGAAGAGCCAAGGGATAAAGAAATGGAATAAATTGGAAATAATACAGAATCAAAAGGAAAATTAATTATGAACAAAAATATCAATGTTGAAAAAACGCCTTTACAAGGGGAAAATACATGACTAAATTTCCAATGATTAAGTACTGAAGAATCTTGGCCTACTTGTTATATGTTAAGCCAATTATTAACCTTTAGAATTACCTCTTCAAGTAGAAATTGCGTAGTTATAGTTATTTGATAATAATATTTAGAATTCCTTGAGTACATAAATTTTAATTATCCATCAAAGTCAGGATAGTGTAGAGAAATTATATTGTCTTAAGTAATGTAGAGATGATGAATGGTTTCAATTGAAAAGGGAGAGAGAGGAAGAGAGGTGAATTCATGAGGAGTCAAAGATTCTGTAAGAGAAAGAAAGGATTGATTGGACCAATATGATTATGTTTAACTTTCTGGCTAAAATTAATGGGATGACAACTGAGTTAGGAAATTTTCAGAGGTAAATAATTTTGTTCTGGGATCTACATAGTTTAAGGAAATGTATTTTAAGAGATTATATTTAATCTGATTACATTATTCATTGTTTCAGAGTTTGAGGAAAAAAATTTGGTCAATGAATCAAGCATCTGTTTTTCCTTGGTCTTTAAATGATATAATTTATGATTAAAAAATATCAGAGAATTTTTTTAAATTTTGTAGTGTGTATATATTCTGTCACTGATGGGGATGAGAGTCTGGCCCTTTTAAATGTTTATTGAAATTGGCTTAAAAGATAATTATTAAATAATGCAGACAGCTTATGCCATCTAACGCATTTCCTGGTGACATAATGCAAATTGTAGTGTGTACACGCCACATTGAAAGATCTTTTTTTCAAGTTTAAAATAAAATATATTTACGTAGTAGAAGAAATTTTTAATTTCCCTTTTCTGGGGAATAATAATCCATTTCTAGTTGATAATATTAGTGACCAAAGGAATCACTATAATTTTCCTCAAGTATACCTATGAGTGTGAAAAATATGTATTTTGATATTAGAAGATTTTTTGATCTATAATGAAATAAAGGAAGGATTTTATCATCAGCTTGTATGCATACATTTGTGTAAAATTCGGATTCTTCCCAATACTTCAGTTGTTTTCTTTTTCACATCATAATAGTAAAATAACCAGATATTATCTTAGTCATTAAAAAAACTATATTAGATCAGTATATATCAGAATGTGTCAATAGAATGGTGAGTAGATTACGCTTCTCATGCATATTGGATTAATTCTTAATCCTCTTTTTCTATTTAATTGGATTTTTAATTAAGTAATGTAGACATTAAGAACTAGTCAATACTCTAAAATTGTATTCAAAAACTCAATGGGAATTGATGATGATTCTGAAATAACCCACTTGATGAGTATGCAGTGCAAGTATCAGAATGAATTGATTAATTCAAAGCTCCGGAATCAAAAGGCTAAAATACATTTCGAAAGTCTTCAATTGGAGGAAAAAAGATTAAATGAGCTTTAAGAAAACAAGATGCCTCCATTTTGGCATTTTTGGATCGCTATGAAAGTGGACTGCTCAAGATTCAAAAAACGCTTCAGAGACCGCTGGACGGACCATTTTGAGTATTGTAAATGAGAGCCACAATGGCTGTTGTATAGCTCACATTTTTTTTAAGTTTTTCTTGAGAATTCTTGACAGTTTCGTTCATGTCAACATTTGCAGCTTACAAGAGGGATTTTTAATTAGAAAAGCACTTGATAATTTCTTTTTTAATTATTATATATTACAATAGCTACCCAATGAGGCAAACATCAACAATTGGGGATATGAAATTTCATTTTTATCATTACATATTATTTGTTGTAACCCAAACCCATCCTTCACAACATTTGAAAATAAATAAAACAAATTTTTGTCTGTACTTACAATTATAGCCGCTGATAATTGACTTGTATAAGAGTGACTCTAATTCTCTTAAGAAATTCCAAGTTTTTTCCGGCCATGACCAATATGTTCATTATAATGACATCAATTGAGCTTTTGAGAACCTTTACCTTTTTCAATTCTACAATTCTCTAGATTACAATACTTGTAAATTATTGTCGGTCTTTTTAATCAAAATAATTTAAGATCCAATTTAGTTGCGCCTCATAATATTATCTTTCAATAAAATAATAGGTAAAACTCTCAAGAACAAAATCCTCAAAACTCCCCCTTGATTCCAATGCATCAGAAAATTTACATAAAATCATAATATCAAAGTGTAGGTTTTACCACGAAACCCAAATTTTGGTTTTATTGAAATAAGTATTGTTTGCTATTAAGGTTTCTACTAGAAGTCAATTTTCCAGTTGGCTCATTGAAAATAACTTGATCTTCCCAAGTTCTTCTTCATTAGAGCTTCCCACAAATACCCTATCAGCTTTATTCAAGATGTTATGGAAAATAATTCATTCAATAACAAACTTTCCATTTCTAAAAGGAAAAATTTCCTGTAGGGTTGATAAGAAAGATTTGGTTTTTCAATTGAACAAGAACTTTTACCCCTATCATTCTGTAAAATAAACTCCAAATAGTTGAAATCTTAATTGTTTATTAAAAAACACCTACCTTGTGGAAGTATAAGGAAACTTTGAATCAAAATATCCACCATTTTTTTCTTTGTAATAAGGGAAGAAGAATCGGAACCTTGGATGAAACCCTGGAATTCCCAATAATAATTCAATTGGCTGGGAGTTTTGGGACTCTATCAATCAATTACTTTCCCATTTTTATTTACAAAACATTCTACTATGATGAACTGAGCAAGTACATAAGCCATATACCTTCCTCAAGAGATAATTAATAATTATTCCTTGAAACTAATACGGGCTCATTGCTTACATTAAAAACATTTCTATTAGCATCAACAATAAATTCAAAATTAAATAAATGCTATCCATTCCCAATCAGGTGTGAATGCTATTTTAAATAAAATTCTGGAATTTTTAAGATATGCATTAAATATATTTTTTCAAAGATATCTTAGATACAATTCCTCTTCTGGAAGCTATACCTGATATCATCTCACCGTCTTAATAATACAATCACACAGGAGTTCAATTAAAAAAATTCAGCTGATATTGAATGAAGAATCAGAAAAACCACCCACTCAATGTGCAAGACAGGTAATACAAAAATCGTTTATTATAACAAGTATTTAATTAAATGGCAAGATGTGAATTCAAAAGTTATGAAAAACTACAAATGGTTTCAAAAGATGTCCCATGGCCCATGAAATGCAAGGAAATGCCTAAGTTTTGTAATTTTTAAGCCAAAATTAATCAAAAATTAATTCCAAAATAAAGTCAAAAACCATTCATAAAAAGGGACTTATTAATAAATGGAATTTATTCTTATTCATTCCTTTTTGAAATTGAAATTGAATTTTTCAAAATTTGATTTTTATTTTTTTTAACCAAATAGATGTTTTGATATATATTTATATAATAACAATAATAATTATTAATATTTGAAAATGATTAGTTACTTTTTCTTCTTATGACTCTAAATTATCTCGAGAGGAGATTCTTGTTCTGAAACTTCTTTTTAATTTAACTTTTTAAAGTTCTTATTTTTTCCAATTTGAATTTTTTTGCTTTGTAATGAATTGTTTTTTTGGTTTTTTATCGCTTTTCACTTCTAACATCATTTTTATCTTCAAAGAATCCAATATTCTCAATTATATCAATCAAGAAGGTTATGAATATTGATAAATGTTTAATCCAAAAAAATGAAAACTATGAATATTTTTCTTTTTATCTCTTTTAATAAGATTTCGATATATATGTGTTAGCCACAACAAAAAATAAATTTGGTTTTTTTGAAAAAAATGGAAATCTAATTTATATTATATATATCTGTCAATTGAAAATGAATCTTCTTTCCATTGAGTTCAAATTACTTTTATAAATTAGCTAAAAAAATACCACAAAAGTGATTTTCCAAAAATTTTCTCAATAATAAAAAGAAAACAAATCCATTTTCCAATATAAGAAAAATATTTCTTTCTTTATTTAATATAGAGCTTTTCCATCGTCTGGATTAGGCGTGTCTTCTGGTCTATTACACTTTTTTTTTGTAATAATATTCAATTTGATAATTTTTCTAAATAAAGAGACTTTATGTATTCTTATCTTGTAAAAACTATAGTAAATTACAAGGTATGTTGATGTGGAGGTCAAATCATAAATATTTTTATTGAGGAATGAAGGTTTTTAAGTCTGGGCTATCCCTTGCCAAATGAATATCCGAAATTCACCTTTTTACAATACCATACTTTGATTCCTGGAGTGTGAGACATTCCTTACTCAACAAAAACCAGGATGACCAAAAATGTTGAGAATTAAAGACAAAAGGGTTTGGCTAATGTTATTTTTCATAATAAACTTATAGGCCTCAATGAACTAACACAGGAGATTCCAAAGGAAATTCAGTAAGGGAATAGGCAGCCTAGGGAGGAAGTCTTGCATAGCTTCAAATAATACCCATCCAAAGCCAGTGGATGTTGATTGATGTATGTATTTTTCCAATAAATTAAGAAGCTGGATAATTGGTCAGTTTGCTTGAGTTTTCTGACTAATGAATCCTGTATTGAATTGGGGAAAAAAATAAAATAAGGTAAATGTATGGAAAACTCCCAAAGAAAAATATTTTCTTGAAAACTTACAAGAAAAGAACCAATACAGTTGATTCTTTGTGATGCTTTGGGGATCCTTCATTTGAAGCATGAAAGTAGCACACATCTTCCTCAAAGCTAATTAGATGGTGGAAAAATTCATTTAGAAAATTTATTATCCTCAACTTCTTCCATTATCCAATCATATGGTAGATTCCCTATACATTCAAGGTCATAATATAATTTCTATTATGGAAGATGGAACCTTCATTAAAACAGAATCAATATCAAAAATATAGAAAGATTCAAACAATTCAAAAAAATTTACAAGGCAAAAACACTCACACAATATAAATCTCATGTATAATATATTAAATATGATGAAAGATGTGTGAAAAGAAATCAAACCCCAAATGAAAGGGATGGGTTATGGGTTGCAACCCTCAGCCCCTTGAATTAACTATAAAAAATTTTCTTTTTGTAGCTCATTCTAGACATGAACCCATGCATGGAGGCAGTAATAGATTATAATGATGGTCCCTCAGAATTGTAAAACCAAATTTCCTTTTTTTTAATATATTCATTCAAGTCAATTATAAAAAAATGAAAGAAAGTGAATGATAATTCAATTTTAAAATTAAATATCATGTTTCATATTTTCCTGAACAAAATTTTTTATATTATTTTTAGAAAGTCTAAAGATAAAACTATGGATTATTTTGGTAATTAATAATTTTACTATTCTGTGATTTTCTTATTTTCTGAAAGAAATAAATAATTGGGCTTATGTTTTCTCATCCTATTTTTTTTGAAAAAAAATGGAAATGAATAAAAGGGCTTATGTGGTTTTATAATCTTTATTAACTTTTATTTTTGGTAAAAGATAACTGTTGAAACAATTGTTTGAGGACACTGTACATAGATACAAATAATTTTGATAATAATAATAATAATAAAATTATATTTCTTTTTTTTGATTTCTATTTATCATGATTTTCTTAATGTAAGATAATGTAGTATATAGTGCTTAAATATTATATTCAGAAATATAAAAGAATTCAAAATAGCTGAATAGAAAAAAATTATAATAATAATCCTGAAAACAATTCAAACATCAAAAGAAAGAAAAGAAAGAAAAGTAAAAATTAAGAATAATAATAATTTCTAACTTCAATTTCTTTTTAACTTAACAATTATTATTCAATTCTGTATAAAAAAACAAAGTCACGTTCAAATTTGAAAGACTTATTTATGTTTTTTTTTCTTTTTTTGTTATGAAAAAGAATTTTTTAAATTCATAATTATCTTGGGGGATTGATAATTCCATGTAATCTTTTGGTGAATTCATATAAGCCCTTGTGTGAGCTTACTAAATGGTCTTAATTGAGATTATAAGGGCCTTTTGCTTGAAAAAAACCACAGCTTAATGCAATGTATCATTTTCCAAAAAGAAATTACTTACCTATTACTTAGTCAATCCAAAAGTTCCATTAGATTTTTCAATTCATAAATAATAAATCCAATTACAGAATTAAATAATGGACTTTTATTAAAATAACAATCTTTATTTGGCAAAAAACCCCTGAGATAATTGAAATTTTGACCAATTTCTATTAATGACTTTTTTTACTCCTGAAAAAGGGGTCTTTTGTGCCATAATGTAAGATGTGTCTATGAAAATTTTTATAATATTAATATTACTGTTCTGATGAAATATAATAATACAAATTACTATAACCACAATTAAATAATTAATTACTTAATTATTTCTTTTACTTGTTATACACTACTAGTGATTATAACAGTAAGCAGTAATTGTCTACAAGAATCAATTACAAGAAGAATTTAATAATAAAATTATTTTAATATATAATTATCTTTTACAAGAATAATTATAAAAATAACTCTTGAAGAAAACTATTACTAGAGAAAAAATTTAAGAATTAAGACAAAACACTCACTAATACTCCAAAGAACTTATTAAAAGATAATAGTAGAGAAATTTGATGGATAATTGTGGATTTAATGGATCAAAATTGATTTATAACAGGATTACAACAATATATAGTTGATTTCTATGATTTAATGTCTTTCTGATTGATTCTGAAAGAATAAAACACTTAAGAAAAGATTAACTAATACTTACTTGTTGGTAATAATGTGATGATTTTGGAAAAAACAGCAAGAGGAGGCCTCTTTTAAGTCAACAACAGCTCACAGAGGAATTACATGGATCAAACTGAAAAACCAGTGAGTGAGAGAACAATAAACCTTTCTGGATTATTGATGGAATCATCTGTTATCATGTAAGATTATCATAATTACTTAATTGATTCTTTTATGTGACTACCAACCCAAATATGGTTAAGAATAAAAGGAGTAACAACTGTAAACATTCTTTTATTTCAAAGTAAAAATTAATTTCTCAAATTTATCAATGTTATTGGAAATTTCATCACCAGTTGTATTTTCTGTGAATTTTTTAAGATTCAGTATTTCACATAGAACTATCAAAAATGGACTGTGAGTAAAAGTTTTAATTTTAATTATAAAAGCATGATTCTTTTTTGTTTTCTATGAATTATACTGTTATTAATTTGTCCTTAAGGTTTAAGAAATATTAATTAAAAATTGTATTTTTAATGAATTTTTGAAATTTTTACCTCATTTCCCTGTAGAATTGCAAATAATACTATATTGCGGGTTGCTATGAGGTAAATCAATGGATACTAGTCCAAAAAGGGTTTTAATTACTCTTTTAGTGTTTATCAATGGAAAATAACTAATAATTGACATGTTTACAGGATTCTAAGTTGCTCTTTACCTCCTTGGAACATCAAAATAGCAGCTTATTTTCCATTTTCTTATGATTTAACAAGATTTTAACTTGGTAACCAAGTTCCTAAAAGGTTTTAGTATACTAATTGGGCTATTATCAGCCATGGATCCAAGCTTTAGAGATATCCACCTCTAAGAGGCCTCAGAATCTGGGTACCCTGGCTGTCTTTGATGTCTTTTGTCCCCCTTAGCTATTTTCATGTCAAAAATAGAAATTAAGGCTTGAAGACTGATATCCACTATGGGTGTATCAAAACTGTATGTAAGATTACCATAATATTAAGTGCCACAAGCATGCATAACACTATTCTTAGTGTATATGTAACATGGGATTTCTCACATTCCCATTATTTTGGTGTGAAATTGAGAAAAACAAAAATTTTCACAATTCGTTTATGTGGTATTGATGATGTGGTATTGAAGTATTTTCAATATTACAACCTCTTAGAGTTAGTTTAAGCTTATTCACTCTATGGAGTTACCCTAGGTGAATTTTTGTATAGAATACAAATCTTGCCTTAAATCCATGGACTTAGTTACTCACAAAAAAGTTATTCCTTCTTTCTGAAATAAAAAATGATGAATTTTGAATATATGCATGACTTATGGGTTATGCATAGTTCATAATTTATTTTTAAAGATAGTTGTGGTCTATTTGGGTATGTAGAATATACCTCAAGGCTCACACATAAGGCCCAAATTAAACTTCTTTCAAAGATCATTTAAAGAAATACTGGTAAATAAAAGGTACAAAAATGATTGTTTTGGCTTTATTTTATTGATTTTCATTTCAGTTCTCTTATAGCAAATCTCAGTGGGGAATTTGTGGGCAAAGAAATCCAGTAACATTTTTTAATAAGAACCAGGGTTTTTGGCTCCAAAATTCAATCCAGAGGAGGTAAGATAATAAAATAATAAATCTTATACCAAAAAAGTTAAGATTTTGAAATTTGATGAGTTATCCAAATTTATGAGGAGAAATTCAAAATTAAAAGAGTTTTATGGGTGGTTAAGTTCCCTAAATCTTCTGATAACTGATTGTGTGATTGAGACAATCTATAAAGAAAATAATTGAGAATTTTATTTATTTTTACTTAGCTTTATTATTTGATTTCTATAGTATAAAATTCCAAAATAATTGAACCAATAGGTCAAGATTAAATGAAAAATTCAAAAATTGGAGTAATTTCATTTTCTTGATATTTTCAATTTTTGGAGAGGAAATAATATTTAAACAGCTTCCTTGATTTCAATTTCACCTATATCTCTTAAAATTCAGTGAATTGGCTCTCTTATTTGGAGTTGCTAAATTATTGAATTGAATTACCAGATTTTGACAACTTCATGCAATTTTTCATAAATTCAACTAATAGATAATATCTCATTAATTTACTTAATTACTATATGGACTTACCAATATACTATTTTTCTTAGAACATTTTGAGTTTTTTTTTTTCAAAAAATGATAATAATTCCTGTTTACCCTTTTCAAAAAAAAGTCTAAAAGTTATTATTTGTTACTTTTTTCAAAAAAACTATTACTATTATAAGTGTTAATTTTTCATTTTTTGAAAGATTACTTATCCTTAAGATGAATTGATTGTTTTTGCCCAAATATTCAATATTGAAGGTGGAAGGTTTTAAAATGGCAAAAAAATAACCAATTTGATAAACTCTAAGTTTAACTAAGATAATAAAAATAAAAATAAAATGGATTTAATTCATACTTTAATTTTAGTAAAGATCAAACACTCAGCTAAAGAATCTACACTTCTTTTATTTGGTAAAACCAAAAACAACTTCAGCTTAGCTCCATAGATTACCTTACCTACCACAAGTTATTAATTTTATTTTTTTTGGGTTCTTTTGAAATTATATTTACTTCTCATTTTTTAAGCAAAATTTATTTTATTTTATCTTTCAATAAATAAAAAAGCCACAAATAATTTGGTAATTTTGAAATTTTTTCTCTATTTTTTCTTTCCATTTATAATTTGATGCAAAGGATGAATATATACATATATTGGAGCTTTAAATATGAAACAAGAAAGTAATTTAAATTAATTAAAAAAGAATAAATTAATCTATATATCATATAAGGAGTTATTCAAATTTGTATTTGAATATAAAATGATTTCTTGAAAATTAAATTGAATTATTTATTTGGAAAAGAGATAAAAATCAAAGAAAATGATTTAATTCTTTATTATTATTATTGTTGAAACTTGAAGAATCAATTCGCATTATTTTTCATTTATTTTGTTGATAATATGCATAATGATAGTAATAATCAGATGAAAAGTGATTATCTTTGTTTATTTAATTAAAAGTTTAAAATTTTCATTCAAAAAGAAAATCAAAAAAAGATAAATTAATATTTATTTAATAAATCAAATTGTAAAAAGCAAATTCTTTCAATCTTAATTTTAATTTTTTTGATTTTCTCATAAATTAATTAATTAATTAAATTATCAAATTGTTAATTTTCTCCTTTTAGTTTCTAATTTTCCATATTAAATTATTCAACTTTTTAAAAGAGAAACAAATAATTATTAAATTCACCCCCTCAAAGAAAAAATCTTGATAAATAAATCATATGCATATATATATATATAACTAATAAATTAAAATCTTTATATATATATATATATATTGGAAAAGAGTTGCAATTTTATAAACAACTTATTTATGGTTCTTTTAATAAAGTAAATTCAATTAATTTGAGTTATCTTATCCTTTTATTTTCCTTTTTTAATAATGTTTTTTGGCTTATATATATATATATATATATATATATATATATTTAATTATTATCATTATTCTTTACGGATAAGTAATTCCTTTCATATGTCTCTATTTTATTTAGGAAAAATATCTTGTTTTTTGAATTTTCAAATTTTGATATTTTTTTCTTTCCAATTCCTTTTTTTTTGCCTAATTTTTTAAATCTAACATTACGTATATCTTTAAAAAATTCAAAATTATGAATTCCATAAATCAATTAAGCTAGAAATATTTGTAAGAAGGGTATCTAAAGAAATGAAAAGTTCAAAAATTATTATTTGAATGGTTTTCAATTTTTTTTATAATCATTAGATAAAACAACGTAAGATAAAGCTTTTTCTTTTTCAAAAAATAAAACTTATAATTTCCATTTTAATTGTATATATTTTCGATTAAAAATACAATTTTTTTTATTAAATTTATTGTTCTTTTAATTTTATATATATATAAAATAAAAAATTTACGCAAAGACCATTTTTCAAAATATTATTCAATAAAAAAAAAATACAAAATTATTTTCAATATCAGGAAAAACCTGTTTTTATTCATTTCATATAGAAGTTGTTCATTGTAAGATTTTGGTGTGCATTGAAATTTCTTACACTCTTTTCTGAAAATAATACGCCATTTAATGATTTTTTGAAATGAGTATATTTAGTTGACTCTTATTTTGTGAAAACTATAGTAAATTACAGGATACTTCAATTTGAAGGTCCAATCACAAATAATTGGAATGAGGAATGAAGTTTTGTAAATATTGGCCATCCCTTTCCAGCTTGATATCCAAGATCACAATTTCAATAATAAAAACCTTTTATTAGTGTTGAAAATTCCTGAATAAACCAAAAGGAAGGATGATCAACAATTTTGAATAATGAGAACCAAGAGAGTTTGTATAATGTGATTTCTAATGATAAATGTATTAGACTAAATGAATGAGCACAGGAAATTTCAAAGGAAATGACTATTTGAAAAATAAGTAAGGAAATAAAAGATTGAGGGAAGAAGTTGTGAATAGCTCCAAATAAGCCCTATTCAAAATCAGTGGACTTTGATTGATTTATACATTTTTCCAATCAATTCAGGAACTGGTAAATTTCTCAGTTTCCTTGGATTTTTCAAACCAATGAGTCCTCTTTTGAATTTGTAAAAAATAAAATCAGGTAAGTGTATAGAAAAATACCGAGGAAAATATATGCTTGAAGACTTAAAAGTAACCCACCAATCCACTTTATGATTGCTGATGGCATGGGGCACATTTATTAAAAACATTAAAGAAACCCTAATATTTCATAAAAGTACTCAGATGGTGGAAGAATTAAGCATGTAGCCTTATTAGACTCAAGCTCCTCCATTCTTAAAGCATATTGTAAATTCTCCATACATTCAAGGTCAAAATATAATTTGTTTTGATGAAAAATTGCACTTTCATTAACACAGAAATAATGTAAAACAAACTTAAATGGCAAAAACACTCACCAAACATAAATCTCATTTATATAATATATGAAATTATCAAGAGCTGTTTGTCAAGAAATTAAATCCCCAACAAAATGGATGTGTTATGAGTTTAAATCTAAAACTCCTATAATGAGACATCACGCAATTTCATTTTCACACTCATCCACTAAATTCACATATTCATGTAGGAAGTAATTGATCATAATGATGATCCTATAAAATGTTAAAACCCAATTTCCTCTTCTTTTTGTCATATAATTTTCATTGAACTCCAGTATAAAACATTTAAATGATAATAATAATCAAATTTTCCAAAATAAAATCTAATTTTGAATATCTTTTCAAAAATAATAAAGTTATTTTTTTTCTATATTTTTTTTCAAAAGCTTAAACAAAAAAATTAAAAAATCAAAAAAATGAATAATAGGGAGTGTCAAACCTACACAATCTCTAATTGGAAATATTTGGTTTTTTCCTTGAGGAAATTATACACAATCTTTAATTAAAAATCTTGGTTTTTTTTCTTTTTAGAAAGGGGAGTGATATTTCCACTCCTTAACCTAAAACTTACGCCTACGTCTACGCATAAAATTGTGGATTCAGATACGCCTTCATGCCTTTCATGGAGGTAGTTTGCTAAATCCACGCATCCAAGTGATTACTAAATCCACGCCCCCATTTTCTTCAATCCAAAAGAACTATAATTTCACAGTTACCCACTTTCAATTTTGATGTTCATATGAGTCTCTAAGAAAAGTTTTGATAGCTCAGCATATGTCAAAGTACTTGCTAAAGTTGTTCTTACATGAAAAAAATAACCACCATAAGGACAGGAAAATAAAATCCAATTAGTGATTTCAATGATTAAAAATGTACACACCTTGCCAAAGTACGCTTCCTCTGTTGTACCTGTAATTCATAAATATAAAATAAGTGGTTCTAAATTTTTCATTAAATAAAACTTCTTATGAATTAACATACCCTTTGCATGTTTATCTCCACTGTATCAGGTGATATAAAATGGTATGCCATTACATTTTTCCTTTGTCCAATACAATGTAGACAATCAATAGCTTGATCTTCAGCAGCTGGATTCCAATGAGGCTCCTAGACATATATTAGATATATAGATTATATTAAAATATTGCCTCATGGTCATATAATCATAATTAATACCATTATAAATACCACGTCTGCACAAGTTATATTCAGGCCAACCCCTGCAGCCCCTATTGAAGCCACAAGTACTTCTACATTGCTGTTTTCCTTGAATTTCTTGAGTTCTGCTTCCTGTGTAGCTTGGCCTATTGTTCCATCAACACGTGTAAAAATGATCTTATTGTTTTCTAAGACAATTCCAATCCTACCAGTTTATCACAAATAATTGTCAATCAAAAGCTTCATCATTATCAAAGGAGAGGTACAAAGCAGAAGCTTAATATACAAAATAAGGGAAATAACCAAGCTTACAAATCAAGAAATGTTGTAAACTGTGAAAAAATCACTGATTTTGGGGTTGAATTTTTAATGTTTCGGCGTGATAAAAGAATTTTAAGGAGCCTCTGAATTTTAGTGCTTTGTAGACATGTTTTGACATCAACATGTTCTGTTATGGTACTATTAAAAAAACCCCCTTCTATCTTTGTCCCATATGGTGAGATCATACCTTCAATGTCATATATACTTTCACTAAGCAAGTGATGATTGCAACAAAGGCGAAGCTTGTTTATATACTTGAAGAACATTTCTGGGCCTTGATTAGATGATGATATGAACTCTTTGTAAATATCATTATATCTATCTAACGTCCAATCTGAGAGAGGTTCATGGATATAATCATGATTAATTTCAGGTAGATCATTTAAAATGTGGTCCTTGTTTCTTTGTAGGCAAAGATGCCTCAGGCATAACTGAAGGGGGCTATAATTTCCTTTTTTGAGCTCTTCCAATATATTTGGTACCCAATTCTCTTGTTTTTCACTTTTAGGTGCTGTAATGAAGGTGATTAGGCTCATTAAGTCATTTATACTGTTTTGAATAGGGGTTCCTGTGAGGAAAATGCGTCTGGATGTTTGTATTGCCCCAATTGCTTTGAATAAAGTTGACTCCTGACTTCTTATCTGACTAGGTATTTCAATTTAATTTATATATCTTTCATCAGAATTCCACAATTTTTAAATAATACTTTGAAAAACTCACTGGGCCTCATCTAAGACAACTCGGTACCATTCACTATGGTAAATCCAAGAGTTTTCTATATTATTAGGCTTACCAAACTCATGAGCTAACAAATGATAGCTGGATATTACAATATCAGCTTCAGACCATTTTTTCAGTCCAATCTCCTTTCTTTTCTTCCCATGGTAGGTGACAATCTTTAGTCGGGATATGTCTGTATGTAATTTTAATTCATCTTCCCAATTCTTTATCAAACGAGGTAAGCATATTATGAGTGTGGAGTGTTTCTGTTTTTTATTAATAAAGTGAATGGATGGTGGAATATCTCTTTTGGAATCTTCAAGAGTCATACATATGAGTGATATGCACTGAATTGATTTCCCTAGTCCCATGTCATCCGCAAGCAGACAGCCCAAGGGAGTATGGCTGAAGGTGTCTTCGAGGTTATTTACTTGCTTCTTTGTGATTTTATGTATCAAATTTATTCTTCTAGTTGAGGATGATGGTTTACGTAACCACAGAGAATTTGCTGATTTTCCATTTGGGGCTTCTCTATCTAGGAGAAATGCTAATCCTTGCTTTTGATGAGGCTTGAGTGAAGATTTTAGGAATGGTATTACGGATTCGATTTGTGGAAGGTCATTCCCACTTGGAATCTTCAGGAGCTGTGAGTGCAGCTCAGGTGACAACAATACGTTCTGAGAAGAGATAACAGGCTTGGGCTCCAGGTGTGAGATAAGTGAACACCCACAATGTTCCGAGCTGTTGTATGTGGCTGGTTGGTGAATTAATATTGAATTCTGCCTAATGAGGTCAAATATATCAATGCTTGCTGAGGAAAACGAAAAAATAAACATTACTATTGGAATAGTGATGTTTTTCTTGTTGTAAAGGTTAAACTGGAGAAAGCTTTCAATGAATACTTTCTGGTTGGGGTTTTTCTCTAGATTGGTGTGCCACATGCCAGAAGGACCACAGGATATGAAGAAATTGGGTTCACCCAATAATGGTACGAGTGCAGAGGTGACATCCAGAGGAAGGCTACCACAAGCTTCTCTTTGATGTCGTGTATACAAGAATAAATTTTGACTTGTATGACATAAGAAAATCCAATCATCCGGAGGAAAAGGTTTCTGAATGGGATTAGTGAGGCATACATGGGTTTTCAATATACCAAGGCAATATGGCTTGGAAGAATCCATATTTAAAAAAAAGATTCAGTTTGATCTTGACAGGAATGAATGGTAAATGCAATGAACTGGAGAGCAAGAATATATACTAAAGTAATTTTGATACTAATCAGGCCGGCTTGTGGTTTGCAGTTACTATTTGTATTATAAATAGAAACATGCAACATTCAATAAAAGATTGTTTGAAAAAAAGAGCTCAATTTAGAGAGGCAAGGAAATTTATTCTTGGATATGTCAATATAATTGTATCAATCTCTGAATGAGAAAAATCTTTCTATTCGAAGTCCTGACTTCGAACAGAATACATGAAGCAAATTCCAAAGGAGACTTAAGGACATATATTTCAAGAAAGTGATCAAAGGAAAATATGTACTCAAGTTTGCATCAACCATCCCATTTCATGCATAAGTATCCTAGTCTAAGGTTGAAAAGCTACATCAAAAGAAATGGAAAATTACAAGAAATTTATATCTTTGAAAGCTTCATTTTTTTCTGTTGATGTCTTTGCTTTTCATTTTGAATCCTTTCTTGACGTCCATATGTCTTCTCTTCTTGGGTTATTGGATCCAAACATATAAGGCTTTTAGCTCTTGAATATAGCTTGGAGTTGATTTGGAAAGAACAGCCAAAGTGAGTTATGGTGGGAAGTTCATCAAAAATAGGAGGTGGCTGAGTGGTCTGGTGAAAAGTGGTCGAAGTTTTCCAGAGAAGCTCAATAATACCTTGTTTGCGAGAAAAATCCAAAAGTGTGGAGTATTCAGGAAATGAGAGGCCATAGCCACAGGAGCGGATGGGAGATGGAATTGGTTTTATGGCTGATTTGTCAAAGAATGTGAACAAACCATAAGTCCACGTATTCATGTCCTTTTCATCTCTATGAACACGATTATGAAAACCATTTGTTGTTATGATTACATTGGAGAAAGACCGTAAATTTTGGTGGAACATTGGATTCCATTCACCTTCATGCCATTCAGGTAGCTGGGCTTCTTGCATGATTTCATTATTCTCACGGGCAGCAGACATAGAAAGAAGCTTGATGCGGGAGGAAACAAAATTTTCAAACTGAGAAAGGGTCATCCATTCATCATTATCTGCGTCTAATACTTCTGGATTCATTGTGGTCTTCCTGGCATAAACACCTAGTAAAAGGAGAATAAAATTAACAAAAAAACTTGAATATAATTTTTTAAATACTCACCTAAGGATTTACCACTATCACTTCCACAGCGAAATCCAACTCCTTTCATATGACCATCAATAAGATCACTATTGGATTTAATATGAGGACGATTTTGGGCTAATTTGTAAAGTGATATTATTAATTGATTTAATTAAGTAAAAGTTGGAGAAGGAATATGAAATGGATGCAGGTGATAAATGAAGAGGGGCTCATGATTTTTTGAATTGAAAACAATTGAAGGATTTGGTGTTTCATTTATGGAAGGTAATAAAAGCTTATTTTTTCTATTTGGCTTGGGCTTAACTGGAACTGTACTGAATTCGCCTCTGCTTCTTGATGCATGGTCCAAAATTTGGGTGAGTAATTTTCGTGCAATTTGAAATCTTCTATGTGAATGATTAGATTTCTTATTTAGAGATGAGTCATTTTTGGATAAGGGGGAATCATTCACAGCTGGTGAAATAGTCCTTCCCATGGAATGATCCTCAGAATGCAAAAATGACTCATCCTTTCCGTTTTCGCTGTGTAAGCTTGAGTTTTGAAGGGTTTTTGGATGCATTGAGTCACTAATTGATGAAGAAAAATCATTTACAACTGGTGAAATAGTCCTTCCCATGAAATGTTTTTCTTCATCATTAAGTGACTCCATACATTTTGGGAGCTCAATGAGTTGGTATGGTGACTGTTGATTCATGATCGGTGAAAAAGCAAGAAGCGACAGGTGAGGCTTTCCCCTAGAATGATTTTTATTAAAAAAAAAGTCAAATAAGTAAATAAAAATCATGGTTGCTTAAATTTTATTAAAAAAAAAAAGAATAAGGCTTTTTTGAAAAAATAATGGTTGTAACGAAATTGAAAAAAATTAGTAAATATAAATTTAAATTTTTTCTTTTAAAAAATTCAGAGTTTACAATTGAATTAACACAAAAACAACCAAAAAAGTAAAAAACCATTGTGATCACTGGGGCTGGCCCCAGTGATCAATTTAAATTAAAAAAAAAATTCAAAAATTGGAAATGTTTTTTAAAAAATAAAAAATAAATAAAGTAGAAATTAAAATTTTTTAAAAAAATAGAAACATTTTGATTGCTGGGGCTTTAAGGGGTCCAGCAGTCAATTTGAATTAAAACAAAAATAAAAATAAAAATAAAAATGTTTTTCAAAAAAATTGAAAAAACATCGTGATTGCTGGGGCCCCAGCAATCAATTTAAATTAAGAAAAAAGAAAATAAGATAATTGAAAATTCAATTTTGTTAAAAAAAAAAATAATGTTTCTTTTTTGAAACTTTAATAAAAATCAAAAAAAATAAAATAAAATAATTAAAAATTAATTTTTTAAAAAAAATAAATAAAATAAAAGTAAAAATTATTAAAAATTAAATTTTTTTAAAAAAAGATAAAAATTGTTTTTTTTTAAATAATTTTTGATCAAAACAAATAAAATGAAAATGAAATTTTTAAAAAAAAATAAAAAAAGTTTTTTTTTTGAAAAATTTTGATCAGTGGGGCTGTAAGAGCCCCAGCAATCACTTTCAATAAAAAAAAAATTGAATTAATTAAAAATTAGATTTTTTTTTAAAAAACTTTTGATCACTGGGGCTGTAAGAGCCCCAGCAATCAAATTAAATTAAAAAAAATAATAATAATTAAAAAAGAATTTTTTTTAAAAATAAATAAAAAAAGTTTTTTTTTAAAAAACTATTGATAAAAAAAAAATAAAAAAAAAATCAAAATAATTAAAATAATTAAAAATTATATTTTTTTTAAAAAAAAAGAAAAAAGTTTTTATTTTAAAAAACTTTTGATCGCTGGGGCTGTAAGAGCCCCAGCGATCAATTTAAATAAAAAAAAAATAAATAAAAAATAATAATAATTAAAAATAAAATTTTTTAAAAAAAAATAAAAACAGTTTTTTTTTAAAAATCTTTTGATCGCTGGGGCTGTAAGAGCCCCAGCGATCAATTTAAATAAAAAAAAAATTAAAATAATTAAAATAATTCAAAATTATATTTTTTTTTTTAAAAAAAGAAATGGTTTTCTTTTGAAACCCTTTTGATCGCTGGGGCTGTAAGAGCCCCAGCAATCAATTTAAATAACAAAAAAATAAAAAAAAATAAAAAAAAATGAAAATAATTAAAAATAAAATTTTTTCAAAAAAAATAAAAAAAGTTTTTTTTTAAAAATCTTTTGATCGCTGGGGCTGTAAGAGCCCCAGCAATCAATTTCAATCAAAAAAATAATTAAAAAATTAAAATTTTTTTAAAAAAAAACAGGTTTTTTTTTTGAAAACCTTTTGATCGCTGGGGCTGTAAGAGCCCCAGCTACCAATTTAAATCAAAAAAAATAAAAAAAAAGAAATAACAATTAAACAATAAATTTTTTTAAAAAAAATTAAAAAAAGTTTTTTTTTAAAAAATCTTTTGATTGCTGGGGCTGTAAGAGCCCCAGCAATCAATTTAAATAAAAAAAACAAAATAAAAATTATAATAATTAAAAATTAAAAGTATTTAAAAAAAAATCCAAAAAGTATTTTTTTAAAAGACTTTTGATCGCTGGGGCTGTAAGAGCCCCAGCAATCAATTTAAATAAATAAAAATAAAAATAATTAAAAACTAAAATTTTTAAAAATAAAAATAATTAAAAATCAAAAATTTTTAAAAAAAAAGAAAATGTTTTTTTTTGCAAAAAATTGTGATCATATTGGTAAATTGAAAATTAAAAAAGAAACTCACTTGGGTAACTTTTAATTACAAGTGTTTGGTTATGAGTATTATTTTGTATCAAAGAAAATAATATTTTGAATTAAAAAAAAATAGGTTTCAGTGATGATATCCGAAGTGAAAAGGATGCAGGTGGATTGGGGATTTTGCCCCCAAAGTGTAGGGGGAAGTCAATGTGATGTGAATGACCTAATGGTTAGAGCATGTGCCTCTCAAAGTGGTTGAGAGGTAGCATGTTCGATCCTGGGCGCTGGCCAGACTCACCCAGGGGCACCTGGGTTGTAAATCTGGGTGGTTGGTGACAATAGCTTTGGCAAACCAAATCCAACTCATTCCTCCTTGGTGGAACAGGTAGGCTCTGTGGGTTCAAGCCCCTCATAAGGTCCCTGGCATCACTTCTCTCATATGTTTCTCTTTTTACACTAAATTCCCATAAGCACAATTATTCTCCATTGTGATACTTGAGGCATCAACTTGTTACCCATGACGTTTTTTGCACTCAGGTGACAAAAGCACACTGGACAATCTTATAAGCAGCTTGGCACAAAGCTGTTCGAAGTCATGACTCCGCACAGTAAGCATATCCTGCACTCAATAGTGATGAATTACAGGTCACAGGTAATAATAAGTAATATGACACACACACACTCTACTACACCTTTTGAATTTCTTTGTCAATACCAACCGTTTTAGGTAAGTTCATGATTAAATTAGACTCCAAAGGGTGTTTTTTTTGCCAAGCCTCACTAAAATCCAATGCTAAATATTCTGCAAGGCGGTATTTGCTGGGGCAAATTGGTGAAGATGAAGGATTCAAGAAAAAGCTTTCATGAAGGATTTCACATATATACTTGTTTGTGCGCTTCCAAATATCTTCATCTGGCAAAGATTCTTTTCTCTTGAGCATTGATGTAATTTCCAGAAGCTGAAGGGTCCCTTTTGCTGAACTAATGCGGTAATCAGCTGAACACACCAGAAGTCCACGTACACCCCCTGTAAGGAATGCTGCAATCAGATTGTAGCATGGCCTTCCAGCCTCCATCTGATCTTGAATGGTCACCAACTCTTGCAAAGGATCCACTCCTCTCTTGACCAATCTCTTTCCAATTTTCTGAGTAGTTTTGGAATTGACCTTAGTATGTGCCCGAACCCAATTAAATGCAATCATCAGCTGGAGGATATTATCGACCAAGCCAGTCAAAGTTGGTGTTAAAATTCCCTTATGCACAAGTTTATTGAGAAAATTTTTAATCCTCCTGCAGATGGGAATTGTGGATTCCATGCAGTGGCAAAAGGATAGTGACTTTCAAGCCCACAAAAGGAAAAGAGCTGGAGAGAAGTGAGACAAGATTTGATAGAAGAAATTGATAGGAATCGCAATTATTACAACCAAATATTGGGAGGAGCAGTGGAAATGGATAAGATAAGAGATAATCTGATGGCTACAGCTATTACAAGAATGGATAACTGGTTAAGTAAATGGGATCATGGACCAATATTGACAAATACATATAAGCGTCCATTTGTATTTTTCCATCCAGATTGCCAGAACTTCCCACCACAAACATTCCTTCCAACCCTATGCAGTCCATGTGGAGTTTCAATTATGCATCCAATCTCCCTAGGTCACATAAATGGTAATCATTGGATACTCATTATTTTCAATGAACATGAGATAGGCAAATTACCTCTACCCGAATTGCCACCGCAGTGGCCCGGGGCACATTCACATCAATCAGCTTCAAATTGGAGAAGATTATATTCCTCATAAATAAAATTATTCCGCAAATGTAGACAGATCACTTGAATATAGCATTTTTTCATTTTAGAGTTTTTTGTCAAATTTCTGAGATAAACATCTTATAAAAATCTTATTTGGCGTGGATTTAGTAATCACTTGGATGCGTGGATTTAGCAAACTACATCCATGAAAGGCGTGAAGGCGTATCTGAATCCACAATTTTATGCGTAGGCGTAGGCGTAAGTTTTAGGTTAAGGCGTGGAAATATCACTCCCCTTTAGAAATCCCGCATTTAATCTGTGTGATTTAAAAAATCACACACCCCCAGAAATGTGGTATTCAAAAAGTTCAAAAATTCCTATTTTTCAATTAAATACCACCCCCATTGGATTAAATAATTAGTTAATTTTGACACAACCCTCAATAAATGAAATTCTTTTCATATGAAATAATCCCAAAAACAATTTTTTTCTCACAGCCTAATCATAAATTGTGATATGAAGGCCCTCAGCAAGAGCCACTTTATCTTATAGTTTTAATTAATTGTACAAATCCGTTGAATTGGAATCTGATTCCAATTATTACTTAGAAAATGAAATTACACTATTACATCAAATCAGTTTGAAATTATATCTGATTTCCAAAAAGATGACGCCTTCCCCTTATATATACAAATCAGGAAATTTGGTAAGCATGGTCAATCAAAAATTCATTAAGCTATGCTGGACCACTCATTAATACTTTGAGAAATTTGCTTTTACGATTCAAGTTAAGGGAGTTCTTCAGAATCAATCAATGTATAAACAGTGGGATTCAGCCATGAAATTGGAATTTTAATTCTCCAAATTAGGATAAAATGGAAATGTGGAAGCTTGGGATTCTATTTGGGGTTAGTCATTGTTCTATACACGCAGTGGGTGATCAGTGTGCTCTTTAGGTATTAGAAGAATCATATTTCCTGGCCCAATGATTGAAAAAAAATGGATTCTTCCAAGGTTATGAAAGATGAGGGATTCTCTGGGTACATAGGACTTATAGATGTAAGTCTTATTCCATTTTCTCAATTCCTACCTCATTACAGTGAGTTATACTTTGACCATAAAAGAAAGGTATGTATATGTTTCATTAGGATAAAGGTCTTTTAAGCTAATTCGGTCATGATTCTATGGGTATTACATGACAATTAAATTTGTTTTTGATATCAACAGGGTGTTTATTTTAATTAATTCTGGATGTGTGGTCTTACTTCATGACTCAAATTTCTATCAACATATGCAAATATCTAAAGCCTCACAATATTTCTACTCTTGGTATCAGTAGTCATTGACCGATTTTTGATATTCAATCTCACAGTGTATTTTGCCAGAATACAAAGGGGGAACCTTTCAAATTGAAGAAAATCAAATTTTCAATCGATCCTTGGCTAGATCACAAGCACCAATTGAACATGGAATTGGGGCTTTGAAAGGGGGTGGTCATACCTGAGGGAGATGAGAAGTCAGATGTGTAATCAACAGGAGGTTGAATATTTTGTTAATTGTGTGGTTATGTAATCTTCCATAATATTTTGGCCATAGTTGGTGACCAATGGATGGATTGATATGAAGATAATGATCCATCAGAACTTCAAATTTTTCAGAAATAGATGAATTTACTGGTAATTTTAACATGAGTTAAATAGTGAAACCACCAACATTGGGCTGGTTTGTTGATATATATATTTTTCATTGAAATGGCACAATACTTTAATGGTAATTTGAAAAATGAATTCACAATAAAAACAATGAAGCTACTTATAGATTCTTTTTTCTTGAACATTCTTTTGTAATCTTTTTCATTTTAGGCCTTCTTTCCAGAAACTCTGAAATATATTTAGTCAGGGGTTATTTTAATCAATTTGGTGCCAATCTTAAATAAATTCTAGTCTACTTATAAGGATAATCCAAAAGGTGTGAACTAATAATATTGAATTAATTCCTTTGGTGGCTTGGTAAATTGATGAAATATTGTTCAATTATTTCAAATTATTTTAATTATGCCTTCTTTTTTTGGAAAAATGAAATTTTAATTAAAGTTGAGGAATAGACAACTCATGTTTTTATAGCTGGAAAATAGTTGGATATGGCTGATAAGTGTGTTTATAAGTAAAAAGAAAAAATCATAATTCCATGGATTGAGGTCCATTTTATCCATACGAGGCTTGTTGTGAAATCCACAAAAGGTGAATACAAGATCTGAAAAGGTTTTGATATGGTCAAATTGGTTGGAAATCTATTCAGCTTTACTAAAGTAATGTAATTTATCCGAATTCATTATCTCCTTATTTTACTTAAGTTCCATATTTGAAAAATCTATGATTTTTGAATATATGATTTTATTCAGGCTTTGGAGTTTGGACCACTCTTAATTATCTGAATCAATATTATTTTGAGTCAATAAAGCCTTCCTTTAATAAGCCCCACAGGATTTACCAGAATCTTAGCCCTGACAAATCCAATTCATTTTAGTATGTCAGAAATCATATCTTCATTAGTGGCTATATTTTGATGGTTATTGGCCATCTTGCTTAGTTTAATGATGAGTCTTTGAAGCTGGGAGAAGTTTGATTTAGTATTATCAAATGGATGGAATTCATATATCATTATTTCAAGTATGGATTTTATGTCTCATTAATTAGAACATTTGGTTTCTGGTGGGTTTTTTTGGGTTGTACTCTAAGCCAGGTGGCATTCATCCTTTTCTTCTTGTCAAGTGAGATTATTGAATAATCCATGTGGAAAAGGCCCAGGTTTCTAGAGGTTTTTTCCTGATATTTTCTCATTAATCTTTTCTATTGGCTTTGTGGTTTAATATTGGCAGGTGTGATTGATTGAACATATTTGAAATGAATTTAATAATAATGACTATTCAAAAAATCAAGTATCTCACATTGACTCTTGGATAGATGATTGATCGCATCATGATCAAGAGAGCTCTAATGACTCAGCGGAGTTACAACAGTAAAACAATCAAAGTTTTTATGATAAATCAAGCCTGAATGAGGAGAGGTTTTTTTGAGTGTACAGGCACAGTTTTACTTTCATTAATTTCATTCATAATATCAGTAATTTGCAAGTCCCAATAGTTTTACCTTCAAAAGAACACAAAAAAACGAAACAAAAAAGAAAAGTAATTGTTGTCAGTATTTGTCAAAATAAAACAAAAAACAAGATAATAAAAGATAATTTATTGAAAGCATGAGTCAAGATAAAAGAAAAAATAAATTAAATTAATAAAAAAAATCAGTATTTATAAAAAGAAAACAGAAAATAAACCAAAAAAATGTCAGTATTTGTCCTATATGATGATTCATGATGAGTAAAAACACAGAAAAAGAACCATTTTTTCGGTCCTTGACCATCACCATAATGAAAATTTCAATGGAAAAAATATGATTTATTCCATGGCCAGTGATGATGGCCATGGACTAAATCATATTGATAAACAGATGAGGCCGGTAGAGAAGAGGGAAGAAAAAGGGTGGGATCAGCCGGAATCAATTTCTAATCAATTGGAGAACGATGGGGAATTGAAACCTTAAAACAACGCTGAATTAAATGAAAATTGATTTGGTAAGGCTTTGAGACGCAATTCGACTCAATTTGAGCAGTTATAGAGGGCAGATGGATAAAATAAGGTCAAAATGAATTGAAACCAACCTATATGTGCTACAACTAAAAACAGAAACAAAAAATAAAATAAAAATTAATAATTAAAAATCAGTGAGTGTTGGAGGAAACAAGTAAGACCTGGATAGTGGAGCTGTGAGATGAGTGAAAAACATATTTCAAATTGAATGATTGAAAATTTTATTCAATTAAAAAAAAGGAAGTGTGTTATTTTTGATGGATAAAATCTTTTGAGGCTTGAGGGAAAATGATTTTTAGTTAGAAAAACATTTATGAGGTCTTCCAAAGCCAAAGTCAGAATTAGTTTGAAATGTTTAGAATTAAAAAAATGAGAGAGATTGATTTTCAGATTTATTTAACAAAAAGTTAACCAGTGAAAGATTTGAAATGAGTTTAAAAAAAGAATTAAATTTGAATTTGTTTTTTTTTTTTTGAGAAAAAACATCAAATTTTTGAAGAATTTAACAAAATAAGGTTTTTAAAAACAAAATGGCATTTTCTTTTAGAAAAAATACAATTAAAATTAATTTTTAAAAATTAATTAAAAAAACCAAAGGAGTTCACAAGAGAAAAAAATTATTCAATTTTCTTCACAATTTTTTAAACAAAAAATAAATGATTTTTACAAAATTTCTCTGAAAAAGTGACTGCAAGTCAATCCCTCATTTGTGTGCCCTCAAAAATTCCTTTCGAAACTCAATGAATGAATTATATTCAATTAAATCAATTTTATTTCCAGTGTCAGTAGATCTGTTTAATACAATCCAAAAAAACAAAACATTCATAATCCATTCCCAGCCAAGCTTGTCCTTTTGACAATGGCGCCCCTCCATTTCAATGTCTATATGTAACCCTTCCCATTTCATAAAATTTCTTCAATAATTTTAGACCACCCCATGTACCCCTGATGTCTAGGTCAAAAAAATTTAAGAAATGCAAATAAATTAGCTTGGGAACCTCAAAGTATCATGTCACATAATTCTAATGAGATGCGTACCTTATGTAAATTTGTGAATTAATTATAGAATAAATTCCACATCCAGAATTTTCTATGAGGAATTCAATGCTTAAATTGTAACATCCATATTCTTCTGTTTTTCCTGCATCTGTATTTCTTTCCTCCACTTTTCCTTCTTGTAATCATGCTCTTTTTCTTGTTTTGACTTGTTGAATTCCAGTCTTGCTTTCTTTCCTATTCTTCAAAACTTCTGGCCTCCATGAAAATTTCCCACTCAAATTCAAATTCTATCTCTTTAAGATCTTTTGTTTTTTCTGTTTGACTAATATGGCTATGTTTCTCTTCATTAAATTTGTGTTTATCCCATTCCAAATTTGCTAGAGTATGTGAATCAAACCCCAAATTTCATGATATTAACACTTGAAAGAATCCTCATTATATCCCAAAAACCTCACATTTTTCCTCTTCTCTAATATTTTTGAATATTAAGGTAAAGAAATTTCATAAGATCTTTTTCATGAGCCACCTTTCTGATTCAGGTTGAAGCTGGATCCTTGGTTTTTCTTCAGGGAGGCACTGTTTAGATTTTTTTTGGCATGATTGAAAAAAAATTAGTCAAAATTGAAGTACTTTCAAAAACTAATAAAAACTCACTTCATAATCTTCAATATCCTCATTTATTATAAAATATTCCACAGGAATATTTTGTAGCACCAAGATTTTTCATCTTGGGAAATTTTTGGATCCTGGAATCAAATAAGAAATCAAAATTAGGAATTTTCTTAATTAATTCCAATAATTCTCACTTCATGATATCCTGGGTCTTCCTCCTCCTAAATAGATTCTAATTCAAGCTCTTGTGAGTCATAGCTTTTGATTGGTGTGAAATTCTGTTTGTAACAAAAAAGTGCATTCATCTCTTCTGAACATGGACACATATTTTCCATATTTTTGGCCATAATATGAATACACCTTTTTCTCATCCTCTTTAGTGATACCTGCCACAGTTAAGTTTTTGAATTTATTATCTGATTTGTATTTCCTCTTATATGTCCACCATCTATCACAAATACTGGTTTCACTCATATTTAATCTATATGGGTATTTTTTATTAGCTTCCATGGCCATAAGGGGAAATCCATTGATGTTGAGACACTGCTTCCAAAACATGGATCAAATTTGGATTTATGCATCAGCCAATTTATGATACATTTAGTCTGGCCTAGTTAGATTCCCTGAAGAATTCCAAAGACTCGAGCTTTCTTTGGTGGCTATTTTTTTCATGATGAGATTCAGCTGGGACTTTAAGAAAGAGTAATTATTGAAGTAAAATGAAATGTATCTTAATCTTAAAAGGCAATTTGTGCAGGTGAAATGAAATGAGATGATACACCTGGTGGTTCTGGGGAATTAATTAATTACAACAAAATCCCTGGGGGACTGAGTTGAAAAATTGTCAAATTTGATAGGTTTGAAACCCTCTAATATAAGTATAATCTTATGAATCAAATCTTTTTTAAGTAAAAAATCTTGGTTTGATCCCCTCAGTTAATATCCAATAATCAATAGATTTTTTTCAATAACTCCCATGTACCAATCTTGATTACAAATAAGCTTTAAGAAGTCTCCAATCTAATTTCCAAATGAAAGAACAAAAAAATTATAATCTTGGGATTTCAATTGGCCAAAAAAAATTCCAATTTTTCAAAATTAATTTCAATAATTCATTTGAATCAATATTTTCCAAATTTATTTACTTTTGATACTCATTATAATGGGATCTTTTATCAAATACCTAAACAAAATCTTCTGAAACTTCATTTTTGAAGCTTATGATTAAATTTTTTATTTTTCTTATGCCCATTAAATTTTTAATAAACAGTACAAGGTAGTGAACATGAGAACCCCAGATTCAATATTCTGATTTTCTTCCCCAATTTTTTTTTTTTTTTTTACATTTTCTCAAACAATAAATCTTAAGGGGTTTCAGCTTTTTTGGAAACAAAAAAGAAAGAAATTAATTTATGATTTTGAAAAAGTAGGTCATAGTTTGTAATCCATGATTTGAGCATTTTTTTCAAAAAAAACCTTGAGGTTTTCCTTATTTATTTTCTTAAATTTATTCCTCAAGGTTAAAATTTGAATCTTCCTTCAATTATTGATGAGTTAAAATGAACAAACTTGAAAAACTTATTAATTAATCCAGTAATAAACCGCTTTTCATGTTTCAGAACAAACTATTGATCAATATTTTGATTACACAAAAGATGTTGATCATTAAAGAAATGGTGAAAAAAAAGAAGGCAGTAGTAAACTAAAGTATCTCTTATACAATAAAACTCATCAGAACTGAATTGATTTCCTTTTCTACTGAAATACCTTTGGAAAAAAAATCAAATTGGCTCAAAGGCAAAGCAGCCTTTGTTTTATATCTGGAAAATAATTGTAGCGAGTATAACAACTCAGAATGTTATTGCGACTAAAAAAAATGCCAGCAATCTTTTGGCATCATCATTCTAATAAATTTTTCAGTTGCTTTTCTTTTTTGTTAAAAAACAATCACTTTCAATAATGATCAGTCCTTCATTTAACTCTAGGGTTAAAATCAAAACACCGAAATTCATTTTTTTCATAACTGTGGTCTGCATGCACAAAATAATTTCTCACTGGAAATAGAAAATCCAATAGCCAAATTTGACATTTCAGAAACCCAGAACACGGGCTATGACACGATCACTTAGTACAAGGAAAAGATACAGAGTGCCCTAATCACACATTAAATAATGCTCGGAAATAAAGCATAAAGATCAACTTTTTTGAAATAAAATGAAGGTTCTACTCTACTAGTTCTAATAAGTATCTTGGCTTTGCGTGGAAAGGAAGCCAAGCAGAAGCTCAGCCTAAACGAAAATTATATTTTCAGCCCTTTGTTGATGCTGAAAGTGTCAACAATGTGACAGAAAACCATATAAAATAAGGATAACCTTTTAACGAATTTAGGACTGGATAAAAGTGCTATTATCATGCTTACCAAGCCAATATCTTCATTAAACTTGACAATAAATGAAACCCAAATACCCATACAAAACAATATAGGACTGCAGGCGAGAAAACAGTATATACAAACAAATGTTCGGAGAAATGAGTGCTAATGCCGCAAATTACTACTAAATACCAAGCATAATACATTGAGAGATGTAAGAAGTGGTAAGAGCCTGCATTCCGACCAGTGGACTCTGAAAAGCCCAAAGAAGCCATAATTGGTCCAGCGAAATTAGATAAGAATGTCAGAAACGCCACAATCGGTACTGAATAGGAACTTAATCCATTATACGCATTGGAAAGATCGACCCTGCCTCAGTTAAATAAATGTTAAGCCAACGGATTTAGTTTGTTTTGTCAACAAAACCGGCACGCCAATGGGCAGCCATGATGAAAGGGCACACTAACGTTGCCAAAGAATTTGAACCCCCGAAAGCAAAGAATGAACATTTAAAGATTACCAGTTGCAACCAAGAAAAAGCAATACTATGGGCTGGGAGCTTCTCTTTTGAGTCCCTATACGTCGGATTTGATGGTCCCGGCAACAGAGCTGAGTGCTGAATCAGACTACCAACGAAGGACAACCAAAGTATAGGATAATTCTCTCTTTTTATCACTGATCGCGAGAGTAACAGAGCGCTGCTTCGCGCAAGCTCAACGAATATGCCCTTTGACTTAGTCATGGTGGAAATAATTATTGCGCATACTAACAAAAGGTATGTTGCTTGAGGGCGAAGTTCTCGTTTTTCAAAAGGGGGGAAATCTTGATTGAGGTACATAAATGGTTGATTCATGGGTGTGAGAGTAAAAATTGCGGCGATAGCAATCACGATAGTTGCAACGGCACCATAAAACCCGCTTTTACCAATCCGAACCCATTTTGCAACCATGAGAAACAATCCAGGAAGATCTAGTAGATGGGAAAGCCATGGCTCTCTGCGCAGCAGTGACGCGAAGCTTTGGTCAATGCTTGCCTTCTGTCCTAAGCAAATAGAAGAAATACGGTTTGAGGATGGGAGTCTTATGTAACCACACAAAGATCAACTTGCCATTCATTGACCAACTACGAAATATTCGGACCATCAAGCTTCCTAAAAGATATCGAAATCGAGTGGAACCCGAGGACAAAGACGCTAACAACAAAAATGATGATGAGCCCAAAAAAAACCAAGCTTCATGTTCCTCTTCAATAAAGCTGGTTGAAGCAAAGCTGGCTAATTGAGTACAGGCAAATCCTAAGACAACAATTTCTTGGGTGGTAGTAGCTTGATAGCGCTTATAAAAGACTTGAAATGAAAACGAGAAAGCTGCTATTGCCAAAATTATTAGACCAGAAAGCATACTTGGCAAGCTGTAGCCTGAAAACTGTGATAAAAGAAATCGTTGCGATGTACGAAGGATCTAAATTGAGTAGCAGATCAGACAACCGTAAGTTTTTGACTTAATGAATCGACTTTATTAAATGAGGAAAATCATACCGCTTTTACATCTTCAATGGGCAAATCATTCATGAGTGTCGCTAAGGTCTCATTCATATAGCCATTATCAAGTTGTAGCAGAGACTTTGCGGCAGCTGAACTACCAATAGCCTCCTGCAAAACATTAACAATCTGGATAGCATGATTGCGCAGTGAAGCCTCAATGCGTGTGTGGTCGGTTTGGTTGAAAGTAGGGATTCGAAAAGAGGCGTCAAGGGCCGATTCAATTGCAACACCAATACTAGCGGGGGGGATCCCAGTACCAAATAGAATGGAAAGCGTAGGTACAATATCTAACTGTTGCACAAGCTCAGGTTTAATTCCCACATTATGTGCCAACTGGGGCTTGGAAAAGTAAGGTGACGCAAGCAACAATGCCTTTGAAATAGACATCCAAACAATAATTAACACTCCATGACCCGGTGTATAAAATTTACGTAGCTAGCCAAAGAGGGAAATGGGTTTTGACAAGGCGACTCACGGCAGAAAGTTCATCATAAGAGGAGCCACCATGATTGCCCGTATCAGTCATACCATGATCACCGGCGACAACTAAAAGGCTTTTCTGGCCCGATACAGCGTCATGAACGGAAAGTCTTTGAAAGATTTGGGCAATTGCTTGATCTAATTGCTGCTGCTTGGGCCCCATCAAGGCACTGCGGTTTATGGAGGATGTCAGGGTAAAGTAAAATGCGACATTTTTTTAAAAGGAAGTGTAGTACGAATGAACAAACGATTTTGACCCGCCAAGATGACCAACATGATCAAGCCCAAGATAGTGAAGAATAAGCATATCCCATTTGGCAAGATTCTCATCGGATAAGACATGGTCAAGGTGTCTGGTGACATTCAAATCTACTACTTCGGTATCCTGATTTCTTTGGTAAAAATGTAGCAGGGGAAAGACGCATCAGCTTTGTTCATTCTAGCTTATGCAAAAGTAAAGCAGCGGAAATGAACATTTGAATTTCTGGTGCAGCAGGACTTAAACCTTGATAAGGGGTAAAGTATGAATTGAAACTGAAGTTTATAATAAAAGGGCACAAACAACTGACCGACACATAAAAGCTTGTTACGCCATCGAAATCAGCAAACCATCTGGAAGGGAAAAGACGAAGCCAAGTATCATCGCCGTAAAACAAAGCCTTCTTTTTTGGTTCAGTCTGACTACCCTCAAGTTGGGCGTAAGGGAGAAACAAAAGCTGTCGAAGCCAGGTGTCAGTTCGTTCCAAGACAGCTGTTTCGTCGGTCGACTCGGCTAAGTTTAGAACCGCATCAAGAAATTGGGGGTTACTTCCTTGGGGAAAAAAGGGGACAAAAACGTCAGCGACCACTCCATCAGGTTGTTATCAGCCCAACATGGGATTGAAAACAACGTACCAGTTGTCAGAGCCTTCAGGCGGGGCAAAGTCACCGTCGGCGCTTGGGCGAGAGCAGTGTATGGTAATGCTTTTCCATCTCGAATCAACCTAGTGAACGATGCCAAACGAAGTAAATAAAACGCTTTTGGGAGTTTTTGAAGATGAATCGTAAGGCTGATTAGGGTAGATTTATTGACAAAACTGACGATTGGCTGAAGTCCATTTTCGAATGGTTTCCAAACATGAAATCACTATCATTCGCAACCTCATCCAATGCAATTAGTCCAAGTTGGGGTCACCTTGGGCCGATATGAAGCCATCTCCTCACCTTCGCAAGGCATCAATCACGACAAAAACCAATTTTCCGAACGGCTCCGACGGTGTTTGAGGCAAGTTCGGTGGCTTGCCATATCCACTGGGAGGTTTATACACAGGAAAGAAGCCCCTAGCAAATAGGCCGGCACCGACGGCTTGGAGAATTAATGTGAGCCCGATTAACAGCTTATTATTCCTCGACCAACAAAGGCATCCAGACCACGGTGCGTCTCTTGGCTTGTCGAGCTTGTCCATGGTCCTGATAAAATCCTCGGAAGTGCTCTTATCAATGATATTTTGTGGATTGGTCATAATGCATTGCAAGAATTTCCATAATGTGGCAGGCTATTTGATGGTCGCCTTTTCAGACGAGTGGCTTTTTTTAAGAGCGTCTCCACCAGCGTTGCTAAATAGTGAGATTTCACAGTTTAGCCCCTCGCGCGTCCCAAATCCAGCCCCACCAGTGTTTCCTAAGGGTGTCCCCCGAACTCGGTCAATCGAAGAATCCCGACGGAGACCCATTTGAGGTAGGGGGACGGGGGAAATTTTTTTGGGCAGACTCATTGTGTCCTCCCTAGGGGACAGGGATAGGTAGTTGTCTTATGCAATCAGGTCTCCGAATACTTTGGATAACAGAAAATATGAAAGTTGAAACTAATAACAAGAGGGATTCAGAATTTCAGACTACTCATTACAATATAGATGGCCAAAAACTTGAGCCCAATTCTTTAAGCATGCCAATTGCTCTACATGCATCACAGATAATGTAGCCCGCTGATAAGTAATAATTTTCCTCCCCCCAGAAAACACCCATTCAGATGGTTGGTGCACTGGTGGCAGGTATTGCTAAGTACTTACGTGCCATCTGCACCAGTGTTGGAAAAACACTTCCTCTGGATTGCCAGAACTGCAAAACATTGGTTGACTTAGGCTTGGCAGGTTCTGAAAAAAACGTAATAGCTCATTTTCTAAAGTACTTGCCTCTGGTCCAGTTGGGGTGTACATTTCATCAAATAATCCTTTTGGCTGTTTTTGAGTATTAAGAAAAGTTGGATTGGTTTCAGTGAAGTGGGACTTTGCTTCTTCTTAAAACATAGTAGGCATTTCACTTTCTGAGATTCCAAATGCAGTGATAGTTGAGTTATAATTGTCAAAAAACCTTATTTTGAATTGTCGATCAAGCACTGAGGCGAAGATGGCTGGTTTCTTGCGAAGAAGTATCTGAAGGTATTTTTTCAACTTTGTTGTCATCACAACTGCAGATGGTCCAATTACATCATAATTATCACAGGCCTAAAAAAATAAGCTCATAAGCTTGATGAAAACAAAACAAGGAGCATGTAAAAACTTAACCTCACCAGGGAAGTTTTGGTGTAACTTGCTGGCCAGTCACACATTATGACCAGGAGAGCTCTTTGGCATACTTTGTTTGTTCTTAATATGTGAATTTCCTTTTACCATGATATCACTTGAATATTCCTGTTTTATTCTTATTAGGTGGAAATACATTGTTTTCATTTCTCTCAAGAGAAGGCCTTGATTATAATAATAAAAGCATCCAACAGTAAACATCACCAAAAAACCAAATTTCACTAACCTTTATTCTGGAGGTTTAGACTTCCAACAAGTAGGCTTTCATTTCCTTTAATTTACAGAATGGTCAGAAATTTCAAATGAGAATAATTTACAAGAGTATCTGACATAAATGAAGAAATTATCCATTAGATAAGAAATGTTAATCCATTTTTTGTTCTTAAAATATACTGAAGTTAGTATTTAAAATTTTTTCAGGAAACTGAAACAAAAATAAATTACCAACTATTTAAGAGAACCAAATTGAATATACAGAAGAGAAGAGTACTTATTAAGATCACTAAAGTTAAACTAAGTGATACCCTCAAGAAATGGAGTAGAATAACATAGTTTTGAATTTCATAAATAGTTTGAAGCAATAAACAATTTAATAGGTGCTATAGATTTAATACTCTTCTGATTTTCAGTGAATTTTATAAATAAAAGGTGTCATAAATTAGGAATTTCCTGATCCAAAATATAATTTTCTTCCCACATGTGAATTGAAATCTTTACACAAGATTTATAAATAGTATTTTTTTATTTAGGTGTGATTGAAAGAAATTAAAGGTTATATTTTCTATGAGAAATAAAAATTTTCTTTTTGAATAATGGCATTATAATTTCCAAATCTTATAAAGTCAGTGATAGTCTAGGCTTCCTTCTGGATTTTGAGTTTTTTTTTTTGAGCTCAAAAAAGGGGTTTCTGAAGTTAATTTTTTGATAAGAAAAGTCTTTTACTTTGGGTCATTATGAGAATCATTTTTCAAAAGTATTTTTTACAAAAAAATTATTTTTTATTTCTCCAAAAAACTCATAGTTTTTTGAAAGAACACTTTACTTAGTAGAAAAATCTTGCTTTATTAAGTTGAATGCCATTGGTTGTTTTTGCAAAAAGATTGGTTTCTTGTTCCAAAGTTGGAGTTTTAAATCAAATGATTCAGTTTAAATAAAATTACAGGTTTTGAGAGAAATCAGGTCCTTTACAAAAAATGACGTTTTGTAAAAGTCTTTTGGGAGGCCTCAGTTTTTTTGGAAAAAAAGAATAGATTTTCTGAAAAATTTAGTTCTACTCAAAAAGAAATAACATCTTTGAACAGATAAATATTTTCTTGTTGAAAAAATAATTTTTTTCTGATAGCTTAGTTTTTTTGAAAAAAGTTTCTTTGAAAGGAAATTTATATTTTTGAGAAAAAAACAGCATTTTCAAAATAAAAAGTTACTTGGGAAAGCTTTCCTAGAAAAATCAATTTTTCTTCTAAAATTATAAAAAAAGTGTTTTTATGTTAAAACTCTAGCTGGTTTCTTTGAAAAAAATGTTTTTAAACCAAAAAAAGAGTAACATTGAAAAAATTGTTCTTTGTCCAGAAAACTACCTTCTTCCAAAAAAGTCATTTTGAAAAAAATTAGTTAAATTTTGTTTTTGAAAAACTATTTGAAAATGTTTTCTTATAAAAGACTCTTGGAAGAATAGTAAAAGATAGGTTTTTGAAGAAACCAGTAAAAAAACAATTTTTTGTAAATACTAGCAAACAAACAGTTAATTGAAAAAACTGGGCAAAAAAGAAGCTTTTCTAAAAAAATAATAAAATGGCTTTTTGAAAAAAACTAGTACAAATAAGATTTTTGGCAAAAAACCAGTAAAAAAATGGTTTTTTGAAATCAGCTAATACAAGAATATTTTTTTTGAAAAAAAACTGGTACAAAAATAGTTTTTTTGAAAAAAACTAGTACAAAAATAGTTTTTTTGAAAAAAACTAGTACACAAATGGGTATTCCAAAAAAAAACTAGTACAAAAATGTTTTTTTGAAAAAAAAACTCATAAGAAAAGAATTTCTTGATTTGTTTTGGTAAGGACAGTGTTTGTGGATGAATTGGTGACATCCAGTTGTTCCTCTCTTAGCTGGCAAGCCTTGCATCTGCACTACTTGCTCACTTTGTCATGGGTTCAAATCAGCCATGTCACAGGCAATGACGTGCTCCTTGCTAGCCTCCATGGGGAAGCCTCCTGGATCTCCTATTGTAGAGAGCGACCACCCATTATGCTTCAGTGTTTTGCTTGACTGGTGCCACCAGGGCCCACCGGAAATATCTTAACACTGCAGAGGCTGGTTTTCACAACTCCTGGTTTTTTACAGCCAGTTTTGGGGGGTTGTTTTCACTAGCTAATGCAAGCAACCCCTGGCCTTTTGCCACTTTTTTGAGGGAGTTGTTTGAGATAGCTGATGCAAACAACCTCATGACCTTTTACAGCTGGATTCTGGAGGCTGTTAGGACTAGCTAGTGCCAAAGAAGCCCTAGCTTTTAAATTTGGTTTTGGGGGGTTGTTAGAAAAAGCATCCCTCCAATTGTTATTTGGTTTTAGGGTGTTTTTCACAAAACCTTTTTGTAACCAAACCCACAGTCTTGGATATGGTGTCCTAAGGCCTTTCACAATAGTGGGATAAAACCACCCCCAGACATTTGAATCTGGTTCTGGGGGGTTGTTTACACTACCAAATATGAATGACCTTTGGATTTTAGAGCTAGCTTGTGGGGGCTGTCTGCACAAGGTGATATAAGCCAGCCCCCAACCTTTTTAGAATAGAAAGATATTATTTTGATTATCTATCACTGCAAGAAAATGGATATAAGCTTAGTTATTCCATGTCTTTGAGCATAATTGTCAAATAATTTTAATAATATTTGGAGGGAGGTTCATCATAAGAGGAAATGAAATAAACTTACACAGAGACTAAGCTTTCATTTGATATATTTTGGAATGTTAACTACTCAAAAACAATCACATTTTCCAATTTTGTATTGGTTAATGGCTTGAAATTTATCATTAGTAGTAGTGTGTAGTGAGTGGTGCAACAGAAATTATAATAAAACATGTACTTCAAAGCAGATAATATAATTAATGTGCACACCACTCTATAGCATCTGAGTAACTGGTCACTTTTTCCTGCCTAAAGACAACTTGTAGTTCACATATTACTTTTGAAAAAAGTGGGGTTCAATATAAACCTTACAGGAGGGAATAAACCTCATGATTTCATTTTTTCCCAGTAATTAGAATGAAAACTTCAAGTTCTAGTGGCATAATTCATATATAATCTAAAATTTGACAAAAGATGAAAATACTGTTATAATGATGGATTCAATGCTGTTAATAGCTTCCAGTACCAAAAATACTTGTGAATATGAATTTCTAATGAAAAAGAATGCCCAAATTTCCCATCTTTGAGCTTAAATTTACATTTTTTGGTTGAAAATCTTTGGATTACTACTACATTTCTGATATTATTCAAACAGAATTGAATTTTGAGGTAGATTATGTGAAATTCAAACCAAAAACCAAAAAATACCTTTTATAAAAACAAAAGCCACCAAAAAATATCACTGCCGACACAAATGTTTTTATAATGAGAATACTAATGTAGAAAAAATGTTTTTACCAAACATATGTTCTGAATTTTTTGAAATTTCAATAAAATGAAGAAGCTTCTCTTTACCTGAAAGATGAAATTAAAGCATATTTTTTTTAATTATGATGACATCTGCATGTGAAAGGTGTATCTTGTCAAATTTTCTTTAAAACCTCCAAGGATTCCCATTGCTTATCTGTCAGAAAACTATTAATTCTTTTCCACAGAGCTTCTTTCAAAAAAGTGTTGGTGGTGTGTGTTTCATTTGAGAGGGAAGGATATAAAAAGTTAAAATGATGAAAATATTTGAATTTGAAATAAATTTCTATGGCTGAGCCTTCTTGATATTAGTTCCCAAAACCATTTCATAATTTCTGATATTTGGATGTTAATCAATTTTTATTCTGTGATCTCAATGAAAAGCTTAGAGATCATATTGAGACATTATGACCTTTTTTCTGAAACAAATTGTGCTCTTAAAAATATTTATTAATTCTCAATGGATCAAATTCCCATTTTTTTCATTTCTTAATTGAGAGATATTCTTCCCATATCATATAATTCTTAGAGAATTACTGAGTCATTGATAGCACAATTTGGATGACCATTAAGTAATAAATTAGCTCATTAAAATTGATACGCACATTAAAAGGGTAATTGAAACTTTCCTTCTTTTTGACTTTATAAGAAAAAATTATACAATATTTATTTATCTCTCAATAATTTTAAAGGGTGGGAAATTCTGAACAATAGGTGCTTAAAATACTGAAGGTATGAGGTTATTGGTTGGGGATTCCCACAGGGAACACCTCTGCAGCTAAAAAAGGGCCTGGGTTGCTGGATCTGGCAACCTTCTAGCTCCCATGAAACTCTTCAATTCATGTGAACCTTTACATCTAATAAGATGGTGCCAAGTGTAGCAAACCTTGCTTTCTGGTCAGTTGCAATTCTGTCACCTTGAACTAATGAGAGGTCAGGAAAATACATTAACTAATAAGATGGAATGAAGTCACCATGAGAAAATTGGCTACACCTGAAAACAGGTGTTGCATTTGAAAAATAGATTGAACCCAGCTTAGTCAGAGCTTGTGTCAGCCTGTGAATCAAAGCCAGAGCACAAGCATGACAGCCAAATACCATAAATCAATGGTATTGTGGGAACTCCTCTGCATGTGGGATAAAATGAGGCAGTACCTGGAAGGGGATTTTACAAGAAAACAGTTTTGAATTACTGTTTGAGACTTGTAACCCTTGCTCTGCTCGTGTGCTAGAATAATCTAGACTTCCATTCCTAATATGCTAAGTTATCTTTACTGAGTTCACCAAATCAATTTTTATTATTGATAGTGGCTTGATCAGAAAATATTGTACTCAACAATCTCTAATCAGAATTTTCTCTACTCAAAAACAATGGTTATTTAAAATCTTAACAAATAAATTATTTTCAAAGCTTTTAGAAGGCTGAGTGGATTCCACCAGATGACTGTACAAAAAATATATAAAATACTATAATAAAAAAAATAATAAATAACAGTAAACACTATTTTATAATACAAAACCACAAAATATTCTTTTCTTGATAATTCTTGAATAAATATAGAAACCAATAGCTAGAATAACAGCAATATTCAATTATCTGAAATAATAAACTTGAAAAGGATAAAAACACATTTCAAGCCCTTTTGATATGATGGATGGGCTAATACTCTAATAATTGCTAATGATGTAGTATAATATGGGTAGTTTAATGTTATTTTTTTGGTGTTGTGACTTAATAATAAACTATATAATCTCTTCTTGGTTTTTGATAATAACACTAGCTAATTGCTATAGGCTCAATATTAGTCTTAACTAAACACTAAAGTATTTAATTTGATTTTGTTCCTTGATGATAATTTATTGGGTATTACCCAATAAATACAAATCCACTTCTATTTTAAAAGTAGTAAAATTCCTTTGGTTGTGCAGGTTTTCTTTTAAAACAAGCAAAATACTCTCTTGGAGGAAGTTTACAACAAAAACTAGCCCAAAACTAATTAAAATGGTTAGGTTTTATTTTAAAGCCTACAAAATTACTTTGGTTTGATGGTTTTCTTTTGAAACTCTCTAAAAATTACTTTTAAGGATTTAAACACTAAACTCCAGAGACACCTTGCTCATGAGCTTCAAGCTTTAAGATCCTAATTAAATAAGGTACTAGTCTACCTGCTAGTAAGGGATGAATTAAAGTCTTTTCACACTATTGGCTCTCTTGATCTATGTCAACAAGGAACCTCAGTTACTAGCCTTAATTTATCAAATACATTTCTAGTATACCTTCTAGAAGAGGGATCAGGAAAAATAAATTCAATTTACAATTTCTGGATGGGGAAAAGGGAAAAAGTGGGAGAGAGGGCCTCTATTTATAGCCATGGAACCCATCATAGGAGTGCAAAGAAGAGGGGACTTAGAAATTTTCAGCCTCTGGTGGCTGTGTAAAGCTGTGCAAACTTTAATTTTGGATTTGCAGGGGGAACGTGTTGTGATGTGACACAAGTCTAGATTTCTAACCAATCAGATTGCTTCACTTGACTTTTCATAATGAACTCATTCTTCTCTCACCTATACACGTGATGTGTTTGTGACATGTGGCTGTGAAATACAATCAAACCTTAATTTCTGGCCCTGGCACCCTTATCTCCATTGATTACTCAATTGATTACTAATCTGTCAGCTGATTTTACTGGATTATAGTTCTTGGGCCTTTTAGGGTTGACTTGTGGGTTAGGTTTCACCTTTTTATGAAAATTTGCATAGGACTGATTACCTGTATTCCTTGTTGGCCTGTATTACCTGTATTCTTCCTGAAAATTCCTAAAACTTCCAGAAATTTCATTTTCCCAAAATACCCAATTTTTATAATGTTGCCACTGTGGCTTGAACCATTGACCTTTCCAGATCTCAGCTTCAGAGATCCTCCTCACCAACACCCCCGGCAAACAGGGTGACATATTCATACATGCGTCACCTTGACATATTGTATGGGATATGCATTATTGTTTGCATGGCTTTGGGCATGTCCTGCTATAGTTTCAATCAGAGTTGTGCACTGTGCACCATGAATGCACTAAATACTCTTTACTGTGTAATGTTTATTCAGAAGTGCCCCAGTTCACTATGTGATCTGTGCCTCTAGGTGAAAAAGAGATATACAACATAATATCTCTATGTAAATGGTACACAAGAAAGGATAAACTTTCCAGTTCATGGAAATTTGTATTGTAATAACCTAACATCTTTAGCTGCCTTTGTCACTCACAGATAATGAAAAATTCTGAAAGTTATTTCCTCAGGAATGTTGGGGGTATGCAAAGAGCCTTTGATAAAAGTGTTCTTCAGGCCTTTGTCAATTAGCTCATTTTTTGGATTTCTCTTTTCTTTACAGTATGTGGCGGAAGTCTTGATACTCCTCAGATATTGATCATAATTTTCACTCTGCTCTTTATTCCACAATAAATTCATCTCCTCCTCCGAGTAATCTGATGTCATTTTTTATTTGATTGGTTTGATTTTTCTTCTTTCTTGGATTAGTTTTCACAGCTGGAAGGCTCAGTGTTTATCCCTTCTCATACCATTATAACTTTTTTGTTATATCTATTACTTTTTTTATTTTTATCTCACTTCTTTTCAGTGGAACAAGCTACTGATGTGATAAAATTTCAGTCATCTGGTTCCACAATTAATCTATTAGTTAATATTACCTATGAATTTCAACCACTTTGATAAAAGCTATTACCCACAAGAATTTGCATCACCCGGAGAATCAAATCTTTTACAAATAATCAATCATCAGGCACAGAAGATTAAAGAGCTTGAAGAAAAAATAGAAAGCTGTGAACAGGATTTAACAACTCTTCTTACCCAAATTAACCTTCAAGGACCAAGTACATCTCGAAGTAACCCATCAATAAAATCAAAAGGTAAACAGCATCAAACCCCATGTTCAAGCCTTTAAAACAATCAAACTAGACCTCCAAGAGATAGCTCTTCAAAAAAATTAGCTAGAATCTCAAATATTCCAAGCAAGATACCACACCAAGTCAGAAAAGAAGCTCTCAAACAAACCTCTACTCCACCAAAAAAGCAAAAACCTAACCAACTCTTACTCAGTGAGGTTCCTGAGTCTTTCATTCCTACAAAGGTCAGGAATTTGGTAATTAGCTCAAATTCTTTGGTGGATAGAAAACTAACACATGTTATTTTTAACTTTAGAAAGAATTTTATGAAAATATAAAAATACTCTGGGGGCTCATCTATGAAAGATCTGTACAAATATCTCCAGATTATTCAATGCTAAAAGAATTCAACTGACGTTTCTCATTTTTAAGCAAAATAGTGGCCCATTCTGAAAACACCACTTGGCCACTGCTAGTCCCAATAAAAGAGATCCTTACAATGAGAGGCTTCAAGCCAGGAAAGAAGAAATTTGGAACCTGCATTGTCAACATGAGTGACTTTGAAATCAAGTATATTATTTTATGTCTTGCCAAACTTGGGATTTGTCAATGGGATCCAGATCTCAACAAACTCCGTGATACTTTGTACAATGAAGCCTGTAGAGTTAGTGCTATCCAAACCTTTCGTCAAGTTTTAATTAGTGCAGCATATGAGTTCTTGAATTTCAAATTGACATACTTAGAAGATGTTACACTACTTACAAAGGTGTACATTCACTATTTCCATTATTACATGTCCCAAGGATATAAGAAGGGGGCCAAAGAAAGTGGAAGATATGCAAAGGATGAAGATAGAAGAGCTGTTTTGCGAGCCAGACTAAGGGTGAGTAAGAGGATTATTTAGTTAGCTCAAACTCACCACATCTAACTGACTTTGTCTTTTTGTAGTTGAAAGCTCTTTGATACCAATTTGAGGTTGCTAACAACTTCCCACAATGTTACCTTAATATTTTGTCTGACCCTGATGTGCACAGCAAGGAAAAAGTAGATCCAGTAACCAAAAAAGACACAATAAAAAAAGTGGCATGCAGGTCTGAAAAAGCAAACCTTTTTATGCGTAGGCTTGATGAAGAAATGGAGAAGGCTAATCAGTAGTCAATAAAAAAACCCAAGACATGTACGACATCTCCCAGTCAATGGCATATGTTCTATCAGCCAAAGCATACCTAATGGACTTCCAATAAGCTTTTATGACCTCAAATGGTTCAATAATCAAACAGCTGGTCAAAAAAGGATAATTGCTGATTTGTATAAGGTTTCATTCTTGCCTGATATCACCAAGTAACTCCTAGGAAAGCCACACCCAGATGAAAGACTTAGCAACAAACAATTCACTCAGAAACATTGGGATGAAGCCATCAATCCATATGATATTTCACATGAAATTGCAAATGATGAAGATTTAGATGCCTCACTTACCAAAGGAAGCAATGAACTTGAGTATTTGGTGGAGGAAGAACTTTCTGAGAAACAAAATGAAGTAATTGAACTGCACAATCAGATCACGTTTTACATGAGGATATTGAAATGGAAGATGCAAAAAAAAATATCATGATAGTTTGTTTAGCCTTCCAAATGAATGGTCCTAGCTCATGATAATATTTCATTTGGTTTTCAAAATTTAAGAGGTAAAATGAAGAAAAAAAACCACAAAAAAAATATTTTGAGGCTTGGTTTTTATTAGTTCAGCTGTATATAGTTTGAATTGTAAGTATTTTTTTTTCAAGATTGTGTTTGATTTTTTCAATGATGGATGTGAAAAGAAAAAAACTTTGGTGTTATCCAAATGATCTTTTTGGCTGTAATTTGGTTTGATGAATATGGTCTGATTTTGAAAAGAGATTTTGAATTTATATAAAAATCAAATAGAGTTGTAATTTAAATAACGTTGTTCTGGATTGATATTCACACTTGCAATCTATGAAAAAAAACAATGAATTATTTTTTTCTCTGAGATCTGATTTCCTTGAAAGATTCATCTCCATGGTTTTTTCAAAAAATAAATTTTAATATTAAATCTAGCTTTGCAGTTTAAGATATGTGGTTGAATGAGTAAGAATACATGTTCAAAATAATTAAAAAAAAACCTCCAAACATCTATTTATGATGAGAAGAAATTTGGAGGTTTGACTAATTGAATTTCTCCAGACCAAAACACTTGTTAATTGGACCGGCAATTATGCTCACATCTTTGTATCCTAAAGACCATGCCAGAAGGTTCAAATATGCACCCAGTCCCGAGATCTCTGAGATTGAGACATAGCTACGATGATGTTTCAGCCTCAAATTCTTGATGTTACATTCAACAAAAAACAATTCAACCTCCTCAAATACTTCTTCACATTCTTTAATGGATTCCAGCCATTGAACCATTATAAGAGGTCCTTCATGAACCTTGTCATCTCTTAAGCCAATGATGTGTGCTATCTTGCCAAATTTGATGTTGGAATCACCTTGCTTGACATAGGCCAGATTATTGGGAGAAAATTTTAAAATCTTTCATCCAAAACACCACAAAACATAGAGGTGTTCAACTATATATTTTTGCAATACTCTTGAATTTTGTGGATGAGGTAGGTCATTGTAATGGCGCAATTCAGGGTTTTTTTCTTGAAGATTCTGCAATAATTGTAAATAAGAAGCTTTGTCAGTTCTTTTCTATTTTTAAGTGAAGCTATAGATGAGCTTGACCAGAACACAGGAATTTTGGGCTTAATATGCTGAAGCTTTTGTAATTGACCAAACATTTTCATTATTGTTTCTTCAATTGAACCTGAAATCCACAATAAACAAATCATACCATCAATGGAAAGAGCTTGAACATAAGCATTTTCCACATACAAGATAGTGAGTTTTATTTAAATTTCTGGATGAGTCTTACCAATCTCTCACCCCCATCTTCTGATGTTCCATTTAAAGGGCCCCACCTCATAAGCTTCTGAGGGATATGCATTGAATAGTGATTATTTGGCGTAATTTGAATAATTCTGATATTTCACATATGATTTAGAAAACATATCTGCATCTTTTTGGGTTATTGAACGTGCTCAAACAATTTTGGTGCACTGAATGAGTGCACCAACATTGATAAGAAGGGGATTTTTTTGGGTTCCTAAATCCCAAAACAGGTCCAAGACAATTAAAGGAAGGTAAACCTCAAACATTACTGACCATTAATTAGCTTTGAGCTTACCATTTTGTGCAGTTCCTATTATTGAAGGTAGATGGGTGACACCTTTTTCAACTATGACCCTTTTCAATTGATGTGTCATTTTTTCTATAAGATCTTCTGAAAGATAGGCCTTAGCTTGAATGTCTTCATTTTTGGAACCAAAATCATCAGCCATTACTTCATCTGATCCTGACATGAATGATTCTGAAGAAGCTATTTCATGTCATAATACATTTGAATCAAAGCACCATCAATGACAAACATTATTCTGCAAAACACCTTCATACCAGTTGTGAAGGGGTCCTAGTGCTATGTTTGTGACTGGGTCCCAATATGGTAAATGATTGAGTTCTGACCATTGTATACCACTCCTCTTTGAAAAAATTTGTTGCAGCCTGAGCGTTCCTGTGTCATACCACTGATGTGATGCACCTAAAACTGACATTTGGTTGTGTGGCTTTCCTAACTTCAATTCTTCTCTTTCATGATCTTGGAGCCCACACCATGAGGAAAACTTCTTTGCAGAATGAGACATAAAGCCCCCAACCTTGTGAGTTGCCACTATATCACCAATTAAGCACATGATCTTGATCACTACACTTTGCCCATGTGGATGATTGGGTGTTTTGATTTTAATTCCTGGATTTAAAAGGATCAGTTCATCAATGAGTGGCCTCATGATGTTGTTGATAGTAATCATATCTGGCTGGTTTGGTGAAGGTATCACCCCAGCCAAACATGTATACCTTGGTTGAAATTGTTCCCATGGTTGAAGATTGAAGCAATATAAAAGTATAATTCCAATTGATAGTTGCTTTCCTGCCATCTTGTTCCCTCTGGGATTGAACCAATCCAAAAATAAGCCAAACCCCAACTCAAGACTTGCAGAAGAACCGGAAGAAAAATTTTCTTTCCAAACACTTCCTTGTGTCACATCAAATATAATCGAGTATTGGTGAGAGGATTTCTTGTGTGCTCAACCATCAATGCTTTCCTCAACACCTGGAATATTTAGAAGCCAGGTAACCCATGAAGGAACTGATTGTGAAATAAATCTTGATTTTGGATTACGGAGATGCGGCTGTCCATGTAATTGAATTTGACCAGCTTGACGAGGTGGACATTTTGAGGCAGGATTAGGATTTGATGTAGTAAAGAGGATATGAGGGAGGGAATGAATTTTGGAAGGATGAAAAAGATCTGAATAGCATTTATTGCTTGCAATTGTGGGTTTGTATGTGCATTCTTCAGGTGCAACTTTGACATCATAAAGTGAATAGCAATGTGGCCAACATACATGTTGCTCAAAAGCACATTCTCTTTGTAATTTTTTTGCAATAGTACAGATGTTGCATGGTACTTCAAGATCTGATGTTTTGTTAGGTTTGTGTTTTGAAGAGACAATGTGAGTGATATTCATGAGCATATCTCTAGCTTTGTGGCAGTTTTCCCGGCTAATTCCACAAACAAGATAAAGCCACATTATGAATTGTAATAAAATTGCTGAAAGATGATATACAGGTTATTAGTAAGGTATCATATATCAGCAAAGAAATATTAATTAAAAATTGAGGCACTATCATTGGATTCAACTTCCAATTCCGTCTCTTCAGTGTCACTGGCTACTTCCTGATTGTCAATTAGATTTTGTACTGGATGGTTGTCATGACCACTGAGTTTAAGTTGAGGAAAACTATTATTGAAAAGGGATTCATTGTTTTTGGCTGCTAACTTGGCCCAATGCCTTATTTGGGTGCTGTGTTCAACATATAGTCCTTTGAGAGATTTTCCATCAGCACTGCTAACAACATGCTTCCTGCAACTTGGGAAAGTGCAAAAATCCATTACTTTCATTTGTCAAAAAATCAAACCTAAAATAATAAAAAAAAATAAAAGTTAAATAATGAATAATAAAATCAAAACAAACATAACAAAGAGATGTCTTGAAATCTTACAGGTCAAAAAATGAAACAAGTTAAGTGGAAAAAAGATGATGATACAACCAATAGACAAAAAAATAATATTTTTTGAGATTTTGATGTTTGAGAAGAGTAATTTAAGTATTGTATCCAAAAGAAAAAAAACCATTTTTGAGATTGGAAAGCTTGGTGAGAGTAAGAAAGCTGGTTGAATTGAGAGAAAAAAATTAATTTTGAAGAGTGTAATGCTTGAGATAAGATAAAAAAAATAAATTGATAAAATTATCAGTCAAAAAAGATCCTTCTAGAATTGTATTGAGCACTGCAGAGCATGCATCAAAGTTATCATCCTGAAACTCCTTGCATACGTCAAGGTGATGCATGCATGCATATGTCACCTGATTTCTGGGGCTGCAACTCTGGCAATTGACCTTTCCTGAGTCTTCCAAAATAGTGACCACATGCATGCGTCCCATTCCTTTTCTCTTCAAAAATATTTTTCAAACCCACTAGCCTTGCATAATTTCCTTAAAAGAGGAGAACTATGCAAGAATGATAGATAAAAACAAAATAAAAAAACTAATACATACCATATCCCTTCCAACATCCAGTCCCACTCTTCATTTCTGAAGCTTCAATGAGAAATTTGGGGGTTACATTAACAGAAAGGTTGATGTAATATGGCCTTTCCAATTCAACAATAAATGATTTCAGTGTTCAAAAATTAATCATTTAATTATCTAAAGGAACTCAATGATGCTTATCCCCTCTTTGGGTGGTTCATAACAGCAAAAATACATGAAATTTCCCAAAATTGATACCTAAAAAATGTTTTGTTCCACACCTTGAACCTTCTATGTCCCCTATGATTCCTAAAACTCTGCTTTTTATTAATTGGAATCCTCATTGTGACTCTGATTATATTAATCACCCAGTTTCTTATATTTAAGAATATTAAAAAATATACATGAAAAAATTATTTACAGAGAAAATTGAAAAATGTCTTTCATTTGGGTACTGTCCATCACAATTATATGTTGGATAGTGCAGTGGGGTGACACTGGCAAAGCAAACCTGTGGTCAATTTTCCTTAATGAATATATCATTTGTGCTCTTCCATTCTTATTTTACTGTTATTTTCCCTCAAAGGTGATTTCATATTATTGATATCCTTGTTTATATAAATAATTACCATAAAAATAAAACATTTATTCAGCTTAACTGTCATGGTATACCACATACCCCTCTACATTTAATGCTGTCCCAAGAATTCCAAGTGAAGCTGAATAAATTATACTATGGAGTATGCAATATAGTCTTTGATGTCCTACTACTATTCTTTTCCTATCCATAATCCAATATATCCAGTTAATAAGAAGAGAAATGATCCCCTTAAATAATTCCCACTAATCCCCCAAAACTTAACATCATAAGGTGTGATGTAAAGAAACAAGAACCACCCCTTCTTTTTTATATGTTTCCATTACAAATAACAGGTCAGCCATAACAATAATACTAATACATAAAAAAACAAATTATAAAACTAAACATAAAAGATATCCCTTCATTAGCATATCCTTTTTGAGAATGGAGGGGTTCAAACCCCTCTCCATTTTAAAAAAAATCATCATAGCTTCTTCAAAAACACACTACATCATACTTCAATCCAAAACAAACACAAGGTATATCCCTTTTGACTCTACAAAAAAATATGATCTTAACAAAAGAATCATAAAAAATGAGAAAAAATAAAAAAACAATGATGCAGTTTTATGTCTTGCTCAGGACCCATATATTTATGGAGATGGTAACATACCCCTCTCCATTTGATAGAAAAAACATACACATATCCAAAAAAAAAACAGAAAACAGTTGAACACTGTAAAATTGATACTCCAAGTCTTTCTTATCATTTTGATTACCCTTGATATCACTTGATACTTCTTTTCATATTGTTATTGATAATACTCAAGAGAACCTTTAACTTTAAATAGCTCCCTGACACTATATAGTGGTTGTCACCAAGGACATAACTTTAATAAACTCAAAGTTATTTCCCCTCATCAGACTATGTCTGAACTTGGCTTCTTAGAGTATGTGCTTTATCATTATGAGATTACACCTAGTGTGCTGGTCCAAGTACCACCTAATACAGGGAGGCCATTAAAGATCATCAATTTCTGAATCAATGATGTCTACAAAACTCAAAGTTATTGTAATGATATGAGTAAAGTTATTTATAAATTTAATTAAAATAAAAGATAAATAAATATTTTATGTGAAAGAAGCTTCAAAAGTTCCCTCTTAAGGTTACAGGTATAAATAAAATGTATATAAAACTTATGTATATATAAAAAATGACAAAATGACAGATGCAAAAGAAAACTGTTGGATTAATTTAGCCATGAGGACCATATAAAGTAAAAATTGAAACAAAAGTTTAGAGTCTTGTTTGGGACTATAATGAGGATAAATAGCACCCTCTATTTATGTTCTTTTTCAGTATTTTAAGCCCACCTTAATTCCATTCTATCAAATACAGAAAAAAAATCTGACCAATCACAAATCAATACAAAAATCTGACCAATCACAAATCAATACAAAAATCTGACCAATTAAATCATTCCAAAAATCTGACCAATAACAAATCAATCCAAAAAATCTGACCAATCAAATCATTCCAAAAATCTGCCCAATCAAAAATCATACATAGGTTTTAGCCAATAAGAAAATTCTTAAGCTGAAATTAAGTTTCAGCCCAAGCTTCAACTTCAGAACAACCATTCTCTAATTCATTAATAATGAATTATTTGGGTTTAATCATCTCTCTCTTTTTTTTTTTTTGATAAATATATTTACAGAAATAAAAGAATAAAACAATTTAAAAGCAAAAAAAAAATTAAAAAAAATAGAAAAAATATTTTTTTGAAGTTCAACAAGATAAAAAAAATACATATTAACAGAATTCTTAAAAAAAACAATAAAAAACAATAGAATTACAATAATTTTGATTAAATGAAAGTATAAAATTAACCGATAGAATAGTAGTTTTATATTATTTCAAATTAAGATTATATAAGAAATGAATAAGAATTAATTTATCTTTTTTTATTTACTAATATTATTCTTTTTTTTCTTCTTTTTTTGTGTATATTTGTTTAATTTAATTTCAATTTTTTTTTATTAAAATATTTTATTTTTTTTGATCTTTTATTAAATGGAAATTAATTTGATTGATATATAATTTATTATTAATTTGATTTTCTATATTTTTTTAATTAAACTTACCTTAAATTTATACAGTCATTATTTTTTCTATTAAAACTAATCAATTAATTTATAAAAATTTATATAAATATTATTTTTTATTAATATATTTTTTCCGATGGAGTTGAAATTAAGTTTAAAATTCATTTGAACTCTTATTGTTTTAAAATTAATTTAATTATATATATATTTTTTTTATAAATTTAATATTAAATTAATATGTATATATATATATATTTTAGAATGACTGAACTACTGCATGTTGTAGTTCAGTTATTACCCGGCCTGGACACTGCGCTGCTGCAGTTGGGTCTTTTCCTTATCTTTTGACAATGGCACTTCTGCCATTCCTTCTTTTCTTAATTTCTTTTTTTATATGTATTAATACATAAAAATTATATGATTTTTTTGATATGTTGCCACCGCTGATCACCTATCCAGTCTTATCTTCCATTGCCTCCATAAACTGTCAGTACCGCCTCCTTCGACTCATTGCCGTAGGTTATTTCTTTTGTTCACTTTCATGCTCCATTCACCAAGGTGAGTTTCTATTTTCTCTTTTTTTATATTATTTGATTAGTTACTGTTTTGTCCATTTGCTGACTTGCCACCTTTTTTTTGATTTTTGCAAGTCATCAACTGTTTTAATTTATTATTATTATTTTGCTTATTTTTTTTTCAATTTAAGCAGCTGCTTCAGTGAGTTGTTCCTTTTTTTTATCAAATACATTAAATTTGATATATATTTCTTTAATGTCATTTCACATTGAACTCAAACCCTCTGGCAACAATGGTTATTCCATTACAATTTATTCAAATGACCAATTTGGTAAAAGTCTTATTAACTTTCCTCAAGGCCTCCTCCTGTAATTGCTCCTTGGAATCATTGGTTTTCTTGGATAACAATAGTCCAGTTACCCAGCTCAACTATTCCATGCCCAAGGATCGAGAATCTGTTGTAGATCCTCGATTAAGATCAACTTCCAACTTAAACCCCTTGGCCAATGAATTTACACCAGCAAATCTTTCCCCTTGTTCCTTTCCTCCTGATTCTCCCGCCACTACTCTTCCTGCTTATTCTCCTCCACTAAGTCCAATCTCTGGGTCCAATCCAACTTCTCCCCGTCATACCAAACAAAGTCTTTGAGCCAAATTCCTCTACTTCTTGAAGTTGTTCTGCAATGAAATGGCAAATACCAAGTGATTAATTGAAGATTTTTTTTATAAAGTTGCCCAAAATGCGACCAATGATCACTTGAACAAGGCGGTTGTATTGTTGATTCACACCATACTCCACTGGTACAACCAGATGGAGTGGTAAGTTTTTTTTAATCAATAAGAAATAATTAATATTTTTTCTTTTTCTTTTTTAGTATTTTGATCAAGCTGATTTGATTTGAACCTTGCAACAACGTTTCCAAAGCCGAGTTTGACAAATAAAAAAAATATTTATTATTTATTTATTTTCTTTTTTTTTACAATTGCGGCGGGGTTTTTTTATTTTTGTTTTGAGGTTTTGTTGGATCTTGACTATTGAGTCATGTCAGCCTGTGACTCAAAACCAGAGCACAAGCATGACAGCCAAAATACCATAAACCAATGGTATGGCCAAGATACCACCAAAACATTGCGCTGAGCCAAATTAGCTCAAAAGGTATCAAAAGAAAGGGGAAACTTACCCCTTTCCAAATATACAAGTCCCATAATCATAGGACAAAGAATACCAAAGTTATTCCTGATCAAAGTTGTTGCTGAGCATAAACCTTAATTTTCACCTCTCATCTGAAATACAGAGTAAGAGGCTTAAACCCATCAAATGGGTATTAAAAATGAAGCTCTAGATCAGAACTATTAAATGGTACCAGACAAACTGAGCTAGCACCAGTATTACTGAAGTTATGACCAAATTCAGGCCAAATAAGGGTGAACAAAACATTCACCTCTCATCTAACTTCTACAGCTTTAGTGTGAGATACCTAAATTGGGGTCTTTTTGGAAAGGGCACAATCAGGACTATCTGATGGTGTCATCCATTTCCTCCTATCTCAACTAGAACAAAAGTTATGGGGCAAACAAGCCCAATACAGCTTTTTCCCAAAACATGCATATGTACAAAATATCTTGTACATGGGATAACTCTGCCATATTTAATGATAACCATATTCAATAAGGTACCATTGTGTAGAACACATACAGGGCTACACACTGGACCAAATTTGAGGTTGATATCTCAAGAACTGACAAAGGTATGGCTGTTTTAAGGTCAAAATCCCACATTTTGGCCAATACAGCCTTACCATGGGATAATATCCCATAACCATGATTATGAGGTGTCAAACAGACAAAGAAGAATTTTTATACTTAAATACCTCATAAGTCAGTCAATACTGGGGTCTCATACAATTTCTGTACAGCATTTTACACATCATACATGTCAGAAGAAGGCTATGTGGTCCCCAGATGAAAATCTTCACCCTGTATTGGTGAAAACTGCCCAGATGTGGTTTCAAAACCACATCGGAGCCCAATAAAGGCTATACAGGCCTTTTGAAAACCACAAGACTGTCTCAGAGAGTGAAAAATCTTCATGTCCTCTATGTGGAAAGGTCTAGTAGCCTTTCCACACCATTTCAGGATAAAAGGAGGGCTTTTCACAGCCAGAAAAGCTTTCCACATCCTGCTCCTAAATTCCTATGTAGTAAAACTGTCAAAAACCGTTATACTCTTGAAAATAACCAGGTATTATCATAATCTTAATTATTGTCATCCAACAGGTAAAGCTGCACCCAGGGCTTTCAACAGTGCTCACCACCACTATTTTCTAATAGTAAAGCCCTTTAAATTATATTATAAAATCCTTATTCTCTATCAATACCTTTATTTTAAATGTTTTATCACATTTCACAGTCACAGTTGTAGTTGTAAATAGCATAATTACTACTTCTACATAGACTCAAGCTGACACTTTGGGGGCCTGGCCGTGTTTTAACCTTTTTTGGACCTTAAGAGTGAGTTTTTTCACTTATTTTCTCTATTTCTGAAATTTTGTTTTATGTTTTTGAGCTTAATTTTCTTGAATATATATATATGTTATATATTTGCTGAATTAATTGTTGTACACACCATTTTATACTCATATTAGAAGAGTACCTGTCACGTGACTAATAACCACAGGACCTTTATTTTTGGTGTTTTTTACATATAAAAACATTTTAAGCCACTAATACAGTCTTTTTTTAATTAAATAAAGACACCTCTTACTGTAAAACCAACAGTTGAGGCGTGGTTGGGCATATTGTTAATTCAATTACCCTCTTATACACCACCTTTTACCAGATTATACTTGCTAATTACAAGTAATCTGTAAGATATTGGTATATAAACAATATACCAAATATCTGTAAGCTGTATTTCTGACCTGAAATTGTTAATTCAATTACACTGTCATTATGCAAGGGCATATTGTAGTAATATACAAGCCCAGAGGCCATTCTTAGACGTGCAAACAGCATTTTAAGAAGTCTTAACTGACATTAAGCCCTCTTTTACTGTTTGATTCAGTGGAAGATAACTTCATACCACTTGCGACCCAGTCACAGGCCAACATACCAGTGACACTTTCAGAACCAGAGGGCAGCAAAGGGAGAGGAAAGAGGCACAGTGAAAGTCTTATCACAGCAAAAAAGTGGACACCCATTGCCACCCAGAAGAGTAGAAAACCACAAAATTCTGCTTCAATACAAGGTAAACCAACCTTAACAGCTTGTACAGGGAAAATTAATATAATTCACCCAGTTGTAACCTCTAAAGTTAAATTGCCCAAATCAGCAGACAACCAATTTGTACAAGGCACAGTCAAAGGTAAATACCCTCAGAACATAAAGTTCTTGACTGCTTGAAAACACTTACATGTCACCTGTATAACTCAGAGACCTTGGCTTCCAAAGGAACCAACCAGAGGACAGAGAAGGATTGTCCAGAACCAGAAGACCTGGAAGAGGAAACCTTGGACACAGTGGTGGATGGCAAAACAATGAGGGAGATAATATCAACCTTGCTATTCACACTCCATTTCAACAGGAACCTCAAACCAGATAACTGGAAAGACATGGATCAAGTTCTTCAGCTCCACCAACTCCTCAAAGATTTGTTTCAATGGAGCATGGAAAACAAGAGGTTCAACCTGGCATCTCACTGGGAAGAACTTGGAGCAAGTTTGCAGAAGATCTGTCTCAAAGAGATAGACTTCAAGGACCTTATGATAATCACCAAAGGTTGGAATCCTACCAGACAGTTCAGACTCCTGGAGGCAAGGGCAACCAGAATAAGGGAGAATCAAGCCACAATCCAAGCTATAGAAGAACAGCTGACCCAGACAGGGCATACTCAGATTCCTTCAGGCTCACAAGGAGCAGGCCAAATCAGCTCTCCAGTGGCTTCACACCATTCAGAAACCAGAAGATCAGTTGCCAAGAGTCACAATTCTTCACAATTCCAGGAAGTTTCCAGGAGAGGACAAGGAAACAAGGGCAAAAACAAGACCTCCTTCAACCATAGAAAGAGAGAGTCAGACCCCATGATCCAGAAGCTGTTGGATTTGGTTAAAGAAGTGCACCAGAACCAGAAGTAGTTATAAATAACTCTAGAATCAGTAGTCACATTAATAGAAATATTACCCCTACTCAGATTGAACATAATGTTGTCGCACCTGAGAGTAACTTAAACAGTGATTAACTGTGGTTACAAATGTCCCAATATGCTGAGCAAGCTCAAAAGCAGTTTGAAGAACTTGAAGCAAGCCATGAGAGGATGAAAGAAAATAACAGCCTCCATGGATAAAATTGTTAAAACTCTTCAAGAGGGATATGCTCAATTGAGCAGAGCCTCTGAAGAAACCAACAAAAGACTGACAATAGTCTTTGAAGAACACCACAGCAGAAGGGACAGGGATTGTCTAGATCAAGATATAAACAAATTTTTTAATGTCTACCATAACATAAAGCCCCAACCACAAGGCCATGTCAAGGATAATCCATATCACCCAGATGACAAGCTGGTGAATAAGGCAAGATCTCCATCACAATACCAGGATGGGGATAATATCTCTTATTCTGAGAAGGAAGCCTTGAAACAGCTTCCTGAGGCCTCAAGCTGGCCCAAATTCTCTGGAACAGGAGAATATGATCATATGGAACTCATAGATTATATTGATGGACTCTTCATTGATGTACCAAGCATACAGGATTACTGGATTACTGCTAGACTAAATACAGCATTTAAAGGTCATGCTAGTATATGGTACACAGAAATGAAAAAATCCATGGAAGAAGAAACTGGCCATGGTGGAAGAGTCAAATCATCCAAAAGTACAGTAATGGTACTTGGATATGGCAAAAGACCATGTCATTTGAAAATGATAAATACTCTGTGGACAAAGATCCATATGAGTGGTGTCTTAGACAGTCTAAAAGACTTAAAGCCATTTATCCTCAGATGAACATGCAAATGAGGAATCACAGACTTCTGACACAACTACCAGGAGAGCTAGAGACTTCAGTGAAATGCCAATTAAACCAAAATTGCACTCTAGATGACATTGCTAATACCTTACAAGATGTAAGGAAAAGAACTAATATAGGAAAATTCAGCCTATATAGAAGCAGTAGTTTCAAAGAGAAACAACCTCCCAGGGTGGAGTTTAAAGATAAAGCCAGAGAAAGAGTGGCAGAAGTGGCAAAGAAGAAGAATTCTTGTCACAATTGTGGTTCAACAGACCACTATGCCAACAACTGTCCAAGAGCAAAGAAAAAAGTCTATGCCATTGAGAAAGCCCCAGAGGAGGAATCCCCAACAGAGGATTCTGACCTAGACTCCATGGGTGATGCCATCAAAGAACCATCTGATCATGACCAAGACCCAAGAGAAGAATTTATAGTGGAATACCAAGAGGAAACCCGACTAGAAATTCATGACATATAATTGGAAGCAGGCATGCCAAAGGACACTGCCAACAAAAACTTTTGCAAAAATACACAAGATGCACAAACATTCCTGGTTACACCAACCAAAGGGATGGCAGATGTACATGGAACAGCGACAAAGGTGACTGTCTGTATTGACAATGCTCAACATCCACTGATCATTGATAGTGGGGCACACTTCTCCATAGTGGCCAAACTTTATCGGGATAACCACTTCCCAAATTGGGAAAAACAGCTCTTGCCCACCAAGGAAAAGAACTTCAAAAGTGCTTCAGGGAAGATGACTTCTATTGGGACAGTTATCAAAGAGATAATTATACCCCACAGGAAGGGTAATATAAGACTCAACCCAGAGTTTGTAGTGCTTGATGATGCCCAAATTCAAGGCTTCTTACTGAGAACAGATTACCAAAGGATGTATGGCATAGATATTTACAATAGTAAAAACAGGCACATTACCATTGGTACCAACAGTGAGAAGAAACTTTCACTTGATATATACCAAATCTCTACCCATGATCCACTGGAGGAGTTACTGAATGAATTCAGAGAGGGCCAGTTTAGCACTACCCTCACCAGTAAACAAAAACTAAGTTTACTGAAGATGCTGAGGGAGAACAGACCAGCATTTGCCATTGGTGAAGATCCACTAGGCAAGATCAAAGGCCATGATATAGAACTATATCTGGATGTGGAAAGACCTTATCCACCCATGCTCAGGAGACCTCCTTATCCAGCAAGTCAGGAAACCAGGAAAGAAGTTGAAAAACATATCAATGAACTCCTGGACATGGATGTCATCAGAAAGATTGGACATAATGAAATAGTGGAAATAACCACTCCTGTCCTAATCACCTGGCATGATGGCAAGTCTAGACTGTGTGGAGACTTCAGAGCCCTGAGCAACTACACAAAAGCAGACAGGTACCCTATACCTAGGATACCTCATGCCTTGGATAAACTGGCAAAAGCCAAATACATAACCAAAATGGATTTTATGAAAGATTTCCAACAAAATGGAGTTAAACCAAACTCCATGAAATTGCTCAGAATAATATGCCATTTGGGCATACATGAGTATACCAGGATGCCATTTGGTATCAAAAATTCACCAGCCCACTGCCAAAGGATGATGCACACAATATTTCAAGAAGAAATATTAGAAGGCTGGATGGTGGTATATATTGATGATATAATTATATACTCAGAGACATGGCAAGACCATGTACCATACATAGACAGAGTGCTAAGTAAATTTACACCCATCAAGCTGAAAATTTCACTGAAAAGGTGTAATTTTGGCCAAAAAGAGCTACTAGCTCTAGGAAATGAAGTCTCAGGTCTTAGTCTGGCAATTGACCAGAATAAAGTTGCAGCAGTACTTCAAAAGCCAGTACCAAAGAGCATCAAAGAGATGCAATCTTTTGTGGGTTTGCTAGCTACTATAGAAACCACATCAAGAATTTTGCCCACAGAACTAGTAGTGTATATGAGCTATGTTCAAAAGATGTAGTTTTTGTAATTACCAAGGAAAGGAGGGATGCATATGAGAGGATCACATATGAACTCACAAATGCACCTGTGCTCATCTTGCCTGACTTTGAACCACCATTCAAGCTATACATAGATGCAGCATGTAGCCAAGGCTTAGGAGAAGCCCTCCACCAAAGACAAATTGTAGATGGTGAACCAAGAGAGGGAGTAATATGTTACATCTCTAGGCAACTGAAAGATTCAAAAGCCAGGTATGGGGCCACCCAGACTGAATGTCTATTCTTAGTCTGGGCTCTGGAAAAACTCCATTATTTTCTGGAGGGTGCAGTCTTTGAAGTCTACACAGACTGTACAGCCTTGAAGTCTTTACTGAACATGGCGACTACAAATAGACACATGCTGAGATGGCAAATAGCCATCCAGGAGTATAGAGGGAATATGACCATCATATACAAAGAAGGTAAAAGCCATACCAATGCAGATGGCCTTAGAATATGGCCACTGGATAATGTCAGGAGCAATCCAGCTTATGACCCTGAAGTTGCAGCCAAGATCCCTATCCATTTCATGGAAATAGATAGGAGGAAGAACTTCAGATTCTCTGAATGGGCACCAGGAAGTGGTACCCTTGACAGTGGAAACACTGATTCAGAAGGAACAGAAACTTCCATACTGGGAATAAGTTCCTCAGAACTTCACAATGAATTTTTCAGTGCAGTACTGAAGGCTTATTCCAAAAACAAACAGTGTGGCATATTACTATAGCTCCTCAAACAAAAATACAGGAGTCTAGAACTGGAATCCCAGCTGGAAGAACCCTGGTTGAGGGCCTATAAGGATATCAACTTCTTCCTTGTAGATGGCCTGCTTTACCACAGAGAGAAGCACACAAGTGCACTCACAGTGGTAGACAGAGACCACATCTCCCTGATCCTGCAGGAATGCCATGACTGCCCCTATATGGGACACATGAGTGAGGACAGGACCAAAGAGAGGGTAGCAAGCACAGCTTGGTGGCCCAAGTGGGAACAAGAGTTGAGTGAATACATCAACACTTGTGAAAGATGCCAAAAGGAAAATAGGAAACATGGGAAGAAGTATGGGTTACTTCAACATATAGAGGAACCCAAACACCCATTGGAAACCATCAATATGAAGCAGGTAAAAGGAATTGTCCCAGGGGGAAAAGAAAACTACAATGCCTGCTTAATCATAGTTGATAGGTTCAGCAGGAGTATGAGGTGTCTACCATGCCATTAAGACGACACAGCCATGGAAACTGCTCTGTTATTCTGGAATAACATCATATCTACCTGTGGACTCCCTAAAATCATCATTAGTGATAGGGACCAAAAATTCACATCTGAATTTTGGACCAACTTGTATGACATGCTTGGCACCAAGCTTGCATCTTCCACAGCTTACCATCCACAAACAGATGGCCTAGCTGAAAGGATGATCCAGACAATGGAGGACATCCTTAGAAAGTTCTGTGCCTATGGCATGGAATACAAGGACCATGAGAGATACACCCATGACTGGGTTACCCTTCTACCAGCTGTTAAACTGGCTTATAATACAAGTCAGCACTCTACTACAGGAAAAGCACCTGCACTGGTAGAGAAAGGGTGGAATACTGTATTGCCTGTAGATCACTTGAATATGAATCTTCTGACCATCCACCCCACAGCCAAGGACTTCCATTACATGTGGAAGAGGGCTTGTGACACAGCTTCCAAATGCATAGCTGAGGCAAATGAATATAATAAGCAGAGGTGGGACAAGACACACATGGAACCTGACTTTAAGGAAGGGGACCAGGTGCTAGTGTCTACACTAAACTTTAATAATCTTAAAGGACCCAAGAAGATGAGAGACTCCTTTGTAGGGCCCTTCACTATCATTAAGTTGATAGGAAAGAATGCAGTGGAATTCATAATTACAGAGGAATTTTCCAGGAAGCACCCAGTCTTTCCAGTAAGTTTAGTCAAGCCATACTTCCAAACAGAGGAGGAAAAATTCCTCTCCAGGGGGAGGAACCCCACACCACCAGGGATAGTGGAAGTGGAGGATTCCCCTGGACTTGTGAGTAAAATCATCAGGGCCAGGAAGATCAGACTTAATGGGAAGGATCAAAGACAAAACTTAGTCAGATTCAAGAACCAAACAGCTGATAAGGACAAATGGTTGGCAGAAGATTCCATACCAGATGAGCACCTTCATTTAAGGAGATTCAGAGCCTCTAGGAGGACTGAGGAGTCTCATCCATGATGAGCCTTTTACAGAGGGAGGGTATGTCAGCCTGTGACTCAAAACCAGAGCACAAGCATGACAGCCAAAATACCATAAACCAATGGTATAGCCAAGATACCACCAAAACATGGAGCTGAGCCAAATTAGCTCAAAAAGCATCAAAGGAAAGGGGAAACTCACCCCTTTCCAAATATAAAGGTCCCATCATTATAGGACAAAGAATAACAAAGTTATTCCTGCTCAAAGTTGTTGCTGATCATAAACCTTAATTTTCACCTCCCATCTGAAATACAGAGTAAGAGGCTTAAGCCCATCAAATGGGTATTACAAATGAAGCTCCAAGTCAGGGATATCCAATGGTACCAGCCAAACTGAGCTAACACCAGTATTACTGAAGTTATGACCAAATTCAGACCAAATAAGGGTGAACAAAACATTCACCTCTCATCTAGCTTGTACAGTTTTAGTGTGAGATACCTAAAGTGGGGTATTTTTGGAAAGAGCATTGTCAGGGATATCTGATGGTGTCATCCATTTCCTCATATATAAACTAGAACAAAAGTTATGGGGCAAACAAGCCCAATACAGCGTTTGCCTAAAACATGCATATGTACAAAATATCTTGTACATGGGATAACTCTGCCATATTTAATGATAACCATATTCAATAAGGTACCATTGTGTAGAACACATACAGGGCTACACACTGGACCAAATTTGAGGTTGATATCTCAAGAACTGACAAAGGTATGGCTGTTTTAAGGTCAAAATCCCACATTTTGGCCAATACAGCCTTACCATGGGATAATATCCCATAACCATGATTATGAGGTGTCAAACAGACAAAGAAGAGTTTTTATACTTAAATACCTCATAAGTCAGTCAATACTGGGGTCCCATACAATTTCTGTACAGCATTTTACACATCATACACGTCAGAAGAAGGCTATGTGGTCCCCAGATGAAAATCTTCACCCTGTATTGGTGAAAACTGCCCAGATGTGGTTTCAAAACCACATCGGAGCCCAATAAAGGCTATACAGGCCTTTTGAAAACCACAAGACTGTCTCAGAGAGTGAAAAATCTTCATGTCCTCTATGTGGAAAGGTCTAGTAGCCTTTCCACACCATTTCAGGATAAAAGGAGGGCTTTTCACAGCCAGAAAAGCTTTCAACATCCTGCTCCTAAATTCCTATTTAGTAAAACTGTCAAAAACAGTTATACTATTGAAAATAACCAGGTATTATCATAATATTAATTATTGTAATCTTTATTGTTTTCATACAACAGGTAAAGCTACACCCAGGGCTTTCAACAGTGCTCACCACCACTATTTTATAATAGTAAAGCCCTTTAAATTTTGCTATAAAATCCTTATTCTCTATCAATACCTTTATTTTAAATATTTTATCACATGTCAAAGTCACAGTTAAAGTTGTAAATAGCCTAATTACTACTTCTACAAGACTCAACCTGACAAGTCAAGTGCTAAGGTTATCTAAAAAATATTATTAATTTTATTTTATTTTTTTTGATTTGATTTGTGAGCTTGTTAGAGCTTTGTGCCTTGATTAATCAATCAAATTACCCTTTCCTTTTTTTTACAAGCTCCTTTGAACAATTTGATTTAATTAGTTTTTGTTTTGTTGTTTTAAGTGAGCTATCTTGGTAATAAATGAAAAAGACATTAAAGAAAATATTTTTTCCTCAAGAAAACTGTGCCCCCCCAAAAAAAGAACAAAAATAAAATAAAAATAAAAATATAATAATACAATAAGTTGTGATCATTTATATGAGTAAAAACTCAAGTGTCCCAAATAAGTCAAAAAAAATAATAATAAGAAATAACAAAAACCAACAGAATAATTGAATAACTAGATGAACAAGTCAAAATATACACATATATATATATTATAACAGTGTAAGTGGATTAACACATAATACCCCTTTGGGGTTTAAACTTTGATCCCCTATTGGAATTATGTCTTTCAAATTTAAAATACATTTAAATTTTAAATCTATGATTAAATAAATTATATAACTGTTTTTTCAATTTTATGCTTGAGAGCTCTGAGAGGAAGAGGAATTTTCTCTTGATCATTATTATAAGTAAGTCTCAGATCATCTCCAATTTTATTTCTTGTGGTATGTTAATTATTTTGATTTCTGATGGAGAATTTTCTGTTTTTTGTATTTCTAGTGACTTTTCTTTCTCTATAAATATGGATTGGTTGAGCCAAAGTATTATCATGTGGAATTTCAGACATCTGGCCTGAAGGAATGGTATTTTCTTGTGGAAGTTGAGAGTTACTCAACTCCAATCTCTGGTTCAAATTTGTTGTTTCAACTTGTTGGTTGTTAATATTAAAGAATGCATCATACAGTTTTACAATTTCTTTTTCTTCAGAGGTTAACTGATATTGGCATGTTTCCTCAAAATTAGCTGAAGGTTGGTTTTCATCATCTTCTTTCTTCAAAATTCCCTCAAATGGCTTTTTGTACATTTCTTTTGAGAATGTGACTTCATAATTTGTGGGTTCATGTTTTTTTACTTGGAAGTGGGGAGCTTGAGGGTTTATATTGAAATTTTGCTTGAATTCTTTAATAAAGAGAGGAGGAATCTTGTGATATGTGATTGATGATTGAGGTTGAGATAACACTCCATTATCCCAAGGATTTCTTTTTAATATTTCTTCCAGAAGAACTTGAATTTCCTCTTCTGGTCTAGAAAAGGTGCATGGATTGTTTATTTCATTTCCTTTGTCCAACAATACAGAGAATGTGTCTAGAGTATCATTTCTAAATAAGCCATTTTCAGGTATTAATGTATTCTGATTTGGTTTCTTGTCCCTCTCAAACAGATTGAATGCTTTTGCTTGTCTAATGTTAAATGATTCTTGATTTTCTTCTGAAAAGTCTTCATTAGCTGTATGAGTGTGTTCCATATCCTAAATTCCTTTCAAATAGAAGGTGTTTACTTTGAAGGTACCAAGGCTCTTCTCCCACTCCTCTTCTTCTTTTGAGTGGGAATGTTCTTCTTTCTTCTTCATTTCTTCTCTTTCTATCCCAATGTCTTGTGAACTTTCACTTTCTTCAACTTCCATTAATGACTTATGAATACTCTTTATAACAGGGAAGTAATGACAAAACTTCTTTCCAAAATTAAATGGCTTAAGGATCCCTCAGCTGTAAATGGTAAGTAAATGGTTTCATAAGTTGGCATAACCATCTGTAATTCTTACATCAAAATTTCATGTTATGTTCTATTTTTCTTCTTGGGCTTCATTCCAATAATAAATCCAATTTTCAATGGCAAAATATTTTCTTCTAGGCTTGGGTTCATAATTGCCATAACAGGATATTCCTCCCATCATACTCCAACATAAATTTGTGGGTTTAATCCATAATTGGGAGACAAATTAGCAAAGGGATTATTTTGAGAGTTGTCACTACCAAGGGATCCTGTGTTGCTTTCAATTTCCAATTCCATAAAATTTGACTTGTTAATTGCTTGGTCTAAGACCAAAGGCTCTTGAGATTGAATTGATCCTTCCTCTGATAAATTGGTTTCTAACTTTTGATTTGTTGGTTCCACTTCAGGTTCAGTAATGCTATTTTCAATTTTAGTTGAATTAATTTCTTCTGTAATGGTTGGTTGAGTTCCAGGGCATTGAAAGTCCCATTGAGCTTGAAATTTATGATTTTATTTTATTTTGGAAATTATTTTTGAAACATATCTTTTGATTTTAGAGGACCCCTTAATTTTGGAATCATTACAGTATTCTTCATTAGATATTGCATCATTTTTCTTTTTCCAATAAGTACCATTCTTTCCATATTTATTTGAAACACTTTTGACTAGCTGTTTTGGCTTTAAGCCTTTCTTTTGTACTGGTTCCACTTCAATAGTGGAAGCTTCCATGTTAGAGCTATAAGTGTTTTCAAATTTTGGATGGAGAAGAGGGTCATCATTGTCTAGGTTGCTAATTCTCTGTGAAGATACTAATAATGGTTCAGTTTTTTGAGGTTCCTCTTCTTTCACATGATATATTGACTCATTTGTTTTCTTGCTACTATAATTGTTCTTATCTTCAGTATCAAATTGAACTTTCTTGGGGGGTGATTTCAATTTTGGTCCTTCATTTTTCAGTTCTGTTATTCTAGCCATATTACACATTTTCATTCCTCTTGGTGGTCCTGTATGCCATACTTTTGATTCAGGTGTACATATTGGTATGCACAATCTTCTTCCATCAGACTCTTTATAGGTGAGAATTTCTCCTTGTTGTTGAGAGTGTTCAAGTCTAATACCAGTATCAGCAACGAAAGGTCTGCCAATGACTGTGTGAACAGCACCTCTGGCTACAAAGAAGTGAACTCTTCTTTCATTACCAGATGGTAATACTAGTAAGGTATTTTCACATAATCCCACAATTGCTGTGCTGTGACCTCCAATTCCTCTAAGCCTCATGTTCAGAACCCTCATTGGTAATCTTGCTTTTATGTACTCCACTTCTGGTATTATACTAAGTTCAGCTCCAGTATCTAATAATGCCTTTACTATATGCCCTTCTTGCCCAACTGAGGCCTCAATCATTCCAAGGGGACAAGAGTAATGCATTTTATCTCAAATGATTATTTCTTGGGCAGTTGTTTGCTCCTGAATATTGATTGATTTAAGAGACATTAAGTATTTCCTTTCTTTATCTGAGAGAAAAATAAATTCTTGCATAAACTTGGGTGAGATTGTGAATATTTCTTCTAAGGTGAGGTTAATTTTCTGATCCATGAACTTCTTCATGACTTTTTCAATTATTGATCCTTCTTCTTCAGATAAAGGCTTTTTGTTCACTTCCACCTTTGGTAGTTTGATTAGAGCTTTCTTCTCAGTCTCCTTCTCTTTTGCTGATGTATTAGGGTTGGTTTTGGTTAGTTCTGGTGGCTTGACAACCTCTTCTGGCTTTGGTGACTTATATTTTGTAGGTATTATGACCTTTTCTTCTTCAGATTCTTCTTCAATAAATCCACCAGGAATACTTTTCTTCCTCTTTATAGTGTCTTTGGGTTGAATAGTCTCTCTTGATGGAAGAGGTTGGGCTTTAGATTTCTCTTGATTTTCAATCCTTTGCTTTGTGTTTCTCAAGCCATAAGTATACCCAAAAGGTTCTTCTAATACTGTGGAGATTCATGGTGGTTTCCAATCACCCCAATTATCCATTGATATAAAGGTAGTTGATTTTTCCTTTTTTTTGTTCTTCCTCTTTGGTATTTTCCTCTAACTTTTATTTGAGTTCCTCTTGTTCCTTCTGAAATTCTCTGACTAAATATTTTGGTGGAAATTTTCCATCATTGGGAACCCTTTCCCAGTTGGGATATAAACAATTGAAACCTTGTCTGATAACCCATTTCTTGTTTTGATCATCCACTATTCCAGTACATTTTCCAATTGAATGAACTTCCTCCATGAAATAGTAACATTTAACAGAAAACTTTGGTACATTCTGTGCTGGAACATAGGGTACACTTCTGTTTGAAGGTGGAGAAACATTATAGCTTGATCTGAATCCTTGATTGTTTGACTGAGGGTTATTAATTATTTTCTTTTGGGGTGTAACCACATGAGTTAATCCATTTAATTGATCCATGAACTGTTTGACATCTTCATTTTCAATGGGTGCCTCATCCTTGACTACTTCCTTTTGTTCTTTTAAGGTTTTTGTCAGTTCTTTCATTTTCTTGAGGGCTTCCTGCATTCCTGGAAATACCTCTTCCTTGAATTGAACTCTCCTTTCCTAACTCTTTGATTATTCTTGTTCAGCTATTATTGAAGGTAAAAGTCTTTTAGTGACTGATACTCTTGCTTCCAATTCCTGTTCAATGTACTTCTTCAAGATCCTCATTGGTGGTATGAGATATTTTCCATCTTCTGCTCTAACCATGACATTCTCCTTTATCATTTCTTTACTGATATCTCCCTTTATATCAGAGGAGAGGCAATCAAAAATATTTTCATGAAAAATATTATCTTGAGGAATATATTTATGTCTTAAAAGGTATGTAATAATTGTCTCATATTCTCTAATAAATTTCTTATAATGTGCAAGATTACTGAAACCTCCTTCATCCTGTGTATCATTGAATAGCCATACAAGGGAATCCTTTCTATATCTTCTTTCTGGCTCAACTCTTCCCCATTTAGTTATAAGGTCCTTTTGAAGCTGGGTCCAATTTCCTTCTTCATATCCTGGCATAGTTTCTATTGCATCAGTAATTTTGGAATCTTTTGTCCAAAATGCCATCTGCATTGCCAGATCTTCTTCTGTTGCACCTTCAATTTGAGCTATTCTTTCAATTTTTTTGATGAATTTCTCAACTTCTTCACCATTGAAATTTAGGTTATAATTGTTTGCTTTAATTTTCACTACTGATATTTCTTTCCTTGGGATCTCTTGTTGTAGTGGGCTTGGATGTGTTGGTGTAGAAACAAAAACTCTGCTTGGAATATTTGATGGTCTTGACTCTGTTTCTGGAGTAGATGTTGCTCTAGGTCCAGGTGTTGGTGAAATTGTTGATTCTTCTGGTCCAACATGTCTAGGTAAGCTGGGTTCATTAGGGCTAGCCCCTGGTGTATACAATGTTGATTCTCTTCTCTTTCCCTTCTTTTTACTTAGATTGTTGATAGTATCCTGCAGCTTCTGTGCCATTTGCTCTTGTGTCTCTTTGAAAAGCCTCATGAGATATTCACTCTGATCTTCTTCCTCACTTTCTTCCTCATACTGTCCTTCTAAAGTATCTTCAGGTAATGGTGGTAATTTTGATGTGGACTGATCCATGGTATCTACTTTATAAATACTCCCTCCTGACTCTACACTTTCCTTTTTCCACTTCTTGACTTGTTTTATAAGATTTAAATAGAATCTTCTAACTATTTCCTTTTCCTTGACTTCTGTTCTTGGTGTAGGAATTAGTTTACTATAATCACTTTTAAATTCTTGCTCTGGTGGTGTTGATCCTTCTCTTGGGTAATAATAATGGTAAGATCCAGATGATGATTTTGATGATGAATGAGGAGGTGATGATGATGAGGATGATTTCTGATTCTTTGCTTCCAGTTTTCAAAAAATATTCATTTTGTTAATTCTATTGTTTTGAGATAAAGCTGAAGGGATGCTAAGGGTATTCCTATCTGACATGCCACTGTTGAGACACCAGATGTGGGATAAAATGAAGCAGTACCTGGAAGAGGTAATTACAAGAAAACAGTTTTGAATTACTGTTTGAGACTTGTAACCCTTGCTCAGCTCATGTGCTAGAATAATCTAGACTGCCGTTCCTAATATGCTAAGTGATATTTACTGAGTTCACCAAATCAATTATTATTATTGATAGTGGCTTGATCAGAAAATATTGTACTCAACAATCTCTAATCAGACTTTGCTCTACTCAAAAACAATGGTTATTTAAAATCTTAACAAATAAATTCTTTTTAAAGCTTTCAGAAGGCTGAGTGGATTCCACCAGATGATTGTACAAAAAATACATAAAACACTATAATAAAAAGAATAATAAATAACAGTAAACACTATTTTATAATACAAAACCACAAAATATTCTTTTCTTGATAATTCTTGAATAAATATAGAAACTAATAGCTAGAGTAACAGAAATATTCAATTCTCTGAAATAATAAACTTGAACAGGATAAAAATATATTTCAAGCCCTTTTGATGTGATGGATGGGCTAATACTCTAATAATTGTTAATGATATAGTATAATATGGGTAGTTTAATGTTATTTTTTTGGTGTTGTGATTTAATAATAAACTATATAATCTCTTCTGGGTTTTTGATAATAGCACTAGCTAATTGCTATAGGTTCAATGGTAGTCCTAACTAAACACTAAAGTATTTAATTTTATTTTGTTCCTTGATGATAATTTATTGGGTATTACCCAATAAATAAAAATCCACTTTTATTTTAAAAGTAGTAAAATTCCTTTGGTTGTGCAGGTTTTCTTTTAAAACAAGCAAAATTACTCTCTTGGAGGAAGTTTACAACAAAAACTAGCCCAAAACTAATTAAAATGGTTAGGTTTTATTTTAAAGCCTACAAAATTACTTTGGTTTGATGGTTTTCTTTTAAAAATCTCTAAAAATTACTTTTAAATATTTCAACACTAAACTCCAGAGACGCCTTGCTCATGAGCTTCAAGCTTTAAGATCCTAATTAAATAAGGCACTAGTCTTCCTGCTAGTAAGGGATGAATTAAAGTCTTTTCACACTATTGGTTCTCTTGATATATGTCAAAAACAAACTAAAGCTACTAGGCTTAGTTTATCAAATACATTTTTAGTATACCTCCTAGAAGAGGGATCAGAAAAAAGAAATTCAATTTACAATTTCTAGATGTAGAAAAGGGAAAAAGTGGGAGAGAGGGCCTCTATTTATAGCCATGGGGCCCATCATATGAGTGCAAAAAAGAGGGGACTTAGAAATTTTCTGCCTCTGGTGGCTGTGTAAAGCTGTGCAAGCTTCAATTTTGGATTTGCAGGGGAAACATGTTGTGATGTGACACAAGTCTAGATTTCTGACCAATCAGATTGCTTCACTTTACTTTTCATAATGACATGACATGTTTCTGACCAATAAGATCAATTCATTCTTCTCTCACCTATTCACATGACATGCTTGTGACATGTGGCTGTGAAATACAGTCAAACCTTAATTTCTGGCCCTGGAACCCTTACCTCCATGTATTACTCAATTGATTACTAATCTGTCAGCTGATTTTACTGGATTATAGTTTTTGGGCCTTTTAGGGATTACTTGTGGGTTAGGTTTCACCTTTTTATGAAAATTCACATAGGAATGATTACCTGTATTCCTTGTTGGCCTGTATTACCTGTATTCTTCCTAAAACTTCCAGAAATATCATTTTTCCAAAATTCCCAATTTTTAGAATGTTGCCACTGTGGCTTGATCCCTTGATTTTTCCAGATCTCAGCTTCAGATATCCTCCTTACCAACTCTGCCAGTTGGCCTTTCCTGAGACTTCCACAATAGTGACCACATTCACATGTCCCATTCCTTTTCTCTTCAAAAATATTTTTCAAACCTACTAGCATTTTGTAGCTTCCTTAAAAGAGGAGCACTATGAAAGACTAATAGATAAAAACAAAATGAAAAACCTAATACATACCCTATCCCTTCCAACATCCAGTCCCACTTTTCATTTCTGCAGCTTCAATGAGAAATTTGGGGGTTACATTAACAGAAAGGTTGATGTAATATGGCCTTTCCAATTCAACAATAAGTTTTTTAAGTGCTCAAAGATTAATCATTTAATTATCTAAAGGAACTCAATGATGCTCATCACCTCTTTGGGTGGTTCATAACAGAAAAAATACATGAAATTTCCCAAAATTGATACCTAAAAAATGTTTTGTTCTGCACCTTGAACCTTCTATGTCCCCTATGATACCTACAGCTCTGCTTTTTATTAATTGGCATCCTAATTGTGACTCTGATTATATTAATCACCTAATTGCTTATAGTTAAGAATATTAAGAAATATACACGAAAAAATTATTTACAGAGAAAATGGAAAAATGTCTTTCATTTGGGTACTGTCCATCACAATGATGTGTTGGATAGTGCAGTGGGGTGACACTGGTGGAGCAAACCTGTGGTCAATTTTCCTTAATGAATATATCATTTGTGTTCTTCCATGCTTACTTTACTGTTATTTTCCCTCAAAGGTGATTTCATACTATTTATATCCTTGTTTATATAAATAATTACCATAAAAAAAACATTTATTCAGCTTAACTGTCATGGTATACCACAGTATAGCCAAGATACCACCAAAACATGAAAGTGAGCCAAACCAGCTCAGAAGGTATTGGAATAAAGAGGAAAATCACCATTTCCAAATATACAAATCCCATCATCATAGGACAAAGAATAAAAAAGTTATTCCTGCTCAAAGTTGTTGCTGAGCATAAACATTAATTTTCACCTCTCATCTCAAAACCAGAGGAGGAGGATTAACCCCATCAAATGGGTATTCAAAATGGAGCTCTAATTAAGGGCTATCCAATTGTACCAGCCATACTGAGCTAGCACCAGAATTACAGAAGTTATGGCCAAAATAAGGACAAAGAAGGGTGATTAAAATATTCACCTCCCATCCAACTTCTACAGTTTTAGTGTGAGATACATAAAGTGGGGTATTTTTTGCAAGAGAACAATCAAAGCTATCTGATGGTGCCATCTCTTTCCCCATACCTCATCTAGAACAAATGTTATGGGCAAACAAGTTCCATACAGTTTCTAAGTAAAACATATATATGCACAACAAATCTTGTACATGGAATAACTTTGCCATACTTCATGATAACCATATCAAATGAGGAACCATTGTGTAGAACACATCTAGGGCTACACAATGAACCAACGTTGAGATTGATATCTCAAAAACTGACAAAGTTATGGTAGTTTTAATCTCAAAATCCCACAGTTAGACCAATACAGTCTTACTGTGGGATATTCTCCCATAAGCATGATTATGAGGTGTCAAAGAGACAAAAAAACATGGTTATACTTCAATACCTCATAGTTAATTCAATCCAGGGGTTCCATACAGGTTCTGTACAGCATTCTACGCATCATACACATCATAAGAGGGCTATGTGGTCCCCAGATGAAAACTTTCACCCTGTATTGGTGAAAACTGCCCAGATGTGGTTTAAAAACCACATCTGAGCCCAATACAGAGCATACAGGAGCTATTAAAACCACAAGCCAGTACTATGAAGTGAAAAACTCTTCACTTCCTCTACATGGATGATATAAAGGGCCATTCCACCCCATTTTAGGATAAAAGGAGGCCTTTTCTCTACCAGAAAAGGTTTCCCCGTCCTTCTCTTGAATTCCCATATGGTAAAACTGTCAAAAACAGTTATACTCTTGGAAAAGAATCATGTTATACCATAAAATTTAGTATTGTAGACTTTATTCTTGTAATCCAACAGGTAAAGCTGCACCCAGGGCTTTCAAAAGCACTCACCACCACTATTTCACAATAGTAAAGCCCTTCTTATTCAATTTTAAAACTTTTATTATCAATTATAAACTTCTTTTAAATTAATTTTACCATGTCACAGTCATAGTTAAAGTTGTAAATAGCCTTATTACACCTTCATCATAGACTCAGCCTGACATTTTGGGGGCCTGGCCTTGTTTTTTGAACCTTTTTGCACCTTATAAGTGAGTTTTTTCTCTTATTTTATTCATTCTGATACTTTTGTTTCTCTTTTTCAGGCATACATTTCATTAAAAAATAAATATAATATGTATCTTTTATTTATTTTTTGAGTGGTATATGCAGTATACCACTGTGTTTTCTTCTATTTTTTGCCTTGTTGCATGGTTGATTATAATTTAATCACCACAAAGCCCTGATTTTTGGCATGTTTTACATATTTAAACACATTAAGCCATTAATATAGTCCTTTTTTTAATTAAATAAGGACACCTCTTACTGTGAAACCAACAGTTGAGGCATGGTTGGGTACATTGTTAATTTCAATTACCCTCTTACATAACCACTTTCTCAGATTATACTTGCTAATTACAAGTTAATCTGTGAGACACTGGTATAAAAACAATGTGCCAGATATCTGTAAGCTGTATTTCTGACATGGAATTGTTAATTCAATTACACTGTCATAATATAGAAATATATTGCCCAGAGGCCATTCTTAGATGTGCAAACAGCATTTTAAGAGGTCTTAACTGAAAATAAGCCCTCTTTTTCCTGTCTGAACCAGTGGAAGAGAGCTACATCCCACTAGAGACCCAGTCACAGGCCAACACACCAGTGACACCCTCAGAACCAGAGGGCAGCAAGGGAAAAGGAAAGAGGCACAGTGAAGGCCTTATAACAGCTAAAAAGTGGAAACCCATTTCCACTCAGAGGAATATAAAACCACAAAACCCTGAATCAATACAAGGTAAACTAACCTTAACAACTTATAAAGGGAAGATTACAGTTGTTAGCCTAGCTGTAACCTCTAAAGGTAAGTTTCCAAAAGCAGCAGACATCAAATATGTACAAGGCACATTCAAAGGTAAATACCCTAAGAAAATAAATTTTTTGACTGCTTGAAAACCCTGATATGTCACCTGTACACCTGACAGACCTTGGTTTCCAAAGGAACCAACCAGAGGACAGAGAAGGATTGTCCAGAACCAGAAGACCTGGAAGAGGACACCTTGGACACAGTGGTGGATGGCAAAACAATTAGGGAGATAATATCAGACTTGCCATTCACACTCCATTTCAACAGGAACCTCAAACCAGAGGAGTGGAAGGATATGGATCAAGCTCTTCAGCTCCACCAACTCCTCAAAGACCATTTTCAATGGAGCATGGACAACAAGAGGTTCAACCTGGCATCCCACTGGGAAGAACGTGGAGCAAGTTGCCAGAAGATCTGTCTCAGAGAGATAGACTTCAGAGACCTTATGGTAATCACCAAAGGTTGGAATCCCACCAGGCAGTTCAGACTCCTGGAGGTGAGGGCAAACAGGATAAGGGAGAATCAAGCCACTATCCAAGCTAAAGAAGAACAACTGACCCAGACAGGACATACTCAGATTCCTTCAGGCTCACAAGGAGTAGACCAAACCAGCTCTCCAGTGGCTTCAAACCATTCAGGAATCAACAGATCAGTGGCCAAGAGTAACCATTCCTCACAATCCAAGGAAGCTTCCAGGAGAAGACAAGGATACAAGGGCAAAAACAAGACCACCTTCAACCAAAGGAAGAGAGAGTCAGAACCAATGATTCAGAAGCTGTTGGATTTGGTGAAAGAAGTACACAAGATCCAGAAGTAGATATACATAACTCTAGAATCAGTAGTCCTATTAATAGAAATATTACCCCCACTCAGGTTGAACATAATGTTGTCACACCTGATAGTAGCTTAAACAGTGATGAACTGTGGTTAAAAAGGCCCAATATGCTGAGCAAACTCAAAAGCAGTTTGAAGAACTTGAAGCAAGCCATGAGAGGATGAAAAAATTAACAGCCTCCATGCACAAAATTGTTAAAACTCTTCAAGAAGGACATGCTCAATTGAGCAAAGCCTCTGAAGAAACCAACAAAAGACTGAATTTAGTCTTTTAAGAACAACACCACAGAAAAAGGGACAGGGATTGTATGGATCATGACATAAAAAAACTGTTTAAAGTCTACCATAACTTAGAGCCCCAACCACAAGGCCATGTTATGAATAATCCATATCACCAAGAGGACATCAAACCAGATGCCATGCTGGTGAATAAGGCAAGATCTCCATCTCAATACCAATATGGAGATAATATGTTTTATTCTGAGAAGGAAGCCTTAAAACAGCTTCCTGAGGTCTCAAGCTGGCCCAAATTATCTGGAACAGGAGAATATGATCATTTGGAGCTCATTGATTATCTTGATGGACTCTTCATTGAAGTACTAAGCATACCAGACTACTGAATTACTGCTAGACTTTTTACAGCATTCAAAGGAAACGCTAGTATTTTGTATACATAAATGAAAGGAATCTATGGCAGGAGAAACTGGCCATGGTGGAACAGTCAAATCATTCAAAATTACAGAAATGGTAATTGGATATGGCAAACAACAATGTCATTTGAAAATGACAAATATTAAGTGGACAAAGATCCATATGAATGGTGTCTTAGACAGTCTAAAAGACTTGAAGCTATTGATTTTTAAATGAACATTTAGATGAGGAATCACAAACTCCTGATACAAATGCCAGCAGAACTAGAGCATGCAGTGAAATTCAAATGAAACCATAATTGCACTCTAGATGAAATTGAAAATACCTTACAAGACATAAGGAAAAGAAAAAATATAGGGAAATGTTCCACATATAAAAGCAGTGGTTTCAAAGAGAAACAACCTTTCAGGGTAGAGTCTAAAGACAAACCCAGAGAAAGAGTGGCAGAAGTGACTAAGAAGAAGAATTCTTGTCACAATTGTGGTTTGACAGACCATTATGCCAAGAACTGTCCAAAGGCAAAAAAGAAAGTCTATGCCATTGAGAAAGTCCCAGAGGAGGAATCCCCCACAGAGGATACTGAATCAGACCCTATGGGTGATGCCATCAGAGAACAATCTGATGAAGAAAAAGACCCAAGAGAGGAATTTATAGTGGAGTACCAAGAAGAAACACCACTAGATATCCAGGACATACATTTGGAAGAAGGAATGCCACAAGAGACTTCCAATAAAAACTTGTTCAAACACACACAAGATGCACAGACATTCCTGGTCACAACAACCAAAGGAAGGGCATACGTCCATGGGACAGCCATAAAAATGACTGTCTGCATTGACAATGGTCAACACCCATGCATCATTGAAAGTGGGACACACTGCTCCATAGTGGCCAGCAATTATCTGGACAACCACTTCCCAAATCGGGAAAAACAGCTCTTGCCAACCAAGGCAAAGAACTTTAAAAGTGCTTCAGGGACAATGACTTCCATTGCGACAATTATAAAAGAGATAATTATACCCCACAGGAAGGGTAATATCAGACTCAACCCTGAGTTTGTAGTGCTTGATGATGCCCAAATCCAAGGGTTCCTACTGGGTACATATTATCAGAGGATGTATGGTATTGATATTTACAATAGCAAAAACAGGCACATTACCATTGGTACCAACAAGAAAAGAAATTTTCACTTGATATATACCAAATATCTTCCCAGGACCCACTGGAAGAACTACTGAATGGATTCAGAGAGGGCCAGCTCAGCACTACCCTCACCAGTAAACAGAAAATAAGTTTGCTGAATATTCTGAGAAAGAATACACCAGAATTTGCCATTGGTGAGGAACCATTAGGAAAAATTAGAGGCCATGATATAGAACTATATCTGGATGTGGAAAGATCTTATCCACCCATTCCCAGGAGATCTCCATACCCAGAAAGTCTGGAGACTAGGAAGGAAATTGAAAAACACATCAATGGGCTCCTAGACATGGATTTAATCAGAAAGATTGGACACAATAAAATAGTGGAGATCACCACTCCTGTCCTGATCACCTGGAATGATGGCAAATCTAGAATCTGTGGAGATTTAAGAGCTCTGAACAACTACACAAAGGCTGACAGGTACCCTATACCTTGGACACCTCATGCCTTAGACAAACTGGAAAAAGCCAAATACACAACCAAAATGGATTGTATGAATGGTTTTCACCAGAATGGAGTTAAACCAAACTCTATGAAATTATTCAGAATCATATTCCATATGGGAATATATGAGTACACCAGGATGCCATTTGGCATTAAAAATGCACCAGCCCACTTCCAAAGGATGATGGACACAATATTTCAAGAAGAGATATTGGAAGGCTGGCTGGTAGTATATATTGATGACATCATTATATATTCATAAACATGGGAATACCATGTGCAGTACATAGACAGAGTTCTAAGTAAATGAATACCCATTAATCTGAGAGTTTCACTTAAAAAGTGCAATTTTGGCCAACAAGAGTTACTAGCTCTAGGAAATAAAGTCTCAGGTTTTAGTCTGGCCATAGACCAGAACAAAGTAGCAGCAGTACTTCTAAAACCAGTACCAAAGAACATCAAAGAGATGCAATATTTCCTTGGGTTTGCTAGCTACTACAGAAACCACATCAGAAACTTTACCCACATAGCTAGTAGTCTGTACAAGCTATGTTCAAAAGATGTAGTTTTTGAAAGTACCAAGGAAAGGAGGGATGCATATGAGAGGATAAAACACGAACTCACAAATGCACCTGTGCTCATCTTACCTTACTTTGAACTACCATTCAAGTTATACAAAGATGCATCATGTAGTCAAGGCTTAGGGGCAGCCCTTCACCAGAGACCAATTGTGGATGGTGAACCAAGAGAGGGAGTAATATGCTACACATCTAGGAAACTGAAAGATTCAAAAGCCAGGTATGGGGCCACCCAGACTGAATGGCTATGCTTAGTCTGGGCTCTAGAGAAACTCTACTATTATTTGGAGGGTGCAGTCTTTGAAGTCTACAAAGACTGCACAGCCATGAAGTCTTTACTGAACATGAAGACTATCAATAGACACATGTTGAGGTGGCAAATAGCCATCCAAGAGTATAGAGGCAACATGACTATCATATACAAAGAGGGAAAAATTCATACCAATGAAGGTGGCCTCAGAAGATGGCCACTGGATAATTTCAGAAGCAACCCAGGTTATGACCCTGAAGTAGCAGCCAAGATCCCTATCCATTTCATGGAAATAGATAGGAGGAAGAACTTTAGATTTTATGAATGAGCACCAGGAAGTAGTACCCCAAGCAGTGGAGACACTGATTAATAAGGAACAGAAACTCCCATATTGGGAATAAGCTCCTCAGAAATGCATAATAAGTTCTTCAATGCAGTGATGAAGAAATATTCCAAACACAAACAGTGTGGCATATTGTTGCAACTCCTTCAAAAAGAATGCAGGAGCCTAGGACTGGAATCCTAGTTAGAGGAACACTGGTTGAGGGACTATAAGGATAACAAGTTTTTCCTTATAGATGGCCTGCTCTACCATAGAGAAAAGCACACTAGTGCACTCAGCATAGTAAACAGGGACCATATATCCTTGATCCTACAAGAATGCCATGACTGCCCCTATATGGGACACATGAGTGAGGGCAGAACTAAGGAGAGGGTAGCAAGCACAGCTTGGTAGCCCAAATGGGAACAAGAGTTGAGTGAATACATCAGCACTTGTGAAAGATGCCAAAAGGAAAATATAAAACATTGGAAGAAGTATGGTTTTCTTCAACACATAGATGAACCCAAGCACCCATGGAAAACCATCAACATGGACTGGGTTACAGGACTTGTACCAGGAGGCAAACAGAACTTCAATGCTTGCTTGATCATAGTTGATAGGTTCAGCAAGAGTGTGAGGTGACTGCCATCTCACAAAGAGGATACAGCCATGGATACTGCACTGTTATTTTGGAATAAAATAATATCTACCTGTGGAGTCCCTAAAATTATCATTAGTGATAGGGACCCAAAATTCACATCAGAATTTTGGACAAGCCTCTATGAAATTCTGGGTACTAAAAGTGCTTTTTCTACAGCTTACCATCCACAAACAGATGGATTAGCTGAAAGGATGATCCAAACAATGGAAGAAATCCTTAGAAGATTGTGTGCCTATGGCATGGAATATAAGGACCGTGAAGGTTACACTCATGACTGGGTTACCCTTCTACCAGCAGTTCAGCTGGCTTATAACACAAGCCAGCCCCCTAACACAGGAAAAACACCTCCACTGGTAGAGAAAGGGTGGAACCCCCTATTGCCTGTGGATCACTTGAAGAGAAAACTTCTGACCATCCACCCCACAGCCAAATATTTCCATAATATGTGGAAAAAGGCTTGTGATACAGCTGCCAAATGCATAGCTGAGGCAAAGGAATATAATAAGAAGAGGTGGGACAAATCACACATAGAACCTGACTTTAAAGAATAGGACCAAGTGTTAGTGTCTACACTGAACTTTAATAATCTCAAAGGATCTAAGAAAATGAGAGACTTATTTGTAGGGCCCTTCACTATCATTAAGTTGACAGGAAAAAATGCAGTGGAAGTCAAACTCACAGAAGAATTTTCTAGGAAACACCCAGTCTTTCTAGTGAGTTTAGTCATTCCATACTTCCAGACAGAGGAGGATAAATTCCCCTCCAGGAAGAAAAACCCCACCCCACAAGAGATAGTGGAAGTGGAAGACTCCCCTGGTACAGTGAGGAAAATCATCAAGGCCAGGAAGATCAGAATTGATGGTAAAGACCAAAGACAATACTTGGTCAGATTCAAGAACCAGACAGTTGATAAAGACAAATGGTTGGCAGAAGATGCCATACCAGATGAGAACCTTCACTTGAGAATATTCAGAGCATCTAGGAGGACTGAACAGTCTCATCAATGATGAGCCTTTTAGAGGGAGGGTATGTCAGCCTGTGACTCAAAACCAGAGCACAAGCATGACAGCCAAATACCATAAATCAATGGTATAGCCAAGATACCACCAAAACATGGAGCTGAGCCAAACCAGCTCAGAAGGTATCAAAAGAAAGATGGAACTCATTACTTTCCAAATATACAAGTCCCCTCATCATAGGAAAAATAATAACAAAGTTATTCCTGCTCAAAGTTGTTGCTGAGCATAAACATTAATTTTCACCTCTGATCTAAAATTCAGAGGAAGTGAATTAACCCCATCAAAATGGGCATTAAAAATGGAGCTCTAAGTAAGGGCTATCCAATGGTGCCAGCCAAACTGAGCTAGCACCAGAAGTACAGAAGTTATGACCAAAATAAGGTCAAATAAGGGTGATTAAAATATTCACCTCTCATCTAACTTCTACAGTTTTAGTGTGAGATACCTAAATAGGGGAGTTTGGGAAATATTACAATCAGTGCTATCTGATGGTGTCATCCATTTCCCCATACCTCATCTAGAACAAAGGTTATGGGGCAAACAAGTTCCATACAGTTTTTAAGTAAAACATATATATGCACAAGAAATCTTGTACATGGCATAACTTTGCCATACTTAATTATAGCCATATTAAATGAGGCACTATTGTGTAGAACACATCTAGGGTTACACAATGAACCAACGTTGAGCTTGATATCTCAAAAACTGACAAATTTATGACAGTTTTAAGCTTAAAATCTCACAGTTAGACCAATACAGTCTTACTGTGGGATATTCTCCCATAAGTATGATTTTGAGGTGTAAAATAGACAAAGAAGCATGGTTATACTTCAATACCTCATAGTTAATTCAATACAGGGGTTCCATACAGGTTCTGTACAGCATTCTACGCATCATACATGTCAGAAGAGGGCTATGTGGTCCCCAGATGAAAATTTCACCCTGTATTGGTGAAAGCTGCCCAGATGTGGTTTCAAAACCACATCTGAGCCTAATACAGAGCATAAAGGCACTATGAAAGCCACAAGCCAGTACTCTGAATTGAAAAATCTTTACTTCCTCTATGTGGATGGTCTAGAGGGCCATTCCACCCCATTTTAGGATAAAAGGAGGCCTTTTCTCACCAGAGAAGGTTTTCCCATCCTGCTCTTGAACTCCTATGTAGTAAAACTGTCAAAAACAGTTGTACTCTTGGAAAAGAATCAAGTTATACTATAAAGTTTAGTATTGTAGACTTTATTATTGTAACCCAACAGGTAAAGCTGCACTGAGGGCTTCCAACAGCACTCACCACCACTATTTCAGAATAGTAAAACCCTTATTATTTAAATTTAAAACTTTTATTATCAATTATAAACTTCTTTTAAATTGATTTTACCATGTCACAGTCATAGTTAAAGCTGTAAATAGCCTTATTAAACCTTCATCATAGACTCAGCCTCACAGCTTGGACCTGTACTCTGTACTAAGTTTAAACCAGAAATTCATTTTTTGGTGAGATTTCAAGACATTCTCAATCACTGGAAGGATCTAAAACTTTTCTTTTCTTTTCTTCTTTGTTCATTACATTAAGCTTGAGATATTTTATTTTATTCTTATTCTATCCAAGATTTGAGATGTATAGCAGCAAATAATGTCAGATTTGTTTACAATATTCATTGAAATTTCAGCTAAATTTAATCTTCATTGTCAGAGCTATGTCTTTGATCTATAAATTAATTGGTTTATTAATCCCCAAATATGAAAAACCATTTTCTATCTCATGAGATATTATCATTACCCTCTACTAATATCTTATAATGGAAATAATGTCTTGAAATTTTATAAATTGAACAAAGGTCTTTTCAAAATAGCACTATTTTGGGTGATCTCTCAAACTGGGTTGTTTGTAATTTTAGTTTTCACATGATTTCAATTGATATTTGTCATTTCAGAAAACAGACAAATTTACACAATTTTCTTTTTTCCAAACACTGATTTGTGAAATAAATAACAAAACATATTTATTATTTTACTCATGATATTATCATTTTAAAATATGAGTGATTCAGTTTTTATAGCTTTACCATTGGGAGCTCTCAGTGGTATCATTTCTATTATTATTACTTTTATAAGAGCTATAATGTTCTTGCTTCATTTCTGATCCCATTTTTTACTAACCCTTTATTTTAGTGATCATTATATCATTTTTCACTATGAATTCTTTTTGAATTTTGAATTTTTTTCATAGAATTCATTTCTTGAATTACAGTAGCATGTACTTAAAAGTGTGTTACTGTAATTTGTCAAGAATTGTTGACAAATTTACAGTAGCAGGATTTACACAGATACTGCTGCTGTAATATTGCAAAAAATTAACCAACATAATTTTATTGGATTAACTCCAATAATAATAGTAATAACAGATTGAAGGATTATTCTCATCATTAAAATGAGTTAAATTAAGATTAATAATAAAAATGATGATGATTTCAAGAAAAATAAAATTTTGAAAAAGGTTTTCATTTTCTAAAGTAGGAGGATATTAAAAATAGCTACTATACTGAAGATAAGAACTTCTTTTGAAGAGAAATGTGAATAGAGGATAAATCCAATGGAGAGCATATTCAACTCCTCTTTTCATAGTGTTTTAGTTAAATCTGATAGACTTTATTATAAAAGCTATGAAACTTCCTTTTTGACTATTCCGAGTACAAAAGAATTTTTCCAATGCATTATCTTCATCTTTTTGATATTTCTGACTCACTTTTCCTTAATATCAATATTTAAAAATACTGTGGCTCAAAACTCAAAGGGATTTAGAGAGAAATGAGACATTAAGAATATGAATATTAATCACTATCAAGTATTTGAACTTCAATTCCATAATTCAGCTAAAGAGGTGAGTGCAAAATCAATTTGATTAAAGAAAATATTGCCCAGAAACTAAATGGGCTGGACCAAAACATAAATCTAAAATTGAGCTTTATTTAGTTATTGTAAGGAGTACATAGAAGGAGGTTGATGAAAAATAAATTAAACTTTAAATATTTCAAGGAAATATGCAAATTCTAAAGAATATTTTGAAATTTAACCCTGTTTCACTGACTTTAGCACACAAATATTCTTTACAAAGTCCAGAAAAATTGATTTTATAAGAAGTGGACTCAATGGGGTCTTGTAATATTGTTAAAAATATCCATAAATATAACTTCAAGTAGAACAAAAACTTGGTAATATTTTGAGTAATTTTTAATAGATATACTGAGGTATTGATAATGGAATTGATAGTATGTTTGGGAAAAAAATGAATAATTTTCTGAAGTTATAATTGCATTATTTCAATATACATTCTAAATAATCTCCATTTATTCTCTTGTAATAATCTGACTCAAATTTGTACTTTCAGGTCTTTATTAAGTATTCATACAAAAAAGTTCTGAAAACATATTTATCTATGGTATATTTTGAATATATATAAATAATATTTAGAAAAGTTCCAATAAACTCAAGCCTATAGATAGTATATATTATAAATCATATCCCTCCTTTCTTAGTATACTTAATATACCTTCCAGATTTATGAAAAGAAAACTAGTATGAAAAATGAATTGTGGGCAAAACATAGAATGAAGCCATATACTTGTACCACTTCTATCTTTGAGAGAAGTTTTTGGATTGAATTATTTTAATATAAATAGTATGAATTCTAGTATTAATTGAAAATTAAGGGTTGAGAATTTTTTTACCTGAAATTATTGAAAACTTCATACTTCTTACCTCTATCCAGATACATGTATTCCATGCTCTTTTTAGGAAGAATTATGAGAGAGAAAGTCCCACATTATTTTTATAATTCCTTTTAGTTATATAATTTCCTTCATTGTGTCATATTTCTAAATTAATAGTATGATTTTTGAGCTATAATTTCCAAATTAATCATGAGATCATTCAGCTGTTGAGCTAAAGCACATATGCTGATTTCAATCCATTCTAATCTTTAACTATAGTTTTTAATTCAAATATTATAAAAAATATATATAATATGAAAGGGAATAATTGAGGTCAGAATTATTTATCAAATCATCTCAGGTAATAATATTTAGCTGATAAGATATCTTCAAAAAGTATCATATTGAATGTATGGAGAAATTGCAATCAGTTTTCTAAATGTTTTTCATGTAAAATTGAACTGGATTTACAAATTATACCCAAGCTTCAGCTAAAAGAGCTAATGAATCCCCATTTATCAGCTTTCTAACCCTCATTTTGTGCAAATTTGATCCCAAAAAATAATCATAATTGAATAAAAGCTATTTTGGCTTATCTGATCATTGAATTTCTTTTACAAAAATACAATAAATTGGAATTTAGCATGATTTCAAAAGAAAAGAATTATCAATAATGTTCATATAAATTTCTCAATTGAGAGAAAGCCTCTGCATGTTTAAAAAAATCTCAGAAAGAAATCTTTATTTTCATGAGTCAGAGCTATTCAAAGGGCCAGAAATAGTCAAAATCTCAAAATTCTGGAGGTCTGTAGATTTATAGCCTGAGATTATAAGAAAATAGAATTCCTGAATTTAGAAATGAAAGAACAACATCTGTTTTTCATTTTGAAATATATTTTCTATAAGCTGCCAAAGCTACTAATAAGAATTTCTCAGATGCAATTCCTGGAAATATCTATCCAGGATATATTATCTTTCCATTAGATATTTACTAATTTTACATTTTCAAAGTAAGGAATAAATAATTTATCTATAGTTTTCAAATGAAGTTTTTTTCTAATGAGAGGGAGTAAGTGAGAGATATAACTTCAGGCTCAACACATACCTTTAAGGTGTTCAATTTGAATAAAACATTGATGTTGGATTTCTTGTAAATTTTCAGAAAAACTTGGACCACTACAATATTTTATCTTAAACTCAATTTAATCCCAAAAAATAAATCTTTAATATTATATAATTGACTAATAATTTTCTCATAGGTGGGATGAATTAGGTATCTATAAGCTTCAGCCAGAATGCAAAAATTTGTTTTTTTTAGTCAAAAATATGAAATATCAAATTCAAAAAACATGCTGAATTAATTTTTTTTCCTTTTTAGGAATAAAAATTTGAGAATTTTAACCAAACACTGATATTAACTCAATTTAATTCAAAGTGCATGACTTTTATATGTGGCTTAAATTTCTTCCAAAGCTTCTGTTTTCTAATTGAAATTCTGTTCTGTATTTCAACCTGTATTCAATCTATCTCCCATGTCATTTTCCAAATTCAACACCTTCTGTCAGGTGTAGCCACTTTTCTCATGGTGAGTGTAGCAAAGCTTTCTCTCCAGTCAGTTCCAATTCCATCACCTCCAATTGATGAGAGGTGAGCAAAAAGGCTCTGGATATGGACTGCAAGAAACTTATAAGCTAAAAATACAGAGCTGTGGCACATCCTGCATGTGCAGTGTGGATACGTATATACAGTGAACCTTTTTCTATAAGGATATTTGGTTACTGAATCGTCACAGTGTCCAAATTTCAACACCCCCACAAAAAATTCTAACTGTTACCCACTGACTCCCAAGAAAGGGAGAGCTTTATAGAATATCTGTCCCAAAAGCCTTTTGGTCAGTGCATCAGCTTGCATTTCCTTTGTCTTGATCCACATAACTTTGATTCCATGCTCACAAATGATATTGTTGACAAAAACAAAATCCCTATCCAGGTACCTCATATGCTTTTAAGATTTGCTGTAGATTGATACCTGAACTGCAGCTTGGTTATCACATAAAATCAACTTGTCAAAACTTCCAGCAAGTTGTGTCAGCTGGTTTATTTATTGGACTAAGTGCTGAGCTGAGTTAGACAGTGCGACATACTAAGCAGCACAGGTAGAGAGAACTACTACACTCTGCCACTTTGAACCCAAGAGGATGGGTGTGTTTCCTAGCTTGAGGTCACCACCCCACCCAGAATTTCTCCAAAGCTTTCCTGGGCACATTTGGGCACCGCAGTTGTGAGTTTCAAGCAGATATCCCATTAAAATATCCAAGAGGTCCCAATTCTCTGCCGCCGGCCCCATTGAGTGGCACACAAGGTAGTTCACCAAAAAAGCCAAGTAAGTCATGGAGCTGCTGAAGAGATAAGCCAATGAGCCAATGAAAGAATGAAAAGGTGTTAGGTCCATTGGTTTTCCCACTGGTAGCATGGGAAGTGGGGAGTTTCAGCCTATGATCTGCCTTGATTATGCCCTCTGTCAGGAACCATTGTGTGATGGTTGCTTCACCTTTTCCAAATTCACACTTGAGCCCAGAAATTTGATTGATCTTGTCACACCATTTGATTTTGAGTTCTGTGAATAGCTTTTCCTTGAAATTTAAGATTGCCTCCAGTGAGTCTGACATGTATCAAGATAGCAATCACCACCTTTTTGCTGTGAAAGATGTACAAGGACTGATTGAACTCAATTGCAGAAAAGCCTATATGTCCCAAGATTCCATAGAGAAAAATCCACCAACACCTTCCAACCTGCCTAATGCAATAAAGGGCCTTCTTTGAACAAAGTAACTTGCCGCAAATATTTGGCAAGAAAGTGGTGGGTGGCTCAACAAGGACATTTTCTTCCACAGGGCTATAGAGGTATGTACCACTTACATTAAATGAGGCTAATTGCCAGAAATTCAAAACAGCAGTCTCCAAAACCAGTCATAGCAACATGAGAGAAGAAGTTGGTTCAATCCACCCCTGTGTCACAATTCTGTCTTCCAGACCTCAGCAAAGGGAACTCTTGCCAAAAAGGCTATTAAACTGGTTGAAAGACAGGTTAATACTGGAAAGCTGTAGATCACATTCCACCATGTGACAGTACCCCTGGGTTTAGAGAACTGCATCCCAAAGTGCATGTAACTGATAGTATCACCCTTGTCACCCTCATGGAGTTACATTAGTCACAACAGGAGCCTACAAGGAACCCTTGTACGCTAATGGAGCGGAAAACCCAGCGATTTCTGGTTGTTTTATTGAGACCACCTCTTGTCTCCAACCAGAATTGAACCCATGACATTGGAAACCAGTTTATTGTCACAATTCTGTCTTCCATACCTCAGAAAAGGGAGCTCTTGCCAAAAAGGCTATTAAACCAGTTGAAAGACCAGTTAATACTGGCAATATGTAGATCACATTCCACCATGTGACACCCTGGTTTTTGGCAATCCCCAAAGTCCACAAGCCATTATTTGAACTTCTCCACATTGCTGTTGATGTTGTGTTTTATGTCAAACACCAAATGATGTCCAATTGTCTTCACATGTGGTTCCTTTTTGACGACCACCTAGATGTCCCTTGTAGCCATCTTATCTAACTTCCATCCACACTTTTTCCAATTTTCCTGTTGTGGGCCAGACAGAGCCTGGCCCAGGTGCTCTGAGATGTGGATGTCCTTGGATAATGGCAGAAATTCAGTCACCATGTTCTAATTATCAAAATACTTCTCTGTTGGTACTTCTCCCAGGGCCATCACATTGAGAAAATGAGTTAGCAAGCCCTTAGAGGGACATTCTGCCAATACAAAAGACATTTGGAACTGTGGGAAAGCTATTATTTCAAACTGGATCATCTTGTTGGTATACGGGTCCCATAGTATCCATCCACACATCATCATTGGCTTTAAAATACTACACACTATCCCCCTTGGTGCTAGCTTGTGTTGTTGTTGACCAGCCAGTATGTTTAAAATAGCCTCTGTGCCAAAGAGGTAGAGAATTGTGATTGATAGCACTTGGCTGTATAGATTTTGATGGGGTAATAAGTTTGCACACCAAGAATTTGGTATTTGGTTGTGCAGGAAGCATGCTGAGACATATGCAGGCTTCCAGGAACAACTGGGCATCCTGCTATGAGTCATCATCACCCTAGCCATACCTCCCAGAATTTGGTTCAGACATTTGGTCTCACCATTCTCCTGAGATGGGTAAGGCAGGAAAGGCTAAAATCTGACTGCCATTTTTGCAAGGAAGTTGGCAAAACCCACAAAGGTGAATTCCCGTTGTGGTATTCCATACCAGTTATACCAGTCTCAAGCTTACCAAATAACTACAAAATAATAATAATAATGAAATAAAATTGCAGGAATGGCTCTGAAAATGGAAATAGAAATTGTGGAATAGCTCTGAAAATAGAAATAAAATTGCGGGAATGGCTCTGAAAATGGAAATAGAAATTGCAGAATAGCTCCGCAAATGGAAATAGAAATTGCGGAATAGCTCCGCAAATGGAAATGAAATTGCAGGAGTGGCTCCGCAAAGGGAAATAAAACTTCAGGAATGGCTCCACAAATGAAAATAGGAATTAGGGAATAGCTCCACAAATGGAAAGAAAATTGCGGAATAGCTTCACAAATGGAAATAGGAATTAGGGAATAACTCAAGAGGTGGAAATCAAATTTCAGAACTCTGGAACTAGGTAAATCAAACTGTAAAGAAGTCCTAGGGCATAATCAATAATATTAGAGTTTCAACCAGAATAAATTCAATTACAATTGAAAATACCAATTTCCCCACCTTTTCCAAATATAATGGCAGTGCACTCAATAGAAAAACCTTTATTTTCCCCACTTTCCCCACTTCAAAGAAAAACCTCACCAGCTAAATTATCTCAAAGATATCATATAACTAGAAGAAATTTCAATTGTCAGAAGCTGTATTTTATCCACTTTCTTGGCATAAATAAACTCTCACCATCCAAATTATCTCAATTACATCACATGATTTTGATAAGAAACAGCACCACCAGCATAATTCTCTCAGAAAATACATAACAAATTCTCAAAAAAGATAAAATCTCACCAGATAAATTATCTCAAAGATATCATATAGCTAGAAGAAATGTCAATTGTCAGAAGCTGTATTTTATCCACTTTCTTGGCATAAATAAACTCTCACCAGCCAAATTATCTCAATTACATCACATGATTCTGAAATGATACAATACCAAAATAAAACCACCAGCATAATTCTCTCAGAACATACATAACCAATAGAAACAAAAAAATACTTTCCCCACGTTCAAGAAAACATCACCAGCCATATTATCTCAATGACCTCACATGCCTTGGAAAAAAGAAAATCTCACCAGCCAAATTATCTCAAATACATCACATTATTTTGATAGGAAACAGAAACACCAGCATAATTTTCTCATATATATCATATGAGTAGAAGAAATCTCAATTTTTAGGAGCTGTATTTTCTCCACTTTCTTGGCAAAAAGAAGATCTCACTAGCCAAATTATCTCAAATATATCACATTATTTTGATAAGAAAAAGTACCACCAGAATAATTGTCTCAGCAAAAAGGTTGCTACATCAAGACTACATGTCTCACCAGCTAAAACCTCTCAACTATAATTTTTTCTAAGTACCAAGTTTTGAGAAGCTCTATGGAGGCTCAAAATCTATAAATAGAGGTCCTCTCTCCCTCATTTTTCCCATCATCACTGGAACAAGTTCCCACTATCCAGGATCACCACCATTCCCTGAACTAGCAGGATATCTAGAATAGTAGTAGTATTTTAGTAGTGAAAAGCTCAGTAGACTTTCTCAGTAGCTTAGTATTTGTGAAGAATAGTAGTATAGCCATAGTAAAAAGCTCAGTAGCTTATTATTGTTAAGTAAATAGTAGTATAGCCATAGTTAAAGCTTAGTAGCCTTGCTCAAAAGCTTAGTGTTATTAACAAAAAATTAGTAGTGATATAAACTCAGTATTAAAAAGTTCTAAAAGAATAAAATCCAGTAGTCTTATTATTAGTATTCATATCAAAAAAAACATTATAATTAACATAAAACCATAAAAAAATATATATTCTTATCATTCTTATTAAAAAACAAACAAAAAAATATATATATTCTTATTAGCTTTATTAAATTAACAGAAAACCAATATATATATATATATTATCACCACTTTTATTAAAATAAAATAAAAAAAATCTTAGTGTTTATTTTATCAGAAATTTTAGTTTTTAAATGGGGTTTTACTGTAGTGTTATTGATAGGTCAGATTTAGAGACTGCTGATAAGTCTTCTCTATCTGTTAAAGACACAAATCTCATTTTATTTTGTGATTCTCTGTAGGCTGACTATTCAGTATTATATAGAGGGGCAGCTAATACACCTTAGCACCCATGGCTATTGGAAAATTCTGAAATTCAAAACAGACTTACCAATAATTTCCCCCTCAAGGTACTGCCTTATTTCATCCCACACCAAAAGGAGTTCCCACACCCTGCTTTGGGGGTAAAATGGAATTGCACTTGTAGTTGCTTGATTGTGTCAAGGATGGCTTTGGGTGCCTTGGATTTTGACCTCAGAAGGTATAGAATTCTGTAGGTTGAGGCATGGTCCTATGTAGTTAGGAGATATTGAATGCCCTGTACATTGTCCTCCAAAGGCTCCAGGAGGCCAAGAGGTTTATCGTTTGGAATCCCAGTGCAGTATTTCTTGAGCTGGTGAGTGCTCTTTGATCTGGAACAGATTTCACAGTAGAAATCCTGCCAGCTCTTAGTGTCAAATTCTGGGACATGATGATTATGGAAACAGATGACTATCTTATCACAAGCATGTCAAAGTCTTTTGTCCCACTCACGCAAGCTTAGGCTCCCATTAGTTAGGAAGGATATTGGTTTCATTTCAAGAAAGAAAGGGGAAGGAGTCAGAGCCATGTACACATTGGTCCCTTCCCTGGGTACAATGCCCATTGACCAGAAATCATCCAAAAGGATGGTGGTCACAAGAGTGCTCAATCACTAAATATGGGTATAGCACCTTCCTCAAAAAGCTCTCCAAAGACAAGATTGTGCCCAAATGTTTTGCCAAGAAGGCTATGTCTTGGATAATTACACATCCATTATTGACAGGGTTTCTAAGTGTTGTTGTCTGAGAGATTGTAATGGATGAGTTTGAATTGGCAAAGAATATTTTGAAGGGGGAAACATTGCAGAGGCTGGTTGCAAAGCAAAGAGATACAGAAAGCTGAATGGATGAACCATTATGAATTAGTACCCTGTTGGCAGCATTATGCTCAAGGAACTGAACTTGGAACATATGTTCCTGCTGGTAATGGGAGCTAGAGCCAGGTTGTATCTGGTGATCTGGGGGAAAAGGGGGGACAGTGAAGGTAGATGTGGATTAGGGTTCACAATTTCTTTGGTGTGTGGGAATTTGGCTCGCCATTGTCCAGTGTGGCTGCAGTGAAAACAAAAGCTGCCAAATCTGTTTACAAGGTGCTTGGGTGGGTAGCATATGTTGCTTGTCAATGCTAAAGGTTGTGAGGTATGTGGAGAGCAAGGGAAAGTATAGAGAGGAGTTTTCTCTGAAGGGTTGGACACTCAATAGATGAATGGTGAGGAGTGTTACATGAGATTGACCTTCTTCTGTGATGCGTTAAGGATAACCTGACCCACAAAGGTTGATGATGGCTTCTACACCCCTTTAGATAGTATTGCGGCCATAACTAGCTTATTGAGTGTTGGCGACACATGGCAGGAAGCTTGTGCCAAGAGGCCCTCCAGTTCATTGGCTTTGACTCCTAGCTTTTTTAAAGCAGTAAAAGGTTTGTGAAGGGTAAGTACAAATGTGCTGTTGGGCTTTGGTGTGCCTGAACAATTTTCAACTTGCATTTCTAGGAGGTCTCAAACAACTTTGAGATTTGGAATCAGTTTCCAGGGAAGCATTGTGCCTTCACTGCATCAAGGAATTCTTTTTCTGTCATACAGGAGGGGGAAACTCTGATTGACAAAGCAAAATCTGGCAGAAGAGTGGTGTTTATAAAGTGTGATATCCCTCTGTTTTCTTGTGGAGAGTGGATTTTAAGCAGAAAGGGCAAGTTTTCAACAGATATATTGGAGCTGAAAGCAACAAAAAGCCCACTGCTGAGGCACAAGACCCATTCAGAAAAATTGGAACAATTGCTTTGAAGATGATTGAAATGGCTGGCCTTGAAATATGGCGCCTGCAAGAAACCATATGTGCAGAGGGGTGGTATGGTGAAGAAGATAGGGCCATACATGGAAATTTCATTTTGGCTGCATCAGAGCTATGGGCTTACTTTAGTGATGAAAATTCTGAATTTAGCAAATTTAATATTGAATATACCTCCTTTTTGGAGAGAGGCTTTGTGTCTGTGTTGTTGTTGGCAGCTTTCTTTTAGTGGGTGGAAACCAACATTTTGAAGGCAGCCTATTGCTTGAGCTCAGTAGAGGAAAGGCTTTTAACCTAATAAGATGGCTCCAAGTGTAGCAAAGCTTGCTTGCAGGTCAGTTCCAATTCCATCGCCTCCAGTTGATGAGAGGTCAGGAAAATGAATTACCTAATACAAGGAGGCCAAGTGTAGCTAAGCTTTCTTGCTGATCAGTTCCAATTCCTTTACCTCCAATGGATGAGAGGTGAGGAAAAAGGTTCTGGATCTGGAGCGCAAGAAACTAGACAGCTGTGGCACATCATACTTATGCAGTGTGGATATTTATATAAAGTGAACATTTTTCTATAAGGATATTTGGTTACTGTGTCATGGCAGTGTCCAAATATCAACAAAATACTAACCATTACTTGAACACTCCCACATACATTCCTGTCTTCCAAAAAAAATAAAGAAAAGTTTGTTTTGAAACCATTAATAATGCTTCCCTCAATACCAAGACTCAAACTTGGTGCAGCATGTTGGACCATCTTTCAGAAATGGGGAGGTATCTAGAACTTATATCTGCCATTTTGGCCATGCTTGTGGAGATTCCCTAAGCTCTTTGGGTTTTAAAAGCCACACTATAGCTTTAGTGGGTTAGGGCTTTGGGTTTCTAATTACGGGTTTCAACTACCTAGGTTTGGTTGTCCACTTGTGGGGTGTTCACCATCTCCTGGTTATTAGTGTGAGACACTTTTCAATATTCCTCTATTTGCTTCTTGAAACTCTATACATATTCAGGAGCTCAAAGCATTTGGTGTCTTTAATAAATTGTATAATGAAAGGGATTGCAGAAGGGTTGTCTAGGAGGTCAAAAATATTGGTTTTTTTGTGTCTGAATTTCTTATTCATGTCTTCTCCCATTCTTTTTCTTTGGGATATAGATTTTAAGCAGTTTTCCAGGAAATGCTGTCCTTTTTTGGGTCTCTGAAATGTGTCACAAAATGGATCACCCTGAATTTTTATATGGTCCATAACATGCTCTTCCTGAAAATAGATCTACAAATTCTTCCATGTGAAGTGATAATTCAGCATGCTTTATGGTGACTTGTTTGAGTTCTTAAAGGTCATTGAAAATTCTGAGTTTTCCATTTCCTTTGGCCACAAAAAACACTGGGCTTAGGTAGCTTAATATGGCTTCTGCATAGAGGCCAGTCCTGATTCTTTCCCTTATTAATTCAGTAAATTGATGTAAAATTGATTTGGTTAGGGAGATTTGTTTCTTCTGCCAATGTTCATGAGGTATAACTGCTATCTTATGAGGCTTTCATATGAGTGCTTGAGTAATCCTCTAATTTATTCACAAATAGCTATGGCTTTTCATTGAAAGCACTGAAATATTTGAGTAAATCAATTTCTTCATCTAATCACCATCCTGGTGGTGGGCCGAAATTTCCTGATTTCAGATTTCATGGATGACCTTAAAGGTTTCTTTAAATATAGGTGGCTTAGGTGATCAAGGTGTTTCATTAGAATTCCTTGACAAAGGTGGATTGAGGTCTTGAGGAATTGGCTCATTGACTGTTCTCACCTTTTTAAGGACTGATTCATATGTGGCTGCTAATATTTGGTGATCCACTTTTAGTTAAAAATTTTGATTCTTCCAAAGAATTTTCTGGTTTCCTGAGAGCTTGAGGCATTCACAAATATTCTTTCTCCAATCCCCAATAAACAAGTATTTCAAGGTCATACAGGACCTAAAACTATATGTGTAAATCCTGTGTACTAGGTATAAAGGTCATGGAAAGGCCTCCTGTCTCAATTTAGGGGCTTATATTTATTATTTAATTCCTTTGGGTTTAATTTTGGATTCTACTTGTATTTTTCGCCTTTTTCAACATTCATTATTCTCCATTTTGAGCAATATTATTCTTGTTGTTTTATATCTTGATGAGGAATCTTTTTGTCTTAATTGATGGCTTTGGACTTTATTTCGTTCATTTTGGCCAATTACACAAGGGATAAGTTTATTGTCATCTTTAGGAAAAATATTTTCCTTCAGAACTTCTCCCAACTAGGAAGATCCCCTCCTGCTTCTTCGCTGTTTTTTATTTTATTATATAAGCTTCCCTACCCAGGTCTACAGGGGAAGAAGCTTGATGTAATTCTGATGAGGCTCTCTTGTGTCTTCAAGCTTCCTACAAATCCCAGAGGAAATGTCAGTTAAGTGCTTCTTAATTATCTTGTGGGTCCATCATTTTTTTTAGCCCCAAGTTCATGATTAATCCAGTTTAGTAATCCTTAAGTCCATAGATGTTGACCATTTATTATTTAAGTCCAAAATCTAATAAGTTACAAAAGCTCCATTTTTCCAGAGTTCAATTAAAAAGAAATCTTTTTCTTTCCTCATAGATAATATTCATTTTTTAGTATTTTGCATAATTCTTCTCTTGATAAATCTTTTTCCAAAAGTATAGAGTTATCTTGCCACTTATGCCCCATACTTTAGGTTCATTTCCTACCATTTATGCCCAAATATTACTGCTATATATATAAGCAAATAAAATAAAAATAAAAATGGAAAATGATAATAATAATATTATTATTATTTGAAGTGAAGTTTTAAATTAAAATTTAATTTTTTTCATAATAATAATACTTTTCTTTTGGATGAGGGCCCCTTCTTCATTTAACAAATCTTCAATTGGTTTTGAAATATTGAAGAGGATATATCCTCATTCCCCCCAAACTTCCACTATAAGGGAAAGTGTAAAGAAAAAGCGTACCTATAATATATCTTTTAATTGAACTTAAGTATAAAAAAGCCAAAAATTGATATATCTGAGTAAAAATTTCAGCTTTAAGGAAATAAACCTGAATCTCAATTGAGATCATGGAACTGTTTGGTTAAAGGTGGTAATCTGAGCTAATAAGTAAAAAATTGGTTCTCTTGGGAGAATTTATAATCAATATGAAATAATAAAATGATGATAAATTGAGTACTTTGTCCATATAGTAACGCCTAGGATGCCACAAATATTTATTTTGGTGATAATGATTGTTACTCAGAGTTTAATTGGAGTCCATAAATATTACGGTTAAGACTTCCTGTTCCCCATAAATGCAATTGAATTGTTAAAGCAATATAAACAGTAAAATTTGAGATTTGGAGATTTGATAAAACTCTTTTTTTTCTCTGGGGGAATTTTCAAATTTGATTTGGAATATTTCAAACATTGAGGTTTTATTAATATGTAAATTTCCCAGATTAAGTCAGCATTTCATAAGTTTTTCTGATAAATAACTTCAGAGCTCAATTAATGCCTTTATGGAACAAATACCTCTTTTTTTCAAAAAAGTCTCAATAAATATTTTTTAATTTAATAAATATTACAAATAAATTTCTCATTTTAGCCAAATTACTTGTTGTGGATTCCTTTTAAGCTCAAATTTGAGTGAAAGCTTAAGCCAAGCTAAAGACTCTTGGTGGAAAAGTGGGATAAATATAATAGAAATATAATGTCAATTTTTTTCGAGACCTTGAATGGGATATTCCTCTTTTTGTTAAGTAAAATATAAATTAATTTCAGATAGAAAGAAAAATATTTTCAAAACGTCAAAAGTAAATACTTCCTTCTAGTTTCTGTCTATAATGCGATAAAATCAGAAAATAGAAATGAAATAAAGCCTTAGGTAATTTACAGTATTCTCAAGGAGATTTCTTTTTTTAATAGTATTTAATAGTATTTGTTTGTTAAATTATTAGTGGGTAGTTCTCTTGTCTTCCAAGGACCATTTGTTTATTTTTTTTCCTTGATAAAATTGAGGTGAAAAGTTTATGGTCTTTCCAAGGACCTTCTTTTTTTCAAGGAGCTGCTTTTGGTTTCTTTGGGCTTAATAGAATTTTATTTATCTTCAAAGCCAAGCTATAAAATCAAATCTGAGATTTTATAGCCTTATTGCGGACTCATGCACTCTTTTTGAGCTGTTTTAAGCTTGTGAAATAAGGGTTTATTTTGTATATTTAAGCCGTTTCAAGCTCAAAATCAAATCTATTGGTATAATATATTATTAAAGATAGGATAATCATAAGAAATAGAACAGAATCTCAATCCCTTTCTCAGAAATTTTTTTTTTTAATAGCCAAATATGTGATTAAGAAAAAAAGTCCCAGAAGATTAATGTATTTCTGAGGAAATGTTTTTTTCATCTTTCAATAACTGCATATGAAACTTGAGGATAAAGAAATCATCATGCCAGTATACATCGAGAGAATCAGAAGAACGGAAATAAAAGATGAAGAAAGGAACTTTCAAGCCATTATTAGGGATCAAGTATCTTGTATTAATCCATGGAGAAAATATTCTTGTCAAGTATAGACTCTGTGTCTTGAATCCTATAAGTCAGTCAAATGAGAAAATCAATACTAAAAGTGGAAATAAGCTGTTTGATTCCTTGCTAAAGGAATTTATTCTTTATAAGTCCTACTTAAAGATAAAATAAAATCAGCAAAAAGAAGGAAAAAACTGTTTATAGCCATACTGAGGGCTAATTACTATTATTTAAGTTTTATAAAAGCTCTTTAGAAAATAGAAAAATTTAAATCAACAATTTTGATGTTTTTTAGAAAACAATCAATAAGAGGAAAATAGTCAGAAAATATATTTGATACAAAAATAAATAAATTCAAATGGTTTAAGTTAATATTGATAACGTATTCATTCCTTATTAGAGCCACATAAACAATAATTAAAGAAGAATTCTTGTTAATAAAGAGAACCCTTCAATAAATTCAAGCTAAAATAATAGATAAACCAATAATTTTAAAGCCATTTTTAGGTCTAAAGTTTTTTCTTCATTTTATATTATCATTCCTTTTTCATTCAATAAAGTAGCTAAATTCCCTGCTAGGGGTATATACTGTAATTTTTCTATTATATCAAGTAACCTGTTTATCTCATAAGCTCCACTGGGTGATTTTATTCATGTAATATAGTATCTATTTGTCTCCATAGGTATTAATATTTCTCACCACGACTTTGGGAGATTGTATTTTAGGATGCTGGGCCGCAAGGTAGGCTCCAGATTCTTCCATCAATTCCTGTTGGTTTTCTCTAGCCTCAATGGGCTTTTATACTTAAAATAATTTTAATAAAATCTTTGGATATAGTGTTCCAGATTAATTGGGTATAATTTACTCCATTAAATACTAATACCCCAGTTTTGAAGTCTTATTTTTTCTTCAATATGGCCAATATTACCTTTTTTGGTAAGAAAACCATTCCTTAGTATCATTGTTTTTATTAATTTCTATTTCTTGCTCTTGTGAGAGCTTTAGGTGGATATTTGTTTTGCTCAAGTGAGCTTAAAATGAACTTTCCTTTGTCTACCTAGGCCTAAAGTAACTTTTATTCCACTGTTCTGAACCTATTTGGGTCTAATGAGTCCTTTTATAAGATCTCCTTGAGCTTAATTATCCAAATGATATGTTAATTTTATTTTAGAAATCCTTTACTATGTTGAATGCACCATCAGAAGAGTTTTTTATTTTTCAATTGGGCTTCAAAGGCCCTGCAAGGGACTCAAACCACCTCAGCTAATGTGGCTCTAGTGAGAAAGGTTAATAGTGCTCAAAAGCACTTGGGATGAGGAATATGTATTTACTCTTGATTTTAGAAGCCATTCAGAGGGCTGAAAAGGTAGATGGGTGGTCAAGTTATTACTCCTATATACTTTTCAACCCCTCTCTAATTTTCAAAACATATTGGAGTGGGGTTTTCTTTGTTCAATGGGTCTTCTAAGCCCCCACACTGGGCCAAACTAAGCTCAAGTGGGTTCTTTTTAGTCCAATGGGCATGAAATAATTTTAAGAGTGGTTAGAGCCACTTCGCCTAGTGTAAATATAGCTAACAGGGGGCTAAGCATCCTCTTTGATACTCAAAATTGATTGGAGTGGCTCTTTTGAGGGATTGGGGTGTCCTATCATCTACTATGCTTGAAATTAAGTCAGATGGGTTATGACTGTGTGCTATCAATTGAAAAAACCCTCTATTTAGGTAAGTATTTAGCTGGGTGTGGTGTGATTTTCTGTAGCAGGATTCAGGTACCTCTGGGTACCCTATTCATAGTAATTATTAAGTCAGTAGCCACAAATTCAGCTATCTGTCAGTAGAATCAGAACCAGAATGAGGATTCCTATTGTTGATTTTTCTAGTCAAATTAATCTTTCTGAAATCTAAAGAAGTACACAGTTGGTTGTTTTCATCCTCAATTCCAATTTTCTTGAGAAAGGGAATCTTTCAAATTTAATTTGTGGCTTTCCAACTTCACATGGTCTTCCACCTGGTTTGAAAATTGAAGTCTCCTTCAAATCAATTTTTTCCAAGTGGTTTTATTTTGAATAAAATGAATTTTTGTCATTGAATGGGAGATCTTCCAAAAAATTTGAATGCAAAATTATTTGGGCCAGAAAATTTTTCTCTAATTTCTTGAGTACAAGCCCTCATTCATTCATTGAGACAAAATCTAACCTTTTTGTCCCATAAATTCTTTTGTATGATTATTATTAATACTTTTTTGAGATGAAATTCCATGTATATGATTGCTCCTTTCTTTAAATTGAGCTCATAAATTCTTATTTATCTATTTTAAGGAAAATAAAAGTTGGAACTTTAAAGATCAAACTGTATCATTCATTCTTGGACAGTTTCTTTGAGCGTTTGAAGACTGCTGAAATTGATGATTATATATTTCAATTTACATTTTGGGGCCAAAGACCCTTTTACAATGGATATTTATTCTTCAATTCCTTCATTTGGTAAGGATTATAACTCCAACTGAAAGTCTGAAATAAAGATCTTTGGGATCTTTCAGGAACTGTGATTCAAGTATGAGTGGGTAGTAATGAGAACTACTCCAAGCTCTAGTCCAGGAGGTACTGCTTCTATAGTGACCCCACCTATCCTATATCCACCTGCCTTAGCAGATTATATTTCTCAGCTTCCTCCAAGGCCCAATGCGGTTATTTTTTCAGATCCTCCAAATAAGATGCAAAGGAAGCCTAAATTTTAAATATCTTAGCGGAAAAACTAGCCCTACTATTGAAAGAAGACCAAACACCCCTCGTTAAATCTTCCTCCCCTCCATGGTTAAATATTTTGCGTCATCCTCTTATTATATAAGCTGTTTTGTTTGGTAAATTACTTACTTTAATTTTTCGCTTTTAGAGCTTCTCAACTGATTTTTGGTGCTATAGTTTGTAGTCTTCTCTGAGGAAAAATGAAACAAAAAAATGAAAAATATTTTCCAAAATGAAAAGGTTTATTTATAGTAGTTCTCTTATCTGATATAAACTCTGAAGAAAAAAAGTGATATGTTTTCTATTGTTTGTTGTTTGTCTTTTTTTTTACAAAAAAAAAACTAAAAAAATAAAAATTACAATATGAGAGAAACTAAAATAGAAATAAGATAAAAGAATTTTCCAGTATTTTTATAAGACTATAATTTTGACTATAAAAACTTAAAAAGGAAATAGGGAAATTATTTTTATCTTTATCTTTTGATAGTTATATTTTTCAAGTAAATAAAACATTGTTCGTCTTCATTTATTTATCGTTTATTTTCAAAAATGAAAAAATGAAGAATGAAATAGAATTAAGCTTATATTTTGATAATTCATAATTCCAATATTAAATAATTGGATAAAGGAATAAAAAATAGGAGAATTTTTTAGCATAGAAGGTAATATTGCTGTTCTCACTTTCTTCAATAAACATTTTTGATTCTTTCATCTACCAATTCAGTTTTCATCTCTCTCAAGATTATTCAAAGCTGTCTTCTGATCTTCTTTTCCAGGTATTACTTACAAAAGAGAGTACAAGATGCCTTTGAAATTTTGTATCCAAAATTTTTGACAATGATTTTTTCCTCCCAGAGCTAAGCCAATGAGGTACTTTGAAAAATATAAACACCAGAAATCTTTTGAATAATTAATTCTTTATTTTCATAATCATTTAATATTTAACATTCTTGAAGCTTGCAATTACCCCAATAGAGAAATCCTCTGAGTTCCTAAATCAATTTTCAGTTGTGTTCCCAAGACGTTTTGCCCAGGTTTTCTTGAATACCTTCCCAAGTTATTAATTACAATAAATGAATCCTTATAGGGCTTATTCCTGGAGGAACTTGCAATATATGAGGAAAATAGGGAAATCATTCTTCTTCTTCACCATAAATATCTTCAAATTCCACATATTTTAATGGGAATTCTTCCAGGTTTTTACAAGGAAATAGTGGAAGTGGTAAGCCCCATGATGATTCTCCAATTCAATTTTATTTGATTTTCTTTTCTAATTCAAAAATCTCTTTCTATTTAGGAATTCTCTTCAGTTATTTTTCAGGAATCCATTATGAAACATTTTCAGAGCTTTTTTTAGGAGTATAAAGGTCACTAAAGTGAGATTAGTTTCATTTATAACAATATTCTAAATTTTTTTTAATATCAATATGGTTAAGAGTTGGCTTTTTAATAATTCTGGGATGATTAAAAAAATTTATAGATAATCCTCCTTGATAAAGCAGGAGGTCATTTCCTAGCGCTTGATTATTTGAAGGTAAGTTTAATTGATTTTGAATGATAATTTTTGATAATATTTCTGGATATCCTTCCTTATTAGGTCAGGAGGTCATTTACTGGTGATTAGTTAATTCATTTTGGTGATTGAAAATACTTATTTTTGATTTAAAACAATAGATATTCCTCTTTGATAAGGCAGGTGGTCACTTCCTAGTAAGTATTTCATTTTGAATCTGACTGTTTTCCTTGGTTTTGTATCTTTAATCTCATCAGATTTCTTTAATATGGGCTTAGATGAATTGAAAATTTTCATTCCTTTCTGAAAATTTTGATCATTCTTTCTTGTTGTCAATTTAAATCCTATCCATGAATTTCTTTATTTCTTAATGCTATTGTATTCTTAATATTGATGGGTTATGCTTACAGTTCCAAAATCTTTCTTCATTATCTACTGTAAAAGCTGTTTCTTAATTAATAATTTTTTCTTGATACATTAATTAATCCCCATAGGATCCAAAAAATGGCTGATTGGCCTTTTGGGAAGTTAATGATATAGTGGTAATAAGTCTTATTTCTTTTTTTGTACAAGAAAAATTTCAAAGGTAGTTCTTTCTTTAATTCCTGTTTCTGATGGAAATTCTGACCACCATAAATCTTTCTCAATGAATATGTATCCATATCCCAACCAGTTCAGCTTTCCAGTTTGATATGTTGATCCAACAAATATAAGGAACAATTGAGCCCAAACTTTATTGAAGTACAATCATCTTCTGGTTAAGCTTTCCCTTTCAAATATTTAATCCCATAATCTATTTACCAGGTGTTCCTGGATTCCATTTTCAGTTAAAAATTTCCAAGTTGGATATTGTTCAAGTTTTCTCCTGGAAGGTGACATAAATATTTGTCTTAGCATAAAATTTCTTCAGTTTCATTCCCATCAAATTCCTAAAAGGTAAGATATGGAAGGTATAGGTAGTTTGATTCATTTCATAAAATTTATTCTGTTTAATGTCTTTCATTGAGAGGTTTCTTGGTGATTTAAGGGATTTAAATTTTCAATTCATATGGTTTGGTATTTTCAAGAATCTGAAATTCTATGTTACTTATAGATTTTTGTCTCTTTCTTCCATAATTATGGGGTCTTTTTCTGTTTCTTTGATAATATCTTCACCTGAGATGTCATTATTTCTGATGAATCTTACTTCATTCTTTTTGTGACCATTTTCAAAGGGACTTCCATGTATATTTTCAGGGGCCTGCTAATTACATGCATTGACAATAACTTAATTCCCATGACAAGGTATAAAAACAGTTCATATAACATTCCCTCACACAATTTATTTTTGTGTGGCCCTAAACTCACCCCCACTCTCTGGTGATATTCCCATTACCACACCCCTAAAGTGTCAATTGATAATTTAATTTTGTTAAAATGAATTTACCTTAATAAACATCTCAGAAAGTTTTTTTTTGATTTCATTTCAAATAATCCTACATTTTTATATTACGACCTTGTGGTTTTGCAAGAACTGTGCTCCTCTATCCTCATGTGAAATATAATCATTTAGTTAACTTTGCAGATTAAAACAATCTTAGTAAGAATTGAAACTATATTGAGGCTGGGCTTTTGCAAAAATTTGGACACACCCCTTGTTGAATGTCTCTGAAAAGTAAATAAGCCAAGTTGTAAACCCTGAATTTTTCAAGATAATCAATAGAGGTAGGGTGGAAATATCCTCTCATAAACACAATATTGTTTAATTGGTTAAATTAACAACATCCAACACAATTAAAAATGAAGAAATCAAGTCTTTTGATCAGTTAGAAGTATTTTCATTTTTCAAGAAACAGTTCAATTATACAATAACCTCCAATTCCTCAATAATTGAGGATGTTATGTTTTCTATTGGATTTTGAAAAGTTTATACCTATTTTCAAAATATTATATATATTCTACATTCTTTGGCTGGTTATCAAAAACCTGTCAGTTTTACTTAACTAATATTGTAGTGGCAAGGGAATCGAAATATCACCAGAAAGCAGGAGTTAGTTTAGAGCCACACACCAATGAATGGCATGAGGGAATGTGATAAACCCTGTCTTGATTACTTGATATGGGAATGGAATTAGAAGGCCCCTATTTTTATTTCCATAAACCAGAATATGGAAAGTTTCTTCCTTTTTAGTAATTTAATTGTAAGTTGTTCTGGGTAGCTCATCTTCAGCGAAGTAGTGTTCAAGCTGTTTGGCCATTTAGGTTTTTGCGATCATGGGCCAATTACATCATTCTTTCACCATGAGAAAAGTGGCTACACCTAAAATCAGGTGTTGAATTTGGAATTCGACATGGGAGATAACTTAGATGAAGGTAGGAGATAAGAAATTAAATTTAAAAATTGAAGTTTTGGAAGAAATTTAAGCCACAAAGCTTCAAACCAGTTTCCTCAATATTCCTTTTTGGTAAGGCTGATAAAGGCCCAATGGCTCAAGAGTATATTCACAAGAATTATTTCAATTAATTATGTATTTGAGTTTGGTTTCTAAGCTAATATCATCTTATGAACAAACTATTCAACATTGAAGGTATGCTTCATAGAATTCTACATAGATATTTAATCTTCACAAACCCAATTGTAGAAATCCATAGATGAAAAATATTAGCACTGAGGCTATTATAATTTGGAATGTTTCATTACTCAGAAAATATCACAATTAACTGATATTTTTCTGAAAGTATAGATATTGAAAAATAGTGACTTTACAATCAAAATGGCTTCTCTTACAAAATTATGTATTAAGTGATACATGATATTCCTTTTTTTTATTCTCTTATTCAAGTAAGATTATATATTTTACATTGAGAATAGCCCCAAGTAAAATGATAAAAAAATAATTTTAAGGAGGAAATAGCAAATTAAGATACAAATCGATAAAATATCACCAGTATTTTTTCCATATATTCTTTGGAGGAAATTCTTTCACTTTTGTTTATAATAAATGAAGTGTGAAATAGAATATCTTGACTTCATTTTATAATTGAGGAAGGCTTTTATGATGGATGACAAACTTGTAAATCAGGAATCATTCAGATTTTCAAAAAAGAACCATGGATTAATCATACAACAGTTGGTGTAATTTTCCTCTAAAAGAGAAGTTTCTTTAAGTCTTTAAGCAATGAAGAGCTTTATTTTTTGATAAAATTCTATTTATCACTTGATATATTACTGTTGGAAAATAAACCCTCTGTAATTTATCATATATATTCAATGGAACACTTCAATATTTAATAGCCTAAGATAATATTTCTAAGAAAACTATATTTTGAGTTATTTTCTTAAAACATTAGGGGAGAAGCTATATAAATACCGATATTATAGATTTAATACCCAATATTTATAAATTTCATATGAAGCCACTGAATCTATATGTGTTTAATTTGAGTAAATCTAACCTTCTTTTATTAATATGGTTAGACTGAATTTCCATAAATGCAGTTTTCACTTGGAATCAATAAACTTAATTCATTTTTTATTCAGTATATATTGAATTCATTCTTGTTATATTTCATAGGAATTCTTTGTTGTGCTTTGGTCAACCCATTTAAAGGGTGACCTAGACCTATTTTCAATTATAAAAAAACCTTTAACGGGACAAAACCTCCCGAAAACCCCCAAGAAAGCCCTCTCACCCATTTGTTTCACACACTTTCTCCCTTCCTCCCAAAAAATACCAAAAACTCAAATAATATACATCATTCCCCCCAAAACAATCTTTTAAAAGCCCTATTAAAAACCCAAATTTCCAAAGCCTTCCAAAATCATTTTATTTTTGCCCCAACTACTGCCTTTTTCTCCATAAAACCTGCCTCCAAACCTCTATAATTTCATTTTCCCCTTCCCTCTTCTATTAATCATAAATTTTAACCTATTTGTTTGAATTTTCACACCTTTTATCCCCTCTTTTTCATATTTATAAAGGTTCTTTTTTTCATTCCAAATACTGAAATCCCCCCTTTCCCTTTTCAACACTTATACAGCTTTTTCACTAAAAAAGCTTCAAATGCATTCTGAAGGTACATTTCAGACCCTTGAGCTTCTTTGGAAGAATGTGCATAATGTTTCCAGGGAACATGGGTATTCTGTTTCCACCTTGAGGTCCAATATGACCCAAAAACAAACTTAAATAGGTTGTGATAGGTCTGGACCCCAAATTCCCACAAAATAATCCAAAACAGTCACTTCAAGAAAGCTTGACTGTCAATTTATACTTTATAAAAGAAAATATGCCAAGGGTACCACTTGGACTCTTAAAGTCAAAAATACTGAACAAGGTGATTATTTCACTAAAAGTATCATGTCACATTCTTCCTTCAAAAAGTTAAATGAGAAAGAGACATCCCAAATGTCTTGTATTTCTGAATCACCTCTCATTTCAAGGCCAACTCAGGCCCAATTATGCAGTCAGAGGGATCCTGAAATGCCTGTGATACTTCAAGATATTTATAACCAAGTCAAGAAAATAAAGAAAGACAAACTCAAAGGAAGAAGGCTTGTTTATGCACTTATTGAAACCCTCAAAGAAGAAAATTGTGTGTTCCTATCAAAGGGATACAGAGGGACACATTAACTCATTATTTTTCACTTTCACCCTTTCCATAAAACTCCTGCATGGCTTTCCTTATGTTATTCTTATGTATTTTACTTATAAAACCAATAAGAAAGAAATTCCCCCTTTTCATTGTGTTGGATTCAGCTAAACAAATAACACCTTGTATGGGGATTTTTTTGATTAAGGATGAAAATTAACCCTCATATTCTTGGTTATTGGATTAATACATGGAAAAAGTCCTCAATCACATCAATATTTTCCCCCCTCCATTTATTTTTATTTACAAGTATTTGGTCTTGAAAAATTCTCTGCAGAAACTCTTCCCAGACTCAAAAGTCATATTGTGCATTTGAAAGATTAATAATAATGTATCTGACCATTGCATGAAGAAAATTGGCTATGGGACTTCTTTTGAAACCTTTATGGGCCTTTATAATCAACTAGCTCACTTTAAATTTCCACTTTTATTCAAATTATTGTTTTTATAAATGACTTTGGGATTCATTTCTCAGTTTATGTATTTATCAACTGAAAATTATTTTAAAGAGAACTGAAAGAAGCTTCAAAAGGAAGTCAAAATCCTGAAGTTTTTTTGATATTTCGAAAAAACTTGGCTTCCTCTAAATGAGTATTATATGTTAGCATGGACGAACTACCATAATCAAATGGGCATGGGCTACACCTCAAGAGTTGAAGGTTCCCATCCCATGGTTAAACATTGGCTCCAAAGATCCACTGATACCCTCCTGGAGGTCTTTAGGGAAATTTACATGGCTTTAAACAAACAATTTTTTGAAGTCATCAACAGAATCTCTAAAGGAATGATTTCCTATTTCCAGAAATTCCCTCATCACATCTGTGCTCTAAATGGTAAGGTGTCTGATTATGCCCTTCAGATGGCCTTTAGAAATTTCAAAAAAAAAATTCCCCCCAATGAAAAATCCATCAACAAATACAGAAATTAACAAGGCATAAATTGTAAGCACAAGCACCAACAGGCATTTTCCAAGCTCAAAAAAACCCATCTATCAGACTTCAATCCTCAGTTGCATATGAATTTAACTGTGGTCATTTTTCAATATTCGATTTCTGAGTTCTTTCTTAACATTGAATGATTTTCTTTGTGCTATTATTGTAATAATGTCTATCAATAGGACGATCAAATTGTAGATAAAGAAAGGAAGAAATAATGAATCCAAAAGAATATTTTTAGATATTGGGGAAGATCTTTTCAAAAAACAATGGCAGAAATCACCCCAATTCTTCAAAATTTTCAAGATATTTCAGCTTGAAAAGTACCTTTGATAAGCTTCCTAAGAGTCAAGAGGAGAAAGAATATATTGAAACCCCACTTGAATGAAAAAACACTTGTGGAAGACCTCAAGGAGCCAAAAATGAAAATAAAAGAGATCCCTAAATCTTTGAAATAATTGAAATTAAATAAAAAAGAAGAGGAAGACCCTCATCACAAGTCACCAGCATACCAACATCAAGATAACAATACATTCCTCCCTCAAAGTATATAATTGGATTCATATGAATATTCTGAAGATTCTTAGGCCTCACTATACAAATAAATCACTTCATCAGATTAACTACTGTCATAAATGGAATGTAATTAACATGGAAAATCAGGAGTAACCCTCAGAAGGTCCAGAAGATTGGCCAAAAGTAGTAGAACCTCAAAAAGAAAGTCCAAAAAGCCTTCAGAAATTTTGAAGATGCATGATTCAATTGACTTAACCTGTGAGAATTTCCAAAGCAATTATCACACAATTCATGAATGCTCAGAGCTCTTTGTGAGTGGTTGATTAAAATGTAGAATATTCTTTTTTATTTTTATATTTATTAGTTTTTTTATACATTTTTATTGGGTACATGGCTCAAAATATTTTTCAATATTTATTTTGAAATACACCTTCAAGTCCATCATTTTTAAGGGTGATGGAAGCTGTTGCTATAGAACAGTATCTCATTACATTTACAACACTAAATACCAATAGGCGGATGCCAGAGGTGATCTCATTTGATAAATCAAACCCAATGAACAACTTTATGAAGCCATTAATACCCTATTACCATCAGTATAAGCTTACTTGGATAGACTAGAATGGTATGAAGATGTTGGCCAAGCAGCAAAGAGCAATAAAATTTCCATTCCTGATATGGGGGATCCAATTACAAATAAGTATCAAAGACCAGTTTATTTTATTCCACAGTCAAATATTTCTATTTTTACCCTTATTTCTGTCCTCCACATGAAAATACACCTATTTTCATGTGTTTTTTGGATAGCTTTTCTAATTTTGTTCCCTTGGATGCCATCATTTCTAAAGTTTACACTGTCCCCAAATTACTGTGAATTGGAAATTTCATTCCCACCCAAAAGTCCTGAGGTGAGAAGATAAATTTAAGAAGAACAGAATGTTATATTTCTCCAATATTCCTCCCACTATTTGGGAAGTTGATTCAGATTGAATTTCTCTTTCTTACATGTGACACTTATACCCCCTCAGTCATATTTATTTCTTAAATCCCACCTCAGTTGCTATTTATTATCAAAATTATGTAACTTTCATATTTATAAATATTCATATTACAAACATGATTTTTTAAAAAAACACAACTTTTGGGGCCTTCACTTGTCCCACCCAAAAGACTTCCCAAAATTATGAGCTTCTGGTCTTTGATTCTCAAACTTATCCCCTTCATTTTGAAAATATTCGTGGAAATTCATAAGCTGGGAGATTTTGGATGAATTTTTGAGAAAAAATGAAAATAAATTGTGGATCTTGACATCCTATGTTGGAAAAAATATCCCAAAAAATGAACAATTCCTCAAAAATGCCTGAGGAATTTTTCTAAAAAAAATTTGTTGAGATTTTGCCATCTGTAGATAAATAAAAATTGTGTGTTTATTATGGGCTAAAATATTTAATTATTCCAAAACAAATTTTCAACCTTCCTGATCCTAAAAAATGCATAAAGCAGGATTAGTAAAGCTAATTGAGCAAAGAGTCTTATAATTTCCATGAATTCAATTTTCCTGAAGTATATGGGGGAACCTATGTCAAGTTTGTATAGCAATTAAACTAAATATAATATGAATAATCAAAGAAAATTATCACTTAACAGATAAGAAAGGAGCATTTTTTTCTTAATTTAAATATGTGATATTTCAAAGAAAAAATTGTATGAATAAGTGTTTTCATCAAATCTCTATCTTTTTTCCGATTTATAAAGGCTTGAAGAGGCGTCTGAAGTTTAAAGCCCTTCAAGAAAATACAAATCCAAACCAATTTTAAATTTTTAATAATTAGATACTTATAAAGTGTAGTTTATGTCATTTTAAACAAACTTTATTTTAAAATCTCTAAGATAAAATATACAAGGACTCCTTGTCTTATTTCTAGTATTTATATTGAGTAATAGCTTATAAAGTTCATGAAAATTACATATTTTGAGCTATGGGATACATAATCAAGCTGGAAATTCTTTGAAAGTAAGCTTGAAGTGATGAAAAGATCACTTTAGATTCATATCAAACAAGCTGCAAAAAATTGTGACAATTTTCTTGAAAGATTGAAATTTTAATCATTGAACATGTATGAAAGGAATTGACTAAGATTTTGATCATTTTTGGATGGTAATTTATTACAATTGTCCTTTCAGAAATATCCACACTCAAAAATAAACATTTTTTCACTGCATTGGTAATTCATTTGATTTAGGAAGGATAAGCTTTTTTTCATTGAAAATATAATTAAATTTTGATTTTTTTTAAAAATGATAAAATTTCTTTTAAGACTTAGAAAAGTAAAATCACAGTATTAAATTGAATCATGAATTTATCTTAACATTATTATACTGAAATTATTCTTATACGGTTCTTTTTACTAAATCCTTCTTTTGAATATAGGGGAGTGATATTTCCATGCCTCCAGCTTTGTAAGGTTTGACTATGAAACAATAAGTAAATATTACAAATATTTCACTTATTGTACTATTAATGTACTTGTTGAATGAATAGAATGATTAATAATGGTTACAATTATGGTGTGAAATTTTTATATTATTAAATAAATAAAATAATAATATAATTTATACTATGAAAATAAACATATTACTATATAATAATTAATATATTGAAAGTCCTTTATGATTTTTATATATTAATATAAATACTATTTATACTAATAAACAAATTATTACAAGTAATAATAAAGAGAAATTATTATAAAAGAGAAAATAACCTACTGTTAACACTTGATATAATAATTTTGAAAGATTTTACGCCAAAAAATGTAAATACAACTTATTTAAATTGTATTTACAAAATAAAATAAGAGAAATTACAAATATTCTTAATTTTATGTGGAAAATAAGATTTATAGAGAAATATAACAAAAACAATTAAAAAAATGGAGTAATCATGTCAAGATTGATTATTATATTAAATATTAACTTTGGTATTTGATAATATAAATTATTTATATATAAAGAATAAACATTTTACCTTTTTATTTAATGTTCTGTTGTTTTTGATGCGTCTGAGGGGGAAATAGAGTAAAAATGACTCTATTTATAGTAAATTCCTCCCTTCTAGAGACCAGCAGGCTTCTATTAGACGTTTACTGATGGTATCCAATGGAATTGATCAGTATTTTGAGGTTTAGTGATGATTACGCCATTATTTAGAGTTATCACTACAACTCTAAATTTGATGACATCATAAAATTGGCAGGAGCCTAAACTTTGTGGATTTCATTAGTATTAGTCATAATTTAATATTTTTAGCCAGTTTTATCACTTATATAGCTGTTAAACTTAAAATAAGATTACAGTGAGTGATCATAAATGATCAATTTTAAGCTTAAGCTTTTATCATGAATGCCTTTGAAGTTATACACACTAAAGCCATTCAGAGAGTGAATTCTGATAGCTTGGCATGTACTCATTAAAATTCTAAGAGCATTTCATTACATCATCAAAACTCTATTTTTGATGATTTTTCTTGTAGATTTCAGGGGTTTTTACCTTTACTATTATGATAAAAAAGAAATGAATATTCACTTATGATCTAGTAGAACCTGAATATCCACTTTAGTACAAGTTTGTACCACTTTAACAACAAAGTGGTCAAAAGCTCTAGCAATTTTGTTCAATAAATTGTTACAAGCTATAACCTTGTTTATAACTTGTCAAATAAAGTTAATACCTTTTCTCTTATAGTAATTATTTGTTAACCTTATTTTTAGTTTAACTCTCTATCATGTATATTTCAAAGCTAGAAACCATGAATGTATGCACTGACCAAAAAAGTGCATATATTCAGCTTAATTCCTTAAGTATTAACTTTAGAGAAATTAAATAAAATTGTTTTATGTGTAGTCTTTCATGGGGAATTCAATGGTGCAATTTATTTGACATGCTATTTCATTACTTTCTGAGATAATTAAGAATTTATGTTTTTTCATGGCATTTTTAGCTTATTACTCATTGGTTGTTGACTTTACAGATATGCCATAAAAATGATATATGTGTGTTTTATCATGGGGAATCCTATTTTGTAATTTATTTTACATGTTTATTTATAATATTCTAAGTTAATTAAGCATTTAAGATTCTCTATGGTATTTTTACTCATTGTAAAATAATTATTTGGAGGAATAATTATTGTAAAGTTTTTCTTGTGACCTTTTTAGATATGTGGTCAGATCTCAAAGGCTCACAAACTTACATGTAGGCCTATGCCTACATATGAAAATTTGGTATCAGATATGCCTTCATTCATTTCATGAATTGCTTTTCTTGATATACTCATCCTAGCTGTTACTAAATCTGAATCACATTCTATTAATCCAAAAGAACTATAAATTAATGTTCCCTATTTTTTACTTTTGATGTTCATATGAGTGTGTAAAGAATTTTTTGATAACTCAGAATATATCAAAGTACTCTCTACAGTTTCTATTTAATTGAAAAAGAGAAACAATCAGGATAAGAAAATAAACTCCAGTAAGAGATTTGGGTGAATATAGAGTACTCACCTTTCCAAAGTATACTTCCTTTGTTGTACCTGTTATTTTTGAGTTTCAAATAAGTGGTTCCAATTTTTTATTTGAGAAGAATCCTTATAAATTCACATACCCTGTGCATTTTTATTTTCACTATATCAGGTGATATGAAATGGTATGCCTTCAAATTTTTTCATTTTTCCAATATGATGGAGAAAATAAATAGCTTGGTATTCAGAAGCTGTATTCCAATGAGGCTCTTAGATATATATATAAGGTATGAATTATATTTCATTATTTCATCATGGTCACATGATCATAATTCATACAATTATAAATACAAAATCAGAACAAGCTATATTCTAGCCAGCCCCTGAAGCCCCTGTTGAACTCAAAAGTACTTATCCATCATTTTTTTCCTTAAATTCCTGAAGTTCCTCCTCTTGTGAAACTGGGCCTATTTTCCTGTCAACATGAGTGAGGATAATTTTGTTTTTTTCTAACAAAGTTCCTATTATACCAATTCATTTACAATTACTATCAATCAAAAGCTTCAAAATTAGAAAAGATTAGGTAAAAGACAGGAATATTATAGATAATATAAGTGAAATAATCCAAATAAAAAATGAAGAAATGTTGTTAAATTCAAAAAAATCACATATTTTTGGGTTTAATTTTTGATATTGTGGCATGCAAAAATGGATTTTCAGAATCCTCTGAGATTTAGTGTGTTGTAGAAGTTTTTCAATTTTAACATGTGTTGCTATAGTACTATTCAAAAGTCTCCCTTCTATCTTTGTACCATATTGTGGAATCATGTCTTTTTTTTGATATATACATTCACTAAGCAATTGATGATTAAAACAAAGGGAAATGTGGTTGATATACTTAGAAAGAATCTCTGGGCCTTGACGAGATTATTATAAGAAATCTCTTTAAATCCCATTCCATACATCCAAGGTCCAATCTGAGAAAGGTTAATCAATTTAATCATGATTAATTTGAGGCAGATTATTTAAAATACTGTTCCTTTTTCTTTGTAGAGCAAGATGCCACAGGCATAAATGAAGGGTGCTACTGTTTTGTTCTTTGATCTTTTCCAATATATTTGGTGCGCACTTCTGTTTTGTTTATTTTTGAGGTGCTATAATGAAAGTGATTAGGCTTATTAAATAATTTATACTTTTTTGAATTGATTTTCCTGTCAGGAAAGTGTGTCTTTATGTTTTGATTTCCCTAATTGATTTCAAGACGGTTGACTATTGACTTTGTATTTGACTAGGTATGTGAATATAATTTATATATCTTGCATTAGAGATCCAAAAATATATGATAAATAGAAAATCTTACTGAGCCTCATCTAAGATAATGTAAGATGTGTCTATGGAAATGTTGTTAGTATTACTATTAATCAACAGTACTATGACTGTTCTTATGGAATATGATAAATAAATCTATTATAGCCACAATTAAGTAATGAATTACTTAATTATTCCTTTTACTTTCTATACACTACTACTAATTATAACAGTAAGCACAAATTCTCTACATGAATGAATTACAAGTAGTTTATAATAATAAAACTTCTTTATTAAAATAATAGAAATTATTTTGATGTATAATTATCTTTTTCAAGAATAACTATAAAGATAATTCTTGAAGAAAACTATTACTAGAGAAAAGATTCAATAATCATGTGAGAACACTCACTAATACTCCTATAATACCTTGTAAAGAATTGGTAGAGTCATTTTACAGATTAATTGTGGATTTAAAGGATCAAAATTGTATTATAAAATCAATACAGAAATATGATTGTTGAATAATATTGTAAATAGTATACTTCTACCATTTTATTTCTTTATTATTGATTATGAAAGAATTGAAACACTTAACAAAAGTATTTAACTAATACTTACTTCTTGGCACTAATGTTATAATTGGATAATAAGTTGATTTGGAAAAAACAGAAAGAGAAAGCCTCTTTTAAGTAAACAAAAGCTCAAAGAGAAGTGCAATGGAGAAAAATGAAAAAACTTAGTGAGAAACTATTAATCCTCCTTGGATAATTGGTTAAATCACTCATTGTCACATAAAATTATCATAATTACTGAATTGAGTCATTTCACATGACTACCCACCCATTTATGGCTAATGAATAAAGTAGTAACAGCTTTTAATATTCTGCAATTTCAAAATAATAGTTGATTTCTCCATTGTATCAATTTTATTGGTAATTTAATCACAGATTGTATTTTCTGTGAATTTTTTAATATTTGGTGTTTCATGTGGGATCATCCAAAATGGACTGTAATTAAAGATTTTAATTTGAATTATGAAGTCATAATTATTTTTAGTTTTTTCATGAACTATTCCTTTATCTATTGGTAATTAAGGTTTCAGAAATATCCATCAAAAAATTCTATTTTTAATTGATTTTTGAAGTTTTTATCTCATTTCTACATATAATTGCAAATTGTGCAGTTGTTGCTGGTTTCCATGAGGTAAATGCATGGATACTATTCCAAAAAGTTTCTTGATTACTCTTTTGAGCATTACAAATGGAAAATGATTAAGAATTGAAATGGTTACAGGACTCAGAGTAGCTCATTACCTCCTTGTCATCTCAAAGTAGCTGCTTATTTGTTATTTTCTTATGATTTAATGGGACTTTGAATTGATAACCAAGTTCCCAAAAAGGTTTTAGTGTAATACTTTGGCCATGAACAGCCATGTATCCAAGCTTTAGAGCTATCCACACCTCAGAGGCCTCAGAATCTGAGTACCCTGGATCTCCTTGATATCTTTTGTCCCCCTTAGCTATTTTCATGTCAAAAATAGTAATTGAGGCTTCAAGACTGATGTCCATCATGGTTTTGCCAAAGCTGTATGTAATTATACTTCAATTTTAAGTGCCACAAACATGCATAACATTAATATTAGCATATATGTAACATGGTATTTCTCATATTCCCATTATTCTGGTGTTAAATTGATAAAATCAAAAAATTCACAATTTTTTTATGTGTTATTGATAATGTGGTGTTGAATTATTTTCCATATTTCCACCTAACAGATTTAACTTAACCTTATTTACTAAATTGAGCTACCCTAGGTGAAATTTTGTGTAGAATCTAAATCTGGCCTTAAATGTATGGAATTACTTGATAAAAGGAATTTATTCATCTTTTCTTAAATGAAGCATGATGAATTTTGGATATATGCATGAATTATGGGTTATAAATAGTTTATAATTCAATTTAATATTAATTCTTGCCTATTTGCGTATGTACAATATACCTCAAGGCTAACAGATAGCTTGGTACCATTAACTACTTTAAATCCCAGAATTTTCCTTATTATTTTTCTGACCAAAATAATGGGCTAAAAAATAACAGCTCTATATTAAAATATCACCTTTAGACCTTTTTTCAAGTACAATATCTTTTCTTTCATTTCTATGATAGGAGAAAATCCCGAGTCTGGATTTATCTGTGTACTGTTTGATTTCATTTTACCAATTCTTTATCAAAAAAGGTGAACATATTACGAGGTTTGAATGTTTTCTCTTTTTATTAATAAGCTGTATTGAGGGTGAAAATCATCTTTTGGAATCTTCAAGAGTCATAAATATTATTGATATGCACTTAATTCATTTTCCTAGTCCTATATCATCTTGTTATTTGAAGTCAGAGCTTTGAAAATAGTGCATGAAAGGAAATACCAAAGATACTTTGCTAGATATATTTCAGAGAGATAAATAAACTTGAATTCCTATTCAATTTTGAATGGGATTTCTCATTTCATTCATAAAATATTTCTTATAAGTTTTAAAATCTGTATCAAAAGAAATAGGAAATAAGAAAAGGTTTATAATTTGGAGAACTTCATTTCCTTCTGTTTATGTCATTTTTAATCCTTTCTTGATTCCCATTTTTCTTCCCTTCTCAGTTTATTTAGTACATGCATATAAGGTTTTTTTCTCTTGAATATAGCTTGGAGTTTATTTGGAAAGAATACCCAAATTGAGTGGTGGTGAGGACTTTATCAACAATAGGAGGTGGAGAGTAGTAGAAATTTCCCAGAAAATCTTAATAATATCTTTTTTTCAATAAAAATCCAAAATTGAGGAGCATTCAGGAAATTGTAGCCCAAAGGAACAGGATTGGCTTGCAGATGGAATTGGCTGTATTGTTTATTTGTCAAAAAAGGTAAAAAACCCATAAGTCCAAGGATTGGAATCCTTCTTATCTCCATGAATAAAATTATGAAAATAATTGGCAGCTATGATGATATTGGAGAAAGACTTGAGTTTCTGGTGAAACATTGGATTCTGTTTAACTTCATGCAATTTGTGTAGTTGTTCTTTTATTATCTCATTATTCTCACAGGCAGCTGACATACAAATAATCTATATGCAGGAAGGAATCAAATTTTTAAACCTAGTTAGGGTTATCAATTCTTCATTATATGCATCTAATATTCCTTTTTTCAAATTTTTCTTCCTGGCATAAGCTCCTAGTAAGATAGGATAAAATTAACAAACAAGACAGAAAGAGAACTTTATAAATACCAGCCTAAGAATTTACCACTATCACTTCCACACATAAGTCCAAATCATTTCATTTAACCATTGATATGAGGATAATTTTGAGCTAATTTTTATAGTGATATTATTAATTGATTTAATCAGGTAAGAGTTGGGAAACTATTACGAAATTGATATAAGTAATAAATGAAGAGGGGCTCATGATCTATTTAATGGAAAAATTTGAAGGATTTGGTGTTTCATTCATAGAGGGGAATAATAGTTTATTTCATCTGTTGTAATTTGTATTTACTGGCACTGTACTGAAATAACCTCTGCTTCTTCATGGGTGGTCCAAAATTTTGGCAAGTAATTTTCTTGCAATTTTGAATTTTCCATTTTAATAATAAAGCTAATTTTTGGAAGATGAGTCATTCTTTGGATAAGGAGGAATCATTTTAAGCTGGTTAAATAGTCCTTCCCATGAAGTAATTATCAAAATTATAAAATGACTGATCATTTCTGTTTGTGTTTCTCATGGCTTTTTATGGATTGAGTAATCAAGTTACAAAGAAAAATCATTTAGAGCTGGTGAGATAGTCCTTCCCATGAAATTTTTCTCTTCATAATTCAATGGCTTAATGGGCCTTGGGGGGTATGTAAGCTGAGATTGGCAATTTTTTTTCATTATGGGTAATGCAGCAAAGAGGATAATAGGCCACTTTCTACTAGAAAAATATTCAAAATAAGAATATAATAACAAAAATTAAAATTGATGAATGAAACAAGAATTTTCCACATACATCCTCCAAAGGGATGTAGAGGCCCAAGCAAGATATTTTTGCACAAACTTACAAGATAAATATGTTAAATGGAAAAAAGAAATTCAAAAAAATCAACAGGATTTTTCAAATTGATTTTTTTTGAAGAAATAATTATTTTTTGGGCTTCTGAAGGAGGCTGAGGATGGTTCTCTTAACAAAAAAATCTCCTAAGAATTCAGGAGTTAGTATTTTTTGAATAAATGTATAAAATAAATTAAAAACCAACAAAAAAAAATTTTTTAATTTTTTTGATTGCTTGGGCTCCTATAGCATCCAAAGGGATGTGGGGGCCCAGGAAAGGCATTTATCACACTAAAACTCCTGGGAATCTGGGGGGTTTATTATTTATATATATATATTTAATTGGAATTAATTTTTTTCATCACTTGGGCTCCTACAGCCACCAAAGGGTTTCAGGAGCCCAAGAAAGCCATTTCTAACAGTAAACCTCCTGGAACACCAGGAGGTTTAGAAAAAGTATTTTTAAATTGAATTTTTTGATCTCTTGGGATCCTACAAACTCCAAAGGGCTGTAGGAGCCCAAGCAAGGAATTTCTCACACCAAACCTCTTGGTAATCCAGGTGTTTTTTGTATTTATATATATAAAATAAATTTTAAAAATACATAAAGAATTGCTTTTTAATTTATATTTCTGTAAAAAAGAATTGATTCATTTTTTTATTTCTTGGGCTCCTAGAGCCTCCAAAGCGCTTTAGGAGCCCAAGAGAGACATTTTTAACACTAATATATAGTATTGCTATATACAAAAAACTTTGTTTTTATTTCCATTTTTTTAACTGCTTGGGCTCCTAAAGCCTCCAAAGGGCTGCAGGAGCCCAAGCAAGAAATTTCTAACACTCAAGCTCCTGGAAATCCAGGAAGTTTAGTCTTGCAATATGTAAAAGTATATGTATAAAAAACAAAAAAAAACTTTTTTTTAATTGCTTGGGCTCCGACAGCCCTTTGGAGGCTGTAGGATCTCAAGGGAGCAATTTAATACCCCAAGATTCCTGGGAAGCCAGTAGGTTAGAGTGTTTAAATACATGTATAGAATAAATTTAAAAAAAAATTAATCAAAAAACAAAAGTCTTTTTCAATTAATTATTTTGATTGGTTGGGCTCCTACAGCCTCAAAAGGACTGTAAGAGCCCAATATAATCATTTCTAAAACTAAACCTTCTCCAGGAGTATTATTATTTATATAAATATAAAGTTTTTCTTTTATTCAATTTTTTGCATTGCTCAGGCTCCTACAGCCTCCAAAGGGCTTTAGGAGCCCAAGCAAGTCATTTCATATAATAAACCTCCTGGATTCCCGGGAGATTTAGTAAATATATATAATAAATTTAAAAAAGAAAAATAAGAAAGTTTTTTTCTTAATGAATTGTTTTGATCATTTGGGATTCTACAGCCTTTCAAGGGATGTAGGAGCTCAAGCAAGGCTTTTCTAATACTAAACCACCTGGAATCCCAGGAGGCTCAGTATTTTTGTATGAAATAAATTTTAAGAAAACAAATAAAAATGTTTTTTATATCAATTTTTTAAAAAAATATCAAAACAATATATTTTGAATCTTCCAATGGAAGAAAAACACTTTTTTAAGGGACTTTTTGCAAAAAACCTCCTGGGAACCCAGGAGGTTTCAGTGTTTCTTTCTTGGCTTTCTTGAGGGTATTAAAACCCAAACAATCACATTTAAAACCTGTTGATGTGAATTACTGTGGGAGCTCCTCCTGTTTAGTATTAGAATTAGGAAGTACCTTAAGGGGAAAATCACAGGGAACTAGTTTTGAATTTTTAATAAATCCTGTAACCAAAGGTGGCAAGGTTGTATTTCCAGCCCCTCCTGAAACACTGAAAAAAATATTCCTTGGAGGTCACAAACCAAAAAGAAATTAGTAAGTGGCTTTAGAACTGAAGAAGAAAAAATTCAACAGTCTCAGATCAAACCTATTCAATATATAATAGGAAATTAAATTTCAGTAATATTGTTAATTTTGATATTTTAATGAAATACTTTCCTGTATAATTTTAATTTTTTAGTCAAATCGGGTAAGTGGTTTCTTGGTGATAGATTTTGGTGAAATGGGTTATTTAATGTATTCTGGATAATGTGATGAGTTTTGTTAAGGTAAATTCATAATAGAGTAAAATAATCTTTTTAAAGGTTTGTTATTTTCAGGAGTGGTTAATAATAACAAAAATTGTATTTTTAAATTTTAAAGGTAAGATTCTTTGATATTTGATGTTTAAAGGGGTCAGTTTATTTCAAATCTTGATAAAAGGGGTAATTATTTTTTACTGGATAAAATAATTTCAATATAGTAGTAATCCTAAGCTTAGTTACTGGATAATTCTTTTAATACTAACATTCCACGGAGCTTGGCTACTGGGAAATCCTCAAAACTATATTTCCACTGAGCTTAGCTACTGGGAAATTAAATTCACCACAATATGCTGGACTACCTCCCAGGTGAGGGATGACTTATTCCTGTGTTAATAATGTATAGGGTGTATCATGTGCATGGGGGGATTTTGAAATTTGGGCAGAGAGGGCCCCTCTATTTATACCTTTTGAGAGCCTAGGGGCCCTCCATTTGAACTGTCTTTTTCCACCTTTATTCCTCTTGATTTCATCATGAAAATTTGTTTTTGGTGAGGACCTTTCTTTCATGGGTCAGGTTATTTAAGGTTTGGTTTTAATTTTCCTTCTGCACAGCCTCCATTTATAACATGAATTTTATTTTGGTGATCTGGTTATGACATGATCTTCTTGGAGCTTCCTTGCATGCATGAGGTGATTTCACTTTTGGTGGGATTTTTCTTTCGCACAGCCTTTTTTCTTTCACATGATATGCTGTTGATGGGGGCAGTATTACATGATGAATTTGAGTTTTCCTTGCATATGTCATTTGTTTCAGGCTTGGTAGAAATGGATGTGTAATTTGTTCAGGTGTCATGGCTGTGTTTTCTTGTTTAAAATTTAAAGTGAGGTCAGGTGATTATTTCTTGCACTTATTAATTTACTTTTGTTCATTAGATGATGTTATTTGTTTTTTAGCTTGACAAATTCTGTGTATAGTTATTTGGTTGAGATTTGAATAAGGTTATGTACTGCATACAGCCTGTTGTAATTATCTTTACTTGCATGAGGTGATAAGTGGTGTCAAGAATTTTGATGCTGTTTCAATATTTCAAGTGAGGTTACTATGGATATAAAAGGGGTTATTCCTGTAGCTGTTTTGGAGATTAAAATAATAAATTCCAGTGGGTTAAAATTTGAATAATGTGACTCTCCTGTGTCTGAATTCAAGCTGGATGTGTAATTAATTCAGGTGTAATTTGCTTTTATAAGTCCTGTTGCTAGAGGAGGGGTGTAAAGCTGGGTGGGGTGTGTAATCTACAGGGTGGTACCTTTCTTGTTGTAACTAGTTTGAAATATGTAAATTGATTTTTACATATTAATAATGAAATTGAATAATTTATTTTAACACATACACTGATTTTTGGGTTCCTTGGCCATGGGTTTATGAATAAACTGCAACTTCTTGATGTAAAGTTAACATTTTTGTGTTAAAATTGAAAGAAAATCTGCCTGTGAGTAGAGCTTACTACTCTTTTGGGGTACTATGAGTATGAACCTGGTCAGAAAAATGGCATGGAATACTGCATTACCTAATTTTCAGAGCTTCTGTCTCTCAAGATTGTTTAGAGGTAGAATGTTCCATCCTTGATGCTGGCCAGACTCACCTGGGGGTACCTGGGTTTTGAATCTGGGTGTTTGGTGAGAACAGCTATGGAAAACAAAAACCAAATCATTCTTTCATGGTGGAAGAGGTAGGCTCTGTGGGTTAAAGCCCCTCAGAGAATACTTGGAATAACTTCTATCATTTATTTACAGTTTTTTCACTTAATTAAAATAAGAATAAATGTTTTACATTATGATACTTTTGGGACCAAGCTCTTTTAATTAATTATTTTGTACATAAAACATCTTTTGCACTCAGGTGAAATAAAGAATACTGATTAAGCTCATCATATGTTTGTAAAAACAATGTTTGAAGTAAATAATTTGAAGAGTAAACATTTTTTTTACTCAATAGTAATCCATTGCAAGGGAAAGGTTCTAATATGTAACAGAATACAAAGGGGCTTTCACCAATCAAGAATCACTTTGTCAATACAAAAACTTTAAGGTAATTTCATTTTTTAATCATACTAAGAGTGTTCTTTTTGTCATGCTTCACTAAAATCCAAAGATAAATATTCTGCAAGATGGGATTTTCTTGAGTAAATTGGGGAGTAAGAATTATTGGATAAAAAGCTTTCATAAATGATTTCACATATAAAATTATCTGTGTTTCCAAATATACTTAGATCTCAAGGATTCATTTCTCTTAAGGGTTTCTTTAATTTCCAGAAGCTGGAGGGTTCCTTTGGCTTAACTAATGTGGTGATCAGCTGAAAACACCAGAAGTCCACAAACACCCCCTGTAAGCATTGCTGCAATCAGACTATAGCATTGTATTCCAACCTCCATTTGATTGTGACTTGTCACCAAAGCTTTCAAAGTACCTTTCCTCTACTTTAATAATCTCTTTCCAATATTCTAAGTATTCTTGAAATTAACTCTAGCATGAGTCCTGACCCAATGAAAAAAAATCACTATCTTGAGGACTTTATAAACCAAGCCATTCAAAATTTGTGTTGAAATTACAGTTGGGATCAGACTAGTACCTTCTTGAATTTCATTGAGGAGTAGAATTAGTTGCACCTTTTTGATGCCAAGACATGAGCCCATATGTTTTGAACCTTTGAGATATGACCACATACCCAAAAAGGTCACAAAAAATATTTAATATAATTATACATTAAAAATAATTACCTTAAAACTACAAAAATACCATAAATTGGCATAAAACTTGGTTTAACTTAAAATTCAATTAATAAAAATTTGAAATAAATTATACCATTGGATTCCCCATGGTAAAATACACATATACCATTTTTATGGCATGTCTGTAAAGTCAATATTTAATAAGTTATAAGTAACAATACCTTATAAAATACACAGATCCTTATTTATTTGAAAAACCAATGAGACAATATGTAAAATAAATGGTACCAGTGGATTCTCCATAAAAATCCACATATAAAACAATTAAGAAGCTAAGATTCAAAATCAATACTTAGGGAATTAACCTGAATATATGCACTTTTTTGGTCAACCCATATATTCAAGGATTTTAGCTAATATCTCTCAAATTATGCATGATAGAGTGATGAACCATAAAAAAAGGCATCACGTAATTATTGTAGGAATACAGAAGTAAAGTTTATTTCACAAGTTATAAGCAAGGTTAAAACCTGTAAGGAATTATTTATTAAAATCAACAGAGCTGTTGACCACTTTGTTGTGAAAGTGGTCCAAACTTAGGAAAAAGTGGACAGTTGGATTCTAATAGCTCATTAGTGAATAATAATGTATTTTTTATTATAATATTCAAGGTATAACCCCTTGAAATCATAGTTTGAAGTTTAAAATATTAAATTTCAACAGAAAAGATGAGTTACAAGAAAAATCATCAAAAATAGAGTTTTGATGATGTAATGAAATGCTCTTGGCAGCATAATGAGGCTATTCAAAGCTATTAGAATCCACTCTCTGAATGGCTGTAGCGTGTAAATCTTCAAAGTTATTAAGGATCAAAGTTTGAGCTTAATTTGATCATTTATGATCATTCACTGTAACCTTAAATTAAGTTTAACAGTCATATGAGTGATGAAATTGGTGAATACTATTAGTTTATGATTAAAACTAATAAAATCCACGAATTTTGGGGTTCTTCCAAGCCTTTGAGGTCATCAAACTTAGAGTTATAGTGATAACTCTAAATAATGGCATAATAATGATGTAATATGGTTTGATCATGATGTAATCGTCACCAAACCTTAAAATATTGATCAATCCCAGTGGATATGATCAGTACACGTCTACTAGAAGCTTGTTGGACTCTAGGAGGGAGGTATCTACTATAAATAGAGCTCTTTTTACTTGGTTTTCCCCTCAGACACATCAAAAACATTAAATCAATACAATAAAAAGGTAATTTCTTTATTCTTTATATATGAAACTTTTATATTATCAAATACCAAATATCATCTTATTATAATCATCAATTTTGAAGTGATTAAATCATTTATTTAATTGTTTTTGTTAAAAATCTCTCTAAAATTTCATTTCCACATAAAAATCAAGAATATTTGTAATTTCTCTATTTTTTATTGTAAATAAAATTTGGATAAGTTGTATTTATATTATTTGGCGTAAAATATCTCAAAATTATTATATTAAGTATTAAAAGTAGGTTATTTTCTCTTATTATAATAATTCTCTCTCTATTATTCTTTTAATAATTCTTTAATTAATATAAATAGTATTTATATTAACTTATAACTTTAATATTGGTAGTATTATTGTTATTAATTCTTTTTTATTAATAAAAAACAATTTTTTACGCATTTATTATATGTTTGTAACAATAATAAAGTGCCTTTGAATATATTAATTATTTTATATTAATATATTTATTTTATTATATTATATTTTATAATATAAGCTATATTATCATATTTTATTAATAATATAATTATTTTTACGCCATAATTATAATAATTATTTATTATTATAATTATTTTTATCTTATTTATTTCATTTATAAGGACATTCATAGTACAATAAGTAAAATATGAGTAATTTTTACTTATTGTTTCATAGTCAAACCTTACATTTGGGGGCCTGGCCATGATATTTACTCTAAAAGACCTTTAAAAAAGATTCTAATTGGTCTTATCCAATAATAAATTATATTTATTGATTTTAAAAGCTATTGAGGCATTTGGAAAGCAATTGTACTGTCTTACACGTGGTTTTTCACATCCTTAGACTTGCAAAAACTTTCTTTGAGTGACTCTAGTAATTAAAAAAGATATTTTATAGATTAAAAATAATTTTATATTATAAATTAATTTTATAAAAGAATCATATTCATTTTTATTTTATTCTTTAAAAATAAAAATATTAAAAACCAATAAAAAAGTTATTTTATTCATTTTAATTTCATTTCTTTAATTATTTTCATTTTTTTAATGAAAAAAAAAGATATAAAAGCAATTATTACGTGGAAAATTGCCATATCTTACCAAAAAATAACACTTTTATATAAAAGACTTATATTTATTTGTCTTTTTTAGTGTTTGAAGACAACCCAACAGAGGACAACCAAGCCACTGTTGAAAGATTGGTGGAAGAAACTTGTCAAAGTTCTCCAACACCAATAATCACTAAGAAAAAGAAAGCCAAGAAATTGGACTTTCCAGGACTCACTATTCAGGACTCTGAAGGTGAGTACCTCATTTATAAATTGCCATAAAAGTATTTCTGTTCTAAAATCCTCTTATTTCTTATTTTTCTTATAATATGACTACCAGAAGAGGCTCCCAATACTCCATCCAATCAGATGGAGCTGGACTCAGAGGTAGAATTGATTCCTCAAAAGGGAAAAGGAAGGGCAATATCCCCAGTGGAACAGAATCCACACAAGGAAGTGCCTTATCCCAAAGGCAAGTCCCAGAAATGCCCATGATATCTGAACCTGAATTGGAACTAAGTATGAGTAACTCAAATAGGTACGAATCACATTCAGAGGGCTCAAGTAGACATTTACATGAGCCAATACAAACAGTACTACACAGTGTACAAGGACAAAGATTGGGAAATGTTTCCCCAAATACACCAAGGAGTGATGAACTTCTGGCACATCCTAAAGAAGTTCCTCAAAGAGGAGGAAATAGTGAGATAATCCAATGGATGGAATCCACTATCATCCAAACCTCAAATCAAAAAAATCAAGGAGTATCATGCCAAAAAGAAGGAGGGAACCAAGGAAGAAGCCCCAGTAGCTTCTACCAGCAAGCCCCAAGTCAACCCACTTCCCCAAGAAGGGAAGAAGAACAAGAAAAAGAATTGGAGAAAAACATATTCCCCAAGCTACAGGATTCCCAAAATCCAAAAAGATGCCATGGACAAAGTCTTCAACATGGCCAGAACTTTGATGGAATTCAAATACAAAGAGGAACAAAGAATGAGACAACCCCATTTCCCAAGGAAATAACCTTGTCTCCTGATGTTGTAAATACTTTAACAGAGCTTAAAAATAGTATTTTACCTCTTAAAGACATTAAAAATAGTTTATTATCTTTACAAGAAATAAATAATAGCTTATCATCTTTAACAAAACTTGTTACACAAAATAAGAAAGAAATTGATAACATAAAATTTATGATTGAAAATAATAAACCAAAAATATTAATTGACAATACTCAGAAATTAATACAAGGACAAAAAGAGTTGTACAAATACATAATTGATATCAAAGAAAAAACTTTGACAATCAATTATTATGTGAGTATTGATAATCTTACAGAAAAATTAAACAAATTAAGTATTTCTGTAGAAAAATTTGAAGAAAAGACTTCATCACACCAAAAATTACTTTTGGACCATGTGGAAAAGAGTGATGAAGCAAGAATGCATCTGAAAGATGACATTCAAAGTGAAATAAGGCTTATTACTGAAAAAATGGATAAAATTAATGAGGCTAATTTAAATATGCCAAAGCTATCAACACCATTTTCTCACATAAGAAGCCCTGTTAAACCAAAAGAGGAATTAACAAATCCATTCATAACATACTTGAGTCACCAAGACAATAACCAAGTCTTAATGAAGGAAGCACCTCAATTGAAAGAATGGCCAACATTCACAGGAGAAGGTGAATATGACCACATGTCATTTATCAAGACAATTGACATGCTACAAGAAGATTATGCCATACCAGATGAATTAATCACTGCAAGATTACATTCATTGTTTGAGAAATCTGCAAAAAGATGGTATTATGGCATAAGGCAAACAAATGGCAAAAATACCTGGTCTTGGTGCAAACAAGAAATAATCACCAAGTGGGCTAATGATTCCTGGAGGTACAAAATAGAAAATGCATTTGAAAATTCTTTCTTTGACCCAGACAAAGACAAACCTTTGACTTGGTTCTTTAAACAAGTTGAAAGACTTAATGCATTGTACCCAGAAATGTCACAAAAAATGGTGCATATGAAAATACTCAAGAAATTTGGAGGAGAGCTAGAACATGCCCTAAGAAGCAGGTGTATAGAACCATTCTCCACAGAAGAGTACATTAATGCACTAGAAGACATAGTGACAAGAAAAAAAATTTGCAGGACTTGGAAGAAATTGGACATTAAAAGCCCAAATAAACCATTTATCAAAAAAGATAAATCAAAAGAATTCTTCAAGCCCAATATATCCAACAATAATGAGCAAAGAAAATGCCATAAATGTGGAGGTATTGGACACTTATCCAATAATTGCCTTAAAAAGGCAAAGATTAATGAAATTGTGGAAACAGACAACCACAATGACAAAGAAGAGGAATCTGACTCTGAAAAAGAGACAGAAGAATCTGAAAGTTCTGAAAGTGATTAAATCAATATAATTAATGCACAAATTAATAATATTGATATAATTTATGAAGTACTGGATGTTAACTCAAACTTACCACAGGTTGGGAAATCGGACACAAACCTGACAAATATACAAGATGCCAAAATGTATAGGACCAAACCTGCAAGAGGAATGGGATATACAGCTGGAAAATCAAGTATAAGTATTGTTATGGTTGATAACCAAGAAGGAAAAGTTGACTTAGATACAGGAGCATATTGCACCTGTGTTGGTAAAAGCTATTTAAAAATCATTGTCCCAAACTGGCAAGAAAAACTTATGCCAATACAAGGTTTCAAATTTAGTAGTGCAAGTGAGAGCATGAAGCCCCTTGGAATAATTGATTTAACACTAATTTTTCCCCACAATGTGTCAGACTTAAAGTAGAGTTTGTAGTAATGGACAACTGTACTAGTAATCACTTCATACTTGGGAATGACTACTTATCAATTTATGGTATAGATATCTCTAACCAAAAGGATAGATATTTTACCATAGGAGACAACAAAAGACAAAAGTTTGGCTTCTTAAATAACAAAAAACAAATCAAAGTTATTAAGAATGAAGAAAAAATTCCAGAAAAGGAACTTTTTATATCTGAAAAACTTAAAGAGGCAGAATTCAATCAAGAATTAACAGAAAAAATGAAAGAAAAATTGATTGACCTCTTATTTAAGTACAAAAATGCCTTTGCAATTGACAAAGAGCCACTAGGTGCCATAATTGGACATGAAGTGGATATAATTCTTAATGTAGAAAAACCTTACCCAGCTAGTCCAAGGGCTAGAGAAGCCCTAGAGGTACACATTAAAGAATTAATGGACCTTGGAGTATTAAGAAAGGTAGGACATAATGAGCAGGTAGAAGTCACTACACCTGTCATTATAGCTTGGCATAATGGAAAATCAAGGATGGTAGGAGACTTCAGAGCCCTGAACACCTATACCATTCCAGACAGGTATCCAATACCCAGGATCCATGAGACATTGACCCAATTGTCACAAGCTAAGTTCATCACAGCCATGGATGCCTTAAAGGGTTTTCATCAAAATGTCTTAACAGACAATGCCAAAAAACTACTGAGGATAATAGTCCACTGTGGAATTTTTGAATACTTAAGAATGCCATTTGGCATAAAAAATGCACCTTCCCATTATCAAAGAATGATGAATACCATATTTCCTGAAGAATTATCAGAAGGATGGTTAATTATCTATATTGATGATATCATAGTTTGCTCAGAAACTTGGGAAAATCACCTTACAAGACTAGAAAGGGTACTACAAAAAATAGTCCAAGTGAATATGAAAATTTCCTTGAAAAAGTGTCATTTTGCATACAGTGAATTAAAAGCACTAGGACATGTGGTATCTGGACTTAGTCTAGGCATAGACAAGAATAAAGTGGCAGCAGTACTACTTAAGCCAATTCCTCAAACCAAAAAAGAAATGCAATCATTTCTAGGATTTGCTGGTTACTATAGACAGCATATAAAGGACTTTGCAAAAATTGCTAAATCCTTGTATAAACTATGTGACCAACAAACAGTCTATGAAATGACAGAAGAAAGAGTCAAGGCATATGAAGAATTGAAAAATTCCTTAACAAATGCCTCATTTCTTCTAATGCCAGATTGGAAACTACCCTTCAAACTTTACATTGATGCTTGTGGAGAAGGACTGGGTGCTGCACTACACCAGACACAAATTATCAATGATAAACCAGTGGAAGGACCAATCTGTTTTATTTCAAGACAGATAAAGCCAACAGAAGCAAGATATGGAGCAAGCCAAATGGAATGCCTCTGCTTAGTGTGGGATTTAGAAAAATTACATTACTACTTGGATGGAACAGTATTTGATGTGATTACAGACTGTAATGCTGTAAAATCTCTATCTAATATGAAAACTCCAAATAGACATATGCTGAGATGGCAAATTGCTATCCAAGAATATAGAGGAAATATGACTATTGTTCATAAATCTGGAAATATTCATAAAAATGCAGATGGTCTCAGCAGATGGGCTCTAGCAAATACCCCTGACAATCCAGCATGGGTACCACAAGAAGAGCACCATATAGAAGGAATATGTGTTACAGACATTGGCACAGAATTCTTTAACCAAGTTAAAGAAAGCTATAAGATATGAAAAAATTTCCATATCTTAAGCCAACTTCTAATGAAAGACTGCAAAGACCCATCACTTTCATCAAAACTAGATGAAACATGGAAAAAGGCATATGATGAAGGAAGATTCCACCTCCTTGATGGAATCTTTTACCATAGAACAAAACACACATGTGTTATGGCCTTAACAGATAGAAACCTGATAAGCACTATTTTACATGAGTGTCATGATAGTGTTGCAGCTGGACACCTTTCAGAAGACAGGACACTAGAGAGGGTAAAAACCTGCTCTTGGTGGCCAAATTGGAAGAAAGATGTTATAGAATACTGCCAAACCTGTGACAGATGTCAAAAAGCCAACAGAGCCACAGGAAAGAAATTTGGAATGATGATCCAAATACAAGAACCAAAATCCCCTTGGGAAATAGTTCATATGGATTGGGTAACAGCATTACCTCCAGGAGGAGACAGAAGCTATAATGCATACCTAGTATTGGTTGATAGGTATAGCAAAACTCCCATGTTCCTACCATGTCATAAAGATGACACAGCTATGGACACAGCCATAATGATATGGAATAAAGTTATTAGCCATACAGGCTTATTCCAGAACATTATAAGTGACAAAGACCCAAAGTTCACTTCAGCATTATGGACAAATCTCCATAACTTGTTTGGGACAAAGTTATCATTCTCAACAGCTTACCATCCTCAAACTGATGGCTTAGCAGAAAGAATGATACAGACCTTAGAGGACATGATCAGAAGATTCTGTGCTTATGGGATAGAATTCAAAGATTCTGATGGTTTTACCCATGATTGGTGTACGCTAATACCAGCTGTTGAACTAGCATATAAAGCATCAATTCATTCTTCTACTGGCAAAACACCGGCAATGCTAGAAAAAGGTTGGAATCCAAGACTTCCTTATGATACCCTCAAAAAGGACTTAGTGGATATACACCCAACAGCAAGCAGTTTTAAGATAATGCTTGACAATGCAAGACACCATGCAAACAGATGTATGCAAGATTCTTTCAAATATGCAAAAGAAAGATGGGATAAAATTCATAAGCCACCTGATTTCAAAATAGGAGACTTGGTCCTAGTATCAACCCTTAATTTCAATAACATAAAAGGCCCACAGAAATTAGAATATTCCTTTGCAGGACCATTTATGATAAAAGCACTTCATGGACCCAATGCTGTGCAATTGGAACTCACAGGTGAACTAATGAATAAACACCCAACTTTCCCTGTAAGTCTGATAAAACCTTACAGCTCAAGTGACAAGGAGTTATTTCCACTAAGAAATAAACCCCCACTTGAAATTTGCCCCTTGGAAGAAGGAGAGGAAAAGAAAATAGTAAAAGTCCTTAAAGAAAGAAGGACAAGAAACAAAAAAGAAAGGGAATACCTTGTAACATATATAAATTCAACTCAAGAAAATTAATGGCTACTTGAGAAAGATATAACAAATGCTGATAAACTACTAAGAAGGTTCAGACATGGAAGAAAGCCTGAAAAATAGAAAAGTTAAGCATTATTGAGCTTCGAGACTAACAAAGTCTATTGAAGAGGTAGGACAGTGGATGATACCCTAACTACACATATCAGATTGTGGTACAATCTTTTTTGGTGGTAGGGAATGTGAACCTTTGAGATATGACCACATACCCAAAAAGGTCACAAAAAATATTTAATATAATTATACATTAAAAATAATTACCTTAAAACTACAAAAATACGATAAATTGGCATAAAACTTGGTTTAACTTAAAATTCAATGAATAAACATGTGAAATAAATTATACCATTGGATTCCCCATGGTAAAATACACATATACCATTTTTATGGCATGTCTGTAAAGTCAATATTTAATAAGTTATAAGTAACAATACCTTATAAAAGACACAGATCCTTATTTATTTGAAAAACCAATGAGACAACATGTAAAATAAATGGTACCAGTGGATTCTCCATAAAAATCCACATATAAAACAATTAAGAAGCTAAGATTCAAAATCAATACTTAAGGAATTAACCTGAATATATGCACTTTTTTAGTCAACCCATATATTCAAGGATTTTAGCTAATATCTCTCAAATTATGCATGATAGAGTGATGAACCAAAAAATAAATTCATCACTTAATTACTGTAGGAATACAGAAGTAAAGTTTATTTCACAAGTTATAAACAAGGTTAAAACCTGTAAGGAATTATTGATTAAAATCAACAGAGCTGTTGACCACTTTGTTGTGAAAGTGGTCCAAACTTAAAAAAAAAGTGGACAGTTGAATTCTACTAGTTCATTTGTGAAGAATTATGTATTTGTTATTATAATATTCAAGGTATAACCCCTTGAAATCATAGTTTGAAGTTTAAAATATTAAACTTCAACAGAAAAAATGAGTTACAAGAAAAATCATCAAAAATAGAGTTTTTATGATGTAATGAGATTCTCTTGGAAGCATAATAAGGTTATGCCAAGCTATTAGAATCCACTCTCTTAATGGCTGTAGCGTGTAAATCTTAAAATTTATTAAGGATCAAAGTTTGAGCTTAATTTGATCATTTATGATCACTCACTGTAGCCTTAAATTAAGTTTAACAGTCATATGAGTGATGAAATTGGTGAATACTATTAGTTTATGATTAAAACTAATAAAATCCACGAATTTTGGGGTTCTTCCAAGCCTTTGAGGTCATCAAACTTAGAGTTATAGTGATAACTCTAAATAATGGCATAATAATGATGTAATATGGTTTGATCATGATGTAATCGTCACCAAACCTTAAAATATTGATCAATCCCAGTGGATATGATCAGTACACGTCTACTAGAAGCTTGTTGGACTCTAGGAGGGAGGTATCTACTATAAATAGAGCTCTTTTTACTCTGTTTTCCCCTCAGACACATCAAAAACATTAAATCAATACAATAAAAAGGTAATTTCTTTATTCTTTATATATAAAACTCTTATATTATCAAAGACCAAATATCATCTTATTATAATCATCAATTTTGACATTATTAAATCATTTATTTAATTGTTTTTGTTGAAAATCTCTCTAAAATCTCATTTCCACGTAAAAATCAAGAATATTTGTAATTTCTCTATTTTTTATTGTAAATACAATTTGGATAAGTTGTATTTATATTATTTGGCGTAAAATATCTAAAAATTATTATATTAAGTATTAAAAGTAGGTTATTTTCTCTCTATTATTCTTTTAATAATTCTTTAATTAATATAAATTTTATTTATATTAATTTATAACTTTAATATTGGTAATATAATTGTTATTAATTGTTTTTTATTAATAAAAAACAATTTTTTACGCCTTTATTATTTGTTTGTAACAATAATAAAGTGCCTTTGAATATATTAATTATTTTATATTAATATATTTATCTTATTATATTATCATATTTTATTAATAATATAATTACTTTATTATTATAATTATTTTTATCTTATTTATTTCATTTATAAGGACATTCATAGTAAAATAAGTAAAATATGAGTAATTTTTACTTATTGTTTCATAGTCAAACCTTACAGATGTTGTATAGCACTAATTTCAATGAACAAAGGATCCCTTAAAGTTGAATTAGGAAGATTAAATGTAAATTAAGGGTTCTGATAGTGCATATAAGTTGTAATGGCTTTAAATAAAATATTTTAAGCTTAGTTATTTTGATTTTTACTTGGTTGAACTAGATTTTGCACCAATAGATACAGTGCATGGAGGGCTTTGGGTATACCTGCTGGTATGGATTGGTGATTTTGAAATAATTCTAAGCTCCAAATCATCTTATAAATAAATGGCTCCTCATTTTTAGGTTAAAATGAAGAGCCATTAGATATAAAATCAATTTTAATACTGTATGGAACCTGATTTATCATTCAGCTGGAGACCTTCAAGCCACTCTTCTATTCTGATATCCCTAGCACGCTTGTAACAAATCCCACATAAAATCTTTACTTTTAATCCATCCTTTGGTACAAGTGATTGAAATTTAATGAGTGAATGATATTTTATGCCATATTCCCTTTTGAATGAATGATATGAAATTAGAATTTAATTAAATCTATTGTTTTGAATATTATTTTCATGCATGGATTCAATTATGTTGAAAAGACCAAAGGATCCAATGATTGGTAGTTGTTTGTTTGGGTCAGCATAATTTAATCCTCAGCCACTGATATTTGATTTTCTGTACTTATATTTTCCTTTGTAGGGCTATATTATTCCTGACACCCAACATTTTCATTGTTTGGAATGCTTTAAAGATGATTGGTAAAAATTATAATCTCAGAATTTTAATCTTAGTTATGGGTTGATGTATTATTTTGAGGTCCTTTATTATATACATTAGTAGAAAGAGAAAAAGACCCTGATCCCACATTATTAGCTTCAAGGGCCAATTGAAAGCTTTTCAAAATCTTCTTTTTCCCTTCATTATTTTAAATTTTGAATTTCCTCTTGTAAGAAAGATTTGTCATTGTACCAATTATAACATTCAATTCAGGAGGTAGTTTTTTGTCTTATTTGACTCCTAATTCTATAATACCAAGCTATGAGCGTGGAAATTGACATATTTGAGATATTTATATTATTATAAATACAATAAATACCAGAAAGAACTAGTTTTCTGGCCTCATTAAGCTTCTCTTGTGCATATTGAGTAATACACACCTCATTGGAAATGCCTTCTAATATTGGTGCTAGGTGTGATTAATTATTCAAAAACTTTATCTTTGTGACTACTTATATTTCTGCCCCAAGAAGCACTTCATTTTATATTCGGGTGGCAGAACCCCAATCAGAAAGAGGTGCCTTTATTTTTATCTCATTCATTATTTCTAATTAATTGAGAATCTGATAAGACATATTTGGTCAAAAATTAATCAAATTCAAACCATATACCTTCAGAAAAATTTGGAGGTGCATTTGGGATGACTGTACTAATGGAAATGATACTTTTGCTTGATGAGATCCTGAAATCAGAAGCTTCAGGATCACTTATTTTCCCATCAAGACCCAAATTGGAGATGTTAATATTGGTGTCCATATTTATCAAAACAAGTAACTGTAGATAAAGATTATAGATGTGCCTAAAAGGAAAGTATTTTGATAAATGAATAATTTATTAAGCTATAAGAGAGGGTTGTAGTTTGAATCAAGAAAGTCAAGAGTTTGCCCTTTCTATAATAAATAAGGATAGAAATGATGGTCAGCATGTGGTTTCTCAATTTTTCTTTCAAAAGCTTCTAGTTGATATATTTATACAGAATTCAAAATATTTATGCACATAACAAAACCTATAAAGGTTTTTTTTTCTCTTGAAGCTTTAAAGCAATGATAGCTGTGGTCAGACTCAATTTGAACACCGTTAAACAAAACTTATATTCCTGTTTGGAGTTTCCAAATGAATCAAGAATCCATTTGATCAATATATACAGGTAAATGAATAATGACACATTCTTCAAAGTTTTTTTGTATTTGGTGATAAATTTTGTTTTTATTTTTCAAAAAATAAAACTTACAAAAATAGCCCTCTTGGAGAAGAGCTGTGTCTCAAAATGCATTTTGATATGATCCCATTTTTCTATACAGAGCTTTTTTGAGCCAAAAAACCTAAACAATAATTCATTTTACTTGTAGGAATAATAATGCATCTCCAAAAAATTCTATTATATTTTTTTGACTATAACCACAAATCACCAATATCAGCCTGAAGAAATGTACAAGGTCTTCCTCTTTTTCAAAATATATAAATCCAATCTTTACTCTTAGACCTTCAAACTATATATATAAATTCATATTCCGCAAAAAAAAAAAATTTTTGTAGATCTTTGCTTCTACAAGACCTCAATTCTTCCAAACAGTATCCTCATCAACGTCCTTATGTTTCCAAATTTTCATTTTTCCCCTTATTACTACTAATTTGATACTAATTAATACTATTTTAATGAGTCAGAGTGCTCATATCCTTCTCAAGATACTATATTAGCTTGCAGGAAAACATTACAATCCCACAACATTCCACCACTTCAATTTTTGACCTCTACTATAGAATCATCACAACCCATGGAGGTTTGGAATCTAGACAAATATCAGAAAATTTAATACAAAAGTAGTATTAATACACTAAAATCATCTAATTATTCCACTTTACATTGAAATAGAGGCTTTGTGGATCATAATTGGAAATTCCCCCATATTACTGGACCAGATAGATATTATTACTCCACCAGATGTAAGCTTTGATATACTTCTATTAAGCCAATCATTTTTACCTGATTTTGATAACCCTATAGTGCCATTAGAGCCACCTCCACTTTCCAGGATCAATGATGTAGATACCCTAATCATGTTTTCACAACAGTGGTCCAAAAACCATGTTTATCAATGAACCAAGAAAGATTTTCACCAAGGGAAGAATGTTTACATGAAATGTGACCAATATGGTGGGAATATAAGCCCTAAAGGAACTTCACATATTCCTTCTCCTAGTAGGTCATATCATATATTGTAAGTCTTTACTTTCCACCTATAACTAAGGTGATATCCATTCTGAGAAAGCTGTAATACTTTACCTAACCAGAAATTGTTATTGGCTTTAGTCCAACTATAAAGCATCCATAATCATCCACCCTCTACAGCCCCATGAGTAAATTCCATACATTGCCAGCTTAATGAAAAATGACAGGCCTGTGGAAGGATTAATGAAATCAAATTTTTGGACCAACAGATTTTAAGCCAGCTTCATTACCAAGGCAATAATTTTACCTCAAGAAGAACCTTTTAAAATGAAAAAGGATGCTTATAAATAAATATAAAAAATTTGAAATCCCAACTTTAATATCTCATAGATATTCTGCAAAGGGAGAAATTGGTAATCCCAACTAGAATATCTCATAAATATTCTGAAAGAGAGAAATTAGACCCATAATAATCATAAAAATACAAATGGAAATATTACAAACCTATTCATTACACACCCAGCCTCAATTGCATTGGGATATAAGAACTTCCATTCAATTTTGATTCATTCCACTTATTGGAAACGTAACTACAACCTTCTACCTTTTTATATGGTTGGCCAAACTGCAACTGGTCACACCTTTTCATTAGCTTTCTGCTACATGAATTGGTAAAATGATGCTGGATACCTATGGACCCTTCAAGAACTCAAAAATCTTTCCAAGCCACCAAGACTTCCCAAGGATATTATCATCAATTTTTAACAATATCTGAAGTTGGCTATTGAATTGGTCTTTCATATACCAATACAGAACTATCATGCATGGCAAATTAGCAAAAATCCTCATACAAACTTGTTTCAAATATTTTCAAGAGGATTATTGGAAGGATTATCAGACATCCTTTAGTCTACTGGTCATCTTTGAATAAGCTGAGTAATATGATGAATGTCTTTAAAAGGCTGAATAAACATCAAATAGTTACTCAGGTGCATGGGCATATATATCAACTAACCTACTCCAATTCAATGAAAAAAATTTCACTTCTTGGGAAATCCAGAATACTCATATTTTGAATCATTTCAGCTTATGTATTGGATTGGAACACTCCTACATAATTTATTAATAATTCTAATGGAGAGCTTTAAACAGGATTACAAGGTTTGAAAACAGAAATTGATATTCAATTGAAACAAATTGGCCATAATATGGGAAATCAAATAGTCTTCAAATTTACTGATGTTTCCCCACCTTTCAGGAAGCTAATTTTTACTATATCCATCAAAGAAATAAAAATTATTGAAGAAAAATATCAAAAGCTCAAAGACCAGCCAAATATTCTTCCATTCTCCAAGACACTTTTGAATGAAATGGGTATTCCTTGATCACATGAAATAAGGAGGATTATTAATACTAAGGAATACATTGGAAGTGAATATGTTAATCCACAATGAAATCTTCTTCATAATACTCTTGATATAGGTCCCATATTAATTCTGATATTTAAAAATTAATTTATGCTAAAATTGTGTTGAACAGGTCATTATTCTAGTTAAAAATGGGATTTGAAACAAAAAATTGAATATATTTGAAAGTAAATTGGTAAGATTGAAGTACCATGACAGAAAGAATTGGTCATGCAAATTCTGGAACTACTAAGCTTTAAATACAAAACCATTAAGCTTTTTAGCCCTAAAAAGGCTTCAATTTCACATGGTAGGCCATCACTGAAAAGGCAAAGGGTGAAGTTGACCAAAAGGCTTCCATCCAAGTTTAAAATTAAGCAGAATATCTTCAACTTCCATGAAAAATTTCTTAAAAATACGCACAGAGCTACTATTTGTCCCAAAGCTCAATATATGATGGACAAAAAGTATCCATGAGAAAAGTGATGATCCAAAATGATGAAACTATTACAAAAAGAAAAATCAAATTATTAAATGATATAGGAAAACTCAAAATGAAATTTAGACCACAGAATAACTCAAATTTTTCAAAGAACTGGCAGGCAGTGGAGTCATTTTGGTATGATACTGAATCACTTAATAATAACATTTTTTCTGAGACTACCTATAGTAATCAGATACAGCCATCATTAATGAACAAGCTTATTGATAATATTTTCAATCCTCTTTCAGATGAGAATTGTAGGTTCCATGCAGTGGCAAAGGGATTGTCAATTTCAAGCCCACAAGAGGCAAAGAGCTGGTGAGAAGTGAGAAAATATATGATAGAAGAAATCAATAGGAATTGTAATTATTAAAGAAAAGTATTGGGAGGATAAGTGGAAATTGATGATCTAAAAGATAATCTGGTAGCTACAAAAATTACAAAAATAAAAAATTGGTTAAGTAAATGAGATCATGGAACAATATTGAAAAATACAAATAAGCACCCATTTATATTTTTCCTACCAGATTAAAATATTTAACCACCACTGACATTTCTTCCAACCCTCTGCAGCCCATGTGAAGATTCCATTCTTCTCAAAATCACCCTGGGTCATATAAATGGGGAATTATTGAATACTCATTATTTCTAATGAAAATGAGATAGGGAAATTACCTCTTCATGAATTACCACCACATTCAAATAAATCAGCATCAAAGTGTAGAAGAGTATATTCCTCATCAATCAAATAATTACACAAATTTAGACAGATTACCTTTATATAGAAAATAAATTCTTCATTTGAATTTTGAAGTTCTTGGTAAAATTTCTGAGATCAATCACCCATTTTTCATGGACTTAGTAGTCACAAGGATGAGTTTATTTAGCAAAGGATATCCATTGAATGTGTGAAGGCATATCTAAGACCAATTTTTCATATGTAGGCATAGGAGTATATGTAAGGTTGAGGAATCAAAATACCATTCCCCTTAATTTATCCTAAAACATAAATTTCAATAATTGAAGCCCTTTTCAGAATTCATATCCTCATGTTTTTGCTTATAAATTGAATAGTAATATTGTGAACATCTAGTAGTGGATTAAGATACTGCTTATTTATTTTTCAATATTATAGAAAAATGAATATATAAAATATTCACCAAAAAGAATTATGTATTTCTGAAAAAATTCTTATTCTGCTTCAAAGTTCTTTAAAAATAATTATATTAATAAAAATATCCTGAAAATCCGGTTTTAAATTAAGGATCTAGCTCATAATCCTTTTTTACTCAAATCATTCATTATTTTCAGATGTTTTTTTTGAATTTCTCTCCACTATGATCTCTTGATGAAATATTATATATGACAAATTTCTTTCTTTCATAGATTCTTACTATATTACTTCTTAACCTGCTTTTTTTATCAAAATATCAACCTTGCTCTATATTAATCATCAGCATTCAGAATCTTAAAATTTTATAATCATCATTTTCTTAAACCTTCTTTCAACTAAATGAGAAAAAATCTACTAATATTTTGGATAACAGAAATCAAGACTCCAATGCAAAAGGATATAGATCAAATTTTGATTTCCAACTCTGTGTTTCTCTCCTTGATTTTTTTTTCTTAATATTTTTTATACCATTCTCTCAGAAACTTTACCCTTTTTGAATATAATCTATATTCTGTTATTTCCTTCCAACTAACTCTACTGGCCTTTCTTCTGATTTATTTTTTTCATATAAGTATAGGCATCAATTTTCGAAATTGAATACTTTGAAATTTTTATTTTTCACCACAACAGTCTCTCTACTAGCTTAATAAATAATAAAAACTAGCCTGAAATTAACCATAAAGAAGCCTATAAATTGAAGCTAAATGTTCTCATTAAAGGGATGAAGTACTATTTTTGGACTCATAGGAAAAAATTTTAATTGCTTGAGAATTCTTGACTTCATTAACTCAAATTTCTTGTTATTCAAAAAATAAATTTCAATTTCTCTTTCATTATTTATTTAAATCTATGAATTTTCTGTCTACTAAAAAAAATTCTGATCTAATTTTCATTATAATATATGCTTTGAATTGAAAAAGAAAATATTAAAAAAAATATTTCAAAATATGTAACAGGCTCTGAAATTAAAAAAAATGCAAACACCAGCCCAAGCCATAAGAGCTTCAAATAATACAATATCTCATTACAATTTATATTGAATATAAATTTTGAACTTGAGGGTTTCTTTGACTTTCTCCAAGAATATAATTATACAATACCCTTTGAGCTTAGATTATGGCTTGCAAAAGAAAAAAAAACATTGGTAAACTTATGGAAAAAAACTTTCAAGCTCAAAAAAATGAATTTGTTTTCCCTTATCAATATGTTTCATTTTATTTTTTGAAATCTTTAGGTTCTTTAGTCAGTGCTTTGATGTTAATTTAATATCCTAATGATAATTTCCCTTAAAATTATCTTATTCCTACTTATTCAGAACCCTAAAATCAGCTTCCTTTCAATTAAGCAATATTTTTCAGAAAAATAGAATAAGCTTCTTTAAAAAAAAAATAATTAGTAATATCTTTGTTAAGGATATTCCTCACATTTTCTCTGTTACTTATAACTTTTAAAAATTATTGCTTTTTTACATGAACTATCCATTTTTGATCAAAATTTTTATTATTTATCTTTATCACATATAAGCTCTTGTGAAACATGTATAAAAATTAAATCAAGTCATTTAGATTATCAACTACAGGTATTCAGATCTCAAAAACTTATTATAATAGACTAGGGACCATGTGCTTTTATTTTGAAAATGAGATTCACCTTTCCAAAAAAAAATTGAATTCCCTAAGCTTTCATCTTATTTATTATATTTCTCTCTTTTGATTATATTCTATATAGGAAAGAAACCTGTTTGAAATAACACAAAAAACATTTCATTTATTCAATTCAACCATATAAAATCTTATGAATTAATAGCCATCTGCCTTTGATTATTCTAATCAAATGTTATTATTTGTACTCTTGATTGAGCTAATCATTGATTTAGTTTGATATTCAATCTATCTAAAAGGAAGGTTTCAAAAAATTCAGGTACCATATAAAATATTGTAAAATATTCTGAGCAAGCTAGGATCCATTCAATTTTTCTGAAATGGCTTGTTTTCTCTTTAGAAATATCATTCCTTTGAAAACACAAGAGTCATGGAAAGAATCAGGTTATCCTTAACTCAAAAGATAAACTTGTTGCTTATATCACAAATGAGCTGTACTGAAACGCATTATTCAAAAGGGATTTCCATATATAATCTCAAGATGAGGATTATGAGCCTGAATTGATGATAATAACTATAATTCTCTTATATATTTCAACATTTCTGGTGATTGTATAGCATATCTAAGGTATCCTATGAATAGTTTAGGCCGATTAATTTTGAATTTAATATAAGTTGCCTTGTTTTTATGAAAGCTTTGATTAATTGACTATTAGTATTATTAAATAGATGTTCCACTTCATATGAAATCATGTTTTTTCTATAAAAAAAAATGTTTCTTTTGAATGAAATAAGCCTCAAGATATACCTTTTCATGGTCTGGTATTTTTTCCAAATTAGCCTTTTTAATGACACATTTTCAGATTTCATGGTTCCCAAATATCTTCCTTTTTAAAGTTAGATTTAATGAGGTCTGATAATCCATATTATTTTTTATAACCAAAGTTTTAAATATGCCACAACTTTTTTTTGCCTTTCTTAGCATACCCAAACTTTTTTTGTCCCTTATAGTAAGATTATGTTATCAGACTTTTAGTAACATCTATAGTAATTTTAAACCCACATTTAATTATTTATTGACTTAATTGACCCCTATGAAGGAGGTTTTGAACAAGTTTGCTATTTGTTACAGTAAAATGCAGCATTTAGTAAAAATACATTGCATAAAGTGCAACATTTATTAAGCTTGTCTAGCCAGCTAGCTCCCTCAAGTCAGCTCTATCATTGCACCTGTCTTGTAAGCTGGACACAAAGAACATGTGCTTGATTGCAACAATAACATACAGACTCTCTACTTTTTCTGTTAAGAACCTCACATAAATTATTTTTGAAAAATGAGCAAGATAAATCCTGTGCTATTAAAATTGCCATCATTCCTACAATCTGGATGTTGCTGAGACTTGCACAACACTGCGCATACTTTTGGTCGCAACAAAGGGTTGACTTTCAGAATTTTCTTCAGTAGATATATAAATCATAGACAGCCAGTTGCAACATGTTGTTTTGATCTCTTTTGTATAATGAAATGATTACCATTGCAATGCAAAAATAACAACTAATTATTTATTCAATTTTTATGGTTTAAACATGCATTAGCAAAATATCAATTTTTGCTCAAACAATAAACTACAGATCATCAGTTAGAAGCAAATTTTATTTCTTAAAGGACGAAATGAAAAATCGCACAAAGCAATGAGCTCTAACCATTACAGAATAACAGGTAATTTGTAGAAAATTCAAATCAAACTTAGAACAATGAAATTCAAATTAACCAAATCAAATGTTTTATAAGTGTGCCTGATTCCATATAACATCATCATCATTCCGGTGATATTGAACAGGCGTTGTGTGAATTGAATATATTTTGGTTTTCTTTATGAATCCAATTGGAAGCCAAAAAAGAAAATGATGGCAAAAATTAAAAACCTTCCAGTTACTTTCTTTTTAACCCAATAAAAAAAGTAGACTGACTTGTAAAAGCGTTCTCCTTTTGAAAGCATAGATGTTTGTCTAACCCATCGTGTCCAAAGCAAGAATCCAATTATGCGGAAAACATTGCGTCCCTCCGGAAATGGCTGATACCACCCACCCGTCAGGTTTCTTAACCACACTAACACAATCGGTAGGCAGCATGGTAAAAGGCAGATCATTAGAAGTAAAATTGTATAATCATAATGATACCAAACATTCCTATTCGCGCCTTTGTTATGATCGAGCGCCTAAATGTCAAAAGTGATGATAGGGTGAAAAAGCGCCGAGTCCCTTAATATCTCTTTCGACGGTTACATCGTCTCTCAACAATAAAAGAAGTCATTTTAGAGAAACTTACACGCATCCGTATATCAGATTCTAACGCTTGAAGTGTAGCGATGAGTTGCATAATCAATAGGACAATGAAGGTGAATTGATAAGGTGTAAATAAAACTGTCAAGGTTCCCAAGAAAATGAGAAAACCAGTCATCCGATTTACGACAGGCTGAGAGGAATCCCTGCATTATTCATAAAGAGTTAAATTAGATTGACCCAATCGCTAGGAAAGCCATATGACTGTCATTATTTGCGTACCCAAGGTAGTATGCTTGGTGTGGTGAAGGTGAAGCCGGCCTAACGGTAATCCATACTTGTATGAGAAATCTCAAAAGTACGTCTAAAACAATATGCATTAAGACTGTCCAGCCGATCGCAACAAAAACCATGAGCCATACCAGTAGGACAAAGAGGAGATGATCCGTCCCAAGAAGCAAATCCGAAACGAGGGACGATGGATAGACTAAAGAAAAGCCGAGATCGCTTTGGTGACTAACGGACTGCAGCATAGATAATACTAATGATTGTATAGATTGTAGAACCCCGATAAGACACAAATTTTTTAAGCAATAACGTTTTACCCAAAGAGACAATGCAGATCCAAAAGGGATGAATTGTCTTGACGTTTGATAAGCGTGTAATTGGATGGCCAAAACCATCGCGATGATGCCTGTGGGCAATGCTATCAAAGATGTACGATATCTCAGAATGACTTTGCGCGTAGATTCATACCAATCTAAACGAAGGTTGATCTTCATTGAACGATTTGTATTTTGCCCATCACAAGCGTTTGGATCAACCCAAAACGTCAACAACAGTCCCCTGTTCTCATTTTCTTTCTTGGACATCTTGCGAAATGGCGTGTAAGCGGTCGAGAAGTGCGTATACAAAACCGCAGAGTGGATATTTGGATGAAACTTGGACTCGCCCAAGATTGGATTATGCTGACGCATCATTGGCGCAAACAAGCCACGCCGATTGCATTCACTGCCTCTTTGCAAAATAATTTTAAAAGCGAGCAAAGAGCTCGAAAAATTCGGCAGTTTGAGCTCTGATACCAAGCCCGGAGATTGTGGGAAGTTACGCAAGGAAAATCCAGACGTGCAAAGAGTAAAAAAAAGGCTGGTAACGGTTGTGACAGAGGTCAAAAGATTTCTGAATTCGCAAATCAAAAATTCAGAATCCAGCTCGACAATAAATGTGCTTGAAGCGGATGGATTAAAGATTTGAATGGCAATGAAATCATAGTTCGAAATGTCAGACGGCGGAACTCGAATATAGTTCAGTACTGATGGAGGATCCGGTTGATCGTCGGGGCCGAGCTCCCGCGCAGGCGGCAAGACAAACTGGGAACGGGGGAGAAGAGAAGAATAGTTACGAGAAACAGATTGGCATGATGAGAGTAATTGTGTTGGGAAGGTTCCTTTGCAAACTAAGAGATTTAGGCGATCGTTAACAATGAGGGTAGACAAAAGTGTGAATTCTCTGTAAGCATTTAGCCCATGTTCAGTAGGGATCGGGATGATGTGAGTGTGAAGGGAGCCCATCTGAGTTAGATTGGAACTGGTAAGTCTGAGCGATGAATAGTCAGAGTGAATAGTGTATGGGCCCGGGTCTGGAGAAGGCGCGAGAAACCTTTGGAGGTTGCGATTGTCATTTTGAAAGGGTTCAATGCCATGACCATGAATCAAATGTGACTCAAAAAGTGACAATCTGTCTTCAACTGAGCGAACTTGTTTAGAAAGTCGAGGATCAGTGACTTCCAAAAGGGCTTTGACAAGTACTCGGCGTAGTTGGTCGCACCAAAGGATAGCCAAATGGTCCATTGGACTCCATACGCCAGGTATAGTGGTTGTAAAGACTGTTAGACCATGAGAATCGGGCGCAAGTGATAGCAAAGAGCTTGAGTCAGAGGCGATAGTAGTATCAGAGGTACCACCGGAAATTGAGATGAGTAGGAGGTCTTCAAGTGCGTGATTCACTGATTCAAAAGTGTAAGAGTGACGCCAAAAGCTGTTTATTTGATCGTATACCGCTTCGATTTGACGTTCCAATGGGATGGGTGGGATGGCGTGGGGAGAACTAATCGAAATAATTGTATTGATAGTGCCATTGAGATAGTTTGGCAACATCAACATCTGTCGAGCAACGAGACCACCCATAGAGTGGCCAATGATCAACACAGATGAAGGGATGGGTAAATGAGGATTGGAGAGTGAGCGAGAGTGTTGATATGTTGATAGAATGAATTGTATGACATCATTAGCATATTCAGCTTGATGAATCAAGGTTTGACCGTGAAAAGCAGAAAGCTGATCATTGAAGTCGATGGTGAAGAAATCAAGGCCAGGATGAAGACGTTCAGAAAAGGACGGATGAGGCTGAGAAGGAGATTGATAGTAAAGGGTGGCAGCAGCGGCCCCAAAAGATCTGACTTGACGTGATGAGCCGGCATTTCCAGGGATGAAGAGGACAGGAGAGCCAGTTGGCTAGAAAGGCCATCGGTTAGCCAAAATGGACTATTGTAGCTGAAAAGATTGAAACAGCTTGACGGACCTGATGGTTGAGCTGCCAGCCATGCTCACGATAGAGATAGGACGAATAAGTCTTGTTGAATGGAGAATTGATGGATTGAAGTTGAATATAGCTGGGTGACATCCAAGACATCCGGCAGCTTCCTGCACTCTTCCCCTTGGCGGCACCACAAGTTTTTCCATCGACGGATACTCTTGGGCCTACAAAGCTGACTAGATCGAGTGAATAGAGCGTATCATTGAATGAACGAATGAAATAGATGAATAAGAATGAAGATGTCAAAGTGATGAGGGCAGTCGTTTTGGATAAATTGAACATCTTCATTTTATGATATCATTAGAAATCCTTTATAATGAGGCTTGTTTGTCAATGAAATGAAAACCGCAGATTACTAACTTTGCTGGCTTTCATCATCTTCGTCTTGAGTAATTTTTATTCTAGACCGTACTTTGTTCTTCAACCATCAAGTGCTCTCATTCCGCTCAATAGATCTGCAAAACGACCTGATCGTGCAAGGCAATGTGCCACCATCAAAGGACAATGTTAAAGCGCCTGGAATTGTCAATTATGTTACCGGTAACACGACGGCCGGGATAGATGGCTGAGAAAAACGAAGAGTTGGACGGAATTAAAGCTGGTCCTGAATGATGGAGACAAAACGATGTGCTTGCTATAAGAATGTGGAACGATAATGGAATGGGAGCATGGGAGTAGCACTGTATGACGAGAGGGAAAAACTAGTAAGCGAAGCCGCTATGGAGTGGATCTTTGAGAGATAAATCGTAAATGCATACGGAGTATTCTTAAGATCAGTAATCGAGGATCGGTTCAGCGATATCTAAGTTGTATTGCAAGCCAGGTACGTTCTCATCTTGAGTCTTTGGATCGCAAAGTTGAGCCAGGCCTTCTGACCTTTACAACGTAATAGTTGAACGTTAATGCCACCAATCGAATGGTCTTGGGCTTTCGTACTCATTCTAGATCTAATCCAAGCCGAAGTTTCTTATCTCTTAAGCCCTCGTTCACAGTTGGACATTCACTGCACCATCTTATCAATCGCGCCATGGATGCTGATGAACTAATCGCCGAGAAACGGCGGGCTAGGGCAGCGAAAAAGTCGGAGAAACAGAAAGTAAATATTTCTGGGCAGCCAAATCAACAGCAAGCAGGTCACTCTCCTCAAATGTATCTTGCCCGAAAATTGAAAAGCGTGGGCATCACTGTGAACGAATCCGAGCAGAATCATAATAATCTTGCTGGAGGCAAAACTCTCAAGATCATGACCTGGAATGTAGGGACCTGGCAGGTTGCCTCCGTAGTATTGCAGTCTTGCTTTCCTCTTTAGGCTCAAGCTGCGTTTTGTCTTTATTTGGCTCAACCAGATCTTAGCTCAATGCCTCGTTCGACGGACTCTGTTTCCTGGAAGCGATTTTCTGAAATGGAAGGACCGTGGCTCGGCAATCACTCGAGAGATTTTGCATTATGATCCCGATGTGATTTGCCTTCAGGTATTCAAGCCATTCGTTTAAATTTACATCATCCCAGCTTGTGCTCATTCCAATATGTTAATGTATTTCTAGGAGGTCGACCGCCTGCCCGACCATGGACCTGTGCTCAATAAAGCAGGCTTTGACTACACTCACGTCATTGGCGGATATGAGGAAGATGGAAAACAACATGGATTGCTGATTGGTTGGAAGCGCGATTTACTGAACCTCTCCCGGAAGGATGTCATCAGGCTTGACGAGCAACAATTCCAGTCCCGTCACGGCTTAAGTCGAGTAACTCGAAATGTCGCCCTCAATTGCGCACTCGCCTTCAATCATCATTCTGGAGGCCTAATCATTGGAACTGCACATCTGTTTTGGCATGCTCGCTTCGCTTATGAGCGTGTACGTCAAACTGGTTTTCTGGCCAAGGCAATTTGCGAATTTAGTATGACAAATGAAGACACAGCAAAGTGGCCCGTCTTCATAGCTGGTGATTTAAATGAAGAGCCCGGTGGACCATCTTATCGCTTACTATCTGGTGCGGAGATGTCCGAACGCGAAAAGTTGATCGTAAATGAATCATGCCTAGTGCACAAATCTGTTGATCAACTATTTGACCAAGCAAGCAGGCAATATGTCACTTTTGAAGGAGATGAAGATAGAGTCTTTAAAGATGTTAGACAAGCTGAGACAGTAGATGGCCTATTTGATCTTGAAGAACTGCGCTCCATCTATGGCCCATGGTCGTGGTCGAGCCTTTACGGAACTTGGGGAGCCAAAATGCCGGATGAAGAAAACAACCGATTCAAGGACCGCCTTGATCAACGACAAGAACCTGCTTCGATTTTATCTTCTGATTTCGACATCAAAGTAGGAAAATATGAGCCAATGTGGAGTATGTACTGACTTTTACGTTTTCATTCCTGCCTTTGGTCCTTCAAACTTGGATTCTCACCTTTTGGTATTATGCAGCCAATTTTACACCTCTTTGGAGGTGCACGTTGGATTACATATGGCTCCTTAATAATGGATCCAATGTTCATGTAGTTTCACTTCTTCCGACACATCGAACGGAGCTGCTTGAACCAGGCTTGCCACGTTTGGGTGTTGAGCCTTCTGATCACATTGCGCTGATGGCCGAAATAATGATTGGACCAGAATGAGCACATGTTCCACGGAAAAACGGAATTCCAAGTTATTACTTGTTTGCATGCCTGCACAAAATTGCTTCGTATGATGCCATACTTGTAGAGGCTAAGTAAATTGAAATTTCAGTTTCGAATCAAACCGCCGCCATCTGGTTTGCCAAAATTTTGATTGGATTTTTAATGAACAGCCAATAAAATTTGAATCGAATCGATATTTTTTTTCATTTTCTACAAAAAAAAGCTGACGAAAGTTCAACACATCTCTACACTGTAAAACCAAACTGTATGTAAAACTATAAAAAAGGCAAAACATTTACCAAGTCAATTTATAATTGAAATGAAAAAGCCCTCAAGATCACGGAAAAAGAACATTTTAAGCATTCATTGTAAGACAATTGGAATTGATTGTTGACAAAAGCTTTTCATTGAAAAACTGTCTTAAGCTATTGTTTCTGTTTTTTAGTGTTTTGCTGGTGCTTGTTTGCAAATAAAGCAAAAACTGAAAACATATAATATTATCTAAGAAAAAGCAATTTGTAGCTATTTTCAAGAATTTGAAGTAATTGGACAGTAAATCCTTTTAAGAACCAAAAAAATATTTCAAAAAATTACAAAAAAATGGTAAAAAAAACTTGCTTTGGTCACTTTCTAAGAGAATGTGGAGCTTATGAGAAAGGAGCTGATGTTTACTGTGTGAGGAAATTATTTTTGATAGATCAGAAAAAATGAAACTGATTTCCTTCTGAGAAAAATGATAAATGTAAAAAAATCTACTTACTTATAATTTTTACCATGAAAACAAACTTTCAAGTTATATCTAATTTGTTTTTTTATAAAGATCTTAAGATCATAGAAATTGCTCTTAATCTTAGATATTTTATATAATAATAATAATAATAATAATAATAATAATAATAATAATAATAATAATAGGGTATTGGTAAACCCACATAAGCAAAATGGTAAAAATACATAAGGGGTGCTCTGGGCCCATTTTGAATTAGAATGAAACAAAAAAACATGTATTGTCCAAAAGCTCCCAACTCCCCCGCAAAAAAAAACCCTTAACCCATTTGTTTCACTTTTTTTTGCACATCCCCCCCCAAAAAAAAGAAAAGACCAAAAACCCAAACAATACACATTATCCCCCCCAAAAAAACATTTTGTTTTTGAAAAATAGAATTACAAAACAAATTTTGCAAAGCTTTCCACACTTTTTTTTCCTTTTTCCCCCCAAAGACTACATTTTCCTCCAAAACAACCTGCTTCCAAGCCTCTAAGATTTCCTTTTTATTTAAGAAAATCAATACAGAAATATGATGGTTGAATAATATTGTAAATAGTATACTTCTAATATTTTATTTCTTTATTATTGATTATGAAAGAATTGAAACACTTAAGAAAAGGATTTAACTAATACTTACTTCTTGGCACTAATGTTATAATTGGATAATAAGTTGATTTGGAAAAAACAAAAAGAGAAAGCCTCTTTTAAGTAAACAAAAGCTCAAAGAGGAGTGCAATGGAGAAAAATGAAAAAAATTGAGTGAGAAACTATTAATCCTCCTTGGATAATTGGTTAAATCACTCTTTGTCACATAAAATTATCATAATTACTGAATTGAGTCATTTCACATGACTACCCACCCATTTATGGCTAATGAATAAAGAATTAACAGATTTTAATATTCTGTAATTTCAAAATAATAGTCAATTTCTCCATTGTATCAATTTTATTGGTAAGTTAATCACAGATTGTATTTTCTGTGAATTTTTGAATATTTGGTGTTTCATATGGAATCATCCAAAATGGACTGTAATTAAAGATTTTAATTTGAATTATGAAGTCATAATTATTTTTTGGTTTTTGCATGAACTATTCATTTATCTATTGGTAATTAAGGTTTCAGAAATATCCATTAAAAAAATTGTATTTTTAATTGATTTTTGAAGTTTTTATCTCATTTCTACATATAATTGCAAATTGTGCAGTTGTTGCTGGTTGCCATGAGGTAAATTCATGGATACTAGTCCAAAAAGCTTTTTAATTACTCTTTTGAGCATTACCCATGTAAAATGATTAAGAATTGAAATGGTTACAGGACTCAGAGTATCTCATTACCTCCTTGTCATGTCAAAGTAGCTGCTTATTTGTTATTTTCTTATGATTTAATGGGACTTTGAATTGATAACCAAGTTCCCAAAAAGGTTTTAGTGTAATACTTTGGCCATGAACAGCCATGGATCTAAGTTTTAGAGCTATCCACACCTCAGAGGCCTCAGAAGCTGGGTACCCTGGATCTCCTTGATATCTTTTGTCCCCCTTAGCTATTTTCATATCAAAAATAGTAATTGAGGCTTCAAGACTGATATCCATTATGGGTTTACCAAATCTGTATGTAATAATACTTCAATTTCAAGTGCCACAAACATGCATAACATTAATATTAGAATATATGTAACATGATATTTCTCATATTCCCATTATTCTGGTGTTAAATTGATAAAAACAAAAAAACACACAATTTGTTTATGTGGTATTGATAATGTGGTGTTGAATTATTTTCCATATTGCCACCTAACAGAGTTAGTTTCAGCTTATTAACTAAATTGAGATACCATAGGTGAAATTTTGTGTAGAATCTAAATATGGCCTTAAATGTATGGAATTACTTGATAACAAAAAGTTATGTACATCCATACAGAGTCTGTATTATCCAAATCAATTCAAATGAAGATTCCTCTCAATAAAATTCACTCTTTGGATCAGGGTTGGTAGATTCTCACATATACCAGCCCCTCTTTCTCCCCCAGGGGACTTTTGCCCAGTCAATTAATATATTTGATTTATTATTTAATAAATATTCTTATTCTTATCTTTTTAATACATTATTTATTGGTATTAAGTTGGTCTTTGAACTTCCTCACCTGTGTGGTAGAGCTGTGGTGACCATATCCTTATTAACCCTTCTCTTTCTTTCTGATATGTTGAAACAGTGGACTTAGACTTGTTTGTGGTTTTTTTTTACTCTTTAATCTTATTCTTAGTTGTTTCTGTTATCTTATATTTAAATTTTTTTAACAATATCATTATTATTAAACTCTTAAGTGTATAAATTATTATTCCATCTGAGCCCTCCATAAGTGAGTTCCAGTTTACTGAGTTCCAGGCCCTCTTCACTTGGAAGATCCCCTGTGATATTATATTAATTAATTCATAATTGCTTCTTTATTTTCATTTATTTATTCTTATTTCTCTCATTTGTAAATTATGATCTTTTCATGATTTCTCATAAATTTTCACCTGATTCATTTCATTCATATTAAAATTACCTTCTTTCTCATTTCTTTATAGTTAATTACCTTTCCACTTTATTCTTAACTCTTAATAAAGTCTTAATTTTTTTTTTCATTTCTGAATTAAGGTGTTTCTTGGGTTTATATTGATTCCAATTCATTGGGGTAATTGATTCAGGGATTCAGGATTTGTAATTGGATTTGAATTGATTATTTGTTTATTTTCAATTCCTAAATAATTGATTGGTTAGCTTGTGATTGGAATTTCTCAAGACATTGATTTCACCTCAAGATTTTGATCAATTTGATTGACTTAATTTTGATACCCTAACATATCTTATTTATCCTATATATTTTATTTAATTGATTGATTTGAATTTGATTCCCCAAAGAAATTAAATTAAATTTTGGAGATATTGACTTATTTACTGAATTAATCAAGACAGATTTGATATTGATTTTGAATTGACTTAATTTAATTGATTGAAATTGATTTGAAATTCTTCAAGGCATTAATCATTTATAATATTTTGACTGTGTCATAATGATCCTTCAAAAATTGTTCAAATTAATTTCACCTCAAGATTATGATTTATTCCTCAATATTTTCATTTGATTTGAATTGATGAAGCCTCATTTTTATTCTCAAAGTATCATTATTTTTTATTCTTCCCTTTCAAATAATGCCTGTTAAGAATAGCCCTCCAGCCAAGGATACAAGATCTCAAAAAAGTCAAGCTGTTCTAACTCCTACAGAAAGGGTTCCTCTTGACTTCACACTGTCAGCTCATCAACCAAGTGGAAATATGGACAGAGGACCATAAATAGAAGGAGAAGCACCCTCCAGAGAAGGAGGTATTAATTCAAGAAGATCAAGGTCATTCTCTGGCTTGTTGAGTGGCTACTCTGGCATTTCTCAAGGGCCTAGGAGCAGATTGGGGGAAGCTGAAGATGAATAGGGGGGAGGAGTCTGTGGAAGTGTAAGATTATGAGGAGACTGAAGTGTGAGCTGCCTTGAAAGATTCTTTTGAAGCTCCTGAGGTCCCAAATCTAGCCCTTTCTAATCAACCTCTTGTCTCTCAAGATTAACCAAATTTCCTCAAGATGATGGAGAATATGATTCAATTCATAGGACAACTCAAGAGCCCCAGAATTCAAGACTCCATCAATGAGGGAACCTGATCCTTTTGATGGTACTCAAGCCCATGAAGTGAGAGGGTTTATCAAATCCTGTAAATTAATTTTCCATAATGACCCAGAAAGCTTCTTTTCTGAAAGGAAGAAGGTTCTGTACTCAACTTCTTTTCTAGCTGATATATCTGGAAAATTGATTGAACCTTACCTCTAAAATATCCCCAATGAAGACCCATATTATCTCCTCAATAACTGGCAGTTGTTTGAAACCCAGTTATTCACTCTTTTTGGTGATCCCAGTAAAGTCAGGAAAGCTGAACAATAGTTGGATAATTTGAGGATGAAGAAAAGTGGTAATTTATATTTTTAAATAGTAGATTTCAGAAGCTTAATTTCAAGAATTTGAGATTGGGGAGAAAGGGCATATATTTACGTTTATAGAAGAGGCTTAGAATAAAGGATATTGGACCAATTGGCTTCTCACCCTGTTAATTTGGATAGCCTTCAAGAACTAATGGAAATTGCCTTAGAGTTAGATACAAGGCACCATGAGAGGAAGAATTAAAAAGGTAGTCATTAATTAAAGAAGCCTCAAGTAACTAGATCCAATTCCCTCAGGCCTCCTCAAAATCCATCTTTCAAGAAGCCTCATCACAAGAAGAATAAGAAGGGGAGGAATTTTCAATGTTCTAAGGATAAGCCACATGCTTCTCTCCTTGATAAGGACAACAAATTAATTGGTTCTGAAAAGGAGAGGAGGATTCAATAAGGCTTATGAGCCTATTGTGGTGGAAATCACCCAATTTATAAATGCTTCAAGAAACCTCAGAACAAGCCTGGGTCATAAAGAGGCTTCCCTATCAATCAGGGAAAAGCCTGAATGGGAATCATGATGTGATAAATGGTTCTCACTTATTTTCTTCAAGAGCACAATTTTTCACTCTGAATACTAGTGTCAATAAATATTCAAATTTTTTTATTTTCTCTTCTGTCTTTGATATTTTTCATAGTATTCTCATTGATTCTGGTGCTAAAAACTCTTTTATTGAAAAGAATTTTTGCTCTCAAGTACTCATTGACTATGTCAGAGCTCTCTGAAAAGACTCCTCTTTTCATTTTGGATTCAAATGAATCCACTTCCTTGTTTATCACCCATTATACCAAGTGTGTTGTTGACTTGTCTTCCTTCCCAAGCTTTGAATAGGACTTTTTTTTATCATAGCTTCCCCCAAGGGAGAAGACCTCATATTGGGCTATGATTTCCTTTACCATTTTAATTCTATTATTTTTTGGAAAAATGTATTGATCAACTACTATTTTGGTCATAAGGATTCTAGTGGTATTGATTCTTCTACTGGTAATAAATTTTCCACTGCTGTCAAAAGTGCTGCTCTGGTTGGTGAACTTAAGACACCTTCCCTTCCTTCTTCTGTTCATCTTAGGCATTATTTTGTCTTGAATTTCAGTTTTGTGATTAAAAATGAAAAATCAGCATAATCAGTAAGGGTGAAATTTACTTTTAAGGACCAGGAACAAATATTTTAATTTTTTTGGAAATTTTTTCTATGTTTCCTCCTGTTTTTTTTCCTTGAACCCTTTTATTTCTATTTTTTTTTTTGATTCTTTTCTTTGTTTTTACCTATGTTTTTAGTATATAAATATTCATTTCATTGCTTCAAATCATTTTTTATTAAAGTTGATAGTTTAGACTTTTATGTCAGGTCATTTTCTAATATTTAATTAATGATTGTGTCCTTTTATTAAGCTTTTTTGGATTTGAAGTCAATCTTCATTGTTCAGTCAGTTTTGTCTTTGATTCATTAGCAATTCTCTTTTTTGGTGTTCAATAAAAAATGCCAAAGCTTTGAAGTGTCTTTCAAGCTTATACCAATCAATTTTGTCTATTCTTTTAAAGGATGATATGGGAGTGGGACTTTGGGATGATCTCTTGTAAGCATGAGAATGTTACCACTACTTGTTACAAAAATTGGTTGATAAGGTCAGTCTGGAAATTCTCCAAGGGACATTTTGGACCATGAGGTAATAGAAAAGCACATAAAAGTTGGAATGTGGTGGAAGACCAATGGGGCAATGGAGTTTGTAAGCATGGTTTTGTGAGTGTAAAAAAATTAAGAGGCATCATGGATTATGGCAATTGGCACATTGTGGGTTAAGAGTGATCTTCCAACATGCACCGACATGCTTGACATGAAATGCTATAGGTTACAAGAGGCATGAATTAAGGCAATTCATACTATAGGGTGGACCATACGAAAAGGAGTTCAACCCAACTTTATGGCCATGAATTTCATAGTTCGCCTGCCCATCTTCTTTTTTCAAAACAAATAAATACAACATTCAATGTGAATGAATAAGAACATAGTTTGTTTGCTTCATCAAATGTTCAAAATTCACTTTCAAAATAAAGCTCCACTTTAATCATTTCATAATTAAACACATGATAAAAAATAAAAAGTACTTTCGCTTTTTGATTCGAATTGATTTTTTTATCATTTACACCCTACTCTTCCAAAAGCGAATAATTTACTTGATTAGATGGTGTACTATTAATTGGATCACCATATTCCATATTGGACATTAAATCAGTTGGAGTGGCTGAATTAATTGTTCCAAAAACTCCTGTTAACGAAGAATTGAATTCTGTCCAGCGTGGACATTTGCGATTTGTTTTCATGTGACCAATCTGACCACAATTCCCGCATTTCCGCTGAAAAAATTATTAATGAATTAAGTCTAAAACGGTACATGTGCAATAAATACCTTGATTAAGTAAAAAAAGAAAAACGTACGACTTGAGTGCCGTTGATTAACGCAATTTCACTTTTAATCAAGGATGATTTTTTGGGAGGTAGTAGCCCATTCTCTTTGGCATGCTTCCTCGCTAATCTGCGTTCTTGATTTCGCTTGAGCTTGGCCAAAGCTTCTTCAATCCTGATTTTGTGCAATTCAACATAAATAGGTACTAAAGCTCATGTAATCTGTAGTTATTATCAAATAAAAAGCAAACCTCTTCTTTGCCAACCGGTTTTTTTCAGGATCGTTGCTTGGCATGAGTGCTTCAGCTGAAGATTCCTGCTCGTCAATCAATCGCCTTTGTCTGAGATATGCATTGACAATAGTCGGATCGCGTACAACTTCAGTTTGCCACTTTCCGTCAATCTGGCAAAGTGGGCGTTAAATGAGTCTAAAGCTTAAAGAAGCTATTAAATTGACTAGGAAATCAGTGACCAACCAATCTTCGAATTTTCAATGCTTTGTTAGAGCCAACTACGTGATTGCGGCTGCCCATGCTAACTGCATCATCCCGCTCAGGTGATGACTGTCGACTAAATGAAGATGGTGACCTTGAACGACGCGATAATGACCATTCACCAGGAGTACCAACACCCGCCGAATGGGGCGGCAAAGGTGTTTCAACATTCGCCCCAGGTGTGTTTCCAGGCGGCAGGCGACTGCCTCGTGCTCTCAACTCATCCTCTTCACTCAGTTGAGGTGGATGAGGATCACTAAGTGCCGCCCGTTGAGCTTGCCAAATTCTCTCAATCTCTTGCTTGTAAACATCTTGCTGCTCGCTAACATTATAGCGATGTGCATTCTTGGGACGAGCTGCAATTTCGGCTAGTAGCAACATCAAAAGTCGGTGGACAATTTGTGACCAGTTCAACTCTATGAGCTTAGAAAAGATTTTAATAACAAAACATCAAAATATACCTTGGCGAGCTTCCAAAGTTTCACCCTCTCTCAAAAATATCTCCTTCATTGAAACTCGAATAAAACTAAACGCCTCGCCTCTTCCAGAGGGGTCTCCCTCGCCATATAACCTAATCATGGCCTTATCTTTGGTGGCTGCAAGAAAGTTTTTCGTTGTACTCCAAGGCGCCAGCTGTTGTTCGATGTCTAGTTTGCTTTGATCTTCTCCATCATTTTCAAGATTGGCATCTTTGCCATAACCAGCATCCAACAGCTGGCGTTGTCCTACTTGCATACTTTCGGCCAGGCAAACACCTTCAGGGGTTATCAATTTAAAAATTTCCTCCTTGTCAGGTACCTTCAGCCCCGGTCGGATGATCCAATATCCTTGATTATGTCCTTTCCTCTTGTATTCCATGAATTCCTAAACAAAATAATCAATTTGAACAAATAAGATGCAACACTCATAATAAGTTTTGGTTATAGAGCGCATGGTTCCGTGCGTGTAAGCACATACCTTCAAACGTTGGCGCATCTGCATTTCAGTTTGATCATTAAAATACTTGAGGATCTTGCCAATTTTAATTCGACCTCCCTCAGACTTTTCGCACAACTTGTACGATATTGTTTGCAATCGATGCTTCAATTGTGTTGTGATCTTTCGAGAGTGAGGTCCCGGAACTTCCATGACAGGATATGTTTGACCAACTACATATAAATGCTCCACAGGACGTATATAATAATTTGTTTCAGTTTCAGTGACGTTCCTAATGAATAAAAGTAGAGCGTTATTTTCTAAGACAGATTTAGGTGATGAAAGAAGAGAATCAATAAATGTTAAAAAAGACGTATGTACCTAATGACTAAAAATTCATTTGGGCTGGGTTGGTGTTTGAAAAGAGGTGCTCGAATGAGGTTGTTATAGAGTGTTGGGACGGTTTTTCCAGGTTGGATGCTTCCAAATTTCATAAACGGTGATTCATCGGCCACATCCAAAACAAAAGGTTCACCAAGATCATTCTGACAAATCGGGCTCATCCCGTGTTAGAATCAATCAAGAGCTTTTCCAAAATATTCAGATGACATACATTGGGTACATAATCATCCGCCGTATCTTGTTTTCTATAATAATTAACCAATATGCTTCCCATTCCTATGTTGGATATCACCGGAGGGGCCTCCTCCTAAAAATGAAGAAAAATAAGAGCACTCAAATTTAATCAGATCAAAGGAAATTAAAGATATTGAGATGGGCAATATCACGGGGTGAACTAACTGAATACTCAAACAACATAAAACCACAGGTGTCTTTGAGCGTTAGGTCTATCGTACTCTTTAAAAGTTCAGAGGCAGGGGCTGTGTTTCGAATTTTGCGGCCAGATTTATCTTTTTTCTTCTTGGCCATTTTAACTTTTGAGAATTTGATTGGCACGTTAACAGGAAATTGAAGAGCAGGCCTGTGAAATGAACGGGCCTCATGTTTTGTAAGACGAGTCTTGTACTGTAGCGAGAATACCCTGGCGGATCAGCAAATTAAAAAAATTAACACAAACAAAACCCATAAAAAAGCATACCAATGGAATTTGTAATTTGATAGCCGGATACGCGTGTTGGACCTCAAGATTTCCAAAAGTTTGCCTGACCCGCTGACGATGTTCTTTGGATACTTCGTAAAGACGGTCATTGGACAAATTGAATAAATCATGACCAAATTGTTTGTTATCTCGGCTCCAAACGGTAGGACCCGAACTTAAAGGAGGATTTAGGTTCTCGGTAGAATGATTTGTTGCTTCTTGATCATGCTGACTTGTGTCAAAGAACAATTTTGCATCTTCTTCGGCAATATACAAATCAGTGAAATCTTTCCAAGGACGCTTATGTGCATTGAAAATGACAGATTGAAGCCAGTCGCCCTGATCAACTTGAGGATTACGAGGTCGCGTCAAACGAGTTAGGGTATCAATGGGTTGAAGATAAGGATTGAGTGACTGATTTGATTTCCATATTATATCATTTTCCCAATCCTGCAATTCAAGGGCTTCCCAACCAAAATCACCACTAGGAAGTTTCCAAGGAGTCATTCCTCTAGCCACTTGCTCGTTCATTAAATTTTCCAATTCATCATCTTCAAATGTTGAATCTAAGAACTGGGTAGAAGACGAAACTGGCTCTTGAATTGGTGGCATAGTCGAAATCAATTCTCGATATGCACTTTCAAGCATACCAGACAACGGGTTTTCAAGAACAAAAGATTCATGTAAATTGACGCTTGAGTTTGCTAAAAGCTGAGATGTTGAGACAGCAGGAGAAATTGAATTAGAATAATCGATATCGACATAACCAGCAGTGAGTTTCTGCCTTTTGCGTGGCAGTGTACCGAAAAGATTGGTAAACTGGAGCACAGCCCCTTCAGAAAAAGTGGGAAAAAGCACATGAACATCGGTATTTTCAGGGTGAATTCTTTCTAATTCGGCCAACGGTGAGCTAGGACTCTGCGATGGAGATGAAGAATTTGAGACGAACGATGAGTGATGGAGTTGATTTGATTCAGTTTGTTTTTGAGTTTTCTTGGATCGATAAACCTGAGGACTGTCTGGGGCTAAGCTTTCGTCTTCATCTGGTTCTTCATCGTCATCATAATCTTCCAGTTCGCCACGAACTTTACCGATGTGAGTGTTTTGATTATTGATAGCTAAGCTGTTTCTCTCTTCTTGAAATTCTTTGTCGACTTCATCTTCCCAATCTTTTCCTGTGAGCGGACCAATATCTGATTCTTTATCTTTTAGCTGTTCGGATGAAATATCGTCGTCTGCGAATTTTCCATTGTAGAGGTCTTCTCTTCCATACCCTATATTAGCTTGAGATAGACCAAGTTGAGCGCGTAAACCAGAGACAGCATCTGGGTCCAAGTCTGTCAAGAGGCCTTCGAGAGCGAATCCACCGAGCGACAGAATAGCATCTTCTTCATCTCGTAACATGGTTAAATGGGTGATTAAATTTTATTAAGATTCGCTTGATTAATCTGAAAGGTTTTCATAGATTTTTAATACTTGAATTTCATAAATCGATCGAAACGACTGGTGAGATTAACTTGAGGTTTCATTGAGGGACGAAAGAAAGATTGACAATTAAACGTAAGAATGTCATAAGCTAATGATAAGAATTTTAAAAAGAAAGTTTTGAATAAGTTTCTAGACAACTTGAAGATGACTCAACTCATATCAAAATTTCTAAAAACATTGCAATCAAATGAGAAGCTACTAGTTTTCTCTAACAAGTTGTCAAATTCTCAAGCAACCAGTGAGAAACATACAGCATACTTTGTATTGTACTGTGCAAGTCACAGGGACAAAGGCAAAATTGAGAGCACATAAGACAAGTGTACCAGCTCTACAGGGTGACTGCAACTCTTGATAAAATTCAAGATGCACTATACTTTCAATGCACCACTAGTCCTTCAAGCCCAAATAATTTTACATCTTCATGCTATGAGAAATGCCAACTTATGGCATTGGCTAGAGGAATAAGTGTGCAAAGATTTCAATTTAACATGGGCAAAATTTGAGTAGGAACAATGAAGTTGAATAAAGCTAAAGGAAAATTTCAAAATCACTTCATGGATATAATATCCATGTCTAAGTTAGCAGATTTTAATCCACCCACTATTGCAGTAAATAAGAAAGCTTTTATTTTTTTAAAAAAAAAAAGTTGTTGGTTCCAAAGAAATTGGCTTGAAGTTAAAGAAAGGCTCTTATTTATTTTTTCTATTGAATTTTATTCTCATTTCAAAATTTTCACCATAAATAGAATTTTCTTAAGCTTGAATTTTTGAGACCAACATTTTCAAAATTTTAAAATAATAATAATAATAAAGCTTAGTGTTAATTTTTATTAATTTTTAACCTCTCATCATGAATTTACTTCTTTTTTTAGGTCAAGCAATATATATGCCATTAGGTAATGGATTTCATTAAGGTAATTGTGAAATAATTAATTTATACAATAAATTAATCATGGGGAAGCTCAAATATTAAAACTATTGTTTTCTACTTATTCGACATTTTGACAGAAATCTGGAATTTGAAAACTTTTATTATTGTTTGAGCTGAGTTCCCCTGGGATTTCACAAAAGTCCAGATTCAAAAATCAAACAGGTTCAACTTATTTCTTTGATGGGTTTACTCTTTAATTTCCATTCATTTCTTTCCCAAATCCTCAGAAATAATTAATTTAATCTCACACATTACTATGTCATATAAGTGATCTTGAATTCAATCCAACTCCTCGAAAAAGACAATAAAATCTGATTCCAAGTCATCAGGTCATTTGACAACTCCAAATTACTTGTTTATAATAAGTTGACTTTTTGTGAATTCAAAGTTTGACTTGTGTTTTGGAACCTTGGGAACAACCTCCATTGTTCATCCATCTTCTTCTCATAAAAATGAACTTCAATAGCTAGACAATGAGGTGAATAAAAAGTCTTACAATAAATTGAATTTTAGTAAAAATAACCTATGTCAACAATTGAGAACGTGAAAAAAGAAATATGTACTTTCAAAATTTTCTTACAGATACTGTATCTGGAATCACACCTGATGATTATGAAAAGGGTATCAAAACAATGTCTCAAAAGATTGAGTCCATTTTCCCTTTCTTTACATAAATAGATGTTTTGTGTGAGGAATGGCCAAATGTGACTCCTATGGCCTCAATATATGAACAATATGAAGGCTAAAATTAAGAAGTTCCACCACAAGAATCAACCAATACTCAAGGGGTAAGACAAATGAAATCTTGATTGGATATCTTACTCATACAAATTGATAATTTTATGCTTTAATCTGAATTAATTAAAAGTAGAATGAGTGAGGTACCAAAGCACCATTTTCCCAATGGCTGATATCAATACATAATTAGTCATAATAGAGGAAAATAGCCTCTTTGAAAAAGATTGAAGCTTTAATAGTATAGATTTATAATCAGAATTCTGGCTTCATTATATTACAGGTTGAATATTTGAATAAAAATTCAGGGTTAAAATTATTTAACATATTCAGAATAATATAAATGATCACTCCATCCAAGATAATGAGGCCAAAAAATGATAAGGAGAGGAAAATCAAAAAGGAGGAATTCAAAGAATCACTAATTTGGGTATATCTTTCAAGAATTTAAATATTTTTAGTGTTCCTTAAAAGGCATCACATTTTTCATTAACAAAAACAGATATACATTTAATGGATTCCCAACAACAAGGTTGGTTTTTCTTGAGATAATGTTATGAATATATATAAATAATATGACTAAATTAATGCTTTAGTATGTGATAAAAACCTCAATGCATGCCTTGAATGTGAGAGATCAATCAAAATTGAAGGAGGAGAAAGAAGCCAAATTGTTGAGACTGAATAAAAGTGAACAAGCTAAAAGATTGGATAGCTCATGTTAGAGAAAGAAAATTGAAAAGGAATTGACCTTTGAGGTAAGGAAAATGATTTCAAAAAAGAGAATATGAAGGACCTCAGCTTAAGATTCAGAAAAAAATAGAAAAGCATAGATGGCATCAGGAGCTGAAATTCAAAGAAAAAAAATAAATCTTTATTAAACAGTGGCCATGGTGAGCTCAAGAATCTAAGTCATTTCTAGACATATTTGTGATGCTTATAAATAATTCTTAGTTTGTGATTTCTGCTTTCAATAAAAAAGGATTTATAAAGAAATCAAATATTAATCATAATTATATTCATTGATATTTTAAATAAATTTTATTTTAATATTAAATTTGAATGATAAAATGAATTTTTGGTTAAAAAGAGATGAATTATGAGATTAAATTCCTAGAACTTTCAATTTCTTTCAATTTTCAAATTAATTTTTACCTATCAGATTCACTCAAATGAGAAGCTTCTTTTTATTACTTTAATCAGTTAAGATCAAAAATATTTACCATCCAATTTATTTTTGAAAAATTATTCATTAATCATAAATAATATCCTCATATTGATTATAAAATATAATTTGTGGAGAATATAATTATTTTTTCAAACTTTATTTTATTACTTTTCCAATATTTAGGTTATCCTTTTTACTCACCATGAGAAAATTGGATACACCTGACAGAAGGTGTTTCATTTGAATTTTGACATGGGAGATAGATTGGATTCAGATTGATGATAAGAAAGAAATGAAATTTAGAAATAGAAATTTCTGAAGAAATTAAAGCCACATATGCAAGTCACAAAGTATCAACTTAGTTGACTCAATACCAGTTCCTGGTAGGGATTTTCAGAGCTCAGTAATTCAAAAAACTATTTCAATTAACCTTTTTTTGAATATTCTTGATTACTTTGTAGCATTTCAATTACAAAAAATTCAACCTTTGGTGTCTTTCTTATAAATTTTTACATGTATATTTCAGTTTCAATAGAAATTCTCTTTCAAGACCACTTATGAGAGCACATAGATGAATAATAATTCAATTTAAAACCTTCAAATTTCAAAGGAATCTCATAAATTACAAAATTTCTTTCAGAGTTTGGGACATCCTAACATATAGATATTATCAAAAATATACCCTACCATTGAACTGTTTACTCTAAATTAGAAGATGTATTTTTTGAGACATTATATCCCTTTTTACCCTCTGTTTATAGCAATATTTTAATAAAAATTCAAACAAGATGTAAAGATTTATCACTTCAAGGAGGGCCCCACAAAAATTTACCATATATTTAAAAAACCTACCCCCTATTAAAGCCTCTCAACTTCTTGATAGGAGGTTTTCACACTTATGGATAGATAATATAAAAATTTAAATTGGAATATTTGGTTTTAGGTCTAAACTTGGCTACTTTTTCATTATAGAATTATATAATTTCATGGTGTTAACTAACAAATATTCCAATCCTCATATAAAATTTTTTTTCAAACTTCATAAAAATCAATAACATTAACTTCTTCAATTTTTTGGAAGATTCAATGTTTTTTCATTTATACCAACTGAGATTCACTTTTTATATTTTTCTAGAGTAATTACAAACTCTTATTCAACCAACTTTATCTAGTAAGCTACTTTAATATTTGCAAAACCAAAATAATTTGGGTTTTTATTTTAAGGAAATTAAGGTAGTGTCTATATAAAAAAATCAAATAAAGCTTAAATAATGCAATTATATGTGTGAAATTTTAGTAAATTAAATTTTCATTCATCAATATGACCAAAAATAAATTTGAAAATTTCAAAATAATTTATTAATATATCTTTCTTCATAACATATTTTTTTTTGATAATTTTGGCTATATTGTATATTTTATCTACATTTTAAATTGAATTTACTTGATATTGAGAAAATTTTGTAGTGATTAGGATGTATTGAGAGCTCTTTAAGAACTGGAAAACTCAAAATTATATATGAGCTTGGTGGTTTAATAGCTTTAATTATCTGAGAATGTATTTTTGATTTTATGAATACCACAAAATAAAAAACTAAAATTATAAAAACCAATTAAAAAAATAATTTTCCAATTTCTCTATGATAATTTTACTCAGATTTATGGGGGAACTTTTATAGAATCATATCAATTATTTAATTCAAGGTGATGAAAAGTTCCAACAATGTAAGGCTTGACTATGAGACCAAAAGTAAATATTAATAATACTTTAATTATTTTACTCTAAATGTCCTTATTAAATTAATAAATAAGATAAAGAAGAGTTATAATAATAAATAAATATTATAATTATGGAGTAAAAATATTTATATGATTTGAATAAATAAAAAAATATAATAAAAATAAATATATTAATATATTCATGGAAACTTATTATTGTTACAAAAAAATAATAAATGTGTTAAAAATTACCAATATTAAAGTTATATATCAATATAAATACTATTTATATTAATAAAAGAATTCTTAAAAATAAGAATAAATAGACTCTATTATAAAAAGAGTAAATGACCTAATTTTAAAGCTTAATATAGGAATATTGAGTAGTTTTAAGCCAAATAATGTAAATAAAACTTATTTAGATTGTATTTGAAAATAAAAAATGAAGATATTACAAATATTCTTAATTTTATTTGGAATTAAGCATTTTTAGAGAGATATTTGACAAACACAATTGAATAATGTTTTGATAATGTCAATATTGATGACTAAAATAAATACAAAGTTGATTATTTGATAATATAATAGAATTATATATGAAGAATAAAGATATTACCTTTTAATTTTCTAATTTGATGTTTTTGATGTATCTGGGGGGGGAAATAGAGGTAAAAAGAGATATATATATATAGTAAAATTCTCCCTACTACAGTCCATAAGGCTTCTAGTAGACATTTACTGATGTTATCCACTAGAATTGATCAGTATTTTAAGGTTTAGTGATTATTATATCATAATTAAACCTTTTTATCTCATTATCACTCCATTATTTAACGCTATCACTGTAACTATAAGCTTTCTGACATCATAGGCTTTGAATAAGTCTAAAATTTTTAGATTTTATCAGTATTAGCTATAATATACTAGTATCAACTAGTTTCATCACTTATATAACTGTTAAACTTAAAGTAATATTACAGTGAGTAATCCTAAATGGTCAGATTTAAGCTTAAACTTTGATCATTAATAACTTTTTATTTATTCACACTACAGCCATTCAGATAGTAAATCATAATATCTTTTAATGTCCTTACCAAGCTTCCAAGAGAATTTCATTAAATAATCAAAAGTCTATTATTGATGATTTTCCTTTTAACTAATCTTTTCTGTTGAAATTTACTATTTTAAACTTAAAGCCGTGATTTCAAGAGGTTATTACTTGAATATAATGATATTAATTGCATAATTATTCAAGTATGAAATAGTAGAATATGAATATCCAATTTTTTCTAAGCTTGGACCACTTCCAAAACAAAGTGGTCAACAGCTTTTCTTATTTTTCTCAATATATCATTGTAAGTTATAGCCTTGTTTATAGATTTTAAAATAAAGTTTATATTTGTATTTTTAAATTAATTAAGTTTTAACTTTATTTTTTGTTCAACTATTTATAATTAATATTTCAAAATATATGAGCTGAAAACCATGAATATATTCACTGATAATAAGAGTGAGTATGTTCAGGTTGTCTCAGAAAGCATTTACTTCTCAGATATGACGTAAAATTTTTATATGTGCAGTATTTCATGGAAAATACAATTATCTTATTTATTTCAAATTTTCATTCATAGTTTTCTGATATAATCAAAGTTTTATGCTTTTTTATGGCATTTTTACTTATTTTAAGATACTAATTTCAATTATTATTAAAATAAGTATTGTAAAGTTGTGTTGTGACCTTTTTGGTTGTCAGGCTGAGTCTATTATGAAGCTATAATGATACTATTTACAACTTCAAATATGACTGTGACATGGTGAAATTACTTTTAAAAAAGGTTTGAGGATGATAATAATGGTTTAAGAGTGAAGTAATAAGGGCTTTACTATTAAGAAATAGTGGTGGTGAGCACTGTTAAAAGCCCAGGGTGCAGTCTTACCAGTTGAGTTACTATAATAAGATCTACAATACCAAGAATTGAAGTATACCTGACTTGTTTTCCAAGAGTATAACTGTTTCTGAAAGTTTTACTATGTAGGAATTTAAGAAGAGAATGAGGAAACCTTTTATGGTGGAGAAAAGGCCCCCTTTTATACTAAAATGGGGTGGAATGGCCCTCTAGACCATCCACATAAAGGAAGTGAAGATTTCTTCACCTCTGGGTACTGGCTTGTAATTTTTATCTGGGGACCACACAGCCCTCTTCTGATGTGTATGACATGTAGAATGCTGTACAGAACCTGTATGGGACCCCAGTATTGAATGAACTATAAGGTATTGAAGTATAAACATTCTTCTTTGTCTGTTTGACACCTCATAATCATGGTTGGGGGATATTATCCCACAGTAAAGGTGTATTGGCCTAATTGTGGGATTTTAACCTTAAAGCTGCTATACCTTTGTCAGTTTTTGAGATGTAGAGCTCAAATTTGGTTGATTGTGTAGCGCTGGATGAGATCTACACAATGGTACTTCATTTGGTATGGGTAACATCAAATATGTCAAAGTTATTCCATGTACAAGTTTTGTTATTCATACATATGATTTTCTCAATATCTGTATGGAGCTTATTTGCTCCATAACTTTTGTTCTAGATGAGATGTGGAGAAATGAAAGGCACCATCAGATAGCCCTGATTGTGCCCTTTCCAAAAATACCCCACCTTAAGTATCTCACACTAAAACTGTAGAAGCTAGATGGGAGGTGAATATTTTGTTCATCCTTAGTTGACCTTATTGGGGCCATAACTTCTGTAATTTTGGTGTTAGCTCAATTTGGCTGGTACCATTGGATAGCCCTGACTTAGAGATTCAATTTGAATAACCATTTTCTGGGGTTAAGCCTCCTACTCTGGATTTCAGATGAGATGTGAAAATTAAGGTTTATGCTCAGACACAGCTTTGAGCAGGAATAACTTTGTTATTCTTTGTCCTATGATAATGGGACTTGTATATTTAGAAAAAGGTAAGTCTCCTATTTCTTTTGATAGTTTTTGAGCTGGTTTGGCTTAGCTCTATGTTTTGGTGGTATCTTAGCTTTACCATTGGTTTATGGTATTTGGCTATCATGCTTGTGCTCTGGTTTTGAGTCACAGGCTGACATTGGATATGTGATCATATCTAAAAGTATCACAAAAAGCCATTTAAATTGATACAAAACTTCAGATATTCAAAGAAATCAAACAATACAATTGGTTATTTTGACATAATGGGAATACTATATTATATGAAGCCAAAACAACTGGTAGAAACTGGTTCTTTTAGAAAGCTTATAGCACAAAGAATATCTATAAAGATTTTGGAAGGTCTTTGATGTTGGGTATACTTTGATATATTCATTATTTCTACAATAAGGATACATTGATAATAAACAGCTATTTTTAAAATTCAGTTAAGAAAAGAATATATAAAGCTCTGTAAAGTGTTCTCAAAATATAATACAGGAAGATTTATTGTTTTTATTGGTTATTAATGCTCAATGGAAGGCTTGTAGAATTAAAAAAATTGGGAAGTAAGATTTATTTGAAACAGATATCACTTCAGAGAAATTTCCACTATTAATCAAAACATGGTCTGAATCACATTCCAATTATTAAATTTTCATTATAAAAGAATTTATGAATTAATTGACACTGTTAATATTATATTCAAATTGGAATAAGTGAAAGCTGGATTTTTTGAATTCCTTTAAACCATGAAAAAATTGTCTTTACAGGAAATGAATTGAGTATTCAAAATAATCATGAATTATATGATTTAATCAATGAGACTGTGATACAAATTTTCAAATATATATATGTGAAGATTAAATGAAATTCTGTTTAACCTTTCAAAATGAGAACAATGTAATTATCACAGGGGCTCTTGAGGAAAACAAGAGTGTCCTTGCACTCATCAATCAGTGAACTCACTTGGAAGTATCCAAAGAATAAATAACATAAACTAAATAAATGAATTTCTCTAAGAAATATGCAGGTACAAAAGATGAGATTTGATAAGAGAAATAAGAAGCCAAATGGCCAAAGAGCCAACCAAGTAAGTCCTTAATCATTGTTTCAACCTTCCAGAACAAACAATGGAATTAGTAAAGGACATGACCACCAATATAAACTGAAAGGAAAAGAAAGAAAAGAGAAAGGGTACTAAATGACTGACTTGATAATATCAGTATTCACTTAACAAAAATGATAAGATAAATAAAGATAAAATAAAATCAAAATATATTAGTTAACTGGGGGAAAAAACCCCCAGGGTCAAAGGAGACTGGTATATGTGAAAGGTTGAGAGCTTTACTCCTTCAGGCTGGAAGCTTATCTATATTGAATACCAGAAGCTGTATTGATTTTCTTATGGAATGTATACCTTTCCAAATTGAGAAATGAACTGGGTTGAATGATCTTCCCATGGTGTATGATTGAAAGAAAGGTCTTGATGAATCCAGACTGTATTGAATGAATATGGTTTCCAAGGTGGATTGATGGATAATTGACAATTGACAGATTGGTTTGGAACTAGCTCTTGAATACCCCTTGAGAATGAATTGCCAGTATTCCCTAGGATAGATACTGTGAGTGAGAATATAAAATGATGGCTTGATGGTGTCATTGATATTTGAGAGTGAAACTTGTCCTTGAGCATTTATTAATCCTCTGGATGACATAATGCCTTGATGACCTTATGAAATGTTGAAATAACCTTGTGAAATTGGCGCCATTGAATTTCTGGTGAAAAAAATGCATAATGGTGTATGACACAATTTATGGCACTTTTGGTTATTGGAGGGTGAAAATGGCCAAAGGTCTTTTGGAAGGATTCCAAGAGAATATAGGTGAAAAATGGGTTTTGGTGGCTTCAGAGGTGACAAAGTGGTTTTCAGATGTTTTGTCCAAATACAGCATATACAGCCTTAAAACTTTATTTGCACAAAGTGCGCAAAATGCGCAAAACTGGAAATCATGCCCCAAATGGCCTGATATGGCCATTCAGGCATATTTCCCATATTACATGTGCAAATGGCATAATATGGCTGACACAGAAAAATGCACAGAAACGTGCAAATATGTATTTAAAGCTTAAAATTCCAAATACAGGCTTTTGGGCTGTATTTTCCCTGTTGACTGGAAAATACATAAGATTTCCCAAAAGTAGAAACTGGCCAGGAAAGGCCTTATGATGATGAAGGGGCCAAGTTGGCCCCAGATAGTGAAATTGCCATAAAATGGCCAATTTAGCCAATTATTATGGATATGACATGGATATGCCACATTGAGGTCCAAGAGGTTGAATTGACATGGTTGTGACAGTACCCCCCACCTTGAAATGGTGAGCTCTTGAGCACCGATACAAGGTGAGTCCTGATGAGGCTATTGGAAAGAGTTTGATAGAGAGATAAGGAGGAGTTCTTTTGACAAATAAAAATTTGATACTTATATTAAAATGTTGGTATATGACATGGGATTTGCTTGATCTTCTTTTAACCTTGGCTTCAAGATTGATGATGATTTTGGGACATGAAATTCAACGTGATAAAAGGAAAATTTAAAATTAAAATAAAAATAAAAGAATTAAAGTAAAATAATAAAAAGAAAAAGAGAGAAATGAAGATTAATGAGTCTTGAGGAGGTTCCAATCTTCATCACAGAGGTTGGTAATTGATTTTAAAATTGGCCAAGGACATGGAATTTTTTTTTTGATTCCAGGTGATGTTTTGACAGATTGTAGACCCCTCAGGGAAGTGCACACCAGGAGAGGAACTTACTTTTGGTAGTTACCACTCCCACCAGTGCTGTAAAATTGAAAGAATGTTGAAGGAATTAATTGGAAAGGGTAAAGACTTGGAAAGAAATTAAGGAAAGGAATGGTCTGTTTTCCCAAGTGAAAATGGCCATAATTTTGTAAACAATGTTTAAAGCCCTGCCAAAGATCTGTGTACAAACAATTTCAGAGTGCTCACAGAGTGGCCAAGGTGATGCTTACAACAAGAAGGGTAGAATACCTCTAAAGGTGCAAACCAGGATTGGGACTTACTTTTGGTAATGCCTCTCCCCACCAAGCACCATGAATAATCATGCTCTTGAAGAATTGGGTCCTGGCTTGTGAGGATATAAAGAATGAAAATCCTTGCTAATTTCAGGAAAGTTCTTGAGGTTTTCAGTTGGTTCCCAAGTGGATCTTTCTGGGTCTTGACTGAAGACATTCCAGTCCACCAAATACAATAATTTTCCTCTCTTGAGCTTTGAGTCCAGTATTTGAGAGACTTTCCATTCCTCTTCTTCTTCAATGATTATTAGAGGAGGAGGCTCTTTACGCCTATTTGGGATTGTTGATGTCTTGACTGGCTCTAAGAGTGAAATATGGAAGACTGGGTGGATGGATTTACATTGAGATGGGAGCTTGAGATGGTAGGCATGAGTGCTTAATTTCTTCAAGCTTGGAAAAGGACCCAACCATCTTTCAGACAGTTTGTTGGTGGGTCTAGTTTATTTGATGTTCTTGTAAGAAAGCCATACCATGTAACCAGGATTGAAAACAGGTGGAATTGCTCTAATTTTATCTGCATACCTCTTAAACATGTTTATGGAAACTTCAAGTTCTCTCTTGACATCTTTCTGTACTGATTGGATTTTTTTTTGATAACTTTCCAGTAGGAATATCTTGAGTAATGTGAACTGAGTCAAAATGAGGATATCTTCCATAAATAGTGAAAAATGGTGATTGTTTTGTTAAAGATTGATAAGAGTTATTGTAGGAAAATTCAGCCAGAGGGAGCCAGGTGTTCCAATCATCTTGATGATAACTGACATACATTCAAAGGTACTGTTCTAGTATCTGATCTACCCTTGCTGTCTGTCCATCAGTTTATGGATGGTAAGCAGTTGAAAGATCGCTTGAGATCTTGAGCTTCTGACAAAGATTGGTCCAAAAGGAAGAAACAAAAAAGAGAACCTCTATCACTGACAATTCTTGAAGGAAGGCCATGCTTTGAGAAAAAATTCTTGATGAATAAGTGGGCTAAATACAGTGAAGTTATTGATGACATTGCTGGAATAAAAACTTCCATTTTTGAGAATCTGTCCACTATGACAAGGATTGAGTCAAAAGAATGGGAAAGTGGAAATTGAGTGATGAAGTCCATTGAAAGACAAATAGAAGGGCCATTTGGAATTGGCAGAGGTTTGAGGATTCCAAACTTCTTGTGATGAATATTTTTGTTTCTTGAACACTGTTGACAGGATGAGACATAATCCTTGATAAATTGAGTCATTCCAGACAAGTGGAAATACCACTTGACAAGATTGAGAGTCTTCTCTTGGACAGGGTGTCCAGCTAGAGGAGAGTCATGCTGCTTTTGAAGTATGCTGAGCTGAATTGTGGGGTTATTTGGAACCACCACCAAATGATTCAAAAGGAGAATTTGGGAAGAGGAATAAAGAGAATAATCCTGGAAAGATTTACCTTTACCCAAATCTTGAAGAATAATTCTATATTGAGAATCTTGACATAATGCCTTCTGAATTGAATCAATCAAATTTGAAAATGAATCCACCTTTACTGCAAAGAATTTTGAGGCTTGAATTTTATATTGCTTGATTATTTGCTGATAATTCATTGAGTTCTTTCTGATTAAATCCTCCCCCCTCTCTGGGTAAATGTTGTCTCAAAGTGACAGTGCATCTCAAAGGGTTTCCAAGCGGCAAGGGTGGTAATTGATTGAGAAGTAAAATTCAGATAAGAGCTCAGCCCACAAGGATTGATGGTGAGTGAGAGCTTCAAAAGGGGAAGACAGAGAGAGAAGAAAAGCTCTCTAGCGCTTTAGAGGACAGACTATTCAAAGGAATTTCTTGTCATGAATCTCATAGTTGAGCTCTTCTGGAAGAAGCTTGCAGCTATCAAATGCAATGGGATGTTTTCCTGAGTCAGAGACCTGACTCAGTACAGCACCCAAGGCATAATCAAAAGAATCAGTCTCTACAATGGTGAGTAGAGAAGGATTGAAGAAGTGGTGAAAGCCTCTTTGAGCTGATGAAACTGTCTAAGAGCTTCCTCATTGAGGGGAAAACAGGAATACTTCTTCAGGAAACTGGTGAGTGAACTAATTTTCTTTGGATAATTCTTGATGAAACAACGGTAAAAAATTGGCAAAGCCAAGGAAAGATTGAAGAGCCTTGAGGCTTCTTGGAGGTGGCCAATTGAAAATTTTCTGGACTTTTTATTTTTCCATCTTGAGGCCTCCAGAAGAAACAATATAACCTAAATACTCTACACTAGAAAAATGAAATTGGAACTTGGAGGCCTTAGAAAAGAGGTTATTGGCTCTGAGTATGGAAAGAACAGCGGAAAAATGAGTGAAATGTTCTTCCTCAGATGTGGGAAAGACCATAATGTCATTCAAACCAATCACAACATAAACATAAAGAAGATAATAAAAAATATCATTGACAAGGTTCTGAAAAGAGGCAAGAGAATTGGTGAGCCCAAATGGCATAACCAAATACTCATAACTTCCACATTTAGTTCTAAACCAATTCAAATGTTCATCACCTTTCTTTATTCTGAGAATGTTATATGCACCATGCAGATCAATCTTGGAGAAGATAGAAGAACAATTAAAGACAGTAAGAAGCTGGTTCATAGGAGGAACAGGTTACTTTTTCTTCCTAGTAACAGCTTTGAGTTTGTGGTAATAAACATACAAACAGAGGCCACCATACTTCTTTTTTGACAAGGAGGAAAGGTGCTTCTGTTGAAGAGGAGCTTGGCCGGATTAAACCTTTCTCTACATTCTCTGAAATGGAGGCCCTGAGTGTATCTGACTCTTGGTTTGATAAAGAGTAGAGCACCCCAATTGGAGGTAGAGACCCCTCCTGCTCAATATGATGAGCATGGTTCAGTGAGGAGGGATTTTCTCTTCTTTCATTATGGAGAATACATCCAAGTACTTGTGATAAGCAGAAGGAACAACCTTTATCACATTTTGTATTTCTTCTGGCTCTTCCTCTTAATCCCACAACTTCTCCAGGGAGTCATGATAAGATGAAGGAGGAAGGTTCATATTACCAAAGAAGAGATGAAGTGAAGATAAAGAATTATCTTCTCCAACATCTTGAATCTATTTCCAGACTTCATCTTTAGAGGATAGTAATGACTAATGGGAATTAAGGGAAGGAATATGGACAGAAGATGGAAATGATGGTGTTCTATAATCACCAATCAGAGCTTCACATGATTTGGAAAAATAAAAGTCATTACTGAAAGACTTAAAAGGATCATAATAGTCCTTATGATCAGAATTAAAGGTGATCAGCCCTTGCCTCAAATAAATAGATGGATTAAAATGATTAAGAAAGTCAAATACCAATAAGAGGTCTTCTCCCTTTGGAGTATCAATGACTAGAAAGACCCATTCAAAGCTTGGGAAGGATGGAAGCTCAACTGTATATTTGGTATTGTGAGTCACAAATAAGGAAGGGGACTCAGAGGAGTCCAAAATTATAAGAGGAATCTTCTCTGGGAGTTCTGAAATGGTCAAAGAATACTTGTGAACAAGCTTCCTGGCAATAAATGAGCTGGTAGCACCAGAATTAATGAGAATATTGTAAAACATATCAGAGAGAGAAGAAAAGACAAAAAATTTAAGAGAATTTTTGACACAAGTATTCAGAATCCACAATTGTTCTCTGGATGGAAAACAGTGAAGAACATTGAACACAACATGATCTTCACTCAGGCTTTTCCCTGGCTGGGAAATTTGCCTGATGGTTGGGAAAGCTGGTTTTGAGGTATTTTGAAACAAGACTCAAGACTATGCTTACCACCACAATAGGCACATAAGCCCTCCTTGATTCTTCTTTCTTTTTCAGAACCAATCAACTTGAAGTCCTTATTAAGAAAAGAAGAATGGGGCTTGTCCCTCTCCTGAAAATTCTTCTTTTGACTTGAGCTTGAAGAATTTTGAGGATGAGAGGAATTTGACTTTGAGGTTTCAGGCTTCTTCTCTTGAAAATGACCCTTCTCCTTTTGCCTCTGATTTTACCTGGTATCAAGCTCCAGGGTAATATCCATTAAGTCTTGAAGAGAGTCAATCCTTGAAAGATGGGAGGCCAATTCACCCAAAATACTGGATGGAAATCCCTTCCTGCAATGATGGATGAGAGCTCTTTCACCCCAATCTCCAATTATTGAAACCAAACTTCTGAAATCAGAAATTTATAAGGAAACATGTCCACAATTTATAATTATTAAGGAATCCAACTCTGCTTCAGATTTTCTAACTTCATGTGGGTCCCCAAACAAATTAAAGAGTTTAGATCAAAATAAATTCTAAGAATTGAGAAGGTAGCTCGGGTCTTGATTGGTGATATTGGAAAAATAAGGCTCAATCCATTTTGCAGCCCTGCCAATAAGAAATGAAGTGGAATAAAGGACTTTCTTTCTGTCTTGAGAGAAATTTTCCAGATAATTATGAAAAGTCAATTGACAAGACTGAACAAAGCTTCTGACTTTGAAGGGTTGAGTCCCATCAAAGCATTCTGGTGCCTCCATAGATGGAGTTCTGAAGGCTGGTAGTCTTTATGCTTCAGAAGATGAAGCTTCTTGAATATTGGCCATAATATGAGTCATTTTCTGCATAATGGCCAATAAAGATGGTTCAGACTGATGAGAGATAGGCTGATTAGACTGGTCTAGTGTTGGCCCTCCAGTACTTTGGGATTCCCCCACAGGAGCAGGAACACCTTAAATACCATCAGAATCTTCCTCTTCCACAGAATACTTCTCCTCTTCACCATCTTCACCAGGAACTCTGAAAGTGGTCCTTGAAGGTCCTGGAAAACTGCCAACTACTGCTGAAAAATAACTTGATATTCTTGGCCCTCTTTCTTCCTTCCAAATTGGGACCTCAGTTGAAGAACTGCTAAGATCCTGTCCAGAGGAGCTCTTGGAGTTGGAGTGAGAACAGCTTGAGCTGTGGCCTGAGATCCTGTCTGTCTTGCAGGAGGTGAATGTTGAACAGGCATAATTTCAGGAATAAAATGAAATGAGATTAATAAAGTCAAAAATTTGAGGCAAATCAAAAGAAAACTTGAAGTAAAAATCAAAATCAAAATCAATGTCTTGAAGAAAATCAATAAAATAAAAATAAAATCTTGAGGTAAATAAATCAAGAAAATATTAAAATGAAATCTTCAAGTCAATAAATCAATGTCAAATGAGATCTTGAAGTCAATAAATCAATATGTCAACTCAATCAAAATCAAAATATTGCAGAAAATCAATTAATCAAATTAATTCTTGAGGCAAATCAATTTATGTCCAAAATCTTGATGCAAAAAAATCAGCAAAAGAAATTATCTTCAGGTCAATCAATATTCTTGAATTCAATATCAATTTATGTCAAATCAAATCAAGTGAATTCTCCTTTAAAAATGAAAATTCTTTAATAATTAATCAATATGAATCTTGATGTGAAGAATTTGTCTGAATGAATTTTGATGAAAAATTTCAAAAAAACTTCAAAATTAAACCCTCAATTATAAATGAAATGAATATGATAATTTACAATAAAGATTTAAAAAGAGAAACAAAAATAAAAATGGGTCAGCTTTCAATTTTCAAGAATGAAGAGTGAATGAGAAAAAATTGAGAGATGATGATGAATCATAAAGTTCATAATTTTGATGAAATGAGTGAATGAAATTATGAAGAAAGAATGAAGAGAATGAAAAGAAATTATGAGATAATTAATATAATGTCACAGGGGCTCTTGGGGAAAACAAGAGTGGCCTGGCACTCAGAATTTAGGGAACTCACTTGGAAGTCTCCATAGAATAAAGAAGATAAAATAAAGAAATGAATTTATCTAATAAATATGATGGTAAAAAAGATTAGATGAAATAAGAGAAATAAGAAGCCAAATGGCCAAAGAGCCAACCAAGTAAGTTCTTAATCACTGTTCCAACCTGCCAGAAGGAACAATAGAATTATTAAAGGATATTGCCACCAATATCCACTGACAGGCAAAGAAAGAAAAGAGAAAGGGTGCTAAATTAATGACTTGATAATATCAGTATTCACTAACAAAAATGATAATTTAAATAAAGATATATTAATTAACTGGGGGAAAACCCCCCAGGGTCAAATGAGGCTGGTATATGTGAAAGGGTGAGAGCTTGACTCCTTCAGGCTGGCAGCTGATCTGTATTGAATACTGGAAGCTGTATTGATTTTCTGATGGAATGTATACCTTTCCAAATTGAGAAATTAACTGGGTTGAATGATCTTCCCATGGTGTATGATTGAAATACAGGTCTTGATGAATCCAGACTGCATTGAATGAATATGGCTGCCAAGGAAGATTGATGGATCATTGAAACTTGACAGATTGGTTTGGAACTACCTCTTTAATACCCCTTGAGGATAAATTTCCAGTATTCCCTCGGAGGAATACTGTGAGTGAGAATATACAATGATTACTTGATGGTGTCATTGATATTTGAGAGTAACACTTGTCTTTGAGCCTTGATGACCTTATTAAATGTTGAAATAACCTTGTGAAATTGGTGTCATTGGATTTCTGGTAAAAAAGGATGATAAGGTTGTATAACACCATTTATGGCACCTTTGGTTATTGGAGGGTAGAAATGTCCAAAGGTCTTTTGGAAGGATGCCAGGAGAATATAGTTGAAAATGAGTTTTTGTTGCTTCAGAGGTGACAAAGTGGCTTTTGGATGTTTTGGCCAAATACATCTTATACATAATCAAAACTGTATTTTCCCAAAGTGTGCAATAAATGTGCAAAAATGGCAATTAAGCCCCAAATGGCCAGATATGGAAATTTGGGCATATTTCCCATATTACATGGGAAGATGGTAGAATATGGCTGAATACAGCAAAATTCACAAAATGTGCAAATCTGTATTCAAAGCTTAAAAAGTCAAATGCGGGCTTTTGGGCTGTATTTTCCCTGTTTACTGGAAATTGCATAAGATTTCCCAAAAGCATAAACTGGCCAGGAAAGGCCTGATGATGATGAAGGGGCCAAGTTGGCCTCAGATATTTAGATGGCCATAAAAGGCCATTAGAGCTGAAATAGCCAATTTTCCCAATTATTATGGATATGGCCAAATTGCCATAAATTGGATATGGCATGGATATGCCATATTGAGGTCCAAGAGGTTGAATTGCCATGGTTGTGACAGTAATCAATCTGAATCTTAAAAATATTTGAACAGGATTAAAGAAAAATGTTTTTTTGATATTTCTTTGAAATAATAATATTATTTATGGGAAGAGAGCTCTCAGAGATTAAGTCAACTGGTCCTAATTTATTAAAATCAAAAAAATACTTTAATTTCCAATTAATATTTTTGGAATTATATTTAATTCAACATATACCCCAATTTTTATTTATGAATTTTTTTAAACACGAATAATATTTAATTTTCTTTATGAGAAAAAAAAAGCCACAAAAATCACAAAAAGTGTCTTAAAAAGTGATATTTTCACAAATAATTCATGGAAAATGATAGAGCTACCTCAAAAAAAAGAATTATAAGAAAATATATTATATTTTCATTTATTTTACTATTATTATTGAAATAAAGCCCTTTTTATAATTTTTGGAGAAAAGCATTAGCAAAATCTGCCTTTCTGCTACTCTAAAACAGTTTTTTCTATATTTTTATTTCAATTTTTTGAGTTTTGTTATACATATTTTATGCTTATTTGTTATTTTGAGTTTTTGATTCAATTTGGCATTTTTTTATCTTTTCCTGCCTCTCTCTTTTATATTTTTAAGTAGATTTTGATCTGCTTTGGTATTTTTTTTTAAATCTAAATTACAGTAGTAGGCCTTTACAAGGCCTGCTACTGCAGTTTGTTTCAAATGTGTCTAGTTTATTACAGTACAGGCACATTAATTAATGATTAGTTAATATTTTTGACAATTTTTCACAGATTTACCGTAACTTCCATTTTGGGCCCTTTACTTCAATTTTTGTAGAAAATTACTGATCCCATCCACTAGCAGGGACTTTATTTCCTAGAGCCCACTAATTCTCCTTTGAGCTGATAAATAACACCTCCAAACAATTCAAAGTAAAGAAATATATTTTTTAAAAGAGATGAATTTTGGTGATTATAGTGAAAGTTTATGAGACTAATTAATGATAAAAAGAAGAGGAATACTTAATTTCTGGGAATTTTAATTAATAAATAAAGAAATATATACAGGTTTTTTTATATTTGGAGAAATAATTGTATTCAAAAAGAATATAAAAGCCTTTATCTTTTCTTTCTGAGGTTTGAAAAATTTGAAAATATAAGAAAAAAAATTCTCATCAATCCAGTTTCTTCAGAAAACACCTTGGTTTGGAAAAGCTGATTTTGATGTTTGTGCGATAGTTTTTCAACAAGAAATAACAATTAATATTGGTTAAATGTAATAGTAAGTCGTAAATAAAGACAGATTAAGTCATTTCTCATATTTAATAGTTTTTTTGACTCTTTTTGGGCTGCAAAAAATCTGGAATTGTCTAAATGTAAAATGAATATTGAGAGTAAATTTTCATCTTGAAAGCTATTGATTTAATGATTTAAAGATTAATGGAAATAATTTTCATACAATATATTATCTGCTAGCTCCAAGAAGTTTAAAAAGGAAGAAAATATGGGAAATTATGTAATATTCCATTCTCTTGGAAGAACTTGGAATGCTAGAAGACATTTAAATCATGGGTCTAACCTAGCTCACAGGAAGGGTCCAAGCTAATTTCCAAACGCAACACCTGCTTTCAGGTGTAGCCATTTTTCTCATGGTGACTATAATATTTCTTGTACATGAGATCAGGGGCTAAATTTTATTTCAAGCTCATCTTACCCCATTTTTACTCCCTTTAATTTTTCCTTTGAAAAGAAAACTAAAATAAATTTTGCTTCTGACCCTCCATTTTCTCTTACTTTGATGATAATATATATTTTCCATCAATACTAATATTATTTCTTTAAGAAAAGTAGCTTTAGGAAAATAAAACAAATCCAGATAATTAAAACTTACCACCCCATTTATTTCAAAGAATTTTTCATTAATCAGAAATAATCTTCTCATCTTGAACATAGCCTCTAGATTTTACAAAAAAAAATACAAACATGATTCTATCACTGTTTCTATGTTTTGGTCTATCTTTTGACTTAACTATTTCTCCTAGCTAATATAAAGTGCTAAAGCTCTGCATAAATATGATATTACTCTATTTTTACCCCCTCCAGATTTCCCTCTAGATTGAAAGCTAGCATCATTTCTGCTTATTACCCTCTTTTTCATTTCTATTTGTCTTAATTATTAAATATTTACATTTTAATAAATAAATATTATTGATAAATACATGTTCAATTTTAATATCACTGGTGTTTCTTGTGGTTTTATTTATAAAGGAATATTCTCTGGGATATAATGGATTGGTCAGATTTAAATTGATACAAATATCTTAATAGCAATCATTATTTCAAAATTTGAAATAAAAGAAAAACAACCCCCTGTTTTTGGTATTCAAAATTATTACTTTCATTTACATAGATAACCTGAATTAAATTTTCAATAAACTAATAGATACCATTACAAATTGACTGAAGAAACCCATTGGTCTTTAAATGAGTTTAATAGCTGGAAAACTAGAATCTGGATATAATATGAAATTAAAATTATCATGAAATAATTACTTTGAGCAAATTACTACCGATGAGAAAAGAAGGAGGAAATTTCACTTCATTTAGGTGACCAAATGATTTCAATCCTCAGCTTACATCAAAAGAAAATTATGTACCATTGAGCATGAACTAAGCTTTTTAAATCATAAATTATCCAATATTTATTCTAAGAATCTTTTTCGAAGTAGAATTGAACATTTTGGTTGAATTGATTCCAATAAAATTGGTGAAATTTTCTTTCTTTCAATTTTTCTCTTCAAGAAGAAAAAATTTCTTGGAAAACAACAAATTAATGGCTCCATGTATGAAATAGGATGGCTGTCACCCTTAAATGGTCAATATTTCTTCTCCAAGATAATTTCTTAAAATATATTGCATAATAAAGAAGTCATTTATTTAACCCAATATTCCTTTCAGTTATTCTGAATAATTTCTTCAAAGTATTTTCAATATCAGTATTTAACTAAATGAAAGAACGGATGTAAAAATATAAAATACCAGTATCTCAGTACTTTAATTAATCAGGATTCTTTTATTCTAATAATTTTACTTATAATCTTGATAGATCTAATAGCTTTCCTCACTGTGATAATGATCCATCATAATTTGAATGTTTCCTTTCCATACCTATCAATTACAAATCCGTCCAAAATCCTCTTCTATATTATGATATGATAGTTTTTTCCCCTTTCAAGACCATCTTTTCAATGTAAACTCGACTGTTCAGAGTCCCGGAGCTTCTCAAATCGTTAGGCATTCCGAAAATATTCAATACTTTACTTGATATTCCCATGTTAATAATATTGGGAACTTATTAACGCCCTCAATGTCGATTCAAATATTCCAAAAACCCTTCAAGATTTTCAAATAATTTAATGGAGAGAAACACCATTAATTGAAATTTAAGTATCACAATTTTATTTTCAATATATTATATTCTATATTTAAGTAGTTTTTATTTGTTCCTCAAAGTTACATATCCAAAGAAATTGAATTTTAAATAAAACTGTTTGTGAATCTAACTAATTCTACTTTACTTATAATCATACATCAAAAGGATTATAGCACAATTTACTATAAATTTGATAACATTTGGTTTATTTTTACTGATTATAATATTAGATATCTTATCCAAAATAAAATTATTATGGAATTAATTATTTTAATCTATCAGTCCACTTCATACCCATGTCAAAGAATTTATGATCTCCTGAATTTTGGATAATTTCTCATTACTTACCAAATCAGGTACATTTTTAATATTTGGTAGATAATTCTCTTCATAGATATTATCCCATTCATCACCAATTTAATCCCAAAGATTATTAAGAACTAAAAATCTAAAATACAATATATACATAATTTTTATTTCTGTGAATTTTAAATTTGATTTCAAGTTCCTCTGACAGAAAACCATAAGAGCTTTAGTATTTCAAATGAACTTTAAATAATTATTTGTAATTATGAAAGACATAAGTTAAATTTAGTATTATATGGATTATATTATGCACTTTCTTTGTATTATGAAACAATGGTGATTGAGCTTCCATATGTCAGGTTAGCCAAAAGGTAATTCTTTTATGAATAATATTTTTTACAGCTCATATGAATCCCCATATTTTGATATACACTTGATTTATTTTATTATACTGGCAATACAACATGAAATTAAAATTGAAATAAAATAAAATCTGAACTGAAATGGAGTATATGAAAGTAAAAAAATCAGTTTCAATCATAATATTTATCCAAAGCTATGATGTTATATATCATAGTAATGGTAAAACTAATAGTCAGACATACTCTATTTTACTTTCATAAAGAATTTCAAAATTATTGGGTGGCCTGGTGGATAATTAAATAATACTACCATAAATAAAATAAAATATAATAAAATAAAATAAAATAAAATAAAATAAAATAAAATAAAATAAAATAAAATAAAATAAAATAAAATAAAATAAAATAAAATAAAATAAAATAAAATAAAATAAAATAAAATAAAATAAAATAAAATAAAATAAAATAAAATAAAATAAAATAAAATAAAATAAAATAAAATAAAATAAAATAAAATAAAATAAAATAAAATAAAATAAAATAAAATAAAATAAAATAAAATAAAATAAAATAAAATTGGGAAATACTTAAGATTGCATCAATTTCAGTATTTAAATCCTTTCTTTCTCATTTGGCTGTAAGATGTATGTTTCACCCCACTTTATTAACCATCAAATGATTCTATGTGAATATAGTATTAGTGAAAAATTTCCAAATACCAAAAAAAGCCTCAATATTATCAATTTACGCAATATTACCATTTGCAAATAAGGCTTAAAAGTTCCACTGATATCTGAATATATGTCTCATTGATGAGATTTTGAATTTATGCAAAAGAATTGATAATTTACAATAAGAGATATCAAAGAAATGAATGAGATGTATTTTGTATGACATAGATTTTTGAGCTTTTCATCAGGGAGAATTCCTAGATTATGTTAATTCAATATATACAGAGAGACAAATAATACCCATAGTCTGAGGTATTCATTTTCACAAAATGTATTAAAAAACTGTATATTGTTTTAAATATTTCAAGGAGATTTACTTTTAGTATAATGTACTAATTGTGATGCTAAGATGTAGAATTCTGGAATATATGTTTTTGATATACTTGCAATTTTTTTCTTTTGAATATTTAATAACAGTGTTTTCAGATTTTTCAAGGTTTATATGGATGAGGTTAAAAAAGATGTATTATTGAATATTATGCTAAATTAAATCTGTTTTAAATTTTGTTTTAAAATGAATATAAATTGAGTCAAAGATATGGTCATAGAGTTTATAAAACACACTCAGGATCTTGGAGAAATAACTCAGGAATTTGGAAGGAAAAAAAGGGTTTATAGTGATAAAAAAAATTCCCCATGAGGTGTTTTATTTTGAAAATGACAGAAATTGGATTCAGTATTTTTAAAAATAGATTCAGCTCTTGAAGCTTCAAATTCAGAACATTTGAGAACCCCTAATTTCAGCTTGAATAAAAAACATTACAAAACATTTTGGATGAATAAAAATCTTAAAAAATATTTTTTTGAAAAGAAAAATGAAACTAGCTCAAAAAATAATTCGATACCAAAAGAAAGAATAATTTTTTTTCAACGAAAACAAAAAATGAAAAGAAAAAGGAAACAAAATTCTTAAACTACCTAATTTCCACATTTTTTATTTCGATTCAATTTTTATTTAATTTATAGCCCTATAGTGCTTTGTTGAGCTAAAATTTTGACTGAAAATATTTGGATATGTTTCAGAGATTATCATTCATAAAATGGAAAATCTTTTTTCAAGTATATTAATATTATGAAAAAACCTTGACTAAATATATTCAGAATTTCCGATTTTGATTTTGAAGAGAATTCCTCCAAAAGCTGAAAGAAATATTCTATGCTTCAGATTTTCTAAATAAATATTATCAAGATTACAAAGATAGAAATTCAAATTCCTAGATATGTTTATCTTATTGGAGAGCTCCTTTTTGATTATTATTTCCTACTTAATTATATTAAATAAAGAGCTAGTTTCTTTTAGCTCTCCTCCTTAAATTTGTATTCCCACCCACCCTACTGAAACACACATTCTTTTATACATAGGGAAAGCCCCTGGAGCTATGGCCAACTAGTGGTTATCCTTGGATACTCAAATTTCCCTTACCCTACCTTTGCAGAATTCAATTCCCCACCTCTAGCCTTATCACTAACACACTCCTACGTGTCTAAATCCTACAAGCAGCTTGATTCTAAAAACGTCGGCTTAAAGGGCTCGCTGAATATCCCTTTTTAGCTGTACCCCAAATTTCAAGTGTTTCATGCCTTCACAAACAAAGCCTTCCATCAGCTTCGCAAAACAAGGCTTTTTACTTACAGCTATTTATCTTATATTAAATAGAGAAATACCCATGTGAACATAGTGGAGGACTTAATTTTGAACACCAAAAATAGTATAAAACCTGCTTGTAGTCATAGCTACCATGGAGCATCCCTTTAAATATGCCCATACTTTCAAATTGATCTTCATGTCAACATGAATTCTCAATCCAATAAGGATTTGCTATTTTACCTGATCCATTATTCTTTTATTAAATTTCACTCCAGGAACAAGAATAGAACAAAATATGACTGAGCTTCCACTGTAAGAAAACAGGATGCACCACTCTTTACAATCAAGAGGGATTCCCTTCCTATGTAAAGCTCCCAAATATTTAATAGATCCTTCAAAATAAGCCGGAAAAACATGGACAATTATCCAATCCACAAATTAATTGTTACAAATAAAGAATAGAGCTACCTCTAGTGATAGAAAGGAACCAAGTTTGTATTTTATCATGCACCCTCTATTTTTCACTAAAATGGATTTAAGCCTCTATTAAATCAAATTCCATGGTTTTGCATAAAAACCAAAAACACAATTAGAAATATTGTCTTGAATTTGAATTACTTGCAAGGAATTTTTAAATCTAAAAAGGATTATTTTTATTTCTTAATCATTTAAAATATAAATATTTCAGCTACTGAATTTTGATGAAAGATATAGCTATTTTTCAGTTTAAATTGAGTATTTTTAATATTTGTATCATTGAATAAACTTGATTCTATGAATATTCTTACAGATTATGTTTTTTATTACGAAATGAAGGTGAGGTACCACAAAATAAACTGACACAAAAACAATATTGGTATCATATGTGGCTAAAGATGTAACTACAGAATTAATTTGAATTTTTCTTCTATATTAAAATATTGAAAAATTGAAACACCATAATTGTTATTATATAAAAACAATATCAAAGAGACAAGGGAACAATTCCATATTCCCATGAATTAATATCAGTTCATTTTAAAAATACTAACAGTAGTTTTCTTGATTTTTATTTAATAGGTAAAAATTGAAGGATCAAAGAGAATATCAAGAGTTATAAATAATTGCCAAAAAAATGAAGCGAGAAAAAATGCACAAGAAGCCATATTCTGGTGATTCCCCTTAGCATTTATCTGAAAAAATAGATAGTAATATGAGTATTTAAAAATATATTATTATGAAAACCATTCAGTTCATTTTTTATTCTAGAATAGAAAACTGAGGTCATTATCACATACTTCAAAGGATGTTTTTGTCAAAATAAAATATTATTTATATCAATATTACCAGCTATATCCCATTTTTTATTCCTGAAACCTGACCATCAGGAATAACTTGAAGAATTTAATATTGATTTCCACAACTACCCTGTCCATAGATCCTATAGTACTTCTCTTAGCTATCTATCAACTTTTTATTGAAAAATTTGAGGTTGAAAAAGACATTAAAATTTGTAATTTAACAAAATCAGAAAAATTTCAATAAGGAAGTACTCTGAAAAATATCTTTAATAATGAAATTGAATTTAAATTACCTTTTTTTTATTGGGAGAATTTTTTAGTAAAATCACACAGGCGCTTGTTGAAATAAAATAAGGACTTTATTTAATTTGCCTTGGTTTTTCATTTTTCATTTTGTTTTTGTTTTTTCAAATTTTGTAAGGATTATATAATATTCAATAAATATCAAATATTTTTTCAAAATTTGAATTTGAAGAAATGGAGAATATGGAATTCACTCCCATTATTTGGTAGAAAATGATAATTACACCTATTTAATCTGAATTTCAATCAGAAGCAATTTATTGATTTGTAAAAGAACTAGAAGATAAAGCTTTTATTAAGATGAGTATTTATGTGAAAATTATGTCCAAATTTAATGTTCAATTTGCCCATATATTTGATGAATGCGGATATGGACGTTTAATTTTTCAATAAAAAAAAGATCACAGTAAATTAAGGATTGCTCCCCGGTTCATCCCACCAGTGCGAACTAACCAAAACAGTGCTCTATGCAGTACGGCCCCAACAAATCCCAGTACCCTTAAAATAGGGTCCTGTACAAACCCAGAATTCCCACACGCTCAACTCATCCCAAACAAATAAGTCTGGAACTCTCCATAATTAACAAGGCAATCACTTCAATATCTCAAGATTCAAGATTTGTTTTTTCTTCTTACCTCTTGTTTTCAGCTCACTCACCTCAAAATCTCATCTTATTACTATACCAAGAGTCTGGAACTTATTTTAAAAACATACCAAATTACTTTTTTAATCACCGAATGAAGTCTAATCTATCCCTTTTACCTGATTGGTTGGTTTTCTCTTAATTAAAGAACCAATTAAACAACAAAATGTGTTATGCATTGAAAAATTGAGGGAGAAGTTTCTCCATCAATTATTTTTTCCACCAATATGAAGCAGAAAAACATTTCAATGGATGTGGATATTGAATTTCGACTTGACTAACCAGAAAAATTATCATTACTGCACTTATATCCTCCTCCAGTGAAACCTCAGGGTAGTCAGCACCTAGTTCTGACTCCACCACTATCTATAAATTTGTGATATTTCTGGAAAAGCTTTGGAACTTTTCCTTCATATACGTATCCTATTTCTGATTCATCTTAAGGCAATGGAAGCTCCTTTGAAGATTAAAATACACAAAACAATAACCCAGAAACCATTGAATAAAACTCACAATTAACTTCAAAAATTCAAGGGGGAAGTAATGGGCTACAGCACTTTGAATATGAATAAACACTGCAATAAATGTGGTTTCTATTTTGAAGTGTGGGAATCCAAATGTCCTGAATCGATCAATTCTAATATGGGGGCCAAATAATTTGCCAAATTCCAGGATAAATTATCAAAAGACTTAGCCAAGTCCCTTGTATTGATCCAGGTTTCCTTCTTGAGATCTTAATCCCCTTTGGTATGCCATGTCTTAAGCCAAATTTCCCAATTTTTGAATTATTTCTGCCATGACCACTCAAATTTATTTTGAGAATAAGCAGAGGTTAATAGAAGGAACACAACACTTATCTTACACTAATCCTTTGTGTACCTCTGTGTATTTTTGGAAGACCAAGGACCAATCACAGAGCTGCTTTGCAATTTCAATGCAATGGATTGATACTCTTACTTATGTTTTTTAAAAGAAAGTGGTTTCCTTTGAGGAAAGTGGGACTTATATATTTAATTTCTTTTGAGTCTGAGAAAATCCCCAAGTAAAAGAGTATTTCTGGTTCCCATACTGGGGTAGAATTAGTGTGGAACATATGGGATGCACTAGCTGAGCAAGGAATGATCTTGAAACTCTATAGTATCACAGGAGATAATTCAGCAGATAGTATAGCAATGAACACTGTTCTCTAGAAAACATTTTTGAGAATTTGTATTAACTGGCCCAAGGGCACAATATTTTTCTTCTGTTCTTGCCATGTAATCAATTATATGGGAAAGGAATTTTTAGCTTATATGGGGAATCTTAGGTATTAGGATTGAAAGCTATTTGACAGCTATATTGGCACCAAAAAAGAACCATTAGAGGATATAAATGATAATAATGAAATCTCTCAAGGTGACATCCAAAGTGAGTCTCCTTGAACTAACTCCAACCACTCCAAAAGCAATTTCTTATATTAATATCTGCCAGTGGAAATAGAAAAGGAAAATCTCTCCTTTGGAAAGATAGTGAAGAAAACATTATGACAGCCTTTGAATGAGCCCACAATTGAAGCACAAGACAAACTGGCAGAAGTGGAAATATTTGTTGAGCAGGAATTTGTTCCAAGTGACCATGATGACTTCACAGCTCAAGAAGACAATCTCATAGCAGGTAAGTTACTTCTCTGGAAATTAAATTAACTTATAGAAAGAATAAATTGTTTAGTCTTTCATACTTTCTTAGCCAAAAAGACTATTGTGTGTTTTAGGAAGTGTCTGCACATTCATTTGGGGATCATAAAAGCAGAGGGATCTATTGATTAAAGAATAGAATAAGATTTAGTATTCAGAATTCTTGCCAATCACCATTCTAATGACCTGTTGGAAGTAATTCATCCATAAAGTCCACAGGGCACATTGTCTGAAGTTATCTCTTCAATTTTATACAACTTTGGCAGAAAACAGCAAGTACCAGCTCACCAAAAGCCATTTGATCTCAAAGGAATTAATGGAACCAATACCCCATGTTTTTTAAAATTTCTGAAATGTCTTCCAAACCACAGTACCCATGAAACAGCTCATCTTACCATACTATTAAGTATTGTTAAATTGATTATCACATTATTACAGCTTTATCCCCAATACTTGGTTTCAGGTGTGTGGGGCAGCTCATCATAAATTATATAAGTCTTTTGAAATGGAGTTAAGCAAAAAAATACTCTAATTTATTGTATATTCAAGCAAAAATATTGGAAGGGCATCTTGAAAATTTTGAGAGTCCCCATAAATTGATTGAATAAAGTGATGGAAGTTTGGACTTTCAAATATGCCTCATTTATCAACAATAAAAAGATGCAAAGACAATTCCATCATTTGAAGAAATTCTCTCCAAGGTATGAGTGAAACTGAGGACTCATACTTACTTTTGCACTTGAATAATACACTCATCAATATCAACTACAAAATTCAAAATGGTAAAGGTAATAATTTGTTGTTTTATTCACATAATCTGCACCCAATAGCAAAAGGCAAGACCATCATAGCTTATTGTAATGTATGTTTTATCTCCCCTCACTTTTTGTGTCACTAGGCTGACTCATATTATGACTGCTTCTGACTGGTAACTTTCCCACATTGGGGAAATTTCTTTACAATACTTAAGCATTGCATCTATTTCTGCATGTGTACAAAGAGTTTTGTCTCATAGTGGTAGACTTTGAAAACCAACTAATTCAGCTTTAGGCTCTTGGGAACCTTTGACATGCCTCCAAGAAAGGTTGGATTGCCCGGAGCCTCCTTGCTAAATATCTCATGTTGTAAGGTTTTTCTATGAAACTCTTGATAATAATAACAAATATCACAAGTACTATGACTGTCATCAGTATAAAATATAATATAATTAAATATCATAACGAAAAATTAATATTATTATCAAAAATAATCATCTACAAAAAAAAGAATTTAATTATTATTAAACAATTTAGGAATTATAATAAATTATAATTATTATATTATTATTATAGTAAGTAAAAGCTATGATAATAAGAATGTATAAAGCTTGTAATGAGGAAATTATTCATGTAAAATATTAATACCTAACCACTTATAAATAATATAAATATTATTTATAAAGTAAATATCCCACAAACTGTGCAGTAATAATTCTTAGAGAAAAATTATATATATATAAACCAATACTAGATAAAAAAGATATAGAACTTGAAGGAAAACTCACTTATAATATCTATTTAATAAAATAAGTAAAAAAAGAACAGCTATAGTATTAAATAATTTTTGGAAGTTAAAAAATTCCATAAATCAATATTTCAAAAGATAAAACAGCCTTTTATGAGAAAAAATAACATTTAAGAGTTTTTAAGAGGAATTTTTGGATTCTAAAAGATATTTAAGATGATAATTTTATAAGATAAAATGTAGTATTGGTTATTAAAAAAATAATCTGATTTATATGATTTAAATTGTTTAATTTGAAATCTCAAGGAATAAAATACTTAGTACATACTTTTAATAATAAGATTTTATATTTGATAAGACTTTACCTGCTTAAATTTCTAATATTATTGGATTGATAATTGGTTGTTAGCAAAGAAAGTGATGTAAAGGCTATTTTTATTCCTGCATACAAGCTCTCATAATTCATAATGGATATAAAAGGTGTTCTTAGGTCAAAACTGAAAAACAATGATTAAAAATAAGGTTCTTAACTTAAGGTGATTTATTTTTAATTTCAATTCAGATTTACCAGTGTTATTCTTAAATTCAACTAGCTTTAATCCTCTTTTGGGTAATTTTTCAAATTTTGAATATGAAATAAGCTTATTTATACTGAATTTCATCACATTAACAGCTTAAAAATAAAGCTTCAAGAGGCAATTCTTTCAGCTTCATTTTTAATTAATTTTCAAAGAAATATTTATTTTCTTTAATAATAATTAAAAAAAGTTAATTTAAAGGCTAATTACCAATTAAACCTGTTTAAGAAAGATAATCAAAATTTTATTCATACATAGATAACATTAAATTGTAAGCTGTGTGAAAACTTCAAGAAAATCCATTAAGATTTGTATTCTTAATGAATTTTTGATCTCATTACTATTTTTCCATGTGAAATAGAAATACACACCAAAACTTAATTTTTGATAAAGTTTGAAGCTTCTTTAGTCTTTAAAAGTTTTTAAAACCTTGATTGAAAGATTGCATATTGGTATTTACCCTTTGGCAGCTTGAAATTCCTGTCTAAATTGGGATAAAACCATTTTAAACTTTGATATTTGATCAAAGTCTAATATAAAACTTTAATTAAGGTCTAAAATCCTCCAATACAGGTGAAAATCCTTAATTGAGTCCTTGCAGATATTGGAAGTTGGGTATCCTGGCTCTATTTGGTCTTTTTACTTTGTCCCACCTTTATGCTTTGTTTTTGCCCTTTTATTTATTTAAAGCAATACTATGGCCTTAAACCACTTGAAATTGAGCTCATGAAGGATTTGCATCCTGTATGGAAAATCCTTACCTAATTCAGTAAATATACACAAAATCTTGATTTTAACTAAAATTTTGGTAAGTTTGCATAAACCTTATGCAACTTTAAATTTAAGCTTAAGTTTAACAACTTCAAAAAATGATGAAAAATTTGAAATTGTACTGTGAGCTTATTAAATCTTCTAATAACATAAGAAGTATCCATTTTTGGTTATAACACCCTATGGGTATACCCTAGGTTATTATTGGTACGGAATTCAAAAATGACATAATAATTATAAATTCCAAAATAAAGTTATGTTTATTTTTTGTTATTTTTTGCTTTGAGATCAATTGATAAGTCCATTTAAGACTAAATTGAATGTATAATAATTCATCTTTGGACTTATGGGTATGTCATACATATCTCCCAAGCTCACATTCCCTACCACCAAAAAAATTGCACTACAATTTTTAATTGAATAGTATACCCCAAATTGAATTGGGGGGTAAATTCCACTGTCCAACCTCTCTACTTATAATTTTGTGTATGTAAAGCACACAATTCAAACCTTTCATTGAGGTATTGTTCTTCTCTCATGTCTGAATCTTCTGAGAAACTTCTGGGAATCAGGTATTTTACTTTCTGAAAGCCACTAATCTTCATGTTGTGGGTTTCTGTCCCTGACTAATTATTTTCTTCCATTTTTTCTCCTAAGTATTCTTTCTTTATATAATTTAAGCACCATTTTTTCTTCACTTTGATCAAGTGGTGGTACTTTCAAGGGTGTTTCATTTCTTAAAGGAAATGATTCCTTATCACTTGCAGTATAATGCTTTACTAGATTAACAGGGAAAGTTTGTTGTTAATTTTCCAGCTCTCCTGTCAGTTCTACTTGTACTGAATTTTTCCCATGAAGGGCTTTAATAATAAATTTTCCTTAAAATGGGTATTTCAACTTCTTTTCACCTTCAATATTATTAATTTTCAAGGTTGAAACTAGTATCAAGTTCCCTACTTTGAGTTCTGGGGTTTTATGACTTTTATCCCACTTTTTCTTAGCATGTTCAAATGCATCAGTCATTTTTTTGTTTTCATGATGCCTCAATTTATCAAGCAGTAGTTCAACTCTTTATGCAGCTTCATGAATATCAGCTAAGTCTTTCTTCAAATCATCAACCGGGAGTTTAGGGTTCCATCCTTATTCCAACATTGCAGGAGTATTGCATGTTGAAGCATGGATGGAAGTCTTGTAGGAGAATTCCAATGCTGATATAAGTGTACACCAATCATGGGTAAATACATCAGGATCCTTGAGCTCCAGGCCATAAGCACAAAATCATATGATTGTGTTCTCAATGTCTTGAATCATTCTTTCTTCTAATACATCAGTTTGTGGATGGTAAGCTGTTGAGAATGCTAGTTTTTTGCGCAAAATCTTATGTAAATTTTCCCATAAGGCTGATGTAAATCTTGGGTCTCTATCACTAATTATATTTTTAAAGAGACCAGTATGAGATATTACTCTTTTCCAAATTAAAAGATCTGTGTCATCTTTATGGAATTGTAGAAATATTGGAGTTTTGTTGTACCTCTCTACAATAAAAAGACATGCACTAAAAAGATTTTCACCACCAGGTGGTAACAAAGTAACTCAATCCATGTGAACCACTTCCCAAGGGGTATTGGGTTCTTGGATATGAATCATTAATCCAAATCTTTCACCAGTAGTCTTATTGGCCTTTTGACACCTGTCACAACTATGACAGTATTTAATTATATCTTTTCTCCAAGATTTCCACCAAGCACATGTCTTAATTCTCTCCATTTTTCTGTTTTAAGACAGATGTCCAGAATAAATTTTGTCATGGAATGCTAGTAATATTGTGTTAATTGAAATTCTACTACATAAGACCATTAAAAATGGTTTTTATACCTATGATATAAGATACCATCAAATAAATGGAATCTGACCTTGCCATATGATGTTTTTCATATATTATCCAAAGAATTATCCAAAGCTGTATCTTTGCAATCTTTTTCAAGTAGAGAAGTAAGAATATGACAATTCCTGAATCTCTTATGTTAATTAATTCAATTAGAATTTGAGGTTCTGCATTTTCAGGAACATAAGAAGGATTTTCAAGTGTATTGGTTAATTACCATCTACTCAAGCCATCAGAATTCTTTTGAATATTTCCAGCTTTATGTACTATGGTCATATTACCTCTATACTCGTGTATAGAAATATTAAAGCTTAACATGTGTCTGTTTGGGGTTTTAATGTTAAGAAGTTATTTAACGGCATTAAGATCAGTAATTACATCAAACATACTACCATGAAGATAATGATTAAGTTTTTCCAGAGCCCACACAAGGAGAAGTAACTCCATTTGGCTTGCTGAATATCTAGCCTCAGTAGTTTTCATTTGTCTTGAAATAAAACAAACTGGACCCTCATAAGGCTTGTAATTGAAAATTTGGAATTGATGAAGATCTGCACCTAGACCTTCACCACATGAATAAATATATAGCTTGAAAGGAAGCTTCCAGTATGGAATCAATAATAAAGCTTCATTGATTAAGGCATACTTTATCTTTTCATATTCTTGAATCCTTTCTTGTGTCATTTCAAAGACAGTTTGGTAATCACAAATTATATACAATGGTCTGGCATGAACTTTAAAATATTCAAGGTTTTTACTGTAATAACTAGAAATCCATAAGAAAGAAATCATTTCTTTCTTGTTCTGGGGAATTTTTTTCAATAATGCTGCAGCCAATTTGTTTTTATCAACACCAAGGCTTAGTCCTGAAACTACATATCCTAGAGGTTTTAGCTCATGAAACCCAAAATTTCATTTTTAAGAGATATTTTTAGGGTGTTGGTAAACACACGTAAGCTTTTAGTAAAAACACGTAAGTGACCTTAATTTTCAAAAAAAATTCCTCAGGCTCAGTTTTGAGGTTTTTTTTAATTTTTTTTTGCCATATTTTTCCCGACTTGGCATGTCAATACGCACAAATTTTTTCAAAATTTTTTTTTTTGCCAAATTTCACAAATTTGGCCAATATGCCAAAATGGCATATTTTTTTCAAAAATTCATTTAAAATCTTCCCACTTATGAATTTCCTTCATTTTTTTTTAAAATAAAGGGTTCAATGTGAAGAATAAAGAACAAGAATCCCATAATTTTGGGAATTTTTTTGGGTGGGACAAGTGAAGGTGCAAAAAGAGTTTTTTTTTCAAATGTTTTTTCCCGTCATTGTAATATGCCTATTTTTAAAAAGTGAATTTAATAACTTCCCACTTATGAATTTCCTTCATTTTTTTTTTAAATTAAAGGATTCAATCTGGACAATAAAGAACCAGAAGCTCATGAATTGGGAAAATTTTTTGGGTGGGACCACAAGTGAAGGCGCAATGGGTGTTTTTTTTAACTGTTTTTTTTCTTGTGTGTAATATGACTATTTTCAAGTACAAAACTTCCACATGTTTGATAAAAAAGGAGACTGAGGTGGGATTTAAGCAATAAAAATGACTGAGGAGGGGGATAATTGGCATAAATTGTATATACAAAAATCATTCAATCAGAATCAACCTCCAAAATAGTGGGTTTTTTCTGAGAGGGGGGAGGAAGATTGGACAAATACAACATTCTGTGTTTCTTAAATTTATCAGCCCACCCCAGGGCTTGTTTTTGGGCATGAATCTCCCAGTTCACAGTAATGGGGGGGACTGGATAAACTTTAGAAATGATGATGTCCAATGGAACAAAATGAGCACAACTATTCAAGAAGCAGATGAAAATGGGGGGATTATCATTTGGAGGACAGAAATAAGGGAAAAAGGAAAAAGATTGGGCTGTGGAATAAAAGAAAACTGGTCTTTTATACTTATTTGCAATTGGATCCCCCATGTCAGGCATGGACATCCACTTGCTTTTTGGAGCCTGGCCAACATCTTCATACCATTCAATTCTTTCCAAATAAGAGGATACTGAGGGAATTAAGGTGTTCATGGCTTCATAAAGGTCTTGATTTTGGTGAATTTCTTCAGCCAAGTCACCTCTGACATCAGCCCATTGATCTTGAGTCTTGTAAATGTAGTGGGAAACTGTTCTGTAGCCACAGTTTCCATCACCCTGGACATTGATGGCCTTGAAAGTGTATTTCAATATAAGCTTGGGCAAGTCTTCTGAGCCAGTTATCTGATAGCATAAGTTCAAAAATTGAATAAATATCAAAATAAACAACATAAAATTACATTAAAAAGAATCAGAAACTCACAAACAGCTTGGAGCATTCATCACTTGTGTGATAGTTGCTTTGACAATGCTCACAGGTCAGGTAAATTGCATCATAGATATTCAAACTGATGGCAGGCTTGTGTGATTTTCTTTGTGATGTTTTGCTTCCAATTGCCAATCTTCTGGACCTTCTAAGGGTTACTTCTGATTTATTTAATTCAGTTGCTGAGGGTAGTGAATCTGATGAACTGATGGATTTAGATAATGAGTCCTCAGAATCTTCAGAATCTTCAGATGAGTCCACTTCCATAATTGGAGAGGGGACATTTGACTGGGATCTTGAAGTTGTTGTGCTGGTCACTTTTGATGGGGGTCTTCCTCTTCTCTTGGTTTGACCCTCAATGATTTCAAATTTTGAAGGTTCTCTTTTGTTTTTATTCTTGGCTCCTTGGGGTCTTCCACGGATATTCTTGCATTCTAGAGGGTCTTCATAATATTGATCATCCTCTTGACTCTTGGGAATTTGATCAAATGGGACTTTTCCAGTCAAAACATCTTGAAAATGTTGGAGTATTTGGGTGATTTCTGCCATTGGTCTTTGAAACAGGTCTTCCCCAATGTCTTCAAATATTTTCTTGGCTTCATTCTTTCTTTCTTTTTCAACACTTTGATCATCACCTTGAAAACCAGTCTGAGAAGAATATGACAAGTAAAATCAGTTAATAAGAAAAAAATAATAAGAAGAAATTAAAAAACCCTCACAGGCAAATTCAAATGCCACTGAGGATGGAAGTCTGATAATTCAAGCCTTTGGCGCTTGGCAAATGCCTTTTGGGTCTTATGCTTGCAAGGAATGCCTTTATAATTGTTGTATTTGTTGGTGCATTTTTCCTTTGGAGGAAATTTTGTTTTGAAATTTTCAAAGGCAATCTGAAGAGCATAATGAGACACCTTGCCATTGAGGGCACAGATGTGTGGAGGAAAATTCTTGACATGGACAATCATTTCTTTGGAGATTCTGTTGATAATTTCAATAAATTGTTTTCTGAATGCCATGTGGAGTTCCCTGACTACCTCCAGGAGAGTACCAGTGGACTTTTGTAGCCAAAGTTTAACCATGGCATGGGCACCTTCAACTCTGGAGGTGGAGTCCACACCCAGGTGGCAATGGTGGTTTGTCCAGGCTGGCACATAATACTCCTTTAGAGGAAGCCAAGTATTTTCCAAATACTGCAAGACCTCAGCATTTTTAACTTGCTTTTGAAGCTTCTTCCAGTTGTCTTTGAAAGACTTTTCAGTGGGTGAATACATAAGCTGAGAAAAGAATCCCAAAGTCATTAATAAAGACAATAATAAGAAAAAAAGTGAAATAAAATGACATAAAATGAAGAAGTATATTACTTGATTCCAAAGGCCCATAAATTTTTCAAAATCAGTTCCATGACCAATTTTCTTCATGCAATGAGCAGATACATCCTTGTTGATGTGCCAAATGCATAGCATGACTTTGGAGTCTGGGAAGAGCTTCTTAAGAGAGTTTTTCAAGGCCAAATCCCTGTCAATAACAATAACTGGGGGGGAACAAGATTGGTGTTGTTTAGGACCTTTTCAATGTATTGATTTAATGCCCAAGTATATGAAGTTTCATTTTCATTCTTCATCAAACAAAAAGCCCCAGAAAAGGTCTTATTTGTTGAGCTGAATCAAACAATATGAAAAAGAGGCATTTTGTACTTATTAGTTTTATAAGTACAATCCATAAGAATGACATGAGGAAAGCCATGAAGAAGTTTTATGGCCAGGGGGTGAGTGAAAAACAAGGAGGTAATGTGTCCCTCAGAATCCCTTGCAGAGGACCAAACAAAATTTTCTTCTTTGAGAGTGTCAATAAGAGCATCAATGGGCCTTCTGCCTTGCAGTTTGTCTTTCTTTATTTTCTTGACTTGGTTATAAATGTCTTGAAGGATTACAGGCCTGTCAGACTCCCTCTGGCTGCATAATTGGGCCTGAATTTGCCTTGGCATGAGCAGTGATTCAGACATTTGAGCAATTTGGTATGTTTCTTGCTCATTGAATTTCCTGAAAGCAGGATGTGCCATGATATTTTCAGTGGCATCATGGCTATGTTCAGGATTTTTGACTTTAAGAGTCCAAGTGGTGCTCTTGGCATATTCCCTGGCATAAAGTCTAAAAGGACAGTCAAGCTTTCTTGAGGTGACTGTTTTGGAGGGGCTTTTGTTGGGATTTGGGGTGCTAGACCTATCACAACATATTTCAATTTGGTTGTGGGTCATATTGGACCTCAAGGTGGACACAGCATACCCCTGAGCCCTGGCAACATTATGCACATGTTGCCAAAGAAGCTCAAGGGTCTGAAATTCACCTTCAGTGGGGGGTTGGAGCATTTTTGAATGAAAAATATGTGTAAAAGTGAAAAAAAGGGGGGATTTGGGGATTTGGAATGGGGTAAGAACCTTTCGAAGTGTGAAAAAGAGGTGAAAAAAGGTGTGAAAAATGAACAGAAGGGGTTAAGAGTGAAAGAAAGTGGTTTAAATATGGGATTAATGGATGAGGGAAGGTAAACAATTGGAAATTTGGAGGCTTGAAAGCAGGTTGTTGTGGTGGAAAATGCAGTCTTTGGGTGAAAAAAAGAAAAAAAAGTGTGAAAAGCTTTGCAAAATGGCTTTGGTAATGCTGTTTTTCCAAAAAAAAAACAATGGTTTGGGGTGGGGATAATGTGGATTGTTGGGGTGTTTGGGCTTTTTTTTTTGGGGGGGGGGGGCTGGGCAAAAAAATTTGAAACAATTTGGAGTTAGAGAGGTTTTGTGGGGAAAAAAACCTCTTTTGGGCATGCTTTGGCCCAATACAGGCATTGGTGTGTTTCATTTTTAATTAAAAATGGGCCCAGGGCACCCCTTACGTGTTTTTACTAAAAACTTACGTGTTTTTACCAAATTATGGCCAAAACACATAAGTTTTTAGTAAAAACACGTAAGCTCTTACGTGTTTTTACCAATACCCTATTTTTATTCTCACTTGAATAATATTTTTAAGTATTTATGAAAGTATCTCTAAATGAAATTTCCAGGTTTCTGAACAGATGTGAATGTCATAAATATATATGATTAACCATCCCTCTGAAAATTGCAGTGGGAAGATGGTATTCTTCATTCTTTGATAATAATAGGGTGCAGCTTTAATTCCAAAAGGCATCCTCAATTATTAATAAATACCACAATGAGAAATGATTCTCAATAATTTTCTGAAATGAGGTGTCAAAACATCTTCCTGAAATCCTTTAAGAGCATCCATAGAAGTGATAAATCTTGCTTTAGATAATTGAGTCAAAGTCTCATGGATTCTATGCATTGGATAAATCTCTGGAATTGTGTAGGTATTTAATTTTCTAAAATCACCAGCCATTCTTTATTTATAATTATGCCAAGTAATGATTACAGGGGCTGTGACTTCTACTTCCTCATTGTGTCCAACATTTCTGAGAGCTCCCAGTTTCATAAGCTCATTAATATGAGTTTCTAATTCTTCTCTAGCTCTGAGGCTAGCTGGGTAAGCTGGTCTTCTTAATAGTGGAGGATAAGGTCTTTCCACATTAAGCATGATTTCTACTTCATGGCCTTTGATATCCCATAGTGGCTCATTATTAGAAGGAAAGGCTTCTCTATATTGAAATAAGATTTCAAGAAGATCTTCCTTCATTGTTAATGTTAATCCAGAACTGATTTTTTCTTCAATCAATTGATCTTCCACAAATTTTTCCTTGTTGAGATTTTTTACTTTTCTTATGAAAGTTGTTTCTCTTTTCTCTAGAGGAAAAGAAATTTTTTGTCTTTTATTTCCTTGTATAGTGAAATATCTGTCTTTATGATTATCAATATTAATACCATAAATATTAAGATAATAGTTCCCAAGTATAAAGTGTTGTGAAGTGCAGTTATTCATAACAACAAATTCAACATTTAGTCTGAGACTTAATGCAGGGTGAGGAAATATTGTTTCTAATTCAAGAATGCCAAAAGGGTGCATATCCTGGCTAGCACTTCTGAGTTTTATACCTTCAATTGGCATAAATTTCTCTTTCCCATTTTTATAAATGTTTTCAAGGATATTTTCACCAACAAAAGTGCATAAAGCACCTGAGTCAAGATGTATCTTGGCCTCTCTGGTTTTTATCACAATATTAGTGATGAAAAATGATCCAGATGTATAACCTTGACCTCTAGCAGGCTTAGTTCTCTGAATTTTAGCATCTTGCACATATATGAGATCAATACATTACTCACTATATTGTGGTAATTGAGTATGCACTTCTGTGACTTCAAAGGATACATTAATGTTCTCTATATTAAGCTGATCTGGTAGGTTTTCTTCTTCAGAATTATTATAATCACTTTCATGTAAAGATAAATTATTTTTTTCTTTTGTGTCTTCAGTTTTTTTTGATTTCTATCTCATTGATTCTTGTTTTCTTTAGACAAGTATTACCCAAATGAGATGTACTTCCACATTTATGAAATTTCAAAGGATATCTGTCTTGTGGTTTATTTGGTGTTGAAATTGGTTTCCCACTAGCTTTAGTGTCCATTGGGGGTTTATATCAATTTCTACCAATTTTTGTTCTGGTAGTGATGTCTTCCAAGGCATTTATATAATCTTCTGTAGAGAAAGGCTCAATAAATTTGCTTCTTATAGAATTCTCTAGGTCACCACTACATTTTCTTGATATCCTTTTATGTACCATTGGTTCAGACATATCAGGATGAAGGAAATTTAATCTGTCCTGCTTCTTAAGAGACCAAGACATGGGCCTGTCCCTCTCAATATTAAAAATGGCTTCTTCAAAAGAGTTTTTCATTCTAAATCTGGAGGAATCATTTTCCCATTTGAAGATAATTTGTTCTTTCCACCAAGGCTAGAAATGTTTACCATGGTCTTGTCTCATTTTAAAATTCCATTTCTTTGATTATTTGGTAAATAATTAGTTTAATCTGGAACTTATTTATTCATCTGGTATGTTAAAGCCTTCTTTAAACATATCAATTTTTTTCATAAATCTCATATGATTCTATTTCCCTTCACCACTGAAGGTTTTCCATTCTTCTAATATGGGAATTTCCTTATATTTAAAGTCAGATTCCACCTCTGTATTTCTTGAAATTGTATTATGTAATTCATTATTCAAGCTCAACACATTTCTGTCAAGAATTGGTTTAGACTATCTTGGCAGCTCATTTTTCAGTTATATATTGTTGATAATTGATTGGATATCTTCTTCCAATTAAAGTCTTTAGCTATCACTTTTTTCAAATTGTTCTTTAAAAAGAGCTGCATTGTAACAAGTTAAATTTTCCAATTTTTGAACTTGTATTCTTAAATCTTTCAATCATTTAGTAATAAAAAAATAGAATTATCATCTGGCTTATTAAGCAGAGTGACTTTGAACTCAATTCTTTTATAAATATCTTTCAAATCTAAAATATTTTCTTTATTTACATTTTATAGACCCATAATAGTCTTTTGTAACTCTTTAACTTATAAATTTTCTCCACCCAGCTTTTGTTGGATATACTCAAGATTGTTAATATTTTCCAAAATTTCTTTATTACAAGCTTCACTGTGAGATAAAAGCTTTACAAGGTCTATTTCTTTGGAAAGGATTGATCAATTCTTTCCTCCTCCTTGTTTTGGAATTCCATTGAAGCTCTTGCCATATTGAACACATTTTCCATGGCTGTCTTTTCTCTTTGGAATTTGGTATTTCTGAGGGTAAGGCTTGTTCCATTTTGGCTTTTCCTTTTTTTGTCCTTCCTGATTGCTCTTTGGGTCTTTCTTTCCCTTTTTTGGAACTTTTTGAGGCATATTTTTCCTTGTGGAGGCTTTAGGAGCTTCTACAGGGCTGTTGTCCTTCTTCTGGTCCTCTGAAAAAATGCTTTTGTTTTTTGAAGAAGCTTTTATCTTCTGGACTTGGCCTTTGCAAGACATGGGTGTCCAGCCCTTCAGAAGGTCCTCTGCATTTTCTTGGACAATCAACTTCTTCACTTGAAGATAATAGTTCCTTTTCCCTATCCAGAGGCTTGGAAGAAGTTTCCATACCTGCTTTTTTGCCACCATAAACCATTTCTTGTACTGAGACTGGTATATTTCTACTTTTTCCTGTTGAAAGTTGTTCAGATCTGAAATAAGGAATAGCATTTATATCAGCTTCTGGACTCTAAAGGAGAGTTTACAAGGTTCTGGCTAACCTTTGGGAACTTGTGGAAGTTCTGGAATCCTCCATTTGTGCCTCTCCTCTGAGCTTATGCTTTTGTATTTTGGATTTATGAGTTGAATTTCCAGTTAAAGATCCATTTGATTGGATGGAGTAGTTACTTACACTTCTATTAAGAGTAATTTTCTTTCAATTCAAAGAAAATTGGACTAATAAATGGATTTAATTCACCTGCTGAACCTTTAAAGGGTTCTTTTGTAAGTAAACCCCTTGGTACTGGACTTGTCTTAATTCAAATACTTGAGTCAGAAGAGCTTTCCCTTATGTATGACACTAGGTAAAACAAATAGGATAAGTTATTTTATCAATAAATAATAATAAAAATAACATATTAACTCAGCTTATTGAATAAATTTTTTTAATTTAATTTATGGCAAATTGTGTCATCAAGAAAGAGAATTGTCTAAAGAATAAAGAAAAGTAATTTTAAGGAAATATTTTTAACTTTGAAATTTTTTATTTGATTTTTTATTTTCTTTAAAGGAATAATAATTATGCAATGAATAATTTATTAATAAAAACTTTATTATTATTCACTTTATACAACGATAACTCAAAGAATAAATTTCAAGTCTGTGATGTAAAAAAGCCACTAGTTAGACAATAGAGATTTATTCTAAATCAATCAATAGTATATTGTTCCAAAAAATATTCTTAAGAAAAATTGATTTATTAATATCTTGAAGATTATTCATAGAGTATAAATCCCCAAAAAGCCAAAATTAAGGTAAATATGCCAATTTTACGTCAAAAAACAGTAAAATAAGGTCTATAATGTCATTTATGTCCCAAGAATTGGTTAAAATCCCTTCCAGGCCCCCAAATGTAAGGTCTGTCCATTAAATCTTTATAATAGTAAAAAATATCAAGAGTCAAATGACTGTCCTCAGTAGAAAATATAATATAATTAAATATTATAACCACAAATTAATATAATTATTATTAAATATTTGATAATAAAAAGATCTTAATAACTATTCTATTACTATTATATTCACTGAAATTTATAATAAAGAAAATGTATAAATCTCTTAATGAGACAAGTACATATGGAAAATATTAATACTTATAAAAGAAATATGAAACACACTGTGCAGAGATAATTTTTAGAGAAAAGTTATGTATAAAAAACCAATACTAGATAACAAAGATATAGAGCTTGAAATAAAACTCACTTATAGTATTTATTCAATAAAATAAGTCAAACAACAACAGTTTTATTATCAAATAATGTTCATAAGTTAAAAAACACCAAAAATCAATATTTTAAAAGATAAAACAACTTTTTATGAAAAAATAGGATCTAAGAGTTTTTAAGAGGAATTTGTGGATTTTAAAAGATAATTAAGACAATAATCATTATAAGATCAAATGTATTATTAGTGATTAAAACAACAATCTGATTTCTATGATTTCAATTGTTTAGCTTCAAATTTATAAAGAGTAAAAGATTTAAGAAATAATCTTAATAATAAGATTTTATATTTACTAAACCTTTACCTGTTTAAATGTCTAATATTGTTGGATTGATAATTGGTTATTACCAAGAAAGGTTATTTAAAGGCTTTTTTATGCCTTCAGAACAGCTCTCATGATTCACAATGGATATATAGGGAGTTCTAAGGTCAAAACTGGAAAACCATTCCTAAAAATAAGGTTCTTAACTTAAGGTATCTTATGTTTAATTCCGATTTGAAGTTACAAGTGTTATTATTAGCTCCAACTAGCTTTAATCCTCCTTTTGGCTAATTATTCAAATTTGCAATATAAAATAATTTTATTCATATTAATTTCATCACATGAGAAACTTAAGATAAAGTTTCAAGCAGAAATCTTGTAAACTTAATTTTTAATTAATTTTCAAAGAAATCTTAATTTTCTTCAAGAAGAATTAAAAAGGTTAATTTCAAGGCTAATTACTAATTAAATATGCTCAAAAGTTATACTTAGGATTTAATTTATACACAGATAGAATTAAATTTTAAGCTGTGTGAAAACCTCAAGCAAATCCATCAAGATTGGTATTTTTGATGAATTTTTGAAGTTGTTGCTATTTTTCCATGTAAAATAGAAAAACACACCAAACATTAACTTTTGATAAGGTTTTAACACTTATAAATTTAAATTTTTAAGCTTATTTAAGCTGTGAACGTTTCTAAGAACTTGATTAAAAGCTTTCATATTGGGATTTACCCTTTGGAAAATTGAAATTCCTGTCTAAATTGGGACAAAACCAGTTTAAAATTTAATTTTTGATAGAAGTCTAATCTGAAATTTTGAATAAGTTTTACAATCCTTCAATACAGGTGAACAACCTTAATTTAGTCTTTTCAGAGATCAAAAGCTGGGTACCCTGGCTCTATTTGGTCTATTTCCTTGGTCCCACCTTTCTGCATTGTTTTTGCCCTTTTCTTTATTTGAATACATACTATTGCCTTAAACCACTTTAAATTGAGCTCACACAGTATTCAAATCCTGTATGGCAAGTCCTTATCCAATTCAGTAAATATATGCAAAACCTCAATTATAACTAAAATTTTTGTAAGCTTGCATAAACCTTATGCAAATTCATATTCAAGCTTAAGCTTAACAATTTCAAAAAAAATTAAAAAGTTGAAATTTTACTGTGAGATTCTTAAATCTTCTAATAACATAAGAAATATCCATTTTTGGCTATACACTCCTATGGCTTAGCCCTAGGTTGTTTTTGGTGTAGAATCCAAAAATGAAATAATTATTATTACTTTGTTTATCCAAAATAAATTTATTTTTAATTTTTGCTATTTTTTGTTTTGAATTCAATTGAACTGTATAAAAATTCATTTTTTGGCCTTAAGGGTATTTCATACATATCTGACAGGCTGACACATGTGTTGGTGCTTTTTCTATTAAACTATATCAATTTTGAAACTTGTATTTAAAAACTGTCTGTATTATACTAATTTAGCTTTTTGAGTAAGACTGATATTGTTTTAGTGTTCAATTGCTAATAGGCTTATTAATTCCCATTTAATCAAGTTTTCAATGTAGTACAGCTCCCCAAATAATATATTTGGACACTTTTGTGTTAAAAAAAAGTACAGGGTTTCATGGACCCTGGTATTTTCTGGAAAATGGTCAAACTTTTCTTGCAAAACTTATTTCCAAAGGAAGGACTTGTATTTTTTTCTTAAGTCAATATTTTATCTCACCTGATAGAATATATGTTTCTGACTTACACTTATTCTAAAAAATACCCTATTGATAGTAGTTCTGCTCTACATAATTGTCAATTGTGTAACTAGAAAAAAAAATGAATTAGAAATAATTTTACAAAAAAAATTAAGAATGTGCCATGAAAATGTGGATAAAACTCAATGGATAAAGGTCCTTCTATCTGGTAGTACCCTCATTGTTATCAATTACAAATTGCATGTTTTAATGCATTTTTAAGAGGAGGTCCACAAGGAATTTTTCAGGAAGGTCATTCCATGCACCAAAAATGGCCACTTGCAACTATTTGATCATGTTGGAGCTTTAGTGCTTGATGATGCACAATTTCATCTTGTGCCAAAGTTTTTAAATGGGGTTGAGGTCCAGAGAGTGTGCTAGCCAAGGTTAATTTGCAATCAAATTTTCCTGGTTCCACTTGTTTGAGAGCCATTCAGTATTAATGGAAGACCCATCTTACATCATTGCAATATGTTTATGACCTTGAATATATGAGGAATTGGCCATATGCTTGAATAATGGGACGAGAGTGGGTTTGTAGAATTGCTTGATTAATGTCACTGCATTTAGTGCTCCATTCAGGAGAACAAGGGGTCACTTGGTGGCCACAACAAAACACACCCATATCATGATTTATTGGCATCTGGATTGATGGTTAACCTTCAGGTTGGAAAGATTTTACTTTTTCTTTGGAGTATGCCATACACACACTTGGTTTCTTTTCTTGCCTAATTAAAATGAGAATTCATCTGTAAAAATGATGTGGTCCCATTGATTTTCATTCTAAATATTTAATTACTCTGAAAATTCCAAGTAAAGAACAAATTCAATTTGGTGTAGCTAGGGTGTCTTTGGTGTCACAAAATCATTTTCCAGGATTTTTTATTTCCTTTCTGGCAGTAAAACTTGATATAACCTTGAGAATTGTATCCACCCACTTGGAAAGTGTGGCTTGTTGGTTATCTATTAGATACACATCAAGTTCAGCATGATTATTGCCATCCAAAATAGTCCTATTACCAGGCTTGTTGAGTTTTTTTCAGTGGCCTCATTGCTTTTATTGATTGATTATATCCCAAGCAGTGTACTTTGCCATATTTTTGGGATTTGAGGAATCTCTAAAAGATACTCCTGCTTGTGTTATACTGAAAATCTTATCCCTCAGCTCAATTTCAACTTATGGCACCATAAATCCATTTTACAACAATACAACGAAAAAATCAAAGAGAAAACATTTTAGCTATGTATATGACTAGAGAATGATAATCTCTTGCAATTATTATTCCATGTCCTTTTTTTGTAAGAGTAAAATGAGAAAACCATCTTTTGAATAAAAAGAAAACTGTAATTTTCAAAAAAAAAAGAAATTTGAAAACAAGAGATTCAGATGAGCTCTAGCAACAAGAGAGAGAAGAGATTGTGAGAAAATAAAATGAAAAAAATGAAGGAGGATGAGAAATCAAAGTAAAAGGATGAGATTTAGGAAAATAATTAAAAGAAATCAAAAATAACTGCACTAATTGTATCTGTGCAGCTAGTGTCTGAGTGTATGCTTTGGGATACTGTATGTACTCAGCAATTAAGAATATTATTGAAAACTACTTAGTATTAATTATGCATATGTCTGCCAATTTTCCAGTTAATAATATTATTTTTATCATTTTGGCTTTCTTGCACACATAAATGAATTAATTTTATTATTCTCTTCAAATTTCATAATCTGTACAGTTTTCATGGAAATATTCTATTTTTGGAAATTTGATTTTGAAAAAAAACTGTTTTTTTTGAGTCTATTTCATTCCCAAAAGGATATAAAACAATTGATGTAAAAATAGGAGCCAATAAAGAGATAATTACTGTTTAGCACATATCAAGTCTGACTCTATTATATTTATTTAATTATTTTTTATTGAAATAATAATGATTAGAAACATATTTTATGAAGGGTTTCAGTAAATTCACATTAGATAATCGAATTAACTCCTAATATACTCTTTGAAACCTAAATAAACATGACCTTGGTCCTTTTATTATTGATAAATGGGTAATATAAGATAAAAATCCTTGTCTAACCAACCCCCCCCCATAAAAAAAGAAAATAAAAGAAAATCCCACTCTTCCACCATTGAAGGAAAAACAGAAACGCCTGCCCTATTTAAGTTATTTCTATCAATTTAATTAAACTTTATTCTATTTCCTGATAAAATAATTCATATTTGAGTAATTTTTATAACTTTACTTACTTTTCAATCAATTTTTTCCTTTTTCTTGTTTGAAAATCCCATTTTTCTCAACTTTCTCTCATTTTTCCTTTGTTTTACTTACAAAATTGAAATTAAATTTATACTATTACAATAATAATTTATTATGGGTGTTGGTAAACACATGTAAGCTTTTAGTAAAAGCACATAAGCCCTTATGTGGTTTTACCATAAACTTACACTTTTTTACCAATTTATGGCCAAAACATGTAATTTTATGGTAAAGAATTGTAACTGGCCTATTGTTTTTGGAAAAAATACTCAGGCTTAATTTTGGGGATTTTTTCAAATTTTTTTGCCATATTTTTTCCAACACGGGTTTTCAAGATCCCCAAATTTTTTCAGTTTTTTATTGCCAAACTTCTCCAATTCAGCAAATTTGGAAAAATGGCCTGTTTTTTGAAGAAAATTCATTAGAAATGTTCCCACTTCTGAACTCACATGATATTTCTGTTAAGATGAAGGGAAGAATCTTGATAATTAAAACAAAGAAAGCTGAAATTTAGGGATTTTTTTTGGGTGGGACAATTTTAGGCCCAAAAAGTGCTTTTTTTATGTCTTTTGTTCATGTTTGTAAGTAAATTAAAATGCCATTTATGACATTAGAAGTTCCATAAAGTGCATTAAAAGTGCAATAAATGGAATTAAAAGTGACATAAATGGCATTCAAAGTGCGATAAATGGCATTGAAAGTTCCATAAATATCATTAACAGTGCCATAAATGGCATTAACAACAGCATAACAATGTCATTTATGGAATTAAGAGTGCCATAAATGGTATCAAAAATGGCATTTCAATTACATAAATGGTATTAACAGTGCCATTTATGGAATCAACAGTGACATAAAAATGCCATTTATAGAATTAAAAGTTCCACAAATGGCATCAACAATGACATAAAACTTCCATTTATGGCATCAACAATTCCATTTAGAGCATTAAGAATTGCATTTATTACATTTATGGAATTAACAAGGCCATAAATGGAATTTCTATGTCATTTTTGATGGAATTTATGCCATTTATGGCATCAACAATGGGATTTATTCTGTTTTTGGCATAAATATCAACAATGGTATTGAAAATTTCATAAATGGGTTTTTTCCCAATAAATTTGTTTTTTATCTAAATTTTAATTAAAAAACACCCCTTATGTGTTTTTACCAATTTATGGCAAAAACACGTAATTTTTCAGTAAAAACATGTAAGGGCTTATGTGTTTTTACCAATACCCTTTATTATCTCTCAATTGGGATTAATTTTACCTTATTTCTCTTTATAAATTCTATTTTACCATTGGTTATGTCCATTTCCCCTTCATTTTGTTTGATTTTATCTATTTTCTCCAATTCAATTCTTAATTTAACTTTTTTTAAAAAATAATTAATGACAGATAAATATTCCATGGAAGCCTCATAAGTGATAATTTGAAGAAATTGAGCTCTTGTGGAAGGAATTTTATAAATATTGAAAGTCCCAAGAATATTATTTGGCCATCTATAGTCTCATAATGACTAATAATCAAGTGGAGATCCTTGAGAATAGGTAATTAATTCCTACCTTCTCAAAGAAAATTTCTCTATTAAGTTTAATTTGAGGTTAATACTTAAGCATAATAAGCTTTCTAATGAAATGACTTTGAATATAAAAAATAAGTCCCCCAAAAATGTATTTTTTTCATTAAAAATATGTTGGTTTAATCCTCTTTTAAACATTTGAAATAAAAAATTATTTAATGTTAGAGTTATTTTATTCTTATCTCCTTCAATGGAAATTAAATTTCATAAATGTAACCAAATGTATCAATTTCCATCTGGAACTCTGTGAAACATATTAAATATCAGAAAAATATGTTATATGATAATATCCAATCACCATGAGTAAAGCTGCTAAAACTTACAGCAGGTGTTTCATTTATAAAATAAAATGGGAGATATATTGGATACAGGTTGGAAGACAGGAAAAAAATTCAATCAAAAATTGGAAGGTTTGGAAGAAACTCAAGCCAAATTTGAAAGCTACACTCTTTCAAGTAACTTTCCTGAATATTATTGTTTGGTAAGAATTATCATACCTTCATCCTTCAAGAAGGAAAAGAATTTTTCATTTATGATATATTCTACTTTGTATCTTACTATATATTATTTAATGAAAAATAACAGTATTTAATTGTACTCAAAACCTATAGATATCACATTCATTAAAATTATGAAAAAATAATTAGCAGTTATTAAAAAATAAATTTACTGAAAGAAAAGGGATTTAAAACTTCCAAACCTTTCTCAAATCTTGAAAAAATTCCAACATCAATCTTCAATTGAAAATTTGCATCTTGAAAGTATTTGTTGACCCTTAAGCTATAAATCTCCCTTTTTCCCTCTCTGAGAGAAATATCATTCCTTTGGCAATGAAATATAAATTTCTTATAGGTTACTTAAGAATTATTAACTTCATAGATAGCTTATTGACCAGGTAATATATTCTGGATAGATACTATCAAGAATACAATCTAAGGAATTATGAATAGTATATTTGGTATATTATTGAAAAAAATTAGGTAACTAAAAAATCCTATGTTTTCATTTCTACATTCAGGGATTTGATTGTCTTATAATCTCCAGCTATAGAGTTTAAATATTCCTTATTTCAAAAATTTGAATATTTGGAAATATTAGCATAGCTCTGAAGGGTGAAAATAGAGAAGATATTTACCTGAAAATTTTTACTTATTCAGAGGATTTATTTGCAATAAGTTATTCATATAACTCTTGTCTACATTTTTGGCCTGTACAAAAGATCTACCAGCTTAATTTGTTGGGCTTTTGTAGGAAATTTTTTAGCTATAAGGCAAAGAAAAAAAGCTTTCATTTTATTAGAATAATTCTTTTGGGATACCATTTGAAGAAGAAGGGGGGATAAAGTGCATAATTGGGTATTTTCTAGCCCTTTTATCTCAAGCTTGGTATTATCTTTTAAACAAATTCAATTATAAATGTGAAATTTGAGGAAAGCTAATTTGGATTTCTCAATGAGCTCAATAAACTCCTTTTAAAAACTATCTTATAAGCTAAATATCATTTATTAAATCTTTGGGATACATATTTCATTTCATATTCTATAGGTTATTTTCTAATTCTTGGATTAAAGCCTATAGTTAGATATTACAATGAATTGAAAATAACATATATTCTTAATCTCAAAAAGACTGGATAATTTCGTGATGAATTGGGGAATTCTACTTAGAAAATGATAATATCACTTTAGAAATATGACCAAATTAAGAGGCTCAATCACAAACTAGGAATCAGACAAATAGTATGAACAGAAATTATATATAAATCAACCTGAGAGGGTCACCCATTATAGTCCTCTTTTGATGATAGCTTCATTAAATATTAAGATATTGAAATATCTTTTTCTTGATGATTTATTATTAGAATTTAATAGATATCCTGGATTATATAAAACATTTCTTTTTTGTATAAGAGCTTCAAAAAAAATAGTAATATTCTCAATTCGAGATATAGCTCTGATATTCTAAATTAAAGTACTGGTTATTTTAATTAATATTATGAAACAATTTGGAGAAATATTTCATACATTTAAAATTTTTATTAGAATGAGAATAAAGTGAAATGTATTCAAATTAATAGAATAAGAAAAGAATAAAGTAAATTAAAATCTCTTTAATATTCCAATGGTTGAGAATGTTTTGGATTCTAACCAAATAATTGAATTCTGGTATTAACTCAGTTTAGAGTAAATTGCCAAGCTCAGACTAAGCTGGTTCCAAGCCATTTTCTAAATGGAACACCTGCTTTCAGGTTTATCCACTTTGCTCATGGTGAATACAGAAGAAAAATTCAGGAATTTATTTATACTTTGAAAGAAGATGTTACATATTTCACTAAGAATTACAAAAGCTATCACATAACTCCTGTATTTTTCACTAATCATCTTTTAATAAGAATTAAAAAATAATCTTCCCGTTTCATCCTTATGTATTAAGATTATGATTAAAATGGGCTTAAAACAACATTATTCAATAATTTTGACTCTCCATTACCAAAACATTTTGTTTCTGGTTATTTTTGCTAAGGAAAATGAATTTAAAATTGATGGGTAAATTGTTTTTCTATTATAGAGGGCTATTATTTCTTAACCTCCATCATTTTTTCTCAAAGGGATATGGATTCCACTCATATTAATTGGAAGATTTTTTCCCTTTAAAATAATAATAATGTAAAATTGGTAAGCTAAGAACAACTTACATTCCTGATATAGTAGTATCTTTTCCTCTGTAAACTATCTTCATAAGCTTATGAAGATTTTTAATAAGATAAATTTAATTACTTTAGATTCTATTCTCTAATTCAAATGATTTTTTTTCTTATCCTAAGAAGATTAACTCTTTTTACCAGTAATTATCCAAGGTAAGCTAGCAGAATTTTATCATATTGATTAATAGTCAAAAACTTAATTCACAAATCAAAAAATATTTGAATAATTTTCCAAATATATTAAGCTTAACCTTTGTAAAATAATTTTCACTTATTTGAGTTTATTCTACTTCAATAACTAAATTTTATCACTTTAATATTAAAATTTAGATTCAAAAACTAACTTTAAAATCTCTTAAGGAACTTAGATATTTAAGATTAGCCTTAATTGAAGAATAAATTTAAATTTTGAAAATAATTTTCCATTTTTTTTTATTCTTAAATTTCATAATTTTACCCCTCATATCAATTAAATTAATAATTTTACTTCTCATGATTACCTCAAATACCTTTTAAAAATTATAAAAGACAAATCTGTATAAAATTAAACTTTACTAATTAATATTAAAAAATATTAAAGAAATAATTTCAAAATCCTTTTAAAAAGGTTTCAAATTCACCAAAAAAAAAATTAAAATGAAAATCGATTTTAAAAAAAAATTGATTTCTTCCTTTTTTTTTTTATGGGGGACTTATCAACTTATTAATTTTTAAAAAGACTTTAAAATAATTATTAAGATAATAAAAGTAAATTTGAAAAAAATGAATTAAGAAGTTCTGAAATGGTTAATTATAATTTAGAAGACTCATTCAATTGAAAAATGGTCAAAATCAAACCCATCCTCTATCTTAAAGTCTGATGGGAATTCTTGAAGATCTTGGGTTCAGGTGGAAAGATTATCACTAAGTATGAATAGCTTGAATCCTCAATAAAAAATATTTCCCTAGATAGTTAGACTTTCCAAATGAAGAAGGAATCTATTTTCAAAAAAAATAAAAATACAGTCATTTTAAAGGCTCAAGGATCAATCCAGCCCATTACTTCAAGCTAAATTATCAATATTTCACCTCCTTACATGTATCTACTTCCCTTGATTCTCTTAATGAGTTTCTTACCTAATTTAATTATACTACCAGAATCTTTATTATCAATATTTCCTTTCATTTTTAATTAAAATACTGTTATTATAAGTCAGACATTTTAAACTTGCCTCACATATTAGGTTGATATTGGTGTCCATATCCTCAATACTATTATATAATTCTTGACAGGTGAAATCATTAGATTAAAGATCTACCCAGTTGTCTCTTGGTTCTCTATTACTGGATTGTCAATTTAACAGATATGAAGATATCCTTTTGAATAAATTTCTAACTTTTATTTTATTATTTTTCTTCTTTTAAGCCTTTAGAATTTAACTATAAATTCCTCAAATCAAGTAAACCCTTTTCTTAAAAAAATAATAATATTTTTTTGAAATAGTTATACTAAATAAATTTTACCAAAAAAAAAAAATATTCTTTTAAAAATTAAATATTTGAATGGTTTTTTTAAACTTTATAAAAATTTATTTTCTTTAATAAAAATTTTTAAAAATCCTAATTATTTTTTTTTTTTTTGATTTGAAAATTTTAAAAGTTTTTTTTTCATCTTTTTTTTAGTCTTTTTTTTTTTTTCTTAATCCTTGAAATTTTAATTTTAATTTTTTTAATTAATTATTAATTTTGTTAAAAAATTAAAAAATTAAAAAATTAAATCAATTGCAATATATATATATATTGTTTCTTTGGAGTTAATAAATAATTTCAATCATAAAAGTTTTAAAGAAGAATGCAAAAAAAATAAATTTGATAAGGAAAAATAGAAAACAAACAAAAAAAAAGAGGGGGGGGGGTGAAGTTTTTAAAATAAAAATTTAATTTTAATATTTATGAAATTTTCCAAAAGATTTTTTTTTTTTTGCGGAGCTCAAAAAAAATAGTGATATATATATATTTCTTGGTGATTAGAGGAGAACTTTCCTGCCTAGTCTTTTAGTCCTGTAGCTGGTATCATTTTTTATAAGTAATCCATGATTTTGCAAATTTAGCAAGCCCTATTATTTGACTAGTATACATATTTATTTTCAATAAAGTTTATTTAGTTCAATTTTTATTGACAAGTTTAGTTTAATTACTTGAAAGAACTAAGGTTAAAATTAAACAAAAAATAACCAACTTCACACTGATGAATTGATGATTATAATTGTAAAAGTTAGATGCAATAAATTTTTTCTAATCCCTTTGCTATTTTCAATTGAAACCCTTAAATGGCCATAGCTTTACCAATTCTTTGACAGCCTTGGAATGAGCATTATCATGTGAAAGTGGAAGTTTTCTTACTTTTAAGAAGAGCTTCATGTGCTATATTAGCTGAATCCCACTTAAAGCATTTTATGCCTTGGTTTATGACTTTATGATGTCATACTTGTGCTCTGGTTTTTATGTCCCAAATTGACATTTCAATATTTCATTTCATTTTGTTTGTAATGTAATATACAAAAAAAAAACAATCAAATTTCAAAACATACAGTAGCTGTAGGACACTACGAAAAATTGTCTGTAGTTTTCTGCAAATTTTTTTGATTGACTCCAGTTTTTTTTCAGTATTGGCCCAGTCTAATCATCATCTCGTCTGATTTTTGGAATAATTTGTTAATTGATTCTGTTAATTTATGAAGGCGGCCTTCCAACCTTGCAATGTTTGTCCCACCTTGTCCTGATTTCTTTGCTGTCATTGTCACATGATCCACCAATTCTTTCCATTCTTCTAATTCACTCATTTGCCTTTCCGAACCATCTTTTCCTCGCCTTATCCTTACTGCTGTAGCTGTTCCAATTCCAATAGTCGATGCTACTTCAGCCTTTGACCTCACCCGAACAGGTGTTGTGAATCGATCGTCTGTAAACTTTTCCTTTTCGTTTGCAGGCGTTTTGATGCTCGAGCGGAACACATGTTGATCTTTTTGACTTGTATCAAAAACATCAGGTTCATTAGGCAAATATGTGAACCCCCAAACCTTAGGCATTTGATTTAATTGTTCATCTAATTCATTTTTCTGATCGATTGAAGGCGCTTTGTATTGGCTGTTTCGAAGAATTGACAAGCCAGGAGATGAGTTGAAAAATTCTGAAAAATGAAATCGGTCGTCGACTTGGTTATTGACTTGAGAATGACCAACATTTGTGGCGAGTTGGTCAAGGTCAAGTTCGGTTGGGATAAAGCTTGGGACCGGTGCTATAATAAGCCCGAAATCACAAGTTTTGAAGTGAATTTTAACAATTCAGAAAGAAAAAAACCCGGTCATAGAAGAAGCGCATTATCTTGGCCTTACTTTTCCTCAAGTTGTTCCAATCTATTCCTTTGAACCAATCGTGCCTTTTAATTTGTTCGATTCCATCCTTACCACAACCAATCCTGACATCTCGACTGCATATTAAACTAGGAGCCAGAAAAAAAAACCAGAGAGTGTGCTTAGAGTTTTACGTCATAGAAAATGGCATGCTGATGTTTTAAAGACAAAATTAAAGACTCAAGACGATTTTATAAAGTTTTGCAATTCATGTGATACTTTTACTTTTTCGCAACCTGCCCATTGGCTTGTGGATGAAACTTGCAGATAATCCTAAAAGGTGACTTCAAAGGATTAAAAACAATCACGATATTATTTGATTGAGCTTGAAAGACGAAACTTGATGAGAGACAATTCGATCATAAGTATCTCCAATGGATTGACAAAAAAAGGCAGGTTGTCCGTAGATTAGCTTACCAAGAAAAAAGCCAAAAAAGAGGTCAGTCAAGATATCATAATGGATATAGAACAGAAATGACCCAACCTCATAGAGAGATATTCCAAAGCTCCAAAAATCTACTTCAAAACCGTAATATTCGACTAATTGTTTCGAAATTTTTTCTTTCTGTGAGTTTTGGCAAATTTCGAGTTCATCATCACTTAATGAATCCAATTGAACAATAGTATGGCATAGATGAACATCTAGAACTTCAGCTGCTTGAATGAATATTGTTTTTGAGTTGATAACCATTTCTGAGAGCTGATAATCATTTGAGAGGGAATAAACAAACGAGCAATGTAATCACAAGTTCCAACAAGTACGGTGCGATATTGAGGAGGAACTGACAAAGTATCATGATCGTAATGAACTGTTTTGTTAAATTTTCTAGTTAAGTAATTATCTATTCTGGGGCCGTGAAGGACTTCTAATGGAGCGGCAGTGCCAAAGTCATTGAGGAGGACATGTCCACTTTTGTCTATTAAAAGGTTGCTGGGTTTCAAGTCTCTGTGACACCAACGATGATCTTTATGTAACCAATCCAAAGCAAGAATTATTTGAGCAGACCAAAATCGTAAAATCGAGTGGTTTGGAGAGGGATTATTGATAGCATAATCTTCAAGAGTGCCAGAAGGAATGAATTGAATTAAAAGATGTAAATCAAATTGGGATTGAAAAGAAGCAAAAAGTTTTGGGATTGGTGATGAAGGATGAGATTGAGAGAGTAAGAAGATTGAGAGTTCAGATTTGATAGATAAATTCTAAGAAAAGGAGATTTCTAAGATTAAATTAGCTTTAAAGAAATTAAAGAAATCTCTCAAATCAATAGTAATAAAAAAGACTTACTTGACTCATTTTCAATGCCATTAATTTTGGGATAGTCTTGAGTATATAAAGGTTTGATTGATTTAAATTGTGAAGATTTGATAAATTAGTTTTAACTAAATCAACCTGAAAGAAATATTCATTAAATCAGTGGATTTTTAAAATGAATATGATTATTTAAGGATAAAGAAATTTATTAACTTACTGAACCAGTTTTACTACTTGAAAGATTTTTTAAGATTATGAAATCTTCTTGAAGGTTTAAATTTAAATTAATTAATCTTTCGAATAATTTTAATTCAATTTTTGAAAATTTTTCATTGAAATCATTAAAAAATTTTAAGAATTCAATTTTTTCGATTAAATGACCCAAATTTTGATCAAATTTAATTGATTGATTTAAATCATCTAATTTAATTAAGTTTTTATTTTTAATTTGATTAATGAAATCATGATGAGAATTATTTGAAGATAAAATTTGATAAATGATTACGGATAATTTTTTGAATGAAGTGAATCTCATCGACCAAGATTTGAGTTGATTAAGATTTTTAGATTGATCGGTTTCATTATTATTGTTATTTTGATTGATTGAAGTTGATGAAGCTGATGAAGTTGAATTGGATTGAAAGTTTTCAAAACGAACTCTTGGAGTATTGCTAAGTGAAAAGTTCATCTTTCGTTGATTTTACTTCATTTTTTCTGGAGATTGAGACCTTTGAAGGGGTTAACTGATGACCTGAAGAATAGATTGAAGGATAGATCGAAGGATAGATTGAGATATGTTCACCAATTATCAAGTTAAATTTTGATTTGCTTCGATTTTGAGATTATTTTGAAGCCAAAAGATAATTTGAAGAGGATTTTGAGGATGACGTCATAAATTTGCAAGATCTTTAACTCAAAGTTAATTGAAAAAGTTCCAAGGTGAATTTTCATGAATCTCAACTTCAAGCAAGGCTCATCATTAAGAGCTAGATATGGCCCATTTGAAAGATTATGTCTGGTCTCAATCAATACCACTCACTTTGAAGCTAAAAATTTAATATTTATTGGGATCATTCAAGGCTAAAGGTCAAAATTCTTAAATAGAGATCATCATATCTACAAAATCTGGCAAAAACTGTGCAAAAGTGAGTTTGAGAGAGTTAAATATTCATTTTCTGACAAGGATGATACTTTGTCCAAAATTCATAAGCTAAATCTTGACTGATTGGAGTATATGATCTATAAGTTTCATTGAGAAAGTCTCACTTGGATTTGGTTAAAAACTTACTCATATAATAATGAACTTCCAGACTAAAAAGGTCAATTGAAGAGGTAGGACAATGGATGATACCCTAATTAACTATATCAGATTGTGGTAAAATCCTTTTTGGTGGTAGGGAATGTGAGCCTTGGAGATATTACCATATATCCAAAAAAAGTTCACAAAACAACATTATAAATCTTATTTTAATGATAAGAATTGAAATTATAATCTTAAAATAAGTAAAAATGCTATAAAAAGGCATAAATACTTGATTATCTCAGAAACAAATGAATAAACATGTGGCATGAATCACACCATTGGATTCCCCATCAAAAACTACATATATGACATCTTTATGTCATATCTGTAAAGTCAATACTTACCAAGATAACCTGGGTATATGCACTTTTAGGATCAGTGCATATATTCATGGTTTTTAGCTCATAAATTTTTAATTACACATGATAAAGAGTTGATTCAAAAACAAAGTTACCACAAAATAACTTTAAGAATAAAGATATAAACTTTATTTGGAAAGCTATAAACAAGGTTAAAACTTATGAGGGGATATTAGGCAAAATAGCAATAGCTGTTGACCACTTTAAATCAAAAGTGGTCCAAACTTAAAAAAGGATATTCATATTTTACTAGCTCATACATGAAGAATGATGTAGTTTTAATCATTATATTCAAGGTAAAACCCTATGAAATCATGGTTTGAAGTCCAAAATAGTAAATTTTGACAGAAAAGATAAGTTACAAGAAAAATAATCAAAAATAGAGTTTTGATGATGTAATAAAATCCTCTTGGAAACTTAGTAAGGATATGCCAAGCTATCATAATTCATTCTCTGAATTGCTGTAGCATGACTATATTAAATGTTATTAAGGATAAAACTTCAGGCTGAAAAATAATCATTTATGATCATTAACTCTACTCTTATTTTAAGCTTAACAGTTAAATAGGAGATAAAACTGTTGGATATTGGTATTTTATGATTAAAACTAATATAATCCACAAAAATGAATCATTTTACAAGCTTATGATGTCATCAAATTAGAGGTACAGTGATAACTCTAAAAAATGGCATAATAATGATGTAATCATCACCAAACCTTAAGATACTGATCAATTCCAGTGGTATAATCAGTATGCATCTACTAGAAGGAAGGATCTTTACTATCAAAGGACCTTTTCTTTCTCTTTTTCCCTCTCAGAAGCAAAAAAAAACACCAAAATATTAAAATGAAAGGTAATTTCTTCATTCTTTATATATAAAACTATTATATTATTGAAGACCAAGGATCCACTTTGTAGTAATCACTAGCTTTTAAATGATTAATCCAATATTTTATTGTTTTTGTTAAATTCTCTTAAATATCTCTAAATCCACATAAAAATAGTAAGATTTGTAATTTCTTATAATTTTTATTGTAAATCCAATTTAAATAAGGCATATTTATATTCTTAGGCATAAATTTATTCAACATTATTATATTAAGTGTTAAAAGTGGGTTATTTTCTCTCAATTATTAATCCTAATAGCTCTCTTATTAATATAAAAAATATTTATATTAATATATAGCTTTAATATCAGTAATATTATTGTTATAAATTGTTTTTTATTATTAAATAATAATTTATCACACATTTATTATTTGTTGGTAACAATGATAAATTGCCATAGATATATTAATGTATTTATTTATATATTAAAATAATATAAATAATTTTATTCCATAATTATAGTTATTTTAGCACTTAGTATTAATTAAATTAGAAAATTAATAGTACAATAAGTAAGATATTAATATTTTTTACTTATTGTTTCATATTGAAACCTTACATTTGGGGGCCTGACCATGATATTTACTTAAAAGACCTTTAAAAAACAATTCAAATTGGGCTTATACAATACTCAATTATAATTTTAAAAGCTATTGAGGAATTTGTAAAGTAATTTTATTGTCTTACACATAGTTTTTCAAATCCTTAGACTTGAAAGAACCTTTCTCTTAGTGACTCTAGTAATCAAAAAAAAATATTTATAAATAAAAGAAAGATAAGCTTATATTATAATTTAATTAAAAAATAATCACTTTATTTTTTTATTTATACATATATTAAAAAATTAAAATATATATATATATATTATAAAATAAATAAAAAAATGGTTTTCTTTTCTTTATTTCTTTTATAAAAAGATAAAAAGAAATTTTTTACATGAAAATTGCAATATCTTTCCAAAAAAAAAAAAAAAAACACTTTTATAAGAAGACTTATATTTATTTGTTTTTTTTAGTATTTGAAGACAACCCAACAGAAGAAAATCAAGAAACTTTCAAAATATTGATGAAAGAGAATTTTCAAATTTTCCCAACACCAGTTGTTGATAAGAAAATAAAAGCTAAGAAATTAGTTTTTTCCAGGACCCACCATTCAGGATGGTGAAGGTGAAAACATTTATTTACATTCCATAAAAAGAATAAATATTTTCAAAATATTTTTTATTAGCATTTAATTTTAATTATGAATACTAGAAGAGGTTCCCAATACTCCATCCAATCAGATGGAGGTGGACTCAGAAGTAGAAATGAACCCACAAAAGGGAAAAGAAAGGGATAAATCCACACAAAAAAGGCCCAGAAATTCCCATAATTTCTGAACCAGAATTAGAACTCAGCATTAGTAATTGCAATAGAGACAAATCACACTCAGAGGGCTCAAATAGACATCTTAATGGGCCAATACAAGCAGTATCACATGGTGTAAATAGGCAAAAACTGGGAAGTGCTGAAACAAATAAACCAAGGAGTGATGAACTCCTGGTACATTCTCAAAAAGTTCCTCAAAGAGGAGGAAGTAGTTAAATACTCAAATGGATGTAATAAACTATCATCCAAACCTCAAATCAAAAAGATAAAGGACTGGAACAAAAAAAAGATGGAGGAAATCAAGGAAGAAGCCCCAGTAGCTTCTACCAGCAAGCCACAAGCCAGCCAACCTCCCCAAGAGGAGAAGAAGAACAAGAAAAAGAACTAGAGGAAACCATATTCCCCAAGTTACAGGATCACAAGAATCAAAAAAGATGGCATGGACAATTTCTTCAACATTGCCAGAATCTTGATGAAGTTCAAGGACAAAGAGGAGAAAACAATGAGACAATCACATTTCCCAAAGAAATAACTTTGTCTCCTGATTCTATAAATACTATAACAGAAATTAAAAATATTATATTACCTCCAAAAACAAAATTCAATAAAGTCTATTATCATTAAAATAAATAAACAGTAGTATATTATCTTTACACCAAATTGTTTTAAAAAAAAAAAACCTGAAATAGAAAATATTAGATTAATAATTGAAAATTTCAATTAAAAATACTCAAAAGACTTTATACAAGAAAACATTCCAAGAGTACCACTTGTACTATTAAAGTCAAAAATTCTAAACACAGTGATTATGCCATTGAAAATATCATGGCACATCCTGCTTTCACAAAATTCAATGAGCAAGAAACATCCCAAATAGCTTAAATGTTTGAATAACTGCTCATGCCAAGGAAAATTCAGGCCCAATTATGAATCCAGCCAGAAGGATACCGGAAGTTCTGTGATCCTTCAATACATTTACAACAAATTAAAGAAAATCAAGAAAGACAAACTTCAAGGCAGAAGGCCAATTTATGATCTTATTGACAACCTCAAAGAAGAAAATTTTGTGTTTTCCTCTAAAAGGGATGCTGAGGGACACACTAATCCCTTGTTTTCCACTCACTACATTTCCATAAAAATCCTTCATGGCTTTCCTCATGTGATTCTTATGAATTGTACCTATAAACCCAATAAGTACAAACTTCCCTTTTTCATATTTTTGGATTCAGCTCAACAGATAAAACCTATAAAGGGGATTTTTTGTTTGATTAAGGATGAAAATGAGCCCTCATATACTTGGTAATTTAATCAATAAATAGAAAAATTCCGCAAAAAAACTAATATTGTTCCCTCTCAAGCTATTGTTATTTACAGAGATTTGTCCTTGAAAAATTCAATAAAGAAGCTCTTCCCAGACTCAAAAAGTCATTCTATGAATTTGGAACATCAATTAACATGTATCTTCCAATTTAATGAAGAAAATTGCAAATGGCACTTATTCTGGAAATCTTATGGGAATTTGGAATTAAGTAACTTAATGTTATATTTCACTTTTCTTCCTATTATTTTGTTTATTAATGAATTTGGGATTAATATCTCAGGTTATGTATTCATCAACTAAAAATAAAAAAATCATAAAATGTTTCAATATTTGGAAAAATCCCGACTTATTTTAAAGTAGTATTAAATTCCATCCTGGACCAATGAAAATTTTCACCTAGGAATTGGCCCCACCTCAAGAGTTAAAGGTGCCCATTCCATGTTTAAAATTTGGCTCCAAAATTCCACTGGTACCCTCCTAGAGGTTCTTAAGGCCCTTTAAATGGATTTCAAGAAACAATTTATTGAAATCATCAAAAGTATCTTTAAGAAAAATATTTTCCATTTCAATAATTCCCTTCCATAAATCTTTCCTATCAATTTTTTAACCTATGAAGTATATATGAAATACCTATAAGGAAAAAAAATAACTTTTATATATAAATTTAATTAATTCTTTTAAAAAAAAATTTTCAATTGAATTTAAAATAAAAAAAATAACAAAAAACTAATTATAAATTTTTTTTTTGGATAAACAAAGTTATGATTATTATTTAATTTTTTGAATTCTATACCAAAAATAACTCTTAAGGTAAACTTATAAAGTTTTATAAATAAAAAAAAATGATTATTTATTATTTTTTAAAAAGATTTTTAAGAATTTCATAATAAAATTTTCAAAATAATTTTTTTTTTTTTAATATTTTTTTTTTTTTTTTTTTTTTTTTTTTAAAATTATTAAATTTAAACTTAAATAAACTTAAATTTAAATTTGAATAAAGTTTATTTAAACTTACCAAAAATTTTAATTAAAATTAAAGTTTTTGTGTATATTTATTGAATTGACTAAGGATTTTCCATACAAAATGTAAATTCTTTAAGGGCTCAATTTAAAAATCTTTAAGGACATAGTATGGCTTTAAATAAATAAAAGGGAAAAATTCATTCAAAAAAGTGGGACAAAAGAAAAAGACCAAAAAGAGCTAAGGTACCCAACTTTTTGAATCTTCATGGATTCAATTAGGGTTTTCCACCTTTATTTACCTTATTTAAACTTTAATATTAGACTTTGATCCAAACTTAAAGTTTAAACTGGTTTTATCCCAATTTGGACCAGAATTTTTAAGCTTCCAAAGGGTAAATCTCAATATGAAAGCTTGAAATTAAAGTTTTAAGAACTTTAAAAGCTTAATTAAGCTCCAAAATTTAATTTTAAAACTATTAAAACCTTATCAAAAGTTAATTTTTAGTTTATCTTGTTATTTTATTTAAAAAAAAATATTAATAACTTTAAAAATTCATTAAAAAAAATCCAAATTTTAATAGATTTACTTAAAAAAATTTTTTTTTACAAAGATTAAAATTAAATTTTATCTATGTAAAAATAAAAATCTTAATTTTTTTATATAAGAAAGATTTATTTATAAATTATCTTTAAAATTTAATTTTTTTTTTTTTTTAATTATAATTTTCAAAAAAAAAAAAAAAAAAAAAAAAAAAAAAAAAAAAAAAAAAAAAAAAAAAAAAATTTTAAGATTTTTTTTTTTTTTTAAAAAAAAAAAAAAAAATTTAATTAAAAAAAAAAAAAAAAAAAAAAAATTAAAAAAGTTTTTTTTAAGGGATTTTTTTTTTTTTTTTTTTTTTTTTTGTTTAAAACTTTATATATTTTTTTAAATTTTTTTAAATTTTTTTTTAAATTTTTTTTTTTCAATTTAATTAAAAATTTTTTTTTTTTATAATTTTATAAATAAATTTATTTTTTTTTTTTTATATATATATATTAAAAGTTTAAAATAAAAAAAAAAAAAAAAAAAATTAAAATTAAAATTAAAATTTAAAATTAAAATTAATTTTTTTATTTAATAATAAAATTATTATTAAATTTTAAATTAAAAAAATTAAAAAAATTAATTTAAATTAAATTTAAATTAAATTTAAGAATTTTATTTTATTAAGAATTTTTTTTTTTTTTTTTTTTTTTTTTTTTTAAAGTTTTTAATTTTTAATTCCTTTTATATATAAATTTGAAAATCATTAAAGATTTTCTTTTAAAAAATAAAAAAAAAGAGTTTATTAATCAATGTTTTTTTTTTTTTTCCATCAATCTAATTATCAATACAATTATATTTAAAAATTTCAAAATTTAAAGTTTTATTAAATATAAAATTTTATTATTAAATTAATTTTTTAAATTATTTTAATTATTTATTAATTTTTAAATTAAATAATTTAAATCATTAAAATTTAAATTATTATTTTTAATTAATAATAATAATAATAATAATAATATATATTTTATTTTTCTTAAAAATTTTAAATCTTAAATATCTTTTTTTTTTTTTTTTTAAAAAAAAAAATTTATAAATTTTTTTTCTTAAAAAATTCTTTAAATAATATTTTTTTATTATAAAAAAAAAAATTTGTTTTATATTTTAAAATATTGATTTTTTTTGGCTTTGTTTTTTTTTTTTTAAAAAATTATAATAATTATTTAATATAATAACTGTTATTGTTTAACTTTTTTTTGTATTAAATATATATATTATAAGTAAGTTTTTTATCCAAAGTTCTATATTATTATTTTTTATCTATTATTAGTTTTTTAATATAAAAATTTTTTTTTTTTTGATAATAATTATTTCTTCAAAGTTTTTGTGATAATTCTTTTATATAATAATAATTTATATTATTATATAAATGATTAAATATTCATATTTTACTTGTGTAATTGTCTTGTTAAGAGATTTAAAATTCTTATTGTTATAATTTTCAGTTACTTTAACAATAATAGAATAATTATAATTTATTATAATTATTAAGATTTCTTCTATTATCTAATAATAATTAAATTTCCTTTTTTTTTTTTTTTAATATAATTATTCTTAATAATTATATAAATTTTTGGTTATAAAATTTCATTAAATTATATTTTTTCTACTGAGGAAATTCATAGTTCTTTTGATATTGTTAATATTATCAAGAGTTTCATAGAAAATTCTTAAAAAATTTAAAGTTGTCTTTCTAATTATACCCTTCAGATAGGATTTAAAAAATTAAAAATAAAATTTCCCCCCCCAATACAAAATTCACAAACAAATACAGAAATTATTAAGGAATAAATTTCAAGAACAAGAACCAACATTAATGTTACAAGTTTAAAAGGCTTCAGTTATAAGACTTACATCCTCAGTAGAATTTGAGTTTACCTGTGAATATTTTTCATACTCAATTTCTTAGTTTTTTTTTTTTACCTTAAACTAATTTTCTTTTTTTTTTTTTTTCATATTCTTTCAAGGATGGCTATTAAGGTGATGATTAAATTATTTAAAAATAAATAAATAATTAAAACCAAAATAATCTTTTAAGATTTTGAAGAAGAAATTTTTTTTCAAAAGAACAAATGATATAAATAAACTCAATTATTCAAAATTTTAAAGATTTTTTTTTGATTAGAAAAGTTGATTTTGATAAAATTTTCAAAGTTCAAGAGGATTAAGAATATTATTAAGATCCATTATAATACAAAAATATCAATGGAATAATTTAAGGAGGAAAAAATAAAAATAAAAATATAAATCAAAAAATAAAAATATTAATATAAATAAAAATAAAAAAATAAAAAATAAAAATATTAATTAATTAAATTAATTTTTAATAATTTTTTTTTTTTTAATTCTTTCTTTTTTTTTTTTAAAAAAAAAAAAAAAAAAAAAAATTAATATTAAAAATCTCAAATTATTCTTTTTTTTTTTTTTTTTTTTTTTTTTTTTTATAGTTTTATAATAATTTTTAAAAATTTAAAATAAAAAAATAAATATTATATTATATTATATTAAAACTCTTTTTAAATTTTTTTATTTATTTATTTATTTATTTATTTTGAAAAAAATAAATAAATATATTAATTTATTTTTAAAAAAAAAAAAACAAAAAATAATAATAATAATAATTTTTTTTTTTTTTTTTTTTAATTAATTAACATATAATTGTTTTTTTCTTTTCTTTATTAATTAAAGATTTAAAAAAAAAATATTATCATTTTTATGATAATTTTTTTTATAATAATAAAAGAAATATATATATATTAGTAGGAGTAAAAGAAGGAGGATGATAAAATGTACAATTTGAAAAAAAAGTCAAAAATTATAATAAAATAAGATTTAATTGATTATCAAAGTCAAAGATTCAAAAACAAGAATTACAAATTTATGGTGTGAATCTAATTATAAGAATAAATGAATGAAAATAAAAAATAATAATTTTACATCAAGTTAGCCCACTTTAAATGCTAGTAATGAATTTTTAATTTTTTTAAATTGTAATAGTGTATTATTATTATTAATTAAATTTTACTTTTTCTTGATAGCTTAAAAGAAATTGATGTTTTTTAGTGGGCGTAGTTTGAGAGATTTTAAAATGATTTTAAACCAAATCAGTCATGAGACCAACCAAGACTAGTTGGAAATAATCCTTGAGGGATTTTAGGAGAACTTGAATGATCTTAATAGTTAGATGGGATATTGAGAGTTTTTAGATATCAAACAAGTTAAAAAAAAAGTGATTTAGGGAAATGAATTAGCAAATAAATGACTTGGGGAGCCAAGTTGAAAAGAGTTTTATTAGAAAATGCCATAAAAAGCTAAATTTTGAATTTCAAGTACAAAATTAATATGAAGGATTAATTGAAATGAATTTAAAATAAAATGCAAAATAAAAGTTTTAGATACAAAAGTAAAATATTTTTTTTTTTTAAAAAAAATAAAAAAAGGATGAAACTTCTTGATCAAAGAAATCTTTCAAGTTTGTTATAATTTAAATAATTTAAAGAAAAGGATTTAATGAATTCTTAAAAGGATAATTTATGAATGAGATGATTTAATGATAAAAAATTACTTGCTAACCGACTTGATTATTCTAAATATTTAATATAACAGTCCGATTTTAGAATCTAATTCTAGAATGATGATAGATAGAAGAGACAAAAGTGTTTAAAGATGTCAACGTTTCAAACTATTTGACTATGATGTGAATGCTAATAAAAGATGATGATGATGATGATGATATCCAAATTACAAATCATGATAAATGAATTTGAGGATTTGTGAAAAGTTTAAATGGCTAAATTTTGATCTGAAGGAGGAGTTGGAGGATCCAAGAAAAAATGAGGGGTTGAATTTGTGATGAAGGAATGATTTTGATTTTGATTTTGGTGATGAATTTGATAAGTTGAAGATAATTGAGAGTGAATTGGTGAATAATTTTGATTGTGATTGATTAAAAGGTGATTTTGGGAAAGATTTGAGAGATGATTTAAATGATCAGAATGAGAGCTAAGATTTGAATAAGTAGATTGACGACTGATTGAATGATGAACTAGAGGATTTGCAGGGTTTTCGATTACGGGTGAGATGATGGTATGATTATTATAAGAATTTAAAGATGAGATATTACTAAGAGATTGAGATTTAGGGTTTGAATTTAAATTATCAGTAAGACCTTGTAATTTAGATAATAAAGTTTTTCCACCTAAAGAAAACCGAGTACGAGGTTCTGAACAGATTGTCAAGTTGGTATCATCATTTAAATTAGTTGAAAATTGTAGATTTTGTTTTTTATCATGAGAAAAGTCTGAATTTTGTAGGGCGGCAAAGCTTTCAGGTCTTTGATTAATTTTATAACGACGAATGATTAAGAAGCTGATTAAAAAACCAAAAGCCAAGATTGAGAGACCGACGGCTAATCCACAAAGCAATTTAGCGCCTAAAGGAGTTTTATCATTCAAGAAATGATTTGAAGTAGTTTGAGGTGATTTCCTACCAGAAGATTTGAATTTGATGAGATTGAAAAGTATATTAAGAGAGAGAAGAGAGATTGAAAGAAATCTTACAAAGTATTTTGAGAATCCCATAAAGTCGAATTTGAAGTAGTAGATGATGGAGCGAAAGTTGAAGCATTCAAATTGAAAGTGGGGATGATAAGATTGGAAGAGTTTATATTTTGAGAATTATTCAAGGAATCTGAATTATTATTTGATATAGAATTAGAAGGAGATTCATTAATGACGTTAGAAGGAATAGATGAGGCAAGATTTTGAGGGATAGGATCAGAATTAGAATTTTGATTAATTTGTTGATTTTGTTCTTGTTGTTGTTGAGGAATTTGTTGATTTTGTTGATTTTGTTCTTGTTGAGGAATTTGTTGATTTTGTTGATTTTGTTCTTGTTGATTTTGTTGTTCTTGTTGATTTTGTTGTTCTTGTTGATTTTGTTGTTCTTGTTGATTTTGTTGTTCTTGTTGATTTTGTTGTTCTTGTTGATTTTGTTGTTGATTTTGTTCTTGTTGTTGTTGCTGTTCTTTTTCTTGTTGTTGTTGTTGTTGTTGTTGTTGTTGATGTTGTTGTTGTTGAGAAGATTTTGTTAATAGATGATTTTGTAAAGTTTTAAGATTGGAAAGTTTTTGAATAGGATTTATTTTGACTGAATTAGTTTTTGAGTTTAAGTTTTTATTGATGATAAAAGGTTTAAATTGATTAGGATTTTTTGAGATTGAGTTAGATGATTTGATGATTTGATTTGATTGAATAGAATTTTTTGAGATAATATTAAGATTATTGATTGAAGTTTTAGCAGGATGATCTAAAAAGAGAATTGAAGAGGATAAGAATTTTGAGTAAGATTTAGAGGGTTAAGATTTCAAGAGGATTTTAGAGTGAGAAAAGTTTTCTAACCTTTGATGAGATTATTATTGACTGAGATTTTTGGGGGATGATTTTGATTTTGATTTTGATGTTGATTTTGAGAATTAGGAATTGGATTTGATTTTGTGATCTGATTTTGATTTTGATTTTGATTTTGATTTTGATTCTGCTTTTGATTTTGAGATTGATGAGATTGTTGAGATTGTTGATTTTGTTGAGATTGTTGATCGTTAAGATTACGTATTTTTAAATGATTTGAAGATTGTAAGACATTAAGATTTTTTGATTTAGATGATGAAGATTTGATGATGATGATGATAGCCATTGAGGATGAGATTGAGGATGAGGATGAGATTAAAGATTCATGTAATTTTAATTTAAGGAAAGAATGAAAGAATGAAAGAATGAGTTCATTAAAATTAAATTAAAATTAAAATTAATTTCATTAAAAATCTTGGGTTGAAATTTGAAGATTAGCCGACGATGACGATTGAGCTGTCTAAGCCGTAGAAATTTAAAGAGTGAAATTAAAAAATAAAAAATAAAATAAAAATAAAAATTAAAAATAAAAAATTAAAAATAAAAAATTAAAAACTCGCTGTGAACTCGCTGTGAAATTTAATTTTAATTTTTGACTGATTTGGTTGAAATTTAATTAAAATTAAAATTAAAATCAAAAATCAAAATTAAAATTCAAAAATCAAAAATTAAAAATCAAAAATCAAATTCTTGCTCTTGGCTTGGTTGGCTAATAATCAAATCCATGAATACCCTATGGCTTAGCCATGGCCTGCAAAGCTGTAATCCTACTAGAATTTAATCAATTTATGGTCATTCCAACTTGGAAATCTTAATTTAAAACTTTGACTCAATTTATATTAAATAATCACACTTTAGTACACTCTAAAATACACCTTAAAATACTAAAATACACAATCAATAATCGAAAAATTCAATTCAATTCAATTCAATTCAATTCAATTCAATTCAATTCAATTCAATTGGAACAAAAAGATGAATATTATTTAAATATATAAAATAAAAGAAAATTTAATTCAGTTGTTTTTTTTTAAAAGAAAATATATAATAAATTTTACATTCTATTTTTTTTAAAAAAATTAATTTTAAGAAAATAAAATAAAAATACATAAATTTCAATTAAATTAATTTCTTTAAAAAAAATCTTTTATGAATGTTATGTTAAATTAAATAAAAGAATAAATTTTTAAATTAAATTCAATAAATATTTTAATAAGAAATTTTTATTAATTAAAATTAAGATTAATTAATTAAAAATATCTTTTAAAAAAAAAATTAAAGTGATATATTTCCAAATCTACTTAATTAATTTTTTCTATTAAGTACTAAAAAGCTAAAAAAAAAAAAAAAAAAAAAAACTTCTTGGTTATATTAAAAATAAAGCTTTCAAAAAAAAAAAAAAAAAAAACCTAAAGTCATGAATTATAACTTAATTATATAATAAGTTTTTTTTGATAAATATTCAAAAATTTAATTATTAAATAGAAAAAAATAATAATAATAATTTATTGAGGTATTAATTTTGACAAGTTATATATTTGAATCAATTATTATTCTAATAAAATTTTTTATTTTTATTTTTTTACTAATAATTATATTTAAGAAATTATTAATTATAAGATTTGAGAAAAAAATTAAGAAAGTATTTAATTCTTAAATTAAAAAAAAAAAAAAAACAATTTATTAATAAAAGGAACCAAAAAAATAATAATTTAATTAATTGGAAGATTTTAAGATAAATTTATTTATGTGTAAAGTTAATAAATAAAACAATAATAAATATTAATATTTTATTATAATTAAAATAAAAAGGAGAAATTTTAGAATTTATTATAAATAAATATAATTATAAATAATTTATAAAAATCTTACAGATTATATATATATATTTAAAAGGGTAAAACATTAAAATAAAAGAAAAAAAAAATATCTTTTTTTTTTATTAGATAATTAATGATTCTTAATTATAAAAAAATAATTTAAAATAAAAAAGAAACTTTAAATTATTATCAATTAAAATTTTTTATATAAGATTTAGTATTAAATCTTAATAAGACCTCATTAAGAAAAAAAAAAAAAATACTTATCTTTAAGTTTGAAATTTGAATTTGAATTTGAATTTTTTTTTATTTTTTATTTTTTATTTTTTATTTTTTTTTTAATTAATTTAATAATTATTATTATTATTATTTATTTTTTTTTTTGATTGAAATTTTTAATAAAAAAAAAAAAAAAAAAAAATTACAAAAAAAAAAAAAATAAAGGTTTTTAAAATTTAAAAAAAAAATAATAATAATATCAAACTGTAAAAATTTAAGGTTTTTTTTTTTTTTTTCTGCAAAAATTTCAAATTAATTTTTTTTTTTTTTTTTTTTTTTTTTTTTTTTTGATTTTAAATTAAACCTTTAGTTTCAATTAAATTATCATATTTTTTTTTTTTTTTTTTTAAAAAAAAAAAACAAAACAAAAATTGATTAAGTGAATTTTATATTTAATAAAAATTTCCCACCTTATTGAATAAAATACAAAAATAACTTGATAATTTATTTAATTATTTGATTGATAGCCTTATTATATATTATAAAAATAAAAAAGACAAATCAATCCTTTTATGAGATATAAATCACATTAAATTTATAAAATTAATTATTTAAAAAACCTTATAATTTTAAAAATTTCTGCCAAATTTGTTAAACCAAACATAACAAATTTAAAAAATTGGTTTCAAAAATTCAAGATTACAAAAACTTTCAAGATTAATCACAAATACAAACATAATCCATCCATGAAATTGGTTTTGGCTTTATCAAGTTTAAGATCAAATGAAAATAAGGCTACTTTGGGGAAGATTAGAATTCTGTTTGGAATTTTCACAGAAAGTGGAACTGTGACCTATAATACCAGAAAAATATCAAAGAAATTAAACCTTGATCTTTTAGCCTTTTCTTTTCAGTTTTGATGATTTTAAAATCAAGAAACCAAGGGTTTGGTAATGGTGATGGTTGGGGACCACCTGTTCTTAAATGACCCTGAGTTAAGAGCTCAAGTGATTGTTGAGGGTTTTTGGAATAAATGTGATAGGAATTATCCATATGAATATTTTTTGTAAACTAAAAGAGTTATTCTAATATTAATTAAGTTAAAATTGAATTTAAATTTTAATAATTGATTTCATTTTGACTTATTGTTCAAAATTAAGATATTCTATGTCAATAAAACTGGCTAGAAATATAAAAAAACAGTTAACTACTCTACATTTGGGTTGTACTTGGTCACTTAATGATTAAAATGTATATAAAAATATCAAAATAGCACAAACACCTCAAGAAATTTATGAAAGAGATCACTACTTATTAGCTGATTCAACACATGAAAGATCTCCTTGGGTTGTTACAGCTTATAAGTGAGTTGTGGCACAGAATTAAGACAATTGTACTTTCAATTAATTTCCAAAAAAATCAAGGAATATAATTGAGAATTAAATAATAATTTTGAAGGGGTAGTGGTTTTCTTTAAGTGAAATTCAAAATAAAATGAGTTATAATAAAGAAATTTAATAATTTTTTAGTTAAGTTATTTATTGAACAATTTTAAATAATATTTTTAACAAAAAAATTCCAGATAAATGGTTTGATTTATAAAAAGATTATGATCTACCATAAGAAAAAAAATATTTAAAATAATAAAAATGAGAAATATCTTTTAAATATTAATTAAAAAAAATTAAACATATTAATTTAGAATTAAAAGATAATAAACTTTAAATTTAATCATGAAAAACTTAATTATTTAATAAATTTAAAGGACTACAATTTAGTGGAAATGTTGTTGATAAAAATATATATATATATATATATATACAATTATTAATTTTTAGCTCCCTTTTAATCCTGAATATTTCTTTTCAAGTAAAAATTGACTTTTGAAATTATTTTAGTAGGTAGAATTTTTTTTAAAATCTCTTACTTAAATCAAACAATTTATGGTTGATTTTAAAAAAACATCCAAAATGAGTAATTTCTTTATGATTTAAAATTTAAAGAGTGATTTATTGTATGATGAGACATTGATTATTTCTCCCAAAGGATTTCCATGATTCAAAGTTTTTTTGAAAAATTGATTTCAATTTTTAATTTAGGGGAAGTGAAAGACATGTCCAGTTGGGGTGAATAAAGTTAGAAGTGAATGAAAATTCTTTTTCGACAAAAAAATAAAATATATCATAAGTCTAGGAATTAAGATGATTGAAATCTTGATTTGAATTATTAAAAAATTCATCTTGAGTTATAATGAAATTGGTAAAGGATATAAATTCATCTTTGTTATTGTAAAAAAAAATCAATTTAAGGTTATTGAAATTTAATAATTTTTAATCTTTAATTAATTCTTAATTTTTTAATTTTCTTTTAATTTAAAAATATTAAAAATTTTATAAAAAAGGTAAGATTTTTTAATATTTTTCAAGTTTTGATCATTAATTATTATTATTTTTTTTTTTCTATTTTATGAAGTTTAAAAGCCAAGTTTTAAGAAATAAAAATCTATAATTTTTTTTTAAAATTAATTAGTAAATAATCAAATGAAAAGTAAAAAAAAAATATGACAAACCTACAGATTTTCCAAAATAAGAACCAGGATAAAATTTAATAAATTTCATGATTCCACCTAAAGAATGTTTATTGGTTTTGATTTATTTCCAATTTTGGGATAATCTAATTAAATTAAGGGTATTGGTAAAAACACATAAAAGCTTACATGTTTTTTTTACTAAAAACTTATGTGTTTTGTCCATAAATTGATAAAAACACATAAGGGGTTCCCTGGACCCATTTTTAATTAAAAATTAAACATAACATGCCTGTATTGGGCCAAAACATGTCTCAAAAAGGGTTTTTCTTCCCAAAACCCACTCTAACTCCCAATTGTCTCAGATTTTTTTTCCCTGCCCCCCCCCCAAAAAAAAAGAACAAACAACCCAAATAATCCACATTATCCCCACCCCAAACAATTTTTTTTTTTTTTTGAAAAACAGCATTACCAAAGCCATTTTGCAAAGCTTTTTACACTTTTCTTTCTTTTTTTCCCCCAAAGACTTCATTTTCCACCACAACAAATTTCTTTCAAGCCTCTAAATTTCCAATTTTTTACCTTCCCTCATCCATTAATCCCACAATTAAACCACTTTTTTTCACTCTTAACCACATATTTTAATTTTTAATACTTTTTTTCATTTCTTTTTCACCTTTTGAAAGGTTCTTACCCCATTCTAAATCCCCTAATTCCCCTTTTTTTTCAAATTGGTACATCTTTTTCACTCAAAAATTCTGCAACCCCCCACTGAAGGTGAATTTCAGACCCTTGAGCTTCTTTGGCAGCATGTGCATGATGTTTCCAAGGCTCAGGGGTATTCTGTTTCCACCTTGAGGTCCAATATGACCCACAACCAAATTGAAATAGGTTGTGACAGGTATGGGACCCCAAATCCCAACAAAAGCCCCTCCAAAACAGTCACCTCAAAAAAGCTTGACTGTCCTTTTAGACTTTATTCCAGAAAATATTCCAAGAGTACCACTTTGACTCTTAAAGTCAAAAATCCTAAACATAGCCATGATGCCACTGAAAATATCATGGCACATCCTGCTTTCAGGAAGTTCAATGAGCAAGAAACATCCCAAATTGCTCAAATTTCTGAATCACTGCTCATGCCAAGGCAAATTCAGGCCCAATTATTCAGCCAGAGGGAGTCTGACAGGCCTTTCATCCTTCAAGACACTTACAGCCAAGTCAAGAAAATCAAGAAAGACAAACTGCAAGGCAGAAGTCCCATTGATGCTCTTATTGACACTCTCAAACAAGAAAATTTTGTTTGGTCCTCTGCAAGGGATTCTGAGGGACACATTACCTCCTTGTTTTTAACTCACCCCCTTGCCATAAAACTTCTTCATGGCTTTCCTCATGTCATTCTTATGGATTGTACTTATAAAACCAATAAGTTCAAAATGCCCCTTTTTCATATTGTTGGATTAAGCTCAACCAATAAGACCTTTTATGGGGCTTTTTTGTTTGATTAAGAATGAAACTGAACCCTCATATACTTGGGAATTAAATCAATACATAGAAAAGGTTCTCAACAACACCAATCTTGTTCCCCCTCCAGTTATTGTTATTGAAATGGATCTGGCATTGAAAAACTCTCTTAAGAAGCTCTTCCCAGACTAAAAAGTCATGTTATGAATTTGACACATCAATAAAGATGTATCTGCTCATTGCATGAAGAAAATTGGTCATGGAACTGATTTTGAAAATTTTATGGGCCTTTGAAATCAAGTAATATACTTTTATCTTTCACTTTAGTTCACTTTGTTTCTTATTTTTGATTTTATTAATGACTTTGGGATTCATTTCTCAGGTTATGTGATCATCCACTGAAAAGTCTTTCAAAGACAACTGGAAGAAGTTTCAAAAGCAAGTCAAAAATCCTGAAGTCTTGCAATATTTGTAAAATACCTGGCTTCCTCTAAAGGAGTATTATGTGCCAGCCTGGACCAACCACCATTGCCACCTGGGTGTGGGCTAAACCTCCAGAGTTGAAGGTGCCCATTCCATGGTTAAACTTTGGCTCCAAAAGTCAACTGGTACTCTCCTGGAGGTAGTTAGGGCTCTCCACATGGAATTCAAAAAACAATTTATTGAAATCATCAACAGAATCTTCAAAGAAATTATTTTCCATGTAAAGAATTTTCCTTCACACATCTGTGCTCTTAATGGCATGGTGTCTCATTATGATCTTCAGATTTCCTTTGAAAATTTCAAAACCAAATTTCCTCCCAATTAAAAATGCACCAACAAATACAACAATTATAAAGGAATTCCTTGCAAGCATAATACCCAAAAGGTATTTTCCAGGCACCAAAGGCTTGAAATATCAGACTTCCATCCTCAATGGCATTTGAATTTTCCTGTGAGGGTTTTTTAACTTGAAATTCTTACTTTTTTCCTTATTAACTGATTTTCTTTGTCATATTTTTCTTAGAATGGTTTTCAAGGTGATCATCAAAGTGTTGAAAAAGAAAGAAAGACTTAAGCCAAGAAAATATTTTAAGATATTGGGGAAGACCTTTTTCAAAGACCAATAGCATAAATCACCCCAATTCTTCAACATTTTCAAGATGTTTTTACTGGAGAAGTCCCATTTGATCAAATTCCCAAGAATCAATAGAATGATCAATATTATGAAGAACCACTTGAATTCAAGAATATATGTAGAAGACCTTAAGGAGCCAAGAATAAAAATAAAAATACAAACAAAAGAGAACCATCAATATTTGAAATTATTGAAAGTCAATCCAAGAGAAGAGGAAGACCCCCATCAAAAGTGAAAAGCACAACAACATCAAGCTCACAGTCATTTGCAACCTCTCCAATAATGGAAGTGGATTCATCTGAAGATTCTTAATATTCTGAGGACTAATTATCTAAATCAATCAGTTCATCAGATTCACTACCCTCAGCAACTGAATTAAATAAATCAGAAGTAACCCTTAGAAGCTCCAGAAGATTGGCAATTGGAAGCAAAACCTCACAAAGAAAATCACACAAGCCTGACACCAGTTTGAAGATAGATAATGCAATTGAATTGACCTGTGAGCATTGTCAAAGCAATTATCACACAAGTGATGAATGCTCCAAGATTTTTGTGAGTTTCTGATTCTCTTTAATGTATATTTCTCTTGTTTATTTTGATATTTATTCATTTTTTGACCTTATTTTATCAGATAACTGGCTCAGAAGACTTGCCCAAGTTTATATTGAAATACACCTTCAAGGCCATCAATGTCCAGTGTGATGGAGACTGTGGCTACAGAACAGTATCCCACTTCATTTACAAGACTCAAGATCAATGGGCTGATGTCAGAGGCTACTTGGCTGAAGAAATTCAACAAAATCAAGACCTTTATGAAACCATGAACACTTTAATTCCCTCATTATCCTTTTATTTGGAAAGAACTGAATGGTATGAAGATGTTGGCCAGGCTCCAAAAATCAAGGGGATGTCCATTCCTGACATGGGGGATCCAATTGAAAATAAGTATAAAAGACCAGATTTCTTTTATTCCACAGCCCAATCTTTTTCTTTTTTCCCTTATTTCTGTCCTCCAAATTATAATCCCCCCATTTTCATCTGCTTCTTGAATAGTTGTGCTCATTTTGTTCCTTTGGACATCATCATTTCTAAAGTTTCTCCAGTCCCCCCTCCATTACTGTGAATTGGGAATTTCATTCCCAACCACAAGCCCTGGGGTGGGCTATTAAATTTAAGAAACACAGAATGTTCTATTTGTCCAATCTTCATCCCCCCTCTCAGAAAAAACCCACTATTTTGGAGGTTGATTCTGATTGAATTATTTTTGTATATACAATTTACGCCAATTATCCCCCTCCTCAGTCATATTTATTGCTTAAATCCCACCTCAGTCTCATTTTTTATCAAACATGTGGAGCTTTTGTACTTTAAAATAGTCATATTACACACAAGAAAAAAAACACTCATTGCGCCTTCACTTGTTGTCCCACCCAAAAAACTTTTCCCAATTCATGAGCTTCTGGTTTTTTATTGTCCAGATTGAACCCTTCAATTTTTAAAAAAAATGAAGGAAATTCATAAGTGGAAGTTATTAAATTCACTTTTTAAAAATAGGCATATTACAATGACGGGAAAAAAACATTTGAAAAAAAAACCCTTTTTGCGCCTTCACTTGTCCCACCCAAAAAAAATTCCCAAAATTATGGGATTCTTGTGCTTTATTCTTCAAATTGAACCCTTCATTTTTTAAAAAAAAAATATGAAGGAAATTGATAAGTGGAAATATTTTAAATGATTTTTTTTAAAAAAAAAATGCCATTTTTTTTTTCAATTGGCTAAATTTGAGAAATTTGGCAAAAATTTGTGAATATTGAAATCCCATGTTGGGAAAAATATGGAAAAAAAAAATTAAAAAAAAACCTCAAAACTGATCCTAAGGAAGTTATTTTTAAAAATGGGGTCATTTACATTTTTTTTTTACCATAAAATTACATATTTTGGACATAAATTGGTAAAAACATGTAAGGGGTTACATTTGTTTACCAACACCCTAAATTAATGATGAGGTTTTGTAAGATATTGAAGTTTCAGATGAATTGTCAAATGGGGTGATTTCATAAATGAAAAAAGGTAAGAAAGGCTTCTTGGCTTTATTAATTATTACATAAGGATGGAGTAGGGTATTTAGTAATGGAAGTTTTAACCATGTGGAATTGGCTGCTTTCTTATCAATTGAGATGGATTAGATGTTCTGATATGATCTGATGGAATGGCCAAGCTGAAAAATGACCTGTTTTGAATCATGGATATGTTGTATTTGGCTTTGGGAAATTTTCTTTTGTGATTTGTTTTGGTATCATTAGCCTAATGATGTTCTATCTTTCCTAACCATGACATATAAAGGAGAAATAAGAGTGTAATAATATTTAAAATAATTCAGATGATGTACTGAATCTTGTTTAGTCCTAACCATAACATTATCAGAATGATTTTTAGAGAGAGAGAGAAGGATTATTTTTTGAATTTAAAGGATGATAGAAGGGGAGTGATATGGAATTCCATTTCAAAAATAAAATTATAAATAATCCACCCATATATTAGAAAATAATTAAAATAATTGAAGAAAATAATAAAAGGTAAGCACAGTAATCAGAATAATCATATAATATTATTAAAAAAATATAAAAGAGCCAAAAAAAAATCACAATTGAATCAATAATTATCAAAAAAAAAAACAATCATTATCATGAAGAAATAAAAAAAAATGAGAAAATAATAATCATCAGAAAACGAAAAGAATGATTGATCATTATCATCAAGTAATTAAAAAAAAAACAAAAGAAAAAAAGAAAGATTAGTAAGTATCATCAAAGACTTAAAAAAAATGAAAATGATCAGTCATCATCCTAAGAAAATCAAATAATAATTGAAGTGGCTAGTATTGATGATGAAGGAAGTAAAAAAAAACCAATACTCAGAATAAATGAGGAAGAAAGAAGAAATAAAAATAATAAATGTTTGTTTTCATAATGCTGAATGATGAAAACCATTCCAAAAATAATTAATTTAATAAAACCTTAATGGCCTGACTGGGGGGCGTTAATAAGTAAAAATCAAAAAGGGCCTCCAATAGATTTGAAACTATTTTGAAAAAGCCTTAATGGCCTGATTGGGGGCCATTAAGAAGTGAAAATTGAAAAAAATCCTGGAATAAATTTGGAACTTTCTTGCAGGGAGATAGCCTAAAACCTCCCAGGGTGATATTTGGGAGGTTCTAGGAAGTAGTGATGAGCATTGGTGGGAGGGTTGATTGGGTTTGAGGGTGATAGGTCATGGTTGGGTTTGAGGTGGATAGAGGATGATGATGATTATTCTGGTTAAACAAAAAAATAAATATTGAAACATAAGAGGATGAAGAGAAAAAAAAATTACTTGAAGTTTCTTTATTTATGAAAATCAGAATTGAAAAAAAAGCTTTAAAAATCTAAAACAAAAATGAATCAGTTTTTATGAGAGATTTGTGAGTGTATCATTTATACCTAATACATTATGATGCAACCCTATTTTTTATTGATTAATGTCAGTATACATTCAAGCTCTGCAATTTTCTCGCTTGATAAAAATCTTGCTATAGTGAGATCCATCTGGCATTGATTTTCCTTCAGCTCCAATTCACAATTCCACTTTTATTTCTCAAATTCATATTTCATGTTTTTCCTTTTCTCATCAAGCTCAATTTGTTTTTTTAACTTCTCTTCTTCAAAATTTTGATTTTCAATATTCCTCACTTTCTCTTCATGCCACCTCTCCTTGTCTCACTCCAAACAAGACTTATCACTTGTTTCACAGCAAAAGAACCATATTATTTTTCAGTAGAATTGATCAGAGTAACAATAATTTCAAGACATACCCCTTTTCTGTTATTCAAGAAAATTTGCATATGTAGGTTCAAACATATCCATCAACCTTTTCCTAGATCCACTCTTGTCAATCAAGTTGGGGGTCAATTCTTGATCAAACTTTTGTGTAAATTTTGTTATGGATTTCCTAAGCTAGTCAAAGAAGAAATATTCAACATCGGATTTCATAAATTTAAGGCTTAAGAATACTTACTAATCAATCATGAAGGTTTTATGCTTCAACTAAGTCATAATTATTATTAAGAAATGGCTCAAGATTGGGAGGTGATTCCATAAAATTATTCTCCTTAAAAATTTAAATGAGCTTTCATAATATAAGGTAAAAAGAAAAATAGATGATGACTTACCTTATTAATTAAAAGTTAATCATCATCACCACCATTCAAGCTGTCTTTGTCTTGCAAATCATAGCTTGCAATGGGAGTGATATTGGGCTTGTTGCCAAAGATCACATCCATCTCAGCATAGCAAGGAAACATAAATTAAATATTATTACTCATTTATGTGATAAATTTAGTCTAATGTTCTTTGGTTAGTCCAGACCCAGTTAGATTTTAGATTTTTTTTGCTTCCATATACTTCCTTTTATATGTTTTCCATTGATATTGGATTCTTCTTGAGTTAAGGTTAAGGTGATGTCATGATTTTTTGTTTACCTTAATGGCCATAATCTGAAAACCATTCTGCTTTTATAAAGGTGGTCTTCCAATTGTAGTCAAGCTACTAGTACCAAAACATGACTCAAAATTTGATTTTATTGAAAACCAATTAATTATAGTTAAATAATATGTATGGATTAAGTGACCTTATTGATGAGGAAGGCTAGAGGCAATCTTCATATCTGACTTGATGTGTTTTGATTTTGCACAAGGAATTATTAAATGGATGTAGAAATATAAATTTATTGTTAGCTTTTTGGTCTGATTGTAAAAATGCAGTGTGTAATAATATGTTGTACAGTTATGAATTGTGAATTTTGAATACTCATATGTGTTAGGTTTCAAACTTAAATCCCAGATGCATGGGATTTGGTGAAAATACCAGGGGACTCAGTTAAAATTCATGTGATTTACACATGGAAAACCCAAGATTGAGTTTTGGGATTTGGGATCCAAATTCCATTTTATGTTAAGGAGGGATTTGGTGACTTTGACACCCCCTAATGGTTAAAAAATATATAAACATATCTAATAGTCTGTTCTTCCTGAGAAAATAGTTCAATTTCAATCTAAGTATATTCACAATGCCTCTGAACCTTTTTATCATTTTTTAATAAATATAGTTCAATGAATCCTTGCTTATTTTGAAATAGATAGAGCTATATATTTCATTTAAGCTTAGTAATAATATTCCCCATTTGAGCTCATATATAAATATGATAAAAGCTTTCTTACTGAATATAAGGAAGCCAGGGATGGAAATTTAGGGAATAAGGCTCCCAATTAATTATTCAAAACTATATATAGCTCTAAATAAAATAATAGTAGGAGATTTCAAGATAAATGATGTTACATACTATTCAAGAAAAGGCTATGTAAGAGACTTAATAAATGATAAAATTGGACAAGGGTTTTCATTTTACACAAAAATAAATAAGGATGAAAATATATTTTGAATAAAATTATTATGGATTATTAAAATTTTTCATCATTCTGGAGCATAAAAAAAATCAGGCAGGAAGTAGAAAGGAAATATATACTAATATTTAAAAGAAGTCCAAGATGAGATTTTTATATTATGAAATATTATGCATTAAATAGCTCCAAAAAATCTGCCTTTGGTGGATATTAATTTTAACTTCTATTATTATTATTATTATTATTTTCAGGAGATGAACTCCATTTAATAGAATGGACACTACTTATTTTCTGGATCTTCCTCCTATCATTAGTATAAGAAAATAGTAGACTTATAATCAATTTTTCTATAATTTTACAGCTTATTAAATAAATTTGAAGCGGAAAAATTACAAGTTCCTGAAAATAATATTTAAAACATATTCTGTACATTTGAAAACAAGACTTTTGTTTCAATTGTATTCATCTTTTGTTTTATACAGAGACCAATTGTAAGATTTGACTATGGAACTGATGATAATATCACTATTAATCAGCAGTACTATGTCTGTTCTTATGAAATATAATAATAAAATATTATTATAACCACAATTAAATAACTTAAGAATCATTTCTTTCACGTGTTAAACACTACTAGTGATTTTAACAGTGAGCAGTAATTGTCTACAAGAATCAATTACAAGAAGATTTTAATGATAAAACTTCTTTTATCAAAATAATAAAATTATTTTAATATATAATTATCTTTTGCAAGAATAATTATAAATATAATTCTTGAAGAAAACTCATTATTTAGAGAAAAACTTTAAGAATTAAGAATAAACCACTCACTAATATTCCAAAGAACTTATTGAAAGATAAGATGGCGAGATTTGACGTAGAATTGTGGATTTTAAGGATAAAAATGAATTTATAACAGTATTACAACAATATATAGTTGGATTCTATGATTTCACGTCTTTCTGATTGATTCTGAAAGATTTAAAACAATTAAGAATAATTATAACTAATACTTACTTGTTGGTAATAATTATTTAAATGATAATAAGATTATGATGTGGAAAAAACAGCAAGAAGAGGCCTCTTTTAAGTCAACAACAGCTCACAGAGGCGTGCCATGGAGCAAACTGAAAATCCAGTGAGTGAGAAAACAATAAAACCTTTTGGATTATTTATTGCATCATCTGTTGTCACGTAAGATTATCATAATTACTTAATTGATGCTTTTATGGGACTACCAACCCCAATATGGTTAAGAATAAAAGGAGTAAAATCTGCAAATCTTCTTTTATTCCAAAATAATCACTGATTTCTCAAAGTTATCAATGTTATTGGCAATTTAATCACAGGTTGTAATTACTGTAAATTTTTGAAGATTCAGTGTTTCACATAGAATAGTCAAAAATGGACTGTAAGTAAAACTTTTAATTTTACTAGTAGAACTGTGATTATTTTTGGCTGTACCATAGATAATACAGTTCTCCATTGGTCCTGAAAGTTTCAGAAATATTAATTAAGAATTTTAGCTTTAATTAATTTTTGAAGTTTTTACCTCATTTCTATGTAGAATTGCAAATATCAGTGTTTAACTGGTTGCTATGAGGTAAATCAATGGATACAAGTCCAAAAAGGGTTTTAATTACTCTTTTGGGGTTTATCCAGGGAAAATCATTAATAATTGACATGGCTACAGGAGTCTAAGTAGCTCTTTACCTCCTTGGCACATCATAATAGCAGGTTATTTGCTATTTTCTTAAGATTTACAGTAGTTGTAACATGGTAACCAAGTTACCAAGAGGTTTTAGTTTACCAATTAGGCCAAGATCAGCCATGGATCCCAGCTTTGGATCTATCCAGGCCTCAGAGGCCTCAGAAGTTGGGTACCCTGGCTCTCTTTGATGTCTTTTGTCCCCCTTGCTTATTTTTCACATCAAAATAGAAATTTAAGCTTCAAGTGAGATATCCACTATGGGTGTACCAAAAGTCCATGTAAGAATACCATGATATTAAGTGCTCAAAACATGCATAACACTATTCTTAGTGGATATGTAACATGGGATTTCTCACATTCCCATTATTTTGGTGTGAAATTAAGAAAAACAAAAATTTTCATGGATCTTTTATGTGGTACTGATGATGTGGTATTGAAGTATTTTCCCTTTTACCACTTCAAAAAGTTAATTTGAGCTTATTCACTCTATGGAGCTACCCTAGGTGAGCTTTTGTGTAGAATCCAAATCTGGCCTTAAATCCATGGATTTACTCACTCAATAAAAGGTTATGCATCTTTTCTGAAATCAAAAATGATGAATTTTGGATATATGCATGACTTATGAGTTATGCATAATTCAAAATTTCTTTTTAAGATTATTGTGGCCTATTTGGGTATGTAAAATATACCTCAAGGCTCACATTCCCTCCCACCAAAAAATAAAATTGTACTACAATTTTATCAATGGTATAAAGAGTACAAGGCCCCAAAGGGGTGTTAATGTCCACTGTCCAACCTCTTTAAATCACTCAGATTAAGTAATTTAAAGCACATTTATAGACATATTCAGGCTTGTGGCCTTCTTTCATGTCTAAATCTTCTTGAGAGTTTATCTGAGTCAGGTATTTCTGATTCTGCCAGCCATTCATCTTCATGTACTGGATTTCTATATCTGACAAGATATTCTCTCTGATTATTACCCCTAAGTCTCCTTTCTTTAATGACTTTCTTTATCTTTTTTTCTTCATTCTGTTCCACTTGTGGAACAGTTAAAGGAGTTGGGTTCCTTAAAGGAAACAATTTTTTATCAGCTGGTAGATAAGGCTTTATAAATCTGACTGGAAAAGTGGGGTGTTTATTTTCCAATTCACCACTCAATTCCACTTGAACTGCATTGGTCCCATGTAAGGCAAAAATAACAAAAGGTCCTACATAAGAATCTTTAAGTTCCTTTGGGCCTTTGATATTATTAAAATTCAAGGTTGAAACTAGAACTAAGTCCCCTACTTTGAAGTCTGGTACTTTATGACTCTTGTCCCACTTCTGTTTTGCATAATCAAAAGCATCATTCATACTTTGTTTTGCATGATGTTTTACTTTATCAAGCATTATCTTGAAGCTGGAAGCTGTAGGACGAATTTCAATCAAGTCTTTCCTCAGTTTGTCTGCTGGGATTCTTGGATTCCATCCTTTTTCTAACATAGCAGGAGTTTGTCCTGTGGAAGAACGGACTGATGTCTTGTATGCCAATTCTAATGCAGGTATCAGAGTGCACCAGTCATGGGTAAAGCCATCTGAGTATTTGAATTCTAACCCATAGGCACAAAATCTCCTGATCATGTCTTCTAAAGTTCCAATAATCCTCTCTGCTAGCCCATCTGTTTGAGGGTGATATGCTGTAGAGAATGATAACTTAGTCCCAAACAATCTATGAAGATTGGTCCAAAGTGCAGATGTGAACTTGGGATATCTGTTACTTATGATATTCTTAAATAATCCTGTATGAGAAATAATTCTACTCCATAGAAGAAGAGCTGTATGAATAGCAGTGTCATCTTTATGACATGGTAAGAATATGGGAGTCTTGCTATATCTGTCTACAATGACTAAACAAGCATTATAACTTTTGTCATCACTTGGAGGAAGTGCTGTGACCCAATCCATGTGAACAACTTCCCAAGGGGATTTTGGTTCTTGAATATGGATCATAAGTCCAAATTTCTTGCCTGTACTCCTGTTTGCTTTTTGACATCTGTCACAGGTATGGCAATATTCAATGGTTTCTTTTCTCCAAGATGGTCACCATGCACAGTTATTTACTTTTTCAAGTGTTCTGTCCTCTGACAGGTGTCCAGAGTAGATTCTATTATGGCATTCATGAAGAATTGTATTGATAAGCAATCTGCTGCATAATGTCATTACACAAGAATGTTTGGTTCTGTGGTAAATGATCCCATCAAACAAGTGAAATCTTCCTTCAGAATAGGAATTTCTCCAAACTTAATCTAGTGAATTGACCAAAGATGTATCTTTGCATTCTTTATCTAATAAAGAAGTCAAGATATGGCAATTCTTGTCCTGCTTATAAGATTCTCTGACCTCTTCAAATAATTCAGTCCCAATATCAGTTATGTTAATCCCTTCAATTGGAATCTGTGGTTCAGCTTCCAAAGGTACATAAGCTGGGTTATCAGGAGTGTTTACTAATGCCCACCTGCTAAGTCCATCAGAATTCTTGTGAATGCTTCCTCTATATTCCTGAATGGCTATTTGCCATCTCAACATATGTCTGTTGGGAATTTTCATGTTAAGAAGTGATTTTACTGCATTACAGTCAGTTATCACTTCAGAAACACTGCCATCAAGATAATAGTGTAATTTCTCAAGTTCCAATACCAAGCATAAGCACTCCATTTGGCTTGCACCATATCTGGCCTCTGTTGGTTTGATTTGTCTTGAGATATAACAAACTGGTCCTTCTATAGGTTTGTCATCAATAATTTGGACTTGATGTAGGGCTTCCCCTAATCCATCTCCACATGCATCAATGTAAAATTTCAAAGGAATATTCCAGTCAGGCATGAGGAGTAAAGGTGCTTCTGTAAGAGCTCTCCTTATCTTCTCATAAGCTTTAATTCTCTCCTGTGTCATCTCAAATAAAGTCTGTTGATCATAGATTCTATAAAGTGACTTGGCTAGAATTGCAAAGTCTTTCAAGTGTTGCCTATAATAACTGGCAAACCCAAGAAAATACATCATTTCTTTTTTATTCTGGGGTATTGGCTTAAGTAACACTGCTGCTACTTTGTTTTTGTCAATACCCAAGCTTAAACCAGAAACAATATGTCCTAATGCTTTGAGTTCTTCAAAACAAAAAGTGCATTTCTTAAGTGAAATTTTCATGTTCACTTCTGCAATCTTGTGAAGTACCCTTGCAAGTCTTTCAAGGTGCAAGGACCATGAATCAGAACATATGATAATATCATCAATATAAATGATAAGCCATCCTTCAGACAATTATGTGGGAAATATGGTATTCATCATTCTTTGATAATGGGATGGAGAATTCTTAATTCAAAATAGCATTCTAAGATACTCATAAATACCACAGTGAGTGATAATTCTAAGTAATTTCTTAGCTTTAGGCATCAAAAAATTTTGATGAAAGCCTTTCAATGCATCCATTGATGTTATATACTTGGCTTTAGACAATTGAGTGAAGGTTTCTTGAATTCTAGGGATTGGATACCTATCTGTAACTGTGTAGGTATTCAATGCTCTAAAATCTCCAACCATTCTTGACTTATCATTATGCCAGGCAATAATAACAGGTGTTGTCACTTCAACTTCCTCATTATGGCCTACTTTCCTTAGTACACCAAGTTGGATCAACTCTTGGATATGTTTTTCCAAGGCTTCTCTACCTCTAGGACTGGCTGGATAAGCTGGTCTTCTAAGTAATGGAGGATATGGTCTGTCAATATTAAGAGTAATATCAACTTCATGCCCTCTTATAGCACCTAATGGTTCATTATCAGAGGCAAATGAATTATTGTATGTGTATAACACATCAACTAGTTCATTCCTCATTTTTGGTGACAATTATGGATTAATCTGTGCTTCAACAAGTTGATTAGACACAAATTCATCTTTATAAGTATCCTTGACATAAGATACCACAGATATTTGTTTTGGCATATTGGAAAAAGCAAATTTTTGTCCTTTGTTATCCCCAATTGTGAAATATCTGTCTTTGTGGTTATTGATTTCAATACCATAAATATTTAAGTAATCATTTCCAAGAATGATGTGCTGAGATGTGCAATTATCCATCACCACAATCTCAGTTTTCATCCTCACACTTCCTGCTGGGTGTGGAAATACAAGATTAGTGTCTAATATACCCAAGGGGTACATTTTGTTACTGGCACTACTAAATTGCACACCTTCTATTGGTAATAGATGGTTTTTCCATTCAGAAAGTATAACTTGGAGATATTCTTTGCCCACACATGTGCAAAATGCCCCTGTATCCAAATTTACTTTGGCTTCAATATCACTCATCAAAACTGATGTGATACAGGATGCTCCAGCAGTGTAACCTTTTCCTCTAGCAGGTTTTGTTTTACACATTATGGCATCTTGGATATTGATCAGGTTGAAGCAATAATCACTGTACTGTTGAAAGTGGGAATGGACTTCTGTGACCTCAAAGAAAGCTGTAATGTTTTCAATGGGATAGTCCTCCACTGGTGTATCTTCAGAGACTTCAGAATCTTGATCAGATTCCTCTTTCTCTTCAGTACACTGAATTTCTTCAATGACTTGAACTTCATTGATTTTTGTCTTTTTGGTGGAAGTGTTTGCTAAATTTGAAGTACTTCCACATTTAAGAAACTTCAAGACAGGTCTTTCTGGTCTTTTATATTCTCTGGGAATCTTTGGGACCATCTTGGATTCCATAGGGATTCTAGTCCAGGTTTTACCAATTCTTGTTCTGGTAATGATATCTTCCGTTGCATTAATGTAGTCCTCTGTTGAACAGGGTTCTACACATCTTCTTTTGATAACATGTTCCAGTTCTCCTCCACACTTTCTTAATATTTTCATATTAATCATAGTGTCAGACATATCTGGGTGTAAAGCAGATAGTCTGTCTTTTTGCTTGAAGAACCAAGTAAGTGGTTTATCTTTCTCTGAGTTAAAAATGGCACTTTCAAAAGCATTCTACATTTTAAACCTCCAAGAAATATTGGCCCATTTGGTAATAACTTCAGATTTCCACCAAGACCAATCATGTTTTCCATGATCTATCCTCATCTTGTAATACCATTTCTTTGCAGTCTTGGTAAACAGACAGTGTAATTTACCCACTATGATTTCATCAGGTATATTAAAGTCTTCCTGAAACTTATCAATAGTCCTGATGAACTCAATGTGGTTATATTCTCCTTCACCAGAGAATGTTGGCCATTCTTCCAATTTGGGAATATCTTTAACAGAGACAATATTTTCTCCTAAAAGTGGGGTAAAACTTCCTTTAACAGAAAGTTTTTCTTCAGTCAAAGGTGTAGAATGTCTTGGTATATGTGGTTCATAATTATTATGAATTTGTTCTACATTTGCAATGATTTCATTTTTTAACTTCTGCCTTTCACTGTCACTTTTTGCTAAATGTGTAGCAAACTGATTGGTATTTTCAACTATCATCAAGACATGATCTTGTAGAGTTTTAAGTTGATCATTCATTTTAAAAATAGAAAGATCTTCAATTTCATCATTCTGAATCTTACATTTACTCTCAATTCTGCTACAAGCATTGATAATTGAATCAAATTTGGCATTTGTCAATTCATACCATTCATTATATTTCTTGTCATGTTTTTTCAAATCATTAATATCCAATGTTATTTTAGTTAACTTTGAATTAAGTTTACCAATTTCTACATTAATAACTCTTTGTACATGATCTATTTGCGTGGAAAGGTCCTGTTCATCCTTTCCTGCTCCTTGGCTGTGAATTCCATGAGAGTTCTGGCCATGTTGAACACCCTGTCCACAGCTGAAGGCTCCAATTTGGGGATCCTGTACCCCTATGGGTAAGGTCTGTGCCAAATGGCTTTGCCTTTGCCCTTGCCTTTATGGTTCTTGAGACCTCTTTGCTTCTTCTGAGGTCCTTTTGGCTTGTCTTTGGACATTTCTGGAGCTGGTAGATGCCACTGGGGCCTCTGTCTCCAAAGCTGGAGTCATTTCCAGTTCCTTTTTCTGGTCTATGGATAAAAGACTTTGGTTCTTCAACCAATTATTTATATTTTTGACCTTGTCTTTGCAAGACAGGGGGCTCCATCCTCCTAAGAGTTCTATGGTCTTCTCCTGACCCAGAAAGCTCTTGATGTGTAAGTAGGAGTTCATGCCCCCCTGCCAAAGGCTTGGCCATATTTCCCACTTCTCTTCTTTGGCTGCTCTGAACCAATTTTTGTACTGGCATTGATATATTTCTATTGCTGCCACTTGAAAATGGTTCAGCCCTGGAAATATTGTCATAAATCAGTTCAGGCTCAGAATTCACGTCAAAATCTGTGGGTACAGACCTTGGGGAATGGGGGGCAACTCTGGCATCCTCCAAATGTGTCTTTCTTGAGGAAGACTTGGCACTTCTGGATTTCGTCTTGCCTCTTCCTTGTCCATATCCATCTGGTTGGACTGAATAGTTGCTTCAATTTCTGGTATGCACCATTTTCACATCAATTTAAAGATGAAAGGTGAAAATATAAGATAAAATACACACCTTTTGGTGGTAATTTAGTCTTTTCTGAGTTAAATAAGGTGCCTCTTTTAGCAATTTGCACCTCAATACTGTCTTCAGATTCTGGACTAGTGTTATATCTTTTACTGAGTCTGTTGCCAGCTGCACAGTATTTGATTAAAGACACTAGAAAAAAAATTATTTTTTATACTTTTTTTTAAAATATTTTTAAGGATTTTTTATAAGTTTTATATTTTTTAATATTAAAAAAAATTATTCTTTTTAAAGAGAAAAAAAAATTAAAATTTAAGATTTTGAATGAAAATTAATTCAGAGTAACTCAAAGAATAATTTTATAAGTTTTTGGATGTGAAAAGCCATTTGTAAAAACATTATAAAATTAAACCAAATTCCTCAATGAAAAGATTTCCAAAAAAATTTCAAAAATAAGAATTATTTTAACTTCAAAATGAAAGAAAAAATTATTCAATTAATATATCTTAGAACTTAAAAATATATTAATTAAGGGTACAAGGTTCAAAAAACATGGCCAGGCCCCCAAATGCAAGATTTGACTATGAAACTGATGATAATATCACTATTAATCAACAGTACTATGTCTGTTCTTATGAAATATAATAATAAAATACTATTATAACCACAATTAAATAATTAAAGAATTATTCCTTTCACTTGTTAAACACTACTAGTTATTTTAACAGTGAGCAGTAATTGTGTACAAGAATCAATCACAAGAAGATTTTAATGATAAAACTTCTTTTATTAAAATAATAAAATTATTTTAATATATAATTATCTTTTGCAAGAATAATTATAAATATAATTCTTGAAGAAAACTAATTATTTAGAGAAAAACTTTAAGAATTAAGAATAAACCACTCACTAATATTCCAAAGAACTTATTTAAAGATAAGATAGAGGGTTTTGACGTAGAATTGTGGATTTAAAGGATCAAAATGTATTTATAACAGTATTACAACAATATATAGTTGTATTCTATGATTTCACGTCTTTCTAATTGATTCTGAAAGATTTAAAACACTTAAGAATAGCCTTACTAATACTTACTTGAAGGTAATAATGGTTTAAATGAACAATAAGATGATGATGTGGAAAAAACAGCAAGAGGAGGCCTCTTTTAAGTAAAAAACAGCTCACAGAGGCGTGCCATGGAGAAAACTGAAAAACCAGTGAGTGAGAAAAAAATAAACCCTTTTGGATTAGTGATTGCATCATCTGTTGTCACATAAGATTATCATAATTACTTAATTGATGCTTTTAAGTGACTACCAACCCCAATATGGTTAAGAATAAAAGGAGTAACATCTGTAAATCTTCTTTTATTCCAAGATAATCATTGATTTCTAAAATTTATCAATGTTATTGGCAATTTCATCACAGGTTGTAATTACTGTAAATTTTTGAAGATTCAGTGTTTCACGTAGAATAGTCAAAAATGGACTGTAAGTAAAACTTTTAATTTTACTAGTAAGACTGTAATTATGTTTGGCTGTACCATAGATAGTACAGTTCCCCATTGGTCCTGAAAGTTTCAGAAAGATTCATTAAGAATTGTATTTTTAATGCATTGTTGAAGTTTTTACCTCATTTCTATGTAGAATTGCAAATATCAGTGTTTAACTGGTTGCTATGAGGTAAATCAATGGATACAAGTCCAAAAAGGGTTTTAATTACCCTTTTGGGGTTTATCCATGGAAAATCATTAAGAATTGACATGGTTACAGGAGTCTAAGTAGCTCTTTACCTCCTTGGCACGTCAAAATAGCAGGTTATTTGCTGTTTTCTTAAGATTTACAGTAGTTGTAACATGGTAACCAAGTTCCCAAAAAGTTTTAGTTTACCAATTAGGCCAAGATCAGCCATGGATCCCAGCTTTGGAGCTGTCCAGGCCTCAGAGGCCTCAGAAGTTGGGTACCCTGGCTCTCTTTGATGTCTTTTGTCCCCCTTGCTTATTTTTCATGTCAAAATAGAAATTTAAGCTTCAAGTGAGATATCCACAATGGGTGTACCAAAAGTCCATGTAAGAATACCATGATATTAAGTGCTCAAAAAATTCATAACACTATTCTCAGTGTATATGTAACATGGGATTTCTCACATTCCCATTATTTTGGCGTGAAATTAAGAAAAACAAAAATTTTCACAGATCTTTTATGTGGTATTGATGATGTGGTATTGAAGTATTTTCCCTTTTACCACCTCAAAGAGTTAATTTGAGCTTATTCACTCTATGAAGCTACCCTAGGTGAACTTTTGTGTAGAATCCAAATCTGGCCTTAAATCAATGGATTTACTTACTAAATAAAAAGTTATTCATCTTTTTCTGAAATCAAAAATGATGAATTTTGGATATATTCATGACTTATGAGTTATGTATAATTCAAAATTCCTTTTTAAGATAATTGTGGCCTCTTTGGGTATGTAAAATATACCTCAAGGCTCACACCAATTTTGAAGTGATGTAGATTAAAGTACAGCTAAGTGAAGATAGAGACTCTTTCCATTTTCAAATGGTAGATATAAAAAGGATATAAGTAAGTCCTTGAAAATGATAATCTTAGAATTTTTTCCCTTGGGAATCTTGTTTGGGTTGAAAGGTGAGTTGGAACTTTATTCTCCTTTGAAATTAATTAAGAGCTTGTAGCTTATTATATGTAAATTATTATAAAATTAACTCTGATATCTAAAAGTTGTATGAGAGTGAGAAAAAACCAATATAAGATTAATCATTTTTTTAAATTTCTTATCATAAAAAAAATCATTAAATCTTCATGTTAATGAACAAAGAAATTATTATCCACAATAAATTGAATGACAGAAGCTCATCTTAAAAACATTTGTATCCAATATTTATAAATCTTAAGCTAATAGTATAAGATCAGAATTCTAATGATATAAAATATGATAAAATTATCCAGCTTGATTGATTAATACACACAATAGAAACTCCTAAGACTTAAAAACATAAATAATCTTAATTTATAAGATGTTCTTTACCCCCTTAATTTTAATCCTATATAATGAAAATATATAATATCTTTTCTAATAGGATGTGATTATTGTCTATCTAAAAGTCTTGAGGTAGATAATTGAGTTTTATTTGGGAATTTACAATGAAGTATTCCCAAAGCATATTCATTTTCTTAAAAAATACCTCAGGTGGCCATCTAAAATTATTGCTAAAATTTAAGGGAATCACATCAAAAATTGAGCTTACAGATTTGAATTAGGAATCAAAATTACACCTATTCAATTAATACTCATAGAAAGAAAAGTTGATACACCTTAAATAAAGTTTTGAATTTTGAATTTAAAATGGGAAATAAATTGAATTGATTTTCAAGATGAGAAACAAATTATACTCATAAATAGAAGCTTTCAGATATGAAGTTCAAAAAGGTTCATCTCAGTTGGATTGATATCAGTTCTTTTTAAGGACTGTCAAAACCAAACAATTTGAAAATAACTGATAAAAATACTTATTTCAATTCCTTTTGTATATTGATTATGTGTCTTACTATATATCACTAAATAAAAACAATTCATTCTTTGAGGAATTCCTTATAAAATTTTCTATGAAGATTACAGCTTCAATATTAATTAATGCTCAACTCATCTATGAGAATCCATAGATGAATAATATTTAAATTTAAACACTTTTTTTTTGGAATTAAATTTCCATTAAGGAAAAATTTGTTAAGGATTTGAACATTTTCTAAACATATAGATATCATAAAAGAGGTACCTTCACAACAAATTGTTTCTTTTCTGAAAGGATTTATTAATAAATAAATCTATTAATTCATCTTTCTTCTCTTTTTAAAGTATGATTTTAATTGAAATTGAATCAAAATTTCAAGCTTAATGGCTCAGATTTGTTTTGAAGAGAGGCTCTCCAAAGTATCTAATTTGTTGAATTAATACCACCAGTATTTCAGTCTATGTTCTTCTGTAGAGGAAGTTTTCTCACTTATAGCCAAGAAATGAAAGTAATGATAGTAGAATATTTGACCTGGTTTTATAATTGAAGAAGATCTTCTTATAAAACCCCATGGTGTAGATTAGAAATATTTTATATTTCCCTTGAGAAAAAATGGCTTAACAACATCAAATTTAATTATATAACCACTAATAATATTAGGTTTTGTATTTTTGACCACTAAATATTTTACTTCTGAAAACTAACTCATCTGTCATATTTTATATTAATTTTGAAGAATTATTAATTCCAAATTATTCTTGAAAAAGTGGATTCTTTGAATATGTGGAAAACTAAGATAGTATTTTTAAAAAAAAATGAAATTGTGAGTTTTTATTTTGAGGAAACTGAGGTTTCATATCAATCAATAAGTAGAATATATCTCCAATATATAATATTGATATAGGCTATATTAAGCGGATACAAGTATGTGTTGAAGTTGAGAAAAGTTGACTTTCAAGTATCAAAATAATTCAACTTCGTTTGCATAAATCCTTTTCTTACTTCAAAAGATAAAATTAATCTCACTTTCCATTTAATTTACTTTTGAATTGTTTTTGTCATTTCTTATAGGAATTTCTCACTTTTATTAACTCATTATTTAGCCTTAATAATTCCTTAAGATAGAAATTCCAGTTTGAGTCTTTTGATGAAGTAGCAAGGATTGAAATAGAAAAGTGAATTTGGTTTCAAGCTACAGTTACTTCTTTCAGGGTCCAGGGTATTTTATCAACTTTGGTAATTTCATTCTCATCATTTTTATTCACCTCTGATATATCCCTGTTTTCAGCTTTAATTATCAGATTTGACATATTAAAAGCCAAATTTTAATTAGATGGCCTATTTAGAATAACATCTTTATCAGCTTGCACTTTAATTGCCTTAAGTAAATTTTCAATATTCATCTGAGATGAGGGCTTTGATTCAAGGAGCCCCTTGCAGTGAGTTGAAATTTTGAGCTGAGCTTTGAAATTTTGAATTGCATCCCTGAGACCAGGTATATTTTTCATAAGTTATTTGGAAATAATTGAATTGGTTAGTTCAATGTAAATTTTTGTATGCTTCCAGAAGTTTGAAATGGTTTATTGGCTGACTAAGTCTAAATACTTATGCATCATTAAAATAGCCTGCATCTAGTTAATACTATAAATTTCCTGATAATAGCTTACATTTGATTCATTTTATCAACTTACAACTAGCTAAAAAAAATGAGGCTTGATAGTGAGCTTTTCATTTCTTGATAATTTCAGAATAACAAGGTTGAATAACACTTGTGAGATTTGGGGAAAGAAATTTATTTTTATATTCTTTATATTAGTCAGCTCAGCTGCATTCACATGACCACTGAAGTTTCCAATTAAAAGGAGAATATTGTGGGTTTTCCTTTGAAATTAGCCATTTATTTTCTTGAGCCACTAAGTAAAAATGAATTATTTCATCCATGAATTCTAACTAAATTAATAATTCACTCCCCAGTGTAAAGTGTTGCTTCAGCCAAATTCTCATGGTCTTCTTTCATTTCCAATAATTAAGGGATTGACCTCGATAGCTCCAGTAAAATGCAAAGCTAGCAGGCAGGTAGTCAGTTTCTTATTCCCTTTAAGACCTGAGACTTCTGTTGTTTCTAATGATGAATTTGGAGGAATTTTTCACAGAAAAAAATAAAATAAAATAAAAAACATAAAAAAGACTCACTGGTACATTAAGCCTGTTTCATAAGCATTATAAGCATCATCTAAGGAATGATCACCTATTAGCAGTCTCCACCCCTTTTTAATTTGAATAACAAGATTCACCATTTAGTTTGAAACTTTTTATATAGTGTTTTTTTATATTAATAGAACCAGACATTTGAAGAATTAAAATTGATTTTAAGAAGATTTGAAAACCTTGCTCCAAAATAAATTATTATTTGATAACTAATTATTAGCTTCCTTCTTTGGGCTTCAGAAAACCATCAATAATATAATGTATCCTTTCGGAAATTAATGAAAAATACACTCATAGTTGTTCCTGGTTGATTAAACATTTTTGTGTAGTTTCAGATTGGGTTTTACCTGGGTTGTTGGTATGGTATTCAATCAATTCTTTTCAAACTGGAAACCATGAAAAACTTGTACTCTATATTATGAGGTAAGGGCCAAGTTTTTTCTTTTGTTTTTTTTCTTTTAGGTTCAGTTAGCAATATTATTGATCTCTCTTAAACATTGGATGTTGCATCTACTTGAAAAAACTGTGCTTATTTTATATCAAAATTGGCTACTGTATTGAAAAAAAGTAAAGTACTTTGAAAAAAAGCATATAGATGTTTTTACTTGAGAAAAAGTAATTTATTCATGTCCCACATAGGGTGTTTGTGAGCCCTTTGAATTTTCAGATAACTGACCACCAATTTGATTCCAAAATTTCAATTCCTAAGGTATTGAGAAGCACAGTACATCCCAAAAACTGAACCAAGGGCTTTATTGACCACATACCACAACCCCTCATCTTGATACATCAATGAAAAGATTGGTGGTTCAGAAAACACCTGGGAAATTTGATCTTGTTTGGTACCAAAAAGAAGGGAAAGGAATTTGGTGGGGTGAATCATGAGGTTGAAAAATAAGAAGTAGATTGTAACTTCTGAGGAATCAATTACAGTACAAAAGTAATTATTTATAAGGTGTTGGTGAACACACGTAAGTGACCTTATTTTTCAAAAAAAATTCCTCAGGCTCAGTTTTGAGGGTTTTTTTAATTTTTTTTGCCATATTTTTCTCAACTTGGCATGTCAATAGGCACAAATTCTTTCGAATTTTTTTTTTTGCCAAATTTCACCAATTTGGCCAATATGCCAAAATGGCATATTTTTTTCAAAAATTCATTTAAAATCTTCCCACTTATGAATTTCCTTCATTTTTTTTATAATGAAGGGTTCAATGTGAAGGATAAAGCACCAGAATCCCATAATTTTGGGAATTTTTTTGGGTGGGACAAGTGAAGGCGCAAAAAGGGTTTTTTTTAAATGTTTTTTCCCATCATTGTAATATGCCTATTTTTAAAAAGTGAATTTAATAACTTCCCACTTATGAATTTCCTTCATCTTTTTTTAAATTAAAGGGTTGAATCTGGACAATAAAGAACCAGAAGCTCATGAATTGGGAAAATATTTTTGGGTGGGACAACAAGTGAAGGCGCAATGAGTGTTTTTTTTCAACTTTCTTTTTTCTTGTGTGTAATATGACTATTTTCAAGTACAAAAGCTCCACATGTTTGACAAAAAAGGAGACTGAGGTGGGATTTAAGCTATAAATATAACTGAGGAGGGGGATAATTGGCATAAATTGTATATACAAAAATCATTCAATCAGAATCAACCTCCAAAATAGTGGGTTTTTTCTGAGAGGGGGGAGGAAGATTGGACAAATACAACATTCTGTGTTTCTTAAATTTATCAGCCCACCCCAGGGCTTGTGTTTGGGCATGAATCTCCCAGTTCACAGTAATGGGGGGAACTGGATAAACTTTAGAAATGATGATGTCAAAAGGAGCAAAATGAGCACAACTATTCAAGAAGCAGATGAAAATGGGGGGATTATCATTTGGAGGACAGAAATAAGGGAAAAAAGAAAAAGATTGGGCTGTGGAATGAAAGAAAACTGGTCTTTTATACTTATTTGCAATTGGATCCCCCATGTCAGGCATGGACATCCACTTGCTTTTTGGAGCCTGCCCAACATCTTCATACCATTCAATTCTTTCCAAATAAGAGGATACTGAGGGAATTAAGGTGTTCATGGCTTCATAAAGGTCTTGATTTTGTTGAATTTCTTCAGCCAAGTCACCTCTGACATCAGCCCATTGATCTTGAGTCTTGTAAATGAAGTGGGATACTGTTCTGTAGCCACAGTTTCCATCACCCTGGACATTGATGGCCTTGAAGGTGTATTTCAATATAAACTTGGGCAAGTCTTCTGAGCCAGTTATCTGATAAAATAAGTTCAAAAAATGAATAAATATAAAAATAAACAACAGAAAATTACATTAAAAAGAATCAGAAACTCACAAACAGCTTGGAGAATTCATCACTTGTGTGATAATGGCTTTGACAATTCTCACAGGTCAAGTCAATTGCATCATAGATATTCAAACTGGTGGCAGGCTTGTGTTATTTTCTTTGTGAGGTTTTGCTTCCAATTGCCACTCTTCTGGACCTCCTAAGGGTTACTTCTGATTTATTTAATTCAGTTTCTGAGGGTAGTGAATCTGATGAACTGATGGATTTAGATAATGAGTCCTCAGAATCTTCAGAATCTTCAGATGAGTTCACTTCCATAATTGGAGAGGGGACATTTGACTGGGATCTTGATGTTGTTGTACTGGTCACTTTTGAGGGGGGTCTTCCTCTTCTCTTGGATTGACTTTCAATAATTTAAAATCTTGAAGGTTCTCTTTTTTTTGATTTTTGTTTTTATTCTTGGCTCCTTGGGGTCTTCCACGGATATTCTTGCATTCTAGAGGGTCTTCATAATATTGATCATCCTCTTGACTCTTGGGAATTTGATCAAATGGGACTTTTCCAGTCAAAACATCTTGAAAATGTTGAAGTACTGGCATGATTTCTTCCATTGGTATTTGAAACCGGTCTTCCCCAATGTCTTCAAATATTTTCTTGGCATCATTCTTTCTTTCTTTTTCAACACTTTGATCATCACCTTGAAAACCAGCCTGAGAAGAATATGAGAAAGAAAATCAGTTAATAAGAAATTAGAAAACCCTCACAGGCAAATTCAAATGCCATTGAGGATGGAAGTCTGATAATTCAAGCCTTTGGCACTTGGCAAATGCCTTTTGGGTCTTATGCTTGCAAGGAATGCCTTTATAATTGTTGTATTTGTTGGTGCATTTTTCATTTGGAGGAAATTTTGTTTTGACATTTTCAAAGGCAATCTGAAGAGCATAATGAGACACCTTGCCATTGAGGGCACAGATGTGTGGAGGAAAATTCTTGACATGGACAATCATTTATTTGTAGATTCTGTTGATTATTTCAGTAAATTGTTTCCTGAATGCCATGTGGAGAGCCCTGACTACCTCCAGGATAGTACCAGTGGACTCTTGGAGCCAAAGTTTAACCATGGCATGGGAACCTTCAACTCTGGAGGTGGAGCCCACACCCAGGTGCAATGGTGGTTGGTCCAGGCTGGCACATAATACTCCTTTAGAGGAAGCGATTTCTTTTCCAAATATTGGAGGACTTCAGGACTTTTGACTTGCTTTTGAAGCTTCTTCCCATTTTCTTTGAAAGACTTTTCAGTGGAGGAATACATAACCTGAGAAATGAATCCCAAAGTCATTAATAAAAACAATAATAAGCAGAAAAGTGAATTAAAGTGAAATAAAGTGAAGAAGTATATTACTTGATTCCAAATGCCCATAAAAATTTCAAAATCAGTCCCATGACCAATTTTCTTCATGCAATGAGCAGATAAATCCTTGTTGATGTGCCAAATGCATAGCATGACTTTGGAGTCTGGGAAGAGCTTCTTAATAGAGTTTTTCAAGGCCAGATCCCTGTCAATAACAATAACTGGAGGGGGAACAAGATTGGTGTTGTTGAGGACCTTTTCTATGTATTTATTTAATTCCCAAGTATATAAAGGTTCATTTTCATCCTTCATCAAACAAAAAGCCCCAGAAAAGGTCTTATTGGTTGAGCTGAATCCAACAATATGAAAAAGGGGAATTTTGTACTTATTGGTTTTATAAGTACAATCCATAAGAATGACATGAGGAAAGCCATGAAGAAGTTTTATGGCCAGGGGTTGAGTGAAAAACAAGGAGGTAATGTGTCCCTCAGAATCCCTTGCAGAGGACCAAACAAAATTTTCTTCTTTGAGAGTGTCAATAAGAGCATCAATGGGCCTTCTGCCTTGCAGTTTGTCTTTCTTGATTTTCTTGACTTCATTGTAAATTTCTTGAAGGATTACAGGCCTGTCAGACTCCCTATGGCTGCATAATTGTGCCTGAATTTGCCTTGGCATGAGCAGTGATTCAGACATTTGAGCAATTTGGGATGTTTCTTGCTTATTGAATTTCCTGAAAGCAGGATGTGCAATGATATTTTCAGTGGCATCATGGCTATGTTCAGGATTTTTGACTTTAACAGTCCAAGTGGCACTCTTGGCATATTTCCTGGCATAAAGTCTAAAAGGACAGTCAAGCTTTCTTGAGGTGACTGTTTTCGAGGGGCTTTTGTTGGGATTTGGGGTGCCAGACCTGTCAGAACATATTTCAATTTGGTTGTGGGTCATATTGGACCTCAAGGTGGACACAGCATACCCCTGAGCCCTGGCAACATTATGCACATGTTGCCAATGAAGCTCAAGGGTCTGAAATTCACCTTCAGTGGGGGGTTGAAGCAATTTTCAATGAAAAATATGTATAAAAGTGAAAAAAAGGGGTAATTGGGGGATTTGGAATGGGGTAAGAACCTTTCGAAATGTGAAAAAGAGGTGAAAAAAGGTGTGAAAAATGAACAGAAGTAGTTAAGAGTGAAAGAAAGTGGTTTAAATGTGGGATTAATAGATGAGGGAAGGTAAAAGATTGAAAATTGAGAGGCTTGAAAGAAGGTTGTTGTGGTGGACAATGCAGTCTTTGGGGGAAAAAAAGAAAAAAAAGTGTGAAAAGCTTTGCAAAATGGCTTTGGTAATGCTGTTTTTCCAAAAAGAAACAATGGTTTGGGGTGTTTGGGCTTTTTTTCTTTTGGGGGGGGGGGCTGGGCAAAAAAATCTGAAACAATTTGGAGTTAGAGAGGTTTTGTGGGGAAAAAACCTCTTTTGGGAACGTTTTGGCCCAATACAGGCCCAATTGTGTTTCATTTCAATTAAAAATGGGCCCAGGGAACCCCTTACGTGCTTTTGCCAATTTATGGCCAAAACACGTAAGCTCTTACGTGTTTTTACCAACACCCTTATTTATATTAAGAAATAAAAAAAGAAATTGAGATAAAAAATAAAGGAGACAAAAGCAAGAAGAGGAACAAGAAAAATATGGGGGACAAAAAAATAATTCTTGAATAAGAATATTTTTTATTCTCTTGATAATGTTCTATTCTTATATAGAAATATTCAGATTTCAGATTTCATAGTAGTAAATCTACATATACTGAGAACAGTTGACAGTTTTTTTGTTCTTATCACAAGTTATTCAAAAACATGAATTCTTATTGCAGGGGTTCACTGTATGTTTGTATTTCATCAAATTGAAATAAGAGCTAACACATTGGAAATTCTTTAAAATTCCATTGGCTTTGAATAACTCGGAATATTAACAAAAATTTGAATCCTAGGTCTAACCTAGCTCAAAGGAAGAATCCAAACTTGGTCCAAGCTGGTTCCAAGTTAAGTTTCGAATGCAACACCTTCTTTCAGGTGTAGCTACTTTTCTCAGGGTTACTACTCCTTCTAATTGAAAACTTCATGGAAAAACCTTTCTAATTTATTAGGGTAGTCTCCTGAATTAAGTTCATACCCTCCTTTAATCATTCATTCATGCCCCATTTCTTTTTGAAACAAGTTCTCATTTATACTTCTCAATGTTTATACAGTAAAAGGTTCTATTTTTGGAATGAAAATTTCTATAAGATTATTTTCTTATATGAACTATGTTTGGTAAAAAGGATTTTGTATTTAAATTTTTCAATTGGATATTTAATATTTTTGAATCTTTCACATCTATATTTTTACAATTATTCTATACTCAAATGTGTTTTCTTTTAAAATTACCCAGTCTTCTTTTAGAAATAATATGTAATGTTAATTTTGGTGAATAAATCTCAGGTTCACTTGTTTTAAACCAAACCACTCCTGTTTGCTTAATTAAAACTAAAAATACTTTGTTTTGAAAGCGGATCATCTGAGCTTGAGGTCTAACTATCAATTCCAACTTATTTTTGACATTCATTATTTTTAAACCACATTAATTTGTATTTTTAAATATTAAAATCAAATAAAAACACTGAGTTCAATCTCTTGACATGAGCTCATTATCTTTTAGAGATTCATTTTAGATCTCATAGTGCCTTCGATCAATCTTAACCACTTGTTTGGCCATTTGATCATCCGCGATTTCCTCCATTTCATTGTCCTTTTTATTAATTACTTTTAGGATTTTGTTTTTGAGGAGCTCACGTTATCCTACATTGTCGTTATCACTAAAAGTGATCTCCATCTATCAAAAACAGGAATCTTCCTCTTTAATCAAGTAATTTCAATGTAGTTCTCATATCTTGGTCTGAAATTTCCATCTTAGTTTTTATCATTAAAAGAATTGTTAAATACACATTAATACTGTGAAATTTTCTAATTATTGATTTCATTATATTTCATTTTTGATTTAATGAAGTCAAACCTCAAAAGAATTTATAACAAGGTATATTCAACTTATTATTTAGAAATATGATAAAATATTAACAGATCTCACTTTAATTCCAATGTAACCAAAAGAAAATTCATAGGCCTTTTATGTAAGATGTGACTATGAAACTGATGATAATATCACTATTAATCAACAGTACTGTGTCTGTTCTTATGAAATATAATAATAAAATATTATTATAAAAACAATTAAATAATTAAAGAATTATTTCTTTCATGTGTTAAGCACTACTAGTGATTTTAACAGTGAGAAAGTAATTGTCTACTAGAATCAATTACAAGAAGAGTTTAATAATAAAACTTCTTTTATTAAAAAAATAAAATTATTTTAATATATATCTATCTTTTTCAAGAATAATTATAATGATAATTCTTGAAGAAAACTAATTTTAGAGAAAAACTTTAAGAATTAAAGATAAATCACTCACTAATATTCCAAAGAGCTTATTGAAAGATAAGATAGAGAGATTTGACGTGGAATTGTGGATTTTAAGGATCAAAATGTATTTATAACAGTATTACAACAATATATAGTTGGATTCTATGATTTCACGTCTTTCTGATTGATTCTGAAAGATTTAAAACACTTAAGAATAGCTGTAACTAATACTTACTTGTTGGTAATAATGGTTTAAATGATAATAAGATGATGATGTGGAAAAAACAGCAAGAAGAGGCCTCTTTTAAGTCAACAACAGCTCACAGAGGCATGCCATGGAGAAAGCTGAAAAACCAGTGAGTGAGAAAACAATAAACCCTTTTGGATTATTTATTGCATCATCTGTTGTCACGTAAGATTATCATAATTACTTAATTGAAGCTTTTATGTGACTACCAACCCCAATATGGTTAAGAATAAAAGAAGTAACATCTGTAAATATTCTTTTATTCCAAAATAATAATTGATTTCTCAAAGTTATCAATGTTATTGCCAATTTCATCACAGGTTGTAATTACTGTGAATTTTTGAAGATTCAGTGTTTCACGTAGAATAGTCAAAAATGGACTGTAAGTAAAACGTTTAACTTTACTAGTAAAACTGTAATTTTTTTTGGTTTTACCATAGATAATACAGTTCTCCATTAGTCCTCAAAGTTTCAGAAGGATTTATTAAGAATTGTATTTTTAATGAATTTTTGAAGTTTTTACCTCATTTCTACGTAGAATTGCAAATATCAGTGTTTCACTGGTTGCTATGAGGTAAATCAATGGATACAAGTTCAAAAAGGGTTTTAATTACTCTTTTGGGGTTTATCCATGGAAATTCATCAAGAATTGACATGGTCACAGGAGTCTAAGTAGCTCTTTACCTCCTTGGCACGTCAAAATAGCAGGTTATTTGCTATTTTCTTAAGTTTTACTGTAGTTGTAACATGGTAACCAAGTTCCCAAAAGGTTTTGGTTTACCAATTAGGCTAAGATCAGCCATGGATCCAAGCTTTGGAGCTGTCCACGCCTCTGAGGCTTCAGAAGTTGGTACCCTGGCTCTCTTTGATGTCTTTTGTCCCCCTTGCCTATTTTTCACGTCAAAATAGTAATTTAAGCTTAAAGTGAGATATCCACTATGGGTGTACCAAAAGTGAATGTAAGAATATCATAATATTAAGTGCTCAAAACATGCATAACACTATTCTTAGTGTATATGTAACATGGGATTCCTCACTTTCCCATTATTTTGGCGTGAAATTAAGAAAAACAAAAATTTTCACGGATCTTTTATGTGGTATTGATGATGTGGTATTGAAGTATTTTCCATTTTACCACCTCAAAGAGTTAATTTGAGCTTATTCACTCTATGGAGCTACCCTAGGTGAATTTTAGTGTAGAATCCAAATCTGGTCTTAAATCCATGTATTTACTTACTCAATGAAAAGTTATTCATCTTTTCTGAAATCAAAAAATGATGAATTTTGGATATATGCATGACTTATGAGTTATGCATAATTCAAAATTTCTTTTTAAGATAATTGTGGCCTATTTGGGTATGTAAAATATACCTCAAGGCTCACATTTTACCTACATATATGTGCTATTTTCATCATAAAAAAGCATTTGATAATTCCTTGAACTTTAATCTCTTTCAAATTCATGTATGTTTTCTGGCTCATATGCCACTTGTGCTTTAGTTTGCCAAATATGTTTGGTTTTAATACCTGAGAGCTCTTAAGATACTCATGTCATGCAGGTGATATTTCTAACTTTCTACTTGAATTTTTTTCTCTGAATATGGATTTGAAAAACAAATAGCAGAAAAAGATAATTTAGCCAAATGAAAAGATATGAGAAAGAGGCTTCACATTAAATTATTTTCTTAATGAAATGAGGAGATGGTTTAAGTTAAAGGTTGATATTGTCAAATTAGGTATCTCTAAATTTTCACAATTTCATGAAGCTATTTTAGTGGGTTTTTCCAATTTGAACCATCTAATTCATAATGAAGAAGAATATTTCAAGAAATCATTCCAATACCCAACCTACTTTTTTGAGCAAACATTATTATAGCATAGCAGTTTTGATTGCTTGATTTCAAGATGAAGGAAGACAAAAGTGTTTTTTCACAAATAAAAAATTAGTTCTCAATTAGTTGAATAACTTGTTATGAATACTTAGTTTTGTTGATGGGTGAGTTATTTTGCTTATGGCGGGCACAGGTATATCGGATGAAGTAGGAGATTTTACTTTTTGAAAGCATATCGAAGTTTTTATTTTTATTTTTTATGGAAACTTTTGTTTAGGAAAGAACAATATTTCATTTCATAAATTCAGCCATTTTCTATACCTTTTCTTTGCAAAAAAAGGTATAAAATTCAATCAGAATTTATCTAGACTTTCTTCTGATTTGAACAGATCTCCTTTACATATTGCAAGTGGAGAAAGCCTAGTTTTTGCTTTTTCCTATCAATAATTAAACAGTTCATCAGATATGGAGGAAGTTTTCCCTCATTTTTAGTAAGGTTTTGATTCCTGTGTTCTTAAAATTGAAAACTTGAATGTTTAGAGTGACATTAATGATCATAAAGTCTTGGAAGCTGCTAAATTTGACGGCTGGCTGAGGGAATAGAATCAACTTTTGGTAGCAATCGTCCATCCATGTTGGGATTCAATCGATCCATGCATTTTTCTCAACTCTTCTAACTGGCGCCATCGCCCTAACTCGAGATGAACCGTCTACACTTTCCATCCCATCCATCCTCCATGGAAGCCGACGAATTTGATGATGATGACGACGATATTCTACCAAGTCCTTCATCTTCATTTTTCAAATTAAAAGTCGCCTCGCATCAGATCCCAGCCTTTCAATTACCCGATCTCCGATTTGAACAAAGTTATCTTCAGAGTCTCATGCCTTTCTTTTCCTTCAATCGCACCACATCTAACCATTCTAAGGAGTCCACAAACCTATTGAATGATGAAGAAATACAAGAAAATTCAGAAAATGATCTTCCCCAGATTGAAATCGATCAATACTACATTGGACCCAATTTTTGTGTAAATTGGAAAATGGTGATTCTTGTGACAATAAGAGATCAGGTACGTTGCTTGAAGTGATTTTTGTAACGAAAATGAAGTTCAGTAATCATCATTTTTTTAATTATTGTCAAAAAGCTGTTTTACCCATTTTTGCAGGGATCTATTTGGGGTTCTGCTACCATAATGCTCAGCCATCTTTGGCGCTGCCATAACGTTCGATCTTCAAAAGCTTCATTGTCTTACCATGGCTTAAAAAGCTCGATAGCTGAAAAACCTACGAGTACTTGGAAACGCTTTTTTGGAAATCTATGGGGCGGATTTAAGCCCGCCCGAACTTCACCTTGAGAGTTTTTTCATAGCATTTTGGGAGTTATATGATTTAATAAAATGTTTCCTTGCATTAAAATTATCTTTATACATCAAAAAAAATGTAATTTATATAAATATATAGCATCATGTTGCTAATGCAGACTCAGACCTTGACGGGCAAACTTGCAAAAGAATAAGGAAACTTTTGAAGTTTATGTCGCTACAAGCTCTGCCTGTATTTTCAGCTTGTTACGAACGCCTGGAAGGCTTCAATGCCATATTCCTTGAAACCAAATGCGGCTGAGCCCTAAGTTTTGTGGAAAAACTAACGAAGCTAGCAAGACATCAGAATTTTTTGGAGCTGCATGCGACACGCAAGGATCACAAGTGGGATTTAAGAGACAAAGTTAACCCTGCTAGGTCAGTCCGAAGGACTGTATCTTCATCTCTGATTCAGTGCTTCAAAAGTTGGCTTTTTTCGCAGGGTCTGTCTGAAAAAGGCTCCAAGTAGAGGGGTTTAAATCAATATTGCTTGAAAACTTCAAGGTATAACATTTTTGAAAATGAGGCATGCCCTGGGTGATAGTTTCAATCCTTTGCATTAGCAGGGGGCAATAAAAGAAAGTATTGCTTGACAAAGATGAGAATTTTATTACAAAGTCTTGTTTTTTGAGGTTCTTACAAGGCAATGTTGTTTAGAAGTAGCTTGGTAATATTTACCAATGCTTGGTTTATGTAAAATGATCACAAATTTCAACTACAATTGCAGTTGATTTTGAGATGATTGTTGTGAATCTTTGAAATATATTGACATATCCAAAAAAGGTCACAGTTAAATATGTGATCAAATTAATATTTATTATAAATATGAAATTAATGATCAAATTCATAGTAAAGTGAGGGACTTGCTAAAAGCATTCTGGCATATGGCTAAATTTCTGCTGTATTACAGTGATGGACTTTCAGTCAATTTTTGCTATTTAGTCATTCAGAGCCTTGGTCCTCCTACCTTTTATGAGAATTTTTTGATTTTTCTCATTTGTCCAGGAGTTATGTTACTCCTTTGCAAAGCTCAAGTACCATTGGTCCCAGTCAAGAGACTTGTGGAAAGCCCTCATGAGTTTTTTTGTTTTAAGCACCAAGCCAAACTGGTTTTTCATTGCACTTAATTCTCTACCATCAGGTGCAAAAGTATAAATATCAAAACAATACCAGCATGTCTAAGGATCACATATTTAGATACAATACAGCTAAGCCTAAACTAATTCTCATTCTTTTCCCCCTCCTTCTTTTGATGGTGCAATCACTTTACCAAGAGCTGAAAATGTGAAATCATTTTACTATCCATTTACAAGAAAAGTTGATGAGGATACCACTTTGTGAGAACAAATTCTTCACAGATACGGAGGAGGATAGGATAAGGTGAAATAAGGCACTCTTTCCGAAATTGGGAAAATTACATGTGATTATTTTTCACTAATCACAAAGAGATAAGGATGGTCAGGTGAAAGATTACAATTTGAACATGAGTTTAATGGTATAAATACCTGTTCAGCATGTGTCTTCTCCCCAGAATTTCCTAAAACTGCATTGAGGAATAATTGAACGATTAATGGAATAGCTATTGATTTGAACACCTAAAGATAGTTGAAAAGGGCATAAAAAGAACCATTTTGGTAAAAAAATGGAATTTTGAGGTATATAAACAATTAAAAAAACAATTCTGAAAACCATTATTGACATTTTTGAGCAATAGCCATAGGTTTACCTTCCTTGCCATGGCAGAAAAAACCAAAAGCCGCACTTTTCTTGCTAAAATATGGAGTATGAAACACATAAAGGTATTAATTGGGTGGCTTTATTGACAACTTGGTGGGAAAACCTCACCAAAGACATTATATACAGATTTTTTTGTTATCCATATGTGGATCGAATTCATCAAAATATTTAAAAATGGCCTAAATGGAAATTCTGGGAAAAAAAATGAGATTTATTGTGAATAAGGCTCTTCAATGGAACATTTTTTTCACCAGATATTTTTTAAAAAAAAAATTGAATACATAAGAAACAGTTTTATCTAATATCCATGGACTTTGTATGCCTCAAGATAGCTAAAAAAAGGTTGTCAAAGTTTATTTTGTTACTCAGAGCTGTAGAATATGTAGTATTCTCACCAATTAATTGACCAAAAATATCTGTAATGATTGTTTGAAGTTTTAAATAATAACCATGCGCTCACATCCATGAAAAACAGTATAAAAAAGGCCAAAAAGGTTCTTTGTGGGACAAAACTTGGTATTCTCAGTACATACAGTTATTAAGTGGGTAATTTTTTCATATTATATTTTGTAAATAAACATCTAGAGCCATATTTGAGAGGCTTTGGAAATATAATTTGCTTTTAAATGCCTGAATATATTTTTGAAGGTCCCCATATGGCACTTTTTGGTTAAAATATGGAATGTGGGGTAAATGAAGCTATTTTATAGACAATCAGCTCTCCAGACGTCTTTTTTAATACTCCCAGAAAAATAATTCAAACCTTATGGAAATAATAGGTGGTCCAAACTCCTTAAAAAAGTTTGAAATGGCCAAAAGTCAACCTTTTCAGTCAAAACATGGTATATGAAGCACATAAAGGTAACAAATGGGTGGGTATTTTCCAAGTATTTTCGTAAAAGTCCTTGAAATAAATAATTGGTAAATTTGTATAATAGTAATAGGTCTCAATGGTCTCAAAATAGCTGAAAAAGACCCAAATGGCATTTATTTTACAAGGTCATGGTATTTGGAGTGCAAAAAGCTATTTATTTGGCAAGATTTTTCCAGATATTTTTTCAAGAAACTACCTACAGACAAAGAATTTTTTTTAAGAGTTTGGAATTCCACTTTCAAAAAAAATAATCACTTAATATACCACAAAAAAAACTAATATAATTCAGAATTATATGTTACATAAAATATATGGAAAAATTTCACAATTAACATTTACTCTGAAAGCACATGATTCAATTTTTTCAAAGGTAAGCAGAAATTAAATTTATTAAATTTTGAGAAGATACTCTGATTAATTCATTTTTTAATAAATACTTATGAGGAAATAAATTCCTTAACTTAGTCAAAATTCATGGTTTAAGTTCCTAAATATAAATCACTCAGATTTTTCAATATAATGTTTTCAAATTTAAGTTTGAACATTATATTATATAGCTATCAATTTAATCTAAATTATCTCAATGAAAAATATACTAATTTTTGAAATGAATAATTCAATGTGCCTCAAATAGGAATGCAATGGGTAAATAATTCAGTTTTATTCTTACTTGAAGAATAATTCATCTTAATGGAAATACATAATGTGTTGTGATTAATCTCTTAAAATTGATATGTATTATTTTTTGTAAAATTTTAATATATATAGAGTGTTGGTAAACACACATAAGTGACCTTATTTTTCGAAAAAAATTCCTCAGGCTCAGCTTTAAGGTTTTTTTTTAATTTTTTTTGCCATATTTTTCCCAACTTGGCATGTTAATATGCACAAATTTTTTCAATTTTTTTTTTTTGCCAAATTTCACAAATTTGGCCAATATACCAAAAATGGCATATTTTTTTCAAAAATTTATTTAAAATCTTCCCACTTATGAATTTCCTTAATTTTTTTTTTAAAATGAAGGGTTCAATATGAAGAATAAAGTACCAGAAGCCCATAATTTTCGGAATTTGTTTTGATGGGACAAGTGAAGGCACAAAAAGGGGTTTTTTTCAAATGTTTTTTCCCATCATTTTAATATGCCTATTTTTAAAAAGTTAAATTGATAAATTCCCACTTATGAATAGCCTTCATTTTTTTTTAAATTAAAGGGTTTAATCTGGACAATAAGGAACCAGAAGCTCATGAATTGGGAAAATGTTTTTGGTGGGACAAAAAGTGAAGGTGCAATGAGTGTTTTTTTTCAACTTGTTTTTTTCTTGTGTGTAATATGACTATTTCTAAGTACAAAAGTTCCACACGTTTGATAAAAAAGGAGACTGAGGTGGGATTTAAGCAATTAATATGACTGAGGAGGGGGATAATTGTCATAAATTGTATATACAAAAATCAATCAATCAGAATCAACATCCAAAATAGTGGGTTTTTTCTGGGAGGGGGGAGGAAGATTGGACAAATACAACATTCTGTGTTAAATTTATCAGCCCACCCCAGGGCTTGTGGTTGGGCATGAATCTCCCAATTCGCGGTAATGGGCGGGACTGGATAAATTCTAGAAATGATTATGTCCAAAGGAACAAAATGAGCACAGCTATCCAAGAAGCAGATGAAAATGGGGGATTATTATTTGGAGGACAGAAATAAGGGAAAGAAGAAACAGATTAGACTGTGGAATAAAAGAAAACTGTTCTTTTATACTTATTTGCAATTGGATCCCCCATGTCAGGCATGGACATCCACTTGCTTTTTGGAGCCTGGCCAACATCTTCATACCATTTAATTCTGTCCAAATAAAAGGATACCGAGAGAATTAAAGTGTTCATGGATTTATAAAGGTCTTGATTTTGTTGAATTTCTTCAGCCAAGTCAGATCTGACATCAGCCCATTGATCTTGAGTCTTGTAAATGTAGTGGGAAACTGTTCTGTAGCCACAGTTTCCATCACCCTGGACATTGATGGCCTTGAAGGTGGATTTCAATATACACTTGGGCAAGTCTTCTGAGCCAGTTATCTGATAAAATAAGGTCCAAAATGAATAAATATCAAAATAAACAAGAGAAATATACATTAAAAAGAATGAGAAACTCACAAAAATCTTGGAGCATTCATCACTTGTGTGATAATTTCTTTGACAATGCTCACAGGTAAAGTCAATTTAATCATATATCTTCAAACTGGTTGCAGGCTTGTGTGATTTTCTTTGTGAGTTTTTGCTTCCATTTGCCAATCTTCTGGACCTTCTAAGGGTGACTTCTGATTTATTTAATTTATTTGCTGAGGGTAGTGAATCTGATGAAATAATTGATTTAGATAATGAGTCCTCAGAATATTCAGAACCTTCAGATGAGTCCACTTCCATAATTGGAGAGGGGAAATTTGACTGTGATCTTGATGTTGTTGTGCTGGTCACTTTTGATGGGGTTCTTTCTCTTCTCTTGGATTGAATTTCAATTATTTCAAATATTGAAGCTTCTCTTTTGTTTGGATTTTTTTTATTCTTGGCTCCTTGAGGTCTTCCATGGATGTTCTTGCATTCTAGAGGGTCTTCATAATATTGATCATCCTCTTGACTCTTGGGAATTTGATAAAATGGGACTTTTCCAGTCAAAACATCTTGAAAATGTTCAAGAATTAGGGTGATTCCTGCCATTGGTCTTTGAAAAAGGTCTTCCCCAATAGCTTGAAATATTTTCTGGGATTAATTCATTATTTCTTTTTCAACACTTTGATCATCACCTTGAAAACCTGCCTGAGAAGAATATGACAAATAAAATCAGTTAATAAGAAAAAATAATAAGAATAAGAAATTAAAAAACCCTCACAGGCAAATTCAAATGCCATTGAGGATGGAAGTCTGATATTTCAAGCCTTTGGAGCTTGGAAAATGCCTTTTGGGTCTTATGTTTTCAAGGAATGCCTTTATAATTGTTGTATTTGTTGGTGCATTTTTCATTGGGAGGAAATTTGGCTTTGAAATTGTCAAAGTCCATATGAAGAGCATAATGAGACACCTTGCCATTGAGGGCACAGATGTGTGGAGGAAAATTCTTGACATGGACAATCATTTCTTTGGAGATTCTGTTGTTAATTTCAATAAATTGTTTTTTAAATGCCATGTGGAGAGCCCTAACTACCTCCAGGAGAGTACCAATGGACTTTTGGAGCCAAAGTTTCACCATGGCATGGGCACATTCATCTCTGGAGGTAGAGCCCAGATGCAGGTGGAAATGTTGGTTGGTCCAGGCTAGCACATAATACTCCTTTAGAGGAAGCCAGGTGTTCTACAAATACTGCAATATTTCAGGATTTTTGACTTTCTTTTGAAGCTTCTTCCAGTTGTCTTTGAAAGACTTTTCAGTGGATGAATACATAACCTGAAAAATGAATCCCAAAGTCATTAATAAAAACAAAAATAAGAAAAAAAGTGAAATGAAGTGAACTAAAGTGAAAGATAAAAGTATAGTACTTGATTCCAAAGGCCCATGAAATTTTCAAAATCAGTTCCATGACCAATTTTCTTCATGCAAGGAGCAGATACATCTTTATTAATGTGCCAAATGCATAGCATGACTTTTGAATCTGAGAAGAGCTTCTGAAGAGAGTTTTTCAAGGCCAGATCCCTGTCAATAACAATAACTGGAGGGGGAGCAAGATTGGTGTTATTAAGGGCCTTTTCTATTTATTGATTTAATTCCCAAGTATATGAGGGTTTAGTTTCATTCTTAATCAAACAAAAATCCCCAGAAAAGGTCTTATTGGTTGAGCTGAATCCAACAATATGAAAAAGGGGCATTTTATACTTATTGGTTTTATAAGTACAATTCATAAGAATGACATGAGGAAAGCCATGAAGGAGTTTTATGGCCAGGGGGTGAGTGAAAAACAAGGAGGTAATGTGTCTACCAGAATCCCTTGCAGAGGACCAAACAAAATTTTCTTGTTTGAGAGTGTCAATAAGAGCATCAATGGGACTTCTGCCTTTCAGTTTGTCTTTCTTGATTTTCTTGACTTGGTTGTAAATGTCTTGAAGGATTACAGGCCTGTCAGACTCCCTCTGGCTGCATAATTGGGCCTGAATTTGCCTTGGCATGAGCAGTGATTCAGACATTTGAAAAATTTGGGATATTTCTTGCTCATTAAATTTCCTGAAAGCACAATGTGCCATGATATTTTCAGTGGCATCATGGCTATCTTCAGGATTTTTGACTTTAAGAGTCCAAGTGGTACTCTTGGCATATTTTCTGGCATAAAGTCTAAAAGGACAGTCAAGCTTTCTTGAGGTGACTGTTTTGGAGGGGAGTTTGTTGGCATTTGGGGTTCCAGACCTGTCACAACATATTTTAATTTGGTTGTGGGTCATATTGGACCTCAAGGTGGACACAGCATACCCCTAAGCCCTGGCAACATTATGCACATGTTTCCAAAGAAGCTCAAGGGTCTGAAGTTCACCTTCAGTGGGGGGTTGAAGCATTTTTGATTGAAAAATATGTATAAAAGTGAAAAAAGGGGGAATTTGGGTATTTGGAATGGGGTAAGAACCTTTCCAAATGTGAAAAAGAAGTGAACAAAAGTGTGAAAAATGAACAGAAGTGGTTTAAATGTGGGATTAATGGATGAGGGAAGGTAAAGAAATGAAAATTTAGAGGCTTGAAAGCAGGTTGTTGTGGTGGAAAATTCAGTCTTTAGGGGAAAAAAAAAGTGTGAAAAGCTTTGCAAAATGGCTTTGGTAATGCTGTTTTTCCAAAAGAAAAATTGGTTTGGGGTGGGGATAATGGGGTTTCTTTGGGCTTTTGGATTTTTCTTTTTTTGGGGGGGGGCTGGGCAAAAAATCTGAAACAATTGGGAGTTAGAGAGGTTTTGTGGGGAAAAAAGCTCTTAGGGGCATGTTTTGGCCCAATACAGGCATGGTTGTGTTTCATTTTTAATTAAAAATGGTCCCAGGACACCCCTTACATGTTTTTACCAACACCTTATATATATTTCTTTAGGAAAATTATTTTAAATTTTTGAATGAAAAATTGGGGAAAAAATACCAAAATTTTGGGTGAAAAAGGTTCAAATTCCAAAACTGATTGATAATTTGAAATATAGGGTGAAAGGCTTGAATTCAGGGGATAGTTTTCCTATGAATCAATACCCTCCTTTAGCGTAATTACCAGAAAATATAGTTCAGTATTTATTGTATCTTTTATCTCTAATAATTAAAACTAGAAATTCTCACAAATTCAATATCATATGAAAGTTTCTTACAGGTACCCAATAAGAGTAGTACAGTGGGTTTAAACCAGGTTCATGAAAATAATTAATATTGCAAATAGCTCAAATGTAACGCCTTCACAAAATATCAAAGTGTTGCGTACACAAACCATGATCTTATTCACCATTTATTATTTTTTTGGGTATAAAAAGACTATACTAGCCCAATTCTTTTTGAGTGATTTCCAAATTATATTATTGATCTTTCAAGTTATATAAAGAAGCTTACCAAAAAAATTGAGTGATTTGAGAAGATTTTACAAAAATTATTATCTATTCATGAGAGAAGAGTGAGAGAAATTTTCTGTCACTGGAAAGCTAGTTACATCAAAACTTACCTCCTTTAATGATTCTTCATGATATGTCAAAGAGGATTATTAGGTATTTATCTTTTAATTGATAAATTTAAGGAAAATCAAACCCTATAAAACACTTCAAAAGGGCTCTAGGTTGAAAAAAGTATGAATGATAAAAGTATCATGGAATTTTAAGATCACTCCTTATATAGTTTCTTTGGTAAAACTGGTTCAAAGTTTTGAATAAATATGGATAAGAATCAGAATCTGTTAATTGGAAGTATTTTCTTTTATCTTGATCACTTTTATTATTCTAGATAAAAGCTACTCATCCACTTTCTCACAATGGAAAAATAATGATCACATGAGACAAGATATATTCCAACCTCTTTTATGAAAAGAATAAAAAATAGTATTATTTTATTCCTTTATATAATAAATATAAGTAAAAATTACTCAGGTCTAAACCTAATTCCCCCAAAACACTTCCTCCACTTCTTTTGTTCTATGAGAATCTAATAGAATTTCTTTACCAACTAAAGTATATCAAACTCATAAATTTTAAGATGCTAAAAACATACTCTTATATATTTGAAAAAAAACTATGCAACAGATTTTCAATAATATGAGACAAATTCTATTCAGAATCTCATTATAATGACAGCAAGTGAGTGAGTCATGATTTAGTCAAGGATTAGGTCTTCCAAAATTTGATTTTTTATATTATAGAGAAGACATATTATATATTGATTACATTCATTAAAATAATAATCTTTAGAATAACTTTTTCTAATAAATCTTGAGAAATATAGAAAAATCTGAAACTCCCAAATTCATTAAATTGGAATGGTTTTATCAAGGTAATAATAATTCCAAGATTATTTTAAATATAATTTCCAAAAATAAAGTCATTTAATAACACAAATTATGTGTATTTTGATTACTTATGCTCTTGGACTCATGAGCTTTTCAAAATTTTATGCCTCTAATTTAACTAAATTTTCTACTTAACTTTTTCAATCTGGGAGTTTTCTGCACTTCCCTCATACCAATCTTGAAATATACTTTTCTAAAGATCCTGTAAGAATTGAAACCCCTTGAGAAAAGTTAAAATTATTTCAATATAAATAAAAGGAATAAAAATTGATTTTTAAAGGTAATAAATAGGACTTTTTATTATTGGTTAAATCAAGAATAATAATAAAATTCCGTTGATATTTTTCTCAAGATGTTACCTAAAGAGATTAATCAAAAGATATTTTGGAAGAAGAAGTGCAATCAAAAGAAGTCTTAGAGGCTCAAAAACTGGATATAGCTCTATAAATAGTCTTATATATTTTTTCCTCTTATAAGAAACTGATTTTTCATAAAATCCCTCATAAAGCATAATTTTTTAACTTGAAAAGATGAATAATATTTCCTTTCTTAAGATGATTTAATGTATCAGTTTTATATTCTCTGAATCCTAAGCTTATAAAATAACATATAGCTTGATATAGTTTTTTGATTGATCTAATATAGATGAAAATCTATCAAGGTATTTATATAAATAAGATTTAGTATCAAAAGAATAAATAAGAATATTTAATTGTGTTTTGTACCATTCTTTTTTTGAAGGATTCACCTTTCCATAGAAATTGACACTTAACTGTATTTTTTAGGGAAATTTGCTTCTGTACACTTGTGAGCCTTGAGGTATATTTTACATACCCAAATAGGCCACAATTATCTTAAAAAGAAATTTTGAATTATGCAAAACTCATAAGTCATGCATATATCCAAAATTCATCATTTTCAATTTCAGAAAAGATGAATAACTTTTTATTGAGTAAGTAAATCCATGGATTTAAGACCAGATTTGGATTCTACACAAAAGTTCACCTAGGGTAGCTCCATAGAGTGAATAAGCTCAATTTAAGTATTTGAGGTGGTAAAATGGAAAATACTTCAATACCACATCATTAATACCACATAAAAGATCCGTGAAATTTTTTGTTTTTCTTGATTTTTAGCCAAAATAATGGGAAAGTGAGAAATCCCATGTTACATATACACTAAGAATAGTGTTATGCATGTTTTGAGCACTTAATATCATGGTATTCTTACATGGACTTTTGGTACACCCATAGTGGATATCTCACTTTAAGCTTAAATTTCTATTTTGACGTGAAAAATAGGCAAGGGGGACAAAAGACATCAAAGAGAGCCAGGGTACCCAACTTCTGAGGCCTCAGAGGCGTGGATAGCTCCAGAGCATAGATCCATGGCTCATCTTGGCCCAATTGGTAAATCAAAATTCTTTTGGAACTTGGTTACCATGTTACAACTACTGTAAAACACCAGAAAATAGCAAATAACCTGCTATTTTGACGTGCCAAGGAGGTAATGAGCTACTTACACTCCTGTAACCATGTCAATTACTAATGACTTTCCATGGATAAACCCCAAAAGAGTAATTAAAACCCTTTTGGGACCCATATTCATTGATTTACCTCATAGCAACCAGCAAAACACTGCTATTTGCAATTCTACGTAGAAATGAGGTAAAAACTTCAAAAATTCATTAAAAATACAATTCTTAATGAATCTTTCTGAAACTTTCAGGACTAAAGGAGAACTGTATTATCTATGGTACAACCAAAAAGAATTACAGTTTTACTAATAAAATGAAAAGTTTTACTTACAGTCCATTTTTGGTTATTCTACGTGAAACACTGAATCTTCAAAAATTCACAGTAATTACAACCTGTGATTAAATTGGCAATAACATTGATAACTTTGAGAAATCAATGATTATTTTGGAATAAAAGAAGATTTACAAGTGTTACTCCTTTTATTCTTAACCATATTGGGGTTGGTAGTCACGTAAAAGCATCAAATAAGTACTTATGATAGTGTTACCTGACAAATAATGATGTAATCAATAAAACCAAAAGGGTTTATTGTTTTCTCACTCACTGGTTTTTCAGTTTGCTCCATGGCACGCCTCTGTGAGCTGTTGTTGACTTAAAAGAGGCCTCCTCTTGCTGTTTTTTCCGTATGATCATCTTATCAATTTATTAAATCATTATTACCAACAAGTAAGTATTAGTTAAAGCTATTCTTAAGTGTTTTAAATCTTTCAGAATCAATCAGAAAGACGTGAACTCAAAGAATCCAACTATAAATTGTTGTAATACTGTTATAAATCCTTTTGATCCCTTAAATCCACAATTCCACGTCAAATTTCTCTACTTTTATCTATCAATAAGTTCTTTGGAGTAATAGTGAGTCATTTATCTTTAATTCTTAAAGTTTTTCTCTAGTAATAGTTTTCTTCAAGAATTATATTTATAATTATTCTTGTAAAAGATAATTATATATTAAAATAATTTTATTATTTTAATAAAAGAAGTTTTTATTATTAAATTCTTCTTGTAATTGATTCTTGTAGACAATTACTGCTCACTGTTATAATCACTAGTAGTGTATAACACGTGAAAGAAATAATTTTATAATTATTTAATTGTGGTTATAATAATTCTTTATTATTATATTTCATAAGAACAGACATAGTACTGTTGATTAATAGTAATATTATCATCAGTCTCATAGTCACATCTTACAACACTTCATTCCATTGATCAGCTAGCTTTTCTAATATGAAATAGATCACCACCCAATTCAAATATTTTCCAAATAATTGAGGCCCCACATCAGAATATTCATTTCCCTTATCTACAAAACATATATTCAATAATATGATAGAACTCTCAGCTCCATGCTTTAATATTAGAATACAAATATCAAAGTTTTAATGATATAAATCTCTGCCTAACTTCTATTTATATTTTATTCAAATTATTGAATATATTTTCTTATTTATATTCTAGATTCAGTACTACTACTTGAGAAGATATTTCAAGTAAATTCAATAATTTTATTCACTTGTATGTAATTTGGTAATGAAGTGATTCATTCAACAAAAATATGAGGTTAATAAATTTTTTTCATTTCAAACACTATTTTAATCAACAGTGAGCAATTATTCATGTAGTTATCTCAATCATTAAGTGGACCTTGACAGAACCAATAAAGAATTATATGAACAAATACTAAACATGGAGAACTTTCAGCCTGTGTCACCTCATATATTATAACTATTACCTCTTTGATGTGTCTATTTGTGCAGGGTTTGATATTAAAATTGATTTTTGGCTGATGATACATATAATCCTGATTATACCCAAATATTTAACATTCCTAATAGAGTCTAATTTTAGTAAATCAATAGAGGAGTTCATTACTGGTTCTAATTTGTTTTATAAGAATTAATTAGGAAAGACTGTCAATCCAAAATAAGCATGATAAAACTCTTAAAAGTGATTTTAAGCTTGTTTAAATTAATTATTCAGATTTATTAATAAAGATTACTGAGAAAATTTAGCCCATATATATATATGGCAATGAGTATAATTTACATAGCTTGAGTTAAATTAAGCTAAAGATATTACTTCAAGTCATGAAATAATATTTAAATTAAAAATAAACAAAATCTGAATAATCAATGGGTGGATTTATTCCCTATACCCTTGGAATCTACAGGCTATATTGTGACTTGAGCTGGGAAGGGATTAAAATATCTATTAATATTATAATTGGAAGTAGAATAAATATTTATAGTAGTAAAATTTGGTTTAAGGTTTTTATATTTGGAACTCAGGAAGGTATATCTGATGTAATTGAGCTCATTATTTTTTACCAAGAAACGTTTGGGTGTGGTATTTGCCCAAAATAAATTTAGTATTTTTAAATATTTATCTCAAATATCTTACAAAAACTATTTTGGAAATCATATGAAATATAAATATTTGAAAATAAATGGAATTTAAATCCAAAAAAACTTCAAATTATAGCCTTTTCTCCTCAGATTTATCATTAATATACAAGGCTTATCAAATTCATGTATGATATTTCATAATTTTTAAAAAAATAATCAGTATAAAATGATGATAGCTAGGATATTAGTATATTTTTTGTGTAATTTATCATCTTGAAATGATATTTTATTTTTGTTATTCACTTTGATATGTTATCAAAGATTTCTTGCAATAGGGGGTGTCAAAGCTACCAAATCCCACCTTAAAATAACTTGGGATTTGGATACTAAATTCCACATGAAAAACCTTGCTTTTTTGAATTACAAAAATATTTTTTTTATCTGAGTCCCCTTTTATTTCAAAGAACTCTCCCAGCCATCAAATCTACCAAAACATAACCCATATAAAGCAATTTTATTTTTCCACATTCAAAACAATTTCCAAGCTGACCCTCACTCAATTAAATTATATTTTATTAAACCATTTTTATTGATATTTTCATTTAATTGAATAATAGTTCCCAGACCAAAATCACATTAAAGCAAGGCCACAACAAAATACAATTCTGCATTCCAACACCAATAAAGCAATTTAACTTTCCCAGACTGTATCAAAATAATTTATTGGATTACAATCAAATTGAATTTTGAAGCCTGTATTTTTACTGGTGGTTTAACTTCAATTAGCCAATCAACATCATTGAATAAAATTTATTTCAAATGATGGATATTAAATTTAATAAGAATTATAGAAATTAGTTAGACCTTATTTCCACCAGTATATAAGATATATTGTATACTTAAAAAAAGAAATATACCATGGGCAAACTGTTTTAGAATAAAAATGGACCTGGAATCACCAAAGAGGATGAGTGAAAAAAGAATTTATTAAAGGATGAGGAACCAAAAATTATGTAGCCTTTTTTTCCAAAATTGATGGTCTGTCTAGTAAGAAGCCAAATATTACCCCTATTGCAAGATATGGTTCTCAAGATCTTTATAGTGTTGATAAAGATAATAGAGATGGTATTTTAGCTGAATTATTAAGTCCTTATAATTGGGATATGAGGTTTCAAGATATCTCAATTAGTTGCTTCATATTTAGCCAAGGTCTAATCCATTACAGATACCAATTGACCCACAAATAGCCAGGATTCTTTATGGCTTGATGGTGAATGAGATCAGTATTAAAAGATGGAATATGAGGTTATAAGTTCTTTACAAATTTGGAATACATGATAGCTCACATTGAGAATGATTATTTCAATTATTTCAGTTATAAACATATGAGGGTAAATATACTACCAAGAGACATGTTACTTAAATCCCAAAATAGAATCAAAGGTGCAATTCTCAGAAAAAGAATGGGGATCGATTTTCCCAGCATATATAGGCTTCTTAGAAAGTTAGAAAAAGGGATTGGTGCTTTTTATTACTTAATAATATTAATTGTATTTAATTTGATGTGTTATATCATGTGAAGTGAAAGAAAATAAGGTTTTGGACTGGGAAAAGAGTAACTGGAATTAAGAAAATGAAAATTACTTGGTGACACAGAAATTCAATGAGGTTAAATTGAAAATTAATTTGGAAGCTGAATAAAAGAAGAACTAAAAGAAAATTAATTTTGAAAAAGAGAAGTGGAATAAAGAAATGGTGATTAAGAAAAATCCACAAGATCTAGATATGGCTTCTGTGGAATTGGATTAAACCAGACCTGTCAGCCTGTGACTCAAAACCAGAGCACAAGCATGACAGCCAAATACCATAAACCAATGGTAAAGCCAAGATACCACCAAAACATGGAGCTGAGCCAAATGAACTCAAAAGGTATCAAAAGAAAGAGGAAAATCACCTCTTTCCAAATATACAAGTCCCATCATCATGGGACAAAGAATAAAAAAGTTATTCCTGCTCAAAGTTGTTTCTGAGCATAAACCTTAATTTTAACCTCTCATCTGAAATCCAGAAGAAGAGGCTTAACCCCATCAAATGGGTATTAAAACTCAAGCTCTAAGTCAGGGCTATCCAATGGTCTTAGCCAAGCTTAGCTAGCACCGGAATTACAGAATTTATGACCAAAATAAGGTCAAATAAGGGTGATTAAAATATTCACCTCTCATCTAACTTCTACAGTGTTGGTGTGAGATACCTAAAGCGGGGTCTTTTTGGGAAGAGCACAATAAGAGCTATCTAATGGTGCCATTAATTATCCCATATCTTATCTAGAACAAAAGATATGGAGCAAAAAAGCTCCATACAGTTTTTGGACAGATCATAAATGTGTACAGGAAACATTGTACATGGCATAACTTTGCCATATCTAATGATAACAATACCAAATGAGATACAATTGTGTAGATAACATTCAGGGCTACACACTGAACCAATTCTGAGGTTGATATCTCAAAAACTGACAAATTTATGGCTGTTTTAAGGTCAAAATTCCACAGTTTGGCCAATACAGCCTTATAGTGGGATACTATCCCATAAGTATGATTATGAGGTGTCAAACAGACAAAGAAGCTTGTTTATACTTCAATACCTCATAGTTAAGTCATATACAGAGGTACATACCGGTTCTGTACAGCTTCTGACACATCAGAAGCACCAAAACACACCTGTAAACTCCATTGGTGAAAATTTTCACCCTGTATAGGGTAAAAATGACTACTTGTGGTTCTAAAACAACATTTACACCCAATAATAGCCTGTATTGAGTGTATAGAGCCACAAACCAGCCCACATTAGTGAAAACTTTCACTCTGTGGTTGTGTGCAGAGGTAAACCACCTCCCACTACCCCAGAACAAGATAAAAGGAGGCTTTTCCTCACCAGGAGGCTAATCCAGCATCCTGTTCTTAATATTCTTATGTGGTATATCTTCTTGAAAGAAGTGGTACCCTTATAATTCAACAGGTTATAATTATAAGCTGTAATTATTGTAGGCTTTGTTATTGTAGACCAACAGGCAAACAATGCACCCAGGGCTATCAGCAGTACTCACCATCACTAAATTATTTTGGTATAGCCCTTTTACTCATATTCTCACTTTAATATCATCATTATTTTTGTGTCACACTAAGAGTTATAGCTTTTATTATTATTTTGAAGCTATATCATAGAGTCACCCTGAGATTTTGGGGGCCTGGCCTGGTTTTTTACCTATTTTAGACAGAATTCTAGCTTATTTTCACTATTTTCAGCTTATTTTTATGCTTTTTAGAGTTATTATACTTGTTTTTTGCTTATCTCCACTTTCTGTTAACCATAAGAAGCCCTGAAGGGGATTAATTCTGTGTTTTTTCTCTATTCTGATTTTTTTTCCACAAAAAAAACATAATAAAAAAAAACCTGTATACATATTCTTTTTGAAAAATGATATTTTTCATCATATTTGATGAGTTATAAATATATAATTTATATTTATAAAATACTTTCTTTTTTCATAATAAAAGAAAAATCATATTTTATTATTGTTTTTTTTCACAATATATACAAAGTATATATTATTTGAATTTTTCTTGAAGAAAAACTCTGATAATTCATTTTTTCACCCAAATTGGCGTGAAAAATTGATTATTCTTATTATTATTGATAATATCAATAATAATGCTTCATAATAAAATGAAAATCATATTTTATTATTGATTTTTTTTTTCATAATATATACAAAGTATATATTTTTGAATCTTTCTTAAAGAAAAACTCTTATAATTCATTTTTTCACCCTAGTTGGCGTGAAAAATTGATTATTATCATTATTATTGATAATTTCAATAATAATACCTCATAATTTTTTCTTAAAGAAAAACACTTATAATTAATTTTTTTACCCTAATTGGTGTGAAAAATTGATTATTATCATTGTTATTGATAATTTAAATAATAATACTCCATAATAAAATACAAACCATATTTTATTTTCATAATATATACAAAGTATATTGGGGCAAGTTGATTTGATAATTATTATTGATAGTTTCAATAATAACTTGTCCAAAGTGACTTATAGATTCCTAAAAAAAGGGATTCAATCAACTAGCAAAAACTCTCACTTTACAAATCAGAAATGATACCACCTCATTCCAAAGACTTTGGATTTCCAAGGGATTATTCCTTACAAAGAGAAACAACCATCAGTTGGAATAGAGGCCTGGAAAAGAGAGAAGTTGAAGTTTCTCAAAGTAATAATAAATGGAAAAATGAACCTTCCTACACCTTCCAAGATGGCTTTCAAAAGCAAACCTTCAGGAATGGCTTGCATAGAATAGTTTATTATAGCTCATCAAATCTTCAAAGAGCTTCTCCAATGGAGAATGGTAGACAGGGAATTAAAACTAGAGTGCCAATACAAAGAACTTGTAGAAATTATTAAGAAGATTCCCCTCAAAGAGATATTCGTCAAAGCATATATCATAGAAAGGAAATGGAACCATAGATAACATACTCTGACCCTTTCAGGCTTATGAGGACTGGTAACCCAACTAGACTCCCTAGTGGCTTCACACCACTCAGGCACCAGCAGATCAGTGACTAAGAGTCGCCATAATTTTCAATCCCAGATAGAATTAAGGAGAGGAAGAGGATCATAGGGCAAGAACAAGACTTCTTTCAACCAGAGGAAGAGAGAGTCAGATCCTATGATCCAGAAATTGTTGGACCTGTTGCAAGAAGTACAAAGAAACAACAAACAGTTGTAAATACTTCTAATGCAGCTAGCAGCCCTAAGATAAGGAATGATATCTCCACTCAGATGAAAGACACTTTTGTGATACCTGAGAGTACCATAAGTAGTAATAATCTATGGTTACATTTTTCCTGATTTGTAGAACAAACTCAGAAAGAGCTTGAAAGACTCCATGAAAGTATTTCAAGGTTACAAGAGGTTTACACCTTACAAACCAAAACCATTCATACTCTTCGAGAGGACTATACTAAATTGTGTAAAGCCTCAGAGGATACCAAAAGAAGACTAAATCAAGTCTTAGAGGAGCAAGATCACTGCAAAAGGGATAGGGAATACCTGGATCAAGATATTGACAAATTGTTAAATTTCTGCCAAAAAATGAAACCCCAAACACAAGGGCATGTTTCTGGAAACACTCCATACCACCAGGAAGACATCAAACCAGATGCCTTGTTGGAGAAGAAGCCAAGATCTCAACAACAATACCAAGATGGAGATGAGATGACTTATTCAGAGAAGGAAGAATTAAAACAGCTTCCAGAGGCTTCAAGTTGGCCCAAATTCTCTGGAATAGGATAATATGATCATATGTAACTCATTGATTATATTTATGGACTATTCACTGATGTACCAAGTATACCAGATTACTGGATTACTGCTAGATTGAATACAGATTTCAAACGACATGCTAGTATTTGGTACACAGAAATGAAAGAAATATTTCCATGGCAGAAGAAACTGGCCATGGTGGAGGAGCCAAATAATCCAAAAGTACAGAAATGATACATGGATATGGCAGAAAAACCTTTCATTTGTAAATGATAGATACACAGTGGACAAATATCAATATGATTGGTGTCTGAGACAGTCAAAAAGGCTAATAGCAATTGACCCTCACATAACAATAGAAATGAGAAATCACAAACTGTTTACCAAACTACCAGGAGATTTAGAGCATGCATTAAAATGCAGATTCATCAAAGAATCCACCTTGGATGACATATCAACTACTTTGCAAGAAGTAAGGATTAGAACATCTATTGGTAGAAACAGTACCCATAGTACTGGTGATAACAGGGATAATCCAACCCTGGAAGCCAAAGAGACTCATGATTCAGAATCTTAAATCACAACAGGATTTCACAACTGTGAATCACCCAATCACTATGCAGATAATTCTCCCAAATACAGGGAAGAGATAGTTGCAAGAGAGGATGAAACAACAAAAGACCAAGAAGGTCATGAATCTGAATCTGATAGTGTGGGGAATGACTGTGGAAAGAATTCATACAGCAAACCCAACCCCCATGAGGAATTTTTGGTGGAGTTTAAGAACAATGGAACAGAGGAAATTGGTTCAATCCACTCCAAAAAAAGGAAACCAATGACCAAACACCTGGATGGTTTGGAACATAAGCCACCAGACAGGGAGGGTATGACCACAAGAAATTTGTTGGCTCAAGGTCACATGAACCATAATAATACCTCAAAGAAGACAGGAAATTCTCATCAATTATGAGCTTTTTTTAGAGGGAGGGTATGTCAGCCTGTGACTCAAAACCAGAGCACAAGCATGACAGCCAAATACCATAAACCAATGGTAAAGCCAAGAGACCACCAAAACATGGAGCTGAGCCAAATTAACTAAAATGGTATCAAAAGAAAGAGGAAAATTACCTTTTCCAAATATACAAGTCCAATAATCATAGGACAAAGAATAACAAAGTTATTCCTGCTCAAAGTTGTTGCTGAGCATAAACCTTAATTTTCACCTCTCATCTGAAATCCAGAAGAAAATGCTTAACCCCATCAAATGGGTATTCAAACTAAATCTCTAAGTAAGGGCTATCCAATGGTACTAGCCAAACTGAGCTAGCACCAGAATTACAGAAGTTATGACCAAAATAAGGTCAAGTAAGGGTGATTAAAATATTCACCTCCAATCTGACTTCTACATTTTTAGTGTGAGATACCTAAAGTGGGGTCTTTTTGAAAAGAGCACAATCAGGGCTATCTAATGGCTCCATTCATTTCCCCATATCATATCTAGAACAAAAGATATGGAGCAAACAAGCTCCATACAGTTTTTGGACAAATCATAAATGTGTACAAGAAAACTTGGACATGGCATAACTTTGCCATATTTAATTGTGGCCATACCAAATGAGGTACCATTGTGTAGATCACATTCAGGGCTACACACTGAGGCAATTTTGAGGTTGATATCTCAAAAACTGACAAATTTATGGCTGTTTTAAGGTCAAACTCCCACATTTTGGATAATACAGCCTTATAGTGGGATACTATCCCATAAGTATGATTACGAGTGGTCAAACAGACAAAAAAGGTTCTTTATACTTCAATACCTTATAGTTAAGTCAAATACAGAGGTCCATACAGGTTCTGTACAGCTTCTGACGCTTCAGAAGCACCAGAACACACCTGTAAACTCCATTGGTGAAAAGTTTCACCCTGTATAGGGTAAAAATGACTACTTGTGGTTATAAAACCACATTTCCACCCAATACTAGTCTGTATTGAGTGTATAGAACCACAAACCAGCCCACATTAGTGAAAACTTTCACTCTGTGGTTGTGTGCAGAGGTAAACCACCTCCCACTACCCCAGAACAAGATAAAAGGAGGCTTTTCCTCACCAGGAGGCTAATCCAGCATCTTGTTCTTAATATTCTTATGTGGTATAACTTCTTGAAAGAAGTGGTACCCTTAGAATTTAACAGGTTATAATTATAAGTTGTAATTATTGTAGGGTTTGTTATTGTAAACCAACAGGCAAACACTGCACCCAGGGCTATCAGCAGTACTCACCATCACTAAATTATTTTAGTATAGCCCTTTTACTCATATTCTCACTTTTATATCATAATTATTTTCGTGTCGCACTCAGAGTTATAGCTTCTATTATAATTTTGAAGCTATATCATAGAGTCGCCATGACAAGACCAGTGTTAGAGTTACAATTAATTGATAATGAATTTTAGCTGTAATAAACTAAAATAATTAGGGCCCAATCAGTTCCTCTTTAATGCATTTAGCATAACTCCAATTAATATTAAATATTTCATTATATTTCACCATGACCCATGTTGAGTTTCAGGGCCCACTTTTAAAGCGTTCATTGGTTTTGACATGGTATCATTCATTCCAAAAAGCCAATTTCGTATGGGAAAGTGTGATGTGAAAAATTTGTATCAAGTTATGTCAAAGATAAAATCTCTTAAGATTAATTTAATTTGATTGATTATCTTATAAGCTTGCTGGGTTAAATATGAATTTTTTCTCATCAAAAACTCATTTGAAAATGGAATGATCTTTCCTTTCTCCTTTTTCTTGAAAAATTTTTGAGGTGAACTTAAACTGAAACAACCATACAAATCAGTTTTTTTTCTAGGTCTGAACATGAGTTTTTTCAATTATTTACAAAAATCTTTTTTAGCTTTTAATAACCCTCCCAGAAGATTTAAACTCACATTTACACATTTCTTTTGAGGTTTCATTTCAATTTTAAAGTAAATTTGCCTTTTGATTTTTGATTTTTTTTCAGATAATTTCTTTACCAATGTTTTGTTTTTATTTTATTGTTTTTTAATCAAAAAGTTCAAAAATGACCTCCTAAGCCTCCACCACCCCCCTCAGAAACAAATATTCATTATTTGTTTTTTTAAATTACAATTTTCTTCTTTCTTACCTCTAGGCCTTCACGACTTCTACCTCAATTGCAAATTTGGGGATTTGTTTTTTTTTTCAAAGTATGCTTTTTTGTTTTTATTTTTTTTCACTTACCTCTAGGCCTTCACCATTCCCTGATCAATTGAAGATCTGTGTGATTGGTTTCTTCTTTGAAAAAGTTACATTTTGTATCTTATTGTTTAAATTTTTAATTATATTTTGAATCATGATTACATCCAGTCCTCCATCAATAATCTCAAATTGTCAATTTTTTCAACAGTAATTATTAATTTTATCTTTGTTTCTTTTTACTTTAAGTGCTTTAATTTTTTTTAAGTAATTTTAATTTTTCTTGTTTTTGTGTAAAACACTCAAAAGCACCTTCTATCTCTCCTCCACCCCCTAGGACCTTCCACATTGATTGTAACTTGTGGAAATTAGTTTTTTTTGAAGTAAGGGTCAATTAATATTTTTTTTTTTGGAATTTATATTTTTAATAAATTATGAAATGTTTTCTTTAAAAAAGTGATATTTCATTACTTAATTAGAAATTTTTAAATTGTTGATTTTTTTTATCATTTTTTTTCCTGTTGATAATAACTTACCTTTGGTTTGTTAATATTTCATTCTTTATTTCAAGCTTCAGGGGTGAATTGTATTTCTTCTTTTGTTTGAGAGGATTTTTAATAATTCCTTACCAAGGAATTTTGGATTTTGAAAGAATTTTAATTAAGGAATGCATTACTCGTTTACTAATGATCAAATGGTTGGTACTGAACCAAATTTGAAATGCATTAAGAATTCTCATAAATAAATTAATAAATAATAATTCGAAGCATAATCACTAAAAATTAATAATCAAACTCTTAGGACTAAGCAAACTTTGAGGATTTATTCACAAAATTTTCAATCAAATAGCCTTATCAAAGCACAAAGGAAAATCATTGAAAAAAGAATAAATTAATATCTTTACTTCAAAATTTTAATAAATTGATAAAAATCCTTTTAAATGATTCCACTTAACAAGAAGCCTCCTAATTAATCCTTTCTAAAACTTTCCCCCTGTAAAAGTCCTTTCCAAAATATATGTAATTCTCAATAACATCAAGCCGACCTGACCAATTTTTATTTATGAAATAGATTTATTTCAAAATTAAACTTGAGTTTTCTGCGATATTAACCAATTAACCATTACTTTTAATCACTTGGCCAATAATAGACAGAAAATTACCAACAATCCAGACTTATTAGGAGGTACTATGAGATGATTTTCTTTTTTGAAGGATCTGATTCAGGAAAATGAATGGAAGTATATTCCAGAAAACAGTATTAAATATTACATTGAAAAGTGTAATCAATTGGGAAAGATTGGTGATTTTATTTCTTTAGGAATTCTGCATTTCTCCAAAAAATCTGAAAAGGACAACCAAGAAATCATGAATAGTGCTAGATTTCCAAATTCCACTCAATCCAAGTGCAATATTCAAGCCTAAACTGAATTTAGAACTTTTTCCAATGTAATTATAACCTAAAATGTATTATCAAACAAACCTGATACCATTAAAAAAGACCTTCATCCATGGACTTCTTTTATTTTCTTATTTCAAAAAAAGACTTTTAGGCGAATACCTTCTTGCTTTCCATCCTTTTTTCATAGTGTTCACTTATCAGAACTAAAACTTCTATCATATTTTTGAAAAAACCTGAAATTATTAAAATTTCAAGCAAAACTTCAAAAATCAAACATCAAGCAACACACCCGCAAAGAAAGCATATTGAACATGAAACCATCCCCCACTTTGTATTTTCTTTTTGAATTAAAAAGAAATTATTCAACATAGGAAGGAAAGTAAAAATGAGTGATTCCAAGAAACAGGCCTCAAATATATATTTCCAACAGGATTTCAGTTCACAGAATGAAAAATAGTTATATGGGCAAAGATGTAATTACTGAAATATCTTGAAATTTTTGTTATTGTTATTTTGGAACATTAAATGAAATTCATATAATTACTGAGTAAAATATGAGATATGTTTCTTTTTTAATGATAAATAATGATAATTTCTATACCAATTTAATTTTCTTGGCCAATATTTCCCTTTCATATTAATCATACCTTCCACTGAATCCAGACCTTTAAAATTCTGTGCCTCAGAGTGGTAATCCTGAACATACAGATAAAACCAATGCTTGCCAATTTTTTTTAAAAAAACACATAATATAACCAATTCTAAGAAATACTTTAACTCCTTTTCATTTATCATCTGATTCCACATTTCTCTAAGAGATTCCTATTTCTCCTTCAAACTCCCAGTTTCATGTTTAATTCATACTTGATATATTTAGAAAAAATAATAATTAAAGGTCTTTTTATCTTTAGTTTTAGATGAATTTCCTTTATATTCTGGAGCTATCAAGGGAGAACTGGCATAAGCTTAATCTGAAAATAGATACTGGTCTTAATTATAGTAATTTGGGGGTGATTTTGCTATCTTCATCCTTTGATAAGCCCTTAAGTCATGCAGAGAGCCTGTGAATAGCTCATCAAATTCAATTAACAGTTTTCAATATCACATAACAGCTTTGTGGGAATGGAATACCTAGATAAATTCAAATTACCCATTAAATTCACCATGATCAAAATGGATACACCTGAAAGAAGGTGTTGAATTTGGAAATTAGGTTGGACCTCTGATAGACACAGCTTGGACCCTTCCTGTGAACTAGGTTGAACACAGAATTTGAATGTTTGTTAGTATTCCAAGTTATTCCAAGCCACTGGAATATTACAAAAGCCCAAGGATTTTCTTTGTTTCTTGATGGGATAGACCAAGTATATAGTATATTATATGAAAATTGGTTCCATTTATATTTTCATATTCAAGTGAATACTCTCTATGATAAAAAATTGAATCTGAAAATATTTTCAATTTAAATAACTCCATTTTTCATAAATCCAAAAGAAGTAAAGGCAATTTAGAAAATGAATAAATCTCTTATCCTTATTTATTGACGATCTATTATTACTATTTAAGAAATTTATTTCTTATTTCCATCTCAAAAAAGTCCTTACATATATATATATCAGATGTTGCCAACTAAATCCTCTTCTCATCAAACTGAATTGTTGAATATGTTTATTTTAAAAATGGCTAAGCTTCTGGAACATAAGAAGCAAAATGAGAAGGCTTTGCAAGCCCTTTCACTGAAACCATTTTGAAAAAATATATAAAATGTGTCTATTTTTTCTTCTTTATTGATATGAATCTATGATATTTAAGCTTTTTTTGACTTTTTTCATTTTATTATTTCTTTTTATCCTCAAAAATTTGCATCAATTTTATTAAAAAACCAACATTTCTCTTTTCAAAGAGAAAAGACCTTAGTCTTGCTTTTTTTGTGAGTAGTATTTTTAGTTTACGAGAGATTTATTGGGATTTATGAATTACAGCCCCTGAAACTGGAGGAAATGAAAACTTTCAAAGAAAATTACTGTACAGGGCCTGTAATGGCTCTTACTGTAAAAGCTATTACAGGACTGGTACTGTAACAAGCTTGACACTTGTAAATAATTTTACAGTAGAAAGCCTTTCAAAGCCTGCTATTTTATTTTTGATTGAAAACTAAAAAAATACAAATTAAACAAAATTAAAAATATTGAAAATAAAATAAAGAAAAATGAAAAAAAGTAAAAAAAGTAAAAAAACAAAAAAAAACAAAAAGTGATAAAATCATTAAAATAACACATCAATCTAAAAAAAATTTAAAGTAACTCAAGAAAGTAAAAAAATGGTTAAAATTTATTTATCCTGGAAGAAAAAACAGTTTTCCTATTTCTTTTATTCAAAAAATATGAAAAAAATCTTGATTTAAATAATATCAACAAATGAACTGCACAATTTGAAATTTTTTTATCCTTCTTCTTTTGAGGTAGTTCTGTCATTCTATTCAAAATCTTTGCCAAAAAAATATTTTTGTGTTATTTTTTGTGTTTTTCTTTGTTTCTAATTTCTCTTTCAACAAACAAATCGAATATTATTTATGTTATAAAACAACTTTGCAAAGACCATTTAGAGCTTTCAAGCTCAATAGAATGCTGATAAAACCAATAAAAAATCAGAATTATTCCCATCTTTTCAAGAATAAAGGGCCAGTTCACTTAATATCTGATAGCTATCTGCCTAAATAGAATATAATTACATCAAAAAATAATATAAAAAAATTTTATTTCCCTGTAACCCTGTTAAAATATTGTCAATATTAATATTGATCAGTTTTTTTTACTTTGTAAAGGTTCAAAAGAGCTTTCCTTTATTTTAAACAAGATATATCTGCAAATTTTCATCATATTTTAATTGATAAAAGCATATGATTCATTATTCTTTTGAATAATCAATTCATTGTTTGTAAAAAAAATTAAAATATGGGTTTTAAATTTTCTGAAAAGACGCTGTTTACAAGTTTCCATCATAAAAGCAATATTTAATGGATAAATTACTGGATGAACTTATTACAATTAAGATTTAATACTTGAGAGATGATTCAGACCATTTTTTGATTCTGATTGGAAAGGGCTCTGAAGTGATATTTGTGCCACTAAAAGCTCACATCCCCAAAGGGTCCAGCTTATTTATGTGGCTTTTCTTTTTGAAATTTGAATTTAATAAATACTTTAACCCTTTTTCCAAGAATCAATAACAAAGAAAAGCTCTAAATTTTCTCATATTATAGTTTGAAAGTACTTGAGAGAGCTGTGTATATGATCTGTTTACCTTCAATTTATAAATATCTTATTATTATAAACTTATCATTCCTTTAGTTTTTATTAGTTTATTGACATAATTATGAAGCTGAAAGACTCAGATGAGCTTCATACACATAATCTTAGAAATAACTTTTTTAAAATATCCTATTTATACAAGTTCTTTTTCCTTAATATTGTATAGGGGTATTATTGTTTAAAAGAAAGATAAATGAGTTGTCTCAGGTATTTATAAATATGAATATTTGAATTATTTGAAATATATGTTTAATCTATATATCAGTTTGAATTAATTGATAAAGAAAAGCATATGAAGCCTGCCTGCTAATTTTGAGGAAATTTCAGCTTAGATAAATTAAAAAAACTTGTTTCTAAACCACTCCTGATAATCCGAGTTTTAATTATGTAGTATTTATAAAGTAAAAGCTCTATTTCAAGATAGTTAAAGTTATAAGCCCATCAATTTCAAATAAGATAATGGACTTTTTATTTCATGGAGAGCTCTCTATATATCTACTAATTATTGAAAATTGCTTAAAGATTAGGTGGGTTGAATTGAAAATCCAAAAAGGCTTGAGAATACAGTAACGATTATCACAATAATTATTCAAGAAGCTTCCTTAATAAAATTCCTTTACATAATTAAATAATTAATTACAAGAATGGCTGGCCATATTGGCACATGAAGATTAGATTTCCTCAAATTTTTTAAAAAAACTTGCATTCTCCTATCTTCATTCAACTTTTTTATACAGATACTACCCTCATCTCCTCAAAGTAGAAACTCAAATTATCTTGGTTTTCACATATTTTAGTAACATGTCAGATCAAGATATTTATTTCAAAACTCATAATTTCTCCACAGAAATATGCCAACCTGAGCTAAATTTGTATCAATAAATGAAAATTTAATTCTCCACAGAACTCAAGAATCTGACATTTTTTATTTTTATAAATATTTAAAGTTATATTATTAAGAAAAAATTTTAATATTAAGATAAGAATAGTTTTTAGCTTACACCATGGAATAGTATCATAGGATATTCCTGAATCATAAAATTAAAACCAAATATTCTACTTTAAAGATTTCTTTCATCTAGCTATAAGGGTAAGAGTCTCCTTCAATTCAGTTTATGGGCTAAAATGGGGATGGTATTCTTTCAATATAAGCTACATTTTTATTGTCCTCTCCTAAAAATGAATATGTAACCTAAATATTGAAATATTGTTTTAATTTTGATTAAACAATTGATCTTAAAAGAGAGAAACAATAAGGTATATAATGACTCACAAAATAGATCTTTTTATTAGAGAAAAGTGTTAAATGTTATGCTATATTTTTCATAATGTGTATATATTCAAACAGCCCCAAAATCCCAAAGGAATTCTACTATTTATTATGAGCTTCTTTTAAACTTGAATGGTTCCAATTTCAAAATTATGTATCTTTCCCATTAGTTAGATTGACAGAAATTTCATATCGAAATTGTGTTATATATGTGAAAATCTATAGGAAAATACCCAGAGGTTGAAATTTTTGCAAATAAAATGATATAAAGTCATAGTTAATCTCTGAACAAAGAGAAAATCAAAATAAATCTGTTCCTCATGTATTGTTGAATTGTTGAGCTTTGACAATCCTGACCAAACACTGATATTTATCCAAGTCAATTAATGCTTTGTGGCTTGCATATGTGGCTTAAGTTTCTTCCAAAGCTTCTATTTAAAAATTTAGTTTATTTCATATTTTCAGCCTGAATCCAATCTATCTCCGATGTCAAATTCCAAATGAAACACCTGCTTTCAGGTGTTGCCACTTTGCTCATGGTCATTCATTTATACATGTTAGATTGAGCTTTTTTTACCTTTTCTTATGGTAAAAATAAACCTAACCTTTTTTGGCAGGCTGTTGTTACTGTGGTATTAGAATTTAATATATTGATAAAATGAATTATGGAAATCCCACAGACTTGATCACTTATATAATCTCCTTTCATGATTTCAGTTTGGTCCAAAAGAGACATTTACTCTTTGTCTTTAATAAAGCTGAAATTACCTTCTGCACATACAATAGAATGGCCCCATGGCTTACTAGAAATAAAATTTCAATCTTTCCAAAAGCAATTCCATTGAGATCGGATTACAATGTTTCTAATTCAAACAGGAATTTTATTTTTGGAGCCTTATGTTTATTTCTGGAAGAAATTTTGAAATATTTTTTCACCTTGAATTCTTGTGACTAATTTTAGAAATTAATTGTGAGTTGTACTCCATAGATGACAAATATCATTGGATGAGAGGTGTTGAAAATATATGGAGGTGTAAATAGATGGTGATTGATGAGTTTTTGAATGGTGAAGATATATTTGAAAAAATAGCATATATAGTAGAGCTATATTATCTTGTATTTCTTAATCACTTATTGATCCAATTGCATAAAAAAACTAAAGTTATTTCAAAGAAAAAATCAAAGGTTCAAAAGAAGAGGTTTCTGCAATGGTGACTAATATTTGGTGAGTTTTGGTGGAAATTTAGTAGAGAATGAAGAAAAAGGGTGTAAATTTAATTAAAGGAGGAATGAATTCTATCAGATTGAATATACATGATATTGAGTGGCTCATAGAACTAATGTGGGATTTGTGCCATTGAAATTTGAGATTTGAGGAGCTGAAATGCGGAATTTGGTATGACAAAGATAGGGTTTTTGTACCTCAAAATACAATATCTCTCGAGTTGTGGGATTTATTCTTACTTCAAAAAAATGAAAGAGTTTCATTCAAAAAAAAAAAAAGTATTTTGAATGTGTTATTTGTTAAATTTTGCACCCTTAATATGAATCATCTGAAAAATATATATATATAAACTACTTTGGATGGAGACAGAATTATACAATACTATGATAATCGACTTTATATCTAAGGAATTTATGGAAGTGTAATTATCTTATCAAAAACCTATCAATATCATTACTTCCATTAATTATAATAAAAATATAATGAGAAATTACAAAGGAGAATATGACTCAGGGATTATGAATTCTCTAGCACAATAATTCCTTTTTCAATTGATATGACTTCTTTTCCAGTATAATTTATTATGATATTAGTATTGAAATCAATGTTTGACATTAGGCTTATCAATAAATTATGTTGAGAAATTAATTTTGGCTGTATATAATTTTTTTCAATGATAAATTATGGATGCGTTTTTTTGTTATTCATATATAAGATAGAAGAAATGCAATAACTCAACATTTCAAAAATCAAAAATATAAAATAAATTTATAATATAAAGATTTATTATCTTTGAGATAATTATTGAATTATATGAAATATCTGGAATATTCTCATAACAATAATAATTCTGAGTACTTAAAAGGGAAATTTGAATTAAAATCCATCCGTATATGGAAAAAAATTTATTACATCTTGATTTAACTAAAATAAAAACAATGAGAAGATTGGCTGCATCTGACAGTAGGTGTCAAATCTGAAAATTGAAATGCTGGATTTGGTCCTTCTTGAGATATATAATTAAACTAAAGTTAAAAAATACAGCTTTTGAAATTAATTTAAGCCACGAATTTGAACTAAAACTTTCCAATTAAATATTCTCAATAGTGGTGTTCAGTAGAAATATGAAGAGCTCCATTACCCAATAGGATATAATAAATGAATTTATTTTCTATTCCCCATTAGGGTTAATTTTTATCTAAGCTCATATTGACAATTGAAGATATATACTTGAGCTTCCAAGGTATGATTTATAGTTCTTCAAACAAATTTCCAGATTTCAAACATTTATTTCTTCCCAATTCAGATATTTCAACATGATTAATTATTAAGTTTTAAATTTCATGCTTTTTTCTTTTATATAAATAATATTGAGACCAAAAAACACTTCAATTATTGGAAGCTTATTGAAGATAGTAATATGTTTTGGAATAAATTCTATGTCATTATATTTATTTCCCTAGTTAATATCTGTATTTAGCTACAAAAAATACCTAACTTCTTTCTATTATAAGATTAACCTTGTCCATTCAAAAATTCAACACAAATTTGTTGAAGCTTAATTAAAAAATATAAATTGAAGGGTAAATCTACTCAAATATCATACAAATTAGATAAATAATGAACATGGTATTAGGCCATCAATATCTCAAGAATATTTCCTCCTTACATATAGGATATATAGAAATGGAAATAGAAACATTTTCCCCCCTGTAATAATGAAGTATCTGTGTGTTTTGAAATGGAATTCTATGATCTGGATACCATTCTGATATACAGAAGTGTATAATTATCATGAAGCTATAAACTTATGTGTTTTTACCAATTTATGGCAAAAACATGTAAGTAGCCTACCCTTTTGGATAAAATTCCTCAGGATTAGTTTTGAGCATTTTTTTAATTTTTTCCCATATTTTTTTTGACATGGGATTTGAAGATCCCCAAATTTTTTCAATTTTTTTTCCCAATTTCTCCAATTTCAACAATTTGTAAAAATGGCCTATTTTTCAAGAAAAATCATCAAAACTGTTCCCATTTATGAATTTCCATATTTTTGAAAAATGAAGGGAAGACCTTTCAGAATCAAAACCCATAAACCCAAAATTTTGGGATTTTTTTTGGGTTGGACAATTGTGGGCCCAAAAAGTGCTTTTTTTATGTTTTTTTCATGTTTTTAAGTAAATTGAAACTGCCATTTATGAAATAAATTTAATCAAAAATGTAACTTATGGCATTAGTGAAAGTTAAAGTTCCATTTATGGCATGAACAGTGAAAAATGACATAATAATGCCATAAATAGAATACACAGTGGAATAACAATGCCATGAATGCAATACACAATCCCATAAAAATGCCATAAATGGCATCAAAAATGACATGGAAATGCCATAAATGGATTTAACAGTGCCATTTATGGCATGAACAGTAACATAATAATGCAATTTATAGAATTAAGAGTGCCATAAATGACATCAACAATGACATAAAAATTCCATAAATAGGGATTTACCCAATAAAGGTGCTTTTTAGCTGAATTTCAATTAAAAAACACCCTTTATGTGTTTTACCAAAAGCCTACGCATTTTTACCAATTTATGGCAAAATCACATAATTTTTTAGTAAAAAAATGTAAGTACTTATGTGTTTTTACCAAATTGCTTATGTGGGTTTACCAACACCCATGAAATATCTGGCCATTTTTATTCACACATATTAAATCTCTCCATTATTCAACTCAATTAGAAAACTGAAAGATTTAATTTTATCAATTTATGTAGCACACTGAAGCCTTCTGCATATAGGAATCCCTGTTTCACTACTCAGGCCTCTGTCCCAATATTGAACTCAGGTGGTTGCAAGGAAAGTATATTCAGTAGATAAAAATAATAAATAGAAGCTACCACTATGACTGTTACAGAGATAAAATTATCAAAAATAAATAAAAATATTCTACTGTTGTATGATAAAGGGGCAAAAAATCTACTTATAACCTTGGTTTCAGCAATTCAATATCAATTAACCATCAGAATTTCTAAAATAATAATTATTCCCCATTTTATTGAATTCATTTCTAGGGTATTACTGTTGTAAGATCTTTTTACCATTTAAGAATAATAATATAAGATGATGATATCCATTTACAGTAAGAAAATGCCTTCTTCTATCCATTTTGAGGGATGTGGGGGGCTTTTAATCTCTTCAAACATCTTAATAGTGAAATTTAAGGCTGCATTATTGTTCTATAAAATAAATAATGATGTCAGTATAGTAAGAATGGTGGTTTTGGGACCACAAATGAGAATTATGGATTAATGAAGGGTGAAAGAATGCTTTCCTGGCTATTCTAGCACTTTTATTACACACTCAAAATTCTGCAGTGACAAATGCAAGTCATTATAAAGGGCTTTAATCTGTAAAATACTTCTATCATAAGTATTAAGCTTGTAAAAGATGGTACAGATCTGGTACAGACTAGTATGGGTCAAAAAGCTTCCAATCCAGATATCTCAGTCAATATTTGAGATATTGGTAATAAAAGAAAACAGAATTCAATATATTAACTTTCCTTTAATCTTGGTCATCTAGATTCTTGCCCCTTTAAAAAATGGAAGAGTCTATAAGGGATTGGAGGTTCTTGATGTATTTTGGTACATCAGTATATGGCTTTAAAAACTTTCAATCCAAATATGTCTGTAAACTTAAGAGATGTCACAATTCCATTAATACAGAATTTTAGAGCTTTATGAGTTTCAAAATTTTTTATAATTTCGCATAAATTGGTATGTGTTAATTGGAAATACAAAGGTGTTTCTTTAAATTACTATTTTCAGAAGTCCTGTATTTTGTTTGAAACCCTTTGAACCAAAAATCTCTTAGCCAAATTTGAAGATAAATCTGTCTAAAGTATCTCAAAATAAATATTTAACTTAGATCTTCAATTTAATTCTAATTTTTACATATCTGTAGCAGACCGCTTAGACCTTGAAGGGGTTTTCGTTTCATTAAAGGTATGAATATGGTATTTCTTGAAGCAGGGGTCTTACTAAAAATTGGATTACACCATTATGGATTTCTCAATGAAATCCTTATCAATGTTACTGTTTTTATTGGGGTTTCATTATATATTAATAAGCTAAATGACAGGGAAAATATTTTTTTTCTTATTTGGTGTTCATGCAAATTAAAATTAGTTATATCTTTTCAAATTCTTATCCAATTTTTATCAGAATGGTATACTATAAATTGAGATTTTTCCATATTTATGATTATAAATCTATCACATGTGTTTGTTTATTATTTCCTATAAACAGCTATAGAAGGTTAATACCATTATTTATGATATTTTTATTGCATTTTGGTGCTCTGTTTGGAGTCATAGGCTAACCTCTGGGGAGACCAAGGGAATATATAATCACATGCTCCATGGGTAAGTGTGAAAGCCCCTCTCTAATTTTCATTTTATTTTTCTCTTTCACTTAATACAATACAAAATTCCTTATTATTTTATTTTTCTGACTACTTTCAACTTTTTTCTCTCTTTTTCTTACTAATATCCAAAACTCCCCATTTTCTTATTTTTTGACTAAATTAAGCCTTCAGTTTGTCAATTTCTCTTACTATACAGCATAGGAAAATTTTGGTAATTAATCTTTATTATTAATATCTATCACAGTTATGTCTTAATCTCAACCTTCACTCCCCTGAAAAATCAATCAAACAATCAAGCCTTCACTCATCAAACCTCTAAGAATTTGCAAGCAGTCATGGTTCTGGTCACACTTTACAGAATTAAATGAAAACCATGTTTAATGAAACATTCTTTATTGTTTGTAAAAATATGTTAAAAGTGATTCGATTGAGACAGTAGTGAAATAACCAAGTAAATTAATTATAACCTCGATTCCCTCCATTAATAAAGCAACCAAAATAATTCATCATTAAGAATCCAAGATTTTTTCATCCATAGGCATATTTGTATCATGAACTAATCCTAGAAACTAAGTTATATTTCTTCATTTAAATTCTCATTATACTTTTTAAAACACTTTTGTGTGGAATTAAGACACTGTAAATCTTAAGATTCGAAGCAGAAATGTTTTACTTCATATGAGAAGGAGACCTAGCTATTTAGATACCTTAGTAATTATTGTTTTTGTCACTCTCAAGGACTTTCAATCCTAATACTTTTGGTATACTGGCTAGGTACACTTTATTAACTTTCAATATATTACATGTGATTGACTACTATCACGAGAATATCCATAAGCTATTGTATTCCAATTTTATGCATGTCTGATTTGTTACTGATTACTAGAACATTTAAAATGAAACAGCTTACTTTTTCTTTAAAATGACACTTGATTAACCAAGAATAATTACTGAATTGTATTGTTTTGGGAGTAAATAAAAATTAAGATATTTTTTTCTAATATTTTAATTTAATAAAAATTATCAAATTTCCTCATATAAACTAAATTCACTTTTAGATGACCATTTGTGTGAGTGTCTGGGAAGTTTCTTCACCAAAATTCTACAACACTGAGATATAGAGAAACAAATGATTTAAACCATCATATACAGTGGCTTCGTAAACTGTCAAAGTCTGAAATTCTAGGAAAATACAAAACCAGTTGGCTGTATGGCTCATATCCTACATCTAGTGGCATGTGATGGTCCCAAGCCACTTGAAAATAGACCAAGGAGCTACCCTCCAAAAAATCAAGATCCCACTAGAAAGCTGCTAATATCCAACCTCTTTCACCCACCTTAAGTTGAAACTCTCCATTATGACTCAATAATATCATGAACTGCACAGTCAGCTTCATATCTGTACCAAAGTCCTCAGAGACATTAGAACTTAAGTAACATAGTAAATCTTGTTCATTATGAACACGGATATCCAATTCCGAAGATATTTTAAACCAAGCTTTAGCTTGTTTAAATTCCACATACACAATTTTTGAGCTATCTTTGTCACTGAAGAATTCCTCTATCCAGTACTGTCCTGAAAAAAATGAAGATATTTAAGCTATCCCCACTATGATGTGAGAAAACAATTTTAATGGTCAAGTTTCTCCAGCCTTTTCAATAGTTAACTATGATTATTTTTGGCCCAAAATATCCTTAATCAGTCCAGGCCTTTCCTTTTTAGATCTTTCTATTGGAGGGAATCATTCATGTAAGAAATGTTTTTTGAGTTTTTGGACTAAATCTGATGCTCTTTTTGTAGGAAACTGATAATTGTGATTTTACACCTATTGAGTCAGAATTAATTTCAATGTCGAAAAATCTTTCCAAAAAAACTCATATTTATTTTTTGAGAGACACCAACTATCTATGCCTCAATCCTTGATCCATAACTTGACTTAAGCTTTTTTATCACTCGTAACTAATCTCTGAAGCCTTTTGGAGCCAAAGTAACTAAAATTGAAACAATTTTTAAAAAAGATAGGATTTTAAAAGGTTTTTAATGAACAGTGGACTGATACAGACTAATATAGCACTAGAATAAAATCAAATTACAAACAATAAACTAGGTGGTATATCTGATGAGATGTACCCAGTGGCACCACCAGGTGGAAGTTCACTCAAGAGTGAACTTTATCAAATATTTCATGAACCTATAGATTCCAATATTAATTCCATTATACACATTTTGAAAAGAAAGGGAGAAATTATTCCTATTCTTGGTAAAATGGCCAATGAGTATTTTGTGGTCCCATAAGCTAGTGCACCTTTGAAGAAGGTGTTCTCTTGTGGTCATAGGAGCCTTAATGATCAAAAATTATCAATTTCTTTCATGCATGTGGAAGGAATTTACTTTATAAATCTTGGTCTCATACGTTTTTTAATATATACCCATATGGTTATCTATCTTACTTATATATTACAATTTTTCCCTTTCATTTTTTCATTCATGGATTGTGCTAGTTTCTTGAAGAATAGAGTTTTTCTTTGTCTTGATGTGTGATAAATGTTGAAATGGTCTTGAATTCTGTTGAATCCTTTAGAAAGACACCATTTTTGTACCTAACCCCAAAGAAAACTTGTGTTTGTGAGACCCTGTCTCATACTCCAAAGCTGAACCCTTAGGAGAATTATTTAATTTCTTGGGTAAGAGGCGCCCTTAGGTTCATTATCTCAGTCTAAAATGAAAAATAACGTATTTTAATTGGATCTAGTTTTTAGTGTTTTATCTTAAATGAGATCTCTTGATCAGCTTTTTGCAAGAGTTTTGAGATTCAATAGAAAAAAATTCATATTATACATTGACTCAGTGAGATTATTTTAGGATCTTTAAGAAATACAATCCCATGTTTTTTATATGATGAAGCTCATCTTCCATGGGCTATTTTCTCATTCCAAAGCTCTTATTTTATGTCATTTTCTATTCTATTCATGTGTTATTAAGTACCATTAGTCATTTTGCTACTTTGTCCTCAAAAATGATTTAATGATATCAAATCAAGATAGCCCATTAGAATCTTGGTTTTTTTCAATAGAAAAAAAAAAATACAAAAAAAGAGAAGGAAATATTAAAGCTTGATAAAACAATAAATCAAAAAAATGATTATTGTAAGCCTTTGACTCAGATATAAAACACAAGCATGGCATTCAAAATTACCATAAACATGTTATTCAAGAAGGAGTGAACTATACACATTTAAATTAAAAAAAGAGGTACAATAAGGCCACAAACACAAAGAAAAGAAATTAAAAAATTTATTCTCTAAATATGACCATATAAACGAGGATACTTTCCCTTCCCAGAAAATATTATTCTTATTACCAAACTATAAAAATTAACAACTATAAAAACTAACCAGGTTTTTTAGGCTGTAAACTCTTGCTGATCATAAACCTAAATATTCACCTCTCATCCAAAATCTATAGTTTGAATAAAATTCCCACCAGGTGGGGTCTTTTAAATACTTTTTCATTTGGTTCTATTCAGTACCACAAATACTATCTGAACAACCTGGAAAAATTATACCTTTCTTCCACCTCTCATCTAGCTTCCACAGTTTTGATTAGAGACCAGTCAGGTATCATATTCTTTAGAAAGGCTAAAGAATGGTCACATGAAGATGTAACCCTTGTTCCCATATCTTACACAGATCAGAAGTTACTGGAACTTTTCTCTAAAACAAGAAAAATACCATTTTCCAAGAAATTTGAAATCATTTGAGCCTGTATATTTTTGGATTAATTTTTCTAAAGTAATTAAGCAGTGGAAAAATATTGTAGGCGTCACTTGTGGCTACAATTTAAACCAATTTTGAGCTCTTAATCATAAAAACTGACAATGGTATTGAGGATTTAGAACTATAAACCCACACCAAGTGTTAGTGTGGGATACTATCCCGGAAAATTGAGTTATGACCTGTCAAGGCCACCAAAAGGCTTTTTATAATTGAATTATTCGTAATTTGGATAATAAATTAGCTCACCTGCCTGCACAGAGTGGTATTGTGTAATACTCTCCCATATAATTGAATTATTAGTCATCAAAGCTAATCAAAAGATTATTAATATTTGATTACTCATAACCTGAATAATTAGAGGCCTCCACACATGTAATTTATATTTCATGAGGCATGAAAAGAACCAGAAAAGTCTTCAATATTTTTAGAAATGTTGTTTCACCCTGCATGGGGTAAAAATGGCAATTTCAGCTTAATTAAAGGCTGTATTGAACCTTTTGGACTAAAAAAGTGCAAATTTTTACTGTGTGGTTGTGTTCAAAGGTGTATAAGCTTCTACTACCCTGTAGCAAGATAGAAGGAGGTCTTATCTTCACAAAAAGAAGGACTTATATTTCTTCTTATCAGAATTCTTACAGCTAAATCTGTCACAAACAGAATACCTCTCAGAATCAATTATATATAATCATTAAATTAATTTTATTTTTAACCATTATTTTAGCCTCATCACCACTAGACTACTATAGTAGAGCCCTGTTAGCTAGTTTCTCAATATCAACCTTGTTTCACGCTCATAGCTTTAGCCCTTTTTATTACTGAATCATAAATTCATCCTGAAAACAACAGAAAAGAATTTGTTTCTATTCATTACAAATGTTTTATTCTGATCATTTTTTAAATCCCTTTTATTTAATTTTCATATTGTTAGTTTTTATTTTTTTGGTGAACAAATGAGGGTATCTTAACAAAAAAAAACAATTCAATCTACTGTTATTATTAGTTAGGTTGCTTTTCTATTACTTGAACATAAATGTATATATTTTTCACTTTTCATATTGTCTTACATTTTAATGCTACACCGCAAGTATTTACAGATCCTCCTATGGTGATTACTACAACAAAAAGTAAAAATCACTCAAAACACTCACCAAAGGAATCTAAGAAAGAAATTAAAGAAATAAATACATCAAAATACATCAAAATACATCAAAATACATCAAAATACATCAAAATACATCAAAATACATCAAAATACATCAAAATACATCAAAATACATCAAAATACATCAAAATACATCAAAATACATCAAAATACATCAAAATACATCAAAATACATCAAAATACATCAAAATACATCAAAATACATCAAAATACATCAAAATACATCAAAATACATCAAAATACATCAAAATACATCAAAATACATCAAAATACATCAAAATACATCAAAATACATCAAAATACATCAAAATACATCAAAATACATCAAAATACATCAAAATACATCAAAATACATCAAAATACATCAAAATACATCAAAATACATCAAAATACATCAAAATACATCAAAATACATCAAAATACATCAAAATATGGATTAGAATAACTTTGAATAATAAAAAACATTCAAATTTTGTATTCAATCCAGTCCAAAGTCAAGGTTCAAGCTCATTCTGAGGTTTTTCAAAGCTACTTCCCCAATGAAACACCTACTTACAAGTGTTTCAAACCTTTTTATTGTAAAAGAAGGCAAAAGCATTCCTTTTAATTAAGTATTCAATGGAGGATAAATCTTTTGTTGTATTACAATCAAAGAGCTTAAAGTATTTTTTTTCTTTGAATGAAGCTTCTATATATATATAAGGAAAATCCTTTTTTTGAAAAGAACTAATAAATATTTGTGGTTCAAAATAAAATCTTTACCATAAGCTACTTACATCTTTCTTTTGAATAATTCTCAAATAAATCTTCTTTGACCTCAAAATACCCATATATTATGACACTTCCAACAGGAAAAAAAAGATTACTTAATCCATTAAGTGCATCTATATATTCTAGAATTTAGTTAGAAGCTTTCTTTATTTCCCTCCAGAGAAAATACTAGAATCAGATGAAGTTAGTATTAAATATTTCATCAATTTCCCAATTTTAGTCATTTTTAACACATAATAATTTTTCAAAACAATACATTCTGTTATCCTCAAATAACAAAATTTCCAAAGTATTTCTTATTAAAACTAGTATTTTCAAAGAATTATCTTATATTATTAAAGACTATGATTAAGAATGGTATTATTTTTGATAACCCTCCTTAATTATGTTATTCTCTATCAATTCATTCAGTTTAAAAGAAAAATCTGCTTAAAATCTACTTAACTTTATTTATTATTATATAATATTAGTCTCAGAAGTATCCAACTGGGATATCTCACAATATTTTTTGAATTCTTTTCAATATCAATAAAAAAGTCCCTCAATGGAAATATTGCATATCCACGATTTGGAATACCCTAATATATTTTCAATTCTCACCCCCTTTGTTTCCTCCTTATAAAGTGTAATTATAATTCATTATAAAATGAAATATTTCTAGAAATGTTTGAGATAGTTTTTATCTAACATTCCCTTTTATAATTAGATAAAAAAACATAGTGAATTCAAAAATTACTTACATTCAACAATAAAACTAATACCGACCTGAGTTTTAGATTTTTTCAATTTATTACTAAAATTTCTTTGATAAAATATATTTTGTTATGCATAATTAATAAACTTAAACAAAATTTGCATTTGAGTGGAGATTTGGCTTTACCCACCTCATAAAGTGTCTCTAGATAAGACACTAAGTGGAATATCCTCAGAAAGACTTTTTTTCAGATATTATAAATTGGATAATTTTAAAATAACCTCTCAACTCAAAAGATTTATAGGTATTTTCTCATGGAATTCAATGGACTTCAAATGGAGTATAAATGTGGGTTTTTTTTTTTCTATCATTTGACCTTATGATTACTGTATGAATACCTTGAAAGGTATTAACTAATAATATTTAAATTCATAACAAAGAATAGTAAGATATTATTAATAATCTTCTACTGCTTTATAGATGAGTAGATATCAATTTTTTGTTTTTAAAAGCAATTTCATATCAGGCTTAGCTGGAAATCTAAGATATTTCCTATTTGTCACATGGTGGAATTTGATCTACAACTTTCCAGTATCAACTGGTTTAATAGCCTTTTCGGAAAGAATTCCCTTTGTTGAGGTCTGACAGGAACAATTGTGACAATAAACTGGTTATAAATGTCATGGGTTTGATTCTGGTTGGAGACAAGGAGAGGTCTCAATCAAACAACCAGAAATTTCTTGGTTTTCCACTCCATTGGAGTACAAGGGTTCTGCCCCTTGGTGGTTCCTTGTAGGCTCCTGTTGTGACTAATGTAGCTCCATGAGGAGGAAATGGGTAATACCATCAGTTACATGCACTTTGGGATGCAGTACTCTAAAACAAGGGGTACTGTCACATGGTGGAATATGATCTACAACTTGCCAGTATTAACCTGTCTTTTGACCAGTTTAATAGCCTTTTTGGCAAGAGTTCCCTTTGTTGAGTTCTGGAAGACAGAATTGTGACACTATTGATCCTTAGAAATAGAATTAAAGTACCAATAACTTAAGCTCATTTTGAGAAAATATTATACATATTAATATTCACTCAAATAAAATATTAAAACGTTTAAGGTGTAACAAAAATCTCACAAGTTGAATCACAAGGCCTTATAGTATTACATCAGTAAAAAGGTTGAGCATATGAGTGTCTTTACATTTCATTTTTCTCTATTTATTAAGCTTGGATAATAAAATTTATTTTTTTATAAATTTTATGTCCCTTTTATATTTCATTTTGGGTATGAACTCCCTGAAAGTATTATAGCATATTGGTCAAAATTTACCCTCAAAACATTCAAATAGACACAGATTATTGATGGAAGCTATGTTTGTCCTTATATTTCTTTAAAAACCAATGAAACAAAAAATATGATTCATATTACAAGAAATATAGGAACTTCTCACTTTTTTAGTATATGTCAGCCTGTGGCTCAAAACCAGAGCACAAGCTTGACAGCCAAATACCATAAACCAATGGTAATGCCAAGATACCACCAAAACATGGATCTGATCCAAATCAACTTAAAAGGTATCAAAAGAAAGAGGAAACTCACCTATTTACGAATATACAAGTCCCATCATCATAGGACAACAAATAACAAAGTTATTTCTGCTCAAAGTTGTTGCTGAGCATAAACCTCAATTTTCACCCCTCATCTGAAATCCAGAGGAAGGGGCTTGACCCCATAAAATGGTATTCAAATTGGAGCTCTAATTCCAGGATATCCAATGGTACTAGCCAAATTGAGCAAACACCATAATTACAGAAGTTATGACCAAAATAAGGTCAAATAAGGGTGATTAAAATATTCACCTCTCAGCTAATTTCTACAATTTTAGTATGAGATACTTAAAGTAGGGTCTTTTTGGAAATAGAACAATTAGAGCTATCCAATGGCGCCTTTCATTCCTCCATATCCCATCTAGAATAAAAGTTATGTAGAAAATAAGCTCCATACAGATATTGAGAAAATCATATGTCTGAATAACAAAACTTGTACATGGCATAACTTTGCCATATTTGATGTTACCAATACCAAATGAGGTACCATTGTGTAGATCTTATCCAGGGCTACAAAATGAACCAACTTTGAGCTAAATATCTCAAGAACTGACAAATTTATAGCAGTTTTAAGGTTAAAATCCAACAATTGGGCCAATAAACCTTTACTGTGAGATAATATCCCACAACTGTGATTATGAGGTGTCAAAAAGACAAAAAAGAATGTTGATAAATCAATACCTCATAATTCATTCAATACTGGGGTCTCATACAGGTTCTGTACAGCATTCTACATGTCATACACCTCAGAAGAGGGTTGTGTGGTCCCCAGATGAAAATTTTTACCCTGTATTGGTGAAAACTGCCAAGATGTGGTTGTATACAGGCTTTGTGGAAAGCAAAAGCCAGTACTCAGAAGTGAAAAACTCTTCACTTCCTCTATGTGGATGGCCTAGAGGGCCATTCCACCCCATTTTAGGATAAAAGGAGGCCTTTTCTCCACCAGAAAAGGTTTCCTCATCCTTCTCTTGAATTCCTATGTAGTAAAAATTTCAAAAACAGTTTTACTCTTTAAAAAGAATCAGGTATAATTATATTCTTAATTATTATAGACTTTATTATAGTAATCCAATTGGTAAAGCTTCACCCAGGGCTTTCAACAGCACTCACCACCACTAAATATTTTTATTAAAGCCCTCAATTGTCAATTAAAGATCTTTTATTATCATTTTATATGTGTCACAGTCATAGTTAAAGCTGTATATACTATTACTATCACTTTATCATAGACTCAGCCTGACAGTATAGATAATCACAACCAATATGTTCATAGTATGGAATAGAGAATCTTCTTCCATATTACACATCTTTAAGCAGAAAACTAAATTTATATCAAAAAAATTGTGAAGAATAAAAATAGGGAAGGGTTTCTTTAATGATCCATAAGGGGTTCAGCTCAAGAAATTCTTCCTATATTTATTTAAGCGGGGGAAATGAATTTTGAATGACATGTTTTACAAATTATGAACTGATATATTTTTGGTTATTATTGTTGATTATATGAACATCCAAAGTATAAATAAATTTTTATTTATTTTAAATCCAAGAATTAAAGTTGAAACTAACTATGAAATCTTTCTTCTAAAATTAAGTCTTTTTTCCCCATTTTTGGTCAATTATGTAATATGACTACTACAGTATATAAATCTCACATATATATTAGTATAAAATATAATTCAAATTATGAAAATTTCATTCCTTAAATCTAAAAGATTCTGGGAATATGTGATCAAAAAAAAACTCAATTTATTCAGAATGTAAGAACATAATTTGGTCTCTAAGAGAGGTATTGGAATTGATTATAATAGGGATAATGAAGGTATATAATACATAGATAAAATTTAATAAAAAATTATTAGTATTACTGAAATTCCCTTTACAGGAGAATAATAATTATTAAATTAATTTGTGCACTAATCCCAGATATGATAGAGGGTGAACTATCAGATTAATGAGTATAATTACAAGTCTAATTAGCCTGGAGTTTGTGAATGAAATTTTTAAATACTGATGGATTAACCTAGCTAAAGTAATCTTGTAAAACTTTGAATGGAGGAAATTATATGTGATAAGCTGAGGATTGGGAGATTATTATTTATGGTAGACCTTATTCTCAATTCATAAATATTTATCAGTGAACTTATATGTATTATTTGCAAGATATAGGGACATCTCAAATCTTTTAAATACCTATTTCAAAATTCTTAGGTTTTCTTTGCCATATCTCACATTTACTTTTTGGTATCTTGTGAATCCCACACCAAATACAAAATTCAATTTTGGAAATCTCCTAATAAAATCAACCACTAATATCAAAATATTATAATTCTTAATCACAGATATGATTTTTTTCCAACAATCCTTTATAATTACTAAAAATACTGTTGAAAAGCTCTTCAGTGATATATCAGCTTTATACAATATATACTTGCTTTAAGATAAAGAATATGTTTCTCTGTTACATGAAATGTGTGAAAACCATTAAATTTATCCATATAAATCAAATACTAAACCATACATATATCTAACAAATCACTTAATTAGCCTAACTTAGATAAATTCAAAAAATTATGCCATACCAAATATTTCTCTTTCCAAATATTATTCATAATGATTAATAATGATTCAACATTTCAAAATTATTCCAAATATAAACATAAAGAACTGTGAGTTCAATTGGCAATTAAATTGTCAATATTGGGTTCTAATTGGAATGGTGAAGCATTGGGAAGGATTGTAATTCTTTTTTTTGTTATTAATGGGGTTGTTGTGGTATATATTAATAGGATTACTTCATTTTTGCTTAAATTCAAAGAAATGATGATCAATTGACCTGATTTTAATCACAGAGAAAAATTTTTGGAGCTGATTCAAAATGAAAGGTTTCCAGGCTGTGTTGGCTTTAAGTATTGTAGCTTGATAGCATTGTCACAATTGCCTAAAAGGGATAGTGAATCATAATTTTATCATAAGAAAAGGTGAGCTCTGAGGGAGTTTTATGATTTTACATTTTATGAGACCTGTAAGAATCTAAATATAAAATTGAACGTAGGTACTCAATATCACTAAATAATTTACGTGATATAAACAAAAAATGAAGTGACTTGAATTTGGGCTTTAAGGGTTCTTTTAAAAAAATTAGTTGTATCAAAATATTAATATAGGAATAAATCCCCAAGAGCTTTATTCAAATTGTCAGTATTTCCTTTCCAATTCAGCTTATTAAAGCTCTCTGTAAATATTCCTATAATATAAGGCTGCTGTGGCTCATGATGAAGATAATAATAGTAGTTTCAAACTCTTCCTTTCATGATCAATAGTCTGCATTGAGAATTCTATAATAATTTCAAAGGTTCTCTGTTCATAGTTATAATAAATTAATAATCAGAAAGTGAGTAGAATGGAGATCAAGAGTTTTGTTGATTGGGTTGTTTTGCATCTGTCTTGAATAACATGTTTGCACAAATTGGGGATCAATGGGAGGCTCTTTTTTATGATTGATATCCTCCATATTTGGAGGACAGTATTCATTATGGTCATTTAAGTAAAGATATAGATATGAGGGAAAGCTTCAAGCCATTACCTTTATGGTGGTATAGTAATAAGTAGTTTTTCTTCAAGTTATTATGAAATAAAGAAGTAGATAATTTGGAATGAAATATATCATTTTATAAAAACAAAATATACTTGTGTATTTCATGTGATCATTTGCTTTTAATGATTTAAAATTCAATTTTCAGTTCTCTTTTCAGGGTTTCTTTATATTATAATCTTCCAATAAATACAATTATTTAATAATAAAACAAGATATTTCCATTACATGTGATATTATTTTCTATTAATAAAATTTTTCACAAAGTCAAAAAATTCAAATTAGTAAAATATCTTGTGATCATAGATTTTACTTTTTTTTTATAGATTTTTGTTTATGATTAATATTTTTTGGGAAATTTATAAGCTAGGGTTATTGACCAGGGAATTTGTGTTCTTAATTTATAAATCAATATGATCAAAAAAAAAATTTGGGCCAATTCTTAATAATTTCTGATTATGATAAGTAAGTTTATTTCATAGTGATAATTTCTTGGTGAATTTCTAATTAAATGTTGTTTACTTATTCATTTATTGTTTTTCAATAGTGATGATTTTTTTTGAGAAATTTAATATTTAATCTTATTCACTGGTCCATTTTTTTTGAGATTTCCCTTTAATCAATGATGAATCAAATTTCTCAAAAGTTTTAAATTAAATTAGATATGAGTACTTGAGTTTTTCCACTTTTTTGGTTCTTGAAATAATTTTTGAGTTGAAAAAATACCTTTTACTTAGTTTATTTAAAATGGAATTTTATTTTCTGTGATACAAGGAGGGAAAAATAGACTAATTAAATGATTTTTTAATTTTTTCTACCCTTTTTAAGTATTGTTCATTTCTACCTTATTGATCATAAGTTTTTCCTATGAGTTATTGAGGGGTTAAATCTAAAAAAATCTTACCAATATTGAATAATTTTCTGCTAATTTGAAAGGAGAAGAAAAAATTTGTAATTGATGAATTATTTTTCAATTTAATTGGATTTTTTGTGGCTTGATTTGATATTTCATATTTCTTCCAAAGTAATTTCATTTTTCCTGGCTGTTTTGGGAATTCCATATAAATATTAAGAGCAGGGAAATTAAATCAATTACAAGACCAGTTTGTTTTAGTTGGGACTGAAAGAAATCATTCTTTTTTGTATAAAAGAAAAACTGCCACATGTCCATGCATTAGTATCATTTCCATTTACACAAAAATTATTATGGAATCAGTTATTTCTGATTATTACATTTAAATAAAACTGCAATACAATTTTTGTGTCTCATTCAGTCTTACTAAAGTTGTGATTGTTTTCTTCATTTATAATTGTAACATTTTCTTCATCGAAAAAATTTGGATCAGGATTTAATTTTGGATTTAATGAATTGTTAAAATTCTTTAATTTTTTTTTCATTAATGATGATCTTATTAAATCTATTCAATGTTTGATCCTGTTTTTCTACAATAAAAGCCATATTACCTTTCTTCATAACGATCTTTTCTAAAGACCACACCTCTCATAGTACCTCCTGAATTATTTTCATTTTTGTTATGTTTTTTCTATTATTGGCTAATTCATTTAAGGAAATTCTAAGATTATTTGTGGTTTGAAATAATCAAAATGGTTTATTGAATTAATAGAATTTATAAATCATAAAATTTGATTTGGATGGAATAGTTTCATTTCTTAAGACATATTCATTGCTCTTATGATCTATGGGAGGAGGCTTAAACCATCATTTATGATCCTTTTTTTCTCTTATTCAAAAGCCTAGCCATTCTTCGATTTCTTAGTCTTCTTTATAAAAAATCTTTAATTCATCTCTTGAATTTTTTATCATATATCTTTTGTGTCTTTTGCCTTAGGTAGATGAATTTTTTGTGAAATAATATTGATGATCACTTTGAAGAATCTGATGATGGACTAACATTAGCTCCGTTGGATAAATGTCATCATAAAATGAACTCAAAGGATAATTAATTTTATCTGAAGAATGAGGAATAAAATCATTTTGAAGAATCACATGATGGACTAATATTTGTTTTCGAGGACGATTTTCATCCTGACATAGCTTCAAATTATAATCAATTTGATGGGGGGATGGATTATAATTTCAATTATCATTGATGGGGATTAGATTTTTGTTTTAATTTTTTGAATTTGAGATTATTTGGAAGATTTGGAAACATTATTATTAATCACAATACCAGCCCTTAAATAAGCCACCCCTAGAGTAATAAAGAAAATCCATTACCTTATTTTTTAATTAATAATTATTTAAATAAAATGGATCAAAATGCTAATAATCACAATTTATTATTATTTTATTGAAAAAAATGAGAGAAAAAGAAGATTAAATAAATGAGGCTCAGCAGAAAAATAAAAGATAATATTAAAAATTAAACTCAAAATACTAAATATTTCTTTAGCTTATTCAATATTAATTATCTTAAATGATAATTAATATTTTCAATTTATGAAATGAAGATAAGAAAAGAAATATTAATCATAATATAAATTATTGATGATGATAGAAAATATACCAGATCAAACATTAAAATAAATTCAATAAGTAGAATTCTGATTTGAATTGATATTATTCATTTTTTTAACTATCAATATATATTAATTTTGAATAGTTTATCATATTTATATTGATAAATTCTTTATAAAAAGCAAAAATTATTAAAATAATATAGAATTATACTAAGAATATCGAAAAATTCAAAAAATGCTACAGAAACAATATGCGGATTTTTCAAACAATATAATTCTTAATTATGAAATTATTGAAAACATCAATTTGAATAAAATTGAATTTTATTGAAAAATTTTTCCAAAATTATTCAGAAGAATTCTATTCCTTTATGAGTTTATTAATGATAAAATTAAGTTATTTTCCTTATTTTCAATGGAAATTGCATTTGGGGCGGGTTTGGGATGGGTCAGAGGTGTTTTAGAGGGTGATGGGGGTGTAAAGAGTAAAAGGTTGAGCTTGATGGCTGTTGAGGCGGGGATAATAAGTAATGGATAAAATTTCAAATAAGTTATAAAATATCTAAGCTAATGTTGTAAGTGATGAGGTATATTACTGATAGATTTGTTTCTGAAGATTCCAAGGAGAATAAATAGGAAGGAATTTTCAAAAAATGAAAGAAAAATGATAAAATACTGAGAAGAATAAATCGAGATTTTCCACCCAAAAATATTTGAAAAAAAAATGATACAGGTGGGCCCCCCAGAGATACTTTTCAGAGAAAGACAATATCAGCTTACAGTTAAATGCCAGGATTAAAATAAAACAATACATAACAAAAATATCCTGTTAATGATAGAGGTATGGAAAAAGGAAAACTGAATTTAATGAGTTTTTTTTTTGCCTAATTAAAGAGTGAAGATTAATTAAAAAAATGAACTTGAAGTTATAAAACAGGTTTAAATTAAAAAAACAATTTATTTAGAGTTGGTGAGAAAATAGACTTGTTTATTATGATTTTTTAAGGAAAAATGAAGGCTTAATTTGATTGAAAAAAAGCTGAATGCTAAAAAAATCAAATAAGAATATTTAGTACTATCTTGAATGGAAACTGTTACATTTGAGTTTTTTTAAAAAAAAAGTTCTGTTTCAAAACAATTCAATTGGCAATTTCTTTATTGATACATGCCACAGTTTGCGAAGAAATATTTTGGACTGTTTCAGACCTGTTTTTACATTTATTTGAAATAATTCTCTGGCACAAATTTTTGTCTTTCTCTTTTAAATAAATCACTGTTTCTTGAATCAAAAAATCAAAAAACTGATCAATAATTTATTTACAAACATACCATAGTTACATACCAATTAAATAGAAAACTCTATCTACTTTGGTAAAAGGCCTGGAGGGGCTTGCTCATTTCTGAAATTTTCGAATCCATCTGCCATTTCTTCCTTTGAAACTCCATTTCCATGTTAAATTTCTCTTCTCAACATCCAATTTGCACTAAAGTTTGCTCTCCTCAAAGGCTGTTCAATGTTGGATCTTTTTACCTTCAAAAAAGTTGATCCTCAACCTTCTTCTCACATTAAAAAGCAAATTTCATCTTCTTAAAGACTTTTCCTCTCTCAATTTTATTGAGCTCAGCTACTTTTGTGTCACTTCATTCTTCCTTATCCCACTAAAACGGTTAAATTTCGGCAGTTTTATGGCCTACCAAAAAGGAAATGAGAATGAAATAATTAATCTTCATAAGATTTAATCTCTAGTTATTTTCATTCCTTATAGCTTTATTTAATATGGTGAAAAAAACTCATTCTTTTTCTCACACTGTTACAATCACTCAGTTTGTAATTGCTCAACATTATATTATTTTAAACTGGATAAATATCTTACTTTTGTTAGTATGAAAGCATTACAGAACTGTGAAAAACAAAGATAACTTAGATCAATTATATATGAATATTACATATTGGTACACTTTATGTTATTTATAATATAATTCCTGAATCCCATGATGTGCTTAATTATTGATTATCTATATAACATACCTATTATTTTTAGGTGGTTCTATTAGATAATTCTCATAATAATTTATCTTCAAATTTTGTATTTTTATATTTCACATGATAAAATAAATAAGTATTAATATTAAAATACTAAAAAGTTGCACCGAATTCTAGATTCACATTAAATTTCTACTCATCATTTGAAACCAAATATTCCCTCTAAAAATCAAATTTAGAAATCTGTGTTATATTGAGATTGAAACCAAATAAAGTATCAATTTCATTATAACAAGGAAACATGCTTTCCATATTCTCAGAAAATTTCTTGATACCCTTTATCTAATCATATTTTCTAACCCCTGAACCAGTAGCATTCTCAAATCTCTTGTTCAAGATATATATCTTTTTATATGACCTCCATTGTTCTTTCATACTTTATGCTGTAATACTACAGTGGCTTAAGTACTTCTGATTCACCTAAATAGCCATAGGTTGAAATAAATTCTATTTGCTTGAACGTTTCCTTCTAAATGCATTTGAACCACTTGTCCCAAAACAAGCATAATGATATCTCTTTCTTTAACCAATTGATTATAATTTTACAATTTACTTGAGTAAGATTTTAAAAAGTTTGGAATGGTGATGGGGAGCGTTGTGAGGTGTATTAACCCTTTGGGATTCAGTATGTGTAGTTTTCAAAGAAATATATCACAAGAAAAATAAAATTAAGAATGATTTGAGAAGAAATAATTCATGCTTAATTGGATGAATATGAATTTGAAAAAATGGTGTCAATGAGATTAAAGATGAGTATTTCTGTACACAATTTGAAAAGTAGCTGAGTTTGGTAAAATGAAAAAGGATGAAATCTATTGAAGACTATAAATTGGAAATTACAAAATCAATTAGGTTTCAAATTTGAAATCACAAATTTTTTTCAAAATTCAAATCTTAGTGAAATACAATGCCACTCAGTTGAAAAAATTCAGAATTTTGTCCTGGAAAACTATGGTTTTTATATTTGAGATTTTCTTCAAAAACCTGAATTTTTAATGTAAAATTTGGAAGGTTTGAGACAACCTATTCCATGGTTTTCTGTATTTATTCTGTGAGAAAACACGGTATACTCTGGATAAATATCCTGAAGAATTTGTTTTAATTATTGAACTCATTAGCCTCAGATAAAGGTTTACTGTATTGAACTTCTAATGCTTAATAAATTTGTCAAAGTCTCAAAAAAAAGTGAAAATAAGGTAAGAATCCCTGGTATTTATTAAAACATGCACTAATAATTCTCAAAAGGCATTCATATTTCGTCTTGAACTTATGAAAATTATTTTAAAATTGAGCCAAAAATCTGATAACAGTTCATGGAATTCTGATAATTAAATACTTAAAATACATTCTTTGTAGAAATTATGAAGGAAATTATTATAAAATTGATACATATTTAATAAGATTGCGTCTTTTGAGAAGGTAGGTCAACCCAAAATAGAAATTCAGACGGAGATTATCACAGGAGGTGCAGAGGAATTTAGTGCCTATACATAGAGGGGATACTGGCTTCTTTAGGGAGGATGAGTATGAATTATTAATGAAGGTTTTTTAGATAAATAATAGTTAAAAATCATATATTCCCAGCTGATATAAGGAACTTGAAACTCGAGAATCCAAAAATTTACCTCAGAGATAATTTTATGAATCATCAAGTGAAGCATTATCCCATAAACTAATAGTCAAATAAACCAAGGTTGTTCCTTAGAATGAGTGGTTAGGGGGCCAATATTCCCAAAAGATTTCAGAAAATGACGTTATAGATTATTAGATTATAGTTTTTTTATTATGAAAAAGTAACTGATAACCTCTCCATTTTTTATTTTTCAAGGTTCCAGATATGATCCTGCTTTTATGTAACATTTCTTGGTATTATTTCTGCCTTTAATGTTTATTTCCTCCCTTAAACAGCCACATAATTTGAATTATTTTAGTTTTTACTCCAATTTTATCTTTTGAATAACATATTTGATATCCTAAATTTTTAACAAAAGATGTTTCAAGTTGGTAGTTTTGAAGTACATCATTTTGCTTTTTTTCCCAAGTATATATCTTACTTAAACTTGTTTTTTGTCTTCTAGTTCCATACTTAAATTTGTATATTTTATGAATTCAATTCATAGCTATTTAAAACTAATAATAATGTTAAAATGGCTTTTGTGGTACTTTGTAGCACATGAAAGTCCTTGGTAAAGCGAGTTTTTACTTTTTTGGCGTTTCTTCATTTTTAATACAAATATCTTGACAAAGTATTTCAATATTTTTTTGATGTATTTTAAGGCTCTTGATAGCTCCTATGAGAAAAAACTGAATTTCAAATGTGTCCAAAAAATCATTTTTCTTCTTTATTATCTTTCTTCCATGAAAGGTTCTAATTGATTTTGTATCAAGTTGTTTTCAGCTTTTCTTCACTTTGAAATCAAAGTGCTTTTTCAAATTAGCTAATGAATTTTCTTCTTAAATTAATGAAAAGAACTAAATAAATATCTTTATCAAAGCTCCTGTATAAGACAGAACTATTGGGATTATTACTGTGTAAGTGTTGGCTTATCTCTTGCTTGGAAAGTGGTTTTGATTTTTGTGACTTGGTATTTTTTCAAAAACTTTCACATAATGAGGTTTCAAATTCAACACACTCACTGTAAACCAAGGACCCACCTATGCTTAGTTTCAATCTGTGCCCAGCGTAATATCAGCCCAGCTTTCAATAGCAAGTACCTTCATTTTGCTCATGGCACCAAGTTCATATAAGAGAGAAAAGAAAAATATGAGGTTTTTCATGAAAATAGATTAATTTCTCCTCAGATAATTTCAGAATATGATATTTTATTTTGTTGTCTTGAGGCACGTAGTAAAAATGCTCTTGCTGGTGAGCCAGTTACAGATCAAGAATTCAATTGCTCCAAGCTCAAACAACAATACTTCAAAGGTTTTTGTTATTGCTTGCTTTTGATTTTTTTTCTCATTCCTGAAAGTGCTTTTGAATTTGCTTTGATCTTCTCAAGGTATTTGTGAGATTTTCAAAGCAGATTGGTTAAATCCTTTGATGTGAAGTTTGACTTGAATTGGCCAATTTTGGCTAAACCATCATCTATTTCTCTCATAAGCGTGCTCCCCCTCCAACTACGCGGATCAAGCGTGTACGCGTCGGTTTAGTGTTATTCTCCTTGTTATTTTTATTGTTATTGTTTTAACAAGCGAATTTCTCGTCTTCTTATCGTCATTGCTAACCTCATCATCTTGATCTTCATCTTGATCTTCATCTCTTATTATTTCTTGGACAAGATCTGGGAATTGGAAATACTTATTCAGCAGCCCCCACAGGATACCAACAGACTTGATCAGGCTAGAGCTTTACGTTTAACAATCAGTTTCCCTTGATAGGTATGTGCGTTGTAATTTCAACCGCTTCTTTCTAGTGCTTTGATGATAATTCTTTTTGATTGGTTCTCGTAGATTCCCTTCCGGAAAGCTAGACGAGACGTCTTTATAAAACTTTTATTTTTGGTCATACCTTCAAGCTATACCCCAGCCATTACTTTTTACCTTGCTTTCATCGTCCATTAACACGCCTTATCAGAAAGATCGAAGATTCAAAATATATTGGTTCTTCTGGGCATTTAGACATTTCAAGAATTTTTGAGAGAAAAATTTGGTCGCATAAATCATACCCGGCGGAATAATGGCTGGTTTCTGCAGAAGATGTGGCGATATCATCAGGGCATCGGATACCCGCTGCAAATGTGGTGGCTCAAGTGCCAGTGAGTTCTTTCTTCTCAATCATCCCTCATAAATTTCCTATCACATTCACGCCAGTCACGTAGCAGAGAGTGCTTCAACATGTGCCATTTCGAAAAGCGGTCTGACTTAATGCTTGGTCTTCATCCAGCTTCTGCAGTAACCAAAGCCATGTTCGAGTCATCTGATTGTACACCCAAGAAACCTGACCGCTGGCTCAAGACTTATGGAGAAAGGCGTAGTGTCAGCCCTGCAACAAGTCCCTTTACACGTTCCCAAACTCGCCCCATACCCCCATCCCGCCTTCATAACGTTTCTCCACCCCAAATTACCCCCACTAGCAAACCCCATCACAGAGCCTCAAGCAAACAACGTGAAAGCTTAGGCGATTGCAGCTTAAACACCTTAAACTGTCAACCTACTAGCCCACCAACTCCCCCTTCACCTTCACCAATTGACCTTGCTAAACCGAAAGAGGTCAAACGTGGCCTTTCTGTCAAATCATCTGCCCGGGCTCATGTGCGCTCACTAACTGCAAATATTCCCGATTCAGTAGACCTTTCAGCTGCAGAGGAGGAAGTACTAACTAATGTTTTTGGTTCCGTACTTGATCCTCATGAAACGCGTGGAAGATGTGGAGCTTGTCAAAATATATTTAAACGTGAGGGAAAAATTTATCCCGATCCTAGGAGAGATGATGAAAGCGGCAAATGGGCAGGCGTGTTTTATTGCCGAAGTTGTTATGTAGCACGCTTTAGTCGCGGTACTTGTGCAAGCTGTCATCATACCATTGTCGGCGACGAAGGTGGATTTATTCAACTAGGCCAAGGTGGTCAGGGTGGCTTGTGGCACAAGGTTTTTAGCCTTTCCCTTCTTTTTCTTTTTGATCCTGAATGTTGAAAGTTTAATTTGTTTCCTTTTTGGTCTGAACCTTGCTGGGGGCTTTATTAGAAATGTTTTAAGTGTGTGCATTGCAAATTGGATCTTTCTCATTCGCCTATTGTGGACCTGCGCGGAGATCCTTGCTGCAATGATTGTTTTGATAAATCTGGTCATCGGAGCCCATCTTTCACATCATCAAAGGTCACCGATATCCCTGACTTGCGAACATCGCCCCATATTCACAACCGCGTCAAACGTATTAGTGTGGTTGACTCGCCTGCAGCCAAGATGATCAAACCAGCAGTAGAAGAACTTCGCAGCAAATTACGCAAGGTGGGAGTTCAGTCGGTACCTTTGAAAACTTCCAAACCGCCTGGAATTTCCACAGCTAGCGACCAAGACTGGTCTGGAATTGGCTCCAAGATGCATTCAGGAATTGAAGAGTTGTCCAAGGCTTCACAAGTAGCACTTGATACTCCAAAAAACCTGTTGGCCAAGCAAAAATCCGCATGTAATCCAATTACTTCTGCCTCCAGTAACACATCCCAATCAAATAGAACGTCCCAGCCGCGGCCCGGCTCCAAGTTTGGCTCAGCATCAACTCGGCATATTTTATCGCCTTCAGTTAATCCTATATGTCCTACCTGCAAACAGTCCCTCTTTAAACCGATTCCTGATGCAAAATCTTCTAAATCAATGTCTGAGTACAGTGATTATTTTGGAGGTACATTAGCCACTTTGCCAGCTACCGGCGAAACTTTTCACATTCATTGTTTTACATGTGATGATTGCAAACAGCCCTTCAAAAATCGCAAATATGTGCTCTTGGATTCACATAAATTATGTGAAGAGTGCGTTGGCCAAAGAGACTTAGCTGCAGCTCAGGAAAAATTACGGAAAATGAAAGAAGATCTCATGCCGAACAATCGTCGTCTTTCATCTTCCCCGTTTGCTGAACGAGCCGTCCGCAATCCCGACCAGCAGCAAGAGCTCAGCAGGTCTGAGCAGCTCCGGCCTTCCTTTCCACCTACCCATCCTCTTTCATCATCTCGATCTTTAGCCAATGACGAACCCATCTTCATGAGTGCGTCTTCTAACAAATTGGATATGCCTTTTATATCTAAAAAAGTCTCCAGTTCGCCCTTTTTGGGGGGACAGGATGGACTTTGTAAGTATCCTAAAATTTCGACCAGTAGAAACACATGCCGTTTCGGCGGTCAAACAATATGTCCTGGATGTTCAAAACCAGGTACTATTACTGAGACCAAGCCGGGGCCCAATAATGAGCGTTGGCACTTGAAGTGTTTAAAATGTGCCAAATGTAATAAACTACTTGATTCAGGAGCCAAACGGTTCGATGGGTCAAACGAAATTGGATGTAAAAACTGTTTGGTGAGTGTTTTTTTTGACAGTAATGAGATTTTTTTTAGACGAATGGTTTAACTTATTTGGAAATCTTGGCAAAAACGACTCCATATTTCAGGTGCAAGCAGGAATGCGCAAAAGAATTACTTCATATACTCCGCTTCGATGAGAAAGGACAAGAAAGTTGCATCAGAAATTATGATTTACACTTTGCATGTCGTTTTTGCTTTTGCTTCTGGTAGCGATGAAAGCAAAATGACATAATTGTTTTTTTATAACATGCTTACATCCCAATTTTTTTCTTTAATTTAAAATATCTATCATAATGGCTTTTCTTGTAATCAACAAAACATCAGAGAAAAAAGGCTGGTGTCTTGCTTGTGGTGGTGGTTCAATAACACTTGTGTAGTCTAGTTATATGCATAAATCAAATTGGATCTGCCACTAATTTATTTTTTGTGGAGAGATGTTTTGAATATTTGTAATAATGTAATAAACGATAATGAAGACTTTAAACAAAGTCATCCATCATAAAAAGCTGGGTAACCTAGCTTCTACCATCTACTTGCCATTTTGACAAATCTAAACAGAAAAAAGCGTACAAAAATGAACGTTTATGCTTTAATTCTTTTTTCCCAGCTCTTCCCCATTTCAGATCCAAAAAAAGCTGAACAGTATGTGTGACCGAATGCTCATGAGCTCCAATCCGGGATATTCAAACCCCATGGTCAAAGAGCATTAAGCGGAGCCAGGAAGTTGAGCTGAATTAGTGCATGCTCACATGATGAATGTTTGAATTGTTTCTCTAAACAAATAGAGCAAATCACAAAAAGACAAGACTTTGAAAAAAACCCTAAAAAAACAAGAGCTGAAATTGTTAGAACTATTATTGCTGGTGGAACCTCCACCATTAAATATAATTCAGATTTACAACGCATGAATGATTTAGAAAACATTGCAGGATTACTCTTGAACTTCAGTGATAAGGGACCTCTTTTAACAAATTGTAAAGAAATTATCTCACTCAACTGCATCAAGACGATATGTGTATATAAAACTATACAATGTAATGAACAATAAACAATCTAAGCAGAATAAAGTATTAAATCCACCCAAAAAAACAAAAAGAGTTGCATTCACTGATGATACCCTCAATCAAACTGCATTTGGTGATAAAACATAAATTAGCTTATTGGAAATAATTGTAGATGAATTATTAGAATTATGATCAAACTAAAAAAATAAAATAAAAATAATATGGTAAGATTAATAGATATTAGATTCAGAAAATGAAAAAATCATTTCCAAATCAAATAACATTTTGAAAGTATTAAAATTTAGAAAAAACTACAAAGAACAAGGTAAAAAAAGTAAGTCACAATTTTCCCATTTTTACAATAAGCGTCTAAATCTGGTTGTTTAAAAAATTATTAAGTTTTTTTTTACTGGGAAATAAACATAATTGGACACCCAACCTCTGAAACCTTGAAATTATCACAAGTCAAACTTGCCATAACATCATGATAAGATAATGTTTAACCACATTTGTACTTTCTGATAAATCTTAAATTGTTGTTCTGTATAAAGAAAATAAACTCCCTAAAAAAAAAAATTGAGAATTTCAAATTCTTAGGGAAGCCAGTAAAAAAAGAAAAAAAATCACTTGTTTGTTTTCATTTTTTTAAAAAAAAGAAAATCCATACAACTTGAATTACTAAGTTTACTAAAATTTGGATTAAATAGGAACTTCTATTAGAATGAAAAGCCAATTTGAACTTTATAACAATTGGAAAGATGTAGCAAAGCTTCCTTATCAGTCCAAGTACCTTCCTTCACTTCCAATTGATGAGAGGTGAGGAAAAGTTGTATGATGGATGACAAATGGCTTTTAAAGTACAACTGGACAGCTTCTGTATGGAAAGTGTGTGCAGTCTATTTTACTATCTACAGGTCAAGTGTTGATACAAGGATATTTGGATGCCATGTCATTGTGGTGCCTGTATCTTAACACCCTACCCCAACTTTCTACCTGTTACCTGTCGAATTCCCATAAAGGTTTGTGCTGCAAGCAGTGCTCGACCAAAGAGTTTCTTTTTCCATGTGTCTTCACCCATTTGACCTTAATTTTGTGTTTTCAAATTGTGTCATTGACACAAAAAAAGCATGGTCTAGGTATCTCATGTGCTTCTGCAAGCGGTTGTCAATAGAAAACTATACCACTGCCTGGTTATCACGATAAATTAATTTCTCAAAATTTCTGTCTATCTGGGAAAGTTGGTTTATTTCCTGCACCAAGTTTTGAGTTGAGTCCAACAGTCCCACCACTGCGTAGGATAGGCGCATTTCCAATTTTCATGATTTACCCCAGCTGAGATCACTCCAAGTCTCCTCCCCAACCGGCATTGTCCCATAAGATGATGGATAAAGATACCAGGCATAGGCTGATCTCATGGTCTCATGTCTTGAGTAGGTAACCAATAAGGTGGTCTAGCAATACCCAATGTTTCTCAGTTGGATCCATTGAGTTCTGTTCCAGGTAGTTGATGGAAAAAGCTAAGTTGGGATGGATTATACTTACCAATGACCAAGAGGTAGGGTGTTTAATTGAAAACTATGTCATATTTTTCCAGGGAGTCATTCTGAGATGCAGGTAGAAGTGAGTTGTGATATATCACTTTATGTGGGTATGTCTCTAGGATGCCATTAGTCAGGTGTCATTGTGAAATGGTTACTTGAGCTTCACCAAATGCAAAATTAACAACAGAAAGTCATTCCACTTGGCCTTGAACTTGGAGCACAGTGACATATTGAATTTCTTGATGGCCATCAGAAAGTTAGAAACAATGAAACCATGGCAACATTTATCCAAATAGCTATTATGAATTACCTGCCTCCAAAAACATAAACAATTTGGTCAACCTCAGAGGTTATAAACCTCATTTTAGCTACAATTCCAGAGAAGGAAAAACACCAGCACCAAAATTCCTTCCTAAGCTTAAGTAGCTTGCACTTTATATCTGGCAGAAGATATGTTGGGGGTTCTAGTAGGACAACCTCCTCCACTAGACTGTAGAGGTAAGCACCACTGACATAAAAAGAAGACACCACCCAGCTCTTCAGGAATGAAGTGGATATGTAGGTCTCTGTCCAGTTGCTACTAGAAAACTATGAATCATCCCTGGCCACCAGTTAAGACTTGAATTTCTCCACATTGGCATCAAAACTCAACTGGTAACCTATTTTATTCATACCTTCCTTTTTTTCTATTACCTACCACACTTCTCTTCTTTGCATCTGGTTTAGCTCAGCTACACAAGCTACTTTCCACTGATAACAGTGTGGACCAGACAGAGTCTGGCCCAGGTGTTGTGGAATGCTAATATAATTTTTCAGAGGCAAAAAGCTGATTTCAGTGTTCTATTGGTAGTTAACCCAGTGACATTGAATTGAGTACATGAGTTAGTAAGCCATTTTCAAATTACTATTCCCTCACCTCCATCAATTGAAAGCCAGGGAAAATTATGATTTAAGATTGAACTATTTTGTTTCCTCTTGGATTCCATAACACCCAGTCCCCTGAGGAGTATAGTAGATTAAGAAGTTGGCACAAATTCCCCCTAGGATCAAGCTTTTTCACTTCTTGTGCCACAGAAATTTGAACCATTTCCTCAGAAATGAAAGCGTAAAATTTTGTAATTGATGCAAAATGTCTATATAATTCTTGGTATGGTGAAGAGTTTGGACATAATTTGCTAAGTATCTGGTTATGAATAAAAAAGGTTCTCAAGTATGTTAACTTCCAAAAAACAGGCAGAATCTTTTTATCCACCAGCATGACCCTTTCCATATCCTCAAGAGTCCAATTGAGATTTTCTACCTCACCATTATTTGGAGGAAAATAAGGAATAGAAGGAAAGAAATTTTTTTCCATCCTGAACATTGAGCTGGTGAAGGAAGCTGATTTAAATTCTCAAGAATTTTATATCCAAAATGCTTTATGGTCTGCCTGAAGTTTTACAAAAAGGTGATGGTCTCTAGAATTTCCACTTGGGAATCTTATCTGGAATTGAGTTGGTGAAAAAAAACTATATGTTAAAAAATGATCTTTCACCAAAAAGATGTACCAAAAACCTAATGGTTTGTTGCCGAAGGAACCCAGAACATCAGAAACAATTAGGTCTAGGGGGTTCTCCTTAGCTATTTCAATTAAGGTCTTTGATTGAAAATGTTTCATGTTTGACCTAACACATACTTCAAAGAAGAATGGAAACCAATTCTTAGAATCAAAAGATGGAACTTTTTTCTAGAGTAAAGACAATACATACCTGTCAAAATGATCACAAAGCCTAATTTTCCAATATTGGTAGTTTAGTTCTTTTAAAATAGGTTGGGATATTGGATTTATTTCAGTCAAGAAGAGAGTAGAAGTCTCAGCTCCTGAACTGTTGGTCCCTCCCCATGGTACAAGGTTCAGCCACCATAATTTATTTAGGAAAGTGGTGGAGAAAAGCCAGTTTAATACAAGAAAAGATAGTGATAAATCATTAAAAAAGGGATTACACCTTTTCTAAATAATTTCCCCCCAGAAAATATTGTTCCTGATTTCTTTGGAGATAACACAATGTATTGGATGATGAAATAGACACCCCTCACAGGAAAGTTAATATCAGTAATCTGTTAGATGATGATTGATGAGTTTGAGTCAGAAAAGATTATTTTGAATGGGGAAACATGGCCTAGTTTTCTACCAAAGATAAAAGAGCCAGAAAGGTGAATGGACACGCCTCTGTCTACTAAGACCTTGTTGGAAGTGTGGTGCTCAAACAACTACAGCTGAGAAACCCTTGATTTGGGAATTGGAATTCTTTTAGTCATAAACAGGTTGAGGTTTTCTATTCCCATGGTTTGTGGGAAGTTGAAAGGACAGTGTATGGTATGTCTGCAATGGAAAAATGATTCCCCAGACTTGTTGAAGAGGTTTTCAGGTGGTTTCTGTGTTTTATTTGAATGTATTTGGGGGGTTCCAGGGATGTATAAGTCATTTGCAAAACAAAAGGAGAGACTTTCCATTAAAAATCATCTGCCTTGGCCAATACATTCAAAATGACTTGTCTGAAAAAAAAACAATGACTTGTTTTTTTCCTTGGATAGTATAGCCGTATTTATTAGTTGGTAAATGGTTGGGAGAACCTGATAAATCAAGCCCTAAATCTTGTGGGATGAAACATTCAGTTGTTTGAACATAGAAAACACCTGCCTGAGGCAGATGACCAAGTTGGTGTGCTCAATCTATTTTCAACAAGAAGGTTTACCATGTTTTAAATGACTCTATGCTTATGGAAGCGGTTTCTCAGGCAGAAAATTCCTTTGACTGCTCCTAAAAACGCCTTTGTGGTTGTGTGCAAATGGATAATACCAACACAGAGTGCAAGATTATGTGACAGGACTGCATTGATAAAGTCGTAAATAGCTTGATTTTCTCCTGGAAACAAGTGTTCCAGAAGATATAGCACATCCTCAAAAGAGAACTGAGAATTGTAAAAAACAAACAGTAATTTTGTGAGACAGGATATCCATTTTGTGTAAATGGTCTCATAACCAGGCAGAGGGTTGAAGCAATCTGTGGACCTATAAGGGTACTTAATAAACCTATTTTAAGCTGAGAAAATGTGGCATACTGAAGGTTGGTAGGGGGAAGATTTTGGTGATAGTGAGAACAAGGACATCTGAAGAGATTAAAGCTTGGAAGAATTTCCGTTCCAAGAATATTTTAGGCAATAAGCTTTATATTGAAGAGAGTTGAGTAAGAATTACACCTTCTTCATAGAGAGAGGTTTTTGTTCTGTGTTGTCCCTGGCTGTGGCTTTTTTTTCAGGGGTGGAACTGGAAAGCTTGAACACAGACTATTTCCAGAACTTGGTAGAGTAAAGGCTTTTGACCTGATGAGATTTGGAAAGATTTAGAAAATATTGCTTGTCAGTCCAATTACATTCCATCACCTCCACTTGATGAGAGGTGAGGAAAAGTCAGATGATGGATGATGAGTGACTTTCAAGGTACAACTAGAAAACCGCCGCATGGTGGGTGTGTGAAATGTATTTCACTATCTACAAGTAAAGATTTAATAAAAGGATACTTGGACACTGAATAATCATGGTCCCTGTATCTTAACAGAGAGTAAACCAACCCAATTTCTTAAATTCTTAGAGTAGCTCATTCTTGGAAATGTAAATATGAACTAAAATGTAAAATAATTGAAAGGAAAAAACTCAGTAAATTGAGATTATAAATAGATATATAAAAATTATCTATTTGAAAATGTGTGATATTTATAAAACTAAGATGAGAGGTCAAGAAAAACTGATAAAACAAAATGTGAAATAAACCATTATAATACATGAAATGGAAATTTTCCATACTTTATGGCTTAGTGATAAGAGTAAATGTAAGCTTCTATTTTGAACTATCAGAATGAATGTGTTTTTGAAACAGAAAAAAGGCTGAAAAGCATTAGTTTAAGTAAATACAGGTGAGGAGAACCTATTGGTTTTTTAATTGAAATCACTTGGCATCAATCTTCTTGAATAATTAACCCAAGTTAAAATCTTATATATATTATTCAAGAGAAATTAAAAAATACCATGAATCTATTGCTTATTTCTTTCTCAAACAGATTGGTAAGTTTTTGTCTATCTGTGGATCAAAAACAGAGAAAAATCCTGAGATCATAATACCATAGATTATGTTAATTATAATATTATATAGCATAAAGGGAAAATAAGCATCAATAAAAGATGGAAGTAATCATAAAAACTCAGCCAATAAAGAGCAAAATTTTAATCACAAAGAATAGTAAAAGTTGCTTTTCCAGGAAATACTACTTTTAGAAATTTTTGTAAAGGAAATTTCCAATTTATGGCTGACCAAACAAGATAGAACTAAGACAAAAGTTAAATTTCACATACCTCTTAAGTTAATTTTGAAAAATTAACCAAATAGTACAAAATTCTTTTTTTCATATATCCATAAGGGATGCCCAATATTATTGCCCATTTGTTAATAAAAATACAGAGAAAAAGATATTATTACAGACTATGTTCAAAATTGAATGTAACAAATGACCCATTAAAATCAAGGAGGTCTTTTGAAGACTCTTATCATTATTAAAGAGATTTGAGGAGCTCAATTATAATTTAGATCATAGCATAGAATCAACCTTTTATCTGAAAATGAACTGAGATATTTTGATTGGAAATTCTATATCAAAAAGTACAGGCCAAATGAAAATTGAATTCTCTCTAACCTTAACATAATTAATGGAAAGGAAAGAGTGATGGTATCAAGCTTTAGAGATTATTGATTCCCAAAATTATTTATCTGTATAATTGTTATATCATTAAAATTTAGTGAGATATCTAGGTTGGAAGATTTCAAGCTTGATTTATAGAGAGAGATGAGAGAAAGGTACAGCCCCTACAGCATATTTAGGAGATGAGAAACAAATCTGGAATAATACCCTGAAAATCAAAGATATCTTCAAGTAATGAAAGGAATTATTCCCCATTCTGTTTTATACTAAGATTTTCACAGAAATTTAAGAGGAAGAATTTCGGCACCCCTTATATTTGAGCCAGAGGTCTAGAAATTGTCAATAATGATCCTCAAAATATTTTATGAACTATTTTAGACATATATTACATATGAGTAGTATGCTTTTGTGGAATTTGATTTTGTTTTAACCTTGAAAAAAGTTACATACAACATGCCTTTCAGTGTTTGATGCCATTAATGGTCTACACACAATGAAAAAACAAGCCTTGTGAGCAGGTGCTGTTATTTGAACACCTTCATATGCTATGCCAAATCCCACATGGTTTTAACATGGGCCGAACCTTTCACAAAGACTACTAGGGGTAAGGGGTATTCAACCCAATCCCAGCTCAAACTCACCAAGGCAAAAATTCACTTCTGCATATGAGAATCAAGCTTCAGTAATATTATTTTGGAATAATAATAAATTTTGAGCTCACCAATACAGCCTGTAACTTCTTTTAAAGGCTGGATTCACAAAATAAATTTCTGGATATACCAATCTGAAGCATTAAGATCCCCTAGATTTACCAAACCTCCTGTACAGAACCTGTACATCCATGAAGGGCCTGTATTATTCAAATAAATGAACTCAATCCATCCTCTTGAGAAATTAATTCTTAGGATCAGGGTTGGCTGATTATAACATATACCAACCCCTCTTTCTCCCTCTGGGGACTTTTTCCCCACTTAATTAATATAGTTGATTGATCATTATTAAATATCTTATTTATAAATATTAGCTTAGTATTGGAATTCCCCTCAACTATTCAGTAGAGATATGGTGGCCATATCCTTATTGACCATTCTACTTATTTATGAAATGTTGAACCAGTGGACTTGGACTTGTTTGTGGCTGGATCCTTTATTTTGGAATGTTATTCAAACTTAATTTGTTATTTTATTCTGACTAAAAATCATATCTTTTATTACACTAATTTAGTGTTTCTTCTTATCCCTTCTGATCACTCTTCAAGTGAGTCAAGTTTACTGAGTTCCAGGACCTCCTAAATTAGAAGAGACCATGTGAAGTTATTAATTAATAAGTAGTTTCTTAATTCTTTTTTCATTATTTCTCAATAATCATTTACTCATTCATAAATTATCACTTTTTCATTATTTTATGATTAGTCCATAAATTTGCCTCTCATGTATTTCATTTATCTGAAAACTTAGTTCTTCATAATTTATCAATAATTGCTGAAAATTTCACTCTATTATATAAATCTCCAAAGATCTTTGAGATTCCTTGTATGAAATTCAGGTTGCTTCAGAATTTTTTCTTAATTCATTTATTTCTTAATTTAAAGTATTAAAGAAAATTTGATTTTATTCACTGACTTTGAGTTTTAATACCCAAGATAAATTCAGTTTCTTTTTCAAGATATTCACTTTTTGTTTGGATTCCTAAAGAACTTATTGAAATTGATTTTAATTTATTTGATTGATTGATTGTGCTGATATATTGATTGAAATTAAAATTTATTTTAAGCTCTTCAAGGAATTGATTTACTCATAAGAAGCTGATTCTTTTACTTTGACTAATCAAGAATTATTCATATCAATTTAATCTGAAGGTTTTTTACTCATACCAAAAGTTGTCAGAAAGATTTTTTTTAATTTAGATCTTTATTTGGTAAAGAATTTAATGTTTATTCTCTAGCATCATAAATTTCTCCTTCTTAAATTTTTCAAATATTTCTATTGAGAATAGCCCCAGCCATAAATATGAAGTCTCTAAGAAACAAGAACCATGAGAAAATTTGCTACACCTGACAGAAGGTGTTCCATTTGGAAATTAGCTTGGACCATTTCTGTTAGATAGGTTGAATATCTAACTTAGGGTTTTTTAAATGTTCCAGCTTATTCTAAGGTAATGGAATATTTCATAATTTCCAATTTTGGTATTATCTACTCTAAATTTAATAGAATACACATAAAGGAAATTATATCTGATATATTTAGAGCTCTTTTTATTCATTTCTAAATGTTCATGGAAATATATGCACTATCAAAATTTGCTTTCATAGCTTTATTATTGATTTAAACACTTCCTTTTATCTTTTCAAGGCCTCACTAAGTCAAATATAGTTTTCAAAATGAAGAAAAGATTTATTTGTACTTTCTGATAATTTATAATCAGAATATAATGATATTACTTCTTATTGTTTCTTTAAAATACTACTTTGCATAAAACACTTCCCTCAAAGCACTCAATTATGCTATTTATTTATTTTTTTATATAACCAGTTTTTTTTAATGAAAAAAGATATTTATAAGCTTTATTTGAAAAAATATCCTCATCAAGAAGAAATACAAGATATGTATATTTCTTCTGCTTTATTGAGTTGAATTTTTTCAATTTCAGTATTCTTTTGATGTTTTTTATTTTAAAATTTCTTCAATAATCAATTATATTTTGATTCAATTATTTGAATAAGTAAGAGGAATGTATCTATTTTTAAAAGAATAAAAGTTTTTGACTTATGTCGTTTTTAATGTTTATAATTTTTCATTTTTTGTATATTGAATTATTTACTCAAATTGATCAAAGCTCTATCATGTATCATTTTATATTTTGAAGGGGATTATTATACTTATAGAGAAAAAAAGTCAGTTAAAATTACTTTTTTATAGGAATGTACATCCTGTAACCGTGAAATTGTCAATGATCATAGACAATTTTCTGGTAGAGGGCCTTTCAGGGCCTGCTACTGTTATATTTATGAAAAAACTCAATTTAAATTAAAACAATGAAGAAGCTGAAAGTTGAAAAGAATATTAAAAATCTTCAAAAAGGAAATTACAAAATATAAATATATGTACATATATAATAATTACAATTGATGATAGAATTGAAAAAACACAAAACAGTTTTTTTAGAAAATCAGGATGATATATTTTTCTACAAATTTTCCTCCAATACTTACATAAAACCTGATTATAATATTGAAGATATATAATATAATAATGAATAAAAACCAATGCAGCTCATCTCTCAAATATTCTTTGATTTTTTTTTTCAATATGACTCTTTTCTTTTATTTGGTATTTTGCATGAGCTTTCATTAGTTTTGTTGCTTTATCATTTATATTCCCACAATTGAGATGATAAATATTTGATTTTTAAATAAAAGAAATTGTCAGTACTAATGATAAGGTAGGTATTTAAATATTCTCCCAGGCATTTCTTCTGAAGATTTATATCTTTTTTTAATTTTCAGAAATCAGGACCAGGTCCTTAAGTATTTGTGAGCTATATGTATACAACACTCATATGATTGAGTCAAAAATATCACATAATAATTTTTCAGACATAATTCCTGTTAAATTAAGTCAATATTAAAATTAAGCCTCAACTTTTAAGTCAAAATAACATAAGAAAAATGTTATTATTTAATAAATGTCTATTTCCAAAACCTACTAATCTTTTAATTTACAAAAGTATACAGTTCCTGATTTAAATGAAACATCAATTGAGTATATTATAAATGATTATACTTATGGGTTTGAGAATCTAATACATTTAACATTTTATGGGTTACCATCTACCCAATGTCAAAATCTCATTCAATTTCATGAGAAGGTTTCAGTAATGAAAGGGGAATTTTGTATAAGCTATTGGAGAAGTTATTTGAATCTAGTTGGATATGGCTCTGAAATAATAATCATATTGCTTCAAGCATACTTCCAAATAACTTCCAACTTATTTCTGCACACTATACTTTAATAATAATATTTGAAAGAATTATTTAATTCCATTTCTCAAAATAAAAACCAAAATTAAAAACAAGAAAATTCCTTATATTAGATCTTTGAGATACTCAAACAATCTGAATCTATAGTTCAATGAACTATAGCTCATAAGTAGCTCATTATTATTATTTGGTTTCTCTTTTCAAAGATATTGCTTTCTGTAATTAAGTTTGAATTCATAATATTCTAAGTAGATTCAAAGATAAATTCTGAAAAGGAATTGGATAAAACAGATTTCTTATTCCAATTATTTTAAGCAAAAAATAAGATACAAATGAAGGCAAAAACAGTAGTTTATTTTTCCTTAAAAACAACTCTTTCAGTCAATTTGCTTACCAAGCATGAGATATTGATTAGAATTTATAAAGGTGTCCCACATAAAGCTGATAAATTCTTAAGATTGAGAAGTAATGTTATCATTTTCTGGAATTGTTTTTGAAACCTGAGTTTTTTCTTTGTGTAGTTTTGAGTAGATTACACAATTATCTTTAAGAAATAATTTTTTCCAAAAAATAGAACACAGTTATTATATTGAGGATTTTGTTATGTGGATAACTCTTTTTAATGATCAATGATTACAGGATTTATAAAGAAGTCTGAAAACTGACAATAAAGTGAAAATAAAACAGAAAGTAATGAAATAATAAATGATCCCCAAAGATATCTTTGAGCTAGGAAGATAATTAAAGTGAATAAAGCTTCAAAATATTCATCTATCCAAGCTAGAATTAATCAAACCTCACAAATAATCACATTTTACTAATACTCACTATGGAAGTATCAGGTCTGAGAGATGAACTATCCTATTTGATAGAAATTACCTGCTAATTTTTCTCACAATGAAATCTCAAAAAATCAACAATAATTGGGGAAAATATTTTTGTTTTTCTAAAATTAAAAAAACTTACTAAAGAAATATGGCAGCTTCATAATTGATGATTTTGTAGAAGGAGTACACAAAGTGGCATATGTATTTATGCCAGGGAGAAAAATCTTGAAATTTTCAAGTATCAGAGAGGTAGATATTCTGTATTTGTCTTAGATGTAGTTGTTCTATTATTAAGCAATACTTTATTCTTTTAATATCAAAATGAATCTTAAATTCATGCTTTGGATTTTATGATAGAGAAAATTTATCAATTATGACTTCCAAACAGAATATTTCTTCATTCAGCCTTATCAATCCCAGCTAAAAGTGACAAAGAATCCTCTAAATAAGCTCTTTGGGTGAAATATTTTCCATATTTATTTATTATATATACCATTTTTAGAATTTTATACTTCTACTGAGCTTTTTTATCTAAACCTGAGAGCCTTTTTGTCAAAACCATGTGTAATCACCCGCCCAATGGGTGTTTGAAGCAAATACAGCATGACCTCATTTTATGGCCAATTGGACCATCTTTGGTGTTCATGGATTTTGGGCCATTTAGGCCCACAGTCCGTACACCGTGGACTGCCAGACCCTTAGGCCCCTTTTTGGCCTAAATCCAATGAGGCAAAAAGGGGCCAAGGGGGCCACCCCCAACCCTAAAGGCCAGGTGGGTCCCAAACCCCAAGTGGACCCATCTGAGCCAATTTTGGCCCCAATCTCATCAGTCCCAAAAATAGCCATAAGGACCCCAGGACCCAAATTGACCATTTTCAACCCCTGGCCTCTGGAAACCACCAGAGGCCACCAGCTCAAGCTCAGCAAGCTTTTCCCTCCATTCAGGGGAAAGACTCTACTTAACCAATTTACTCCATACCAAGGATTCAGGAATAGTGCATATATGGTTAAATATATTACATTATGCACCAATTTTGCTCAGAAATCAAATGGTGATGGTTTCAGGACCAAATTATTCCATTTCAAATAAAGTCTCCAAATCCATCACCCATATCAAAGGAAGTCTTTTAAGTCATTGAGTCTTGCAATCCCTGGCGGCTACCAGAAGACCATTTGAGAACCCCAGCAACCTGGCCCTGCAGGAGTTGGGTTGTATTTTCTTTCAGGATTATTCCAAGGGTAGTTTCAAGAGGTTATCAATCATTCAATCAGCCGTCAAGGCATCAAGTACTTCAGTATTTCCTTGAACAACTCAATTGGTCCATACAGGCAGTATTCAAGTGTGCTGTATGGCCTTGGCTCTTTTGGGCCAGTTCATATTCCACTGTGGGAATTCCATCACACAGCTCAATTATCCAGATGGCCAGATCTGTATTGACCCAAAACAGTCAATACAGCAGGGGATAAACACTCAAGGATCAGTCTTCATCTTTTCACATATACTGGCCACATTTTCTTCCCTGGGGACTTTTTCCCCACTTAATTAATATATTGGATTTATTTTTATCCTTATTTTATTTTCATTTATTAAAGTAAATACTGATAGTCTTAAGTCAGTCATTTGCACCTTTTTCTTCTTTGTCTGTCAGGGGATATTGGTTGTCATATCCTTTACTGATTCCATTGTTCTTTCTGACAGGTTGAAACAGTCAATTGAGGATTCATTTGGTTGGCTCTTTGGCTTTTGGTTTTCTTATTATCTTGGAAATTGGCTTCCCCTTTATTTTATCTTTGGCACACTTGTCTTTAATCTTATTCTTCCTTAAAGAAATATATTACTTTTCATTTAGTTATTCTTTTGGAGCCCTCCAAGTGAGTTCTTGATTCCTGAGTTCCAGGCCACTCTTGCTTCCATAAGAGCCCCTGTGACACTCTTTCATTTCAAATAAGTAATATTACAGAAAGAAGAGGAAAAAATAAGGGATACAATATCCTTCACTATACCAATTTTAATTAGAGAAATGAAATGAAGGGTATTTTATTTCTTCTCAATTATCTAACTGTTTAGAAGATCTCCCTGTTCTAAGATATTTCCTCCTTCATGTAGGATTGCTTTTAAGACACAAGGGTTCAAATGAAAATATTCTTGGATATCTCTTACAATAAATTAGATTGAGAAAAATTTCACAGTAAAACTTCAATATATATGAAAACAGCTCCAAAAGGGACATCAAGTTTTGTTTTTTAATAAATAATTTGAATTAACAATTAATGAAAATATTAATTTAGAATGAAAATTATCCTTATCATGATGTAGTGTTGAATTATTGAGCTTTGAAGATCCTGACCAAAGAATGATATTGAGTCAATTGCATTAAAAATTTGTGGCTTGTGTATGTGGCTTGAATTTATTACAAAAATTCTTTTTTTGAATTTGATTTCTGTGCTATCTCTAACCTGAATCCCATTTATTTCCAATGTCAAATTCCAAATTCAACACCTGCTATCAGGTGTAGATTTTCTGACTCCTACAACTAGGGTCCCTCTTGGCTGAACACAATCAGTTCATAAAATGAGTGATAATTTTTACAGAGTGCCACCAATTAAAGGAGAATAACCCTTCAGAAGAGGAGGTATGAGAGCAAGAAGATCAAGATAATTCTCTGGTCTATTTAGTGGATACCCTCGCATCTGCCAAGGTCATAGGGGAAGATTAGGGGAAGAAGAAGTCTGTGGAGGAGGGAGATTATGGGTATACTGAAGTGAGAGATTCTTTGGCAGATGCACCTGAAGCTTCTTAGGGTCTGAGTCAAGCCTTTTATAATAAACCTCTTGTCTCCCAAGCTGAACCAAGTTTTCACAAAATGATTTAGAAATAGACTAAATTTTTTGGGAAGCTGACTCAAGAAGTATGACCAACAGACACATTTAAGCCTTCAAGACTCCATCCATGAAGGCACCTGATTATTTTGATTGAGCTTAGGCTCATGAACTGAGATGATTTATCCAATAATTTCAGTTTATTGCTCATAATTACTCAAGAAGCCTCTTCTCTTACGAAAATAAAGCTCTTTATTCCACTTCTTTTAACACTGGAAGAGATGGAAAGTGGGTTTAACATTATTTATCAAATATCTCCAATGAATACCCTTCATATATTTTAAATAAATAGAAACAATAAGTAAATATTACAGATACTTAACTTGTTGTACTATTAGTGTCCTTATTAATTCAATAAATGAAATGAAGCATAATCATAATAATTCAAATTTATGATGATTATGGCATAAAATTATCATATTATTAAATAAACATAATAAAAAAATAAGAATATTAATATATAATGATTAATATATTGAAAGCTCTTTATTATCATTACCAACAAATAATAAAGGCATAATAAATTGTCTTACAATAATAAAAAACAATTAATAACAACAATATTATTAATATTAATGTTATATATTAATAAAAGCTATATTAAAAGTAATAATAGAGAGGAATTATTATAAAAGAGAGAATAACCCACTTTTAGCACTTAACATAATAACTTTGATATATTTTACGCCACAAAATGTAAATACAACGTATTTAAATTGTATTTAAAAAATAAAATAAGAGAAATCACAAATATTCTTAATTCTATGTGGAAAATAAGATTTATGGAGAAATATAACCAAAAAATTAAACAAATGGAGTAATAACATCAATATTAATGATTATAATGAATATTACCTTTGATCTTTGATAATATAAATAATTTATATATAAAGAATAAAGCTTTTACCTTTTTGTTTAGCGTTTTATTGTTTTTGATGCATCTGAGGGGGAAATAGAGTAAAAAGAGCTCTATTTATAGTAAATTCCTCCCTTCTAGAGTCAAACAGGCCTTCAGTAGATGTTTAATGATGGTATCCACTGGAATTAATCAGTATTTTAAGGTTTAGGGATGATTACATCATAATCAAACCATCTTGTCTTATTATTATGCCACTATTTAGAATTATCACTATAACTCTAACTTTAATGACATAATAGGCTTGGAAGAAGCCTCAAATTTGTGGATTTTATTATTATTAATCATAATTAAATAGTATTCAGAAGTTTTATCACTTATATAACTGTTAAGTATAAAATAAGATTACAGTGAGTGATCATAAATGATCAATTTTAGGCTTAAACTTTGATCATTAATACCTTTCAGGTTATAAAGGCTAAAGCCATCCAGAGAGTGAATTCTTATAGCTTGGCATGTATTTATTGCAATTCCAGGAGCGTTTTATTACATAATCAAAACTCTATTTTTGATAATTTTTCTTTTAGCTCGGCTTTTCTGTCAAAATTCAATATTTTAAACTTCAAGACATGATTTGAGGGGGTTTTACCTTGAACATTATGATAAAAAAGACATAATTATTCAGCTATGAGCTATTAGAACCTGTATATACACTTTACTTTAAGTTTAGAGCACTTTCACAAAAAGTGGTCAACAGCTCTAGCAATTTTGCTCAATAAACCCTTACAAGTTATAACCTTGTTTATAGCTTGTCAAAAAAGTTCATACCCGTATTTTTAAAGTAATTAAATTTAAACTTTATTTTTGGTTTAACTCTCTATCATTTATATTTCAGGAGATATAAGCTAAAAACCATTAATGTATGCACTGACCATAAAAGTGCATATATTCAGCTTAATTCCTTAAGTATTAGCTTTAGAGGAATGACATAAATTTTTTTTATGTCTAGTCTTTCATGGGGAATCCAATGGTAAAATTCATTTCAAATTTGTTTTCATTGATTTCTGAGATAAATAACAATTCATGTCTTCATGGAATTTTAGCTGATTACTCATTAATTATTGACTTTACAGATATGCCATAAAAATTGTATATGTGTGTTTTATCATGGGGAATCTAATGGTGCAATTTATTTAAAATTTATATTAATCAGATTCTGAGTTAATTAAGCATTTATTCCCTTTTATGGTATTTTTACTTATTTTAAGATGATTATTTGGAGGAATAATTATTGTTAAGTTTTTGTTGTGACCTTTTTGGATATGTGGTCATATCTCAAATTCTCACATTGAGACCTATTTATTCACTATTCTTGGTTATTCCAATGAAGTAAGTAAAGCTGAAAATTAGTTTAACAATCTGAAGATGTAAGATTTGACTATGAAACTGATGATAATATTACTATTAATCAGCAGTACTATGTCTGTTCTTATGAAATATAATAGTAAAATATTATTATAACCACAATTAAATAATTAAAGAATTATTTCTTCCACGTGTTAAACACTACTAGTGATTTTAACAGTGAGCGGTAATTGTCTACAAGAATCAATTACAAGAAGGTTTTAATGATAAAACTTCTTTTATTAAAATAATAAAATTATAATATATAATTATCTTTTTAAAGAATAATTATAAATATAATTATTGAAGAAAACTAATTTTTAGAGAAAAACTTTAAGAATTAAAGATAAATCACTCACTAATATTCCAAAGAGCTTATTGAAAGATAAGATAGAGAGATTTGACATAGAATTGTGGATTTAAGGGATCAAAATGTATTGATAACTGTATCAAAACAATATATAGTTGGATTCTATGATTTCACGTCTTTCTGATTGATTCTAAAAGAATTAAAACACTTAAGAATAGCTTTAACTAATACTTACTTGTTGGTAACTATGGTATAAATGGATAATAAGATGATTTGATATGGAAAAAACAGCAAGAGGGGGCCTCTTTTAAGTCAACAACAGCTCACAGAGGCGTGCCAAGGAGAAAACTGAAAAAAAAGTGAGTGAGAAAACAATAATCCCTTTTGGATTATTGATTGCATAATCTGTTGTCACGTAAGATTATCATAATTGTTTAATTGATGCTTTTATGTGACTAACAACCCCAATATGGTTAAGAATAAAAGGAGTAACATCTGTAGATCTTCTTTTATTGCGAAATAATCATTGATTTCTCAAAGTTATCAATGTTATTGGCAATTTCATCACAGGTTGTAATTACTGTGAATTTTTGAAGATTCAGTGTTTCACATAGAATAGTCAAAAATGGACTGTAAGTAAAACTTTTCAATTTACTAGTAAAGCTGTAATTCTTTTTGGTTTTAACATAGATATTACAGTTCTTCATTGGTTCTGAAGGTTTCAGAGAGATTCAGAATTGTATTTTTAATGAATTTTTAAAGTTTTTACCTCATTTCTACATAGAATTGCAAATATCAGTGTTTAACTGGTTGCTATGAGGTAAATGAATGGATACAAGTCCAAAAAGGATTTTAATTACTCTTTTGGGGTTTACCCATGGAAAGTAATTAAGAATTGACATGGTTACAGGAGTCTAAGTATCTCTTTACCTCCTTGGCACATCAAAATAGCAGGTTATTTGCTATTTTCTTAAGATTTACTGCAGTTGTAACATGGTAACCAAGTTTCCAAAGTGTTTTAGCTTACTAATTGGGCCAAGATCAGCCATGGATCCAAGTTTTGGAGCTGTCCACGCCTCTGAGGCCTCAGAAGCTGGTACCCTGGCTCTCTTTGATATCTTTTGTCCCCCTTGCCTATTTTTCACATCAAAATAGAAAATTAAGCTTCAAGTGAGATATCCACTATGAGTGTACCAAAAGTCCATGTAAGAATACCATGATATTAAGTGCCCAAAACATGTATAACACTATTCTCAGTGTATATGTAACATGGGATTTCTCACATTCCCATTATTTTGGTGTGAAATTAAGAAAAACAAAAATTTTCACGGATCTTTTATATCGTATTGATGATGTGGTATTGAAGTATTTTCCATATTACCACCTCAAAGAGTTAGTTTGAGCTTATTCACCATGAAGCTACCCTAGGTGAATTTTTGTGTAGAATCCAAATCTGGCCTTAAATCCATGGATTTACTTACTCAATAAAAAGCTATTTATCTTTTCTGAAATCAAAAATAATGAATTTTGGATATATGCATGACTTATGAGTTATGCATAATTTGAATTCTTTTTTAAGATAATTGTGGCCTATTTGGGTATGTAAAATATACCTCAAGGCTCACAGAAGAGGAAGGAAAATGGTCATGATTACTTGTACATAGCTGATTTCAGAAGCTCAATATCAAGAATGGGGAATTGGGGGGAAGGATATTAAATGAATATTCATTGAAGAGTCTTGAAATCAAGGTTTTTGTACCAATTGAATTCTTTCCCTTGGAATTATGATAGCCTTAAAGAACTCATGGAAACTACCTAAAAGCTAAACATCAGGTACCATGAGAGGCAGAAGGGAAATGGTGGTAATAAATAAAAGAAGCCTTAAGTATATGTATCCAACTCTTTCAGGAGTCCTAAACATCCATTTTTCAAGAAGCCTCACCAGAAGAAGAAGGGGAAGAATTTCAAATCTTGAAAGGATAAGCCTCATGCTTCTCTCCTTAACAAGGAAAAGAAATTAATTGGTTTTGAAAGGGAGAGAAGTATAAAAGATGATTTATTCACTTAATGCAGTGCAAGGAACCCTATTGAAGAAAGCTTCAAGAGGCCTCAAATAATCCTGGGTCATTAAGAGGCTTCCCTAGTACAAAGGGAAGATCCAGAATGGGTATCATTTTGTGTTCAATGGTTCTCACATATTTACTTCAATAGTGAAATCATGCACTCTGAATACTGGTACCAAGAAATCTTCAAGCTTTCTTATTTTTTCTACTCTGATATTTTATATAGTCTTATCATTAATTCTGGTTCTACAGAGTCTTTTATTTAAAATAATTTTGTTCTAAAGTACTCATTGAGTATGTCAGAGCTTCTTTGAAATATTCCTCTTCTATTTTTATTTCAATGATTCTTATTCCTTGTTCATTAATTATTAAGTAAAGTGGGTGATTTATATTCCTTCATTACTAAGGATGGTATGTGAGTTTTTTCAAAGATTTTCCCAAGGGAGAAGACCTCATATTGGGCTATGATTTTCTCTATTATTTTAATCCTATTATTAATTGGAAAAATGGATTTATAACCTATGACCCCAGTAATAAGGATTCAAATGTTCACATACCTTTTGTTAGTAATGTATTTTCCACTTCTGTCAACAGTGTTTCTCTGGTTTGTGAGCTTAAGAAACCTTTACTTCCTTCTTCTATCCATATCCCTCTAATAATTCCCTCTAATCCATTAATTATATAAACAGATAAAAGATGTTTGAGAATATTTTGATATATCTTCACTTTATCTCTTTCAGGGGTATTTGGACCTTCCTCATTTATTCTTTGATGCATACACAGAGGAACAGTTGGATGAGGAGGAAGATCTAGAAGGGATGAAAGCTGTGCTAGAGTTAATCTCTCCTGCTTATCATCACCATTTGGATATATTATCTAATTTGAAGGCAGAGAAATGTCCTCTATAAAATGCATGTGATTACCATATTGATCTGGAGGGATCTTTACCTCCAGGTGAAGCTATCTACTAATAATCAAATAAAGAGTCAGAGAAACTAAAGGCTTACATTTCAGAGAATTTGGAGAGAGTTGTTATCAGGAGGACTGTCCTTTTTGTTAATAAAAAGGATGGAGGCCTTTGCTTGTGTTATGACTACCACAAGCTTAATTCTGTCAGCAGGAAGAACAGGTATCCTGTTCCTCAAATGAATCAGCTTCTCAAAATCTTTCCCAAGATAGAATTGTGTGGTGCCTATGATATCCTGAGAATTGGAGAGAGGGATAATCACTTAACTGCCTTTAGAGACAAAGATTGTAGTGATGACTATTTGGTTATTCCATTTGTCCTTACCAATGCTTTTGCTTCATTCCAGAATCTTCAATGACCTTTTTTCTAAAGCCTCAAAGTGTGTATTCCATACCTCAAGTGTGGACTACCTTGGCTATGTTTTTTCATAAGATTTCCTCAATATGGATTCTTCAAGATTTAGGCAAATAATTAATTGGACATAGCCCAAAAAATCAAAGAAATTTGTTCATTCCTTTTATTTTCCAATTTATATTGCCATTCAATTGAAAACTACTCTAAAAAATAACTTCTCTAACTTCTCTTCTCAGAAAAGAGATCCCTTTCACCTTCAACAAGGGATCTCTCAGTCAGTTTCAATTACTAAAAGAATCTGTAGCCACTTCTCCCATCCTTTCCCATTTCAATCCTTTTCTACTCACTATTTTAGTGACTAATGCTTCTGATTATTACTTGGGTGCTGTACTGAGTCAGGTGAATTACTCAAGAAAGCATCCCATTGCATTTTATACTCAAAAGCTTCTCCCAGATTAGCTCAGCTATGAAATCCATGAGATGGGACTTTGTGGGATAGTTTGGGCACTCAATTTCTCAAGAGAATTTATTATTTCTCTTTCCCATAATTTTGAAGTCTTAAAACAAATTCTTCTCTTCAGTATCTCATGTCTTCTAAGGTTTTTGCTTGCCATCTAGCCTGCTGGGCTAAATTTTATATTTCTATCACTTACCACCAAGGAAGGCTAGTCACTTTACCAGATTCCTTGTCACATTGAGACAACCTGTACCCCAAGAGGGAAGTGTACTTCATCAAAAATAATCCTCAGAGCTTTTATCAAGTTATGAAGTAAGATAAAGTTCAAGAGTCCAGATTCTTTTAAATCAAAATGGAGTTTTTTGCAGATCTAGTGGATCAAATTAAAATATAAGTATGGAAATTAAATAAATAAAAAGAGATACTAAAGAAATTAGGAAGGAGTGAATTGATTCCAAATTATTCTCTTGAAAATTAAAGGAAAAATTATTATTCAAAGATATAGAGGAAATTCCCAGAAAACCATCCATACAATTGAATATTCTCAGAAAATTCCCCTATTCTCCATTGGATAGACCCCTGGTAAAGTGGAGACCCCAAAGTGCATCAAGAGGAATGTTTATTTGTCTGGAATGAATTAATTCCTTAGGGACTATGGGTCCTCATTTCAGCAATATCCAAGAAACAAGAACATTCACCATGAGAGGTTTGGTCAACTAAAACCTCTTAAAATTATATCTGGTCCCTAGAGCTCATTATAAATATACTTCATAGGTCAATTACCACAGTCTGGAATCTTTGAATCAACTTTAGTAGCTGTGAAAAGATTTTCAAAAATTGCAATTTTTATTTCAGCTTACTCATCAATCACTTCTTTGGAATTAGCTCAACTCTTTATAAACCATGTCTTTTCAGAACATTTCTTTCCAATAAGTATTGTAAGTGATAGAGGATCCTTTTTTGGTTCATCATTATGGACCAATTTAGTTATCAGCTCAAGATATCAACAGATCTTCCAACTGCATTACACCCTCAAATAGAGGGCCAGACAGAGAGGGTAAGTCATATTCTAAAATAGTATCTTTGGATGTATTTCAGTTAACATCAGGATGACTGCAAAACCTGGCTCCCTCTGGTTCAATTTTCCTACTATAATTCAGAACACTCATAAACAAAAAAATCCCCATCTTTAACCATTTATGAAAGAAATCTCATCTTTGGCTCAATCCATATTCCCCAAGAAAATCCTTTTGTAAAGTTATCAACAAGACCTGGATCAGTACAGAAATTTTTCAAAGAAGAATTAGAGGCAGAAATCAAGTATTTCAAGAAGTAGGACAATAAAAATACGTCAATTCTACCTGAGTTAAGACCTTGGGAGAAAGTATGACTAGCCTCAAAGAGCATAAAGACCAAAAGAACCACCAAGAAAAACTCAGAAAGATGGTTGGGACACTTTGAATTTCTGAAGAAGGCTTCTGGAAATGGATATCATCTCAAGTTGTGCCAAAAATGGAATTCAATTTACCTCTTCTTCCATGTGTACTGTTTTGAAACTTTAAAAAAATATAGTCTTCAAATTTTCATCAACTTAAACCTCCAAAAGCTATAGTGGAAGCGCAAGAAGAATGGGAAGTGTCACAGGCCCTGGACTTAAAACTCAAAAGGGAATTATGGTATCTGGTATAGTGGAAACAATTCAGTGAATACCCAGAAAGAACCACTTGGGAGCCAGATTCTAGCTTTAAAAGCTCAGAAGAACCTTCAAATTATTTTCACTCCTTGTATCCTGAGTAGCCTGTTCCAAGTACCTCAGATTTTTATTTTCTGGTTCTTGGTGGGGATTTAATTTTATGAAAGTAAGTTTCTCTCCTGGCACGCACCTTTCAGAGGGTATGCTGCCAAGAATTGTTTTGAGAATCACCTTGGCCAAGGTTTGAGAGCTTGTTAATACTGTGGAAATATTCAGAAGGCCTTTTAACATTGGTACCCTCAATTTGGACCCTTCAATTAAAGATATGGCCAAAATTCCCTTTTTCTTATTTTTTTCTTTGATTTTATGCTAATCATGGTTCTTCAAGTAATTAACTAAATCAAGCTATCTTTATTTTCTAAAAATTATTTCTTTTATGGTGCTTGATGGGAAGTGGAAGTTATTAAAGTGAGTTCCATATCCTGGTGTGCATCTCTGAGGGTCTCTACTTCTATCTAAAAAGCACCTTGGCCACTCTGGGAGAAAAACAATTTTTGTTTAATCTTTCAGAGAATTATGGCCAAAACCAAGAAATTCACATTGAGGAGTTTTTTTTATTTCTTTAATTTATTTTATCTTTTTTATTTTCTTTACTTGTATAACTTTCTTGTTTTTATTTAATTTATCACAGCAGAATTGACCCCCTTCCTAACAATTTATTGGAAGGTTCCATTCATTCTTGTATCAATAATAAATATAAATAAAGGAAACAAAACACATCAGGTTCAACATTATTTTTTATTCTGTTCCAAAGCCATCAAAGGCTCTTTGGAAGTCAATAATCAACTAATTTTTATACCACAAAAACTTTCAATCCATTTCTTCTGAAGAAATACAAGGAATAATTTTATCATTTTAATATACTATCACATCTCTAATTTTTTTAAACCCTCCTGAAAATCCGGGATATGGCAGCTTGAGCCTAATTACCCACATTTTGATCCTCCCTGGTAACTCTAATAGTCCAACACTCCCTTTTTTGGACTACCTGAGAATCTGGGTAAGGTAAAGGTAATATTTTAAATATAGAATTGTTGGAATTTCTGGCCACTGTTTTCAATTATTTCATTTTAATGTGGAATTGGTGACCTAGTAGTTGAAGGAATGGGTGAAGACCTTGAAGCAGAAGTGAGAATAGAAGAAAGTCCTAGAGTGAACAGTCAGGGAGAACTTTGAATCACTTGAATGTGGAATTTCTTTGGAGGTGGTTGAGTAGGGGAGGATTGCTGGGGTTGGCCACTTGATTCATTAGCAACTTCAACCTATTCTCTATCCAACTCATCACTCCCTTCATCATATGAATCATTTAATGATTCAGAAATAATGATGATTTCCTTCACTATTCCTGGACTGTTTATCTTTGAAATTTACCCATTGGAGTATGAGTATATTCACTACCACCAGTAGGGAGAGACCCTTCAACAAGGAACTAATTTAGAATTTCTGTAAAATTCAATTTAGGAATAATATGGCACTTAGAACTAAGATATCCTGAATTATCATAAGGTTTTGAAGCCTCATGGAATGAATAATCCTTTCCAAAAGGTACATCTTTCCTACTCCACAGGAATCTTCTTACCTTTTTAATTGGGGTGACATGGCTTCTTGTTACCAAAATATGATGTTATTTTGAATATTTTGGGTTCTAATGTTCAAAGGGAATTTTACTCTTCAAAAATTCAGTAAAAGAAGGATAAAAACCTTCATCTTCCTTACAGCCTTCATAAAATTGGGTGGGCTAAAAGATTCTTGAAGAATCCATGGACTAAAGCTAGCCCAATTGAATGTATATTCCAGACCCACAAAGAACAGAAGGGGAAGATTCAGTGAGTTGAGTCAGTTTGGAGCTCATTTTGAGAGCAGGAAAAAAGGTAAATAAATGAAGTCAGAAATGTTTCAAACTTCCTTTCAAGTTAATCAAAATTTGGGGATTGGAAACTCTGTCTGGGCCCCTGTAAGGTTCATCAACTTGGGTCCCCTTAAAGAAGGCTAGGGCCTTCCCCTCCAGCTTTTCCCTGGGGCCACTCCATCAGCCCCCTTTAACCACAGAAAATTTGGACCAAGGGTGGCCAAATTGCCCTTAGAGGATCCCTAAAGCCCCCATATTCTGTGGAACATAAAAGAGCCATACAATCCCAAATGGCAATTTTGACCATAAATCCCCCAAAATGGCCAAAAAGCCATTTTGGGGACATTTTTCAAGACTTTCAAGGACAAGACCTCAAGACATGAATAAAATTTATTCCTTAAAATTCTGCTCCAAAGCTGGAAATAACTTAAGACTAATCAAAAGGGCCAGGAAGGCCATTTATGTTCATTTCAAGACAAATGGAATAAATATCACCATTTTGGACCAAATTTGATGCCAATAAAATCTTTGACATCCATTCTGGAATAAACTCCATTGAGAAAATTGTCATTGGAGAATTTCAGAAATACCAAGACAATATAAGTCAAGAATTTACCAAATGAATACATAAGCAATGTGATTTATAATTTTAAATTTTGATAAACAAAAAAAATAGTTGAATATTGAAAGAATTTCAGAATATTATGCAAAAGAGGAGAAGAGGTGTAAATTTTGGAAAAAAATGTGGGTAAAATATGGTGGAGCTCAAGAGTGGAATTCTATTATGTTGTTCAGGAGCCTACCAATTTTAGAAGGGGATACTGCCCCATCCATTACCAGGGGTAAGGGGTATTCAACCTTATCCCTACTTTAACTCACCAAACCATAAATTCACTGCTTTGTATAAGAATAAATTCTCAGAAATCTTATTTTTAAACACTCATAAAGTTTGTATCAACCAATACAGCCTGTCACTCTTTGTACAGGCTGTATTCCCCAAATAAATGTTTGGATCAAACAATCTGGAACTTTAAGATCACCCAAATTTACCACACCTCCTGTGAAGACCCTGTACATCCATACAGTGCCTTTATCATTAAAATCAATTAAAATTATCAAGAAATTAATTCTCTTGAATGGGGCTGGTTGATTCTCACATATACCAGCCCCTCTTTCTCTATCTGGGATCTTTTTCCCCAGTTAATTAATATAGTTGATCTATCATTATTGAATATTCTATTTATGAAAATTTAGTTAGTTTTATAGCTTTCCTCACCTGTCCAGTAGAGATGAGGTTTCCACATTCTTATTTAACCTTCTCTTCATTTCTGATAGGATGAAACAGTTGACTTGCGCTTGTTTGTGGTTGGCTCCTTTATTGCTTATTGTTTATTTATAAATGTTATTCAAACTTCATTCCTTATTTTCTTCTTACTAGAAATGTTATATTTTATTACATTTCTTAAGTGTTTCTTCTTATACCTTCTGAGCCCTCTTCAAGTGAGTCCAGCTTACTAAGTGCCAGGCCCTTTTCACTTAGAAGAGCCCCTGTGATTGCACCCTAATACTGTTTGGTCATATTTTAAGCCACAATGAACCAGTTTTTTTGGAAGATAAAAATAAAATCTTAGTGTGTATTTTTTTTATTTCTGTAGACTATTTTGTTGCATATTTACATAAATATTCTACAATAAGTTCAATAAAAACAATAAAAATGGTATAACCATAGTGATAAAAGCTATTAATAATAATCTTTAGATGAAATATTAATTGCAAACGTAAAAGAGGGTTAAAATGAGAACTCAAAAAACAGGAATTATTATTAAAAAAACACATTTAAGATATAACTCATATTAATCTATAAAAGCTTGCATATTTCACTTACATTAAGAAGAATTTTTTTTTCATATGGGATGACTTAATCCTTTATGTTAAATTTCAAATGTTCTTGATCCAGAAAAGAAAATACATTTAATAAAGATGTTATTTTTACTTTCTATCAGATATTCCTCTCTGATAAAATTATAATTGTTTTTGATTTGAACTTTATCCCATTTTCACATGAGAATAATCATATCCAAGATATATCACATTTAAGATAGATATCCTTTGATATCTCATGAGATATTTTGATATTACCCATCCTTATAGATTTCAGTTCTGTTTCTTGACATTGATATATTGCTTAAATTTCTGAGTAATAATGAGTGATATAATTTAGACCTCTCAATTTGAAAATGGTGAATAAATTGCACAATCCCTTCTTGAGGCTTAAAGGCAAGAGGGTTCATAACTCCATTTATTAAGTCATAAATCAACAAAGCCTTTGGTATTCCAAAGTCACAAATTTTTGGGCATTTTTTAGTTGCTTATAGTTGGGGTGCTCAAGTACCACTAAGTGTACCTAAGTGGGGTCTTATGAGCTTAGTGATGATTCAATATATATCTGAACAGCCTCCCTTTAGAATTAAAGGGATAGCGAGAAAAAAGAAATAATCAAATTATTTGATTAATATGATTGAGATTCAAAATGTTTCTTGAATGTAGGAGGATGGTTTTCCCATATATTTGGTGAGAAAGTCTGTGTCCACGAGCTTAGTAGAGACATACTCCAGGGTTAGAAGAAAGTTTTGAATAATTTGATTAATGAAGGAGAAATTAATTTTCATGTTCTTAGTTTTAAATCCATTGTGGTTAGAATTAGAGTGATCCAGATCAATAGCATCTTTTCTGCTGCTTATTAGTTGTGGTTGCTTCCTCATAGATTTGAATTCTGTTTATTGACATTGAGATGTCTCTTAAATTTCTGAATAATACAGAGTGATATAATTTAGACATCTCAATGTTAAAATGGTGAATAAATTGCAGAATCCATTCTTGAGGATTAAAGGCAAGAGGGTTCATAGCTCCATTTATTAAGTCATAAATCAACAAAGCCTTTGGTATTCCAAATTCACCAATTTGTGGGCATGTTTTAGTTGTTGGTGGTTGAAGTGAGGCACACAATATCTTTTGAAATGTCTGACAGGGACTTGTATTCCAAATGTGTTTTTGAGTGAAATACTTTATGCTGTTTCTTTTTATTCCAAGAGATGTGGTAATTATTGAGAGTAATCATATAGCTGGAGGTTGATATTCTGTCAATTATTCAGTTGCCCCAGTCCATGTTAGAATTCCCTATTATGCCAGTGTCTTTGTTCCCTAAACAGTGTAATAGAAAGTTCCTGGTATGATTGAGGTATTGTACTACTTGAAGGCATGTGTCCCAGGGGCTTTGAGAAATTGGGACAAAAGGCTTACTGCAAAGGTGATGTCTAGCTGGTTGTTCACCCTGATGCAGTTGAGATATCCAATAGAAATTTGGTATTTTATTTTCAATTATGTGAAGGAAACTTCTTCCTTTTCTTCCCAATTGAGCTGTATGTTTTATCAAGGTAGGTTGTTGATTTTTTATTGTGCTGCCAGTGTGTATATTTGTGACCCTTGAGGTATATTTTAAATACCAAAACTATCTTTAAAGATAAGTTCTGAACTATGCATAACCCATAAGTCATGCATATATTCAAAATTCATCACTTTTTATTTCAGGAAAGATGAATAACTTTTTTGTGAGTAAGTATATCCATGAACTTAAGGCTAGATTTGCATTCTACACAAAAATACACCTATGGTAACTCCATATAGTGAATAAGCTTAAATTAACTCTAAGAGGTGGTAATATGGAAAATACTTCAATACCATATAAAAGAATTGTAAAGTTTTTTGTTTTTCTCAATTTCACACCAAAATAATGGGAATGTTAGAAATCCCATGTTACATATACACTAAGAATATTGTTATGCATTTTTGTGGCACTTGATATTATGGTATTCTTACATTTAGTTTTGATACACCCATAGTGGATTTCAGTCTTTAAGCCTGAATTTCTATTTTTGACATGAAAATAGCTAATGGGCACAAAAGCCATCAAAGAGAGCCAGGGTACCCAGCTTCTGAGGCCTCTGAGGTGTGGATAACTCTAAAGCTTTGATCCATGGCTGAACTTGGCCCAATTAGCATACTAAAACCTTTTGGGAACCTAGTTACCAAGTTAAAATCTCATAAAATCATAAGAAAACTACAAATAAGCTACTATTTTGATGTGACAGAGAGGTAAAGAGCAACTTAGGCTCCTGTAGCTATGTCAATTATTAATGATTTTCCATGGATAAACCCCAAAATAGTAATTAAAGCCCCTTTTAGACTAGTATCAATTGATTTACCTCATAGCAACCTGCTATATAGTGTTATTTGCAATTCTACATAGAAATGAGGTGAAAACTTCAAAAATTCATTAAAGCAACAATTGGTAATGAATCTTTCTGAAACTTTCAGGACCAATGGAGAAACATATTACCCATCAAGAGACAAAAAAGAATCACAGTTTCATAAGGAAAATCAAAAGCTTTACTTACAGTCCATTTTTGATAATCCCACATGAAATACTGAATCTTCAAAAATTCACAGAAAATACAACCTGTAATGAAATTTCCAATAAAATTAATAGCTTTGAGAAATTAATGTTAATTTTGAAATATAAGAGGATTTAAAGTTGCTACTCCTTCTATTCTTAACCATATTTTGGTTGGTAGTCACATAAAAGCATCAATTAAGTAATCTTACATGACAACAGATGATGCAATCATTAATCCAAAAAGGAGTATTGTTTTCTCACTCACTTGTTTTTTAGTTTACTCCATGGCACGCCTCTTTGACCTGTCTTAGACTCAAAAGAGGCCTCCTATTGCTGTTTTTTCAAAATCATCTTATTATCCAATTATATCTTTATTACCAACAAGTAGGTATTAGTTAAAATCTTTTCTTAAGTGTTTTAATTCCTTCAGAATCAATAAGAAAGACTGGAAATAATAGAAAGAAACTATATATTGTTTCAATATTGTTATAAATCAATTTTGATCCTATAAATCCACAATTATACATCAAATCTCTCTACCAATCTCTTTCTAAGGTTCATTGGAGTATTAGTGAGTTATTTATTATTAATTCTTAAACATTTTTCTCTGATAATAGTTTTCTTCAAGGATTATACTTATAATTATTCTTGCAAAAGATAATTATATTATTAAATACTTCCTGTAATTGATGCTTGTAGACAATTACTGCTTACTGTTATAATCACTAGTAGTGTATAACAATTAAAAGAAATAACCAATTAATTAGTTATTTAATTGTGATTCTAATAATCTCATTATTATATTTCATAAGAAAAGTCATAGTACTGTTGATTAATAGTAATATTATCAACAGTTTCATACCAAAATCTTACATTTGGGGGCCTGCCCATGTTTTCTGAACCTTGTACCCTCACTTAATATATTTTTAAGCTCTCAAATATATTAATTTGATAATTTTTTCTTTCAATTTAAAGTTAAAATCATTTTTATTTTGAAATTGTCTTTGAAATCTTTTTCATTGAGGAATTTGGTTTGATTTTATACTGTTTTTACACATGGCTTTTTCACATCCAAAAACTTATAAAATTATTCTTTGAGTTACTCTGAATTAATTTTAAGTTCAAATTTTTAAATTTTGATTTTTTTTTCTTTCAAAGAATCACTTTTTTTATATATGTTAAAAAAATAAAGCTTCTAAAAAAAATCTTAAAAGCATAAAAAAGAATAAATTTATTTCTTTTATCAACTTTTGAAGTGTCTTTAATCAAGTACACTTCAGCTGGTAATAAGCTCAGTAAGAGATATATTACTAGTCCAGAATCTGAAGAGAGCATTGAAGTACAAATTGTCAAAATAGGCACTTTCTTTACAACAGAGCAAGCCAAACAACCACCAAAAGGTGTGTTTTTCCTGTTTTTATATTTCATTTTCTATTAAATTGAGGTGAAAAATGGTGCATACAAGAAATGGAAGCAACTATTCAATCCAACCAGATGGATGTGGACAAGGAAGAGGAAAGACCAGGGCCAGATCTGGAAATTCTTTCTCAAGACATGTCTGGAGGATGCCAGAGTTGCCCCCCATTCCCCAATGTCTGTACCCACAAACTTTGATGTGAACTCTGAGCCTGAATTAATTGAAGGTAACATCTTAAAAGCTGAACCATTTCCAAGTGGCAGAAATAGAAATATATCAGTCCCAATAAAAAAACTGGCTCAGAGAAGCAAAAGAAGAGGAGTGGGAAATATGCCCAAGCCTTTGGCAGGGGGCCATGAACTCCTACATACACATCAAGAGCTTTCTGGGTCAGGAGAAGACCATAGAACTCTTAGGAGGGTAGAGCCCACTGTCTTGCAAAGACAAAGTCAAAAAGATAAAGAATTGGCTTAAGAACAAAAGTCTTTCATCCATAGACCAGAAGAAGGAACTGGAAATGACTTCATCTTTGCAGAAAGAAGGCCCAGTGGCATCTACCAGCTCCAAACCAGCTCCAGAAGTGTCCAAAGACAAGCCCAAAGGACCTCAGAAGAAGAAGAGAGGTCCCAAGAACCATCAAGGAAAGGGAAAAGGCAAAGCTGATTGGCAAAGACCTTACCCACAGGGGTACAGGATCCCCAAAATGGAGCCTTCAGCAGTGGACAGTGTCTTCAATATGGCCAGTACTCTCATGGAATTCACAGCCAAGGAGCAGGAGAGGATTAACAAGACTTTTCCATGCAAATAAAACAAGAGATACAATTTGTTAGAACTAGAATTAATGTAGAACTTGGTAAAATGGATTCAAAGTTAACTAAAATAACATTTGATATCAATGACTTGAAAAAGAATAAAAAAAATTCTGCTGAATTGCATAAGTCTGCAATTGCCAAACTTTAATTAATCTCCAATACATGTGACAGAATTGAGAGTAAGTATCAAGTCAGAGATGATGTGAGACTGTGAGGTATGTATAACATACCCATAAGGCCACAAATAGCTTTATACACAGTTAAAATTGTCTTCAACAGACTTTTTAATTGAGTTTAAAATAAAAAATAACAAAAAATAAGTATAAATTTTTTTTTGATAAACAAAGTTATAAATATTATGTCAATTTTGGATTCTACACCAAAAATAACCTAGGGCACATCCATAAGGTGTTATACCCAAAAACACTTATTTCTTATGTTATTGGAAAATTTAAGAATCTCACAGTACTAATGTAACTTTTTTAACATTTTTTTAAAATTGTTAAATTTAAGCTTAAATAAGCTTAATTTTAAAGTTGCATAAAGTTTATGCAAACTTACCAAAATTTTAGTTAAAATTAAGGTGTTGTGTATATTTACTGAATTGGCTAAGGATTTGCCATACAGAATGTAAATCCTGCGTGAGATCAATTTAAAAGGGTTTAAGGCCATAGTATTGCTTTAAATAAATAAAAGGGCAAAATCCACGCAGAAAGGGGGACAAAGGGAACAGACCAAATAGAGCTGGGGTACCCAACTTTTTGGATCTGCAAAGATTCAATTAAGGTTTTCCACCTGTATTTGAGGATTTTCAACCTTATTTAAACTTTAAGATTAGAATTTGATCCAACATTAAAGTTTAAACTGGCTTTATCCCAGATTAGACCGGAATTTCAAGCTGCCAAAGGGTAAATCCCAATATGAAGGCTTGCATTTAAGGTTTTAAGAACTATCAAAGCTTAATTAAGCTTAAAATTTTAAGGTTACAAGCATTAAAACCTTATCAAAAGTTAATGTTTGGTGTGTATTTCTATTTTACGTGGAAAAATAGCAATAACTTCAAAAACTCATTAAAAATCCAATTCTTGATGGATTTTCTTGAAATTTTCACACAGCTTACAATTTAATATTATCTACATATAAATAAAGATTTAGATATCTTTTATAAATAAATTTCCTGGGTAATTATCCTGGAAATTTACTCTTTTAATTAAAGCTCAAAGAAAATTATAATTTCTTCAAAAATTGAGTTTAAGAGATTTCTGCTCGAAACTCTATCTTTAAGCTTTTCATGTGATTAACTTTAATATAAATAAGTTTATTGATATTAAAAACTCAAGATAATTAGCTTAAATGAGGATTAAAGCTACATGGCATTAAGAATAACACTGATAACTTCAAATTGGAATTTAAAATAAGCTACCTTAAGTTGAGAACTTTATTTTTAAGCATGGTTTTTCATTTTTGACCTGAGAAATCCCTCTATATCCATTATGAATCATGAGAGCTTCTCTGAAGACATAAAAAGAGTCTTTTCATCACTGTTTTTGTCCATCATTCATTATCAATCCAATCATATTAGAAATTTAAACAGGTAAAGTTTTATTAAATATAAAATCTTATTATTATAGTAATTCTTAAGTTATTTTATTCTTTATTAATTAAAATTAAATAATTGAAATAATAGAATTTAGATTATTGTTGTAATCACCAATAATATATTTTATTATATAAAAATTATCATCTTAAATATCTTCTAAAACTCCACAAATTGCACTTAAAAACTCTTTAATCATAATTTTTATTATAAAAAGTTGTTTTATCTTTAAAAATATTGATTTTTGGTGTGTTTTTAACTTATAATTATTATTTAATATAATAACTGTTGTTGTTTGACTTGTTGTATTAAATAAATCTTATAAGTAAGTTTTCTCTAAAGTTCTATATCTTTTTTATCTAGTATTAGTTTTTTTATATAGAATTTTATTCTATAAGAATTATTTCTGCCCAGTGTGTGTCTTAATTCTTTTATAAATAATATTTCTATTATTTATAAGTGGTTAATATTCATATTTTCCACGTGTAATTGTCTCATTAAGAGCTTTACACTTCTTATTGCTATAACCCTCAGTGACTATAACAATAATAGAATAATTATAATTTATTATAATTATTTTTTTTTATTATTCTATTTTTATAATAATAATTAAATTTATTTTTTTATATATAATTATTTTTAATAATTATATTTAAATTTGAGGTTATAGTATTTTGTTATACTATATATTTCTACTGAGGACAGTCATAGTACTCTTGATATTGCTACTATTATCAATAGTTTCATGGACAAACCTTACATTTGGGGGCCTGGTCGTGATTTTAACCAATTTTTGGGACATAAATTCTATTCTAGACCTTATTTTACTATTTTTTGACGCAAAATTGCCATATTTCTCTTAATTTTGGCTTTTTTGGGACTTATCCCTTATAAATAATCTTTATAATATTAATAAAGTTATTTTTTTTAAGAATATTGTTTGAAACAATATACTATTGAGTGACTTGGAATAAATTTCTTTTGTCTAACTAGTGGCTTTTTCACATCACAGACTTGAAATTTATTCTTTGAGTTATTCTAGTATAAAGTGAATAATAATAAAATTTTGATTAATAAACTTGTTAATTGCATAATTATTATTTCTTTAAAGAAGATAAAAATCAAATAAGAAAAATTAAAAATTAAAAATCTTTACTAAAAATATTTTTTCTTTAATCTTAGACACTTTTTCTTTATTTTTGACGTAATTTGCCATAAATTACATTAAAACAACTTTATTCAATAAGTTGAGTTTATAAGTTATTTTTATTATTTGATAAAATAACTTATATTTTTATTTTTTCTCTAGTGTCATCAATTAGAGACAGGTCTTCAGACTCTGAAGCCTCAGAGTCTAGTATTGAAATTCAAACCAGCCCAGCACCAAGGGGTTTGATAACCAAAAAACCCTTTAAAGGTCCAGAAGGTGAATTCAATCCATTCTTAGTCTATTTTTTCTTAAAATTGACGTGCAATGACTCCTACTAGAAGTGGAAGTAATTACTCCATCCAATCAAATGGATCTGGACCAGGACATTCCAGTCACAAATGAAAGAGACAAGAATGTCAGCCCAGAGGAGAGGCACAAATGGAGGATGTCAGAGCTTCCACCAGTTCCCAAAGGTTAGCCAGCACCTTTGAACCTCTTATTGAGGGTCCCGAAGCTGACATAACTGCTATTGCTGTTAGACCTGAATCATTTCCAACAGGAAGCAGTGGAGATTTACCAGTCTCAGTACAAGAACTGGTTTATGGCCGTCAAATAGCAAGAGTGGGAGCTTCTCCCAAGTCTTTGGATAGGCACAATAACCTCTTATCTTCAAGTGAAGAAGTTCATGGGGCCAGAAAAGACAGAAGAACTTCTGAAGGGTTGGACACCAATTTCTTGCAAAGGGAAAGTCCAACAGATAAAAGCTTGGTTGAAAAACCAAAGCATGTTATCAGAGGATCAGAAGAAGAAGTTGGCCCAAGGCAAGGAAAACAGCCCAGTGGAAGCTCCCCAAGAATCCACCAGCAAAAATCCGCCTCAACAAGTGCCAAACAAGCCCAAGAAAGCCCCAAAGACTAAGCAAAAGGCAAAGGGAAAGGAAAAGCCCAAGTGGAGCAAGCCTTACCCACAGAATTACAGAATCCCAAAGAAAGAAAAGACAGCCATGGACAATGTGTTCAATATGGCAAGAACTCTTATGGAATTCAAAAACAAGGAGGAGGAAAGATTGAACCAATCTTTTCCAAAGAAATAGATCTTGTTAAACTTGTAACTCAATTTAAATATTGGAATGAAGAAATTATGACGAAGTATAAAACATTTGAGTATATCCAACAAACGCTGGGTAATGAGATATTACAAGTGAAAGACCAACAAAAAACCATTATTGGCCTTGAAAATCATAATAAAGACAATATTGTGTCTTTGATGCAAATTTGTGCAAGAATTGAGTCTAAAGTTACTTTTCTCAATAAACCAGATGACAATTCAATTTCTTTTATAACTGGACAGTTAAGAGAATTGAAATTACAAGTTCAAAACTTGGAAAATTCAACTGGTCACAATGCAGCTATTTTCCAAGAACAATTGGAAAGAAGTGATAAAGCAAGACTTGAATTGAAAGAGGACATTCAATCAAGTATTGATAATATATCACTGAAAAATAAATTGACAAGGCAATCCACACCAATTCTTGACAGAAATGTGCTTAATGATTTACATCATACCATTTCAAGTAATGAGGTGGAAACTGCTTTCAATTTCAAAGACATTCCAAAATTAGAGGAATGGCCAACCTTCAATGGTGAAGGAGAATATAATCATATGGAATTTATGAAAACAATTGATATGTTTAAAGCATACTTTAACATACCAGATGAATACATAAGTGCCAGATTACACTCATTATTTACCAGATCAGCAAAGAAATGGTATTACAAAATGAGACAAGACCATGGTAAACATTCTTGGCCTTGGTGGAAAGAACAAATTATTTCAAAATGGGCTAATGATTCCTGGAGATTTAGAAAGGAAAATTCTTTTGAAGAAGCCATTTTTAATATTGAGAGGGACAGGCCCATGTCTTGGTTTCTTAAACAGAAGGACAGATTAACTGCCCTTCATCCTGATATGTCTTAAGCAATGGTACATAAAAGGATATTAAGAAAGTGTGGTGGTGACCTTGAGAATGCTATAAGAAGCAGATGTATTGAGCCTTTCTCTACAGAAGATTATATCAATGCTATGGAGGACATCACTACTAGAACAAAAATTGGAAGAAGTTGGTCCAAATCCCCACTAGACAATAAGACTAATGGGAAACCAATTTCAAATCCAAATAAGCAACAAGACAGACTTCCTTTGAGATGTCACAAATGTGGAAGCACATCTCATTTAGCAAGCACTTTCCCAAAAAAAGAAAAGAATCAATGAGATAAATGTTGAAAAAGTGGAAGACACAAAAGAAACAACTGATGTATCTTTACATGAAAGTGATTCTGAGCCTTCAGAAGAAGAGGAAGTACCAGAAGAGCTTGGTATAGAAAACATTAATGTTTCTTTTGAAGTCACTGAGGTACACACTCATTTACCACAGTATAGTGATGAATGTATGGATCTCATACATGTGCAAGATGCTAAAATGCAAAAAACCAAACCTGCCAGAGGTAAAGGGTATACAGCTGGTTCATCTTGTATCACTAATATTGTGATAAACAACACAGAAGCTAAGATACACCTTGACTCAGGTGTTTTTCGCACTTGTGTTGGAAAAGATTATCTTTACAAGGTTTATACCAATTGGCAAGACAAATTAATGCCAATTGAAGGTATAACATCCAGCAGTGCTAGCCAAAATATGCACCCCTTGGGTATATTTGAAGCAGCAATCATATTTCCTCATCCTGCAGGAAGTATAAGATAGAAGGTTGAAATTGTTGTCATGAATAATTGCACTTCACAACATTTTATACTTGGGAATGATTATCTCAATATTTATGGTATTGATATTAATAATCATAAAGACAGGTATTTCACTATAGGGGAAAATAAAAGACAAAAATTTGCTTTTCCTCTAGAAAAAAGAGAAATTACTTTCATTAAACAAGTGAAAAATGTTAATAAGGAAAAATTGTGTCAGGTCAATTAATTGAAGCACAAATTAGTCCTGAATTAACACTAGAAATGAAGGAAGAGCTTATTGAAATTTTATTTCAATACAGAGAAGCCTTTGCTTCAGATAATCAACCACTTGGAGCTATAAAAGGCCATGAAGTGGACATTATGCTTAATGTGGAAAGGCCTTATCCGCCACTATTAAGAAGACAAGATTACCCAGCTAGCCCTAGGGCTAGAGAAGCATTAGAAAGTCATATAAATGAACTAATGAAACTGGGAGTTCTTAGAAAAGTTGGACACAATGAGGAAGTAGAAGTCACAACTCCAGTAATCATTACTTGGAATAATGATAAGTCAAGGATGGTTGGTGATTTTAGAGCACTGAATACCTATACTATTCCAGACAGGTATCCAATCCCTAGAATTCATGAGACTTTGACTCAATGATCCAAAGCAAGATTCATTACTTCTATGGATTCTCTGAAAGGCTTTCATCACAATGTTTTGACACCTCATGCTAGGAAATTATTGAGAATAATTTCTCATTGTGTGATTTATGAGTATTTAAGAATGCCTTTTGGTATTAAAAATGAACCCTCTCATTATCAGAGAATGATGAATACCATCTTCCCACATGAATTGTCAGAAGGATGGTTAATCATTTATATTGATGACATTATCATTTTTTCAGAAACCTGGCAATTACATTTAGAGAGACTTTCATTAGTACTTAAGAAAATTATTCAAGTGGACATGAAAATATCTCTTAAAAAATGTAATTTTGGGTTTCATGAGTTAAAAGCTCTAGGACATGTAGTCTCAGGACTGAGACTTGGTGTTGACAAAAACAAAGTGGCTGCAGTTTTACTGAAACAAATGCCCCAGAACAAAAAACAAAATGATTTCTTTTTGGGGGTTTGCCAGCTATTACAGGCAACACCTTAAATATTCTGCAATCCATGCCAGATCATTATACAGAATTTGTGATCAGCAAACTGTTTTTGAAATGACACAAGAGAGGATTCAAGCATATGATAAAATCAAGTATGCCTTAGCCAATGCACCATTATTATTGATTCCAGACTGGAAACTTCCTTTCAAGCTATATATTGATGCATGTGGTGAAGGCTTAGGAGCTGCTCTTCATCAAGTTCAAATTGTCAATGACAAACCTTATGAAGGTCCAATTTGTTTTATTTCAAGACAAATTAAACCTACTGAGGCAAGATATGGAGCTAGCCAAATGGAGTGCCTTTTCCTTGTTTGGGCTTTGGAAAAAACTTCATTACTATCTTGATGGTAGTGTGTTTGAAGTAATTACTGATTGTAATGCAGTAAAATCACTGCTTAACATGAAAACCCCAAACAGACACATGTTAAGATGGCAGATTGCTATACAGGAGTATAGAGGCAATATGACCATAGTACATAAAGCTGGAAATATTCATAAGAGTGCTGATGGCTTAAGTAGATGGGCATTACCAAATACACCTGATAACCATGCCTATGTTCCTACAAGTGCAGAACCTCAAATTCCAATTTAAGGAATTAATATCATGGATGTTGGAACAGAATTCTTTGAAGAAGTTAGAGAAAGCTATAAGCAAGATAATAATTGTCATATTCTTACTGCTCTACTTGACAAAGATTGCAAAGATGTAGCCTTGGCTAATTCTCTGGATGATATTTGGAAAACATCTTATCATAATGGAAGATTCCATTTGTTTGATGGTATACTATATCATAGATCTAAACACACATGTGTCATTGTCCTATGTAGTAGAATGTTAATTAAAACCATACTACTAGAATGCCATGATAACATATAATATGGACATCTGTCTGAAGACAGAACTATGGAAAGAATTAAGACATGTGCCCGGTGGCCATCTTGGAGAAAAGAGGTCATTGAGTACTGTCACAGTTGTGATAGATTCCAGAAAGCCAATAAAGCTACTGGTAAAAGATTTGGTTTAATGATCCATATTCAAGAACAAAGTACCCCATGGGAAGTGGTTCACATGGATTGGGTCACTGCCTTACAACCTGGAGGTGATAAAAGTTACAATGCATGTCTTGTCATTTTAGACAGATATAGAAAAACACCAATCTTTTTACCATTTCACAAAGATGACACAGCTATGGATACAGCTCTTTTGATCTAGAATAGAGTAATATCCCATACTGGTCTCTTTAAAAAAATCATTAGTGACAGAGACCCAAAATTTACATCAGCCTTATGGACTAATTTACATAAGCTTTTGGGTACAATACTATCATTCTCAACAGCCTACCATTCACAAACAGATGGGCTGGCAGAAAGAATGATTCAAACCATTGAGGACATGATCAGAAGATTTTGTGCTTATGGCCTGGAATTTAAAGATTCTAATAGCTTTACCCATGATTGGTGTACTCTTATACCAGCATTGGAATTAGCCTACAAGACCTAAATCCATTTTTCAACAGGAAAAACTCCTTCAATGTTGGAAAAAGTATGGAACCCCAAACTTCCAATTGATACTTTGAAAAAATATCTGGTTGATATTCATCCAACTGCTTCAAGCTTTAAGTTATTGCTTGATAAAGTGAGACATCATGAAAATCAAAGCATGAATGATTCCTTTGAATATGCTAAACAGAAATGGGATAAAAGTCATAACACCCCAGAATTCAAAGTAGGAGACTCAATACTAGTTTCAACCTGGAACTTTAAGAATATTAAAGGCCCAAAGAAATTAAAAGATTCCTTTGCAGGACCAATTATTATTAAAGCCCTTCATGGGACAAATGCAGTACAAGTAGAACTGTCAGGAGAACTGGAAAACAAACATCCAACTTTCCCTGTCAGTCTAGTAAAGCATTACACTTCAAGTGATAAGGAATTATTTACTTTGAGAAATGAAACACCCTTAGAAGTACCCCCACTAGATCAAAGTGAGGATAAAAAGGTACTAAAAGTCTTGAGAGAAAGAAGACTTAGGGGAAAAAATGTAAGAGAATACTTAGTCAGGTATAAAAATCCACAACATGAAGATGAATGGATTGTAGAAAGCAAAATACCTGATGCCCAAAAGTTTCTTGGAAGATTCAGACATGAGAGAAGACCAATTGCTCAATAAAAAGTTTGAATTGTGTGCTTTACATACTTAAAAGTATAAGTAGAGAGGGTGGACAGTGGATTATACCCCCCCAAATAACTTGGGGGTATACTACAAAAGAAAAATTGTGGTACAATATTTTTTGGTGGTATGGAATGTGAGCCTGTGAGGTATGTATAACATACCCATAAGGCCACAAATAACTTTATACACAGTTAAAATTGTCTTCAACAGACTTTTTAATTGAATTTATAATAAAAATTAACAAAAAATAAGTATAAATTTTTTTTGGAGAAACAAAGTTATAAATATTATGTCATTTTTGGATTCTACACCAAAAATAACCTGTGGTACATCCATAAGGTGTTATACCCAAAAACACTTATTTCTTATGTTATTGGAAGATTTAAGAATCTCACAGTACTGATGTAACTTTTTTAACATTTTTTTAAAATTGTTAAATTTAAGCTTAAATAAGCTTAATTTTAAAGTTGCATAAAGTTTATGCAAACTTACCAAAATTTTAGTTAAAATTGAGATGTTGTGTATATTTACTGAATTGGCTAAGGATTTTTCCATACAGAATGTAAATCCTGTGTGAGCTCAATTTAAAAGGCTTTAAGGCCATAGTATTGCTTTAAATAAATAAAAGGGCAAAATCCACGCAGAAAGGGGGGACAAAGGAAAAAGACCAAATAGAGCTGGGGTACCCAGCTTTTTGGATCTGCAAGGATTCAATTAAGGTTGTCTACCTGTATTGGAGGATTTTCAACCTTATTTAAGCTTTAAGATTAGACTTTGATCCAACATTAAAGTTTAAACTGGTTTTATCCCAAATTAGACCGGAATTTCAAGCTGCCAAAGGGTAAATCCCAATATGCAAGCTTGAATTTAAGGTTTTAAGAACTATCAAAGCTTAATTAAGCTCAAAAAACTGAAATAAGCTTAAAATTTCAAGGTTACAAGCATTAAAACCTTATCAAAAGTTAAGGTTTGGTGTGTATTGCTATTTTACATGGAAAAATAGCAATAAGTTCAAAAGTTCATTAAAAATCCAATTCTTGATGGATCTTCTTGAAATGTTCACACAGCTTATAATTTAATATTATCTACATATAAATAAAATTTTAGGTATCTTTTATAAATGAATTTCTTGGGTAATTACCCTGGAAATTTACTCTTTTAATTAAAGCTCAAAGAAAATTATAATTTCTTTAAAAATTAATTAAAAATTGAGTTTAAGAGATTTCTGCTTGAAACTCTATCTTTAAGATTTTCATGTGATAAACCTTAATATAAATAAGTTTATTTATATTAAAAACTTAAAATAATTATTTTAAATGAGGATTAAAGCTACATGGAGTTAAGAATAACACTGATAACTTTAAATTGGAATTTAAAATAAGCTACCTTAAGTTGAGAGCTTTATTTTTAAGCATGGCTTTTCATTTTTGACCTGAGCACGCCCTCTATATCCATTATGAATCATGAGAGCTTCTCTGAAGACATAAAAAGAGTCTTTTCATCACTGTTTTTGTCCATCATTCATTATCAATCCAATCATATTAGAAGTTTAAACAGGTAAAGTTTTATTAAATATAAAATCTTGTTATTAAAGTAATTCTTAAGTTATTTTATTCTTTATTAATTAAAATTTAAGAATTGAAATCATATAATTTACATTATTGTTGTAATCACCAATAATATATTTTATTATATAAAAGTTATCATCTTAAATATCTTCTAAAAATCCACAAATTCCTCTTGAAAACCCTTTAATCATAATTTTTATTATAAGAAGTTGTTTTATCTTTGAAAATATTGATTTTTGGCGTGTCTTTAACCTAGAATTATTATTTAATATAATAACTGTTGTTGTTTGACTTGTTGTATTGAATAAATATTATAAGTAAGTTTTCTCCAAAGCTCTATATCTTTTTTATATAGAATTTTATTCTATAAGAATTATTTCTGCACATTGTGTGTCTTAATTATTTTATAAATCATATTTATATTATTTATAAGTGGTTAATATTCATATTTTCCACGTGTAATTGTCTCATTAAGAGCTTTACACTTCTTATTGCTATAACCCTCAGTGACTATAACAATAATAGAATAATTATAATTTATTATAATTATTTTTTATTATTATTCTATTTTTATAATAATAATTAAATTTATTTTTTTATATATAGTTATTTTTAATAATTATATTTAAATCCGTGGTTATAATATTTTGTTATATTTTATATTTCTACTGAGGACAGTCATAGTACTCTTGATATTGCTACTATTATCAAGAGTTTCACAGACAAACCTTACAGATGATAAAATGGAAGATCTTTCCAGTACAAACATTGATTACCAGCTCAAGATTCTGAAAGATCATGTTATATAAGTAGTTGATAATACCAATCAATTTGCCATACATTTAGCAAGGAGTGACAGTGAAAGGCAGAAATTGAAAGATGAGATACTTGCACATTCAGAACAAATTCATAAGAGTTATAAACTAAATCCACATATGCCAAGACATTCCACACCTTTTACTGAAGAGAAAGTTTCAGTAAAAGGAAGTCTAAATCCTTTTCTAGGAGAAAATGCTATCTCTACAAAAGATATTCCCAAATTAGAAGAATGGCCAACATTCTCTGGTGAAGGAGAATACAACCATATTGAGTTCATAAGAACAATTGATATTTTGCAAGAAGATTTTTATATACCTGATGAATTAATAGTGGGTAAATTGCTTTCCTTGTTTACCAGAACTGAAAAGAAATGGTATTACAAAATAAGACAAGATCATGGAAAACATGATTGGCCTTTGTGGAAACCAGAAGTAATAACCAAATGGGCCATCAAATATTGGAGGTTTAAAATGGAAAATGCTTTTTAAAGTTCCATTTTTAACTCAGAAAAGTATAAACCACTTACTTAGTTCCTCAAACAGAAAGACAGATTGTCTGCCTTACACCCAGATATGTCTGACTCAATTATTAATATAAAAATCTTAAGAAAATGAGGAGGAGAACTAGAACATGCTATCAAGTGCAGATTTATAGAGCCCTGTTCATCAGAAGACTACATTAATGCCATGGAAGCTATCATCACTAGAACAAGAATTGGAAAAACTTGGACTAGAACCCCTATAGAGTCCAAGATGGTACCAAATATTTTCAGAGCTGACAACAGACCTGAAAAGCCTGTCTTGAAGTGTCATAAATGTGGGAGTACCTCACATTTAGCCAACAATTGCACCAAAAACACAAAAATTAATGAAGCTCAAATTATTGAAGAAGTTCAGTATACTGAAGAGAAAGAAGAATATGACCAAGAACCTGCAGTCTCTGAAGAAACACCAGTAGAAGATTATTCTATTGAGAAAATTACAGCTTTCTTTGAGGTGAAAGAAGTCCATAATCACTTACCACAGTCTAGTGAGTATTGGTATAACCTGATCAATATCCAAGATTCCAGAATGTGTAAGACTAAACCTGATAAAGGCAAAGGATACACTTCTGGAGCATCTTACATTGCATCAGTCTTAATAAATGATGTTGAGACTAAAGTCAATCTAGACACAGGGGCATTTTGCACTTGTATAGGCAAAGACTACCTTCAAATCATACTGCCTGAATGTAAAAACCATCTGTTACCTATAGAAGGTGTGCAATTTAGTGGTTCCAGTAATAATATGCACTTGTTGGGAATATTGGACACTAGCATTGTATTTCCACATCCTGCAGGAAGTGTAAGAATGAAGACAGAGATAGTATTAATGGACAATTGTACATCTCAACATATCATTCTTGGAAATTATTACTTGAATATTTATGGTATTGACATCAATAACCATAAGGACAGATATTTTACAATTGGAGAAAATAAAAGACAAAAGTTTGCCTTTTCCAGTATGAAAAAACAAATATTAATAGTATCTTCAAATAAAGATACTTATAAGGAAAAACCTTTGACAGATAAACTTGTTGAAGCACAAATTAATTCATCATTTTCACTCAAAATGAGGAAGGAACTTATTAATGTATTATACACATACAAAAATGCTTTTTCTTCTTCTGATGAACCATTAGGCGCTATTAGAGGGCATTAAATTGATATTACTCTTAATATTGACAGACCATATCCTCAAGTACTTAGGAGACCTGCTTATGCAGCCAGTCCCAGAGCTAGAGAAGCCTTGGAAAAACATATCCAACAGTTGATCCAACTAGGTGTACTAAGGAAAGTAGGCCATAATGAGGAAGTTGAGCTGACAACACCTGTTATTATTTCTTGGAACAATGATAAATCTAGAATGGTTGGAGATTTTAGAGCACTAAATACCTACACAGTTCCAGATAGGTATCCAATTCCTAGAATCCAAGAAACTTTGACCCAATTATCTAAAGCCAAGTATATAACATCCATGGATTCATTGAAAGGCTTGCATCAAAATGTTTTTACACCCAAAACTAAGAAATTACTTAGAGTTATCATTCACTGTGGTCTCTATGAGTATCTTAGAATTCCATTTGGTATTAAAAGGGCACCATCCCATTAACAAAGAATGATGAATACTATCTTCCCCACAGAATCATCTGAAGGGTGGCTCATCATTGATATTGATGATATTATCATATGTTCTGACTCATGGTCTTTGTAACTTGAAAGACTTTCAATAGTACTTGAAAAGGTTACAGCAATGAATATGAAGATTTCACTCAAGAAATCTAGCTTTGGATTTGAAGAAATTAAGGCTTTAGGACATATTGTTTCTGGGTTAAGCTTGGGCAATGATAAAAATAGAGTGGCAGCAGTGTTACTTAAGCCAATACCCCATAATAAGAAAGAAATGATTTCTTTTCTTGGATTTGCCAGCTATTACAGGCAACACCTGAAAGACTTTGAAATTCTAGCCAAATCACTCTGTAGAATCTGTAATCAACAGACAGTATTTGAGATGACACAGGAAAGTATTAAAGCCTATGAGAAGATAAGGAAAGCCCTTACAGAAGCACATTTACTCCTCATTCCTGACTGGAATATACCTTTTAAATTGTGCATTGATGCATGTGGAGATAGATTAGGGGAAGCCCTACATCAAGTCCAAGTTATTGATGACAAACCTACATAGGGACTAGTTTGTTACATCTCAAGACAAATCAAACCAACAGAAGCCAGATGGAGTGCTTATGTTTGGTATGGGCACTTGAGAAATTATGCTATTATCTTGATGGAAGTGTTTTTGAAGTGATAACTGACTGTAATTCTGTGAAATGACTTCTTAACATGAAAACTACCAACAGACATATGTTGAGATGGCAAATATCCATTAAAGAATATATAGGTAACATGACTATAGCTCATAAGGAAGGAAACATTCACAAGAATGCTGATGGACTTAGAAGGTGGGAATTAGCCAATACTCCTGATAACCCAGCTTATGTATTTTTGGAAGCAGAACAACAGATTCCAATTGAAGGAATTAACATAACTGATATTGGGACTGAATTCTTTGAAGAAGTCAGAGAATCTTATAGCCAGGACAAGAACTGCCATATCTTGACTTCCTTGTTAGATAAAGACTGCAAAGGTACATCTTTAGTAAATTCAATGGATTAGGTTTGAAAAAATTCCTATTCTGAAGGAAGATTTCACTTGTTTGATGGAATAATTTACCACGGAAACAAAAGCTCTTGTGTAATGTCATTGTGTAGTACATTTCTTATCAATACCATTCTTCACTAATGCCATGATAGCATCAACTCTGGACACCTGTCAGAATACAGAACACTTGAAAAAGTGAAAAACTGTGCATGAGGGCCATCTTGGAGAAAAGAAGCCATTGAATATTGCCAAAACTGTGACAGATGTCAAAAAGCAAACAGGAGTACAGGAAAGAAATTTTGACTTATGATCCATATTCAAGAACCAAAATCCCCTTGGGAAGTTGTTCACATGGATTGGGTCACAGAACTTCCTCTAAGTGGTGACAGAAGCTATAATTCTTGCTTAGTCATTTTAGATAGATATAGAAAGACTCCCATATTCTTACCTTGTCATAAAGATGACACAGCTATGGATACAGCTCTTCTTCTATGGAGTAGAGTTATTTCTCATACAGGATTATTTAAGAATATCATAAGTGACAGAGATCCCAAGTTCACAGCTGTACTTTGGACTAATCTTCACAGATCTTTTGTGACTAAGTTATCATTCTCAACAGAATATCACCCTCAAACAGATGGACTAGCAGAGAGAATGATTCAAATCTTAGAGGACATTATCAGGAGATTTTGTGCTTATGGTTTAGAATTCAAAGACTCAGATGGATTTACCCATGACTGGTGCACTCTAATACCTGCATTAGAGTTGGCATATAAGACATTAGTCTATTCTTCTACAGTTCAAACTCCTGCAATGTTAGAAAAAGGATGGAATCCAAGACTCCCAACAGACACACTGAGGAAAGACTTGATTGAAATCCATACTACAGCTTCCAGCTTCAAAATAATGCTTGATAAAGTGAAACATCATGCAAAACAGAGTATGGATGGCGCTTTTGACTATGCAAAACAGAAGTGGGACAAAAGTCACAAGGTACCAGACTTCAAAGTAGGGGACTTAGTTCTAGTTTCAACCTTGAATTTTAATAATATCAAAGGCCCAAAGAAACTTAAAGATTCTTATGTAGGACCTTTTGCTATTTTCTCCTAACATGGAACCAATGCAGTTCAAGTGGGATTAAGTGGTGAATTATAAAATGAAAACCCCACCTTTCCAGTCAGCTTGATAAAACCTTATGAACTAGCTGACAAAGAACTGTTTCCTTTAAGGAACCCAACTCTTTTGACTGTACCACCAGTGAAGCAAAGTGAAGAAAAAAAGATAAAGTCATCAAATAAACAAGACTTAAGGGTAAAAATCAAAGAGAATATCTTGTCAGATATAGAAATCCAGTACATGAAGATAAATGGCTGGAAGAATCAGGAATACCTGACTCAGACAAACTCTTAAGAATATTTAGACATGAAAGAAGGCAACAAGCCTGAATATGTCTATAAATGTGCTTTAAATTACTCGATCTGAGTAATGTAAAGAGGTTTTACAGTGGACATTAGCCCCCTTTAGGGCCTTTTTCTTCTTGATATCATTAATAGAATTGTAGGACAATTTTATTTTTTAGTGGGAGGGAATGTGAGCCTTGAGTTATGCTTTACATACCCAAATAGGCCACAACTATCTTTGAAAATGAATTCTGAACTATGTATAACCCATAAGTCATGCATATATTCAAAATTCATCATTTTTTATTTCAAAAAAGATGGATAACTTTTTTTTGAGTAAGTAAATCCATGAGTTCAAGACCAGATTTGGATTCTACACAAAAATTCACCTAGGGTAACTCCATAGAGTGAATAAGCTCAGAATAACTCTAAGATGTGGTAATATGGAAAATACTTCGAAACCACATCATAAATACCACATAAAAGAATTGTGAAAAATTTTGTTTTTCTCAATTTCATGCCAAAGTAATGGGAATGTGAGAAATCCCATTGTACATATACACTAATAACATTGTTATGCATGTTTGTGTCACTTGATATTATGGTATTCTTACATAATTTTTTGATACACCCATAGTGGATATTAGTCTTTAAGCCTGAATTTCTATTTTTGACATGAAAATAGCTAAGGGGGACAAAAGACATCAAAGAGATCCAGGGTACCCAACTTCTGAGGCCTCTGAGGCCTGGATAGCTCTAAAGCTTGGATCAATGGCTGATCCTGGCCCAATTAGCATACTAAAAACTTCTGGGAACCTAGTTACCAAGTTAAAATCTCATTAAATCATAAGAATATTACAAATAAGCTACTATTTTGATATGACAGAGAGGTAAAGAGCAACTTAGGCTCCTGTAGCTATGTCAATTCTTAATGATTTTCCATGGATAAACCCCAAAATAGTAATTAAAACCCTTTTGGACTAGTATCCGTTGATTTACCTCATAGCAACCTGTTATATAGTGTTATTTTCGAGTCATGGAGAAATGAGGTGAAAACCTAAAAAATTCATTAAAAATACAAGTATAGCCAATAAAAAAATCAAAAAGAATTACAGCTTCATAGGTAAAATGTTTAATTTTACTTATAGTCCATTTTTGATAATTCCATGTGAAATACTGAATATTCAAAAATTCACAGAAAATAAAACCTGTGATGAAATTTCCAAAAACATTGAGAACTTTGAGAAATTAATTTTTATTTTGAAATAAAAGAAGATCTACATTTTTTACTTCTTTTATTCTTAAACATATTTTGGTTGGTAGTCACATAAAAGCATCAATTAAGTAATCTTACATGACAACAGATGATGCAATCATTAACCCAAAAATGAGTATTTTTTTCTCACTCAATGGTTTTTCAGTTTACTCCATGGCACGCCTATGTGAGCTTTCTTAGACTTAAAAGAGGCCTCCTATTGTTGTTTTTTTCAAAATCATCTTATTATCCAATTATATCTTTATTACCAACAAGTAAGTATTAGTTGAAATCTTTTATTAAGTGTTTTAATTCTTTCAGAATAAATCAGAAAGAAGTGAAATTGTAGAAATCAGATATATATTGATTTAATATTTTTATAAATCAATTTTGATCCTATAAATACACAATTATACATCAAATCTCTCTACCAATCTCTTTCTAAGGTTCATTGGAGTATTAGTGAGTGATTTATTATTAATTCTTAAACTTTTTTCTCTAATACTAGTTTTCTTCAATAATTATAATTTTAATTATTCTTTCAAAAGATAGTTATATATTGAAATAATAAAATTATTTTAATAAAGAAGTTTTATTATTCAATACTTCTTGTAGACGATTACTGCTTACTGTTATAATCACTAGTAGTTTATAGCAAGTAAATTAATTAATTAATTGTGGTTATAATAATTTTATTATTATATTTCATAAGAACATTATAGTAATATTATCAACATTTTCATAGACAAATCTTACAATATTCAATGCTCCTGTGATAGGGAGAAACCTCCTTTGATATGTTTGTTCTTTATTTCTAGTAATAGCCCAGCTTTAACTAAGGCCTTCACTTCCAATTTTTCAAATTAAGTAATGAAGGGGCCAAAGATGGCTAAGCCATCCATATTTCCAATAGACCAGGTCTAAAAAATCAAACAGGGGGTAAATATTGTGCTGATTAAATCTAAAGTTGTTATCCAGGCTGAAAAGTTCTTGTACCATTTCAATGGAGCTTGTTTGAGGCCATAGATAGCCTTTGAATTTCTTGGAAGATATCTTCTTCCAGGGATGAATTCAGAAATGTGCTATTGACATCCATTTGATGAAACTCAAAGCTGTTTGTAGCTGAATTAAAGATTAGGCTTATTAGAAAGCTTATTCTACCCATGGGTGAGAATTTTTTAAGGTATTCAAGGCCTTGAATTTGATTAAATTTATGTGCAAAGCAGAAGGCCTTGGGCTAAAGAGTTTCATTTATGTCATTTCTCTTGAATTTCAACTCCCATGTAGGTCTGATTGGGAAATATGGGGGTTTTCTGTCTTCCTTGGCCCACACATTCAGCTTTTCCATGTTTTTGAGCTCTTTCTTGATTTTGTTCAGACATTACAGCTTCCCTGTAGCCACTATTTCTTTCTGATAGCTCCTTGGTGAGCTGTTCTATTGTATGCTAATATACTACATGGATAAATATTTCCTGAGAAGAGGATTAGATGGAAAATACCAATTAATCTTATTTTCCTCACTGGTGATTCTTCTACAGAAGAATACTAGACATCTTCTTCCAAAATACTTTCAGGAGGTAAATTATCAGTATGTCTAGTATATTCATTACAGGAGGAAAAGCATCAGTATGCATAGTATCTTCATTACAGTAACTTCTTCTAGGAGCAAAGATTAAAGTGGGAAATTTGATTTTATGGGATGTTTAGGCTGTAAAAGATATAGACAGGAAACAAAATTTATCCAATCTGGCATTCCTGCTGATCACTACTTCTTTATCTTTGCCCCTCAGTACTCAGTGGGTGGAGGTTTTATTAAAATAGCCAAGGAGAAACCCCTCCCAGGCTATTAAACTTAGTTTCCCCCCTTTTTGCAGCTCTTGTATCCTTACTCAGGCCATGCACCCAACTGGTTTGATATTCTCAATTGGTGGCAATTTTTTTCATGCTATAGCTCAAAGGAAGTTTTATCTCCCTTGATTACCAGTTTTAAAATAAAGTTTTCTATTAGTTCTGATTGTATCTAGTATTCTGGAGATAGTTTTTATTTCAGTATCAAGCATCTTGTTTTTTCAATTACTTACCTGTTACCCCTTTTCACTATTAAATCTTTCCATGGCATGAAGGGCAGACTGATTTTATGGTTTATCCCATTTTCTTCAGTGATCCTTTTGAATTTTTCATTGACAAACTCCCCTCCCTCATCCCACATTATTCTCTCAATTTTCCTTCCAACTTTGTATTCTACATGTGTTTTGTAGTTTCTGAAGTGGGTGAAGGAATCACTCTTGCGCTTCCGGAATCTGATGGTTATAGATCCTGTGTATTTATTGAAAGGTATCATGAAATTATTGGCTCCTTCCACTGATTTAATTTGAATTGGTCCACACAGGTCAATGTTAACATTTTACAGATTCTTTGTTACCATTTTGAAAAAGTGTGTAAGTGATAACTTAGTAAATTTACTCATGGTGAAGATATTTCCCAGACTTTTCAAATTTTTGAAATCCCATATTGGTGTTTTGATGCATCTATCATGTATATGGCCCAGGCTGTTATTCCAAACTTCATTTTGGGTGTTCATCAGTAAGAATTTGTAAGGAATCTTCATTTTACTTTCCAAGATTTGAGTAGAAATTTAAAATAAAAATGCAGGTCTCATGTGTCTGTAAAGATATACTTCACAATTGATTGTAATTTTTTTGATTTTGACCTCTTCCTTTCCAGTTAAGGAAGAGAAATTAGGTTAGCAAAATGTTCAGGGAAATAGAGTGCATTTTCTAGACCCAAAACTTTACATTCCTGTCCATCAGTGTTTCTATTCCTCTTTCCTTTGTGGATAATTTTAATCCATCACTTCCTGATAAGGGAAGATTCAGAATTTAGTCCATCTTGGTTAAGAACAAAGTGTTGTTAAATATATTATCCAAAGCACTGGTGTCTAGTACTATGGTCAATATGCTCAAATTGACTTTAACACTATAGATTTTAGTGACAGAGCTCTGAATACTGTGAGTTTGATTCTTGTGTCTTTGACTCTGTTCCCCCCTTTTGTAGCTTAGGGTGGAGCTTTCAACATTGCACAGCAGGATGGCTGGACAATGGGTTATGTCTGTCATCCCTAAAATGATGGATTCTTTTTATTTAAAAGCTTCTCTATTAAGAACAGCAGCTTGTTCTTTCTGTCGATTCAGAGCCTCTTTGAGAAATACTTCATGTAGTAAGCTCAAAACTGCATTAGGATTACAAAGTGACTCAGTGTTGGGAGTAGCTTTTTCCACAACATGACAGTAGTAATCTGGTAACTTTTTAAGCATTGTGAAGGCTAGTGTGGGAATTCTCACTTCTACTTGCACACTAATTACCTCATTGAGAGAGTGATGCACCTGAGCTACAAAGTTCTGGAGGTTTCCATTTTAGGAAATCCTGCAGAACCTCATCCAGATGCATGATTGGTAATTAAATTTTTATGAGGCAAATCTGGTGGTTTTCCATAATAAGCATACATTTTACATTTTTTCATAATCATAAGATATTTCAGTGAATGTGGAAGAGTCTAGTGTTCCTGCTAGTAGGCTGATAGTTTTGGCATTAGCATTTATGATCATGTTTTGAGAAGCAGATAGTTGTCCATCACTTCTGATAATTGGCATGATTGATTCAATGCAATTCTTCTATATTTCTTTGTGTTTGAGGAGCATGACAGTCCTTCTTCTCAATTATGGATAGTTGATTCCCTTCAGGGTGGGAAGAGGTCAATTTTTATTGATTTTGTTGTCACCTTTGAATGCCATAGCTCTATCCTTTGGTTTCTGTATAAGCTATGTTTCTCTTTCAAAAACCGTAAATATGTTAAATTTAAATGTTTAAGCTGAAGTACTATTTTGGTAATGAAGATAGAATAATACAAAAAAATAGTTAGTAAGGAGATAAATATACCTAAATTATAGAACAATAATCATATATATATATATATATATATATAAACACAAGATCAAAGTAGATCAGGGAACATTGCTATGAATAGTAGAAATGTAATTGCTGTTAGTAAAAGGGAAAAATGCTATGTGATCAAGTAATCTTACCACAGGAACACCAATTAAACAACAGTAACTGTGTATCTTCACAGGAGAGAGAAAGAGATACGAGGGGAACAAAGAATAACTAGCTATAAAATAGGAGGAGGTTATGGGGTGATGGTGAAGAAAGGGCACAACCCCTCCTTGAGGCTTGAAGGTAAGAGGGCTTATCACTTAATGTTCGAAGAGATAAAGCAAAAAGGCCTTTGGTAGTCCAAAGTGACCAGTGCTTGGGCATGTTTTAGTAGTTGGTGGTTGAGGGTCTCAAGGACCACTAAATGTGCTAAAGTGGGGTCTTATGATCTTAGTGGTCATTTCAAAAATATCTTCACAAATAATAGTCCCACACAGGGTTGCCATGTTGCAGTCTTTAATGCAGAATTTCAAACTGCAAATCTTCCACGATATTTTACAGTAGTACAACTTGATTATCATACTGACTGTAATTATCATTCAAAGTTCGAGCAAGAGGTTTGTCAATTTGTTTGCACTTAAGGAAGAAAGGTCAACATTCCTTACGTGGGTCGCATAAGATTAACTGGCAATCAAGCTCGCCAGATACTGATGTTTTTGAGTGTACATTTTATTTTTACCAATCCAATTTCGAGATCAAGCTTAAATTCACGCCCTGAAACGATAAAGCAAACCACAAACCCAAAGCGGTGCGTTGTTTTATTAAAGTTCAACTCTTAGTATTATCAGCAGCTTAAAAATGAAAATTAAATGGGTAAATAAAATCAAGCACACCTTGTCAATTTGATCTACTGCAGTGATTAATCGATTAGCATCTTGTGTCAACCACCGAGCTTTGATACGTTGATAAAGTATAGGACAATCAAGCGAATCACATTCTGTTTGCTCCAATGCTGGAGTGAAGCTGCATGCCCTACAAATCATTTCAAGGTCTGCCCGTCTTTTGTCAAATGTCCTTGCTCGAGTCAACAAGGAGTAAGAAACCTGGGTGGGCTTGGAGGTACAGCTTTGGCACAATATACCTTTTAAAAGATATTGGCATACAAGAATGATACCGCAATGTAAGCTAAAAAGTCTATTGGTTCAATTTTTTAAATTGTCAAAAAGAAAAAAATCTTTTGCGAAAGTGTTTTTAAATTGCATACCTTGTTGCCCATCCTCTTCGCAATTTAAACACCGATCACTTTGAAAGTGCTCATCCACCAAATGCTTATTGGCTTTAGTGAGAGTTGTATCAGTTAAATCGAACATTGCTTTTTGATTTTCTTCAATGTTATCATTTGGGACTTGCGATTTATTGTGCGATGAATGTGACTCTTTTGCGCGCATGGACTTGGTGGCTCGTAACATTTTTGGCATAGATTGATACCAACTTGCTACATCAACTCCCACAAGGTTGAAAATTCGGGCAAGAGATGGAATAAAAACTCTTGTAATGTAATATTCGGCATCAAGCTCCAAAAGACTGCTCCCATTTTGGCAATCAGCAGTGCTTCATTTACTTTTAATCTAACTTTGGGCGCTAGACGTGACTAGAACCTTTGAAAAAAGCAAAAACAAAAGGCACGCACCGACTCTTAAGAAGTAACTCAGGGGAGACTGCTCTATCTCTCAGCTTTGACTGAGGCGCGCCCTTGATAATAACATAAGGAACCCTTTCGGCATAAACTGGCTCGTTTCTTGGATCGATCGCCATATTGCGAGCTGCAATCAGAGCGCCAGGAGGGGGATGTCCTTTCTCGCTTGGGAAAAGAGTAAAAGTTCAATAAGATTATGATTTTTTTTACCAAATCAGCGTTTGCTTATACTTCCTGGCAGGAAATCGATCTTTTCATACCTATAAGTGCCTAGTTTAACTTCTTTGGCGAAAGTGAAATCTTGGACTGATACCTTCCCAAGTAAAAGCCTTTGCCATTGACGATAAAGATAAGCTTTGATGTTGGAAAGGTCTTGAGTCTCAAACAATTTTCTAATCCAACAGTAGACATTATAATTAGTTTTTACAGTGAGGCATGCCAAGCTCCACCTCAAACTTACTTCAAACAAGTTTCTTGTATTTTTTGTAATGCTGGGATACCATCACGCCTGATAACTTCTATCCCCTTGGCATCGAAAACGGGTTTGGAATCTGTTAGACTTTCGTACTTTGCTCCCACGTATCGTTTTTTTGCCATCAAAACAGAAGGCAGAAAAACCTAAATCGCCTTACTATGTATGGTAAGAATTCGTTGCCAAAAAGGAAGGATTGCCATTAATTAAAATTCTTCACCTTCTCGAATTTCAGCCTCACTGGCGCTGGGTTTTGTTTAGTAATCGCCTCTGCTATTTCGTTTCCAATTCTGAAGGCGTCCGCTTTGGTGCGTCCCGGTAGATACACAAAGAGGCTATCGGTATCACCATAAACAACCTTGGCGTCCCATTCTTTAACACTGTGAATGAATTCCATCGACTGTTTAAGTGTAAATCTATCAATTAGCAGAACCCCGAATCCTTTCAAAATTGATGCGAACCTTCTCCAATGTCTCTCTACCAGTTTGCACGATAGCATCTGCGATCTCGACACAAGGCATACGACCAGAGAAAGAAGCACTAGTATAACCATAAGTTACGTTGGCAATAAATTTCAATCCCAGCTGTCTCGCATTCAGCATTTTCGTCAATGCCTAGAGCGCATCTAGAGTCAATACTTCAACAGTATCGTCCAACCTTGAGGCCAAAACAAACCTTATCGTCATTGACAAATTTCATGCTTTGTTTGATCATCACCCGGGTTTCAAGTATCTCGTTCAACATTTTACCCAATAAACTTTTGCGAACTTCTTGTTTAACAAACATCAATCCGTTTGGCGACACTGTGCCAAATTATGAACCAAAGCGTTTACATTACGAAGGTTCCCCAACCGTTTTCAAATTAAAATTGCTTGTATGCAATCAATCGCAAGGCTCACCAATAAGTTGGTCTTTCATTAATTCCAACAGACCACGGGGTAACTCAAGCGTCGAGATTCCCAATTTATTTGTACCTTTGAAAGGATTAATTCTGCCCAAACAAGTAGAGTAACTACGCGCGAGAATACAGTTAACCAAATTCATTCTAAACTTTGAAATTAGTTTTATTATTTTACCAACCAGTAATTGTAAGCAATCATGATTGAGGGATATAAGGACTGGAAATCTAGAACCAAGAGCGGGCTTTTGTAAAATGCGGACTGAGGTTCCATGACTAGAGGAATGCATTCTGCTGCGTTCTGTTGGGCAACCTAGCAAACAAAAAATAACAATAATAAAGTTAAGCTACAAAAGCTGCTTATACGGCAGGGGTATGATGAAATAATGAGAAAAAAGAACCTCTTCTCGACTGGGTGAGGGTAGCAGGTAGCTCTCTGGCTTAGCAATCCGAAACATCACAGATTCGACTTTGAATTGTGACCCGCGTGAAATAGCCGAGAAAAAGTCTACACCAAGAGTTCTGGAAATTTCGCTAGATGGTTGCAATATAAAAAAGCATTGAGAAAATAGCTCTCTGAGCAAGCAATATACAAAAACGCGGACGCATTACGAGATATCATTTCGGTCTCATCAACCAATTGTATGTCAAATTCGACGCGGCCTAGGTAGTGCAGCAGTACTTTTCGTTTGCTTTCGGGCGAATCTCTCCTCCACCACTTAGCTAATGTAGAGAACGAATAGTGGGGAATACTGAGGTAAAAGTGAGCGTCTTCATCTCAAGGCGAAATTTTGACTATGGGGTTGGTAAAAAGCTCTGTAATTATCACTCACCGAGTACGCAATACATGATAAACTACATTCTCAAATGTGTACTGTGTTAGCGCAATTTCACTGCGGATGATCCGCCAAATTGACAGGACATGACGTCCGGTGACCTTAATTGACGAGCCATAATTAGAACCCCATTTGTCGTCTTTTCCAGCAAATCGGCCGTATGACTCAGTTTTCACTCGACTTAGTTCGTAAACCATGTCAAAGGCTATGAGATGCAAATCAATAAATGGGACACAAGATCATTAATCAAATAAGGCAAGTCTCACCGAGTTCGCGACCCCGCTGCATAACATATCCCCAAGACCAATTCTCAAGTTCATAGCCAGCTAATACTTCAGGATCCCAACCTCGGACTTTGTCAATTAAAGAATTTAAAAGACTGAGCTCCGAATCAACTACTTCAACATAACATTGACCCAAAGCATATTTTCGTGAAGCAAGCCGTTCCGAAAATCTTGAATTGTCTAGCTTTTCATCAACTACAATGACACCAGACAAGACCCCCGCTTTTGAGCTTGAGTATTTAACATTTTCTCTCTCGGTTTGCAAACAATAAAACAATGCTTGAATTTCATCACCAACAGGGTCGGGACGTAGTCCATTTCGGCTATCCGCTATCGAATTTCGGTCAACAGCTAGGTTGGCCTAAAATATAAGTCTTAAATTTCTTACCATGTACTTCAATTGCCAGAACATCCATGTGCTGGGTGCCTTGTGCGGTGGAGTTGGATTTGATTTGGGTGTATTTAAACCCCTCATTGGATTGAGTTGGACCTTCGATCTGGTTGGAGAAGCCAGATTGGGAAGCATAAATAAATGAGATGAAATTTGGCTCTATCCAAATATAAAAAAATAAGTTACCTGTGAGACCATCAAAAATTGACCAGGTTGCTTAGATGCTAATAACAACATGAAAAATACCAAAGTACATCAGTCCCTAAAGGCATGTGGTTATCATCCTCAGAAGCCGAATTTACAAGTACTTGGGGGAGCCACAGTTTTTTTTAGTTCGGACAATTTGGGTGGTGGGATGGCAAATTCCCACCTTCGAATATCAAGAATTGACTTGTGAGACATTACATAATCAGACATAAACCTTTTGATGACATGGTCAAACTCGGGGATGTAGCGCAAAGTGTTGCCTAAAATGGTATATTGCCGACCCGCATATTCTCTCTTCCGCTCAGGGACGTCAGCCGGGTCTGAATAAAACGGGTCAGTATACACTTTGAGCGGCAGGTCGTATTCAGTGAGAGATTTTATGAGGTCATTAGTAGAAGGGCTTGGTGCATTGAAACGATACCACTTGACGCTTGGTCGAAAAGGTTTGGGTTGTTGAGTCTGAGTGAGTATGGTCAAGTCAAGTCTTTTCCTAGCTTCATCTTGGCTCGAGGATCGGCTTGATAGAGCACAGCTTTTGCTAGGTGACTCTGTTTCATAAATCAACGAGGCGGATTGTGAACTCAGGCCAGTATGAATGGATTGCAAATTCATTTTAGTATCAATTGATGGTGAATTCATCTGGCTTTGAGAGGATTGTGACATGTGGAGGGTTTGGGCAGGTTGATTTGATGAATAATTGTTTAATGTCATGTCATTTAGCTGCAAAGGATTTGCATTCGGTGATACTAGGCGAGATCTGCTGCCTTCAGATCCGGGCGCACCTGCGAAAGGGGTGTTCTGAAGGAGGCTAAGTTCAGTTTTACCCGATGCATTGGATATCGAAGCTCTTAAAGACAATTTCGTTGTCGGATTGCCATCGGGTAGGCCAAAATCGGTGCCGGCTTTTCGAGATGTGCGTTCGACGAAATTCATTATCTTACCAGCTTTTGGCTCATGAAATCCGTCGTCTTGCTCTTCACGTTCGCGCTTGAGAGCACTGCTTGAAGGGACGCGAAGATGAGCTGGAGAGGTATTTAAAGACTTGAATTCGACCCTCTTGCAGGATTGCTCGTGGGGAGGGAATAAGCATTGTCGTTTAGTGGGGGACTGGGATAATGGGAGGAGGTGCTGTTGCTTTCTAGAGGGTGAAATTCCGGGAGAATGCTGGTGGGTGGACCTTGAAAAAGCCACAACAAAAATTAAGGATACTGGTCACTCAGCAAGCTATGTAGTCTACTATCAGAACTTTGAATAAAAATTGCTAACAGAGCCTCTGATTTGTCCTTGCCAGTGGGCGCACTTAAATTTGATTCTTTGGCATGTGTTTCATTTAACCCAACTGCCTCGTCAGGTGCTTCGATTTCATCCCAATCTAATCCTTCAATTTCCTCTTCTTCGCTTGTGTGAATCACCTGATTCTGAGCTAGTTCGTTTTCATCCTCTGGAACATCGTCTTTGTAATTCTCCATTTGTGATTTAATAGCTGCGATGTCAATTTCAAGCTGCATTTCACCATCATCAAAGGACTCCGCACTAATCCTTTCTTTAGAATAATCATCGCCAACGGACTTTGTAGCAAGAGATATTCCGATTCCATGAATTGCCCACACACCATAAGGGTTATCTTCTTGCTCGTCCTTGATCCATTGGTTGACGTGAATGGCTTCAATAGCCTGAAAAGCAGTTGGAATAAATTTACTCAGAGCAGATTCGGGTTTAACAAACTGTGCAAACTTTTCCCTTGATGTTCTCAATTCAGATGCTGGGCAGGAGGCAGACGTTGGATGCTTTATGCCTAGGAGTTGATGGATTTGATCACGAAAAGTAGGTTCCATGAACCATTGAGGCTGATCTCCAACCGCATAGTCCCTCTGAGTGATGGGCTCTGATTCGTGGCGCTCCTCGGGTCCTTTCTGACCACGTTCTTGACGTCGCTTGCGCTCGTCTGCCCACAGTGCTTTGACACTCTGAACCAGCTTTTCGTTTGCAGGGATAGGATCCTCCAAAAGCTCTACGAAACTATGATGCAGTTTGCGTTCCTTGACAGATTTTCTGTTCACAATACTGGACACATGACAATCAAGTTCAAGCTGGCAATACGAAGATTTGTTGAGATCGGCAGGGCCAAGTTGAGAGTCCGACACGTTGCTAGCGAGATATACTTTTTCGTTTACTTCGGTGGTGACATAGCTATCTAAGTAATATGTAAAGGTTTTAGTCAAAGGTCAACTTAATTGAGATATTTTTACTTAGGCTCGGATTTCATACCAGGTAAGGGTCGGCGAAATAAACATTCTGATAGTTCTACCCAACCACAGCCATACAGATTGTAGTCAAGCATAAATTGGAGATGGAAGGGAATATGTTCTTCAAATATCTTAAAGCCAGGAGATTGAGCAACAGAATTGGGGCCGGTCCGCTTGCTACCAAGCGGATTCATCACCTTGCCTCCTCGCAATAATTCTGCCATTCGCTTCTTAAATTTAGCTTGTAGACAATAGATCTTGAGGAAATAACGGTAGCCGACGTGAAATCCATAAAAAGGAACGCCTTTACATAACGCTATATAGCCCACGAATTGATGCTTCGTTGCCTGGGTGGGATCGTTGGACTTAAGCCTTCCCAGAGATGCGGCAGTAGCATAATTGAGCGAAGCACCCAGTCGGCGAATAAAATTGTGCACTAGTTCGATCGATCAACCATTGATCATTCAGCCGAAATGAGCATTCGATGTTAAGCCAACAAAGTCGTGATCAATAAAAATGTAGATTAAGAGCGAAACTAAAAAGCAAAGTACCAAAGTCGGGGTTCAGGCTAGCCTCGTACTGCGCGTAGAAATACGGCATTGCTCCATGCACATGGGCCAAAACGCGTTGACCAGCCGGCGTGGAACCAAAGATTCTAACTACAGGAACTTTGTAAAGCAAGTGGCCACGAGGAAGAAAAGGAGACGTTCTGAGCGCAAAAGATGATGTCTCTTCGGGAGAAATATTAAACGTATCAAGTTGCGTAAAGCAAAATCGAATCGCAGGTTTAATATTGCCATCTGTTACTTGCTCCGCCATGACCAACGTCGTGCAAAGACCCGATTGCGTAAAATCTGAAAGGTTGAGGCAATGATTTCAGGGAGCCTAGTCATTTGATCAGTCTATTTTAGAAAGCTGATCGGGGTTGATTGAATTTTAAATAGGGTTTTGAAAATTTTTAAAATGGCCCAAGACTGATGGATCCAACTCAATGGTCTCAATGTTAAGATTTCTGAATATACCTATTCTATTGGATTAGTGAGTCTCATCATAAGATTTTATGCCCTCCAGTCATAACCGCCGTGGCATAGGCAAACCATTTCCTTTTATTGAACTAGTCAGACGCCGTAGAAATCCAATGGAAGAGCTCGAAGAGCTGTAATGCAAACATTGCGATCAAACTCATGAGGCAAAAACAAAACCAATGAGTTTGAGCAAGCCGGAAGCCTTTAAGGACGAGAAGAAATCATGGCATAAAATGATGGACATATCATCGGATAGCCAAATGAACTCTTGAGCTTTCATAGCCCACCCTAAGGTTCCATTTTGAAGAAATACTGAGAGAATATACTGAAGAAAAAAGTTGACCAAGTACTATTTGGTGATGTGCTGAGCCAAGGCCTTAACCAAGAAAATGGCCAATACATAAATTTATAGTCAGGTTACTAAGAAAGTTTTATCCTTGGAAAGTTATATATCAATGGAAAGCTGCTATTAATTCAGACCCAATGAACTTGAAAAGAGTATTTTGTTGATAGGATTAGGAGACAGATTTCTTTGAAGAAAAGTAAGCTTGGAAATTATTAAGGAGCATCAACCTCATCAAATTTCCCTTTTATAAAAGAGACCATTGACTTCTTAAAATCTGCTTTTTCTAATCTGAAATTTTTTTGTAAATTGGTTGGATTATTTTTGGAAGTGGTGGCAAAATGGCAATAGAAACATAGGCTTTATTATCAAACTTGATATTTGATTTGTCAAAGCCAAATCCATTCACTTTCCATAAGTTTTCCTTTCCTCATTTATTTGACTTCTAAAACCTAAGATAGTATCATTCAAGGCTGTCATCTTGGTTATTCCAGGCAGTCTGAGTGGACTGCATAACCCAGATAATCATGATGGAACCATTCAGTCCCCAAACCCCACAACACACGTCCACCAGGAGCAGAATCAACCAATCAAATCCATCATGGAGACTTACTTGGCCTCAACTGGCCTGCTCCACAGACGCAACTGCATTTATCTTACTCCCCCAGTATTCAACGTTCCCCTCTTGCTCCCCACTCCCACTCATATTAACGTATGCTTCCAATTACTGCTAGATCTGATTGTCCAAAGCAATCTTATTCCTACTTTTACACCAAATCCGCTCCAAAGGCAGAAACTCACACCCTTGCATAGGACTAATTTGATCACTTCCTTATTCTTCCTCATCAGCACCGGCCCTTATAAAAGAAAAGACCATGGCCCCCCAAAAACACATCAATCCACTTCTCTTTGTGACCAACTGCCTAACCAAAAGCAATACCTCTGTGCCAAAGTCAGCTGCATCTTCAAGCAATACAAACTTGGAACTAGAGCCAAGCCATAGTTGTCACAACGGCAGACTATATCAGCCAATGGCATCTGAAGATGAAACATTTCCAGAATTGCTGGTTGATGACAATGATTATTTAGTTGAGGAGGACAGTTCCCTCAGCATGGATGAAGTGACACCACCCAAGGAAAGTAAAACATCAGTGAAGTGCCACTGTATCCAATCCAACATATACAATTATTTTGAGGTGATTCTCAATCTTCCCATCTACCTTGAGTTGTTATTATTGGATCACTGACTCGAGATGGCTATAATGTTAGAAATTGAACATCAATGGTGAATGGGTGGAATCAAAAGGCAATTCCCACTTTGCATGCAAATGCCAGCATTGCAGGTGAGGTATCACTGAATCAATTGACGCTTTCATGTTCTAATTTGGATCTGTAACCCAAACAGTGTGAAGCTTGCTATTATTGGACGCAATATTTCCAATCTCAACAAACATTGTGGGCAATTTTGTGGCTGATTCAATGCCTGGGCCACCAAAGACCCAGGGGTTGTTGACCCAAATCTCAGTGCCAAAATTGCCACTGAAGAAAATGAATCAATACTCAAACAACTCATTGAAGCCTTGGTAGCTATTCAGGTGTTGTTTTCAATATTTTCAATTCCGTGATTATGCAACGTCTTACAGAAACTCACACCCAATTTCACTTGGAAAAAGAGGCAATCGATGGTGACAACCACCTCACAGCTTTACTTTGAACACAAGAGGAAATTTCTTCAAGAATTCCACTGCTTACCAAATGACACAGGGCTATGTGGTGCAATTGATTGTTGGACTACCAAGGACCAGAGAAAAAGCTCCGTAGAACTTGTCTTGCAATGGATCAACCCAGCCAATTATGAATTTCATAAGTCATTGGTGGCCTTTGAGGTAAGTGTAACCTTGTTTACTGACTACATTAATTGCATAAAGCCCCTCTAAGGGCCTCATACAGGGGAGGACTTAGCATGGAGTCTATGGGAGTCATTGTCCAAACATGGAATGATTAAGAGATTGTACAGCATCACAGGTGAAAATTCTGGAAACAACATTTCAATGGTGTGCCATGTGCAACAAAGATTTGTTGGGATCAACATCCCTTGGGGAAAAGATGAATGTTTTCATCAGTATGCATGTCCTGTCCTGAAATTGGTCACCAAAGATTTCTTACTATAGATGGGTCAACTTACCAATGAGGACTATGTGTTTTCTGATGACTAATTGGCCATTGACAAAGTACTCATTGATGAGAGTGATAATGAGCTTGTGCCAAAATATGTCCAAGGTACACAAACAATTTCACTGAACTCATGCATACTCATCTGATAATATTACCATTGTTCATACCAAACAGCAAGAATCAATGCTGTCAAGAAACACTCCAAGAAACCCCCAAAGAAGAAATGAAGTCGGGCCCTTAACCAGGCCACCCTGGAAACTCAAGATAAGTCTTGTGATCTATTTTAAAAATGGGAACCAATGGGAACGATCAAGGAAATCAGGAGGTCAATTAGTTGGGCCTAGTGATAACATCATCAGGTGAGCAATGTGAATGTGTTGCTGGTAGGCAACTGAAGTTCCTTATGAAATACAACTAAATTTGTTTGTAGGTGACAAAACTATTGTAAGGATCCTTCAAGACTTTGTACCCACATTTATGGCTCTAGCAAACAGGGTGCAAAAAGACTTAAAATCCAAAGCTCTTACCAATCGATATCCCCATGACAAGGTGGAATTTCTTCCTCAAACATATCCAACATGCTCATCAATTGAAACTCTTGATTAAAATTTATACAAATATGCCTCAAACCAACAAATACAATTTTAGCAAAGAGGTATGGAGTGCCATGAAATACATGGATCCAATTCTCCAGATGTTTGAACAATTTTGTAATGTATTTCAATCCAAAGCACCCACCAAACACCTGGTAATGCCTTACTCTCAATTCATTTTAAACAGCCTCACACATTATGCTGGTGTCAGCCCCCAATGTTGGAGACAAGCATGTGAAGTGACCCATCAGAAATCAAAAAATATTATGATTATAAACTACCAAACAATGAATTGCCCATAGAATCCCCATTAAATCCAAAATACCAAGAAGTAATTTTCAAGAAATTAGGTGTCCTTCCAAACCATGCAAAGGAAGTCATATATATTTTGGCAGGGGAGTGTGAAAAATCAGGTCACATAGATCATTCTGACCATGCCCAAGGGGAATCTCAATTATCCCCTGATAATCACAGAAAACTGGAAAGTTTTGATTTTCTCAAGCACTTGAAGCAGCCTCCCATAGAGGCATCCTACAATGTGCTTGAGTCTTGAGATGATGAAGCTTCCTCCTATCTGCAAAAGAACCACCCAATGGCCAAAAGCAAGCACATTATTTAATATTGGAAGGTATTTCAATTGTGGTGGAAAGTTAAACCAGATTAATTACTGATCTGAAAGGTATTATAGTGGAATTTCCTGAATCTAGGCAAAGTAGCACACAAATATTTGAGTATCACAGCCTCTTCTGCCTCAGTTGAGCAGGTGTTTTATCATAGTGGAAACCTAAAATTCCTCACAAGGGCTTCCTTGGGATCCAGGACTATAGCACATTTGATGTGCCTGAAGGAGTGGCACAATGATGAGACCCCTCCTTTCTGATTTATATTTCTGATTTTGTCTTGAATAGCTTTTTATAAAAACATATTGGCTTTTATGAATTTATTTGTATTTCATGTTGTAAAGTCAACTGAATTAGTGTATCAGATTCATACTGAGACTTCTCACACAAGTATTCAGTCTTTGGCTTAGTAATCAATTATCAATTATGTGAACAATGGGCTATGGCCATAATCAGTCTGACTCTACTTGAGTCAGACCTGAAACTGCTTTTGGACCACATATAAACCCCTGGTATCATTTTCAAAATCAATACAATATTTATACTTTAATTCTCTAAGAAAACTGTTATTCATATGAATTAAAATTCTCCAGTACAAAAAATCACTAAATCTCACTTCATACCAAAACTTTAATGATTTGAGAATCAGATTTTGATTACTTAGCTTAAGGGAAAAGGTAAGGCTTCATGCTTTGGCTCAGATAGTGAGTGATATATGAGGGCCCTCTGTGACCAAGCTAATTTAATCAACTTCAAAAGATCAACCCAGTGCAATAATAAGCTGAGAATAACCAAAGAGCTTTGGAACTAAGTATGAATATGCAAGATATTTCAGCTTAATGGACTGAACAGTATTTTCAATGTTATTAGAGAAAAGAAAATTGTGGTATTTGATTTTAATTCCACTTAAAATGAACTATTCCTACACCTTTTTCTGAAATATAGAACTTTTGAATTCACATGCACAACCACTATCTGTAATTCCAGTGTAATTGTGTAATTATATGGGTTTGTTAAGTCCACCTCTTCTAATCAAATATGGGAATATTTTTTTCCATTCATCCCTGAAAAAAGGCTGGGCTTGGAAAAGATTGACTGTTCTGGGGAAGGTATGCAATACTATTAAATTTATCAATATCTATTCACAATAGAATGGCTTGCTACTATATAACATTTGGTAATGTTAATAAATTCATTTGGGAGATGGTAAGCTATAAAAAATTAACTTCATTATATATAATTTCTTGGTATTCTAATATTAATATTTTGAACAATTGGGGATTTTCCTTTAATCCTGTTTTTTAAATTTCTAGCTTTAATTTAAATTTTTCTCCAAGCCCTCACTCACTTGATAATTGACTGGAATTAGAATTGATTAATAATTCTTCCCTTATCCCCTTCCTACTTTACATCTTGAAAACTATGATTTTTGGATTAAATAGTATTTATTGATTACACCAATATCTCTTTTTAATTTTCAACAGCACATGGAAGCCATCTAAAAAAATAAAATGATCTCTACAGCTACTACTATTCACTTTCAAAACTCTCTTAGATTCAAATATGATAATAAAAGATAAAATCCATCTTTGTCCCATTATTCCAAACTGGTATGGTATACCAAAATATTAAACTGAAATTATTAAATAAATTTGAAACTATCTCAGTTATATTGTTATTTTTAATCAATTAAAATTGACTAAAATTATTTCTTAATGAAAAGATAATTATTTTTAACTCACACTATAAATCTACAATTTTGTCACACAATAAATTTGAGTTATTTTTTTAAAATCATATAATCAAAAGGAATTAATCGAAGCTATTCTAAATTATGGAGTCTAAATGATATAGCAGGTGTTTGATTAAAAATCAAGTACTTTTGCTTTCCTCAAACTTTTTAAAGGGTACCATTATATAAAAATGGTGAATTTCAGGGTTTTGAACAAAAACACATTCCAAAATTATGGCTTTTAACCTTATTAGTATAAAAAATATATTCTAAATATTTATTGTTTTACTAAAAATGAAAATTTATTCAAAAGATACTCTGCAAGAAGTATTTATAGCTACAAAAGTAATTTCTTCAAGAGAAATTTAAGCTGGAAATTAAATGAGAAGAAAACTGCAGGAAAATATTTTTTGAAGTTAACATTCAAGAGAAAACACAATTAAAATAGACCATAGTGAATTTGGAAACAAGGTAACAAAGATTACAGTGATGAACAATGCTTTAATTAATTTTTGGGGTATTTCAGGGGTAAAGTGATTACAATGATTTTTTTAAAAAGTTAAAAGTTTTAAAATAATTTTAATTACATGGTTATAATCTTCTATTGATTGGTTTAACAGTTTTAAAACTAGCTATGAAGGAAAAAATTCTGACATTAAGAGAAAAAATGGAGCAAAGAAGAAATTATTTTATAGACACCAATTTCCTACCTCCAAAGGTAAAATTTAAACTCATTGATTTTTAAAAACACACTTACAACAGAAAGAACAACTCTGAAATAATTTAACCTTAGTTTAAAGCAAAAACAGGCTGGTTCCAGCCATTTCAGTCCTTTAAGTCATCCATTGCTATAGTAATAGTTAGATGTAAGCCTTTGAAACACATCAGAATGTGTGTAAGAGACCCTAGTAATGGTGAGAACTGTTCTTATAAAGTTTTTTTAACTTAAGGGTAGTTTTATCCTCTTGGAAACAGTTAAAACTGCTTTGCTTGGTATCAAAACCTCAACATCAATTGAGTCACAGACCCTGTGATTCCATTCCAGGCCAAAAGTAATGAGATTTTGCATGAATTTGGGGTAGTCTGGCACCCTTGGAGCCAAGATTTCTTTCCCCCCCAAAATTTGATTTTTAAAATTTATGTTTTCTTTAATTCCTCATCATCTATTAGACTTTAAATTTTCAAAATTTAATTCAATTGAAAAACTACAGGACACAACTATAATTATCAATTCCTCATATGTAAATTGAAGTTCACTTATGTAATACACATGCACATTTTGAAATTTCAATTGAAAATACTCAAATTTCTCATAATTTTGAAGCTGCACAATACACCTAAACTCTAACACCTAAGTTGATGGTTGAAACCACATTCAGTGTCAATAAATTTAAGGTTTTAAGGATTTTTAAATTTTTATAAAGAAAATATGAAAAAATTAACTTGTAATTATCTAGAGACAACATGAAGAGATTTCATTCAGAGGTGATCCCACTTAAAATTTAATGAAGAATCTAATGGTAAGATAATCTTCATATTTTTATTCATTGGAAAAATATCTATAGTAATTTTTATTGAATTTTTTCTAAAAAACAATTTTATTTTCAATTTTTTTGATGAAAAATTATTCTTACCTCATTATTTTAAGTCAAAATATTTCTTTTCATTTTTTATTCAAGCTTACTATTTAGATGAATTAATTATTAAAGCTTTCTTTTAAACTGAATTTTTATATATAAAATTAAAATAATTATTTTTAATTATAACTTAATTTGATTTTTGTTGTCTTTTGGGTATATGAAAATCCCTCTCAGGCTCACACAGGTTGTGTTAAATATAAAAGATCCTTCTTTAAAACATTGAATTATTTTTCAACAAATACAAACTTCAATGAAAATTTTTATTTAAATAACATGCCTCAGGAACTGCAAGATCTGAGTATACCAAAAACATGGCTTTGAAGGTCCAAATATAGCAATCAAATTTACCAAATACTCACTTCATTTCAAAGATCACAGACATAGTCTTCACACACCCCATTAAAGGAATTTATATTCTCATTAAGGTTTGCTTATTTGTAAAAGATGAGATTATCAAACATAAAATATGAAAAGTTCCCTTACATTTTCATTGGATGAAGCAAACCCCTCTATCATTATATATAAGCTCTACTTTTATAAAATTACCAGAAAAAACTATAAGAACTCCAAAAACTCTTGAATTTTATACAAATTTGATTAAATAGATGAATTTCAAGCATATAAAATCATTTAATCTGCTAGATATCTGGAGGTTGAGAATTTTAATCTACTAATTAATCATGAAAGTCTTCAAGAATATCTTGTTCCCTGAATGATGGATTTATCACCCTTTATATATAGCTCCTGTGATTTGATGATAATATAAAATAAGAGGCTAAAATGTTTATTCCATGCTACACACTAATAACTTAAAAGATTGATCTTTTTTGATTTTATATTGTTATTTTCACAACTAATAAAGCCACCCAATTTTCCATGACATTGTTACACAGAGGGCCGAATTCAAATGGTGAATATTTCTGTAAAATTGAAATTTCATCCTATTTTACCCATGGTTAAATCTCATATATAAAAAAATTGATAAAAATACTCATTAATTAAAAATAAAATCACTCGGAAGACTTATAAAGATAAAATTTAAATTCTACAGGTTATGTAAGACAAGGAGTTTGAAGGTTTTCTTAGATAGATAGGAATGAGTTTCATTCCATTTTTCAAAAACACCACTTAGTGAATATGAGGTATGTGCTTTGAGTACTTATTTTTTAGACTAAATTTAAAATAATATTCCACAAAAACAGGTATCCTAGTTCTGTATAGATTTTTTATGTGTGATACAAAGCTTCTTGGCACTTAAGTCCCATGAATTCATTCAATTTTTTTAAAATATAAATAGTTAAAAATTTATTCTGTGTTGTTATTCAATTAATAATTAATTATTTTTTAATATGAAATGTGAAATATCTCAATGAAGGGTCCTATGATACAAAGGAGATTATTAAATTATGAATATAATTGATATTTCTTTCCCAATCTTGAATCATGATTGGATAAGAAGTCTTTTCATTGAAAGAGAAAATTCCATATCTTTCAAAGGTGAGTAATTAAACATGAAAAATTGAAGAATTAAAGTGATGTGTGAGATTGGTAGCTACATTTATAATATAAGACCTTTGAATTTTTTAATTTGGGTATCACTATAGTTCTTAGAACTGGAATAATATGACTTGAAACTTTTTTCAGCTCCCTTACAACAATGATGTTTGATATCTCCAAGTTAACTCAGCATCAAATAAATGAATATCTTCATGTTCATCTTCATTTTAAGTTTTCATTTAATTAGGTCACACACACATATTTATCTCCAAATCAATTTATAATTTACTTTATTACCATCTCAGATTATAAATGCATTCTTAAACATGCTTTGCTTAAGTTATATATTGACTTATATATCCATATTCACTATAATTATAAATTAATTGGCTTATTAAATTTAGCCCAAGTTTTCATACTATCACTGGGGGAATGAAGAAGGGAAAGTAATAGAAATTATTTATATGGAGTTCACTACATATCTGAAACATAACTAAAAGTCCAATGTATATTTAATTCAGGGATATATCAATATTAATATCGTAATCCCTTTAGAGATCTAATAATATGATGAATAATTATGAAAAAAGCTACCCTAAAACCTTATTTTTGAAGTTTAAATTATATCTTCCTTGCGATATATTTTTTTATTAGTTATTAATATACTAAATAAGAAATATTAAATAGATATTTAGATAAATATGGTCATAGACATACCAATTTATTCATCAAATGTTACTTTGAACAATATTACTCTTTTATCAATTACTTAACTGAAGGTTTTATACACATTAAAATACATCTTCAATAATATATCATAAGAAATGAGTCGTTCATTCCCCACTTTGTTTGTATAAGCTCAGCTGATTTAATAAAGATATGTTTTCATAAAATATGATATATATTCCAACCATCAATATGAGCTCGGGAGTATTACTGCTATTATGAAATGCATGATAATGGATGAAAGAACTTTACAGAACAGCTATTATCCAAAAAATATTCCTTGTCCCAGATTTTTTCGACTGATGAATATTTTACTTACTTTTATTCAAGATTTAAAGATAATAATTAGGTCATACCCCACTTAGCCCCTTTGTAAGTATGAAAAGGAAATTAATAGGAGAATTTTTCTCATTTAGTATCTCTTTTGTATTTGGGATAGGCACTTCCTATACTTGAAAATTTTAACAGGGATATACTGAATCTTCACACTTTTTTCATTTAATGGGAAAATTAAGGTTTAGTATTTGGAAATTCCTTTTGGATTTACATGAAAATTCACACTCTTAAATATTAAATTTCTGAAACTATTTCTCTGTGAACAGTAAATATTCATTTGGAAGTATATCAGAGGAAATTTGGTCCTTTTAGATCTATTTAATTGGCACTTTTTAATCTGTTCAAGTAAAATAAGGAAACAAATCAATTGAAGAAATAAATAGTGGCTTTTTAAATTTCCATAAATAGTTGAATTTAAATACCTGTATTTAAATCTAGCTTCTAAACAGAAAGAAATTGGAACCCATGCTCCTCTGTATAGTATGCAAGTGATAAAAAAGACTCAAATAGATGTGTCATATTCTTGTTTTGAAAAATGAAATGATTTCAATTTCTTTGAAAAGGCCCCCACTGAAATAATAGTAGTATTTTACCATGAAAAGTTTGTTTTTTATTCATATTTGTATTGAAAATCCATAAAATATTTTGTAATGGAAACCACAGTCTACCTGGCCCATGGTAAATGAAGTTTTCTTCTCACCCAGGTTAATTTTTAAATTTTGCAAGCCAACACTTATAAAGCTTGAAATTGAATTTCAACAGAAAAATGAACAATATTTTAAAGGGAATGCAAAATAAGTTTTTCCTTCAATATAAAATGAATTTCAAAATATTAATTTATGTGCGAAGTTTGGAGTCTCAGGTATATGATATTATATTTAAAAAATATAATATCAGGCTTTATGTGTTCTGAAGGAATGCATTTAGTTTCTACTAAGGTCACTACTTAGACAGTTTCAAAAAAGAATATAGGTAAAAAGGAATTCTACTTTCCATATATAATTTTTAAAAGTAAGCTATTTCTTATGAGATAGAAAGATTTTTGTATCCAAATATTGGTTTAAATTACTTTGGAGATAGTTGTTATAGATGAATATTCAATAATTATGTTCTTTTTTTTGGCATGTTACTTTTTATTTCTGCTTTATTTAACTTGAACTAAATAAATTTACTACCCCTGTGTATGAATATACTTAGCTATCAGTCATTCAAATTTAATTAGGATTCAAAAAAGACAAATTACCATTGATAATTCAAAATTCTTATAGCTACTTTGATAAAATATTTTATTTATTTCTCCTGAGGGAAAATTGACAGGTTCATAGTTCAACATAAATACTTAGATTTTGTTTAATTTTTGATCGAGAGAAAGATAAACTGATCATTGATTTTTCTGTTGCATAAAGAAATAAATTTATTGTGGAAAGATAGCTTCTATCATCTCTTTTGAAATTCCTTTTCTTCCTTCAGAAGCCTAGAAATGATTCAATTTTGTATTCCTGTACATCATTGCACTCTCCGGATGTCCCATGAGTGCAAATATAGTAATAGGTCCTTCAAACACTATTGTATGACTCTATCATATATTTATGTGAAGAACAGCAGAAATGTTTTCGTTTACCCCTTTGAAAATTTCTAGTTGATGCTTTCTTTAATAATATCATGTAAAAAAGATATTTTAATGTCCCAAAATGAAACTAATTCTTAAACCACTTGTAATTGATGAATTATTTGTTACCGTACATAATTTCACCCCTGGAAAATCCTTGGAGCTAAAATACCTTTTTAGGTCTTTCGAAAGCTAATATGGATAAATCATTTTTGTTTGTGGAGACTCAAATTGATAGTTCCTTAGGATTAATTTAAAATTTGAAACTACTTATTTTTAGAAATAATTTATTCTTAAAACCTCCTTATGGTTTCAAATAAAAAAATCTTTAGGCACCTAGACATGATGAAAGATTTATGTGCAAATTGTAAAATATAGTATATAAAAATATTCTTAACATAAATTTATAATATAATTTCCCTGATATTAGTTGAACTATTCAAATACCCAATCTCAATAAGAGTGAAATTTTCATCATTCTTATGTTAGTGAGTTTATTTTCAAGTCAATAATCATTTAAAAACTTGTCACAGAGACTCCTGCCACACTGAGACAAAATGAAAGCTTTCTTAAAGACTATTAAGCAAGGTGAAAGCCTGGTTGATACTGGCAGGTTTTACATCAAATTCTACCAATGTGAAAGAGATGAATACTCATCACTCAATACAGGTGTTCAAACTTTCTTTCTAATATCATATTTTGCAATATGCAGGAATTTGATTAGCTATAAGGGAAGTTGGGAAGTGGAAACAGTGAGATCAATTCTCACAATCAGTGCCAACATCATATGTGTATGTTAGTGCAAGGGTAATGAACCTTTCTGATTACCGAGAAAAACAAGATTTAGCTCGAATACATTCCAAATTATAGTATAGAATTCATTTAACTGGGTAAATTCCCAAGTTTACTTTATTGACTACCAATAAAATGACGAAATCCTCATCTAAAGTGGCTTTTACCACAGAAATATTCGATAAAAAGCCTCCTATTCGACAGCTGAAGCCACCTACCTGGATCAAATTCCTGTGTAAATATAGGGTCCAGCTTGAAATTTACGGAGGACTAATGAATATGAAATAGGGTAAAATTTATAGGAATTCTAGAATACCAAAGTAATACATAAATTAATCATAGTATGAAACTAAAATATTTTTATGAATAGCTACCGTAACTGATTACTTCCGATTTTCTTTCTTTTGATAACTCTAGCTAATTTTCAATGATTTTGAAATCAAAGTTTCTGTATTAAAAGTTTTAATTCCCAGTTGTGAAATTAGATGCAACACAGAAAAAAATATCATTATAAATCTCTATTTATATTTCCACCTCTCATTTCTTTCATAAATTCCTTTTAAACTGGTCTGTGAGAGTTTTTAGAATTTGAATATTTAACAGTTAACTTGACCCTTACTTTTTTGTTCTTGGCTTCAACCAAACAAATTTCATTGATAAGATGAATTAAACAAAAATGATCAATTATCAACCAACCATTTAATCAGATGTAATAATTAGATACATAGATATTTTTTCAGGAAAATTATCCAATGAGAATATTCTTATTTTCTTCTGTATCTTTCTAAATAAGCTTATAAAGAGTTTTAGAAAAATTGATTTTGAAAAATGTAAGTCAGTATTTCCTAGCAGGTAGAAAAAAGTCACTTGTTTGCAGGACAGTAACCATTCCAAATAAGATTTCATAGCTTTGAATACATGAAAAATTGCTGCAGGGCCTTGGAAATTGTGTAATGATGTATTTTTTAACATAATTACACCCCAAGGATAGCTTGAGAAGTCAAACACTCCTGAATGAGTCCATTGCTTATTTTTAGGCAGAGCCACAGAGATACCTTCTGTAAGGTTTTTGAAAGTTTTCAATTAATTATCTTCATAGTAAATTTAATTTAATGGGAAAATCCAATTACTCTAAATTAAATTACAGGCTTCAGCCACTTGCAAAGAGTGAAATAATATATTTCTGTGCATATTTGCACTCCCCGAAAATCCTGAGAGGTAAAATACTTTTATAGGCTCTTCAAAAACTTCTTTATGGCTCCTTTATTTACTTACAGGACAAAAAACAGAAATAATTGATTTAAAGTGGTAAAAAAGTTTCAATTGATTATATTCATGCTTAATTGCATATCATAAGAAGTTCCAATACCTTTCAAGTGAATTTTATGATGCAGCCACTTGCAAATGGTGCAATTATTCATTTCTGTACATAATTTCAGTGCCATAAAATACTGAGAGATTGAATACACTAATAGGCCCTTAAAAATGTGTATTTCTCCATCATTAATTAATGAGAAGAGCCACAGAGACAATATGTGTAAGCTGTTTGAAAATTTAAAGTTAATCATCTTTGTGAATAGATCCATTTTAAGTGTAACTCCAATGAAGTTAACAAGATAAGCTAAATTTTTTTCAGGATTAATATCCAATGAGTATAATATCATTTTCACCCATCTCCTTCTCAATTGGTTTTTCCAAACTTGTTGAAAATTGCAAAGAATTTTTTACTAACAGGTAGATATAGTTTACTGCCTTGTGGGTTAGTAGCCATTATGAATAAGCTCTAATAGATGTGAATACATAAGATTTTAATTCAGGGCCTTAAGAATCGTGTAATTGCCTATACCCATACATAATTGCACCGCCAGGACAGCCTGAGAGGTCAACTACTTCCATAGAATTTTCAAAAACCCCTGCATGGTTCCCTTACTTATTAAATGCCAGAACCAAATTAATGAAGGGTTTTTGACAGCTTAAAATCAATCTTATTCATGATTAATATCATTTAATAATAAGCTACAATGGTTTAAATGAAATTTGAGTCTGCAGCTTCTTGGAATTGGTGCAATAATATATGCCATACATAATTTCATTCCCAGAACAGCCTGAGTGGGTAAATAATTCTAGGGATCTTCAAAAACTTCTGTATGGTTCCATTCTTTGTTTAAAGGAAGAACAAAAGAAATAATTTCTGTGAGTTTTTTGAAAGTTTAAAACTAATCTTCTTCATTATTAATATTACTTCATAAGAATCTCACAGGGGCTCTTGGGAAAAACAAGAGTGCGCTGGAACTAAGTAATTAGGTAGCTCACTTGGAAGAATAAAAAGAATTAAAGAAATAAGAAATAATATATTTTTTTAATAAAAAGAATGCAAGTAAATTATGAGGTGCAATAACAAGGGAATACAATGGCAAAAGAGCCAACCAAGTAAGTCCTTTATTACTGTTTCAACTTAATAATATCATTATTCAATATCAAGATGAAATGAAATCCAGTAGATTAACTAAATAGGGGTAAAACCTCCCAGTGTTAAAAGAGTCGCCAGTATATGTGAAATGTTAAAAGCTTTATCCCTGAAGGTTGAAAAACCAGCTGTATTGAATGATTTGGAAATATACCTATGCCAAATTGGGAAATGGAAAGTGTGTATTGTAAATAACCACAGTGGTTGAATTGAATTTACCATAGGGGCCAATGCCATATAGATTTATTTTGAATACAGCCTGTATGGATGAATTAAATTTTTCAAGAGTGAGATGAAGTTTTTATGATTTGAGAATTGATTTGGTAACTTCATCCTCAATATCTCTTGAAAATACTTGCCACTATTCCCTTGGGGGGAATACTGCATAATCAAATTTCCCAGAACCTGAAAGGGGCCAAGTAATGGATGTACTTGAATGACCTTCTTGAAGTACTGCTCCCTACACCCATAAATGATAACTTGAAGTCATGGAATCCTATCTTAAAAAGACGGGGATTGAAGATGTGTGACTCATTTTAAATGAAATAATTGGGTCTTGAAAGTTTTAACATTGATTTTCTTAAAGAAAATGATGCATAATGGTATACAATACCATATAAGGAAATTGCTGAGATTAATAAGTGGTATGGTTAAAATCCAGGGAAGGTGCATCTGTCCTTGGAGTGATTTTGGCCAGAATGATGGTTAGTGGCCCTTTGGTGACTTGCAGGGGCCACTTCTTGACGATTGGGGTGTATGGTAGAGTTTATTACAAAAATTGGATGAGCTGGGCCCAACTGTGGTTAAGACCATAGGAGTTGGTCTATATCCTCATTGGATTTAGTCCAAAAATGGGGCTAAAGAGGTCCAAGGATCCCTGTATGTGGCCCATAGAGGTCATAGGGGGCTCAAATGACCAGATAACCCTTAGTAAATGGGGTCAGGCCAAAGGGGCTGGTGGTGGTTAAAAGGTCCATTGGGACTGGGACAATGGTGAGACCCCCAAGGGGTTAAAATCCAGGAAAATGGACCAAAGTGAGGTGAGTATGGTCAAAAAGTGATAAATGTGGAAAATTGGCCACAGTGTGGTTATGACACAGAACTTCCATAATCCATTCATGGGGGATTATGCCCATGGTTTTGAAAAAGAATATCCCATTACTTTATAAAGGATTTCATTCTTAAGACACTTGTAAATGGTTGAACTATGTATTCCCATGCATAATTTAAGCCCTAGAAAAGCCTGAGAGTTTCAATACACTAATAGGATCTTCAAGAACTTGTATATTTCACCCTTATGTATTTATTTAAAGAACCACAGAAGCCATTTATGTGAGTTTTTTGGAAATGCACAATTAATTTTCTTTATGATTATTTTCATATAATGAGAGTCTTCAATTAATTTTGAGTGAAATTCATTCTGAAGGAACTTAGGAATGGTGCAATTATGTATGCTTATAAGTAATTGCACTCCCATAATAGCCTGAGACCTCTGATAAATTAATATAGACTTAAAACACTTATTGATAGGTTGATTCTTATTGAAGGTACAGAGACATATCAATTGTATATGAATATAGCTTGTAAATTTAAATTAAATCCCTTATATGAATAATCCATGCTATAAAGCTCCCATTCCATTTCAAGACAGAGCTTAATTTCTCAGAAACCATAAGTAATAGAATTGTTTCTTTTCATACAGTATTTCACCTCAGTTAATTATAAGATATTAGATATAAATAATTCACCTATGATTCTGTTCTTTGTGTCAGGTTTACTCTATGATATAGCTCAGAGGTGATGATAATGAGCTATAACTGTGAGTGTGACACAATTGTAATAGTTAAAGATAACTCACAAGATGGTAAAAGGGATATAATAATGAATATTAGTGATGGTGAGTACTACTGATAGCCCTGGGGGAAGTGTTTATCTGTTGGTTTGAGATAATGAACCCTACAATAATTGATTCTTATAGCTATACCTGTTATATTATAGAGGTACAAACTATTAAGAAGCTATATCATGTAAGAATACTAAGAACAGGATGTTGGATTTTCTTTTTGGTGAGTAAAAAGCTCTTTTTACCTTGTTCTGGGGTAGTGGGAGGTTTCTTACCTCTTCACACAACCATATTGTGAAGCCTTTCACTACTGTGGGCTGGGTTGTGGCTCTATGCACTAAATATAGACTGGTATTAGGTGATGATGTGGCTTTAGAGACACAACCCTACATTTTTATGCTATACAGAGTAAAGTTTCTCACCAATAGAGTTTACAGATATGTTCTGGCTCTTCTAACACATTAGAAACTGTAAAGAACATACCTTTATAGCTCTCATTGGTCAGGTTATGATAAATTAAATAATAAAAATAATTGAATTCAATTGATGAGCTTTTATATAAATTATATGGACATCTGTCCCACAGTAAGATTCACACTGGCTAGTGTGGAATTATAATATTTGTAAGTCTTCAATATAGAGAGCTCAAAAGTGGCTCATTTTGTAGCTGTTGATATTCTCTACACAATGTTTACTAATTTAGTATAGCTAGAAGTAAATATGGCAAAGATATACTAATTTCAAATTTTATTATCAATTTGAGGATTTGTTATGAATCCTGTATTGAGCTTGTTTTCTCAATAGCATTTTTTTCTAAAAGAGTTTTGAGGGAATGGATAGAACAGTCAAAAATACCTGACTGTGTCCTTTCCAAAAAAGAACCCACTTTAGGTATCTCACACTAAAATTGTAGGAGTTAGATGAGGGGTTAATATTTTGTTCACCCTTATTTGGATTATTTTTGGTCACAAACTCTGTAGTTTTGATACTAGCTTAATTTGGATAGTACCATTAGATAGCCCTTATTGAGAGAATCAATTTGACACCCATTTGATGGTGTTCTGTCTCTTTCTCTGGAATTCAGATGAGAGGTGAAAAATAAGGTTTATGATCAGCAATAGCTCTGAGCTGGATAACTCTGTAATTACTTGTACTATGGCTCTTAGAGTTTTATCTTTGAGAAGAGGTGACTTTAATATTTAATTTGATACCCTTTATGAGTATTTTTTTGTCTCAGTTCACTTTTTTTGGGAATTTTTTCTCTACCATTGGTTTATGGTATTTTGGTATCATGCTTGTGCTCTTGTCTTGAGTCACAGGATGAAACTTTGGTTAAATTATGTGTTTTTATTTCTATAGCCAAAATTAACTTCTATCAAGTCAAATAGACATAATATTCCCTCTGGTGCCTAAAAGATGAGAAATAAGGAAAAGAAATTCCTTTGTATTCAAAGGAGATCTCATAGCCTTTACACAGTATTTGTTCCTGCTTGTTCTCATCATAGCCATTTTGAAGCTTCTAAATGAAAGGTTGATGTATGTTTACACCAATTCATATTCTATTGTAAAAATAAGGCAGATTCATATTAAAAGTGAGTTAAGTATGAAGAAAATATCATTATTTTGTGGAAAGCATCCCTTCTAAGAGACACTTTTTACTCCAGATTGATGCCAACATGTTTGAGGGGTGTAGAAATTGGAACATTATGTATATTAATAGATAATGTAACCAAATCACATTCTTAGAGCTCATATGGTGAAAGATGTCCTTTCACTGATATTTTGAGTAACCATTGTATTTTTGAATTCATCATTCCACCCAAACAAATCCTGTTGAATTAAATAAGTACGCACTCCTTATTTATTGTTTCCAAATTTTTTTAGATGTCTCAAAGTTGAAAACCTTCCCTTTTGAAGTTAGAATATTTTATTTTGGCTTAATTAATCTTGGAACTTTAAAACAATGTAATTTGAAATTACCATTTGGAATAACACATAGAAACTTCCACTGTCTAAATTAAGATCTATTTTCAAAAAAATAAATGCCAGTATTTTAGAATCTGTTTATACATCACAGTAATATCCATGATCTTTTGGTTTGAATTTCATTTTTAAATGAGAAAAATATAGATACAAAGGAATTTTTCACAGTTAAAACACATTAATGATTGTTGAAAATGTTTCAAAGTCTGAATATTGATTTTTTCCATCATGTGCCTTCCTAATGTCTGCTTTTTTGACAGAGATAAAGTGCAAAAGTTTCTTGATAATAGTTGGTCGTTTTCTGTTGAGTTTAGGTACTTTCCTATGTAAAACACATAACTTATCATAGATATGCATTTTTACTGGTGATAAAAATTGACCAATATGAAATGTTTCTTGACCAATTGTGGGTAAGGCCAAGCTAAATTAAACTGGGCATAAAAAACATAAGAATAAAAGAAGAATGATATCTTGTATCAATATTGTCACATTTCTTCCCTTTGAAATAAGTAAAGATTTCTTCTTAATGCAATTCAAAACTATTTATACAAATGAAAATTCAATTTCCTTCATTTAATGTGAAAAAATCTAGAAGTTATTATAAATGAAGACAATTTCATAGACAGAAATACAGATGACCTGTTTTATTTGACATTATTATTAAAAGAGGCTCTCAAGAGTTATCTTGGATAATTTTATTTTATTGAGATTTTTTTAGTTCAAAGGTAAGAAGTTATTTTTTCATTAATGAAATAATTCAAAAGTATTTCATTGAGGAATTTGATATTCAAATTGAATTTGAAAAAGAAGGGAAATCGAATTTTGCTTTTAAAACACTATTTTTGATTCAATATTGAATCTATTTGTAAATTAGAAAGGAATTAATAATTGGAGGTGCTTGGAAAGCTTATCAAATTTTTATCATGTGCCATAGGGAAATTGACTTGTTAATTCTCTGGAATTATTTCTTTATTAAAAAATAAAAGTTGATAAACATAATTTGATATATCTATTTGAAATTTCTTATTTTGTTCTGGGAAAACAAAATAAAGACATCTTGCATGCATTACATATTTGTAAATAAGCTGAGAATCAAATGTGAGCCAAGCCCTATAGAAAGTCAATATTTACTGGGTATTGGTAAGTCCACAAAAGAATTCTGGTAAAAACAGGTAACCTATTACTTATTTTTACTAAAAATGAATGTTTTTTTGCAATAAATTGGTAAAAACACCTAAGGGGAGCCCTGAGCCCGTTTTTAGTTAACAATGAAACACAAAAAAACCTGTATTGGGACAAAACCTCCCAAGAACCACCAAGAAGAGGTTTTTTTCCCCACCAAAACCCTCTAACCCAATTGTTTCAGTTTTTTTTTTTGCACATACCCCCCAAAAAAAGACCAAAAACCAAAATAATCCACATTATCCCCCCAAAAAAATTTTTCTTTTTTTGAAACACAGCAGTACCAAAGCAATTTTGCAAATCTTGTCACACTCTTTTCCTTTTTTTCCCCAATGACTAAATTTTCCTTCACAACAACCTGCTTCCAAGCCTCTAAAGTTCCAATTTTTTCCCTTCCCTCAACTATTAATCCCACATTTCAACCACTTCACCCCACTTTTATCCACTTCTTTTCATTTTCACACCTTTTATCACTTCTTTTTCACATTTCAAAAGGCTCTTTCATCATTCAAAATCCACAAATTCCCCTATTTATTAAATTTGTACATATTTTTCACTCAATAATGCTTCAACACCCCACTGAAGGTGAACTTCAGACCCTTGAGCTTCTTTGGCAGCATGTGAATAATGTTGCCAGGGCTCAGGGGTATGCTGTGTCCACCTTGAGGTCCAATATGGCCCACAACCAAATTGAAATAGGTTGTGACAGGTCTGGGACCCCAAATACCCACAAAAACTCCTCCAAAAAAGTCACTTCAAGAAATATTGACTGTCCATTTAGACTATATTCCAGAAAACATGCCAAGAGTACCACTTGGACTCTTAAAGTAAAAAATCCTGAACACAGCCATGATGCAACTAAAAAGATTATGGCATATCCAGCTTTCATAAAATTCAATTATCAAGAAACATCCCAAATTTCTCAAATGTCTGAATCACTGCTCATGCCAAGGCAAATTGAGGCCCAATTATGCAGTAAGAGGGAGTCTGACAGGCCTTTAATCCTTCAAGACCTTTACAACCAAGTAAAGAAAATAAAGAAAGACAAAATGCCAGGCATCAGGCCCATTGATGCTCTTATTGAAGCCCTCAAAGAGGAAAAATCTGTGTTGTTCTCTGCAAGGGATTCTGAGGGACACATTACCTCCTTGTTTTTCACTCACCTGCTTGCCATAAAGCTCCTTCATGGCTTTCCTCATGTGATTTTCATGGATTTTACTTTCAAAATCAATAAGTACAAAATGTCCCTTTTTAATTTTTTGCTTCAGCTCAACCAATAAGAACTTTTCTGGGGCTTTGTGTTTGATGAAGAATTAAGCTTGATCCCCATATACTTGGGCATTGAATCAATACATAAACAAATTACTAAACAACACCAATATTGTTGCCCCTTGAGTCATTTTTATTGACAGAGATTTGGCCTTGCAAAGTTTTCTCAAGAAGCTCTTATCAGACCCAAAAGTCATGTTATGCATTTGGCACATCAATAAAGATGTATCTTCTCATTGCATGAAGAAAATTGGTCATGGAGCTGATTTTGAAATTTTTATGGGCCTTTGGAATCAATTGAGATAATTTTATGTTTCACTTTCATTCTTATTATTGATTTTATCAATGAATTTGCTATTAATTTCTCAGTTTATGTATTCATTAACTGAAAAATCTTTCAAAGACAGCTGGAAGAAACTTCCAAAGCAAGTAAAAAATCCTGCAGTCTTGCAATATTTGTAAGATACCTGGCTTCCTCTAAAGGATTATTATGTGCCAGCCTGGACCAACCACCATTTCCACCTCAAGAGTTGGAGGTGCCCATTCCATGCTTAAACTTTGGCTCCAAAATTCCACTGGTACTCTCCCAGAGGTAGTGAGGGCTCTCCAAATGGCTTTCAGAAAACAATTTATTGAAATAATCAACAGAATATCCAAAGAAATGATTTTCCATGTCAAGAATTTTTCTCCACACATCTGTTCCCTCAATTTAAAGGTGTCTCATTATGCCCTTCAGATGGCCTTTGACAATTTCAAAACCAAATTTCCCCCCAATGAAAAATGAACCAACAAATACAACAATTATAAAGGGATTCCTTGCAAGAAAAAGAGCCAAAGGCTCCAGATATCAGAATTACATCCTCATTGAAATTTGAATTTACCTGTGAGAATTCTTTGATCATCAAATTCTTAGTTTTTTTCTTATCAACTGTTTTTCTTTGTCATATTCTTCTCAGACTGGTTACCAAGGTGATGATTAAAGTTTTCATAAAGAAAGAAAGAATAAAGCTAAAATAATATTTGAGGATATTGGGGAAGACAATTTTCAAAGACCAATTACAGAAATCACCCCAATGCCTCAAAATTTTCAAGATGTTTTTACTGGAAAAGTCCCATTTAATAAAAATACCAAGAGTCAAGAGAATGCTCAATATTATGAAGACCCACTAGAATGCAAGAATATCTATGGGAGACCTCAAGGAGCCAATAATAAAAAAAAGAGAACCCGCAAGATTTGAAATTATTGAAATTAAATCCAAGCAAGGAGAAAGACCCCTATCAAAAGTTACCGGCACAACAACATCAAGATCACAGTTGATTGCACCCTCTCCAATTATGGAAGTGTATTAATATGAAGATTCTGAGGCCTCATTATCAAAATCAATAAGTTCATCAGATTCACTACCCTCAGAGACTGAATTGAATGAATATGGAAGATCAGGAGTCACCCTTAGAAGGTGCCGAAAATTGGCAATGGGTAGCAAAACCTCACAAAGAAAGTCCCAAAAGCCTTCCACAAGTCTGAAGATATATGATGCAATTGACTTGAACTGTGAGAATTTCCAAAGGAATTATCACATAAGTGATTAATTCTCCAAGCTCTTTGTGAGTTTCTGGTTCATTTTAATGCATATTTTTTGTTTCTTTGAATATTTATTCATCTTTTTGACCTAACTTTATCAGGTACCTGGCTCAGAAAACTTTCCCAAGTTTATATTGAAATACACCTTCAAGCCCATCAATTTCCAGGGTGATGGAAACTGTGGCTACAGAACAGTATCCCACTACATTTACAAGACTAAAAATCAATGGGCTGATTTCAGAGGTGACTTGGATTAAGAAATTAAAAAAGATAAAGACCTTTATGAAGCCATGAGAACTTTGATTCCATCAGTATCCTCTTATTTGGACAGAATTGAGTGGTATGAAGATGTTGGCCAGGCTCCAAAGAGCAAGTGAATTTCCATGCCTGATATGGGGGATCCAATTTCAAATAAGTATCAAAGACCTGTTTTCTTTTATTCCCCAGTCCAATCTTTCTATTTTTCCCCTTATTTCTGTCCTCCAAATGATAATTCATGCATTTGAATCTGCTTCTTGGATAGCTTTTCTCATTTTGTTCCATTGGATACCATAATTTATAAATTTTATCCAGTCCCCCATTACTGTGAATTAGAAATTCAATCCGCAACCACAAGCCCTGGGCTAGGAATATGAATTTAAGAAACACAGGATGTCATATTTGTCCAATCTTCTTCCCCCCCACAGAAAAAACCAGCTATTTTGGAGTTTCATTCAGATTGATTTATTTTTGTATATAAAATTTATTCCAATTATCCCCCTCCTCAGTCCTATTTATTGCTCAAATCAAACCTCAGTCTCATTCTTTATTAAACATGTGGCATGTTTTTACTGAAAATGGTCATGTTAAAAACATGAAAAATACCCTTTTTGTGCATTTTCTTGTCCCACAAAAAAAATTCCCCAAAATTATGGATTCTAGTTTTTAATTGTAAATATTGAACCCTTTATTTTAAAAAAAAATGAAAGACATTCATAAGTGGAAATATTTTCAATTAATTTTTTTATAAAAATATGCCATTTTGTCAAATTGGCCAAATTTTAGAAATTCGGCAAAAAAAATTGCAAAAATTTGGGGATATTACCATTCCATGTCAGAAAAAACTAGGAAAAAAATTAAAAAAACCTCAAAACTGTGCCTGAGAATTTTTTTTTTAAAAAAAATAGGTCACTTATGTGTTTTGGACCTAAGTTGGTAAAAACATGTAAGGGCTTACATGTGTTCACCAACACCCTATTAACTTGATAATGAGAATATGGAAATATATGATATAAATTGGTATTACAATAGAAAGTAGTTAAGGTAATATCAATTGAATATCTGAACATTTCAGGGGAATAATGACTTCTATTGAAATAATTATATCTGATCAAAAATTTATTTTAATCTGATGATGAGAAAACTAATTTTAAAATGTTCATGTGCTAAAAAAAATTTCTTTCCAAAAACATTTAATTTTAGATATGGCTTGGATAATTCAAATCTAAAAAGGGAGATACTGTGAGGGAGTTGAAATAAATTCCCTGTTGTTTTCTGTAGTGTACTGGAATCAAAAATATCTAAAAAAATTTAGCTTTATTTGACACTGATTCTGTAAACAAAAATTTGAATAATGTGTAGTATGTTGGGACACTAAGATCAAATTTTTCTTAGAAGAGAGTGTCATTCTTCAATGACCTTCATTATGCTTACACAAGGTAGCTTGGTTTATTAACTAAAAATAATAATAGAATATATGTTTTCAGCTTTTTTTTGAATATATTACTCAGCTTGTTTGATCCTGGATATCCTTTCAGCTGAATTGGAATATACTTCCTCAGTTTTAAATGGCTTAAATATCTCAGAAAATCTGAGATTATCTTCTTCATTCGAAGAGGACCAAAAGTTTTAAATTAAATTAGACCTAATTAGTACAATTGGCTCTTAGTTTAATTATAAACCTTCCAAATTTATTTCAAATTCATTTTTTTGGAAGATAAATCTGGATCCTGATTTTAATGAATGAAGGCCATCTTCAGTGGCTTGAAAAGAATGCTTAAGAATATTGAAAAATTGTTTTCATGAATATAAAAAATAAGTAAAGGGAAAAATATTTTCTATAAAAATTCAGATGACCATAGAATTCATTATGAGTGATCATCTGTAATATCACTACAATTATTCTATAAATATAGAAATTTCTGAAGTCTCTTATAAAAAACTGCTTTTTTCAACGATTGCGTTTGTAAATTATTTACTATACTTCTTAAAAGAAAGAAGCTGACCATTTCAAAATAACACATTTAAAATTGAAACCCCCACTATTAACATTATGTGTCTTGAACTTTCCAAACCCCGCATTCCAAATCCCATATTTTTTTTAAAAAACCTTGAGTTTAATCTCTGTGTTTTTATGAATCCCACAGAGAATTAGTCAAAGTGTTTGTGGTACTAAAAACCTATGTTTTTGGTACCTAAATCACATGTCTGTTTTTCCAAATCCTCTCAGATGTTTTCATTTACTTTAGCTTATAAAGGATTAGATAATATAATTCTTTCAAAATATATCTTTCCCTTTACTCACTTTCAATAATTTGTAAAAAAGCAATGAATAATTATTTATTTAACACTCAGGCTCCTCACATCACATACAAGATTTGTAATTCAACTCTGATTCTGGATCTGAATGAGACATCTGTATCTTAAATTCAATGAGTGAAGCCATTATATGAGACCATGTAGTTTCACGCTGGAACACTAAATACACACATATAGTGACTTGAAAGACTCATAATATGATTAGTTAAGAATTTTTATCTCAAACTAAACATTCTTTATTTGATAGATCTTTACATATAGATTAAGAAAAAACTATTTTCAAAAAAATTTCAACATTCAATCCGAATATCGATCAATCAATTTAGTCTTTTTTCTTGACTAGTATCAAATGGAAGTGTTTCATGATTGTATAAATATTGGATATCTTTTATAGTCACCCAAGGTGTCACTGTGATGTATAAGAATTTCATCACTACATGTTCACTGAATTACAAGAGAGAACCTATCTCATTTCCAGTTTTACAAAGGATGTTTGAGAGCTCTGACCTCATAAAACAGAAGGGGCTTCAAGGATTTATTAAATTAATAGATTGTAGCTTATTATATCTATAAAATAAACTAGATAAATATGACAAGGCCTATTTTCAGTGTCAAGGACAGTATGAGTAATTTTGAATAATGAAATAGGGGGATTGAACCTATGCCTCATTCACATTTCTGTTATCAGGAAATATGGAAGGTTGATATTTCAAGTCGGGCTTCTGGATTCTCTATTTCTCCATGCCCATACAGGCTTTAAAAATGATCCCAGAAGACCTGCAATGACTGGTGTATCTTTATTAAAAAGGTGCAAAAGTAGGCCTTAATGGCTGGTGAGACACTGGGACCCAGGTTACCAATATGTAACCAGACCCTTCGGGGAGATTGTTGTTTTTAATGGTTTTTGTACCTGATATGTCCCTTTCTCATGGCCATTTTTCATGAAAATACAAGATCCATTTCAAGAAAAAAAACACCATTTACAGCAGAGATTGGATCCCCCTAATGAAAATATAAATAGCAATTGGTTTGGTGGTAAAGATAATAAATGTTAATACATATGGCCTGTCATCTAAACAAAGAGTAAATTTTCTTAAATGCTGGCTTCACTTGTTCATTAAAGAATTGTTAATTCGGGAAAATGAAAAAAATTGAAATACATCCTGGTTATTATTATTTAAAAGACTAATTCATTATCATATATTCATCTTATGAAAACTCACAATATTTAGTCCCAGAATATCAAGGAATACAATCTCAAAATGAATAAATTGGAACTTTTAATTTTTTTTTTCTTCAAGATATTAAGTGCGGATAGAAAATGCAATTGGTATCTTTGGGGAATTCTGGTACTTACTCAGACAAATGAAAAATAAAATTCCAAAAGACAGGGGGTGGAGAATTTAGTGAAATGGAATGTGCCAAGTGCTTTTATACATAGCTTGTCTTCTCATCTAGGAGCTCAAGAGGTTAATATATATGAAGAGAAATATCCTCCATAATTACAGAGTATTTAGAAAATTTAAGGCTTCAAATAAGATACTAATATGTGGAAAAAATAAAGCCTTATACCTTGGAACTGTATAGTTAACAGTAAATTAATTTCAAATTAATAAAGAAATTTGATAATAAGATTTGAAATTAAGGTTGAAATAAAAACAATTGAAGATATAGTAAGACTTATAAATCTAGTGATAGTTTTTTTTTAGTATTTTTCATCTTTTTATCTCCTAGTATTTTGTATCAAAAATGAATTTCCCCTTAAGAAGATGAAATTTCCTTTGAATGCTTACCTAAATTACAGAATTCATGATTAATCTAAAGATAAAATACAAAAAGGGGGACTTATTAAATTTCATTTAGTTTAGGTGGTGGGTTCTAGGTCTGATAAATAATTCCATCTGTCTTTAAGATACATTCAAATATAACAGTTTGTTTTTAAAATTATAGTACAAATTTAAATTCAAGAGAAAGTAAGCCATGTATACAGAATGAGAAAATTGGCCTCATCTGACAGAAAGTGTTTTATTTGGGAAGTAAAGAGGGATATAGATTTGTTACAGGCTGGTAGCTAAAAAAGAAATAAAATCGATAAACAGAAGATTTAGAATGAATTTAAGCCACATATGCAAGCCAAAAGCTTTAAATCAAGTTCCCTAAATATCAATGTGCGGTAGATATTCTGAAACCTTCATTTTTAAGCTGGAAAACAAAATATTACTTTTTAATTAAGCTTCTTTGAATCTTAATAGATATTATTGACTACATATATGCTAGATCTTAGAATAGAACTTGCATTTATTCCATTTGAAGAAATATAATGAGTGAATAATATTCTTAATGAATTTCGTTTTTAAAGAAAAATGACTGAAAGGGGAAGCTATAAGAACTCAAGGGTATTTTACAAAGGTTCTAAAAATTATTGAATATTTATTTTTTAATTGAAATTTCATCTTTGATAATATGTATCAAACTTTAAATTTAATACATCCCCTTTGACCTTTCATGATAGAAATTGATTTCAATCAAAAATTAGACAGAAATTAATTAAAGTTTAATGAAGAAGTATTACCTTATTTCAATATCTTTTGAATATATATATATGTTGGCTATATTTTACAAGCTTGGTTAATTAGAAAAATATCAAATAAAAACTGGGGAAAATCTCCGATTTTCATCTCTGAGATTAACAATTTGGTTTTGTTACAATTTAAATCCATATATTTATTATTATCCTAGTATTTAGTGAGTAACTACTTCTGTATGTAAGCATAAATTTTACTCAATAAAATAGCTCATGGATTTATGTTACATTTTTCACATATGGGATGGTTTTCATTGAAGTCTATGTTTTATATGCCGCGTGTTATAGTTTTTTCCTGTAAGCCATATCAGATAATCTTGCTAAATTTAGGCAGGAAATCATTTGGGTCTAGAATAAGGTGAAATGATTTTATTTACTTCTTTTCATTTTTTTGTTATCATATTTAAATAAATTTAGTGGAAATACCCTCTTTACCAAGGATCTTTTAGCTCTGGTAGCTGAAATTTCCCCCTTCCCTCTCAAACCAGCTAAATCAAAAATTTGAAGTTTAATCAAACTGATTTAAATTTCCTTTTGTGTGGTATGCAATATTTATTGAGCTATATCCATCGCTTCATATTACTTATTTAGTTTTCTTGCTATATCATTTATTCCTAAATTTGGTTTTCGTGCTATATAAGTTCCTTTACTTATTTTGTAATTATTAAATTTATTATTGTGTAAATATATATCTAATTTATTAGAAAAAATCAAATTCATACATGTGCTTTGGGCTTAAATAATATTCGTTTTTCGTGATTAATTTAGAATTTCAATTGAAAAATAAGGATCTTACCTCCGAAATATGACAAAATTAGGAATCTCAAACAACCAAAAACCATTGAGAAATACAATATAATACTTTTTCTTACATAAATATTCCTAAAAGTAGTAGGAAGCCCAATTCACATGGATTGAAGTCTTAAAGGAATATTGATATGACCAAGATATTGGTAAGAACTAATGACTACCTCATTATGAAAAAAATATAATTCAACTTTTTACCTTTCAAATGATTGAATATTTCAGTGGACTTCAAATATATAGGCGGGACAGGTATTTTCTTCTATTTTATTTTGTTTCTAAGAATATATTTATAATTTTGAGTTGAATTTTACTGGATCTTAAAGGTACTAGTAGCTCTAAATAATTGAAAAAGAAGAACTTAGCTAGCTTCATGAACTCTTTATAGACTATGTTTGCTTAGATTATATCTCCAGCTTATTTAAATGATTAAAAAATGTATTATAATCAGCTTTTTACCATTATTTTTAAATTGATTCTTGAATGATTAATATTTGGTTCAGACTTATATGAAATAAGAAGCATATGTGGGATGTAAATGAGTTGGGAGTAGGGCTGAATTGATAGAAATATAAATTCACAGACATTTTAACTTTCCTTGAAGATATAACAAACAGTATTTTCCAGATTTTACACTCTGAATACTTAATATAACACATATAGTTAAACTTCTTTTATTGTACTAAAAATAATATTTGTTGATATCCCCTTTCAAAAATTCAAAAATTCCAATGGAAGAAACTTATTTTATAGCAAATATTCATGCCATTTTCATAAATGTTTGTGATATTGGGTGAGTTGAAGCCATTAAAATTTTGGGAGGATATTCTTTTGCATGATTTGATTTTTTTGAACCTACAGGGAGTCATTTAAGATTTAATAATATCTCTTCATCTCTCCTTTCCCATGATACAAGCCAATCCTTTCAGCTTATTGTTTTCTCAAAATCACTTGAAATATTTTAAAAGACTCTAAGAATGTGAGTGTTTTACTCCTCAACTCTTGATATTAAGCAAAACCTCAAAAACTAAAGTTTCAAAGCTAAGTAAAATTTAGCGTTTTACTTTTCAATAGCCCTCCCAACACCTTTTATGTTTTGGACTTATATTTTCGATATTTTTTGTTTAAAGAAATGGAAGTCAAAAAGGTCATAATACAAAGATAATAAATTGAAAAAGAAAATTGTACTCAAAATGATGACAGTAAAATACAAGAGATTTCACAAGAGATTACATAATATAAAATAAGAAACTGTGCAAATAGGAACTGTATATCTCTTTTAAAGCCTCCATGATCTTGCATGTATCATTTTGAAACACTTATTTCAGTATATCCTCACTTATTTAGAATTTCTGCATGCTGGGTTCGATATAAGCAGAGTAAATAATAGCCTTCTTATGAACAAAATAATAATTTAATTATAGTAATCATTTCTTCATATAAACTGGATTTTTTTATCTATTATATTTTCCACACTTATATTGTGATTTTTTTCTTTATCTTAATTATTATTTTATGAAGTTGACTAAACTTATTGAATTGGACTGAATCTTAACTATTCTATTTAATTTCTGTTTTTTATTTTTGGAAAATTACAGTAGCAGTTCTGTAAAGTCTACTACTGTGAAATTGTTTACAATTGTTGACAAAATTACATAAGGAGAATTTACAGAGCTATTACTGTGATTTTAAGAAGTCAAAAATTTGGAAAGAAAACTTAAAATAATTTAATCAGATTTATTAACTACAATAATAATCAAATTAACTAAAAAAATTGAAAAAAACTCAGAACAAAAGATAAGAAATGAAAATCATTATAATAGTGAAGCTGAAACAGCTCAAATTCTTTTGCTATAGTAATACACCAAGAGTTCAAATTATATCGACTTCAAAAAATTCAAAGGAATTCAGAAAGTGGAAGTGATAATCTCTTATTTATGTGTTTTAAGAGGTTTCTTGATACAGACAAAACTGTATGCTTCTAATCTTTATTTGTGAATATTAATCAAATATGTATAAGCGATATTAGAAAACTCAAATGATATGTGATTTAATGTGAGAGATTTAATAAAAATGGCATTCTATATATAATTTATTTTGTGACTGACATGTTTCTCAAAATTCTTTTCTTAACTTTATAGAATTAGAAAGTGGAAAAAGTTTTGCTTTAAATGAAAACAGTGTTTTTATTTATGAAAGGATGTAAAATAAATAAATTCCTCTCTGAAGTTAAAATATAGTTAAAGGCTTTAAGCTTCAGGGAAAATGAGGTCTTACGTAATCTTTGAAGACAAATTGAATTAATATTTCATCTATCCCAAATATTAAATATAATACAAATAAATTAACCTATATTTATATACAACAAATCAAATAATAAGAAATAAGATAAAGGTTATGTAATATTGCAGTGGCTTAGAATTTCTTGGAATATCACCAAAAATTAAAATCCTGTGTTCGGCTCAGTTCAAGGTACAGGTTCAAGACATTTTCCAAACTCAAAACCTGCTTCAAGGTGTTTACATTTTTCTAATAGTTATTCTTGGCTTTAATAGTGTTGGAATAAAAATAAAATGAGTTTTATGAATAAATGAAAGACTACCACAAGTAAATCTACTGAGATTATTTGTATCTTTACATTGTTAATTATGGAATCCATCCATTTCTACAATCAAATTTGAGTACATTATGAAATTACTTATTTATTCTTTAAAAACTTGGTTGGTCTGAAGCTTGGTAAGCTGGGTCCGCTAATGGTGAGTTATTTTATATTGACTACTTATTTGTATAAGTATTGCATTATTGAAAGAAAAAATAGTCACAATTTTTCAATTAACTCAAATTATAGTTGTATTCTTAAATATCCTCAAGGGTTAAATTATTTTTCTTGAATAAAATCAACAAGGCTTTTCTGAACTGGACCCTTGTATAAAACCAATTTCTTTCATTAATCCTTAAATTATATTATAATAATGTTTTATTTGTTGTCATTTCTTTCCCAGTTTAAAAAAGAAGGTAAAAATTTCTTGCAGTTGGTCTAATATTGAGTTAATTGCTTCAAAATAATGATTTTGATAAATAACTACTGTGAGGATTCATTATTTGGTTGAATGAATTAGGCTATAATAATGAGGATGAGGATTGATGGGTGCAAGTTTTAGCCATTTTTGATGAGTTTTTTCTTGGAATGATTAAGTATTTTTCTGATGTTTCATAATTAAATTTAAATTTATTTAAGTCATTATTATTTAAATTATTAGCTATCCTAAATTATCAAGTGATAGTCTTTATTATATGTTTTTGATTTTTATTTATATATTTATATTTATTAATCTTATGATTATTGAAAGTCTCAATTGTAACCATTACATAATCAGGAGTAGTGAGAGAGTTATTATTTTTCAATTTAAATTGAGATGATAAATATTGAGAAAGCGTGATTCAAAAGACATAAATTCATAAACCAAGTAATCTACCTCTACAAAGAATTTGAAAAAAAACAAAAGGATAATACCAATATGAATTTTTCAATAAAAAGTAACAAAAACATCATTCATCAGACCTTTGAAGCCATTATAATTAAAAAAACTAGTTTTATGGAGATTACAATATCCTTCAAGATTGAAATTAAAGAAAAGATCAATAAGTTAATTGGAGAAATATTTTGGATTTATTTCAATTCAATTTTAAAACTAACAGATAGTTATCTGTGATTGATTAAAAAATTGATTTTGAATCATTTGGTAACATGTTAGGATGTCAGTGGACAAATAATAGGTGATGATGGTGATGAAAGTCATTCTAATATTAAATTCACCTATAAGTAAAAATTAAAATAAATTCTTGCATGTATAAAATGAAAAACTATCAGAAAACTTCAAAAACAAATCATTTATAATGAAAAAAACTCAAAATAACAAAATAATAAAATTGAAAGAAAGTTAATAAAAACTAAATAGCGTTTTTTGTTTAATTTTCCTTTAGAGTTTAGCTCATTGTGAGTATCTTAACTAAATTGGACTTGGGAAATGCAATGTTGAAGAATTTGAATCAAATTTGAAAAAAAGTGGGTTTGTTATTTTGAATTTGATTAAGATATTTTGGAGTTAAATTTAGAAGAGAATTATGATTGATTTTTTTGTGTTTTTGATTTGTATTTTTTCTCTGAATATTTCCATTTGGATTTTAAAATGAATTTATTTGGTTTGATGATACTTTTTCCCTTAATCAGATTGATTTTTTTGCATGATTAAAAATTAAAGCACTTTTTTCAAAAGAAGAGACGGACTCCAGATGCGTAAATTCAAATAATTAGTCTTTAATTTTTGAAATTTTATTCAGAATACATAATCAAATACTTATAAAATAGACTTCGTTAGTCAGGCTCATGCACATTCAGGCTTTCAAAAAATTATAATTCCATTATGGAATTTCAGCTATAAACTGAACAAATTAAATTCCAAAATCAGAAATAAAAAGAACTAATAAGAAATATAACACATATATTAGGTGGTGTCAAATAGAAGAAATCCCAAGTTATAAATATTGATCTTTTCTCCCCAAATTCTCCATTCAATTTCTGGGATTTTGGACATACCATTCCTCAAATGCTGTGGCATTTCAAAGTGCTAAAAACACAGGTTTTTGTTTCCAAATACTGCATTTAATCCCATCAATTACCATAATCAATTGTTTAAATCACACAGAAGTTTTTTGAATAACCTACTGGGAGGATTTCTTCTTCCAAATTGAAGTCTTATAGACAGATTAAAAACAAAGAATTTTTCTTAAATTCTTTTACATATTCAAACTTGGGCTCAACTAAGGTGAGCATGTAAGAAGATTGACTTTGAATCTTCAATTAAATCTTATTAAGTTGAAGCCAACAAAATTATAAGCTTTACTTATTTATCTATTGATTTGAATTGAACCAATTACAAAAATTAAATATATGATAGCATTCTCTTACTGTAATTTAACTTGAGTCTTAATTAATTATCTAGCAACTAAGCTCAATTCTTGTATATATAACTTGGAGAATAAACTTATAACTGATGAAATTTGTGCTTGAGACATTTTATCTAAACTTCCACGAATTCAAATTTTGGCTTACAAGATGTAGTGTCTTAAATCAATTTTTTGGGGTCACAAAATTCAATTTATTTCATGATTTTATAAGATGATATGTAAAAAATTAATATTTTATTTCAAAGCAAAACCATTCTTTAACAAAAATATTTCCAATCCAATAATTTGTTTCAAAACTTTCAAAGAATACATTTAGTCTTATAGAAATTATGAGAAATAAATCACTAAGTAGAATCATCAAAATAATTTGGTCGAGTCCCAAAATTCAAATTATATTATGAGTATAAAGAAGAAAAATATTAAATTGTATTTTGAAGCTGAGAAATTTGTTTTGAGAAATTTCAAGCTTTAAAAAGTATTGAAAAATAAATTAATCAGTAGAATCATTAAAATAATTTGGTTGAGTCCCAGCATTCAAATTTTCTCATGATTCTAAAGAAGAGAAAAATTAAAGTATACGTTGAAAGAAAGTGTTTTTTGAAGGGTTAAGAAAATTAATCAAAATGTAATTCAAAAAGAATTCAAATTTTAGAAATCAATGAAATAAACGTCTGAATAGAAAAATAAAATGAAGTTGTGGATGAGTCAGTTTTGAGTGCATTTGAGATTTTTCTGGGATTTTTTGTTTTTTGTTTGAGGGATGTAATGTGGTTATGTTAGGTTTGATTTTTCTTTTTAAATAGTAAAATCATAGATTTTCCAAAATATCCAGATTTTGACAAAGCACCAGCAGAATCAGCTAAAAAATATGGGATTTATGACTGAAACACCTAGATTTTTTACAGTGGGATTTGGGTATTAATGCCTGAATTATTCTTATGTGGGATTTTCTGTATTTGGCACTCCCTATTAATTATTCATTTGCTCAATAAATCATCCTCTTGACATGTGAGAATTAGAGTATGTTCCAAATACCCAAATAGGCCACAAACAGCTCAAAATAAATACTTTAATATGAAAGACCCATTATTCAGGTTCATATTCAACATTAAACATTTTTTGCAACAAAAAGGAGCAATGAGTTGTTTTAGTAAGCAAATCCATTGATTTGAGAGCATATTTGGATTCCACAAAAACATGGACATAGGGTGAATCCATAAGATTCATACGGTTAACTTACCTCTATGAGGTGTTAAACTGGAAAATATTTAAACACCTAATGATTAATACCACATAAAGGAGTTGTTAACATCTCCTTTTTTTGCATTTTGGTTCAAAAATAGCGGGATTATGAAGAAAAAGCATGTTAAATATACACTTAAATCAGTATGAGGAAGGGTTGTTTCACTTGAAATTACTTTATTGTTACCTATATTTTTTATACACCCATAATGAATATAAGTTTTGAAGTGTCACAACCATGAGCATAACCCCCTCATTGATGCAATGGTGGCAATATTCAGCCATGATAATCCTGTGGCCAATTGGAAACATTTGTTGGTTACCTGCTGATTTTCCATCAATATTAAGTGTGGCGTAAAGGCCCACACTCACCTCAGCTGTACATAATGTAATGATTGGTAATTTCATCATCCATGACCCTTTTGGCTCTTATCTTTCCCCAACCCTTTTATTAGGTAAATTTTGGGTCACCTAGATCTCCTATGGCCTCTATGGCTCATATTCTGTGGGCCACATACTATACTCCATAAGCAATTTATTCTTTTAGCCCAAGTTCAATGAGGCCAAAGGGAGCCATGGACTTCAACCAAACTCTTTTCAAACTAACCCAATGGAGCTAAAATTCTGGTGGTGGCCCCTGAAAGTCACAAAAGGGAAACCAAGAACCACATTTCTCTCATCCCTTCCAGTGTCCAGATCACCCCTCTAATTCTTTCCACTACCAATTCTTCCAAAATCAAAAAAAGCCATGTATGGGGTTATACACCATTATGAATGATTTGTCCTCAGAAATTCAATTGTGATGTTTAAAGGACCAAATTATTTAATCTGAAAGACTTCAAAATCTCAAAGGAAGTTTTTAGGCAATGGTTCATGGACCTCAGGCTATATTTAATGGTATATCTAGTACATCTTCACAAGGACTAATCAAGGGAACCAAGTAGCTTATCCGGTCAGGTATTTGTAAATTAAATGATTCAGTATTTCCCCAAGGGAATACTGTAAGTTCATATGCAAAAGAATATTCAAGAGGAAGCTTAAAATTAGTTGTCAAGTCCACCTAGGAAATAGAATTCATCCAATATAGTCTTTTCCACAATAAGTCTGTATTTCAACCACAGACCCTTGGAGAGTTATTCAACTCAGTTCATTTACTAATCTTACAAGTTTTATTTCCCTCAATAATTCAATACAGCTTCAGGGATTCATACAATTTAGGTTTTAGCCTGAAGGATTCAAACTCTAAGCTTTCCAAATATACCAAATTCCCTTTAAGCCCTGTTGTTTTGTCCCCCAGTTAAAAAATCTACCAAAATTTCTCTAATATTTATATTATTCGATCTTTATAGTATATACTGTTATCTTTATGTAATTTATTTTAACCCTTTTTTCCCTTTTCAGTGAATATTGGTGGTAAAAACCTTTGATAACTCATTTGTTCCTTATGAAATATTTAAAACAGTGATTAAAGAATTTCTCGGTTGGCTCTTTGACATTGGATTTTTCTTATTTGCGTATCATCATTTACTTTCATTTTATTATCAAAGAAAAATATCAAATTTATGAATTTATTTAATTATTTAGAGTATTAAAAAGTATTTCTCTGATTACTGAGTTCCGGGACCGTATTTTTCCCCAAGAGCCCCTGTGACATGAGGCCTGAATTACTATTTTTAACATAAAAAAAGCTAAGGGTGACCAAGGTATGTGAATAGAGGCAAAGTGCCCAGGGCTTTGAGGCCTCTGAGACATACTCATCTGAATATCTTGGATCTATTTTGATCATCACCTTATTATTCAATGAAGACTCTTTGGGAAACTTCTTACAAAGGCTAAATCCCATGAAATAATGTAAAAATAGAAAACAATGCCACTACTGTGATGTGGAAAGGAGGTAATGAGCCTCTCACACTCCTGAAAGTATTTCCATTATTTATTTTATACCATTTTTAAGCCAAAAAGATTTATAAAAGTCATTTTCAAACTAGAGTCCCTTGAACTACATCATTACAACCAGCTTTTATCATTGCATTAGCTTGAAAATATAGAAAATGAGCTTGAAGTTTTTCAAATCATTAGAAAAACAATTATTATTCAATGACAATTAATCCTTCAGTACTTTTATAGAAATTAGTGGCTTTAAATTCAAGCCAAAAAGAATCATGACTGCATCATCTAAATTAAAATCTCTAATTACAGTCCATCTTTTATGATTCTATGTGAAACACTGAATTTTCAGAAATTCACAACCATTACAACCTGGCATAAGATTTCCAATAACATTCATATATTTTTTAAAACAGTCCATTTCTAAGAAAAAAACTTCTTATAGTGGTAAATCCATTCTTTCTTAACCACAAATGGGTTGTTATCATGTAAGATCACATAATTAGGTAATTATGATAACACATGACAAAATGTGATGTACTCATAACTCCAGATGGGTTTATTGGCTTCAATTTTATTGTTTTTTTGATTAACACCTTCTGATGCCTCTGTGAGATTTAATAGGCTTAAAAGAAGCTTAATATTGCTTTCTCTCCCAATATTAATGGCTATAATTCAATAACATCAATATATCATCAATAAAATATTCCATATTAGCTATGAAATCATTCTCAAGTATTTTTTATATTTAAATAAATCGAAAATCCTTGATAATATGAGAATAGTAATTTTTAATAGCTTTGTAGCTAAAGTTATTATATTACTTATCTTGGATCTATTCTTGATTCTTTAGATACACCAATTACCTGTCAAATTACTCTTAAAAGTACTTTAAAGGTTGTATTTGGATTATTAGTGATTTTTGTATGATAATATTGATATCATTATTCCAAATTATATTTTCTTATTGATTCATTTGAAATTACTGTTTCTAAAGATAATTATTAATCAGAAATATTCCATATTATCTCAATGAAAAGTTTCATTATTGAAGCTTATTAGAATTGATTTTAGTACAAGAATTCTGCTTATTTCTTTAATCAGTAGTAGTATATAGCTAGTAAAAGTAATAATTGATAAATTTATTGACTATTTGTGATTATAAAAATAAATTTTATCATCCTTAATGATAGAATTTATATCAATCTTGATTAGGAAGACCCAGAAAAAGCTTCATAGAATATATCTCATAACCTCTTAAAGTTCTTCAGATGAGATGAATTTCACAATATCAGGAATTCTGAAGTTGTCATTTCCTCTAAGATCCATTTTTTTGCCATTTCTCCTGAGCTGGTTTTTTTTCAAATTCTATTTGAAACTGTACTTTTTTTCTTCCCAAAATCTTGGTATTAAACCTTCTTATGTTCAAGTTCCAATTTCATTTCATGAAATAGTGTCTCTTTCTCCAAATATTTCTAACCTTTTGATATTTCTCCCTTTCATATTCATTTTTCTCGCACGGATTGAGGAATAACTATTTATTTATTAAATATAAAGTTAGAATCCATCATTTAAATCTCATCATTCAAAACAAATAAGAGGGAAATTGCTGTAATGTTTCAAACTTAAATTTGAACTTAAAGGAAAGAAAAGTAGCTTATCTGTTTCTATTTCTACTTCATAAATTGGAAATTAAATTTCAAATTGATGTTTTAGCTTTCAATTGATAAACTTCACTTTCATATTTTAATTTTTACAAGAAAGGAAGCTCTGCATTAATATTTCATAAAATTCCTACACAAATATTTAATCTTAAATTCTTATTACCAATCACCATTAGCAAACTGGCTACACCTGATAGCAGGTGTTGCATTTAGAATTCAACATGAATTATAGGTTGGATTCAGGTTGGATATAACACAGAAATGGAATTTAGAAATATAAGTTTTGGAATTAATTCAAGCCACATAGGCAAACAACAAAGTATCAATTCAGTTGATTCAATATTAGTGCTTTGTTGGTCTTGTTAGAGCTCAATAGCTCAACAGTAACTTTTAACATAGTTATTTCAATTCACCCTTTGTTTGAAAATTTTCTATTAATTTTTATCATTTAATTCCAATGAAGTTCAACCTTTTGGGTCTTCCTTATAGATTTTCACCTATCTATTTTAGTTTCAATATAAATTATTTTTAAAGCTCACTTATGGAAATCCATGGATAAATAATATTTGAATTAGAACCATGAATTATATTAATAATCCTCTCCTAGTAGCTAGAATGTCCTGGGTAATTGGGGACTCTCTTCACACATACATATTATAAAAAATATACCCTACAATTGAACTGTTTTCTCTCATTAAAATATTTATTTTGGAAAAGTTATATTTATAATCTTTTCTCTCTTCTTGAAGGAATATTTTTATAAAAATTAAAACAAGCTGTTAATATTCATGGGTAAAATTTATTTCAAGGGGAGGTCACCAAAAATTTAGTATATATTGAAAGACTATATCCCCTATTTTGGAACATAAAATTCTTCAGAGCTTTTTGAACTGATAGACCAATAATACGAATATTAATAGTGGATTATTGGATTTGATTTTTAAATTTGGAACCTTTTTATTATACAATCTCATGGTGTAAATGAAAAAATTACTCTAAATCTCAAATAAAAAAATCTTAATAAAGGGATTTCAAATATTAGCAACAATAAAGAGCACGTATTTAAATAGTTTTTTGGAGAATTCAATGTTTTTTTCATTGAAAAGAGCTTAGCTTCAATTTGTATATAATTGTGGGGAGATTAATAATTCTGATTCCACCATCTGTTTTTAGGAAATAACTTGAATATGTGAAAAAAAATTATTTCAGTTGTTATTTAAAGAAAATTAGGGTAGGGGCTGTTTAATTAAATGAAATAAACCTTAAAAAGGAAACTTTTTCTGTGAAATTTGAGGAAATTTGATTTTGAGGTATTAATAAGGCTCAACATTAATTTTAGGAATTATTTGATAATTTAAAAACAATTTCTTAAGATATCTTTCTATGTAATGTGTTTTTTAATATGTTTTATGTATTCTATAGGTGACCTAAATTTCAATTTTAACTTCCGTAGTCTTAATTTTTTTTTTAATTTTTAGGATATATGGAGACTTTTCCATGCACTTCAAAGCTTAAAATTGTATCTGAGATTTGTGGCTTAATAAATTTAAGTTTTTAAACATATGTTTTTGAATTTATCAATACTAAAGAAAAACTAAGATAATCAAAAATAATGCAGAAAATAATTTTCCAGTTTCTCTACAATAGGATTACCTTGAATGTAATGGTTATGTCCTTATAGAATTCTATCAATCATTAAATTTGATCTAAAATAAAATTTCAACAGCTATTAAATATAGCTAAAATATCTAGAGCTATGATTAAATAAAAAAATCAAATTATTTATGCTTGAATAATGGGAATTCTATACAATATTAAGGCTAAATAACTGGTATAAATTGGCTCTTTGAAAAGATTTATTTCTCCAAACGTATCTATAGATTTTCTAGGATGTTTGTGAGGTTGAAATTAATTTGATAAATTTATACATATTGAAAAATTATAAATTGAGAATGACAATCTGTTTATAAATTGTAGTTGAAAAATAATGTATGCAGCTCTTTGAAGTGTTTCTCAAGATCATGGGAATATTTCTTGTTTTTATTTTTTATTTATTCTCAATAATTGGGTTAAAGCATTTATGGAAGTAGCGTTAAGTGAAAGAAGGCCACATAAATGAGCTAGGCCCTTTTAGAAATTAAGATTTAAGTGGAAGAAATATCACTTCAGAGGTCTGTGCACTTATAATAAAAACATGGTCTCAAAATTCTTCCAATTATTCAATATTTATGATGAATAATTTACAAGTGAATTTATACAATTAATATCATTTTTTATATGAATATGTGTAAATTTTCTATTAAGAAATTTTTGAATTCATTGATGAATGCTATTTCCAAATGAAAGATTGATTATTCAAATAAATAATGAGTTAGCTTTTATCCATGATACTATGATAAAACGCTGCAAATATATCTCTTTAAAAAAGGAATAAAATTCTGTTGAAGATTCAAAAGTGAAAAAATAGAATTCATCTGAATCTTGAAAATATTTGAACAGGATTGAAGGTAAATCAAGCTTTGTGTGATTTTTTTGACATAATACAATGCTTTATGGGAAGATAGAATTAAAATATTAAGTGAGCTGGTCCTTATTTATTTAAATTGAGGAATATTATTGCGATTATATTAAGCTCATATACTCCTATGGGTCTTTGCAAAAATATTTTCAAACATGAATATGATTTCATTCTCTTGTTGGAAGAGAAAACAGAAACTCAAAAACCACAAAAGATACCTTAAAGGATGTTTTTTTAAAAAATAATTCATTCAAAATAATAGATCTATCTCAAAAGATGAAGGATAAATTCATTTATGAGAGGTGCACTGAACTTCCTTTTACTATTACAAAAATTCGTTTTCTATATTGGTTTGAGAAAAGCAGTAGCAAAAAATGCCTTTCATCTACTCTGAAAAATTCTTTTTTATTGTTTTTATTTCACTTTTTGGGTTTGTTTATCCATTCTTGAGTGTTATATGTTATTTGTACTTTTTGATTACTTTTTGCTTTTTTTTGTGAAATTTTGCTGTGTTTTCTTTATAATGGTAAATTTATTTTGATTTTATTTTATGTTTCGTTTTTCAATCAAAAACACAGAAGCAGTCCTGCTATTGTAAAATTATTTACATGTTTCAAGTTTTTCCAGTACAGGGCCAGTAATGGCTGCTTATGTAATATTGTGAGCAATTTTTGATAATTCTACAGTAGCTTTCATTACAGACACTTTACTGTAGTTGTTAAAATGGGTCCATTTTCTCCAGTAGCGGGGGCCTAATTGCATAGATACCACTACTTCTCTTTCAAATTGAGAAATAACCCCTTCAAACAAGCCATAATAAGGGATTTTATCTTCAAAAAAGATGATTGTTAGTGTTAATAAGTAAAATTGATGAAATATGTTAATGATAAAAAGGAATCATAAAATGAATGAAATGAAAATAGTACTCAGGGTGTAGGAGCTATAATCTATAAATAAAAATAATATATACATTTTGTTTGTATTTTCGGGTAAATAATGTCATTTAAAAACACTTAAAGACATTTAAAACTCTTTAGCTATTTGCTCTTAGGCTTTAGAAATTTAAACATTTGATAAAAAATGTTTTTTTAAATCCAGTTTCTTCATAAGATGTTTCAGTTGAAAACAGCTTATTTTTGATATTTTTGAGCCAGCTTTTGAAGAATAAATAAGGATTAATATTGCTACCAAGTAATAATGAGCCACAGATAAAGACGGATAAAGGCTTCATTTTTTTAAAAAACTGAGATTTATTTTTTTTGGAATTGAAAAAATGAGATTTGTTTAAATTAAAACAAATTTTTAGATTCAATTTCTTATGTTGAAAAATATTATTATGAAGATGAAAATATAAATGGAAATTTTTTTCATATACTGTAATATATAATTACTCAATCCAGTTAAAAAAGGAACAAAATATTGGAGATTCTGGAATATTCTAGTGGCTTGGAAGAACTGGGAATACTAAAAAACATCTGATTCCTGGCTCTAAACTAGTTCACAGGAAGGATTCAAGTTCATTCTAGCTTGAGTCCAAGCTAATTTTCAACTTCAACACCTTCTGTCAGGTGCAGTTGATTTAATCATGGTGAATATCATCTCCTCTGTTAAACTTATATATTCCAGCTAATTATCACAATATTTTATAATAATAAAGCTCCAAAATTCAAGATATATAATGAAAAAATCACTTTCAATTTTTAATTAAATTGAAAATATGAGTTCCAACCTTTCAAATAGGATCAATTCCATCTTTCTTATTCTCAGTTTATTTCATTCCCTGAGATCCATAAGTGAATATTAGAACAATATTTGGCATTTTCCCAGATGATTAACCCATTTAATGATAAAATCAACACAGTCTTTCCAATTTCTCAAAAAAAAATTGAATTTTATTGAATGATACCTTCTCCTTGATTATTTTCCAATCCCTTTTCTGAGGAGTATTTTTATGTATGTCCTCCCTTAGTCATTAATTCTTGTTTCAGTAAGATCAAATATGTTGTGGTATGTCTTATTAGCTTCAAGAGTCAAAATATTTCAACCAACTTGCTTTCTTGATGAAGACCTGATAATAAAGGCTGAACCACTTGTCTAAAAGCATGCATCAAATATTGACTTTATCTTCAACAAATGAATTATACAATAATAATCAGACTGGGTCAAATTAACTGAATGTTGCGAAATTGCTGTTGCATTTTTTCAAGACTGATTTTATTTGGGAATTGATAATTAGTAATTCAACAAGAAAAATAGAAAATTGTGACAAAAAGAAGATATTTGAGATTTATACAATTGAGAAAACAGAAATATAGTAGTATTTGGTTTTTCAAGGGTGAGGAATAATATTTGAAAAATAATTGAAATTTTGGAGGGCTGATCGGTAGGATGTTCTATGAGATTCCATTTTTTGTAGAATTTAAGGATTAGGTTTCAGATTTGAAATCAGAAACTTCCCTTAAAGTAAGAAACTAGGAAGCTCAGCCAAAACCAATTGGGTATTTCTCTAGCTTTATTTGAGAAAAAATCCCATATTATTCAATGTGGCAATTGGAAGGTTTGAGATTCTATAGTAGGGGAGCTCAAATATTTCAAATAAAAGCTCTGAAAATCTGAATTTTGTTTTGTAAAGATGTTGAATTTGATTTTACTTTTTCAAAATACCACACCTCATGAGGTGTGGTATTTTGGATCACTATCAACTAAATTTTTACTTCCTAACCCCTTAATTATTTCTCCAAAATCACAAGTATTTCTGAGAGATGGTATAAAAATAGATTCTTCTCAGTATCTATTCATTTTTCCATCAAACTCACTAAAAACTCAAATTTACAGCTTTTTTGAACCTAAATCATATACACACACACCAAGAACCAAAATAATTTATTCAATTATAAAAAAGAAAAATTCTCAAATATCTCATTAAGATCTCTTTTCAAACACAATATTCTAGAAGAAAAATGAGCACATTCTACTTAAATTTAGACTTATTAATATCTTCAAGACAAAATATGGTTTTGGAACTGAATTAATCAAAAGTGACCCTTCAGACCATGGGGAAATTTTGTCTCTCAAAATATCTGGAAAGTCTCCCTCATAGCAAGCTCAAGTAGCCATTCCATACAATCTACACCTCTTTTGTTTATTGGATATCTCTGATTGGAAATGATCAATTATTCCACAAAAATTCAAGGTATTATAAACCTGAGCCAGGAATTTTCTATAGAAGTATAAAACGAAAAAATCAGTTGCAATTGTGATGAAGAATAAGTTTATAATACTGGTTTATTTTTGGTTTTGGAAATGGTGCAGTTTCTCTATATACATAAAGATCATTTCAGGAGTAATAAATTTGAAGGAAACATACATCAAATGGTTAAATGAGAAAGAAAGGATTGCAAAAACAAAATTTATGAAAGAAGAAGGCTTTCCTAGCTGTATTGGTTCTATACATGATATTCTTATTTCATGATCTCAAATGCCACCTAATGATTTTCCGATTTATCATGAACAAAAAAAAAGTGCTTTTCAATTTCGGTCGGCTCATTATCAAAATATAAAATATCATTTATTTTTGATAAAGTGTATTAGTGACACCTATGATGGACTTTTGTTCAGTTATTCCAGGTTGGTCTAGCTATCATGTGATTTCAATCAATCCTTAACTTCTTTTCATATGGTGCTTCCAATATAAGTGCATGACTCTAGTGTATATCAGAATATGAGGATTGATGAAAGGCCACAAAAATATTCAGAAAAGCAATATCTTTCAGCTGACTCAGCTTATGTAATCTCAATTACTATTGTTCCAGGATAGTAAGTAAATGCAGAAAAAAAACCAGACAATACTAAACACAAATTATGTTTTGAAAATTCATAGGTAGTAATTGAAGATTCAATTGAAATAATCAAAAGAAAAGTTTCTTCATTGGATAAATGTAAAATCAATGGGAAAATTTAAGCCAAGTCCAATTTTTTATTAATTGATTGGTTAGATGTTTAATTTTTCATGCCCTACTGGCTAATATAGGTGATTAATGAGATGATCTATATCAAGAGAATGCTCTACCAGACCTTCAACATCTATGTGATTTGGTAAATGATGGTCAATTCTTCAAAAAAGAAGGAGTAGAATAAAGATTTAACATTGAAAGGGAGTGAAATTATCAATTTAAATACCGAAATAAACAAATTTTTTATTCTTATAATTTGACATTAAATATCAGAATATCTCAAAAACATCTAAAATTAAATTTATTTCAAATTTTCAAGGTGGTTAAAAGTCACTATTTCAAGGAATAATCATCTGATAAATATATGATGAATTCTGTTATAATTTTTTGGCTATGTAGTTTCAAAGTTTGAATAGAAATTATTGAAAGGTGTAAAAAATTCTGCTAAAATAAATTTTGATCATAAAAATTTAATTCATATAGTCAATTTTACTATAATTATTCCTAATGAGTATTTTCAAAGCCAAAACAATAATTACTTAGAGTTAGAGGCAATTATGCTTACAATGAAATTTTTATCAGAAATTTTCAAAGAAATTTTGCCTTGAAGTGGTTATTTAAACATATTCAAAGTTTTCTACGATATTTGCATTGATATTGAAATTCTGAAAAAGTTTGGACTAGTAAAGCCATGAGGATACAAGGTGAAATTTTTCATCTTTCCAGAACCCAAACCATTGGCAAAATTTCAGGACTTTGACCAATTAAGCTTATCAATATTAATCATAATTTTTTTAGAAGAATCTTACTGTTTTGTTTATTGATAGTAATGGAAAATCAATACATAAATTCTGATTCCTGATAATTTATGTGAGGAAAGCTATAAAATTCATCAAGAGGAGATCTAAGGTGATTAGAATATTAGATCATCATAACAAGATTGATAGAAGTTAAGGTCTTGAGATCCCAACATTGTCTATTTTTCTTAGATACTCAGAGTGCAATTTTTTTGAATTAATTCTTGAGAATAAAAGAATACTTATGGGTGATACGAGAGAGCTCCTCATAATACATTGGGTGTAAATAAACTTTCTTGGAGAATAAATATAAATCAATATTGACTTGACCATCTTGGGGTGGGTACCATCCTATCGCATGCATGGAACCATGAGTTTTTTGGCCACATTGTTACTTTTTACCAAGAATTTCTTTCTTCTTTTAGAGGAATTTCAAAATCAATTCAACTTAATTCATTTTATCTTTTTCCTTTTGACCAAAATTTTGAGCTTCTAATGCTTAACAAACATTATCGGAAGGAATATTGGATTATTTATCATGTAGAAATGTAAATCTACAATCAATGGTATGGGGCTGATTTTAATATAATTTTATAATTGGATTTCTTTTTTCATCCAAATGGGGAATAATCACATTCTAGCTTTCCTCATTTGTGGTAGTTTAATAAAGCTAATTGTTATATTAATATGTTCTTTTGATATTATATACATATTTTACTTAACTTGTGATTGATTGTGTTGAATTCTTAAGCTGATATAAATGCCACTGAGATTATTTAGTTGACTCATGATTTTATATATTAGCTAGTTTCAAAACCAGGCTAGCTATAAGAATTAGAGAAATTATAAAGATAAATACCAATGAAAGTTGGTTTTTTTCTTCCTATTGTTCATTTTCAAATGATTTTTGTAAGAAAATTTGTAAAAATTTGGCTCTGACTGACATATTATATTCCAAGGCTTATTAGCTTAGAAATTAAATAATAGTAAAACCATTCATACTATAATAAAAAAAATATCTAGTATAACAACTTATGGATTGGAATAGTAATATTGAACATCTTTGAATAGCTAAGATAAATAGGCACAAAAAAATAGGGTCAGTAGAAAAACTAATTTTATTTTTCAAGACAAAGAAAAAAATAATTATTATAGATAGAGTGGAATTAGCTCCATAAACAGTGTAGTTATTCATATCAACTACAAAAAGTATCAAAGTCAAATTTCAGACTTAAAAGTGAGAACATTAGTCAAAAAAGGTTTGAAAAAAAGTTAATTTTGTCCCTAAATTAGAGGTTATAATAAAATTTAGGTATTATTTCTTATAAGTAAAAAATATTGAAAACATTTGGATTATCAATTCCATTAAATTGAAATAATCTTGATTGGGGGATGGAATTTTATTCAAAGAAGTTAGTGAAATAATAATGGATTGCATATATGATAATCAAAATAGAAAAAAAAATAGGTTTAAGAGAAAGGTTGAGTTTACCTTTTAATATAAAAAGAAAAAAGGTAGGGGTAGGGATATAATAAATTCAATCTAATAAGAAATTCAGATCTGGATCTTGGCTAGAAAATATTTTAAAGGAAAAATACAGAATTACAAATAAAAACAAGAGTTAAAACTGGTTGTAAAAAATGTTATTTTTTCTGAAAACTGAAGTTTATCATCATGATGAGAGTATTGGTTATTATTAGTGAATTATTATTAAAAGAATAAACCAGATAGTAGATTTTATTTTTGAAAATATTCTGTGATGGCTTCAATCCAATAGGTGGAAGATAATTTGAAGCTTTCAAAACAAATTCAGATCTATTGAGATTAAATCTCATAAAATTTCTCTCTTTTACCAGAAACTAATTGCAGTATTATAGCTTAATAAGAATTCCAAACCAATTCAGAAACATGATAATTAATATTCATCATTTCATCACTTATTCTTTTTTAAGCTGAAAGAATCATCACTAAGACTTATTAATCAACATCATAATTACTTCCAGTTCTGAAGTAGATTTTACTGAGCTCACCATTAAAGCTTTTAGCTCAAATGCTCCTATGCCTGAAATATTTTTTTTTTCTATTTTCTCTCTCTCAAATGGGATCTCCAACATTTCATTAGGTCAAATTGATTCAGTTTTGAAAATTAAGCTTCTTTCCCCTCCTTCTTTTTTTGATTTATCCCATTCCAGGAATTTCCTGAGGTTTTTATCACATACTAAAACACTACTTGCATCAGATTCTCTATCTCTAGCCAAAAAACAACTGAGAAAATACTAGATGTCTTGACAGTAATAAATTGTATTTATATATATTTGTGAAAGTTTATCATGTGCTGTTTTTAATAAGATACTAAGAGCATTGAGATTCCTAGATTCATTAACTGAATTTTCAATCATTGGAAGACTTTTATTTTGACTTCTTCTCTCCTAATCATTTCTCCTCATTATCTTTAATGTTGTGATCACATATGTTATCCTCATCATGTTTGATAACATTTTACACATTTATTATATTTATAACTGCAATATTATTATAATCAATTTCTTCAAAGGAATATCACAAGTTTAGGAAAAAGGATATTCTGCTCTATTATCTCTTTTATTATATCAATATCATTTTTTAAGGATAGTGTGTACCTTTCTGACTCATTCTCCTTTCAATAAAGTCAATTTTATATGATAATTAGTAATAAATATAAGTAAATTATCCATTAAATATTAATTTGCATTAAATATTGAATTTTTTATTCTTCTTGCATAACTTCATAAGGAGAGGTTTCATCTGGTGCATCTAATGAGGCCAAAGGAGTACAATTTTATGTTTCCAAAAATGAATTGTATTTATTTGAAGAAAGTTAAAATAAGCTAATGATGTTGAACTACTGTTTTGATACAATTTTCATGATCATGTGCATTTATTTCATATTCAGTTTTTTTGTAAATTGTTTTTAAAGAATATATTTTCTTTTTTATGTTCTGCATCATTCACATAGGCTTGCTGTACTAATATCTAATAGATTGAAAGACTTTTAAATTCACCTCAGTCACTAGCTTTTGAAATAGGTTTTGTTTAGAGTAAGGTGGCTAAACTATGGATTTTTTCCCCAATATTCCAAAACAAGAATCAAATTTTGACTCCACTAAAGTCTAATTAATTATTCACAATTAATTTCAATCTGCAGGATTGTAAGGTGTGGATATGAAACTTTGGTTAACAATTAAGTACTTTTACTTTCCTCAAAATTTGTATAAGGTCAAATTTGATTAAAAATAGTAGATTTTAAGAGTTTTAAGAGAAAAACACACCAAATTTACTTTTTTTAACTTTTCTAGTTTAAATTTTTTTTAATAAAGATTTATTGTTTTAAAAGCAATAAAATGTATCCAAAAATACTCTACAAGAGATATTTGGGGTTACAAAAGAGATTTCTTCAAGAGGAATTTTGATTGGAATTAATTGAGAAAAGAAATGCAGGAAATTAATATAATAAAAAAGCTTTCAAAAATAAGCTTAAAGAGGAAATGTGCCCAAAAGTGACCAGAGGGGAGTTGGAAACAAAGTGACAAAGCTAACAGTGATTAAAGATGCTTTAATTCACTTTTGGGGTGGTTCAAGGGTAGAAATGATTATAAGAGTTACAAAAAATTATTATAATGATTTTTCACATGGTTAAATGGCTTGAAATGATACAAATTTTTTGGTTTTAATCTCATATTGATTGGCTTAACAATGCTTAAGCTAATCATAAAAGGAAAGGATTCTAACATGAAGAGAAAAGTGGTGCAAAGAAGATATTCTTTTATAGCCACCAATTTTCTTAATCCAAGAGTGAAATTTACTCTTGTCAGTTGTTAGAAACACTCAAACAACACAAAAGTCAATTATGGAACCATTAAACCCTGGTTTAGACCAAAAAAGGGCTGGTTTAGACATTTTGGACCCTTCAATCAGCCATTTCTATAGTAATACCTGGTTTCAAGCCTTCAAAACATGTCAGAATGTGTGTACAAGATGTGGAAAACAGTTAAAACTTTTTTTACTAGATTGTTTTAGCTGAAGGGTTGTTTACCCTCTTGGCAACAGTTAAAAATTCCCTGGTTTGTATCAAAACCTCATCATCAATTGATTCAAAGACCCTGTGACTCAATTCCAGGCCAAAAGTGATGGACTTCTGTGTGAATTTTGACATCTCATGCCTGTAAGCAAGGAATTGGGGGGAGTCTGGCACCCTTGAAACCAAGATTCCTTTTCCCCCCAGAATTAATATTTCCAATTCATTTTTTCTTTACTTCCTCATCATGCATTATGCTTGTAGTTTACATATGTAATTCAATTGAACTTCTACATTAAATAACTGTAATAATTGATACCTCATATGTAAATCAAAGTAAACTTATGTAATACATGTGCACATTTTGACATTTCAATTGAAAATAATTAAATTCCTCATAACTTCTAAGCTCCACACCACACCTCAATTTTAGCATAAAAATTGATGCTCAACACCACATGTGGTGTGAAGTAAATTAAGGTTTTGAGTATTCTCAGATGTTCATACAGAAAATACTAAAAAACTTAATTTAAGCTTAGTTAGAGTTGAGTTACCAAATTTTCATTCAGAGGTGACCCCACCTAATTCTTTATGAGGAATCCAATAGTAGAATAATTTTCATAAATGTGTTTTTTGAAAAAAAAGTTATAATAATTTTTATTCTATTTTTACTTAATTTTTTCAAGTAAAATTGTATGTCCACAATTTTAAATTTCAATGTAATTTTTATTTTATATTTTATTCAAAAATTTTAATTTTGTATATAAATTCTATATTTATATTTTAATTTTTTTTGTATAATATAAATAAATTTTTTTATTTATAATTATAACATAATTTGTTTATGTGTGGTCTTTTGGGTATATAAAAACACCTCTAAGGCTCACATTCCCTGCCAAAAAAAAAGCATATTACTTTGTAATATTGTTAGGGTGTTTGTAAAAACATGTAAGCAAATTGGTAAAAACACATAAGAGCTTACGTGTTTTTACTAAAAACTTATGTGTTTTGGCCATAAATTGGTAAAAACACGTAAGGGGTGCCCTGGGCCCATTTTTAATTAAAAATGAAACACAATTGGGCCTGTATTGGGCCAAAACATGCCCAAAAGAGGTTTTTTCCCCACAAAACCTCTCTAACTCCAAATTGTTTCAGATTTTTTTGCTCAGCCCCCCCCAAAAAAAACAAGCCCAAACACCCCAATAATCCACATTATCCCCACCCCAAACCATTGTTTTTTTTTTGGAAAAACAGCATTACCAAAGCCATTTCGCAAAGCTTTTCAGACTTTTTTTTCTTTTTTTCCCCCAAAGACTGCATTTTCCACCACAACAACCTACTTTCAAGCCTCTCAATTTTCAATTTTTTACCTTCCCTCATCTATTAATCCCAAATTTAAACCACTTTCTTTCACTCTTAACCAATTCTGTTCATTTTTCACACCTTTTTTCACCTCTTTTTCACATTTTGAAAGGTTCTTACCCCATTCCAAATTCCCCAATTCCCCCTTTTTTTCACTTTTATAAATAATTTTCATTAGAAAAATGCTTCAACCCCCCACTGAAGGTGAATTTCAGACCCTTGAGCTTCTTTGGCAACATGTGCAGAATGTTGTCAGGGCTCAGGGGTATGCTGTGTCCACCTTGAGGTCCAATATGACCCACAACCAAATTGAAATATGTTGTGACAGGTCTGGCACCCCAAATCCCAACAAAAGCCCCTCCAAAACAGTCACCTCAAGAAAGCTTGACTGTCCTTTTAGACTTTATGCCAGGAAATATGCCAAGAGTACCACTTGGACTCTTAAAGTCAAAAATCCTGAACATAGCCATGATGCCACTGAAAATATCATGGTACATCCTGCTTTCAGGAAATTCAATGAGCAAGAAACATCCCAAATTGCTCAAATGTCTGAATCACTGCTCATTCCAAGGCAAATTCAGGCCCAATTATTCAGCCAGAGGGAGTCTGACAGGCCTGTAATCCTTCAAGACATTTACAACCAAGTCAAGACAATCAAGAAAGATAAACTGCAAGGCAGAAGGCCCATTGATGCTCTTATTGACACTCTCAAAGAAGAAAATTTTGTTTGGTCCTCTGCAAGGGATTCTGAGGGACACATTACCTCCTTGTTTTTTACTCACCCCCTGGCCATAAAACTTCTTCATGGCTTTCCTCATGTCATTCTTATGGATTGTACTTATAGAACCAATAAGTTCAAAATGCCCCTTTTTCATATTGTTGGATTCAGCTCAACCAATAAGACCTTTTCTGGGGCTTTTTGTTTGATGAAGAATGAAAATGAAACTTCATATACTTGGGCATTAAATCAATACATTGAGAAGTTCCTCAACAACACCCATCTTGCTCCCCCTCCAGTTATTATTATTGACAGGGATCTGGCCTTTAAAAACTTTATTAAGAAGCTCTTCCCAGACTCCAAAGTCATGCTATGCATTTGGAACATCAACAAGGATGTATCTGCTCATTGTATGAAGAAACTTGGTCATGGAACTGATTTTGAAAATTTTATGGGCCTTTGGAATCAAGTAATATACTTCTTCACTTTATTTCACTTTTTTTCTTATTATTGTCTTTATTAATGACTTTGGGATTCATTTCTCAGCTTATGTATTCATCCACTGAAATGTCTTTCAAAGACAACTGGAAGAAGCTTCAAAAGCAAGTTAAAAATCCTGATGTCTTGCAGTATTTGGAAAATACCAGGCTTCCTCTAAAGGAATATTATGTGCCAGCCTGGACCAACCACCATTGCCACCTGGGTGTAGGCTCCACCTCCAGAGTTGAAGGTGCCCATGCCATGGTTAAACTTTGGCTCCAAATGTCCACTGGTACTCTCCTGGAGGTAGTCAGGGCTCTCCACATGGCATTCAGAAAACAATTTTTTGAAATCATCAACAGAATCTCCAAAGAAATGATTGTCCATGTCAAGAATTTTCCTCCACACATCTGTGCCCTCAATGGCAAGGTGTCTCATTATTCTTTTCAGATTGCCTTTGAGAATTTCAAAACAAAATTTCCTCCAAATGAAAAATGCACCAACAAATACAACAATTATAAAGGCATTCCTTGCAAGCATAAGACCCAAAAGGCATTTGCCAAGCGCCAGAGGCTTGAATTATCAGACTTCAATCCTCAATGGAATTTTAATTTGCCTGTGAGGTTTTTTTAATTTGTTATTATTATTTTTTTCTTATTAACTGATTTTATTTGTCATATTCTTCTCAGGCTGGTTTTCAAGGTGATGATCAAAGTGTTGAAAAAGAAAGAAAGAATGAAGCCAAGAAAATATTTGAAGACATTGGGGAAGACCTGTTTCAAAGACCAATGGCAGAAATCACTCCAATACTTCTACATTTTCAAGATGTTTCGACTGGAAAAGTCCCATTTGATCAAATTCCCAAGAGTCAAGAGGATGATCAATATTATGAAGACCCTCTAGAATGCAAGAATATCTGTGGAAGACCCCAAGGAGCCAAGAATAAAATCAAAAATCAAAACAAAAGAGAACCTTGAAGATTTGAAATTATTGAAAGTCAATCCAAGAGAAGAGGAAGACCCCCATCAAAAGTGACCAGCACAACAACATCAAGATCCCAGTCAAATGTCCCCTCTCCAATTATGGAAGTGGACTCATCTGAAGATTCTGAAGATTATGAGGACTCATTATCTAAATCCCTCAGTTCATCAGATTCACTATCCTCAGCAACTGAATTAAATAAATCAGAAGTAACCCTTAGAAGGTCCAGAAGATTGGCAATTGGAAGCAAAACCTCACAAAGAAAATCACACAAGCCTGCCACCAGTTTGAATATCTATGATGCAATTGACTTGACCTGTGAGCATTGTCAAAGCAATTATCACACAAGTGATGAATGCTCCAAGCTGTTTGTGAGTTTCTGATTCTTTTTAATGTGATTTTCTGTTGTTTATTTTGATATTTATTCATTTTTTTGACTTATTCAATCAGATAACTGGCTCAGAAGACTTGCCCAAGTTTATATATAAATACACCTTCAAGTCCATCAATGTCCAGGGTGATGGAAACTGTGGCTAAAGAACAGTATCCCACTTCATTTACAAGACTCAAGATCAATGGGCTGATGTCAGTGGTGACTTGGCTGAAGAAATTCACCAAAATGAAGACCTTTATGAAGCCATGAACATCTTAATTCACTCAGTATCCTCTTATTTGGAAAGAATTGAATGGTATGAAGATGTTAGCCAGGCTCCAAAAAGCAAGTGGATGTCCATGCCTGACATGGGGGATCCAATTGCAAATAAGTATAAAAGACCAGTTTTCTTTTATTCCACAGCCCAATCTTTTTCTTTTTTTCCCTTATTTCTGTCCTCCCAATGATAATCCCCCCATTTTCATCTGCGTCTTGAATAGTTGTTCTCATTTTGTTCCTTTGGACATCATCATTTATAAAGTTTATTCAGTCCCCCCCATTACTGTGAACTGGGAGATTAATGCCCAAAAACAAGCCCTGGGGTGGGCTGATAAATTTAAGAAACACAGAATGTTGTATTTTTCCAATCTTCCTCCCCCCTCTCAGAAAAAACCCACTATTTTTGGAGGTTGATTCTGATTGAATGATTTTTGTATATACAATTTATGCCAATTATCCCCCTCCTCAGTCATTTTTATTGCTTAAATCCCACCTCAGTCTCCTTTTTTATCAAACATGTGGGAGTTTTGTACTTGAAAATAGTCATATTACACACAAGAAAAAAACAGTTGAAAAAAAACACTCATTGCGCCTTCACTTGTTGTCCCACCCAAAAAAATTTCCCAATTCATGAGCTTCTGGTTCTTTATTGTCCAGATTTAACCCTTTAACTTAAAAAAAATGAAGGAAATTCATAAGTGGGAAGTTATTAAATTCACTTTTTAAAAATAGGCATATTACAATGATGGGAAAAAACATTTGAAAAAAAAACCCTTTTTGTGCCTTCACTTGTCCCACCCAAAAAAATTCCCAAATTTATGGGATTCTGGTGCTTTATTCTTCACATTGAACCCTACATTTTAAAAAAGAAAATCAAGGAAATTCATAACTGGGAATAATTTAAATGAATTTTTGAAAAAAAAAGCCATTTTGGCATATTGGCCAAATTGGTGAAATTTGGCAAAAAAAAAATTGAAAAAATTTGTGCTTATTCACATGCCAAGTTGGGAAAAATATGGCAAAAAAAATTAAAAAAATCCTCAAAACTGAGCCTGAGGAATTTTTTTTGAAAAATAAGGTCACTTACGTGTTTTTACCATAAATTGGTAAATACATGTAAGTTTTTAGTAAAAACACGTAAGGGCTTACGTGTTTTTACCAACACCCTATTGTTATTTCTAGTGGGTCCAAATCTTCTGAGAATTTTGGTAGCTTCAGGTATGTTTTTTTCTGCTAGCCATTCATCTTTACAGGTTGGGTCACTGTACCTGACAAGTCACTCCCTTACTTTCTTAGTTCTTAATTTCCTTTCTTTAAGAACTTTGGTCATTCTTTTAACAACAGATGGTTCAACAGGAGTTATATGCTGGGGAGCTTTATTCCTTTAGGGGAGTTTTTCAGCATCACCAGATTTGTAAGGCTCTATCAAGCTTACTGGAAATGTAGGATTCTTATTACTGAGTTCCTAAAACAGTTCTATTTCAACCAAATTTTACCTATGGAGGGCCTTGATAACAAAACTTCCTGAAAAGGATTATTTGAGCTCTTTATATCCTTTGATGTTATTGAAGTTAGTGGTAGATAAAATTACTAAATCTCCTACTTTGAATTCTGGAGTAGCATGTTATTTGTCCCATTTGTCTTTGGCATATGCAAATGAGTACTCCATGCACCTGACTTCATGCTTTCTAGCTTTCTATGGCACTTCTTTGAAGCTAGCAGCTGTGGGATTCAGCTCAACCAAATCCTTCTTCAAGGAATATTGGGTTAGTCTGGGATTCCATCCTTTTTCTAGAATAACAGGAGTCTGGTTGGTACTGGCATTAATGGATTTTTTATATGCTAATTCCAGTGCAGGTAGAAGGGTACACAAATCATGAATTAATCCATTTAAATCTCTGAAATCTAGGAAACATGGACAAAATCTTCTGACCATGTCTTCCAAATCTTGGATCATTCTTTCAGCTAGACAATCAATTTGTGGGTGGTAAGCTGTAGATAAGGACATTTCTGTTGAAAATAATTGGTGAAGGTTTTCCCATAGTGCTGAGTTAGATTTGGGATCTCTGTCACTAATTATGCTTGTGAATATTCCAGTCCATGATACTACTCTATTCCATATAAGAAGATCTGTATCCTCTTTGTGAAATGGCAAAAATATTGGAGTCTTACTTAACCTGTAAACAATCACTAGGTAAGAATTATAGCTTCTATCACCCCCTGGTGGTAGACCAGGTACCCAATCCATAAGGAAAACTTCCCAAGGTCTACTGGGTTCTTGGATTTTGATCATATCTCCAAGTCTTTTTCCAGTGGATTTGTTTTCCTTTTGACATCTGTCACAGGTTTTGAAATATTTTGCAACATCTTTTTTCCACATTGGCCACCATATGCAGGTCTTTATTTTCTCCCTTGTTCTGTCCTCAGATATATGTCCTGAGAAGGGGATGTCATGGAGCTCTTTCAATACAAGATTAATTGAAGATCTGTTCACAACTTTCACTATACATGTGTGTTTAGTTCTATGGTAAGTTATACCATTAAGTAAATGAAATCTTCATTCATCATATGACTTCTTCCATATTTCATCCAAGAGATGTTACAAGGGGTTTTATTTAGAGTCTTGAGTAATTAATTGGAATAGGAGGCTAAAATTTCTATCCTTAGTATACTGTTCCTTACTTGCTCAAATAAGATAGTGTGCAGGTCTGTAACACCTATTACTTCTATTGAGATTTGTGGGGAAGCTTCTTTTGGCACATAAGCAGGATTTTACATGTCATTTGGTAATGGCCAGCTTCTTAGTCTATCTGCATTTTTTGTGAATATTGCCACCTTTGTGTACAATGGTCATATTAATCCTATAGTCCTGTATGGCTATTTGCCATCTGAGAATATGTCTGTTGGGTGTTTTCATGTTTAGAAGTAATTTAACAACAGTAAATTCTGTTATAACTGCAAAAAAATTCTTCAAGAAATTAATTCAGTTTTTCTAAAGCCCAGACAAGGCATAAACACTCCATTTACATTTTTCCCTATCTGGCTTAAGTAGGTTTTATTTTCCTACATATGAATCATATGGGTCCTTCCACAGGTTTGTAATTAGTAATATGGACTTGATGAAGTGCAGATACTACTCCATCTCCTGATGCATCAATATTAATTTCAAAGGGAAGGTTAAAATCTGGCATAAGTAAAAGTGAAGCAGTGGTTAATGCTTGTCTCAGGGGTTCAAATTCTTTGACTCTGTCAACAGTCATTTCAAATACTGTGTCTTTGTCACACAATTTATAAAGGGGTCTTGTTATGGATTCAAATTCTTTACTGTGCTTCCTGTAATATCCTCCAAAACCCACAAACGACTGGATTTCTTTTTTGTTCTGAGGCATAGGCTTCAGTAGTACTGCTGAAACTCTGTTTTTGTCAATTCCAAGGGATAGACCAGATACTACATGTCCCAGGGCTTTGAGTTCTTTAAATTAAAAATGACATTTCTTTAAAGAAATTTTCATGTTTACAGATTGTACTTTTCCCAAAACTTTGGATAATCTGTCCATATGTTCCTTCCAAGCCTTACAACAGAAAATAATGTCATAAATGTAAAAGATTAACCATCCCTATGAAAGGTCTTCCAAAAAGATTTCATTAATCATCCTTTGAAATTTTGAAGGTAAACTTTTGATATCAAAAGGAATCATTAAGTATTCACACAGTACACAATGAACAATAATTCTCAAAACCTTTCTTGCTCTTGATGTCACTAAATTTTGATAAAATACCTTTAGGGCATCCATAGTGCTTATGTATACTTCTTGAGATATTTGAGTGAGGGCAATTTGGATTTCTGGTATGGGATACCTATTTGGGACAGTGTAAGGTTTGGAGATCTAAAGTCCCCAACCATTCTGTATTTTTCATTATGCCATGCCACTATTACTGAGGTAGTTATTTATATCTCCTCATTTTGGCCAGCATTTTTTATTACACCAAGGTCCAGGAGCTCTTTAATCTGAAGCTCAAGGGCTTCTCTTGTTTTTGGGATTTTTTGGGTATGCAGGCCTTCTCAAAAGTGATGGATAAGGTCTCTTAATGTAAAATAATTTCAAGTTCACAACCAATAATTTCCCCCAATGTGTCTTTATCTGTTTCAAAGGCTTCTTTGTGGTCATATAAAAGGTTAGAGAGTTCATTTTCTTGTATATCAGTAAGATGAAGGCTTACTTCAGCTTCATTCATCTGTGCTTATTTAAAATTTTCTGAATGTAAGCTGATTGGTGATACTTTATTTGCTGTAATTTGTCTTTTAAAAGATAAAAGGAAAATTTTTGATGCTTATTTTCCCCAATAGTAATGCATCTTTCTTTTTTGTTATTTAAATCGATGCCATACATGATTAAATAATCATTTCCCAATATGAAATGGGTAATGAAGCAGTTTTCCATAATAACAAATTCAACAGTAATTCCCAAATTTCCATTGATATTTGGAAGTATTAAAGTGGTTTCAAATATGCCTAATTCTTTCATCAAATTACTTGCATGCTTGAATTTTATGCCATCAATTGGTACTACTTTATGCTCAAAATTTGTTACACAGCTCTTGAGAAAGTATTTTCCAACACAAGAGTAAAAGGCTCCTGGATCAAGTAAAGGTTTGGTGGTTTTTTTATCAATTACCACTTCTGTTATACAGGAATTAACAGCTTTATAACCTCTCCCCTTGTTTGGTTTGGTTTTCATAAGTTGTGCATCTTGGATTTTTGACAAATCAGGTTGACTATTGCTCAATTGTGGCAAGTGAGAATAAGATTCCATGATTTCAAATTTGAAATTGATCTTTTCTATATATCTTTAAGATTCAGAAAATATTGATGATTTATCATCTGAATTTTCCTCATTTACATCATATTTTTCAACATCAGGTTCTTTCTCAATGTAGATTTCATTTTTTTCCCTGTTTTTGGACATTTATTAGCTAAATGTTTTGTTCTCTGGAAAATATGGAGCTTTCTGACTGTATCTGAAGTTTTATATTTCATATTATTAGAATTTTCTTTGGGATTTTTCTCCACAGAATCTTTCCAGGGTGTATTGAACCTTGTTTTAAGATTCACCCTACTCAAACCAATTCTGGTCCTGGTGGATACTTCTTCCAATATATTGATAATATCTTCTTCTGAAAATTTTTAAGTAGTCCTGCTTTTGAAAGAATGTTCTAAGTCACCTCCCCATTGTCTCAGAATTTTTCTGTGAATCATAAATTCTGACATGTTAGGATATAATGCTGTTAATCTTTCTTTCTTTTGGAAAAACAATGGTAAAAATTTTTCTTTATAAGAATTTAATTTATCATATTCACAGGGTGTTTCCACTATAAATATCCAAGAATCATTGGCTCAGTTATTGATTATTTGAATTTTCCACCAAGTCCAACTCTGGTGTCCATGTGCTTGTCTTGATTTGATATACCATCTATGAGCTTATTTGGTAAACAAGGTGTTAAATGTTTCTGTTACCAATCTTTCTGGTAATTCAAAGTCTTCATTAATAATGTAAATACTTCTTATGAATTCCATATGATAATATTCTCCTTCACCACTGAAGTGAGGCAATTCTTTAAGTTTTTGTACTTCTTTCAAAAGCACTTGGCCCATTGCTGGTTCCAATTTATGGAAAGAAGTGAAAAATTCATTCTTCGTTTGTGAATTTTCTACATTCAGTACTTGTGGGTTTTACCTTCTTGTACCCACATTTGGATTCAGAGTTGTAGACATTCTTGCTAAGGTGTGCAGTAATTGTTCAATATCATTCATTTTACTGGTGCTACACCTTTGGTAATTTCTTACTTCATGTTAAAAACCCTTTATTATATTGATCAACTCAATTTTATACATGTCTTCTTTAATTGTCATTTCTTTCCATAATTTTGTCTGTCTAGTATTATAAGAAATGACTTGATTCAATTTCATTGTTAATTTTGATACTTCCTCTTGTGAGGTGTCAAAATACTTTTTCAAGGAAACGGTATATGTCTTTACTTCAGTAAATGAACTTGAAATATTTTCAAGGACTTTCTTATTATCTGATTTGATAATACTTATGGCTTTTTTTATTCTTGTTTTAATTACTTCATCAATATTGAATTTAGAATATTTATCTGTTGGTTCTTCTATAATGGCAGATTGTTCATTTATCTTATTTCCAAATGAACTATCATTATTTTAAGCTTTTATTGCTCTTAAAACCTTTTCAAAACACTCAAGTGTTTCATATATTTGGCTCAAACTTAGATTATTTCTTTTAGGATTGTTACAAATTTCTGAATTTTCATCAGAAACATGACTTTTTACATCATGCATAGCTATATACCAGTTTAGAATGCCATCTAGAATGTCAGAATTCATTTCTGACATTTTAATCTGGCTTCCACCTTTTTTCTGTAACCTTTTCAAAACACTCAAGTGTTTCATATATTTGGCTCAAACTTAGATTATTTCTTTTAGGATTGTTACAAATTTCTGAATTTTCATCAGAAACATGACTTTTTACATCATGCATAGCTATATACCAGTTTAAAATGCCATCTAGAATGTCATAATTCATTTCTGACATTTTAATCTGGCTTCCACCTTTTTTCTGTAGTTCAATCATTGTCCTGGCCATCTGAAAAACTTTTTTCATGGCATCCTGTTAAATTTTTGGGATTCTGTAGCCCTGGCTGTATGGTTTTGTGGGTGGTTCTTTGCCTTTTCCATTGTTCTGAGCTTGTGGCTGCTTTTTCACATTGGAACTCCTGCTGCTGGCTACTGGGGCTGGTTTTGGCACCTTTTTGGGTGGTGGAGGGTTGTTTTTCCTCAATTATGCTGTTAAAAGAATCATTTTTTTCTTTTCAATACATGGATGCCATCCATGGAGTAACTTTCAAGTGTTGGGATGTCTCAGAAATTTTCTCACAGTCAGGTAAGAGTTCATGCAGTTTTTCCATAGATATGCAAGGATCTGGTAATTTTTGTGCTGAAAGGCATTGCTTTAGGCCTTCTGGCTGGCTTTGTAAATGTCCACTGAGGCTTCCTGTGGTGGTTTCAGCTCTGTTTAAAGGTAAAACAGTGTTATAAGCTTCAGAATGGCATAATTTGTCAGTTTGGGATTCATTTACTGACCCTTGTCCTTATGTAACTGTTTGGCTTCTGCCATAATCATGTGTATATCCTTTTTGGGAGCTGCTTGAGGGGTTATGGCTTGCTCCTGATCTTGTTTATGGCAAAATATGATTAAAAATCTTAAAAACAGTATTTTGATGTCAAAAAACTATCTATTGGCAAAGTTCTTTTCCATTTGGATTGTATTAATAATGTCCAAGCTTATTAATTCAGATGGAATTGGGTCTGCCTGATTATTATGAGCTATAATAACAGTTCTATTATGGTAAGAATTGCAAGTACTAGAAGTAATAATACTAGTAGCTGCTGATGCTGTTTCAATGTTTTCTTGTTGGAAAACATTGTCATACACTAAAATTAAATTAAAAATCAATTAATCAAGTAACAAAAAGTTTTTTCAAAAAATAAATGAAAAAAATAAAGCCTCACTTATAATATCAAAAAAGTTTCATTTTTGATGATTTTTTGAATTATAAGTATTTTTTATGAATTTTCAAATTTTTCAATATAAGAAGGTTACAAAAAGTGAATAAATATTTCATGGGTAAAGTATTACAACTAGGGCCCCAAATTCAAGGTTTTTATATGAAAATTTGATTAAAAATCAAGTAATTTTCCTGTCCTCAAAATTTTTATAAGGTAAATTTTAAGAGAAAAACATACCAAATTTATTCTTTTGAACTTTTTTGGTAAAAAAAAATAAGATTATAAAGATTTATTTCTTTACCAACAATAAAAATTTATCCAAAAATACTCTACAAAAGAAATTTATTCAAGAGAAATTTCAATTGGAATTAATTGAGCACAGAACTGCAGGAAATTAATATGAGAAAAAATTCTTTAAAAAGAAAATTAAAGAGAAAGCATGACCAAAAGTGACCAGAGTGAATTTGGAAACAAAGTGACAAAGTTAACAGTGATGAAAGATGCTTTAATTCACTTTTGGGGTGTCTCAAGGGTAAAAATGATTATAAGAGTTACAAACAAGGATCATAATTATTTTTTCATGTGGTTAAAAGGTTTAAAATTATATAAAAGTGGAGGTTGGAATATTTTATTCATTGTTTTAACAGTGCTTAAACTAATTACAAAAGAAAGAGATTGTAACATGAAGAGAAAAGTGGGCCAAAGAAGATATTCTTTTATAGACACCAGCTTTCTTACTCCAAAACTAAGATTGACTCTTTTCAGTCATTAGAAACACTCAGAAAGAAATTAAATTATGGAATAATTAAACCCTGGTTTGGATCAAAAAAGGCATGCTTTTAGACATTTTTGCTATTTTTAGCCATTTCTATAGTAATAACTGGTTTCAAGCCTTAAATCCCTGTCAGAATGTGTGTAAGAGAAGTTGAAAACAGTTAAAGCTTGTTTACTAAGATTGTTCTAACTCAAGGGGAGTTTAACCTCTTTGCAACAGTTATAACTTCCCTGGTTTGTATCAAAACCCCATCATCAATTTAGTCACAGACCCTGTGACTCAATTCCAGGCCAAAAGTGATGGATGTTTGTGTGAATTTTGACATCTCACACCAGTAAGCAACAAATTTGGGGGAGTCTGGCACCCTTGAAACCAAGATTCCTTTTCCCCCCAGAATTAATATTTTGAATTTATTTATTTTTTAATTCCTCATCATGTATTATACTTGTAATTTACATATGTAATAAAATTGAATTTTTACAGTACACAACTGTAATAATTGATACCTCATACATAAATTAAAGTTCACTTATGTAATACATGCACACATTTTGACATTTCAATTAAAAATACTTCAATTCCTCATAGCTTCTAACCTGCACACCACACCTCAATTTTAACACAAGAATTGATGGTTAACACCACATGTGGTGTGAATTAAATTAAGGTTTTTAGGATTTTCAATTTTTGTCCATAAAATACTAAAAACTTAATTTAAACTTATTTAGAGTTGAGTTACAGAAATTTCACCCAGAGGTGACCCCACCTTATTTTTTATGAGGAATCCAATGGTGAACCAATTTTCTTATGTTTATTTATTGGATAAAAAGTTATAATAATTTTTACTCAACTTTTTTCCAAAAATATTCTATTTTTAATATTTTTGTTGAAAATTCATTTTTACTTAATTTTTTCAAGTAAAAATATGTTTTCACCATTTTACATTTCTATGTAATTATATTTTTGAATTATAATTAGATTTTCATTTTTGTGTATAAATTTATATTTAGATCTTAATTTTTTTTATAATATAAATAAATTTATCTTATTTATAATTGTATCTTCTTTGATTATTTGTGGTCTTTTGGATATATGAAAATACCTCTAAGGCTCACATTCCCTCCCCCTCAAAAAAGAATATTACTTTGTAATATTGTTATTTCTAGTGTGTATGAAACTTCTAAGAAGTTTGGTAGCTTCAGGTATGTCCTTTTCTGCTAGCCATTCATCTTCACAAGTTGGGCCACTGTAACTAACGAGGTATTCCCTTACTTTTTTGGTTCTTAACTTCCTTTGTTTGAGAGATTTGGTGATTTTCCTAGTACCATATGATTCAATAGGAGGCATATGCTGGGGAACTTCATTTCTCAAAGGAAAATTTTCAGCATCACTAGATTTATATGGTTTTGTCAAGCTTACTGGAAATTTAAGATTCTTATCGCTAAGTTCCTCAGATAATTCTACTTCAATTGAATTTTCTCCATGGAGGGCCTTAATAACAAAATTTCCTGAAAAGGAGTTTTTGAGCCTTTTACATTCCTTGATTTTATTGAAGTTAGTGGTAGAGACAAGTACTAAATCTCACACTTTGAAATCTGGAGTTGCATGTGATTTGTCCCATTTGTCTTTGGCATATGTAAATGAGTCCTCCGCTAGCATTCCTTTGAAGCTACTATCTGTGGGATGTACTTCAATCAAATACTTACTAAACAGATCTTGGGGTAATTTGGGATTCCATTGCTTCTCTAAAATAGCAGGATTTTGATTAGTACTGGAATGAATGGATGTTTTATATGCCAATTTAAGTTCTGGTAGAAGAGTACACCAATCATGGGTGAACCCATCACAATATTCAAATTCAAGTCCATATGCACAAATTCTTCTCACCATATCTTCTAAGGTTTGTATCATTCTTTCAGCAAGACCATCAATTTGTGGGTTTTAGGCTGTAGAGAGGGACAACTTTGTTCCAAATAATTGGTGAATATTTGTCCATAGTGCTTAGTTGAATATGGGATCTCTGTCACTAATGATATTTGTGAATATGCCAGTCAATGATATTACTCTATTCCATATTGGAAGAGCTGTATCCATGACTTTATCATCCTTGTGACATGGTAGAAAGATTGGAGTCTTCGTAAATCTTTCAACAATCACTAGGCATGCATTATAACTTCTATTACCCCCTGGTGGTAGGCCAGTTACCCAATCCATATGCACAATTTCTCAAGTTCTGCTGGGTTCTTGAATTTTGATCATATTTCCAAGTCTTTTTCCAGTGTATTCATTTGCCTTTTGACATCTTTCACATGTTTTTCAATACTCTTCAACATTTTTCTGCCACATTGGCCACCATATACAGGTATTTATATTTTCTCTTGTCCTGTCCTCAAATAGATTTCCTGAGAAGGGACTGTCATGGAATTCTTTCAGTACAAGATTTATTAAGGACCTGTCCACAACTCTCATTACACATGTGTTCTTAGTTCTGTGGTAAATTATACCATCAAGTAAGTGAAATCTTCCTTCATCATATGATTTCTTCCATATTTCATCTAAGGCATGTATCAAAAAGTTTCCTTTACAGTCTTTTGTGAGTAATTGGCATAGGATGCTAAAATTTCTATCTTTAGTATAACTGCTTCTTACCTCTTCAAAGAATGTTGTGTTCAGATCTGTAGCACTGATTTCTTCTATAGAAATATGTGGGAAAGCTTCTTCTGGCACATAAGCAGGATTATCAATATTTTTTGGGAATGGCCATCTTCTCAGTCCATGTGCATTTTCATGAATATTACCATCTTTGTGAACAATAGTCATATTACCTCCATACTCCTGTATGTCTATTTGTCATCTGAACATATGCCTGTTAGATGTTTTTGTGTTTAAAAGTGATTTAACAGTAGTAAAGTCTGTTATAGCTTCAATAACACATCCTTCTAGGTAGTAATTGAGTTTTTCTAAGGCCCAGACAAGGCATAAACACTCCATCTTACTTGTCCCATATCTGGCTTCAGTTGGTTTGATTTTCCTGGATATGAAACATATGGGTCCTTCCACAGGTTTATCATTTATACTCTGTACCTGATGAAGTGCAGCACCTAGCCCATCCCCTGATGCATCAATATAAATATTAAAGGGAAGCTTAAATTCTGGAATAAGTAAGAGTGGAGCAATTGTCAAGGCTTGTCCTAAAGATTCAAAGGCTTTGACTCTGTCAACAGTCATTTCAAATACTGTGTCTTTGTCACCTATTTTATAAAGAGGTCTTTCTATGGATGCAAAATCTTTAATATGCTGCCTGAAATATCCTCCAAACCCCAAAAATGACTGAATTTCTTTTTTGTTCTGAGGCATAGGTTTCAGTAGCACTGCTGAAACTTTGTTTTTGTCAATCCCAAGGGATAAACCAGATACTACATGTCCCAGTGCTTTGAGTGCTTTAAATACAAAATGACATTCCTTTAAGGAAATTTTCATGTTTACAGATTGAATTTTGTTCAAAACTCTGTATAATCTGTATATATGCTCTTCCCAATTCTTGGAACAGACAATAATGTCATCAATGTAAATGATTAGCCATCCTTCTGAAAGTTCTTCACAGAAGATTTAATTCATCATTCTTTGGAAATTTGAAGGTGCATTCTTGATCCCAAAAGGAATCCTCAGATATTCATACACTCCACAATTAACAATAATTCTAATTTATTTTCTTACCCTTGGTGTCACCACATTTTGACGAAATCCATTAAGGGCATCCATAGTGCTTATATACACTGCTTGAGATATTTGGGTAAGGGAAATTTGGATTTTTGGTATTGGGTACCTGTCTGGAACAGAGCCCTAAAGTCCCCAACCATCCTATATTTCCCATTATTCCATGCCACTATGACTGGTGTAGTTATTCCTACCTCCTCATTGTGACCAACCTTTTTCATTACACCAAGGTCTGGAAATTCTTTAATATGGATTTCCAGAGCTTCTCTTGATTTAGAACTTTCTGGATATGTAGGTCCTCTCAAGAGTGGTGGGTAAGGTCTTTCAATATTAAGAATAATGTCAACTTCATGACCAACAATGGCTTTCAGTGGCTCTTTATCAGATGCAAAGGCTTTTTTGTGGTCATATAAAAGGGAAGAAAGTTCACTTTCTTTTTTATCAGTGAGATGAAGACTTATTTCAGCTTCATTTAGCTGTTCAGACTTCAATTTTTCTAATTCTAAATTTACTGATGATACTTTGTTTAATGTAATTTGTCTTTTAAATTTTAAAAAGGCAAATTCTTGATGCTTATTGTACCCAATAGTAAAGTATCTGTCTTTATTTTTATGTAAATACATACCATAAATGATTAAGTAATCATTTCCTAATATAGAATGGGTGCTAGAGCAGTTTTTCATAACAACAAATTCAACAGTTTTTCTTGAATTTCCATTGATATGTGTAAATATGAAATTAGTTTAAAATATTCCCAATGCTTTAATGGGATTACTTGCACTGTTGAATTTTATGCCATGAATTGGCAACAATTGATCTTCAAAATTTGGTACACAAGTCTTAGGAGAAGATTTTCCAACACAAGAGCAGAAGACACCTGGTTCAAGTAAGATCTTAATGTGTTTGTTGTCAATTATCACTTCTGTTATACAGGAGTTACCAGCTGTATAACCTTTTCCCCTGTTTAGTTTGGTTTTCATTGGTTGTGCATCTTGAATCTTTTATAATAAAGTTGACCATTTCTTAATTGTGGCAAGTGGGAATAAGATTCCATGATGTCAAAATTGGAATTGATATTTTCTATATCTTTTGAAGAGTCAGAAAATATTGATGATTTATCACCTGAATTTTCCTCAATTACCTCACCTTATTTTTCAACATAAGGTTCCTTTTCAATGTCAGTTTCATTGATTTCCCCTTTCTTGGACATGAGTTGGCTAAATGTGTGGTGCTGTGGCAAATATGGCACTTCCTGATTATATCTTCAGATTCATACTTCATTTTATTATAATTTTCTTTGGGATTTTTGTCCACAGAATCTTTCCAAGGTGTATTAAGCCTTGTTTTGAGATTCACCCTACTAGAACCAATCCTGGTTCTGGTGGTTACTTCTTCCAATATATTAATAATATCTTTTTCTGAATACTGTTCAGTATTCCTGCTTTTAACAGCATGCTCCAAATCACCTCCACATTGTCTTAGAATGTTTCTGTGAATCATAAATTCTGACATGTCAGGATATAATGATGTTAATCTGTCTTTTTGTTGGAAAAACCATGGTAAAACTCTAGCTTTTTCAGAATTGTATTTGGAAGATTCAAAGGCCATTTCCACCTTAAATATCCAAGCATCATTGTCCCATTTGTTAATTATTTGGGTTTTTCACCAAGTACAGCTTTCGTGTCAATGTGCTTGTCTTGATTTGATATAACATTTGTGGGCTGATCTGGTAAACAAGGTGTTAAATCTTGATGTTGCCAATTTGTCTGATAATTCAAAATCTTCTTTAATCATGTCAATACCCCTGATGAACTACATATGGTCATATTCTCCTTCACCACTGAAGTGAGGTCATTCCTTGAGCTTTGGTACTTCTTTCAGAAGTTCTTGGCCCATTGATGAATTCAAGTTACAGAAAGAGGTTGAAAATTCATTCTTTAATTGTGAATTCTCTACATCCAATACTTTTGGGTTGGCAATTCTTGTAGCCTCATTTTGATTCAGAGCTGTAAACATTCTCAGTAAGGTGTGCAGTAATTGTTCAATATCATTCATTTTACTGTTGCTACATGTTTGAGAATTTCTAAGCTCATGTTGGAAGATTTTTATTGAATTTATTACTTCAATTTTATAAATATCTTCCTTATGTGTTGATTCTTGCCATAATTTTGTCTGTCTAGTAGTATCAGAAATGACTTGATTTAGTTTTATTTTTGATTTTAATACTTCTTGTTTTGAGGTGTCAAAACACTTTTTCAAGGAAATGTATATGCATTTACTTCATTAAATGAATTTTCAATATTCTAAACAACTTTATTATTATCTTCTTTGATAATATTTAGGACCTGTCTTATTCTTGTTCCAATTATGTCATCAATATTGAATTTAGAATATTTGTCTGTTAATTCTTTAATAATGGAATATTGTTCATTTAATTTATTTCCAAATGAATTTTTATTATTACAAGTTTCAACTGTTCTTAAAACTTTTTCAAAAAACATAAGTGTCTCATTTATTTGGCTCAGAATTGAGTTATTTGTTTTGAGATTGTTACAACTTGATGAATTTATATCATAAATATGACTTTTCACATCATTTAGAGCTTTGTAAAAGTTTGGAATTCCATCTAGAATATCAGAAATGATTTCTGATATTTTATTCTGGCTTCCTCCTTTTTCTGTAATTTCAACATTGTTTTGGCCATCTGAAATACATTTTCTATGGAATCCTGCTGAATGTTTGGGATTCTGTAGCCCTGGCTGTAAGGGTTTGTGGTTGGTGCTTTACCCTTTCCCTTGTTTTGAGATTGTGGCTGCTTTTTCACATTGGAATTGCTGCTTCTGGCTACTGGGGCTGTTTTTGGCACTTTCTTGGGTGGTGGAGGGTTGTTTTTTCCTCCATTCTTCTGTTAAAAGCATCATGTTTTTCTTTTCCATCAATGGATGCCATCCATTGAGTAACTTGCAAGTGTTGGGATGGCCCAGAAAGCTTCTCATATTCAGGTAAGAATTAATGCAGTTTTTACACAGATCTGCAAGGATCTGGTACTCTTTGTGCTGCAATGAATTGTTGTTTGCCTTCTGGATGGCTTTTTGAATGTCCACTGAGGCTTCTTGTGGCAGTTTCAGCTCTGTTTGAAGGTAAAACAGTATTATCAGCTTCAGAATGGCATAATTTATTAGTTTGGGATTCATTTACTGACCCTTGTTCTTCTGTAACTGATTGGCTTCTCCCATAATCAGGTCTACAACATTTTTGGAAGCTGCTTGAGGGGTTATAGCTGGCTCCTGATCTGGTTGAAGGCATATGTATGATTAAAAAGATTAAAAATAGTAATTTTATGTCAAAAACCTTACTATTGGCCAAATTCTTTGCCTTCTGAAGGGTATTAGTTATGTCCAATTTGATTAAATCAGAAGAAATTTCCTCTGATTGGTTCTTCTGAGTTGTAAAAACTGTGCTATTATAGCCATAATTGGCAGTACTGGCAGGAATAATGCTAGTAACTGTTGATGCAGTTTCAATATTTTCTTGCCTTACCACATTTTCAGAAACTAAAATTAATGAAGAAAGAAATTAATTAAGTAAAAAAAAATATTTTTCAAAACAGAAATGAAAAAATAAAACCTCACTTATAACATAAAAAAGTTTTATTTTTTATGGATTTTTTGATTTATAGGTGTTTTTATGGATTTTTTATATTTTTCAATATAAGAAAAAGGATTTGAAAATAGTAAAGAAATATTTCACATATAAAATATCATGGCTGGGCCCCCAAAGGTAAGGTGTGGATATGAAACTTTGATTAAAAATCAAGTACTTTTCCTTTCCTCAAAATTCGTATAAGGTAAAAGTTGATTAAAAATAGTATGAAATAAGATTTTTTAGAGAAAACATGCAAATTTTATTGTTTTCAACTTTATAAGTATAAAAAAATAATATTATAAAGATTCATTTTTTTACCAACAATAAAAATTTATCCCAAAAATACTCTTCAAGAGATATTTAAGGCTACAAAAGACATTTCTTCAAGAGCAATCTCAATTGGAATTAACTGAGAAAAGATCTGCAGGGAATTAATATAAGAATAAAGTACTTAAAAGGAATATTTAAATTAAAATACACCCAAAAGTGAACAGAGTGAATTTTGAAACAAAATCACAAAGCCAATAGTGATGAAAGATGCTTTAATTCACTTATGGGGTGGTTCAAGGGTAAAAATGATTATAAGAGTGACACACATTGATTATAATAATTTTTTCATGTAGTTAAAAGGCTTAAAATGATAAGAAAAGGTTGTTTGTAATCTTTTATTGATTGGTTTAATGGTGTTTAAACTAATTTATAAAAGGAAAAGATTCTAACATGAAGAGAAAAGTGGGGCAAAGATGACATTCTTTTATAGCCATCAATTTTCTTACTTCAAAAGTAAAGTTCACTCTTTTCAGTCGTGGAAAATACTCTGCCAACAGAAAATCCAATTATGGCATCATTGAGCCCTGGTTTAGACCCAAAAAGGGCTGGCTTTAGCCATCTTTTGCTATTTTCAGCCAATTTGAACCCTTAAACCAGCCATTGCTATAGTAATACCTGGTTTTAAGCCTTCAAAACATGTCAGAATGTGTTTAAGAAATGTCAAAACAATTTAAAACCATTTTTACTATGATTGTTTTATCTTAAGGGTAGTTTTACCTTTTTGGCAACAGTTAAAACTGCCCTTGTTGGTATCAAAACCACATAATCAATGGAGTCACAGACCCTGTGACTTAATTCCAGGCTAAAAGTGATAAGCTTTTGGATTAAGTTTGAAATATTATGCCTATCAGCTAGGAATTTGGAGGTGTCTGGAAATCTCAGAGCCAAGATTCCTTTTCCTGCCCAGAATTGATCTTTCAAATTTATTTTTTCATTAATTACTCATCATGTATTATACTTGTAATTTAAATATGTAATTCAACTGATTTTCTACAGTAAACAACTGTAATAATTGATACCTCATATGTAAATCAAAGCTCACTTATGTAATACATGTGCACATTTTGACATTTCAATTGAAAATACTTCAATTCCTCATAAATTCTAAATTACACACCACACCTCAATTTTAACACAAAAATAGATGGTTAATACCAGATTTAGTGTGAATTAAATCAAGGTTTTGAGGATTTTCAACTTTTATACATAAAATACCAAAAACTTAATTTAAGCTTATTTAGAGTTGAGTTACAGAAATTCCACCCAGAGGTGACCCCACCTTATTTGTTATTAGGAATCCAATGGTGAAATAATTTTCATATTTTTATTTATTGAATAAAAATTTATAATCATTTATATTTAAATTTTTTTCCAAAAATATTTTTATTTTAATATTTTTTGATAAAAATTCATTTTTACTTAATTTTTTCAAGTAAAAAGGTTTTTTCAAAATTTTAAATTTCAAAGTAACTTTATTTTTAAATTTTAATTAAAATTTAACTTTTATATATAAATTTTAATTAAAATTTAAATTTTATATATAAATTTTATATTTATATTTTAATTTTTGTTTTTTATAATATGAGCAAATTTATTTTATTTATAATTATATCATTTCTTATTCTTTGTGGTCTTTTGGGTATATAAAAATACCACTAAGGCTCACAGTTTGATTATTATGTATTGTACTTATAAAACCAATAAGTAAAAAATGCTCCTTCTTCATTTTTTTGACTAAGCTCAGAAAATAAGATCTTTTCTGAGGCTTTTTTGTTTGATGAAGGATGGAACTGAACCCTCATATACCTGGGACTTGAATCAACACATAGAAAAAGCTCTCAACAAAACTAATATTGTCCCCCATCCAGTCATTGGTATTGAAAGTGATTTGAAGTTGAAAACTTCTCTTCAGAAGCTCCTTCCAGACTCAAAATCCATGTTATGAATTTGGAACACCAATGAGGATATATTTCCCATTTAATGAAGAAAACTGGTAATTAGAGTGATTTTGACAATTTTATGAGCCTTTGGAATCAAGTAATATACTTTTATCTTTAGATTTTATTCTGATGATTTTTTTAATTACTTTGGAATTAATTTCTCAGGTCATGTATTCATCAACTGAAAATTCTTACAAAGATAACTGGAAGAAGCTTCAAAAGAAGTCAAAAATCCTTTAGTGTTTTAATATTTGGAAAAAAAAACCATGCTTCCTCTAAAGGAGTATTATCCTAGCCTGGAGAAACTACCTTTGTCACCTGGGTGTGGGCTCCACCTCAAGAGGTGAAAGCTCCCATTCCATGGTTAAACTTTGGATCCAAAAGTCCACTGGTACTCTCCTACAGGCTCTTAGGGCTCTTTAAATGACTTTCAAGAAACAATTTATTGAAATCATAAACAGAATCTCAATAAATTACCTTTCATGTCAATAAGAAACAATTCATTGATATCATCAACATTATCCAAAAATAAATGATTGTCCATGTCAATAGCTCCCCTCAAGACATATGTGTTCTTGATGGTAAGGTATCTCAATATACCCTTGAGGTGGCCAGACCTTTGTCAAAGACAAATGGCAGAAATCACCCCAATTCTTCAGAATTTTCAAGATGTTTAGACTAGAAAAGTACCTTTTGATCAAATTCCCAAAATTCAATCCAATTACTTTATCATATTCACTACCCTCAGAAACTGAATTGAATGAATATGAAAAATTAGTAGTCACCCTTAGAAGGTCCATAAAATTGATAAAGAGTAGGAGAACCTCACAAAGAAAGTCTAAAAGGCGTGTAACAACTTTGAAGATTTATGATGAAATTTACTTAACTTGTTAGCATTGCCAAAGAAATTATAAAAAAATTTATTAATTATCCAAGATCTTTCTAATTTTTTTATTTATCTTAATGTAGATTTTTTGTTTTGTTTATTTCAATATTTCTTAATTTTTTTTGGACCCATTTTTATTAGGTACCTGGTTCAGAATACTTTCCAAAAAAAAATTTTCAATACACCTACAAGCCCATCAATGTCCAGGTTGAGGGAAATTGTGGCTATAGAAAAGTATCCCATTGCACACACAAGACTAACTATCAATGTACTTATGTCAGAGGTGACTTGTCTGAATAAATTCAAAAAAATCATGACCTTTATGAATCCATGAACACTTTGATTCCCTCAGTATCCTCTTATTTTGATAGAATTGACTGGTATGAAGATGTTTACTAGACTCCAAAGAGAAATTGGATGTCCATTCCTGATATGAGGGATCCAATTACAAATAAATATCAAAGACCAGTTTTTCTTTTATTCCAAATTCCAATCTTTCTCTTTTTTTCCCCCTTATTTCTGTCCTCCAAATTACAATTAACCCATTTTCATCTTCTTCTTGGATAGCTGTTCTCATTTTGTTCCATTGGATATCATCATTTCTAAAGTTTATCCAGTCCTCCCCATTACTGTGAATTGGGAATTTCATCCCCAACTACAAGCCCTGTGGTGGGCAGATAAATTTAAGAAACACAGGATGTTATATTTGTCCACTATTCCTCCCCCCCTAAGAAAAATCAACTATTTTGGAGGTTGATTCAGATTAATTTTTTTTAAATACATTTTATTCCAAATATTTCACTCCTTATTAATATTTATTTCTTAAATCTAACCTAATTCATTTTTACTTTAATTAAAAAATAATCATATTATAAAAAAACATGAAAATATATATATATATATATATTGAGAAAAAAAAAAACTTTTAAAACTTTTAAATTATTTTTTTTTAATTAAAAATTATTTAATTCTCAATTTTTTTTTTTTTTTTTTTTTCTGGATTTTTAAGATTTTCTTTAATTTATTTTTTAAAAAAAAAAAAAAAAAATTATTTAAAAATCAATAAAATGAAAAGATTTTTAATGAATTTTTTCTTTTTAAAAAAAAAAAAAAATTGAAAAAAATTTGAACAAAAAAAAAAAAGATTTTTTTTTTTTTTGAGGAGGGTCTTAATATATTACCTACCTACAGTGCCCTGCCCAAAGTATGCAAACATGGGAAGGGCAGCTGTATGGACACACGTGCTGCATGTGTGGCAAGCAATACCTGGCTCTCATTTGTCAGATGTTTTCTGACTTGAAGTTTTGTCTTTGTTTCTTTTTTTTTCCTTGTCCTTGTTTCTCTCTTTGTCTCTATGCTTCTTCATTGAACATCTTTCTTCAGCTTATTCCAGTCATGAGTGCCCCGCCAATGCTTTACAAAGTCATAAAAGCCCCCCCTTGGAGGTTGGTGTGCCCAAATCTGGACCATGCTAACCTGACCTCCTCACCTCCATTAAGTGTAATCTGTTCCTAAACCAACCAATTGATGTTTTTTTTAATTCTAGGATACCATGCCTTACCTTAACATTGAAATGCAAGGACGGATAGTAGGGATGTGCCAAGCCAACCCCCCTTTTAGAGCTATATCTAACCTTGCAGGGGTTCCACTCACCACAGTCTACAACACAATGAAGAAATACAAGTGCTTTGGTACCGTCCAGACGGAACAGAAAACCAGACAACCACCAATTATGACCACACAAGACATCCAAGAACTTGACTGCATCATAACTCGAGGTCTTTGTTTAACAGTTTCACAAGTCACTGACCTTTTGACTCACCAAGTCTTCACTCAGACAATCCAGCACAAGATTCACAAGTTGGGTAAGCAGTCTTGCATTGCTTCCAAAAAACCCTACCTCCAATGCCTCCTTGCTTTTGCCCATGCCCACTGCCATTGGACAATCAATGATTGGGCCTGGGTGATTTGGACAGACAAGTTGGCATTTGAGCTAGGGAAAAAGGTGATTTGGTCCATTTGCGGAGGACACCTCAAGAGAAGTGGCAACTGAAAAACCTTGCAGTCAACCATTGATCAGGTTGCCAGACACTCATGGTATGGGGAAATTTCTGTGCAGCAATGTGAGCTCCTTTGGTCTTTCTCAATGGTTGAATGATGTTGGCTGAGATGGTGCAGCAATTTTATCAACCGGGCCTGCTCCCGTTCATAGCCTGGATGGAGCAGGCCCCCTGGATACATGGTCTCCAATGCATCTTACTAATGGATAATAACACCCAGAGCAAGCACCAATTGGCAAAATTGGCATGACATTCAGAAGCTTGATTGGCCAGCACATTCACCAGATTTGAACCCCATCAAAAACATATGGAAGACAATGAAGAGTTAAATCAGTAAACTCTACCAACCTCAGACAGTGGAAGAGCTATGACATGTATATTAACACTGCATGGACCAATTTCCATTTTAACCTCCTCAATGCTATGACAAATGGCCATGGTCATTGAAATGAATGGAGGTCCAACTTCTTACTAGGACCTCCATTCATTATTAGTAAGTTTTTTTTTCTTCCTCACATTAAACAATCAATTTCTGATTGTGTTGTCTATTTCTCTTTGTTTTTGTAATTTCTTATCAGGTCTTCTTATGTTATTTTTTTTTTTTACTCATATAAATGTGTTTTTTTTTGTTTTTTTTTTATAACAAATTATAAATGCTTGAGTAGTTGTAGTAGAGAATAAATGAAATTTAAGTAAAATTGTTTTGCATTGGACTTAGAAAAAAAAAGCCCCCCAAATGAGTGTGAGATACAAACTGTGCAGCAAAAAAAAAAAAATAAAAAAATAAAAAAATAAAAAATAAAACTGTGCCCTACCTGTACATTTTTTGCTTTCATATAATTGGTAGGGCATTGTACTATGTTGGAAAAAAAAAAAAAAAAAAAAAAAGTCTAAAATTTGATGACTTAAAAATCTTTTTTTTTTTTGCTATAAATTAATAAAATAAAATAAAAAAATAACATTTAACAATTTCTTAAAATTTATTTATTAAAAAAAATAAAAATAAAAAAAATTCTTTTTTAAAAAAAAAAAAAAAAAAAAATTCTTTTTTTACCAAAAAAAAAACAAAAAAAAAAAAAAAAAAAACAATTAATTAATTAATTAATTTAATTTTTTTTTTTTTTTTTTGATTAAATTTAAAAAAATAAAAAAAAAAAAATAAAAAAATAAAAAAATAAAAAAAATTAAATAATACCTAATTTAAAATTTAATTTTTTTTTTTTTTTGAATTTTTTTTTTTTATGGAAAATTAAAAAATTAAGTAGTTATTATTTTATTTTTATTTTTTTTAAAAAAAAAAAAAAAAATTAAAAAGTAAAAAAAAAAAAAAAAAAAAACTTATTTTATTATTATTATTATTATTTGTTTTAATTTTTTTTTTTTTTTTAATTTAATTTAAATTATTTAAACTTATTATAAATTAATAGAAAATTTTTTTTTTTTTCTTTTAAAAAAAAAAAAAAAAAAAAAAAATTATTTTATAGAATTTTTAAAATATTTTTTTAAATCATTTTTTACAAAAAAAAAAAATTTTAATATTTTTTAGAATTATAACAAAAAAAAAAAAAAACTTAGTGAATTAATTTCTCACCTTTTATAAAAAAAAAAAAAACATTATATCACAATTGGATAGGTCAATCATTTAGCCGTTAATTATAATTTTAAGAAATTCAAGTTTTATTCTAAACCTATTTGAAGAAATTCCAAATGAGTCAATTATTCAAAAACATGATAGTTTTTTCAATTGATGCATATTTTCTAGAACTCATTTCCTTTTGAGAAACATTTTGAATATAATGACAAAAAGATTTGGGTTGAGTGGTAATTAAAGGTTTTATTTCTATATGTCAAACTCGCTAATAGTATGATTTCTTTACAAATTAAATCTTTTTGAAATTAAATTTTATAAATCAAGTTTTCAAATTTTATAATATTTCTTTTTTTGAAAAATAAGATAAAATAGTGATGATTCTGGTTGTGGTTTGGTTAAAATCTTATCAGTCACGCCACGATTTTATAAAGGCTTGTACTGTACACTTTCAAATAACTAAATATATGCAACAAAAAAAGTCAAGTTTTAGTCCCAAAACTTTTTGAGAATTTGTAAAGTTTTAGGTTTTAAAAAACTTGATTAGCTCAACTTTTTAACAGCGAACTTCCCCCCCCCTGTAATTGTCCACAAGCTATTGAGAACCCTAGTACGGTGGTCAAATATTTCAAAAGGTGCTATGGCTAATATACTGATCAAATTTTATGATTTTTAGACTTGAACAATTTTTCAGTGTCTTGGTCACAAAACTTGAAGGCAAAAAAAGGTTTTGAGAGTCAAAAAAATGGGTGAAATCATTATGCTGAAAACCAGGAGGACATCAATTAATGGGACGAACTGGGAATTCTTGTTAGGGTTTTGTCGTCTCATTTCCAGTGTGTGATATGGCTTATGAGGCTCTCATTGACGTACATATGGAATTAAATCCGACTGTCTTGGATTAATGCCATTTCGTGAGCGTTCAACCCAATTGAACAGGCGGCATTCCGTACGTCGAACATCTTTTCAGTGAGCTTTTATCATAGTTATATTAGTAAAGCGCCAAGCGCGATACATGTCAACCTTATCAAAACCAACCTGACGCATAAACGACATGACTTAAGGTAAGTTAAGTTTTTGGGTGATTGGTCTTGCCAAACACTCAGCCAGCATTCTTGGAATCAGATAACCATAGCGATTGCCACTATCAGCAACGCGAATTCTTCAAAGCCAAGTACGATCATAGGTTATGTAACTTATTGCACAAGGGGGCTTGTAGAATAACAAGCTCTAAGAAATTGAAGTGAGTGTGCGACAAGTAGTAGGATTAATGATTCTTGGGCTATATATTTCCACCGCAAACAATTTCTAGGCTGTGTTTACACAAGGTCTAGAAGCCTGACTTAGACCTCTACTTTGGGTTTCTTTGTTTCAGGTTGATGTCCTTCTTGTTGAATTTTATGATATGATGACGTTTCGACTGCGGGAGAGCTTAAATTATCATTGTTGTTGTTGTTGTTCATTTCACTACTTGTACTTGTGCTTGAAGATTTTCGCTTTTTGGGACAGGATGAGAGATTTGCAGGGGCAGCTTTTGGGCGGATAGCTCCTGCCAAAAACGCCCTCTGAAAATCCTTAGACTTTCGAGTCTTTTTTGGAATCATTGTGGTGTTTGCAATTGTCTTTGGGGAACTTGCTGGTTTGTTATTATCATCTTGAACCAAATCTTTTATTGGAAATGAGGAGGTTAGGACTGAAGTTGATTCCACGGATCGAGCAGCAACCGCTCTAAAAGAATTAACGTGTAGAATTTTTCAACATTTTGCAAAGGTGCAAAAGGTTTCGACGGGAAGAATGTCCTGGAAATTTTGAAAAAAAACTCATGAGGGTGGGTAAAACACTCAACTTTTTGAAGAGTTCCATTTCTTTTTGGATTTCGCGTTCTTTAAGTAATTCAGCTAGTCGTTTCTCTTCGGCTGCATCATCCAAGAAGGCTACTTCGTCATCATCCAGTGCTCTAAATTGGTTTTCTAATGATTCAAGTTGACGATTGGATGAGGACAAGACAGAGGATCAAATGAGGCATGCATGATTAAAAGGTGTTTGAGTTGTTGAATTCGAAAGTGAAACGAAGAGATGTAGTATTGAAAAATTAAATTTGGACGCAAAAACGAATATTTGATGAAAAAGGTATGAAAGGGAAGATTTACTAAATTTTAATTGTTCCTCAAAGGCCTCTTGTTTTTTATCTTTTTTTTCTTTAAGTTTTTCATACAACGATCGGCCATCATATTCTTCTTCAGGCATGGGAGGTGGCTCCTAAGAAAAGAACAAATGGAAAACATAAGATTGTCATTCAGATTGACTCAAGAGATTCTTGGAGATTTCGTGAGCAGATAAAGAAAACCACCAGCCTGGCCGATTCGAGCGTAAGTCGCCTTCCATTCTTTTTCCCGTCTTTGCCTAGCTGCTTCAAGGTCAGACGATGAGACAAACCGACTTCTAACCTGTAAAGTAAGTTATCATTTTAAGCCGATTCAAACATATCTCGATAAGCAAAAGCTGATGTTGGTCTTGAAGGGCCATGAAAAGTACGACTTTCCTGGCTGGAGGAAGAAAGCGTGAGGTTGATCGCTTCATCTGCCTAATTCAATAAGCATTTAGAGGATGATCATCAGGACCCATTTTTGATGACAAGATGGATTCTTTAGAAAAATCGATGAGAAATCTCGTAAGGGAAAGACGGGAAGGGATGCAGCTAATGAACCATGTCTGTTTAATCGAACTGCCTATCAATTCCTTGACGGTCTGTGAATCCTTTGGTCCTAGTTCGGAGCAAGAAATTTCTGAGGCCGGAGAGGGCGCCTTGAGAAATTAATACCAAGTCTGCCTTGGTTTTTATTGGAGTTGAAGTTATTGTGAGCAGATAAACTAGGATAAGTGAGGGGATGAGCAGACTCACCAAGCAGGCCGTAGAAATCTTGGATCCAAGCAAGGTATTTCGAATAATGGAGCCTTTGCCTGACAACCAAAGAATCCAAGCCAAAAAGTTAAATTAATACCAAATACCATCTTCTTCCATGTCAGTGTGATGAATTAATTAATTAAATGGCAATGAATCATTCTTTGATACCAGAGAAATATTTTAAATTATTTGAGGATTAATTTCACAGTTGTGCTAACAGACCAAAGGTCAAGTTGTGATGGATTTAATAATACATAGCCTCCTTTCAAGTCCTTAAAGAGACATTTGTTTACTTTTTGAGACTTAAAAATGGAAAAACACACAAAAAAACTGGGAAATACTTCCAAAACCATCATCTTTTTCTATGCCAGGTTTCCATGGAGAACAAGGGGTACCTCAACAACATAAATAGAGCCTCTCTCTAACCTAAATTATTTTTCCATTTCTGATGGTATTTAATACTATTAAATAATTATTTAAAGATAAATATATCAGATAGAACCATCCCTGAAACTAGCAGGTAGTCTAGACCTTATTATAATATTTTGTTTTATGCTCAGTATTTAAGATCAGTAACAGAAACAAGAAAATTGATGGTAGTTGGTAATATTAAATTTCAATTTACAGATAAATAGATCAGATAGAGCCATTCATGAAACTAAAAGGTAGAACATTCATTATTGTATTGTTCCTAAAGCTTAGCAGGTAGTATAGTCAAGGATAAATAATTATTAAGATCAGTAGCTAAGATCAGAATTAAAGAATAAGAAGAATAAAATTATTATTATTTATTATTACCCTTACCCCTATTATTAGCTTATACTACTAGTAGTAATCAAGAATAGTCTATTCAAGTCATATTACCATATATTCTATTCAATACTGGCTATTGATATTAAATAAACATCAAACAATAGCTTATTCATTATCGTTAATTAAAAATTACCCAATAATAAATTTTAAAAAACACTTATAGTATACTATCCTTACTTGAATACAATTTATTTCATCAAGTTTATTTATTAAATTTAAATATAAAATAATATTTAATTATACAAAGAAATAGTATTATTGTAATATCACAAACAGCTTGAATTTATACATTACCAAAAGTTTAGTTTATTTATATGCAGTCAGATTATTGATTAAGTCTGATAAGACACTGTTCAATTTTCCTTTTTTAGTTTTAAAACAAAAATCTCAATTATTTATTAATTAGATCAGTATAAAGATTATTTTGGTATATTAATAAGGGAATATAAAATAACATTAGTACCCTTTTATTAAAAGAAATTTCATAAATTTAAAAAATTATTACCTTTTATTTATCCCCCTTTTAAGAATTTCTTTATCAAATCAAAAACTAAAAAAAAAAAAAAATTAAAAACATTCTAAAAAAACTTTTAGAAATAGAAATATATATATATATAAACATTAAAAATATAGAAAAAATAGAATAAAAAAAATTATTCAAAAATTTAATTATTATTTTTTTTAATTAATTAGTTAATAAAAAATTGATTAAATTTAATATATTGAATTTCTTTTTTTTTAAAAGAAAAAACTATTTATAAAATATATTAATATAATAAAAAGTTTTTTTTTAAAAAAAAAAAAAAAAAAAAAAAATTCAAAAGATATATATATATAATAAAAATTAAAATAAATCCAAAAAAAAAAAAAGGATAAAAAGATTAATTAAAAATTGAATATATATATTTAAATAAATAAAAGATTAAAAAAAAGAAAAAAAAATTATTATTATTATTATTAATAAGAAAATTTTAATTTTTATAGATTTATGATTTATGATTTATGATTTTTTTTTTGTTTTTTTTCTTTAATTAAGAAATATTCATTAATTAATTAATTTATTAAAAAAAAAAAAATCAATAAATTAAATAAATTAAATTAAATTTTAAAATAAATAAATTTAAGAAAATTTAAATATTTTATTAAAAAAAAAAAAAAAAAAAATTATATGATATTATATTATATATTTTTTTTTTTTTTTTATTATTATATAATCATTACTAAAAATTATTTAAATTATAATATCTTTCTAAAAAGAAAAAAAAAATAAAAATATAATAATTTAAATTAAAAATTTAGGAAAAAAAAGGGGAAAAATTTTAATAAAATATTACCTTTAATGAAATAATTAAAAAAATTAATTGATTTAATATTAAATAATTATTTTAAGTTTTTTTTTTTTTTTTTTTTTTTTTTATTAAACTGTTTGAAAATATTTCTTTTATTTATAAATATTAATTTTAATTTTATTATTAAATATAATAAATAAATAATCTCTTAATTATTTACTTTTCACTTTTTTATAAACTAATATTAATTATAAAAATAAGAATTAATTTTTTATTAAAAATTAATATTAATAAGTTTTAAAAATAAAAGTTTTTATTTAAAATATTATTAAATTTTTTTTTAATTAATAGTTATATTTTTAAATAATAATTATTATAAATTCTTGAAGAAAAAATTAAAAAAACAAAAAAATAAATAAATTTAAAAAACAAAAATTTAACAAAAAAAAAAAAAAAACTCCCTATTAATTTAATAATAGCTTAAAAAATGATTTTAGAGTGATTTATTTAATTATTTGTTGATTTAAAGAATTAAAATTTAGATAAAAAAATAATATAACAAATAGAAGTTATAATAATATAGAAAAAATTGATATTATTTAATTTAAAATCTTTCTGGATGATTTAAATCATTTCAAATACTAAGAATGATTTAATATTTAATACTTAATTTTGTGGTATAAATGATTCAATGATTTAACTGAATGATAATAAGATATCTGGAAAAAACATCAGTATTAGGTTTCTTTTAAGTATATAACAGCTCAAGTAGTTCTTAAAGAGAAAAAAATAAGAAAACAGTAAGTGAAAAGCTAACTAACTTATTTGGTTTATTTATTAAATCAATTTTAGTCATCTCAGATTATCATAATTAGTTAATTAAGTCATATCAAGTGACTAAATATCAATTTATGGTTAAAAAATAAAGTATTTACTACTTTTGATATTATTCTTTTTTTAAAAAATTAATTATTTTTTTTTTTAGCTCAAAGTTATAAATTTTATTGAAAATTTCATCAAAAAGTTGTATTTTATGTAAATTTTTAAAGATTAAGTATTTTATTTAAAAATCATCAAAAATGGAATTTTTTTAAAAAAAAAAACTTTTCATTTTAATTATGAATTAATAATTATTTTTAATTTTAGTTTGAATTATATCTTCCTAAATTATTCCTGAAATTTTTAGAGAAATTAATTTGGAATTTTATTTTTACTGAATTTTTGAAATTTTACCTCATATTCTACATGTTATAAGCAAATAGAATAGTGATAGCTGGTTTCCATGAGTTAGTTTTATTAATAATAGTAAAAAAAAGGGCTTTAATTAATATTTTTGGGATTATAAATAGAAATTAATTGAGAATGGACATGGTTACAGGAGTTAGAATTGCTCATTACCTCCTTGTAACATCAAAATAGAAGCTTATTTGATATTTTCTCATTCTTTAATGAGATTTTAACTTGGTAAAAAGGTTAACATGAGTTTTTAATAAAAAAAAAATTGGGCTAAGAAAAAGAAATTTATCAAAGTTTTGGAGCTTTTAAGACATAAGATGTTTAAGAAACTGGGTACCAGGGCTCTCTTTGATGTCTTTTGTCCCCCTTAGCTATCTTAATGTCAAAAATAGTAATTCAGGGTTAAAAAATTATATCCAATTTTTGGTATAAGAAAACTTTTTTTAAGATTAAATAAATTTTAAGTAAAATAAAAAATTTATAAAAAGTTTTTTAGTGTATATATAACATTTGATTTCTAACAATCTCAACATTTTAGTGTAAAAATGCAAAAAAAAAAAACAAATATTTTCACACTTATTTCATATTGGATTGATGATGAAGTCTTAAAGTATTTTCTTTATTAATAAATAATAGATTTAATTCAAGCTTATTAACCCTATTAATTTAATCTATTTATATTTTCTTTATAGAATTCAAATCTTATCTTAAATTTATGGATTTTATTACTCAAAAAAGACTTATTAATTTTTTTTTTCTGTATTAAAAATGATTAATTTTGGATATATAATTTAATTATTAGTTATTTATATTCCAAAAAGAAATTTTTATATCATTTTTTTGAATTATTTTGGTATCCAAAATATACCTCAAGGCTTAAACTTATCATTATTTTACAATACAAATGAAAAATCCATTCATTAATTCAAAAAAAAATTAATATGGATTCAGACACAAATAATACTACTTTAATAGGGGCTATTGGGAATAAAATGAATAGACTAGAGCTCATTTTAAAGAGTCTAAAGAAACAAAAGAAATAAAAATAAAAATATATTTCTTTAATATAAAAAGAGTGAAAGTAAAAAATCTTCAGAAACAAGAAGAAGGAAGCCAACAAAGTAAGTCCTTTATTAAATGTTCCGACCTTCCGTAAAGGAGCAATGGAATCAGTAAGTAATATGACCACCAATATTCACTTAGAGGAAAATAAAGAGGTGAAAATTACTGAAATAGAAATATCAGTATTTGCTTTCATAATGAAAAGAAAATATTGATAATGATAAATCCAATAGATTAATTAACTGGGGAAAAAGTCCCAAGGGGGTGAAAGAGCAACCAGTATATGTGAAGAGCTGAAAGACTGATCTTAGAGGATTGAAAACACAGCTTTATTGAATGTTTTGGGAATTAAACCATGGCCATCTTGGGAAATGAACTGGATGTTTTTTGTAACAACAGTATTTAAATTTAATTTACCCAAAAGGGTCAGTTTAATACAGAGTATATGAGTGAATCAAGTTTTACAGGGAGTTTTAGAGTTTTAACACCTTAAAAACTGATGTGAATTACTGCCTCTTAAATATCTTAAAAATTACTTGGCAAATTATCCCTTTGAGGAAATAATTTATAAATGAAAAATACCAATACCTGAATGGGAAAGGTGATTTTTGTTCTTTAATGGAACTCTTAAAGTCCTACTCATTACCACCCATGGGATGTGGATTGATTTCCTTGAATACCTTCCTTAAAAAATGTGATTAAGGGCTGGTTCCCTATATTAAGATAAGTTATTTGGGTCCTGAAATTGGTGCTATTGTATTTTTGAGGAAAATTGGTGCATATTGGTGTATAACATCATATATGGAATTTGTGTGTTTTCTTGAAAGGTGGGTCAAAATTTATTTTTTTACCCACCTGGTATTGGGTGATACAGGATTTAGCCCATAGAACCCCTTTGGAATCATTGAATTTAGGCCAAAAGGGGCCTTGGATGTCCCATGCCTAGAGGACCATAGATGCTGTAGGGGGACTGAATGGCTAAAAAACCCTAATGAAAGGGGTCAGGCCAGGAGGCCTGACGGTAGTGAGAGGGGTAATAGGCCCTTGGGGCCCAGGAGGGCAAAAAAAAGGATATGGCTGGGAGGGCCATATATAAAGGTTGGTCCTGGATTGGAAAATGAAGTGGGTATGGCCCAAGGGGCCAAAGAGTACCAAAATGGCCTGTTAGAAATAATATGGTTATGACAGGGTATTCCATAATTTCATCCGTGGAGGGTTTTTATCATGGTTCAGAAAACTACATATACAATCACAATTGAAAAAATTAATGCAAAAATTTATACCTTTTGATGACATACAGGTTCAATTTTTTATTGAATGGTACCTTACTGTGTTATGTTTTTTTAACAAAAATTAGATATTTTTTTAATCAATTACAAAAGCTTAAAAATAGAAAATAAAACAAGAGAACTCAAGAAAATTTCAAAAAAGCTAAGAGTAATTCAAAATGACATATTTTACCATAATAAAGTGTTGAGATCATTAAAAGGAGTGTATATTTTTAATTCATAATTTTTTAAATATAATTCCAAATTAATTATAAATGACTTCTACAATATAAAAAACGGAAATAAACAGCAAAAAAAAGTCAAAATAAATGAAAAATTACATTTTCTTTTAGGACAAAGTGGTTCATTAATTAATAATATTTTCCTTTTTTCAACTATTTAGTTAGGAAATTGGGGACTAAAAGGGAGTCTCCAAAAACCATAAACCCAACAGGTAAAATCTAGTAAATGACTGCACCACTAAGGCATAGAAGGAAATGCCATTTTGCCTAAATTTCAGCCCTTTTGATATTTTTTTCAGTGTTTTTTTTTGCTTATCACCTGTTTGATTATTTGTAATTAATGAATAATCAGAAGTTCATAAGGTATACTCTTTCAATAAATGAAACCACTCTTTATGACAACTTGAATCAATTTCCCCCCTTTTGGTTGTATTCTCTGTTTCTTTTTTTGTGTTTTATATTGTTAAAACGTTTTCATCAATTATCCAATAATGTAATATTATTTTTCAATTATATAAAAGAAATTATTAATTATTTTATAAATAAAAGTTTCACCCCATCATGGAAAAAAATATGGAATTTTGCATCAATTTTGTGCCTTGTGATGGTATCTTTGGTTTTCTTGAGATTCTTTAAGATATTAATAATGTGGTATTAGTTGATAAAGCCAAAATATAGAATTTAAAATTATACTAAATCCAAAAGCCGGAATGAAGTCAGCTTATGCACTAATCTAGCAACGAGAAATATGGCTCTTGCATCAATTTCGGCAATAATTTCAGCGCTTTTGTGTGTTTTTTCATATTTAGGATTGTTTCATAAGCTTTTAAAAAGGAAAGAAAATTTATTCAAGAATTGAAAAAATTTTCTTACCATTAAATGAGTTAATTCTCCACTATATCACAGAAAAATATGGCATTTTGGAGAAAATTTGTGGATTTTGTCTGTATATTAGGTTTTGTTATGTATCTTTTCATGGTTTTAGGTTTAGAATGTATTTATAAATTTTTTTTCAAGCCATTAAAAAGTAGAAATTTACCTTATGATCAAATAATCTATTATTTATTAATTAAAATATCTTGGAATTTCTATCGATCTACCCCCTTTGACTATATTTTCATTATTTTAGTATCTGTTTCAATTTCAGAAAGTGTGAAATCAGTTCTGAAGTACTAAAGAAAATTGTTTTAGAGGTAAGAATAAAAATTTTCTAATATGGAATTTTGCATCAATTTTGTGCCTTGTGATGGTATCTTTGGCTTTCTTGAGATTCTTTAAGATATTAATAGTGTGGTATTAGTTAATAAATCCAAAATATAGAATTTAAAATTATACTAAATACAAAACCCGGAATTAAGTCAGCTTATGCACTAATCTAGCAAAGAGAAATATGGCTCTTGCATCAATTTCGGCAATAATTTCAGCGCTTTTGTGTGTGTTTTATATTTAGGCTTGTTTCATAAACTTTTAAAAAGGAAAGAAAATTTATTCAAGAATTGAAAAAATTTCTTTACCATTGAATGAGTTAATTCTCCACTATATCACAGAAAAATATGGCATTTTGGAGAAAATTTGTGGATTTTGTCTGTATATTAGGTTTTGTTATGTATCTTTTCATGGTTTTAGGTTTAGAATGTATTTATGAATTTTTTTTCAAGCCATTGAAAAGTAGAAATTTACCTTATTATCAAATAATCTATTATTTATTAATGAAAATATCTTGGAATTTCTATCGATCTACCCCCTTTGACTATATTTTCATTATTTTAGTATCTGTTTCAATTGCAAAAAGTGTGAAATCAGTTCTTAAGTACTAAAGAAAATTGTTTTAGAATTAATAATAAAATTTTTCTAGCTTCATAAAAAAAGAATTACTGTTTTATGGAAAAATATGGAATTGGACATCAAATTTGGCCCTTTTGCTTATATTTTCATATTATATGTGTTTTTTGAGCGTTATTAGTGTTTTATTAAAGTATAATTAATAAAGGAATACCTCTAAAAATCAAAAAATTATAATTAAACATTAATTTTATGATTTAAATAGTATTTTATGCGGAATATGGTATTTTCCATAAAGTTCACCTTTTTTTGGCTGTGATTTGAATTTTTTGTGTATTTTATTTTTCATTTTGAAAAGTTTTAAATAAGTGTATTAATAGTTTTTCTCATATTTTCAGTAATTATTTAGATTCTTAAATTTCTTCAAGGGTGTAATAAATTAATAAGTAATTGATAAATATTCTCTTAAGAATAAAAATGTAATAATTCAGGAGTTCCAAAAGCTACATAGTTCAATCCATTCCAATTAATTATTTCTCAACTTTGAGAATACATCTTGAAAGATTACCAAATTATAATAGAAAGTTGGAACCAATTATTAAGAAAGATTAAATCTGGGTCAAACCTGCTACCCCTGCCAGAAGGAATAGCCTTTTTGTCAAGATGATTATCCAATTATTATAAAATTGGTATAAGAGCTGTATATAGTTAATTGTGATTTCTTGAAACAAACCCATACATGTATTCACTGTATTTTTACTGTCATTTATTTACTCAGGTATCAAATTTGATTCCATTGCTTATGGTATGTGGATGTAATTTTGATCCTCTTTTTGTAGTCAGAGGCTGAAATACAAAGGTTTTTCCATTTTTCAATTGATATTTGGACTTATTAAGTTACTCTTACTTCACATATTTGAAGCCCCAGTTTTTTCAATTTTAATTTTATCAACATGATAAAGGTGTTACGGATGAAGTTTTACTAATAATTGAGAAATTTCTTTAAAAATTTTTATTTGATTTAACCAATTCCTTTTCTATAAGATTAAAGTACAATTAACAATTGTGCATAACTGAGCTCTGAGATCCAATCCCATTCATATTAAATTTAGTAATGACCCAAAGGTAAGAGATATAAATTGGAAATTAAATCTAGCTTTTACTTTTTTACATGAATCTGCATGTTTCATTTTGATATTTTAACAATGGAAAATTTTCACAAATACCAAATTTAAAATCAAATTAAAATTGTAATTTCCTTTCAATTCTTGAGAAAGTATTGATAAAATTGGATCTCCTTATTCATAAGGACATTTTATTCAAATTTCAGAAAATCCAGGAAATGGTTAGAATTTCAATCTCATTCTTGAAAAATATTTACAATAACAAGTATTTATAAAATATAATCCAATTCAATTTTTCAAACTATTTTCTGTACATAATTGAAGAAAATTTGGAGATAAATTTCTATTAAATACTTCTTAATGATAAATTCTATGGAGAGTAATCAAGTTACAAAATTTTTTTTCTTGGCTTTCACTTTGAAAATCTCAATGAGGCATAGGAATAAGGAGTATTTTTGTGATCAGACTTTTCAAAAATAAAAAATAAGCTATGGCATACAAAGGTCTTCATTAAATAAAATACCTATTAATTTTGATGTGGTAATACTCCTCAGTAGAGGATAGTTAAAAAAAACATCTTCTGATATTTATTGTCATTTTAAGCTAATTATCCAATTTATATTTTCTCACATATGGTTATATTGGATGAGAAATGTGGCTCATAAGAGCCTTCAACAGCTAGTAGCCTCCCTTTTACCCAAAACATGGCGATTGAAATAATTCTTATAGCTGTAAAGCTATGAGGTGGGTATATGAAACAGTATATAAGAGCTTTCCATCTTTATGAAAGTGGGCTAAGACTTTCCTTATTTTTAATAATAGCGATTATTGAATATTTTTGAAGCCCCTTCAAAGGTAGAGAATGATATTTATTATATGAAATAATAATAAAAATAATCAAATTTTATTATTAATTAAGAATCATGAAAGGTATCAAGCAAAAAAAATAATTTTAGATAATGAATATATTGTAATTGTAATTGGTTTTACCAACAAGGAATTATTACACGAAATCTTATAATTTAACTAAATTGTTAATGTAAAGATATTAGAATAAATATGATTATGAAATATAAGTCATATAATAAAGCTATATTATTCTAAATATTATAAGAATAAGAGTAATTAAGTTATTTGAGTAAATAACCTGATTTAAACATAAATCATGCTAATTGTGGATGCTTTTATCATTTTACTAAATTTTGATAAGAGCTATAATATTTGCTACATTACAATAACCTTTCTACCATTCAATATTGATTTAATTGAAGAATTATAATTATTAGAAATTATTAAAAATTATACTCCATTCATCAAAAAAACTCAAAAAAATTTAAGAAAGAAAAGCTTTTATAAAATATCTTATTCAAATATTGATAAAAGCTTAGATTCTTGGGGAATATGATGAAGAAGGGGTGTTTTTCAATTCAAGAGCTTCTTTTTAGTTACCATAGTAGCATAAATACGACTTACAGGATTTATGATAGCAGGATCAATCAGATTATTAAGGGTGTAGCTTATTGAAGAATTATTCAATCAATTTTTAATAATATTACTCCATTCCTTTAGAATTACAACAATAGATCTACCTCAATTCCATTATATTCTTGGAATCTATCTATTATAGTTTGTTCTTAATGTCATAAGTAGCAATACATTCATGTTCCATCATTACTTGAGTTTTTGATCCTGAAATTCCTTTATAGAGACCACAAATAAAAGACAGATGAGGGCTTAATAACTTGTCTTAAAATCACTATAACTGCTTCCGTTATGTGTCAGTTATAATGTGAGGGTGTATTCTTAAATAACAATATTTTCTAAGAATAACTCAAAGAGAATATAATAAGATAATCAAAATTATATTCTTGAGGCTCTTTGTAATATGTCATAACAATGTACAATCACACCCCTTGGATAACACTATGGAAATCCTTTTCCATATTTATTTTATGGCCAATTTAGCCATTTAATCCTCAGGGGACAACCTTGACCCTTCACAAACCAAGAGCTATCATTGCCAATTTGCTGCATTTGGGCCCCTTTGGGAATTTACTGTTCAAAAAAGGAAATTTAGCACAAATGGCTGTATTGGGGCATTCTGAATTTTAATACAGCTTTTCCCATTTGTGTGTTTTTGGTGAATTTAAAACTTAAATACTATTTTACCACAAAAAGAGGAAAATATGTCCAAATAGCTATATTAGGCCATTGGGGAAGCTCAAAGCCTATTTAGGCTTGTTTTAGCCAAAAAAACCAAAAATTTTCAAGAACCATAAAGAAAGCCCTTGAGTAAATCAGATTCTATTTTTTACTATTGGCAAAGTGTCACAATGCTGTCTGCCAGACCTCAACAAGGGGAAATATTTTTTAAAAAGCTATCAAACCGGTTGAAAGACAGGTTAATACTTGGAAGTTGTAGATCACATTCCACCATGTGACAGTAACACTGGGGTTAGAGAACTGCGTCCTGAAGTGTATGTAGCTAATGGTATTGCCCAAGCCCTCCTCATGGAGCCAGATTAGTCACAACAGGAACCTACAAGGAACCATTAACAGGCGGAACCCTTGTATGCCAATGGAGCAGAAAACCCAGAAATCTTTGGCTGTTTTATTGAAACCTCCCCTTGTCTCCAACCAGAAGCAAACCCATGACATTGGTAACCTTTTCATTGTAAAAAATCTTTCTTACAGACCTCAACAAATGGAACTCTTTCCTAAAAGTCTATTAAACTGGTTCAAAGACTGGTTAATACTGGGAAGTTGTAGATCACATTCCACTATGTGACACCAAGGTAATCCTCCAGAAGACCTTTGTAAATATTTTAACTTCAATAAGAAGAAGTTCCATTAATGGTGCTATACACACACCATTATGCATATTTTTTAACCATAAATACAATGGTTAAAAGATAAAAGGGCCCTCCTTCAATTTAAAATACCTTCAATCCCTCAAGGAACAATATTTCAAGTGTGACACTCAGGCTTCAAGCAGAAGTGTTTTCATCAACACTGGTTACCTCATTAATCAAGTATTGGTAAATTTAAAGAATGAAGTGTTCCCCCAAGCAAATTCTTCCAAGTTTCATTTCAAAAAATATTCAAGAGGAAGCTCAATAAATTCATAAATAAACCTTGGTAAGCCACAATCATCTAATACAGTATTCTCCCATGAAAGCCTGTATCTAAACCACAGACCCTGAAAATATTAGTCAAAAAAGCTCATTTACAAATAAAGCAAGGTATATTTCCTTAAATTAGTCAATAAAGCTCCATGGTTTTCATAAAGCTCAATCTTAGGTATGAAGTGATCTAGCCTCAAATTTCCACATAAACCAACATTCCTTTGAGCCCTGGAGGATTTATCTCCCCAGTCAGTTATAATAAGATATTTCTTATCTTTATTTCTTTCAATTTGATAGTAAATACTGATATTACTAAGTCAGTCATTTTCACCCCTTTTTTTCCTGTTAAGTGGATATTTGTGGTCATATCCTTTGATAATTCCTCTCTTCCTTCTGATAGGTTGAAACAGTGATTGAGGACATACTTGGTTGACTCTTTTCCATTGGAGTTTCTAATTTGCATCTCATCTTGTACTTGCATTTTTTATTCAATAAATTTATTTATTTTATTATTTTCTTGGGTTTTTTGGAGTATTCCAAGTGAGCTACAGGCCACCCTTGGCTTCCCCAAGAGCCCCTGTGACATCAAAACAGCCAATTTCTTTCAAAATATTCTATTTTGAAACTCAAAAGTAAACTATAAATGGTTATTCCAAATTTTCCTTCAATAAATGAAAAAATTGTTTTTTTTGTACTAGGAGAAAATACTTTTGAATTTAATCTTAATTCTTGATTAATTTCAAAACAAACAGCCCAACTGGATCATTGAAAATAGTAAATTTTAATCTAGTTGGGGGTAATTGATCTACATATCACTCAATATTAAGTGAATGAAAGTAAATAAAGTTATTCCATGAAATAATAAGGAGTGTTTGAGCCTGAAACTAACAGTATACCATCAAATCTACTATATTTATTATTAAAAGACCATTTTTACATAGAAAATACTGAAGGATTCATATACCCAGGTATCTCAGAAAGTATTAGTTCTACAGAGAAGTCATGAAATTGAAATATATATGAAGGAATTTTCAAATATGATTCTTTATCTTATTTGAAAATTTCCTTTGTTAAATTTTAAGTTTTTAATTAAAATGTGATATTTTGAGTAATTTTTGTTACTACATCAGTAGTATTATCGCTTTATTATGCGATTAAAATAATAGATAATAATTTATTTAACATTTTTTTATGCTTGATGGTATAATATTTATTAATATTAATGGCTTTTTTGAACAATTATTTGTGTTTATTTGAATTATATAGTATTAATTATTAGCTTAAAACGTATTTGAATATATGTTTCTATCTCAAAGGTTTACAAAAATGTACTTAATTTCAGTTATAATTCTTTATATATATGTCTTTCAGATGTTATTGGTTTCTCTTCAAGATCAAAAAGGAATAATAAAAATTTAACATTATTTTTATATATTTTGGATGTCATGGGATTTCTAATAGAAGAATCAAGAAGAATAAGAAGCATGATATTGTGTATTTGGAGGAATGGAAAATGATTATTTATTGAAAAATATCCTCACTAGACCTTTGAAAAATTTTATACTTGCATTGGATTTGATTTTGATCAATGTTTCTCATTTGAACATATAATATACACCTTTGAAAGGTATTTAATAGAAAATTTCCTATTAAATATGTAGAATGAGGATAGAGTAGCTACGAATATCAATATGAGAAATGAAAACAGTCTTCACTTTGTAAAATACTGAAGTATTATTTTACTAAATTTACTGAAAATGAACCTGAAATGGAAGTTTAATTCACTGCGTAATAACAATTTGGTCCATTTTAGCTGTTCCAAAGCAAATCCATTCTTAATATTCACTTTGATGTTTAATTCCAAATATGGATGATAAAATATCTGCCAGAAAACTCATTATAAATTACTTTCATGTTATTTTTTCCTTCATTTTTCTCCTAACTTGCATTTTCTCATTACAGTTTCTCATATTCAACAACAATAATCTTCATACTTTCCAAAATATTCTTTAATTGAAGCTTAATAGGCTCACTATAAATCTCTCAGTCAAATAAGTACCAATTCCATATTGAAAAAATCACATCAAAGGACATAAGAGGGAGTTTCAAGATTATCAAATTCAAAACTAAAAAGCCCAAGTTATTTCTTTATCCGATGTACCACACCTCCTTAGATGTGGATTTTTGGGTACAAAAAATGCATGTTTTTTCGTACCAAAACCTGCCTTTCATATTTTAAAGCTTTGGATTTCTCTCTCAAGTAAAATCTCATCTTCCACATAGATAAGCTAAATGATGTTAGATTGAAATGAATAATATTTGTCACTACTTCAATATTCAAAAATACTTTTATTTTGTTCAGACAAAGGCTCTTCTCATTTTTGAAAAACACATAAGTGAAATTGAAAAATTGATTTTGAATCTTAATTACATTTGAAATTTAATCACTTTAAATCAATGAAACTAATATTCAAATATCAGTGAGTATGTTACCAATATGCGTTTACGGAATGTATTTGAAAAATTCAAAGAAAAAAATTTGACATAACTCCTCACCTCTTACTTCATTTAATATTTGATTAACAAAGGGAATTATTTTCAAGTAATCCTTGGCTAACACTAGATCTGTATTTTTTCAATTTAATATCATTTATCATCCATTTGATATAGCTTGATGAGAACTTATTCTTGAGCTGAATATTCATCGGCTATCATCAATCAAGATGTAAATATACTTTTATGAGTCAATTGAGGAATAAAGGATTTCATCAATACAAAACATAAATAAAAATGAATCGTAAAAATTGATAATACATATTTTTCGCTGAAAACCAGCTCCCCATAAGTATTTTATTGATAAAAAATTCAAGAAATTACTGGAAGAATGAGATATGATTCTCCTTACGGATTAATTGTGGAAGCTTCAAAAAATATTCCATATATTCTTATTAGGAATCTATCTTATTTATACAAACACTTTTTGTTTAAAATGAATTATTAAACATTGAATGAAATCAAAGGTTCTTGGTATAAATTTATATACACTCAATATGAACTTCCAAATTATATTAAATAATTCATTACAATTATGGATATTGCATAAGAACTGAGTTCAGCTCAAATACCTAACAATATTTGGGAAATGATTCAGGGCTTTGAGTATCCCTTTTTGGAATACCTCCTTGAATAATTTGAAAAAATTTCATATATTTCAAAGCTTCATTCAAGTCCAGTTAAGCCACAAAAGGAATATTGAAAGCCCATTATAAATTAAAAACTTAAATTCCAATTTGATTTTAGCTTTATAAGATATTATTTAATGTCAATGAGAGCTCAAAATAAGTGCATGAGAAAGTATAAATCTCTTTGAAATCTGTTTATAATCTTCATTTGAGCTCCAAATGTAACCCTCAATAGTAAATTTATATTTGGTAAGATTTTTCGGATTAATTCCATCTATTGCGAGGTTAATCAAAGATATTTTGATGGATATTTTTTATTATACAAATATGTAAAAAATAGTTTGAGTTTTCATGCATAATAGTGGGAATTGTTTAATCCTTTTAGTTGATTAGAAAAGACAAATGAAGTATTTATGACACCCACTGAAAATATTCATATTCAATTTTGAGGATGAAATTTCTTCAATTAAGATTTTCTTGGAAACACCTTATCATCCTTGCTTTGTTCAGATCATTTCAAAAATTAACACATTCTCAATTATTTTCCCCGAAAAATATTTAATTACAGAGAAGTATATATCCTTTCTGAAATTCAAACTTTAATAACAATAATCCCAAAACATAATACATATGAAAAACTCATCAGCTTAATTATACATCCCAAATTATCAGAATTTTCATTTATAGAATCTATAAGATTATTGAAAGGGATTGACCATATGTCAGTAATTCATTTTAAGAGTTTTCAATGTCTGAAAAGGAACAAAAAAAACACATGAAAATCGTTTGTCTCCAATATGAGATAATATCTCATTTTTTGGATTAATTGATATTCAAACCTTCTACACCTCTCAAATATATTCAAGATACCCATTTATATAATTAAATTGAATAATTGATCGGAATTTAATTTGGAACAAACTTTTAATGAAATTAAAATTTGTGGACCTTCAAAATTGGTTCATTCCAAAGATATAAACATGGTAAGTAAGAAGGTTTATGTAGGATTTTCCTATGGAAATATTGAGAATATTACTATTAATGAAGACTATTATGGCTTATTTTAACCACAATTATAGCTATAATATTAAATGAAATCTAAAATTATCAATAATAATCAATGAGATCCATTATTTTATTCTATCACTAGCTATGAACTACCAGTTATTGAGCTTCAAGTGGTATTAGTGAGAGAATTAGAAATATAAATTTGATCATAATAAAAAAGCTAATTATTCTTTTACTACTCATGAAATACCATTTATGTAACAGAAAAATTAAATATTTTACTGTAGTAAATTGAAAGTGTTTTTCAAAGAGAACACTAAATATGGACATAATTCAAGTATTATTTTGGAAAATAACTATACTAATATAACGATAGATCTCATAATTAATTGAAAAAAAGAATTAATAATTATAAATAACTCTCTCACTTTTGGTTATTTGATTATATTAAATAATTACAGAGAATTAGTCAAAAACCATTCAGAAAAAATCTCTGTGCTACAGAACCTTTGAAGAACAAAGAAAAATTTAGCTTCATGAGAGAAATAGAGAAACTGTGGATTAAAAAACCAAAGCTTGAACAAGAATTAACAGAAAGAAATTTTACTTGAAACACGACAGTCACCATGAAAAAGAAAGCTACCCCTGCAAGCAGGGGTAGCAGGTCCAACCAGTATTCCAGCTTTCTATCACTTTTTGGTCATATTCCAAGCTAGATTTTTCAAGATTTTGAAATACTTCTTATAAAATGCATTAGGTAATGTATCTTCTGGAAATCTTTAGAATTAATTTGTTCTACATTATGCTTTAAAAACCAGATCATTAACCTGAGAATGAAGCTGAAGCCAGAAACAGTATAAAAAATTTTACAATCCTTGAAATAAAAGTAAATCTTTACTCAAATCATATCATATCATTCTTTTTTTGTTTTTTTTTCAATCAAAATTCTTTCAAATTTTATATTCCCAAACCAAAAAGTCTGTATACAAAAACTCTTTTCTTCAAGGATTCTCTCATATAGTCAGCTTCTATTACTAAAAAAGCTACACAAAATATGTATTCATCATTATTAGTTTATCCTGAAATCATAATTAGTATTTATTGATAAAAATTTGAGACAAATGATAATATGTTTCTTCTTTTTTTCAATGAATTGAAGAATCTTTTTGAGCTTTCTTTGAATTTCAAACCAGAAAAAATCATCAGAATATAGTTTTCTATTTCTTTTATCCCAGAAATTTGTTCATTTAATTGAAAAATGAGAGGAAATGTTGTTTCAATTTTTCCAAAATCCAATATTGAATAACTATTACAAATGTAAGATGTGTCTATTAAACTATTGATAATATTACTATTAATCAAGAGTACTATGACTGTTCTTATGAAACATGATAAGTAAACTTATTATAAACACAATTATAGAATTAATTAATTAATAATTTCTTTCATTTGCTATAAGTTACTAGTTATTGTCTACTAGAACCAATTACAAGAAGTATTAATAATAAAACTTCTTTATTAAAATAATATAAATTATCTTAATGTATAGTTATTTTATGCAACAATAATTATAAAGATATTTATTGAAGAACACTATTACTAGAGAAAAAATTCAATAATTAAATAAAAACATTCACCAATACTCCAATAATACCGTGAAGAATTGGTAGAGTGATTTGATGGATTAATTATGGATACAAAGGATCAAAATTGAGTTGGAAAAGAAATACAAAAATATAAAAGTTAAATACTAATTTGAATAGTATATTTCTATTATTTAACATCCTTATGATTTATTCTGAAAGAATTGAAAGCTAAAGAAAAGATTTAACCAAAACTTACTTGTTGGTACTAATCATATGGTTCAGTAATAAGATGATTTGTAAAAAACATAAGAATGAGGCCTATTTTAAGTCAAAAACAGCTCACACAGGCATTTAATGGAGAAAATGATAAATAAGTGAGTTAGAAACTATTTATTCTCTTTGGAAAATTTGTTACACCACCTGTTGTCACATAATATTATCATAATTAGTCAATTAAGTCATTTTATGTGACTAACAACCCATTTATGGTTGAGAAATAAATGATTGAAAACTGTAAATATTCTTTTATTTGAAAATAATAATTAATTTCTTCAATTTGTCAATATTATTGGAAGTTTAATCAAAGATTTTATTTTCTGTGAATTTTTGAAGATTCAGTGTTTCATGTGGAAATATCAAAAATGGAATGCACGTAAAGCTTTAAGTTTAAATTATAAAGTCATAATCTCTTGGTTTTTATATGGACTATGCCTTTCTGCACTGATTCTGAAGGATTCATAAAGATTAACTAAGAATTGTATTCTTAATGATTTTTTGAAGTTTTTGCCTTATTTCTACATAGAATTGTAAATAGCACAGTAATAGCTGGTTGCCATGAGGTGAATGCATGGATAATAGCCTAAAAATTGTTTCAATTACTCTTTTGAGGCTTATTAAAGGAGAATAAATATTAATTGACATGATTACAGCAGTCAGATCTGCTCATTACCTCCTTGTCATGTCAAAATAGCAGCTTATTTGCTATTTTCTTATGATTTAATGGGACTTTAACTTGGTAACCAAGTTCCCAAAATTTTTTGGTATACCAATTTTGTAAGGTTTGACTATGAAACAATAAGTAAAAATTACTAATTTATTACTTATTGTACTCTGAATGTCCTTATAATTGAAATAAATAAGATTAAAATAATAATAATAATAAAGAAATATTATTATTATGGCGTAAAAATATTATATTATTAAATAAATATAATAATATAATTAATATTATATGAAATTATAATATTGTAAATAATATATTAATACAAAATAATTAATATATTATAAAGCTCTTTATTATCGTTACTAACAAATAATAAAGGTGTAAAAAACTGTTTTTTATAAATAAAAAACAATTAATAACAATAATATTACCAATATTAAAGTTATATATTAATATAAATACTATTTATATTAATTAAGAATTATTAAGAGTAATAATAAGAGAGAAATTATTATAATAAGATGAAATAGCCTACTTTTAACACTTAAAATAATAATTTTGAGATATTTTACGCCAAAAGAATATAATACAATTTTTTCAAATTGTATTTACAATAAAAAATAAAGAAAATTACTAAATTTCTTGATTTTACGTGGAAATGAGTTTATAGAGAGATTTATGACAAAAACAATTAAAGAATTGATTTAATCACGTAAAAATAGTGATTAATATTAAGATAGTCTTTGGTCTTTAATAATATAAAAGTTTTATATATAAAGAATAAAGAAATTACCTTTTATTTAATTGATTTAATGTTTTTGATGCGTCTGAGGGGTAAATATAGTAAAAAGAGCTCTATTTATAGTAAATACCTCCCTCCTAGAGTCCAAAAGGCTTCTAGTAGACGTGTACTGATCATATCCACTGGAATTGATCAATATTTTAAGGCTTGAGGGTGATTACATCATGATCAAACCATATTACATCATTATTACACCATTATTTAGAGTTATCACTATAACTCTAAGTTTGATGACATCAGAGGCTTGGCAGAACCCCAAATTTGTGGATTTTATTAGTTTTAATCATAAACTAATAGTATTAACCAATTTTATCACTCTTAAGACTGTTAAACTTAAATTAAGGTTACAGTATGTGATCATAACTGCTCAAATTAAGCTCAAACTTTGATCCTCAATAACTTTGGAGATTTACACGCTACAGCAATTCAGAGAGTGAATTCTGATAGCCTGGCATAACCTTATTAAGCTGCAAAGAGATTTTCATTACATCATCAAAACTCTAATTTTGATGATTTTTCTTGTAACTCATCTTTTCTGTTGAAATTCAATATTTTAAACTTCAAACCTTGATTTCAGGGGGTTATACCCTGAATTTAATAATAAAAATTAAATCATTCTTCTCGAATGAACTAGTAGAATCCAACTGTATACTTTTTTTTTAAGTTTGGAGCACTTTCACAACAAAGTGGTCAACAGCTCTGTTGATTTTTATCAATATTTCATCATAGGTTTTAACCTTGTTTATAATTTGTAAAATAAAGTTCATATCTGTGTTCTTACAGTAATTACGTGGTAACTTTATTTTTGGTTAATTATTCTATCATGTATAGTTTAGAAGATATTAGCTATGATCCTTGAATATATGCGTTGACCAAAAAAGTGCATATATTCAGGATAATTCTTTAAGTATTAGCATTGGAAATTATCTTATTAACTGTTTTATGTGTGGATTTTCATGGGGAATCCACTGGTACAATTTATTTCACATGTTGTTTCATTAGTATTTGAGATAAATAAGGTTTTATGGTTTTTATAAGGTATTATACCTTATAATTCCTTAAATATTGACTTTACAGATATGCCATAAAAATGGTATATGTGTATTTTTCCATGGGGAATCCAATAGTATAATTTATTTTACATGTTGATTCATTGGTTTTTAAGTTAAACCAATTTTTGTACCAATTTATGGTATTTTTTGTATATTTAATTAATTATTTTTAATGTATAATTATTTTAAGCAATTTTAATATAATTATATTAAAAGTATAATTATTCTGAGTCTTTTTGTGACCTTATTGTGTATGTGGTCATATCTCAAAGGCTCACAAATTTGGCTATGATAAGCCATGGGTCAAAGATTTAGAGATATCCACACATCAGAGGCCTCATAAGTTGGGTACCCTGGATCTCTTTGATGTCTTTTGTTCCCCTTAGCTATTTTCATGTCAAAAATAGTAATGCAGGCTTAAATAATGATATCCACTATGTGTTTACCATTAATTTATTTAAGAATAATTTAATATTAAGCTCCAAAAACATTAATAACACTATTTTTAGTGTATATGTAACATGGGATCTCTCACATTACCATTCTTTTGGCATGAATTTGAGAAAAACAAAATTTTTCACAATTATTCTATGTGGTATTGATGATGTGGTGTTCAAGTATTTTACATATTACAACCTCGTAGAACTAATTTAAGCTTATTCACTCTATGGAGTGACTCTGGGTGAATTTTTGTATAAAATCCAAATCTTGCCTTAGATCCATGGATTTACTTACTCATAAAAACATTATTCATATTCTCTTAACTAAACAATGAGAAATTTTGGATATATGAATGGCTTATGGGTTATGAATAGTTCACAATTCATTCTCATATTGATTGTGGCCTATTTGGGTATGTAAAATACACCTCAAGGCTTACAGAAAATCCTTGCCATTATTGACATAACATGATCCCTTTGATTGTAAAAACATAATTTCTTACCTTATCATATAGCAAAAATTATATGAAAAATAAAGAACAAGGACTAGTTTTTAATGTTATATTCTGAAATCTTATTTCCTCAAAGATAAGTAAATTATTGAAAAAATAATCATTATGTCAATAATACTTTTGTGGGGAAATGAAAATTAACCCATCCTTTTTTTATATTTTGAACAGAAAAATAAAGAGCTTAGGATAGCTTTCCTAATCAAAAATGGGAATCACTTTCTAATTCCTTGTCAAACTTATGATTTTAAAATTTAATTTTACTTTGATATATTTCAGCTATCTATATAAATAAAGAGATTTTTGGCTTAGAAGTATGTACTAAGCTTAAAATGGTACAACAACAAACTAACTCTCAGGGTTTTCAATTGGGCCAAATATCCATTGAGAGGAGTAAATATTTCAATTGAAGTTTTCTTTCAGAATATAAATATCAGATAATCTCAAAATTACTTTTTCTCAAATAGAATAATTTACATTTTTTTTTGAAAATTAACCTTTCCAATATTTTTCATGCATATTTTTACAAATTATGAATCAATTACAAATTGCATATTTTATGATGGCTAATTATCATTTTTAATTCACAAAGAAGAATCGCTCATCTGATCTATTTTTTTATAAGCACTGATTGAATTTCATATGAATATTTACTGGAATTTAATTCAAAGAAACAAAAATTAGCATCCTGATTAATGAAAAATCTTGTCAATTTTAATGTGAAATTTTTTCAATTTACTCAGTTTCATGACAATTCCTAACCTGATGAATACATTAATAATACTATTTGACAAAAATATCTCATTTTTTATGCACTAATAATAGACTTAATTCAAAATTACCCCTTTATTCTCTAAATCAATAGTAGAAGATTAATGGACTATGTTTGTATCTTCATAATTAAACATTGAAATGGTCCAGATGATATTTTTCAAAGATATTCCTTTAACTCATAGAGTCTGAAATAAACTAATTTTCCTAATTAAGCTCCCATATATTAAATAATCAGTTCTTCTTGAGTGTGTTTTATTGATGAGGAATATTCAATATCTTTTTTTGTTTTCCTTCCAAACACTAAATGTATATTAAAAAACTACTAATATAATAACTTATATAATTGAATATAATGATTGAGCTCTAGAAAAGATACTAATCAAACTACTAAGCTATTAAAAAGGAAAATACAAGGGAATATTGAAGTTGTGGATCTATTATGGATTTTTCGCATCATTTTCTCAATGAAGAAATTTCATTTGAAATTTTCAAAATGCATCTATGTATACTTTGAACTATATTTTTGAAGTAGAATTTGGTACTGAATCATCATTCAAAATTTTATCAAGATCCATGAGTTGATTTAATCACAATGAAGGAAATGAACTTCTTAAAATTGAATATTATTCTCTTCCTCTGTTCAAAAATTACTGCCATAAATGTTTTCAAAAAGAGAATTCTTGAGTTTGAAATTGTGCCTTTTCAATTTCTAAAGTTCTTTTAAAATAAATTATGTTTGAATAAGGTAAAAAGGATAAAAATTTCTTGAAAGGGATTTGGTTTTTAATTTATTTTTGGTTAAAGAGCAAGAAAATGAAGAAACATTCCATGGTGAAAGTTGATGGCCCTTTCTCATGCCTTTTAATTCAGAGGAAGTATTTTCATGCCATAGAAAAGTTTCTTATCCTGAAGTATTTGTATCTTTGATTTCTTAAATTATGACTACCAGAAGAGGGTCCCAATACTACATCCAATCAGATGGAGCTTGACTCAGAGGTAGAATTGATCCCTAAAAAGGGAAAAGAAAGGGAAAAATTCCCAGTGGAACAGAATCCACACAAGCAAGTGCCTTATTCCAAAGGCAAGTCCCAGAAGTGCCCATGATATCTGAACCAGAGTTAGAACTAAGTATGAGTGACTCAAATAGGTACAAATCACATTCAGAGGGCTCAGATAGACATTTACATGAGCCAGTACAAGCATTACTACACAGTGTACAAGGACAAGGACTGGGAAATGTTGCCACAAATACACCAAGGAGTGATGAACTCCTGGCACATCCTCAAAAATGTTCCTCAAGAGGAGGAAATAGTGAGATACTCCAATGGATGGAATCCACTATCATCCAAACCTCAAATCAAAAAGATCACGGAGTACCATGCCAAAAAGAGGGATACAACCAAGGAAGAAGCCCCAGTAGCTTCTACCAGCGAGCCCCAAGCAAACCCACTTCCCCAAGAAGGGAAGAAGAACAAGAAAAAGAACTGGAGAAAACCATATTCCCCAAGTTACAGAATTCCAAAAATCCAAAAGGATGCTATGGACAATGTCTTCAACATGCCCAGAACCTTGATGGAACTCAAGAACAAGGAGGAGAAAAGAATGAGACAACCTCATTTCCCAAAGATATAACCTTGTCTACAGATGTTGTAAATACTTTAACAGAAATTGAAAATAGTATTTTACCTCTTGAAGAAATTAAAAATAGTCTATTATCCTTACAAGAAATAAATAACAACTTATCATCTTTAACAAAAATTGTTGTACAAAACAAGAAAGAAATTGATAACATTGAACTTATTGTTGAAAATAATAAACCAAAAGTTTTAATTGACAATACCCAAAAGTTAATACAAGGACAACAGGAATTGTATAAATATAGAAAAGATATTGAAGATGAACCTTTGACAATCAATTATGATGTGAGTATTGATAATCTTAGAGAAAAATTAAACAAATTAAGTATTTGTGTGAAGAAATTTGAAGAGAAGACATCATTGCACCAAAAATTACTTCTAGACCATGTAGAAAAAAGTGATGAATCAAGAATGAATCTGAAAGATGACATTCAAAGTGAAATAAGACTTATCACTGAAACAATGGATAAAAGAAGTAAGGCTAACCTAAATATGCCAAAGTTATCAACACCATTTTCTCACATAAGAAGTCCTGTTAAACTAAAAGAGAAAATAAAAAATCTATTCATGACAGACTTAAGTCATCAAGAAAATAACCAAGTCTTCATGAAGGAAGCACCTCAATTAAAAGAATGGCCAACATTCACAGGAGAAGGTGAATATGACCATATGTCATTTATTAAAGAAATTTACATGCTACAAGAAGATTATGCCATACAAGATGAATTAATCACTTCCAGATTACACTCACTGTTTGAGAAATCTGAAAAAAGATGGTATAATGGCATAAGGCAAACAAATGGCAAAAATAACTGGTCTTGGTGGAAACAAGAAATAATAACCAAGTGGGCCAATGATTCCTGGAGGTACAAAATAGAAAATGCATTTTAAAATTCCTTATTTGACCCAGACAAGGATAAACCTTTGACTTGGTTCTTAAAACAAGTTGAAAGCTTGAATTCACTGTACCCAGAAATATCACAAAAGATGGTACACATGAAAGTACTTAAGAGATGTGGAGGAGATTGGAAAATTCCCTGAGAAGCAGGTGTATAGAACCATGCTCCACAGAAGAGTATATCAATGCACTAGAAGACATAGTGACAAGGACAAAAATTGGACATTAAAAGTCCAAATAAGCCATTTATCAACAAAGATAAACCAAGGGAAACTTTGAAGCCCAATATATTCAGCAGTAATGAGCAAAGAAAGTTCCACAAATGTGGAGGTATTCAACACTTAGCCAATAATTTCCTTAAAAAAGCAAAAATCAATGAAATTGTGGAAAAAGAGGACCACAATGATAAAGAAGAATAATCCAATTCTGAAAAGGACACTGAAGAATCAGAACCTTCTGAAAGTGATGAAACTAATATAATTAATGCACAAATTAATAATATTGATTTAATATATGAAGTACTAGATGTCAATTCAAACTTACCACAAGTTGGAACATCTGATACTAGCCTGAAAAACATACAAGATGCCAAATTGTATAGAACCAAACCAGCAAAAGGAATGGGATATACGGCTGGGAAATCAAGTATAACTATTGTCATGGTGGAAAAATAAGAGGAAAAAGTGAACTTAGGTACAGGAGCATATTGTACCTGTGTTGGTGAGAGTTATTTGAAAACAACTGTACCAGATTGGGAAGAAAAACTTATACCAATAAAAGGGGTGAAATTCAGAAGTGCAAGTGAAAGCATGAAGCCTCTTGGAATAATTGACTTAACACTCATTTTTACTCATCCTTCACAATTTATCAGATTGAAAGTAGAGTTTGTAGTAATGGACAACTGTACTAGTAACCATTTTATACTTGGAAATGACTAATTGTCAATTTATGGCATAGATATCTCTAACAAAAAAGATAGATATTTTACCATAGGGGACAATAAAAGACAAACATTTGGATTCTTAAATAACAAAAAACAAATTACAGCTATTAAGAGTGAAGAAGAAAGCCCAGAAAAGGATTTTTCATTCATAAACAACTGAAATAGGCAGAATTCGATCATTAATTAACAGAAAAAAATTCAAGAAAAATTGATTGACCTCTTATTCAAATATAAGAATGCCTTTGCAGCTGACAAAGAACCACTAGGTGCCATAATTGGACATGAATTAGATATAATACTTAATGTGGAAAAACCTTATCCACCTCTATTAAGAAGACCAGCTTACCCAGCTAGCCCAAGAGCCAGAGAAGCTTTAAAAGTACACATTAAAGAATTAATATACCTTGGAGTATTAAGGAAATTAGGAAATAATGGACAGGTAGAGGTCACTACACCTGTCACTATAGCCTGGAATAATAAAAAATAAAGGATGGTAGGGTACTTTAGAGATCTAAACACCTATACTATCCCTGACAGATATCCAATACCCAGAATCCATGAGACATTAACACAATTATCTCAGGATAAATTCATTACAGCCATGGATGCTCTAAAGGGCTTTCATCAAAATGTGTTAACAGACAATTCCAAAGAACCACTTAGGATAATAGTCCACTGTGGAATCTTGGAATACCTAAGAATGCCATTTGGTATAAAAAATGCACCTTCCCATTACCAAAGGATGATGAATACCATATCTCCTGAAGAATTGTCAGAAGGATGGTTAATTATCTACATTGATGATAGCATAGTTTTTTCAGAAACTTTGGATAGCCACTTAACAATACTAGAAAGAGTCTTGCAAAAGATAGTACAAATAAACATGAAAATCTCCTTGAAAAAGTGTCATTTTGCATACAGTGAGCTCAAAGAACTAGGACATGTTGTATCTGGACTAAGTTTGGGCATAGATAAGAACAAAGTGGCAGCAGTTCTATTGAAGCCAATGCCCCAAACAAAAAAAGAAATGCAATAATTTCTAGGATTTTCTGGTTATTACAGACAGCATATAAATTTTTTTGCAAGAATTTCTAAGTCCTTGTATAAGCTCTGTGACCAACAGACAGTGTATGAAATGACTGAAGAAAGAGTCAAGGCATATGAAGAATTGAAAAATTCCTTAATAAATGCCCCATTTCTTCTAATTACAGATTGGAAACTACCCTTTAAACTATACATTGATGCTTGTGGAGAAGGACTAGGTGCTGCACTACACCAGACACACATCATCAATGACAAACCTGTTTAAGGACCAATTTGCTTCATTTCAAGACAAATAAAGCCAAAAGAAGCAAGGTATGGAGAAATCCAAATGGAATGCCTCTGCTTATTGTGGGCTTTAGAAAATTACACTATTATTTGGATGGAACAGTGTTTGATGTAATTACAGACTGCAATGCTGTAAAATCTTTATCAAACATGAAAGCTCCAAATAGACATATGCTAAGATGGCAAATTTCCATCCAATAATATAGAGGAAATATGACTATAGTTCATAAATCTGGCAATATTCATAAAAATTCAGATGGTCTTAGCAGATGGGCTCTGGCAAATAAACCTGAAAATCCAGCATGGGTACCACAGGAAGAGCACCATATAGAAGGCATATGTATTACAGATATTGGCACAGAATTCTTTAACCAAGTTAAAGAGATCTATAAAATGGACAAAAACTGACATATCTTATGCCAGCTTCCAATGAAAGACTGTAAAGACCCATCACTTTCATCAAAACTAGATGAAATATGGAAAAAAGCATATGATGAAGGAATATTCCACCTCCTTGATGGAATCCTCTACCATAAAACTAAACATACATGTGTTATGGCTTCAAAAGATAGAACTCTGATAAACACTATACTATATGAATGTCATTATAGTGGTGCAGCTGGACATCTCTCAGAAGACAGAACACTAGAGAGGGTAAAAGCCTGCTCTTGGTGGCCAAATTGGAAGAAAGATGTTGCAGAATACTTCCAAACCTGTGACAGATGCCAGAAAACAAACAGAGCCACAGGAAAGAAATTTGGAATGATGATCCAAATCCAGGAACAAAAATCCCCTTGATAAATAGCTCACATGGATTGGGTAACAGCCTTACCTTGAGGAGGAGACAGAAGTTCCAATGCATTCCTAGTATTAGTTGACAGATACAGCAAAACTCCAATTTTCTTACCATGTCACAAAGATGACACAGCTATGGACACAGCCATAATGATATAGAATTAAGTTATTAGCCACACAGGCTTATTCCAAAATATTATAAGTGATAGAGACCCAAAATTCACTTCAGCATTATGGACAAACCTCCATAACCTTTCTGGAACAAAATTATCATTCTCAACAGCTTACCACCCCCAAACTGATAGTCTAACAGAAAGAATGATACAGACCTTAGAAGAAATGATCAGGAGATTCTGTGCTTATGGCCTAGAATGCAAGGATTCTGATGGTTTTACCCATGGTTGGTGTAAATTAATACCAGCTCTTGAACTGGAATATAAAACATCAATCCATTCTTCAACTGGAAAAACACCAGCAATGCTAGCAAAAGGCTGTAATCCAAGACTTCCTTATGATACCGTCAAAAAGGACTTAGTTGATATACACCCAACAGAAAGTAGCTTCAAGTTAATTCTTGACAAAGCAAGACACCATTCAAAAAGATTTATGCAAGATTCTTTCAAGTATGCAAAAGAAAGATGGGATAAAAGTCATAAACCACCTGACTTTAAAATAGGAGACTTGGTCCTAGTTTCAATTCTAAATTTCAATAATATAAAAGGCCCAAAGAAATTGAAAGATTCCTTTTCAGGACAATTTATGATAAAAGCACTACATGGACCTAATGCTGTGCAACTAGAGCTCACAGGTGAATTAATGAACAAACACCCAGCTTTCCCTATAAGTCTGATAAAACATTATAGCTCAAGTTACAAGGAATTATTTCCACTAAGAAATAAACCTGCACTTGAAATACCCCCTTTAGAAGAAGGAGAAGAAAAGAAAACTGTGAAATTCCTTAAAGAAAGAAGGACAAGAAACAAAAAAGAAAGGGAATACCTTGTAAGGTATAGAAATTCAACTAAAGAAGATAAATGGCTACTTGAAAAGGATATAACAGATTCTTATAAACTATCAAGAAGGTTCAGACATGAAAGAAAACCTAAATAATAGAAGAATTAAGAATTATTGAGCTTCAAGACTAACAAAGTATATTGAAGAGGTAGGACAGTGGATGATACCCTAATTAACTATATCAGATTGTGGTACAATCTTTTTTGGTGGTGGGGAATGTGAGCCTTTGAGATATGGCCACATATCCAAAAAGGTCACAAGAAAAATTATATAATAATTATACTTATAATAGTTATCTTAAAGATTGTTAAAATACCATAAATATGTTCAAAATCTGATTTAACTCAGGATATAATGAGTAAAAATGTGAAATGAATTACGCAATTAGATTCCTCATGGTAAGATACACATATTTCATTTTTATGGCATATCTGAAAAGTCAATAATTACTGAGGAATAAGTAATAATACCCTAAAAAGGACATAAAATCTTATTTAAATCCAAAACCAATGAAACAACATGTGAAATAAATTGTACAATTAGATTTTACATACAGATCTACACATAAAACAATTATGTAACAATTCTCTAAAGTCAATACTTAAGGAATTAAGCTGAATATATGCACTTTTTGGTCAATGCATATATTCATGGTTTTTAGCTAATATCTCTTGAAATATACATGATAGACAGTCAAGGCAAAAATAAAGTCACCACATGATTACTTTAAGAGTACAGATATAAAATTAATTTTACAAGATATAAACAAGGTTATAACTTGTAAAGGTTTATTGAACAAAATCACTGCAGCTGTTGACCACTTTGTTGTGAAAGTAGTCCAAACTTAAAAAAAGTAGATAGTAAGTTTCTAATACCTCATATGTGAAGAATGATGTACCTTCTATCATAATATTCAAGGTATAACCCCTTGAAATCAAGGTTTGAAGTTTAAAATATTGAATTTCAACAGAAAAGATGAGTCACAAGAAAACTCATCAGAAATAGAGTTTTGATGATGTAATGAAATTCTCTTGAAAGATTGATAAGGAAATGCCAAGCTATCATAATTAACTCTAAGAGTAGCTGTAGCATGTATAACTTGAAAGTTATTAATGATCAAAGCTTAAGTTTAAAATTGATCATTTATGATCACTCACTGTAATCTTATTTTAAGTTTAACAGTTATAAAAATGATAAAACTGGTGACTAATATTAGATTATTATTAATACTAATATAATCCACAAATTGTAGGCTTCTGCCAAGCCTATGATGTCATCAAACTTAGAGTTATAGTGATTGCTCTAAATAATGGCATAATAATGAGATAAGATGGTTTGATCATGACGTAATCATCACTAAACCTTGAAAAACTGATCATTTCCAGTGGATACCATCAGTACACATCTACTAGAAGCCTACTGGACTCTATAAGGGAGGTATTTACTATAAATAGAGCTCTTTTTACTCTATTTTCCCCTCAGACACATCAAAACAATTAAGTCAAAGGTAAAATCTTTTATTCTTTATATATAAATCTCTCATATTATCAAAGACAAAAAGCTATCCTTATTATAATCATCATTCTTTGACCTTATTACTTCAAATTGTACACTTGTTTTGTTATAAATCTCTTAAAAAATCTCATTTCCACATAAAAATCAAGTAAATTTGTAATTTATCTTATTTTATTTGTAAATACAATTTAAATAGGTTTTATTTACATTATTTGGTGTAAATTCTTCCAAAATTATTATATTAAGCATTGGAAGTAGGTTAGTTTCTCTTATTATAACAATTTCTATCTATTATTACTATTAATAATTCTTCCATTAATATAAATAGTATTTATATTAATATAAAATGTTAATATTAGTAATATTTTAGTTATTAATGGTCCTTTATTAATAAAGAAAAATTTTTCATTCCTTTATTATTTGTTTGTAACAATAATAAATAGCTTTTAAATATATTAATTATCTTATATTAATATATTATTTTTTTTAGAATAGAAATTATATTATTATATTTATTTAATAATATAGTTATTTTCATGCCATAATGATAATAATTCTTTATTATTATAATTATTTTTATCTTATTTATTCTGTTTATAAGGACATCAAGAGTACAATAAGTAAAATATTACTAATTTTTACTTATTGTTTCATAGTAAAGCCTTACCATTTCTACACTTGTATTACACTTTTTTGACATTTTTCCCAGTTGAATATTTATTTAATTGAATTTTTATTTTTTCTTTTGATTTTTAACCACATGATTTTCCTGTTTTGTAATTATTTTTCCAAATAATAATGTTTTTGAGAATACTATTTATGTTTTTAAAGGTATTTTATTCTTGATTTTTAATTGTTTTTGGTTTTGGTTTTCATATTTAATTTCTCATTGTTTTTTCCTTCTTGAATGGTTTGTTTTTTTCAATTTTCAACTTTTAACTTTTTTTCTTTAACTTATTAATTTTTTTCCAGTTTCTCAAGATATTTTTTCATTTGAATATTTTAATTGTGCTTGAAGTTTTTTTTAATTTGAGTTTAATATTTTTTTTCAATTTTGAATAATTAATTTTCTGTTCAATTTTTGACTTATTGATTTTATTCTTTATTTTTATTTGTTTTTTTATTGTTGATTTTAATTTTGATTTATTTTTGGATATGGCAGCTGTAGATACACTTGAATCAATGTTATTACACTGATTAAAGTGTATCTACAGCCATCATACCAAAAAAAGAAAACAAAAAGATGAAAAATCAAAAGAACAAAAACCAAAAAAAATGAATATAAAATGAGAAATATAAATGAACAAATGGCTTTGGTAAACACACACATGAATTTTGGTAAAAACACATAAGCTCTTACATGTTTTTACCAGTTTTGGAAAAAAGCGCCTAATCTTATGGTCAAACATTAAAAAAAGTTTTTTTTAAGAAAATCCTTCAAATAATTTTGGTATTTGTTTCATTTTTTTGTGTTCTGTTGTGGATTCTCAAGCACAGAGATTTATTCCATATTTTTCAGATTTATCATTTTCTTTTAAATGATATTTTCAATGATAAATATGAAAAATATGGCATAACTCTCTGCTCTTGAGAAGCCACAACAGAACACAAAAGACAAAATATAAATACCAAAAACATTCACAAGCTTGTATTCAGTATTTTCTTAAAAAAATGTTTTTTGATGTTTGACCACAAAAGTTAGGTGCTTTTGGCCAAAGCTGGTAAAATCATGCAAGAGCTTACATGTTTTTACCAAAAATACTTATGTGGGTTTACCAAATACCTAAATAAAATAGAATAAAAAAGAAAAAAAACTTGAAATATTAAAAAATATCAACATGGAATTCAAAAAGCCCAGGCAAAATGTTAAAGAATTACCACAAAAAAAGAAAAGTTGAAAAAAAACTAAAGAAAATCAAGAAAAAATTGAAATATATATTATAAAATAATTATGAAGTATCAAAGAGGATCTAAAAATACAAAAGATATTAAAAAATTGAAACAAATGAAATAAAATTCAAATATCTAAAAATTAAAATGCCATTTCCTTTCCAATAATACTGAAATAATAATTTAAAAATGAAAAAAATGATGCAAAATTTTGAAGAAAATTTTTCATTTATATTTTTAGTCAGAATCAATTTTGATTATAATTTTGATTTTTTTCAAAAAATAAGTCCAAGCTAATAAGCTTAAGAATATTCAAAAAATAAAACAAGTAGCATTAAGATAGAAGGAGATAAGAATATCAAAGAAAGCTATGGGAACTGAAAGAATCAATTTCTTCAATTTTTGTGAATTTAATTTTTTTTGATTCGTGAGAAAACAAATTAGGTCTTCTAAAAAATACTTGACAAATAGTACAAAATTTTAACTGAATTTTTATGTGGATTTAATCTATTGTGATAGCTACAAAATTTCAGATCAAAAAGATTTTTAAATTTCAAAGAACTTTGGAAATTGAAGCTTTATACTATATAGGTGTTGGAGCACACACGTTTGACTGATGAAAAAAGATTCATTTCTGATGATTATCTTGAAGAATGAAGATAAAGACACAAATTATTTCAAAGAAGAAGACTAAATTGGATTTACTAAGTTGAAAACTGAGCACCAAGCATAAAGATATTGTTGAAAGAATATTTTCCAAATAAAGCTCAAAGATAAGTGAGGAGTAAAAGAAATGGTATATATGTAACAAAAAATACTTAAAGATCTTTATATCTATCTGCAAAGGTTCTCCAAGTATTAGAGAAGACAGAAAAAAATACTATGGGGTGCATATTTAGCTAGAAAATATTTCTTTTTTTATAAATCATTCTTGATAAATAAAAGGCTTTCCTTCAAAAAAACTACAGTTAAGGGCTTGGAAATGGTGAGCATGTGTGGAACACATTGTTTATTAAAGGTAGAAAATACAATGTAATACCTGTAAAACTCCTTCACAGAGGTTTTTCAAAGAAGTTTCTTTTACTTTTGGGGATGATTTTCATTCAATAATTAATTTTATTATTGAATGGGATATATATGATGTATGAGTGAACAAATAGAAATAATAGAAAATAAATATTATTCAATTATACTTGAGTCAAATTCTGAATGACCAAACCTGTTTCTGAACGTATTTGAAAACATATTTCAAGGTTAGGGCCAAGGTTGAAAGAAATTTGGACCTGCTACCCCTTTTAGAAAAATAGCTTTGTTCACAGTGAATATTAGAGTGATATGCTGAGATTATTTTTATTTCCATATGATAAAAATATTCAAAAAACTGAAGAATAACTGTAGTAATATTTAATAGTACATATACTGATTCAATTGATAGGATGAACTGATGATTATGGATAACAATGGTAATGATAAGCTGCTTTTAGCCCTTTAGAGATGTCCACTGGTTACAACACATGCTACAGACAAATTTTAGGAGGCTCTACTGAAATAAAATCAAATGAGAAGTTTTTTTCCACTTTTGGGTAATGATATAATAACAGTTGTCATGTGAAATTACTTGTTCCCTAAGTTGTATAAATTTCCTATGAAACTAGAAATGTGTTCTGGCGATTATTTGATTAAATTTATTATTTTCATATAACATGGACATGACTCCTTATTGATTTGGGAAATTTCACATGTAAATTTCATCATTAGAACTTCTGTAATTTTTTGAAACTTTAATCTATTGACATTGACCAAAAAAATACTAATCAAAATAGATCTCAATTGAGCTTGTGAGCTTAAATATCTTCTTAAACAAAGTTAACAATCATGAATTCATTAATTGATCCTGAAAGATTCAAAATTACTTAGTAAGGATTGTATTTTAAATGAATTTTTGAATTTTCAACCACTTGCTAAAGACTCACTGCTATTTGTCAGATGAAAGTCAGTTTTAAAGGGGTAATTCTTTGGTTTATAGTCTCAAAAGAGTGTCAATTTGATCTTTTGTTCTTTAAAATGGAATATCATGATTGTTTATAATTGTAAAAGTAGCTCAAGTGATTGATTAACTCCTTGGCACAGTCTCATGCTATTTACTCAGGATTTCTTGACTTGAAGCTCACTCATGATGTTTGAATTATATTAAAAGGGGCTTAAATTATTGATTTGGTAATTATAAAAGCTTGAATTCTTTCTGAATCAATTTCTGAACCTAAGAGGTCTCAGAATTTGGGGTAACCTGGATTTCTTCATTAATATTGGTCCCCCTTACGTATTTTCTGAGTAAAATTCCTTATTTATGCTTTAAGTGTGATAGTTCATAGGCTTAAAAATAAATTTTTAAGAAAAAAAAACAGGATTTTGGAATTTTGGAAACATTTTTTTCACCATCCCAAGTGAATATCTAATATGGTTTTCTTCACAAAAAAATTGATTTTGAATAGAAATGAAAAAAAAAATTTTAAGAAGTTTTATGATATTGACAATGAGGTTTTCAAGTATTTTAAATTTTGGAGCCTCATGGAGTTAGCCTAATTAAATTGGATTTGGAAATCAAAGCTGGTGTTATATCCACTTATTTATGTACCCACAGAAATGGTGATCGTATTTTTCTATATAAAAATGATTAATTTTAGTTATGCACACGCCTTGTGAGTTTTTCAATATTTTAAAGCTACTTTTGGATAAACTATGCCGTATTTGGGTGTTTAAAACATACTTAAACACTCAAAATGTAGCTTTTGATAGAATCAGTATATTCTTCACATAAGATATGTATTAAAAAATATCCTATTATTCAAATTTCAATATTTTAACTCAAGAGGGAAATTAATACAGAATATCGGAGCAAATTTCTTCAAGGATAATTTTTCTACAAAATATGCTCAATGTTCAAGAATGAATGTACCCTCAGCTTCTTTATTAAACACACCTCATCTTGAATTTTACTATTATAAAGTAATAATGAGATAAATGACATTGATAATTATACCCAAAAGGACCTAATTCTAGAATTATTCAGGACCAGGCTTTTCTCAATTGGTAATGGCTCACGAGATATTAAAAAGAAAAGTACGACATCATTTTTCACAATGAAAAATTCTTCAATTAATATGGAGTTTCACTTTTTTCTAGCTCTCACACAAAACTCAATAAGGTGAACTGAAGTGATTTTGAAGGCTCATGGGAAGAGAGGAAGACTCAGAAATATCTATAAGAAAGAAATATACAAAAAAATGACCATAAAAACATTTCACTTGAAAAGCTCGAATACCTGAATAAGAGGAAAGGAGTCCTATAAAAGCTTTGAAATTCTCCAGAAATCCCATTTAATTATAAGCCATGAATGTTTCAAAAATAAATCCATATAGATTATTGCTTAATTTAGAAATTAATCCAAAACTCATAAAGTAGGAATATGAGAATTAAAATTCAAAAGACTGGTATTCAAAATTTATTTAGATTTTTGGAATAAATCTTTTCTCAAAAATGGGTCAGAAAGAATCTCTTTGGGCATCATATCTCTTAGTTTCTTATATATTCTGCCTGAATACAGCTAAAATCTACACAATGTGTTCAATTAGGAATTCAAGCCCATTTCAAAGGAGCTGAAATCATAAAATATGAAAATTCTTCTCAATCCCCTTTTCAAGATCTTAAATACTTTGGGAATGTAGAATACTACTAAAAATGAAAAAATATACTTCAGAGCATATAAAGCATTGAGCAATCAATTTTCGGCTCGGTGAAACTTTGGCTTTGAGAAAATTTTGGTGTTTTTGTTTTAATTCGCCTCATTTATCTTACTCTTATTGAGATCCCACACTCCCAGAGATGAGAAGTATGAGTAAAGGAACATAGACATTAAAATCCTTTTAATATCTCAATTAATGGTCTAAGAAATTTCAGAATTGAGAAACACTATAAAAAAGCAAAAAAAATATAGGAAAATGGACAAAATACACTCCCTATTTTACAACAATGGCCTTATTGTATAGAAGACCCCATGATGGCAATGGAAGCTAAATATATGGTCTTCAAGTTGATTTTGGGAAAGCTGTAGAATGAAATTGGGAATTGTCCAAGTGTTTTTGTCTAATTTTAAATGAGTTTTGGGCCAGTTTCCAAAAGTTGTTGACCATCTTGCAATTTTACCTCGGCTTTTTTCAAAAACATAAGCCATGCAACTCATGTGATTTTACTATTTAAGATAAAAGAGCATCGAAGTTATCAGTTAAATGAATGATAAAAACACTTTTTGGCCAATGTTATGGAAGCCAGACAAGATTAACATGAATTATGAACCATTCAAGTTCACTTTTCAAGTAATTCAGTCTTCCCGTAAGTCTTATATGTCTACCGGAAACGTGGGACTTTAAAACAGGATAAAATAGATTTACACACGATACATTGATATTGGGAGTACTTAAGAATCGACATATTGAAATACTTTACTAAAACTTTCAAGGGGATATATACCAAGAATTCAGATCTATCCGCAGAAAAAGCATTTATCTACTTAAGTACTTCTACTTCTTAAAGACAAATATGTCCAAACAAAATTTATTGAGATAATATATCCCAAAAAGAAAAAAATAATTTAAAAATGAAAGGATAAACTACAATATCAGTGGTAGCTTCATTACTTAACCTTAAGCCTACAGCTTCTTTACATAACGTTCTGAAATTGAGACCTCGAAAATTAAATACCATATATAATCATCTATATCATACAGATTGGAATTCCAAATACTGGTAGTATTCTCCTTGGTAATATTGAATCTAAAGATTAATTGGGAAGCCCACAAACACTCTTACAAAGGACCTCAATATCCAAATCTTCCAAGTAACACATCATTAATGGAAAATAAAAGTGAAAACAAAAAAGTGACATAATATGATCAAAGGAAATATTTCGAAATTCAATCAAGTTTTATTCAAATTGAAAAAATTAGAATTCTTCCAAGAAAAGTTATTATTTAAAGGAGGGTTCTTTTTAATCCATAAATAAATAAATATCACTAAGTACCCTGGACCTGGTGATTCTCAATTGGCTTAGGAGGAAAAAACCCACAAACTTACCATAAATACAGAGCATCAGAGAAAGTATCAATTTATTATAATAAATGGTTATAGTTTTATTTTTTCTTGTAAGGGTTCCATCAAGTACTTTAATGCCACCTTCAGGAACTCCAGCCTCAGCTGAATGATTTTTAACATTTCAGTCCCAATATTCAGGAGACTCTGTAAGGGAAGAAGTGAAAATCCTTTCCCTCCTTTTTGGTTACCAAATTCACTTCCAAAAACATATCTTAAATAGAGGACTTGATCTCAAGTATCCTTCTGGATGGTTTTCACAAAAAACTATAAAGTTTTTTTCTTGTTTGATCCTCTCTTTGTTCTTGGAGATATATTTAAGACCCCCAATAAAGACAGAAACACATCTAAAGATCGTACCAGCTATAATCTACCCCAATTGTTTTATGCCTCATTATAATATTCTTATTCAACTAATATTTCTAAATCATCTTATTGAACAATATACAAGTAATCTGTTGAAAAATTGGGAGTAAAGTGTTAATCCAAAGACAAAAAAAAATTAATTTAATGTTTCTAAATTGATAAGTCTCTATAGCCCGCCTTCTGTTATTTTGTTTCTTTATGGGTAAGCATTTAATTATATTACTACTTTAATAAATAATAATAAAACTGCAAGAACTTTGGGATCTTTTTCTTTACTGAATCCAATGCAGGCATGAACATTTTATTTTTCTTATATCAGTATCTTGTGATAGTTGAATTTTGGGTTGATTTGTTGATATATAAAATCTGAAAGTGTTTTTTGAGTAAATTGAATATATAAAGAGACGTATACAAATAACACCAGATAAATTACACAATTTGTAAGAACTTCATTATTCTAAAGACTTATATCATTCATATTCAAGGGAGAAAAGGAAAGAGAATTGAAGAGATATAGGGGAATATTATAGAGGCTTAGAAATACCTCAAAAGTATTTGAAAAATGCTAAAGATTTGGCTTAGCTTCTATTCCTTAAGGATCAAAAGGAAATAACTTTGACCATTATACTATCATCTAAAAATATTGCCAATTCCTTTCGCCGATGAAGGTTCTACTAAATTCCTCAGGTGTGTTGGTAAGTAAAAGAAACTGAAAAGGAAAAATATTTCATTTTCTATATTTTATTGTTTAAATATTGAGGGAAATTAAGAGTAAAAAGACAAACTTTTTTCCAAAATATTTCAAATCTTAAATGCTACTCTGTTGTCTAGCTATAAAGACAGTGCTCTATTTTTTTGAAAAGGAACATATTTTTTGATCATTTTTCAAGCCTCAAGTATTCAATGTCTAAATTCAGAACAGAAAAGGATGTTCAGAAGCTTTCTCCAATAGATCCTTGTATAATCTGAAATCCTCTATGTATATATTGCATCTTACCAATCAAAAATATGAAAGAATATTCTTTTAGTCAAGAGTTGGGAAGGTCAAATATCCTTTTTCTGATTAAAAAGAAATTCATGAATTTATGTTTATATCTCCTTATTCAATTTGAGAAGAAATCTTTATAAAATATCATGTCATTAATTGTATATAGCCCTTGTAACATCTGTTTCTGTAATTTTCCAATGGAAGGTGAACCAGAGATCAATTTGAGAATAAAACACTTATCCTTAAAATTGGTCTCATGTCATTTTAGGAAATTACTTTCATCAGTATTTCCAAATAGAAATATATTTAAGCAATGGCTAAATTTATCATTATGTATAATGGTGATATTTCTAACTCCAAATCCTTTATCCAAAATATTTATTATGGAATAGAGTTTTTTTAAAAAATCTGAATCTACTAAGATTGTAAATATAAAAAATTTCTATGTCTATGAAAATTAAATATATTCAAAATTTAGCCATTTGTTTTCCCAGAAAGTTAATTCCTTAGGAAAAATTATGTATAGATTACCTAGAGAGGTTTGGTAAGAATATATTGCATTATTTATTATAAAAAGGTAGAAAGGGTAAAGGATTTCATTAACTTCACAGTTATCTAAAATAATTATTCCTTATTGTTCTGTATATAAAATTCAGGTAACCATATTCCTTCAATACAAAATTACACTAATATCTTTGATTCAAGAATTATTATTGAATTATCTTTTTCAAATAGAAAAAACCTTTTTATAAGCTGCACTTATTTTAAGCTTGTAGAAAATTTAAGAATGGGCCATGATATGAGGATTCTTTCTTATGTGTGAAATAGCATTTCCAAAAATGCATTTCAGCTCAAATCATTTATGAATTTTACGAATTGAAATTTCCAATATCTTGGATGGGAAATTAGATAAGGTATTCCCTTGAAAACCTCCCTAATATTTTACCACAGTACCTTATTCATGGGATATTTAAGATTTTCAAAGCCCCAATATTTTACTGAAGATTGCTAAGATTGAAGAAAAACAAAAACAAATTATCTTCATTGGAACATATACAGCCAAATAAAGAAAAAATATTTCAAAAAGAAAGGAAAAAATAACTTTTTAATAATTTGATTGATATCACGATGGAAATTAGAAAAATATACTTCATATAATTTAATTTTGGAAAGACCACTAAGAATAGGAATTATCCTCCCAATAAAGCTGTGATATAAACATAGAAAACTTAACTCTATCAATTTCTACTCCTTAATAAATCTTATTTCCTAAAACTCACACTCTAAGAAGGAACTTATTTGAGTAAGAACAGATAATGAACTATATTCACCTGGAGCTTTGTTAGTTTTTAACTTTGATTCTCCAGGTAATGTATATAAGTATTTCTATTCATTCCAAACAGAATTCAACATTTAATACAAATCTGATTTTATTAAAAACGTAACTTTGTATTTTTAAACCAATTTATTCATATCATATTGATAGATATTAAATAATATAACCCTTAATATATAAAACATTATAAGAACATACCAAAACAATTTTGAAACATTTTGAAGCTTATGTTGGGACTTAAGGATATTTTTCAAAATTATTGGAAAGGTGAAATACATGTTTGTAATAGATAGGTGTTTCTGGAAGCACAGTGAAAAAGGAAATATTTGCACAGTGTTTTAAATTATTAACTCTGAAAACAAAGGTTTTAATCAGTTGTTCACCAATTTTCCATCGACTTATCGCTCTTGTATGACAAAATCAGCTCTATTAATCATTAATATGGATTCTTACCACTAAATACCATTGAATGTTTAGGTCAAAATAATTGTCTTCTTTCAGTATTACTTTGAGCTTCAGTAGAAAGTTTATTAAGGTTGTTTTGAATAGTATGAGTAAAATTCTCTTCAACTGATTTGACTGTAAATTTTAAGAGTTCATCTTCTCCTTAAAAATTATCATGACAAATCAGTTATTGAAAGAAGCTATCTATAGATGAGCTTCATAAGAATTCCATTATTGATTCATCTAATTATTACCAAGACCAATTGATTTTTTATAAGAGAAATTTGGAATGAGTCATTCAAGAGTCTTCCCTCAAATCATATTTAATACTTTAAGAGTTTTCTTGGTGATAATCTCTTATTGTAATAGTTTGACTCATTTCTTAAAGAAAAACTAAATTTTTACAAGTTCAAAAGAATTTTTCCTTTCATTCTTACAACATATTTTCAATAAATAATAAAGCTTTTTTACGTAGGTAGTGTGGAATGGTAGGACCTTTTTCATATCACTGGTTCTGGTTATTCTTTTGTATTTACAAGGATATAATTCCATTTTTTTTCAAGTTCAATAATTACTATAAGGCTCGGTTTAGTTTACCTTTTTCTATATACCTAATATAGACTATGGCATTTTGGCGTGCTAGTCGATCATTGATTTTTCAACCTGGTATTATCCATATTCTCATAAATACCAGATCTTATTTCTTCTCCAATATTATACCATCATGAGTTTTATGTTAATGTTATAGTTTTTATGTGAATATTCAGCAGAATTTTTAAATTATCAATATGGGAAGATTTATATTGAAATCTGTATAAGCTCTTTAATTCCAAGCATCTTGCTACACAGATATTAGGGTAGCTCAGAGACTCAAAGACATGATCCAACGTTTAAGTTATTATGAGCCAAAAGTTCCATGTAAAAGCATCAAATTCAACCGGCTTACACTCTTGCTCATGAGTCTTAATATTTCCGTAATGTTAAATTAAAACAATGAGAAAAAAGTTATTCCAGAGTGCAAAGAGCCACTGTTCAGATCATCCTCAGATGAGAAGTAATATCTGAGCTTATCACTATAGGCACAAAATTCACTTCAAACCTTATAGCATAGCTTCCAAAATTATTGTGTCATGCTTCCATGTTTACTAAAAGCCTGCGTTCTTTTGAAATAAATTTACCCCAAGGACACCCTTTGAAATATTCACCTGTAACCTTTGAAATTCCGCAAATCTCCCTTTGAAATCAAGTAGCTAAGAAATTAAGTCTTATTTATATTTTTATCTAAAATGAAAGAGAATACATCTACTATCTCTTGCTTAATTAGAATCCCTTCACTACCAACAATAAGCTCAAACTTATTTACCCAAGATACCCATATGGCCATGAAATACAATTCCATATATTGTGAATAAGGAATGTATTTAAAATTATTAGTTAATACCTTACACTCACAATAAATAGAGATATTTCTAGATAAACAAGTGATTAATAATTACAATCTTGATTTAATTGTCAACATGCGGGATGAAGACTTCAAGAAATCCACGCAAACCAAAAAAGAAGGATTCCAATTAATATATAAGAAAATTAGGAATCATAACACATTTGAAAACAATAGAATCCAAAGAAAATCAATTAGCTGTAAAAATTGAGAGACTTTGACTAAAGGGAAATAGTGCTGCTGTGGGGAAAATCACACACAATTTCAATTTTTGGAGAGGTACTTTCATTTTTTTTTTCCAAAGAGAATAAAAGAAATCAACACCTTAGAGCACTACTATGTTATAATGTCTTATGAGCACCAAAAAAGTTAAATATTTCAGGTCATTCACCAAGAGGGCTTTGAAGTTTATATGGGTTTAATTGATGGAGCAAATTTCCTTTTGTTTCAAAAACAATAATGGAAAGGAGTGGTTCATTTTTACAGAGAAGAAATATCCAATAAATGTGAAAATTATACGTGACTTTAATTAGAACATCACAACAATACTTTCAGGTTTCCCCGGATCCTGTGGAGACTCAATGGTTTATAAACAAAGGGTTTTTTATCAAAATCCAGGTAGGTTTTTTGCACAAGGTTCAGAGAGTTGTTTTTTCAATAACTAACTGTTACTTAGTTTGAATTCTACTTTGAGCAGGTCAATATTTATTGGCAGATTCCACCTAGCCCTGTGAAGAACATCACATCCCAGAAGCAAACGTATACGTAAATACAGAGTTCAACTGCTGTACAGACAAATCATGTGTGAGGAACAAATATACCATTGTAATTTTGAAGGGGAAATGAGCATCCTTTGAGAATTTGCGCATGAAACAAAAGGTCCCAGTAGACATCAAATTTTATGTAAATTGGATCAAGTCTTTCTGAATCCTACATAACATGCTATCCTACATTCGCGACTAATGGGAGGAATTGAGCAAGGAAGATGGGGAAATTGGACCACCCTTCTACCATAATGATGTGCCATAAACTTCGGCACAGGAACTTCAACTTAATGAAAAGAATAATTTCATTGGCTATAATTACAAAAAGATTTTACTTCAAATCCCACAGGAGAATGGCAACATTACATCTTTTTTGCATATATTGTGAAGTATCTTTGGTCGAAGACTTATTGACTATGTAAAGACAAAAGAGTTCAAGTTATTTAAGCATCATCTATATATTTGATTTATTTTCTTGTTGTGCACCTGTTATAGATTTTGTTTCAAGTGATTTTAATATTCCATTAAGCTTAAACTCTTATTGAAGTTAAGATGATTTCTTTCCTAATATTTTCCTGAATTAATATTCTTGTTTCAACAGGTATTTTCATGCCAATATTACAATTATGGTTTCAAAAATTACCTCGATTTATTCCTCATTGTTTTCTTTGTGTTTCAGTTTTAATAAGTAAAAGAAATCCAAATTCACTAAATTTAATCATAATCAAACCTTAATCATGGACTAATTCACCAATTTTTTCAATGTTTTTGACTATGAACCCCCAGAATTGGTTAACGTTTATCAACCACATGATCTCAACGGCCTGATGATATACTTATGAATAATTACTGATTCTGACCTAGTAAGTCTAATAGAAGTACTTTATTTATGGTATATCATTTATGAAATTCTCTGCCAAAATTTTGAAGGAAGGATCAATTATGAGCATCACAATATCACTATCATTCAATGGGAAAACAACAAAGCCAAGGGATACCTTGGTAGATTAATTATTATGATTTCTTCACTTAAAAATTTCCAGCATGATCCATAAAACAAATAATTGATTTACTCATTGGAATTTGGTGTCATTAATATTATTCAAAACCCAAGAGTCTTGGTGAGCACTCATAATTATCATGCAAGGGAACAAGGTAAAGAATAATTATATCATACCATCTCTGGGTTTAATATTCCATTTAATTGATATAATGTATCACGATTGTGTGCAAAGATGAAGATAATATGGGCCAAACTATCAAAATTTGTAAAAACCAACCTGGAAGTGTCTTTTTTCTAGGTTAAAATTTGTAGGAAAGCATGTGAAAGGATTTGACATCCAGCTAGATGTAAATTTCTTAAAATTGATATTAAATTGTTTGATAGATAGATAAAAACTTAATGGGATGAAATAAACCACCAAGAATTCCATGACCCTTATAGTGATTCCTGAACACATGAAAAGGTATGTAAATCAGAATTTCATAATTTTTGAAGCAATCAGATGGCTAAATGTGATAAAATCTAAAAATAAAAACTCACAAATTTCTTCTAGTGATGAATATTGAGCTTCATCAGAGATCCTAAAGTATGACTCAATATCTTCACAATAAATTCCATCTTTACACATTTGCATGATTGTGTTCATTTTTTCTGAACTTCATTGAGATCTGATCTTATGCTCTAATATTTGTACTTGCTGTCCAGTTATTTCTGCTTGATATAAGCTTGAATTTGGATTTAATCTTTCATTTTCATTCTATTCTTTATTAATCTTTTCTTCTTCAGTTCCAGTTCCATTCGATTATTCTTGAATGACTCATGCATATTCCTTGAGACTTCCTTCTCAATTTTACTTTCTGCCCACTGACATTCAATATCATGTTTTAGCTTTTGGTGAGTAATTTTTATCTCTCAAAGTCCCCTGTTCCCCTTGTCCTCAAGAGCCTTCATGTTCCCTTGTTTGTGATTGAATTCTCTTAAATTACTCCTTTTAATTAAGAAAATTTCCTTTTTCTTTTGGACCTCCATAGTCTTTATGGTATCCAATTCAGAATTATGGTAATAATTGTACTGAAGTGTATTCTGCATTTGCTTAACAATGTTATTTTTGTGGGTGTCCAACTTTCACCCCATATCCCCATACATCAAAGCCCTTGGCTTTTTCACCAATATGTCTGACATTTTGGGTTGTGGACATGATCCAGGCTTAAAATTGCCTTTGGACTTAGATTTTCTGGGATGAATATTGTGGTATTCCTTGCCATCCAACTCGATAAAACATGTAGCCCCACCCTCATCATATTTATCTCCAATTCATCAAAAGTACTACCATTCTTATTTTTACCTTTGCGCAATTGCTTTTGGGATCAGCTATTTATGGAATCCAAAATGTAATTAGATGATTGCTCTCCTTTGATAGTGTCTTCAGGCGTTTCTTCCAAATCATGTACAATGACATTTTAATTTTCCCCAAATATTTCCAGAATTTGATCATAACAAGGAAACCACTGATCAATCTCTTCTTGTAGTGTTTTTATGGATCGATCTGTTATCCCTGAACCAGTTCCCTTTACAAATTAAACTTTTTCACTAAATCTATGGCTGTAAGTTCTCCATCTTTGCTGTGCATTATCTCCACTTGAGTCTAAGCTATCTTCTTCATGATTTGAATTTAAATACATTTTAAATTGATTGAATTATTGGGCTCATGTATGCTCCTTATGAACCAATGATGTTTTCTTTCTATCACCAAATGAATCAGAAAAATAAACTAATTTAATAATTCATTTCTTACCATGATAGTTATCTTCATTTTACAGATAAGAACAAATATTCTCAAAATCCAAATGAATAAAAGGAGGGTTACAATCTCCCTTTGTGTGAGAAATTTTTAATCAAATGTAATATTTCTCTTTTTGAATCCTCCTCAAACTATTTCTTCATTTGGCTTTTTACCCCCTGAACATGTCCCACATTAATTTGCTTGTCTCCAGAAGTTGTTGTTCCATTTGTAATAACACTAGACGGTGGGATGTTGTCAGAAATTGATGCTGGACCCTGATTGTGGCTTGCATTCAGTGTTGAATCTTCTCGATCGATTGGCTGATATGTGTATTGAGGAAACAAAAAAATGAAGAACATGAAAGATTTGGTGAGATGTGTGGTTGGGAGATGAGATTGTTATCATTGGGCAATGGTTGGCCGCTTCCGCCAAAATAATTCAATTCGCAAGTAAAGGAGTCTGGTTGTTTATGGCTAACCTAATTCCTGTAAATAGATTCCTCTGGGGATCGTGAAGGGCCAGGGCTCACCTTGAGTATGCCACAACCAGGTTGGGATAATGGTGACACAAATTGCAATGGATTAGACCTCAATGATGGGTTTGCCTCAAGATGAAGTATTGTATTCATTTATGATGATTGTGTTGTGGTGGCTAAAGTGTGAGGGGACTCAATGGAGGTAAGGCATGGAGTCGGAAGGAGTGATTGTACTAAGCTGGTGCTAAAAGGTACTGAGAGGGTCAGAGCAAGCAATGAGATGGTACATGACATTCAAAATTTTTGATCGAGCTGGGGCCCATGAGCCAAATTTTACTTGAGCATACGCAGGGGAAAAGGCGGGCCTTGAACTCCCCTATTGACAACGCGTCACCACATTACCCATAGCTCATAGCTCTGGATTATCATTCTGAAAATCCTTATTGTATGATTGTCACTTTGGTGTATCATTTGGGAAAATCTAGTTTGATGATGCACAATTTGTTTGTGGCATGTTCTCAGTTAATAAGGGATGATTTAATTTTGGGCATAATGAAGGCATGTTTGAAATTTTTGACCTGGAATTATTAATTATTATTATTTGATCTCAAATTCCCTTACCTAGTTGTAAGTAGTGGTAAAATTTAAATATTCTAATAAGATTATCAAGACATGTTTAGAAGATTTTAAATCTTTACAAGGAAGGAAATGGTAGAAAACATAAATTTTCATTAAGAATTTGAAAAATAATAATGATCTGAAATCATCACTGTGATTGCAAAAATCAGAATCTTAAGAAAATATGAGAACTAAAAGAAATGAAAACAGATTTACACCCAAGAAACAGAAACAGGAAGGCATGTAAGAAAACCTTCAAATAAACATGGGAAAAGTCGCCAGCAGTCTTAAAATGACTTCTGGTGAGTCTCGTGATGAACCTATGAAAGCTGCAATTGAAAATTTGGGTGAGCGAATTTTAAGCTTGCACACGAGTCAGAAAGAAGGGGTATTTCGACTGCTCCTATCTGATAGCGTGATCTCATTCAAGTATCAGGTATCCTTTTCTGTTTAGCATCAGGTTAGACTCACGAGCTCTTGAGAACATCATATAGAAACAATTTTTCAATACATATCTATTTCTCTTCACATATTCTTGAGGGCTGGGATGGTATAAATAATCTTTTTCTTTTTCGAATAGAAATAATTCCGCATCATCTCTCATTAGTTGGATTGTTTTATTCTTTATTCTTCCCTTATTATCTAGCGTTTCGTTATACCACACCTTACTTGTCTTCAGTTGCTTAGGGGAGTATCAGGTAGAGTTCCCTCTCACAACTCACATACCTCTCTAAAGCTCATATGTCTTGTTTTATCAATGTGATATTGTGCTAAATCGACGTAACCTAGAAGTAAAACTCTACATTGACCCCAATCTTTAACCTAAAATCAGGTTACTCTTTAAAGCATTTATCTGTTTGTTCATGATGAATGAATACAGTAGCTCTACTTTTCTATCAACGCTTTATTGCTACTTTTTTTGTTTGTTTTCATATCAATTTTAAACCTGCTAACCAAAATCAATGCATAACCAAGTTTGACAAGCCTCACCCCAAGCGCCATTGTAACAAAGACTTGACCTTAAGGTTGGACTATCGCTCAGGATTGCATACGATGTGGCTTTGGGCCTCGCATTCTTCAGCAACATTTTTCTATTAAAAAACGTGGACTACATCTAGCACCAAGAATATTGAGTTTCAAGTGAAAAAAAGTGGGCGGTTTCATATCTTAAAGACGAGAATCAAAACAAATTTAGTTCCGATTATTCGGTCTGAACTTAAGAGCTTAATAGTCACAGAAGAGTAGAAGTAACTTACAGGTTCTCCTACATGAGCAAAGCTTCAGAATTGCCAGTGTAGAATCTAATTTCGTATTTGATGGAGCTCATTTTTGACCTGTGAGCCTTGAGATGTTTCAAGTTGCCACCCTTGGTGGACACAAATCTCACGTTTTGGCCAAGTTTAACACTTATCAGGAAGCCTAAGTTTCCGAAGACCATTTCCTTGCTTACCCCACATCGAATTTGGACCTATTCATTTCTGAAGCTTGTTAGCCCTAACGAATCTACCTTATGGGTCGATATCCTTTCATCTATTTTCTGAGCTTAGGTCTTTTTTGGGCGTTGATTAAATTAACTGGATGCAGTCCTCCCATATTTGAAGAAGTTGAAGAGTTAAACCTAAACCTTTCACTTGTGCCTGGCCCCAATCTTAAGCTGACACCTCATGGCTCCCCCCAAAAGAGTTTGTCGAAAAACATCTCATTTTGTGGTCGAAAGATTGTCTAATTTGTGACTGCTTTTGAACTCCAGCACCTAGCCCGACGGATAATGACTCGGTGCGGGACCTTAAACGCTCATCTCCTCAGGCGGATCTTGCCACTAAGAAGGCAAGTCCCTACGCGTTTCAATCAAAGAAATCAGCCAATTCCTTTCGATTTACCTCAAGGACCATTTTTTGATTTGAATTCTTCTCGAGTAGATAAAGTTAGTGGATGGTTTACCACAAGAAATTTTCGACATGATCAAAGGAAGCCCACCCGACGCTGATGTCAACAAAATGGTACCTTCTTTTCACCTTTTTTTGGACAATTTTGTTGTGTTGTTCAAGCTAGCAATTCGGCCAGTCGGCCATACTTTAACCTATGACTCCCATTTACGTGCGTTAACCTGATCCATGTCCCTGGGGTTTTTCGTCAGGGATAGTGAGTTTCCGATATATATGTGAGGGGCATCGCTTCCCTCAACGCATTTAGGCTTCCACCGTCGTGAATTCTCAAGAGATTGGATTTCCATATATCTATCTTCGGATCTCTTGGCTGCAGCTTTATCATAGCATCATTGCGTACTATTAATATGACAAAATTCTTTGTGCCATATATATTTAGATTTATGAATTTATCCTGTCTAGTTCTACTTTTATTCCAGCAATCTTCCGCCCTCCTCGGGGGTTTAATTGAATTTACTCATACCAAGCGAATACAACTGATAATTCTTTTTTTGCTTTTTTCAAAGCTACGTTCAAAAGGCGTACGCTTGCTTGAACTTAAAGAATCAAATCAAGTTGCGAAACTCAAGGAGAATTTAGACCAAATTACGTTGGTAAACCTAGGTAAGGATACATTTACTTGATATATCTATTTGCTTTGGCTAGTATAAAAGAGGTTCAAGCACTAACCAACAGCTTTCAGAGCCCCTGCATGTTTACTCCATCTCAACTACTTTTGCGCAGGACTCTTACAAAAGGAGACTGAGTATACTGGCTTCTTCCTGGATCTACAGTCACCTAATTGGGGGTTTTGAACATGAAACTGAAAATCTAAAACAAAAGTACGCCGAGGTTGCAAAAATGGCGATGACAATTCAGAATATGGTAAATAGAATGAGGTTCGCCTTTGCCGAGGAAATGCCCCAGCACGTCTGGTTCATTAACTATGGCGATAGAATCTTCCCGCACCTGCTTTCAAAATATTTGGAAAAAAAAGGAACCAATGAGATCCTAAAGTTTGAGAAGGATGCATTAGCAAAATGGATTTTAGCAATCGGTTGCATGCGTGACTTGGATGCCAAGATACCCAAGATAAAACTATTTTTGGCTTCAAAGTCGCTAGTCGAGCTCGTCAATTCCATGATCAGAGCTGATTGGGAAATGGAAAGCATCCTCCTAGCAATCAGACACGTAAAATTATTCACAATCAAGCACAACAAAATTGTGGATGATAGTCAGGAAAACGTTTTGAAGAAGATTGAATGGTTTGTCAACGGACTTCTAGGAACCGCCTCCCTGCTTGGGGAGATTTCGCTGGACCGTCCCGAGAGTCTCACAGCTCTCTTAAAAGGCTCGTTGGTTCGAAAAGAAAGTGGACAAGCTAGTAAATCTATTCGGGGGAAAACCAGTTCTTTTCCCCCAACTGCTCCTTTGAGCACGAAACGGTCAGACCCGGACTTGACATGGAAAACTTCTGCTAGCGAAAACTTTTTGGACCTTTTGAAAGTTGTTCTGAATACGAAAGATTCCTCAACTAAAGCATACTCTGACCTTTCCAGATGTCAGCGCGCTCACAGCGATGGAGACCCGAACTTGGTTTCCAACATGATGGCTGCTGCATTTTTGACGACTGGGGACTCGGTTGAATTACCAAAACTCCCCTTGCGCGCAGAGCTGACTGATTTTCAACAGTCCTTAGCCCTGATTCAAAGAGGAAAAGATTGGATTGAAGATTTAAATCTGAAAGAACTTACAGAAGGAAGTAGCCCGTTGATTGAAAAATCAAAAAATAGTATAAAGAATGCTAAGGCCAACGTGTTGAATGGAAACATCCTATCGGATGAAGTACAAGCGCTCTTGTATTTGCTTTCCATAAACGAAAATTACCCCTTGACTACTTTGGCTTTCCAACGATATGTTGCAACGTTTAAAATCGCAGCATTGGACGATAAACTTCAAAGCATGGTTTTCAAAGAAATCTTGCCTATCATAGCCTGGGAAAGCGATCTAGTAATCCCGAGAAAAGATAATACGTGGAGAAGCTTGTTACAACATTCCCTAAGCTATATATTGCAAGAGCAGGACCACAGGACCCAGAATGGTGCATCCTCCCTCAGAAAAAAGATCATACGCTTTGCAAACGATCGCGAACATTTTCCGTGTTCAAGGCCGTCAAAGAGACATTTCAAAAAAAAAACCGTTACGCCTAAGCTTGGCACGTCAAGCGGAGCAGAAAGTACGTGACGTGGACAAGGAACATGAGCTGATGCTACGAAAAAACAGTTGAAGACTTGAAAGCATGGAAGCATGCAAATCAGATCACAAACAACTGCCTTTCAGAATTCAACTGGAAGCTTTTTTTTGGAAGCCAAAGGATTACTACTGAACTGCATTGATTGAAATTAGAAACAGACATAAAAAAACAGTTTAATATGACTGTCAAGAACAAAATCCTACTTATACAACGACTAGAGCTGATATTTGGATATTGTTATGAGCACAACCAAAACCCATAGAAGTAGCACTAAGAATTAAGACAATGCACTGATTATCATACTGCTGTAATAACGGAAGCTAGAGCTTGAATTATCTGGTTGCAATTGAGCCAAGAGGGGAGTTTTTTTACATGACCAATTGCATTACCTCAAGCAATGACTTGACCATTATCTCTTTCGTTTCACCTCATTTTTCTTATTTTTCTTGATTGTACCTACATTGGACATAGTCGGATTGAATGAATCCCAGACCAGCTCTTTTGAACTAAAATCCTGACTGATCAAAGGCAAAGCCTTGAAAACTGTTCGAGAAGAATCTCGAAAGAGCTTTTAAATTCACAATGCTGTGCTTTAAAGAGGCCTAGGTGAATTTTTGAGAGAACCACAAAGAAAAAATGCTGTCATGATAAGATGAATTTCATAAGGAGAGCACGATTTTCGGGATGAATTTACATGAAAGCTTCTGTAAGGTTGATTAAGCTCGAATTATGAGTGTGACATGGTAAATTAAACTTAAAATTCTTTAAGAAACCTCTACTATTATATGATAGTGTTTCTAAATCTGTTGAGAAGCTTGGTTTTAAATATTATCAATTGATTAATTATAATAATAGCTAAAATGATTAGTATTATAGCTAAATGAGGTTTAAACTAAGATAATTACTGTTTAAAGACAGTTTTATCATGTAATAATTCCTAAAGATAATCTATGATTTTCCTTATCCATGTAAAAAGGCCTTTTTCATATCTTTCAGAGAAGGGATAGGGGCAATAACACCTTTGATTATCAGTACTAGTTGAAATATTAATCCAACCTATTAACTTGTGATTGAACCAACATTGTCTACTAGAATAAGTGGCTTATCACCCAAAAGGACACGGAATATCCTATTTTTCCTATTTCATACTTCTAAGGACCATGTCATGAGTGGCAAACCATAATAGGTGTATTTTGAGGCAGTTGAAACACTTATATAATAATAAAATAATAAATCTTTCATAGCCCCTTCTGAGGCTTTCTTGCATGTCATAGCTCTATAAAGGCACCCAAGGCATCTAAAGCACCATTTTACACCTTCACAGGGGTCAAAAGGTTTTTAACATCCACAACAGACAGGTAAAACTTGGGTTCAAGCCTTTCAAAACATAAAAAAACTTACAAATAGTAGGGCCCTTAATTAGTGTTTCCTCAGACTCTTATAAAATCAGAATTTTAATTGTTATTGTGACATGAGAATGTTTCATGGTCCAATTATTCTTAAAGAATAATGATCTTCCAACCAGGCTATCTCTATCAATATTTAAGGTACACATCTCAAATGTGCCTCAAAAATTGTGCCTTGGTGAAATCCTAAAGATATTTACCCATAGTTCTGGCACCAATACAGGCTCTGAAAGTGTTTGGAAGAAATTGTATGTTTTTACAAAATTTAAAACCATCTTATCTTTCTCAGTTGTGATGAGACAGGTCTCAAAATTTGCTCAAACAATTTGCCTTGTTTAGATATTTAGAATTCTAACCTAAATTGGTATCAATGACCTGATTATGCCACAAATATTGTGGTTCTTGGCCTTACTTCTACTATATTTGATGTCTTCAAAACTTCTAACAGAAATTTTCCACATCTATAGATACAAGCTTTGAAATACGCTAATAATTAATATCTAATGTGTTTCTCTAATATTAGAAGTTTTTAAAAGTCTCCTGTACCATGTAGATTGATTTTACAGTGTATTCAAAGATTTTTATAAAAATATTATATTGCTAAAAATTCAAATTTTGATTTAGTGTTTCTATAAGCTTGGAATTGAAAACATTTGGAATTTATTATTGAAATATTTGATTTAAATATCAATTTGGTTGGTTTTGATGCATATATTCCAAATATGAATGAGAGTTTCAGATTAAGGTTTATTTTCAGTTCATTATTTGCACCGGAATAACTTTAATATTTAATATATAATTAGGATAATGATTTTTTGTTCTGGTATGAGCATTTTTCCTCTTGAATATTCTTGCTAGTATGAGCTAGCTCAGCCTATACTTGGGGTTCAATAGTATGAGACCTTCTTTTCTGTCATTAATTTTCTCTATAATTGAGTCACAGGTTGAAAAAAATTTAAATAATTACCTGTGAAGGTTTTGGAGAAAAAAATATTTCAAAAGAAGAAGTCCTAAATTATGAATTGGAGACTGTTCTATTTAATTCATTCATAGCTCTAATTTTGGTGAGCTAATGTAAGGTATTACAGCTGCCTCTTAGACTTCACAAGGTAGTGATCCTCAATTCAATAGAAATTCCTGAAGAAAGTAATATTTTATAATAAGCTCTGGAAAAATGTAGGTTCCAGATGAATGTATCTCATATTCATTGTTGATAATTTGAGTTAATGACTATACTTCTACCAATTTTCGAGCCTACTAGCACTCAGATATGCGCTTATTATTTATCACTTGTAAAACTATTTTTCTAATTTCTATATAAAAACCAGTTTGTTATTTTCTGTTTTCATGACAGTACTGTACCATTCTTTTTGTGAAACGGTGTTAATTGCCTGAAATATTTATGTTCAAAACACTGCAAAATACTTGCTAAAATCTTGAAAAATGTTTTTTTAAGTTACTCTTCTATATTCTAATTCACAGAAGAGGATTAAAAAGATAGAAGTCTATCTCAATTTTACATCCCTGTATTATTCTAGGGTTCTGAGTTCTCCAGCCCAATGCAAAATTCAGTTTCTTTGAATTATCAGATCTGCACTGTTTATTATTTTTTCATTATCTAGATTTATACAAGTATACCTTGTTGAATAGCTACAATTTTTATTATTATATGATTTTCCACAGATTCTATTCTAATTTATAATAAATTTGAAAAATTATTTAAATACCTACTCTGAATAAGAGGTTCTCTAAGCACTAAATAACTTCAGTTATTGATACTATGTCACTTGTCTGAACAATGTCTCCACCTTTTTGATCTGCATGAGTCAAATTATATTACGTTTAATTATACATATATCTTTGTTTAATAGTTGACCATTTGTTAGAATAACATAAAAAGAACCTGTAAGTAATACAAAGGATCCCATATCAAATTTATTTATTTTGTATTCTGAAAAATGGAAAGAAAATCAAGAAAATTTCTTAAAAAGTCTATCTACCTTACAATATAAGTATAGGATATAGTAAGATAAGTAAAATGACTAATTTGTAATATCATGGAGAATAGAGCCTTCATGGCACCACCATTGGAAAACTTTCCTTAAATAAATTGATGAAAAGATTGGTCAATTTTCTATCCCTTCCATTTGGGGAGCCTTTGCTCCTATGGGAAGATATTTGTGCATTTTTTCGCAAGTTAAGTTTTGAAAATTTGCAATTCCTTTTGAAATTTTGTACTATGATTCATCTTTTTGTGATTTTTTGCAAATTTTCCAAGAGGCCCCAAAAGCTCCCATAATACCCTAAGCAGATACAAAATCCCAGAGCCCACTAGATGTAAGATCGACCGAGAAAGGTCTTTTCATCCAAAATACCCCAAAGATCAAGAGAAGGACAAAAATATCTCAAAAATGGACCTATGATCAAGAAATTTCTAAATGAATCAAGGAACCCTATGGAGGCTTGGAACAAAATATTTAAGAATTATAAGAAATATACCATTTAGGGCATATTTTAAACCAGGTTTTTCAAATCGAAAAATATTAAAGGAGAATTATCCAAGTAGAAATTTGAATTTTTAAACAAATGAGATCAACTATTGGCACTCTTCAAATAAGCTAGACTCCTCAGGGCCAGATGTTGCAGTATTTCTGATAAGGTGCTTTAGAAGGGGAGTGAAGTATACTCATGGAAAGACCCATGCTGGTTTTAAAGGATATAAAATCTCAATTTATTCAATAAATGACAGCACCCACCATTAAATCTAGTCCAAAATTGGTGAAAGATGTATTTTTAATGCACTTGGGTGATTGAATCACCAAGGACATTTACTTTCTTGTCCAAGTATCCTCTCAAGCTTGATATAGTATGTTTACAAGTATAAAGTCAAATTCAGACCAATTTTTCTTCAATATGTGGGTCTATATTTAAAACCTGAGTGTTTTTTACACAATCAATCAACCCACTAGGATTTATTTTCATCATTATTTTCTTGAATCTTTATAGTAAATACTGATGATTATGAGTCTGTAATTTGAACCCTTTACTTAACCCTTTAAATGTATATTTGTAGGGATATCCTTATTAATTCCCTCATTCATTGTGAGAATTCAAAATCTTGATAATGAATCCTATTTCATTGGCTTTTTTAAATTTGTATTTTCCCTATGAATATTTTTTTCATTGAGGTTCCTTAAAGAGGTATAATATTTATGGATATTTGATGGAGTTTTTACAGTTAGTCAAGTTAGCTCTTTATTTATGATCTCAAGGAAAGTATTCACTTCAAGGAGCCCCTGTGAGTTTGTGAGTGTGAAGTTATTGAATAAGAAATAATAAATTTGAATTTTCTCTAATATTATAGAAATAATATGAGCAGTCTTCTCCAATACATAATTTAATCTTCACCAGTTCATTAATCATGAAAAAACTATACAACAATTTATATGGTGGTTGAATTTAAAGCACTTTTGAAGGCAGTTTTAGCATGTAAAAATAGTTATAATTAGGCACCGAGGGGTATTTTTTCTGATAAAATGGTGCCTTTTTATTAAAAAATCCAGTGGTGATACAAAAATATCTTGCTTTTATTAATATATTCAAAGATTTTACTTGGAGATAAAAATGTGGTTTTGAAATCTTTTTAGATATATTTACATATCAAAATAAGGTCACAAAAATAATATAAAAAGATAAGAACAATAATTATGTGGATATTATATGCAAGGTTAAAGAATTCAGACCTATATTATCATTTCAAAGATGAAATAATTCTAATAATTTCATTTTTGTAAAGAGCATATCCAATATTAATAATAATATTGATTAAAAAAAATTTATGATAAGAATTTTGGTTACAGAATCAATCCAGGAATTAATTTTGAATAATTTGAATAATTTCCACATTGAATTTATTTTTTTACATCTTATTATCAATCTTTAATTTTGAAAATAGAACTCTTATCGAGAAAATCAATATAAAATTAGTGATTTATAATAAGATTAATACTATAAACATGATTTTATTAAGTATTAATATTTAAATTTTTAGTCTTCAACTAAGTCCTCAATTGACAGTACTAATGATGATTAAAATCCTAAAATTTAAAGGAATGTGGAGTTCATAATCCCATATCTTCAAAATGGAAGCTTCTTAAATATCCCGACACTAAAAATTACTGATATGACCTTAGTATATGAATGTTGTGCCATTTTCCAGCAAGATATGTTTTCTCACTATATATTTTGTGATATTCAAGATGAAACATTTTGTATTCTTAGTAAAAATGTATGGTAATGATAGCTAAACATATAAAAATAAACTCATAAATAACTAAAACACTTACTGAGAATAAATCTAATCTGGTTTGAACTAATTTGATTTTGAATAATCCACATGACAATTTGAATTTTCAATTTTCTGAAAATTTAGATAGCAATCAATAATTAACTCTTTAATATGCCATTTTTTGTATAAATTGGTCTTAATAAATTGAATTTTTCCTGAAAAAAAGTTGCAGATGATTTTTGCTAATGGTGGGCACATTAAAAGATGGGTCAATAAACACAAGTAAAAAAGACCATGGGAGCCCCATAAAAGCTATTCAGAAATTTTCAAGAAAGGATTTTTTTTCTTTGTTGAAAATGTCTTTCATTCAATTATTGATTGTATTATTTAGTAGTGTATATTTGATGTACTAGTAAAAAAATAAGAATCAAGGAAAATCCATTATCTTTAATCTTGATTTAGTTAAATTCTGATTTTCCAAAGATTTGGCTGAAAGTACCTGCAAAAATATTTCAGGGTTATAGCCAAGGTTGAGGCTCAGGTAAAAAGCAACTTGGAACTAATACCCCTGCCAGAAGGGATATATTTTTTTCATGGTGCTTGGCATATACAAATGTATTTCATTTTTTTAGGAACCCCTTTGAAGTTTAGTTTATATATTGTATTCATGGGATCAAAAGAAATATTTGAATACTTTTTCTATTGAATTTAATAGAATATTTCAAAATTTCTATCAGTGGTTGAGAGAGCAACCTCCAAATTAATTATGATAATATTTGATATTATATTTTTGTGGATATCATTCAATTATTCATTTTCAAGGAAATTCTAAAGGGAAAAATGAAAGGGATTGAGGCTTTAATTTAATTAAATTGGTCAGACAGGGTTTCAGTAATTTTTTTTTCTTCCCCTCTGCATATCCAGAAAATACTTCACCTCTTGAGCTAACTAGTAAATATAAAATAAATATAATTTACTTGAAGCTATAGATAAAGACCTTTGTTTCCCTTTTTTTAATTTTGGAAACACAAACACATAATTTTTTCCCATACAAGGTCAAAAACTCTTTCAAGGGTCTCATCAGAAATATTAATATATGTCTAAAATGGCTCAATAGAAAAATTAAAATTCTCTGAGGTAACTGTTTCTTTAATTGGATTTCCAATTCAAATACTAGGGCTATAAATCCTTGTATAGATATTGTAAACCCAATAGTGTCTTGGAGATCATTCACCCAGATATTTCAGCAATTTGTTATATGAAGTGAAAATAAAGATACAAAATTTTAGGGCTTTATTATCTCTCTAATTTTGAATTATATTTCTACTCCCTTCTTTTTTTCACCTAAGCTGTTGGGGATTTCAGATTTTCTGATATCAGATACTCTCAATTGAAGGTGAAATCACCTCCATCCCAGATATCTCATTCAGTTTAAGAAATACAAATATTTTGATGATATAAAATTGAATTTATTGAAAATATGTTTGTGATCTCAAGCACCCTTTTTTCTAATTGTATGAAGAATTTACAGGGATTTGCAGCTTTATTGAACGTTAATTTTTTGTTTAAAGCTTTAAAAGAAGTTATCTCAGTCTGTTTTTGTAATAAAGGGATTGTAAGTAGCTATATTTAAGTCATTACTTAATAATTGAATAATTTCTGTATATCTTCAAGATTCTGTCAAAGCCATCTTTTACCTTTGAAGTGCTTCCTTAAGTGTGAAGGTGGAAAATAACCAGCTTGTTATGTAGGGGTGCTTTAAGGAGATGGTTAAAACCGTTGGAGATCCCTCACTTATATATTCTTTAGTCATTCCCATTTTAGGGGATTTCATTAATAATTATAAAAGTTAGCTCAAAGCTGAATAGAGGTCTCTGGCATTTTTAATACTCAGTAAAAACAAAGAAATTTTGCAATCCGGAAAACTCCTATCCAATCTAGATAGGAATGTTATGATATTTAAAGGCGTATTTTCCCATCCAATTCTGTAATCTAATAGTATCCATTGGGTAAGTAACTCTACTCCTCAGGTATCAGGTGTGGCACCATTGTGTGCATCATGTTGACTTCATTCTTGTGTTTTTCCAGGGGCTATGGACTGGAAAATTAGCTAGTACAGTAATTGAATCAATTTGTCTATTTCCATTTCAAAATATTACAGCTGATATACCTACTTAATAGCTTTTATCAATTATATCTTCTAATTTTAAATGAATGAGAAATTACTTTCAAACAGTATTCCGGTATTATTCAACTAATAGTTACAGAAAAATGACATTTCCACTCAATCATTCTGTTATAATTGGTTTTCAATTCTTGGTTCATTGAGGGAACCAAAATCCTAAGATCTACACATCCAATATATGATCTAACTTTCAAGGAATTCCTTTTTTAATATCTGCTAAATTTTGTGGTCCGTAAAATCCTTTCCTTGTATCTTTCAATAACTCATACATATCTAAAAATTTATAGCAACATCAATAATAAAACATCATAGAAAGTATGGATAGTGCAGTAAATAAAATTGAAGGTTACGAAAAACTTTCAAATTATTTTGAATTATGACTCCTGCGAGAATTACAAAAATATAACCACAAACACCAAAAATACTTGCACCATATTTCAGTCGTCATTTATTTTTAAGAAATTGAGATGGTTTAAGTCATTTCATAATCAATATTCTACTTTGATATTACTAAGAACTCTACTAAATAGTATTCTTGAACAGCGACTGAGTAATTATACAATTATGCATTATACTCAAGCCTCCCAGCCCACATCTTTCTCTATTTTGTAAAAAATGAGGCTACTGTAGGATTAAATACTCATAATGGAGAAATAAAATTAGATACAAGAACATGAGAAAACCAATAAATAACAAAGGAATAAGCTTATTTCCATTCACGAGGGACCTGATAGAAAAATATGTCACCAACCAGAAAGCCTTCATATTATAAATGAATTACAATAGATAAAGATTAACAAAAATAAAACAAGTCCCTGAAATATTCAAAGCAATTTTAGGATGGAACAACTCAAAAAATCTATCCCAAACATTTTTTCACCACTTGAATATATGTAAGCCATCATATCTCCCTAATTTAACAAATTAGACAGAAACTCAAAGCATTCACAGGCAAAAGGAAACATAATTCTCATTCAAAGATTAAATTAACTTAACCCCATTTGAAGAAGATGAAACAGGAATATTAGGCTTAAAGAAATTAATAATTTATAACCTCACAGGAGCATATACACACTGGATACTGCAAAAACTACCAAGGGACCAATCTACTTTGTTGAATCCTGAAGACCTACCCATAAAGATTACCAATGTTGATATATGGGATCCAAATTGAATTCAACCCGCAGAATTCAATTTTCCCTACACATTTAAGGTCATATAACAGTATAGACCCTCCACCATAAAATTGAACCACTGCTAACAGGCCGCACAAACAATTGATAGAAGAAATCTTTATGACCCGCAACTGAGAAAGGAATCATAACTGGAATTTGAATGGAGAGAAAGTTGTTAAAACCATGAATCTTTCTCAGGGACCAATTGTACACATGAATTGCAGCACTGTTTTCAATTCTGGAAGGTCTGCCACTCAGCCCAATAATGTCAAAGCGCTCTTCTTCCCATTTATCCGGATCTCATGACTCAAACAATAGAAAAGTTTCCCTTTTAGTTTCTCCAACCCTATGTTGTGTGTGTGCTAGCCATGCAAAGACCTCAGCAAAACCAATAAACACATTAGATGAAAAATAACCCAACAGCTCTTTGTAACAGCCCTTTCCAGAATCAGAAAGTGCCCTCCAAGAGCGGAAGAAATTCCATTAGAAGGTTTTTCTTACTGTTACTGCTCATTCCATCCTGGTTCCACTGTATTTTTTGATGCGATCTTGACAATCTTACATTTTTGTTTTTCATAGAATTATTAAATTCTTTTTGTACATAAAACAGGTATACACAATAGTAAAATATGTGGAATCAATATTGATTTATATAAAAAAGAGAAAGAGTCAGTTTCAAAGGAGTAACATTGAGAGATTCTTTGCCAAAATGATGATTCGCAAGATATCTCCGTTATTGGTAAGACATGATAATCAAAATTTTTCATTTTGATCTGAATCATATCATCTCAGAACATTGCCTTTGGACCACTTTGAAATTGAGATACTCAAATGATTTTTATAAATTGACTGCTACTATTTTTTATGATAAATATAAATAGCTATTCTCCATTTTTTAAAGTTTTTCTTATCTACTTTGTCACTCTTTCATACTATTTCAGCTTTATGGTTGCGAGCCATCCCCACTAAATTCATCCTCTGGAGTAATTCAGCCTTCAAAAACAAAACCTGATTAATCCTAAACATTAGTCCTACTGTGGATAATACTACATATCTTCAGAATACCATTCAATTTTTGTATCCTAAAACCTGTTGAAGGATCCTTGATTAGTGCAAGTGAATTACTGGAAAACCACAAGGCTTAGCTTAACATCTTCATGCACTTCCTGCTGCATTTACAGAAATAGTAATCAACCAATTAAAGCTAGAATACCGATCTTTGTAATGAACTGAATAAATTTCCTGCGGCTTAGAACCTTGAAGCTCTAAAAGTCTTAACCAATCCTGTATACTAAGAAAAATAAAAGGGTTTAGGAAGAGGAAAAAGGACATCCAATCTTTGGAGTAAACTGAAATTTGGCGCAGCATATTAGGGGACAGATGCGTATGGGAATTTTCACTCCCCACCTTTGCTAGCTCATATGTGGTTCCTGAAACATCGCAAAGAGGACTGAGTTTTCCCTTTTCCTCGTTAAGGAGAATTCATGAGAAAGTTCCAGAAAAACTTGCTGTCTATCAATATAAACAACAGCAAACCGAAAATCTTGTAATCAGGCTATAAACAGCTTGTAACCTCGCAGGAAAGCTCTCTTCCTCGGCCGTGTTTTTCACATCTCAAAGTTATTTACTGTTACCCTTACATTTTATAACACCCGTCCGCTTTTCTGGAACGTTTTCAAGCTTGCAGGAGGCTATGGGGGACATTCTCAGTGTCTGGGAGGGTACCGGAAGCTTGAGATAGTAACGTGTTGGGAAGTAAGGGGGTAGGAAAGTGATTCTCTACACGTGGAAAGTCGGTGGAGTCTTATCTACTTCTTGTCGCATTGGTTGTCATTAAAATCCACACAGGGAAATAGATATGTCACTTCGCTATCATTGTGATCATATTCAGGGGTAATTGTCTTAGGATACAAGGAGATCCTTTTCCACCAATAGCAGAGTGGTTTAACCAACTTGTGCTTCTTAAATCGTAACGATCACATTTCCATTTTCTCAGTAGGAGATTTAAGGTAAAATTCTTCCTGAGTAGTTAATGGATTTAGTAGTCATCATCAGCTTTATGTGTTTCTGGTGTTCAGAGTACTTTGTACTTTCGTTTCAAGTGATTATTATCACTGTGAAGGAGTTCATTGCCTAGCAGCCAGGTAGATCTCTTTAACTATGACTTCTGGGATATATTTGATCACTTATTAGTACTTTCTTGGTTGTGATCCCAGACCTATTGCGGTGTCAGGAAAACGCAGCGGCCTGTTATATAAACATAAATATTATAACAACCAGGCATCTAGTTTATTGTCTGACTTACTGTGTGATTGTTTAGTTTACTCATTACTGTTCGTCTTTAGCTTATATTACTACTACTGGTTTTGTTGAGTTGAAACGCCATCAAGGTCATATAACTAAATTCTCTTGCATAACGGTCCTGACATAGCTAATTATTTAGCGAATAGTCTTATGGTGGCGTTTTATGAGATAGAAAGCTGATTGAACTCTGTTCATGTTAGCATGAAGGTTGATATTGCAATGTTTGAGGCATCCGGTGCCAATAATTCGCATTGAAGGCTGGTGATGGTACCTACTCAGGCGGTGAAGGGCATACTCGCTGCAGCAAAAGTTCACATTATAACTAGGAAGAGCAAATTAGCCGCTTAATTAAGCCGTACGTCTTAGCCAAGGCGCCCCATCTCAATCATCTGAAACCTTTAGACAAAAAATCTGCGTCCATCGTTAAACGTCATTGGTTCGGTCCACATTTGTCTGTCATAGCTTCAATTATCTCTCCATCTCCTACCCCTTGGTATACTTCACAGACCTCAATTATTCTTACTATCAATTGGATCCAAATTCTTTTGTGTTTTATTATGAAGAAAGAGGGCTTTTAGTGAGAAATAATATCTCAAAACAAAAGAGGATCGCAGGGGAGAGGACTTTTTTTGCTTGAAAAATACTTCCTTTCAAGTTTCAACTGTGACTTCTTGAAACCAGATAGTGGGATTTCGGGCGGTACACATTCTGTAAGATCTAGCGACTGACCTAGACATGGGAGTGTAAGAGAAAATAGATGACCACAGTGGTGTAGTGCTAGGGTGAGAGCTTTTTCCAATGAGCTTAGCTCAATTTTTTTTCTACGGAGTTCTCAATGAAGTGTTCAAATAGAATATCCGAGATCATGATACAAACAGGAAGCTCTAACTCTGAAAAGTGCTCCCATTTTTTCCAAGTGGCCAGAGAATTGTGCTTGTTTCACTATCTTGCATGTATTTTGAAGCATGAATTTTAAAACATCCCCCAAGAGCTGAATTGTTTTGTTATTATTCAAAAGGTTTGTGTTAGGTAAGAATTTCCAGCTTTAGCTCCATTTATTACAGCTCAAGTAAAGACTTGACTAATTTCAAAATCTTAGAAGTAGATCCAGAACTTCAGAAGGTTGGAAGTGGATTCGCATGCTACTACATCAGCAAAGTTACGTGGAAGCAAATGTAAAATTGACTGCCTTTTTCGATGGGTTTTATTGCACACTTGTTGAGTCTCAACACGTTTCAAATGAAGATATCTAGCGAGCACACAGCTCAGGTTTCGGTGAAGCATAGGACTTAATGCTGTAGGCACTTGAAGCTACCGAACCAATGCCGCTCCTTAAGGCACCTGAACGCATCCATCGTTAAAGCCTCATCGGGTTGAAGATTCTTGCTACTTCATGTGCCGGTTCCTGTGTCTCTATCTGAGATTGGGCTTTTTGAGCGTGCTGAGAAGATTTGGACGATGTAGTCCTCCAACACTTGGCGAGTTCGATCTTGAGCTTCGACTTGGGATTGGACAAAATCCTCAGCTCACCCGTTATGATTCTTTCCACAAAGGTAGTTGGTCCCTATGTTACAGAGTTTATAATCTAACTACTTGCTAATTCATGAACTGCAATACTTCCCATGATATGCTTGGCCGCGTGATCGCTCACTGCAAGAATTTGAGTGCTTATCTCCGGAAAATTCTGGCACAAATAAGGCAGGTTTCTCAAGTTTTGGTTTCGCGAAATAAACAACTTTCCGTAAGAGTAAAACAAGGATGATTGTTCCTAATGTGATGTTTTTTTGGATTAGAGGAAGTTCTCAATTAGTTTTTCACAAGCGGCTTCCCACCAGGAAGAATCAAACAAACCTGAAGACCATATTGAAAAACTTGTGTGTTCCTCTTACCTCCTTTGGTTGCATTGATGCTTAAATTTTCGAACAATTTGACTAGATCTTAAGAGTTTATTATGAGTCTTTTGCATTTTTTTCTGAGTGTTTAATCGCTGCGCGCAGATTCCTTGTCACAAGCTGTAACTGAGCCACATAAGAAAAGCATCAGAGTGCACAGTCAGGGGTTCTTGAAACATAAAGCCTCCTCACCTCAGCGATTCTTGAAGGCTAGATTCATACATATTTCCCTCTTCTCCCCTTGGATATGTTCACGTTTATGATTCTACTCACGCTCTCTTGGAACAATATCATCCCTCTGTTCCATATATAACCAGATTTCTTCAATTATTCTCCTCTACAGTCCCACTTTTGTTTCCAAAATATTTGGCCTTCAGCCCTGGGATCTACTCAAAATTTGTGAGAAAGTGTAAAAAATTACTGATTAAGACTTTATCTATTTGTTTTATAGTTGCTTTTCAAGGGGGTGCGCTTTACTGATCCTTACCACCAATCCGAGTTTTTCTCAAAACTTAAGAAAAGTCTAGAAAACCTTACTTTGATTAAAATAGGTGAAAATGGATTTATCTTTTTTGATAGAGTTTAAGTTCGCTAATGCCAAAACTATTTCGTGCTTTAATTCGATATTCACAGAACCTTTGAAAGTTTACGACATCCCACAATTTTTTCCACGGGACCCCTTCGAAAACAAAATGAGTGTCCTGGCTGCTTCCTGGATCTACAGTCATCAAATTGGAAATTTTCTAGCTGAGATTGAAACTCTTAAACAGAAGTACAGCGAGGTGGCACAAATGGCGATTACAATTCAAAATATGGCAAACAAAATGATTTTTTCCTTTCAAGAGAAAATGCCCCAGCATGTCTGGTTCATTAACTATGGCGACCGAATCTTCCCGCAGCTTCTTTCAAAATATCTAAGAAAAATAAACACCCACCAAATACTGCAGTTGGAAAAAGATGCTTTGGCAAAATGGGTTTTGGCAATTGGCACTATGCGCGATATCGATGCCAACGAAAACATCACATTGTTTCTGACTTCAAGGCCGCTAATCGAACTGATCGATGCCATGGTCAGAGCTGAGTGGCCAATAGAAGGCATCATTCAGGCAATCAAGGGCTCAAAAAGATTCACATTAAGCGTTGAAAAAGGTATAGAAGAAAGTTTAGAGTTACGTTTCAAGAAATTGGAATGGTTTTGTAATGGACTTCTAGGAACAGCCTCCTTGTTTGGGGATCTCCAACTCAATAGCGCTAAGAGCGTTCAAGATATTTTAATAGCCTCCACGGATCAAAGAGAAACTCTTGGAGCTGGGACTACTGAGAAAAAAACCAGTACTTTCTCTCACACTATCTCTCTGAACGACGAAACCTCGAGTTCGGTTACACCATGTAGAACTCCCGCTCGCGATAACTTCTTGGAGTTTCTGAACCTTTTCGTGAATTTTGAGACTTCGCTAAGCCCACCCTACCCCGAGGTCCGCAAATGCTTACGCTCTTACAAAAAAGGGGATGCCAACCTGGTGTCCGATATGATTGCCGCAGTGTTATTAACTAGTCATGAATCGGCTCAATTAACCAAATTCGTCTTGCCTTTAGAGTTGACAGAGTTTGGAAACTCCCTGGCGATAGTTAAGAAAGGATCAGCTTGGCTTAGGAATCTAAAGCTAAAAGAATCTACAGAAGAAAGTAGAAAGTCAACTGTGCAAAATATCGCCGAGCTAGATAGTGCAAAAGCTTACTTATCGTCGGGAAAGGTTTCGGAGGAAGTGCAAGCACTCTTGTATTTACTCTCCAGGAATGACAACTATCCCTTGACTGACTTGACGTTCAAGCGATATGTTGGACTGTTCCAAGCGTTAGAATCAGACCCTCAACTTCAAAACTTGGTGTTGAAAGAAGTGCTTCCTTTGATGGTTTGGGAGAGCACGCTAGTCGTTCCCAACGCAGAGAATTCATACAGAAGTTTGTTACAACATGTCCTTGGGTATTTGTTTTACGGCAATAGGGAAACGCCTGAAGGTGTCAGTTGGGGCCTTAGGAAAAAGATTAACCGCTATGCGGCTGTCCACAACTATGTAAAGCCTGTAGGGTTTTTCAGAAAAAGGAAAAAAACTGCCTTGCCTTCAGTGGTGGCATCCCGACCAGATAGTCAAGCTGCCCAGGTGGCCATGGAAAAGAGCTCGGTACCCTAACATCTTCAGCGCATGCAACCAAAAAATCACATCTGCCCCAGTATTCCACTCAAACTTTGTGTGCGTTAGCCAGAGCAACGTTGTTAAACTCGATTGAGCTAAACATGATTGTTTGGCACGGGCTTGAGCCGATATGGCCAAAGCGTTTACAACTAGAGATTTACTCAAAATTTCTGCGAAAGTAAAGCTCAATGTGGACCTAGATTTTGTAAAGATTTACGTCTTCAAAGCCCATGGACTCGGTTAATGTGATATCTCAGTTCCTTTTTGCTATTTAACTTTTCTGGTTTGGCACTCAGCCACCTTGAGCGAATTGGATGCACTTTTCCTTCAACTTCTCTAAAAGCGGGGTGCTTGATGTTAAAGTGCCCACTTTTCAAGTATTGATTTTCTCAAAAACCAGAAAGAGTATCTCTTCTCCAAAAATACTATGAGGCTCGTGATTGGACCAGCATTTCTGCCGTTCTTGAGAAAATTGAAGGCTTTATTTTTTTTGTAGCCATTCTTGAAATGAAATTGGGCTCGAGTCAATGAAGGGTAATCTAGTTGTGAAGGGAAGTGTTATTATGTCAGGTCAGTCACTACTTCAAACCGGAAGTATTAAAAACCACATTCCTTGAAATGGTGTTTGGATAGATTGCATATGATGTTTTGGTCAATATAGAAAATCTGGGTCACCACTGGATTCTAAGATCTTACATACAAGGGCTTCAATTGAAGCTGAGAACTTGAAAGGGTGTTTTTAAGAAAGAAAAATAAAACATACAGATTAAATGACCCTTAAACCTTATTGAAAAAATGAGATTTAACCAGCATACTTAAAGCCATTTCATACCACAAATCTGCGTATTTTTGTTTACTCGTTGAGAAACACTAAAAAAATTTTCTATGTTACTGAAGAGGTGAATCAATAAATTTCATGGTTGAATAGAGAAATATTAGGTTGAATTTGATTCATTTTAATCAGCTTTTTGAGATCCTTTGCACTTGAAATTTCAGAAAAACTTACTAATACTTTGTTTCAGTCCATGGAAAAGCCAAAAAGACACCGGGAATGAGGGATTAATTTTGAGAGAATTTGACATTAATTTTTGAGATTATTTGAATTTCAGATGCAAAAATGTAAAGAATAGCCTGATATCTCAAAGGATAATCCTTGCGGAAGTATGAGGAAGTCATCAAGATGATAAGAGAACCATTGACAATAGTCACCAACTTATTGTTGAGGTGATAAGATCACCTTTGGAAACACATCATTCAAACTTAGCACTTGGAACCTTTTCTATCCTCATAATTTTTCATTTGTAACTAGTTACCTTAATTATCATTAGTTACTATGAATATGAGATTAATAAGAGTACAATCCAAAAAAAAGATCTTTTGTGCTACAAATATATTACATATATCGTATGTTTTTTTGTTTCATTTTACTCATCCTTTTGTGATTGTTGTTTTTACAGTTATTTTCTAATCTCATATTCAAAGTTTATGTGCCCAGTTTTTGTATAAAGAAAAAAAGAAGTGGATTGTTTTTTGACCATGACAAGATTTTAAAATATTTTTTAGCTCACTAAAAAACTCAAATACTTTATAAAACATGGAATTGTTTTTTAATCCAATTCATAGTCTGATGAGGAACTTGAATCAGAAAATTCTTCCTCAAAACTTAGAAAAAAACTCAAATATAGAGCTTATTAGCTCACTCACTTACTTAAAGTAGCAAAAGGAAATTTCTCTGGCTTTTTGTATTTGAAGTCTTGAATCTTTTTTCAAAACTTAATGGATTGATTCCTTACCATGAGGAAAAACTGTGGAAAAGCATCATGAAATATTTAGAGAGGGGTGTATTCAGGTCTACTATTGGCTTATTTATTAACTAGTTTTGGAAAATTAGGATGAGTTTTATTATTAAAATGTTTAGAGTTGCAACCCGGCTTCTGTCTGGGTTAGAATTTCACAACACCATGCAATTGTGGTAATTTCATATTTCAGATTTTAAATCTCAAAATGGATTAAGGGAATGTGATAATTTTCCTGAATGAATTTTGATGCCTGCTGAATCTTCTCCAAATGATAGGGCCATATCTGTACAAAGGGGAAATACTTTTGAGTTTAATAGCCTTTTATGCTCTAAATCTTCTTCTCCCATCTCTGCATGCAGTGGCCAATAATTTCTATCCATAAAAAAATATCTCTGGAAAAATACCTGTCCTAGAGGGGGTCTTTTATCAAGTCAAAATTGACATTTCCAGGAGTCAAAAATCATTTTCAACTAATGTTCAATCCTTGAAAGTTCAAGGAAGGAAGGCAGGAATATTTGGTAGTAAACAAAATCCCTTGCCTCTGCATACTGAGTCAGAATTTTTACAATTTCATCCTGAGAAGTGTGAGGTCTATTCTTGTTTTATCAAAAACAAGGAAGATTGAGAAAATTTGAATAGTTCTCCTCAGGTGTTTTCTACCTGTGAGAACTCTCAATAGGAAGGTGTAACCACTGTTCTTGAAAGTGGTTTCTACTTATACTTGTTTAGGACAGCTGAGAGGTTTATTGATTTCAAAGAAACCACAATAACCTTATTCCTGTCTGATGGTTCAAGTGTAGAAGAAAAAGGAATACACACCAAAGTGATCATCTTTGTATCTGGAAAGCCACTGCATTTAAAGCTATCCCTCATGATATCTTAAGTATCCTCTCCTCTTATAGCTTTGGTACCTTTTCTCAGACAGAAAGTTTGCCTGTTTGGGAAAGCCAAGACAAAAGAGCTTCAAGGCTCAGACAAGGAAATGTTACTCCCTTGTACTCTCTTGAGAAACACTGTAACTTTGGTTTTAAAACCAGTGTTTCTTGTGACAGTAGGGAAACAGATAAAGGAACTTACCATTCATTGGGAAATAGGTCATGCAAGCAAGGAATGTGCCAAGAAGATGAATCCTGAAACAAATTTTTATAACATTTGGTTCAATTACTGTATCAAATCAAATTCTCATGCTTTCCCTTTCAAATGAACTTTTACTAAGATCAAACATCCTAGTGAAATAATAAAAATGGATGTTTGTGGACCAATAAAGCCACAGTCAAGGGGAAGTAACTCATAAATGTTTAAGATTATTGATGGATATAGTAGGTTTAGGTTTATGCACTCCCAAGATCAAAAATAACAATTATTTGATATTTTTCAAAACTTAAAAACTCATGTCAATAGATAATGCCAGTAAGTTCTCAAGTAAAGAGTTACAAAATTACCTTCAACTTCATGAAATAATCTCAGTTTTAATCAAAATGAATTCTTCCTAACAGAACCCACTGGAAGAAAGGGAAAAAGGAAACATCTTGAGTGGGTTCATTGCGTATTTTTGGACTCAAAGATTGAGAATTCATGGTGGTGGGAAGTGGTTGCAAAAGCATAATAATTTTTAAATAGTATTAAAGTTTCTACCATTGTATTTTTACTCTCTTCAAAGGTTTCTTGAAGTTAAGCCAAAGATCAGCTATTGAATCCCGCTGGGTGTCCTGAAAAAATGAAAATTGATAAAAACCACTGCTATTGAGGTTGATTCCTTTCAAATTCAAAAGAGGTTGTCTTTCACCAGGAAAAATTTCATTTCAATCTCTGGAAATTGACTTCATTTCACAGCATGTCAGTATAAAATCCATTTGCAGTCAAGTTAGTGTCACATTATTGTCAGTGGGTTTTTTGGTTTGCATTGAATTATGGTATTCCATACCTTTTCTGCAAGGTTTGATTCCACTTTGAAAAAATAATAAATCTAATAGATAACAATAATTTGTATAGAATAATACATATAGAAGAAAAAATAAAAATAATATATAAAAATGAATAAATGAATAAGTAATAAAAAAAGTAAAGAATGATAATATAATTACTAATTTCAGAAGATTATTTCTAAGAATTAAAAGCTTCAGATTATCATACCATTAGAATCTCCATAAAATTTAAGCTAGGGCTATATTTTGCCTCAAAGCCACAGGACCGAAATTGAGCAAGATATGATGTATTTAGTATAAAACATAGTTATACTCAGAGGGATACTCACTAAACTCACCATAAAAATATGCTTATAATATGAATTATAGAATGGAATGTTTATTCAGCTGTAAACAAAATTTACAGCATAAGTTAATACCAATCTATATGTTTACAGTAATACTTACCCCTCATTAATATCTCCATAAGTACCATATATCTGAAAGAATTATGGAGCTTTATACACCTAAAATTATGAATATTCAAAATAATAACTTTACACAAAAGTTATTATATAACTAAATGCCTTGGAAGTAGTGCATATTCCACTTTGAAAATGACTTTTCAGAAGCACAAATCAGCATCTTATTGGTCAGAATTGGAAATAATTCAAAGTGCATACTAAGAATTTACGATTGACATGATAGATTAATCTGATTGGTCAGAAAAAACTACACATAAAATACCTCACCAGCTAAAATAACTCAAACTTGGAAAAATTCTAATTTCCTTCTTTTTGGAAGGCTCTATGGCGGCCCCAAAAGGTATAAATAGAGGTACTCTCTCTAAAATTTATACCCCATGCTTCTGATTCAAACAATAATCTTGAGGATAAATCCATACCTTCTCTAGTAGGATAATCTGGTATTATATTGAGAAGATTAGTAGCAATGATAAGTATATTATAGTATTATTTATGATAAATTAATGAAAGATTATTATAATATTAATAAATTAGTTTGATATTATTTAATAGTCTTACCATTATAGTAGTAGTGTTGAGGTAGTGTTTGAAGATATTACCATTAGTGATCTTATCAAATCTATCAATAAAATTTATTCATAAGAAGGATATATAATCTTACCCCTATACCTCATATCATAACCATTATAGATATATTGGATTATATTTATATTAATCCTCCTAGTATTATATTACTATCACATTATCTATATCCTACCCTTATACTAATCATAACCACCCTTATAAAATTATCTCACCCTTGAGTTATTATATCCATATTGAACTTAAAAATAAATATTCCTTACGTATCTCAAGTATTGAAAGAAGGAATCCTAGAAAGATCAATTAAAAAGAACTATATAATCAATGGAAATAAGTTTTGCACAACTTGATTATTAAGAAAGTATTAACTATGCCCATCATTATCATAGTGATCTTTTATTGACAGACTGATAGAGACTTCTGAATAAAGCTCTCTAATTGAAAAACCAAAAAGCTAAATAATTAATTTGTGATCCAATGAAGAGGGTATCTTTTGTAGTATATTCAGAGGGGAAGCTAATATAACTTAGCACACATGGATATTGGATAATTCTGAAATTATAAAAATACTCACCAATAATTTCCCCCTCAAGTTACTTCCTATTATTTATCCCACAACAAAAGGAGCTTCCAGTTCTGGTGTCCCAACAGTGGGTTTTAAATATCAAGTATCATTCATAAGATCACATCATCAATCCAAAAGGTCAAATCTTAACAATCTCAAAAACAAATTTAATAAGAAATCATAATGAAAAGTCATCATTATTTGAGACCACAATTCTCATGGAGGAATCATAATCATCAAAGAAGGTTCTAATTTTGGAGGAGGAATTGGAGAAAGAGCAGTTCATAATTGAAGAATCAGGTTAGGAAGAAAGTGAAGAAGAGGATTTTTATTCTTCACAGAATGATAAAGAATTTCAGAAGAAAAGGTTAGAATTACAGAAGGCTATAGAAAGAGATATAAAGAGATATAGAAATAAGACAAAATCAAATCAATTCTCAGCTGAAACTACTTCTGAGGATGCTGTAAAAGCCATGGAAATTCACCCTCTTGGACCTCCATATGGAATATCCATGCCATATCCAATTTATGGCAATTTTTCCATATCCATAATCCATGGCCAAATTGGCCATTTCATCTTTCCCGGCCTTTTATGGAAATTTCACTATCTGGAGCCAACTTGGCCCCTTCATAACCATCAGGCCTTTCCTAGCCAGTCTTTGCTTTTGGGAACTCTTAGGTATTTTCCAGTCAACAAGGAAAATACAGCCCAAAAGCCTGTATTTGGCTTTTTAAGCTTTAAATACAATTTTGTGCATTTTGCTGTATTCAGCCTTTTTATGCCATTTTCCCATGTAATATGAGAAATATGCCCCAATGGTCATATAGGGCCATTTGGGGCTTAATTTCCAGTTTTTCACATTTATGCACATTTTCTGCACACTTTGCATAAATACAGTTTCAAAGCTGTATAAGCTGTATCTGGCTAAAAACCCAAAAGCACTTTGTCACCTCTGAAGACAACCAAAACCCATTTTTCACCCAGATCCTCCTGGCATCCTTCCAAAAGAGCTTTTGCCTTTTTCACTCTTCAATAACCAAAAGTGCCATAAGTGGTGTTATACACCAATATTAATCTTTTTTCACCAGCAATCCAATGGCACCAATTTCAAAAGGTTATTTCAACATTCCATAAGGTCATCAAGGCATCATGTCATCTAGAGGATTCATCAAGGCTCAAGGACAAGTGTCAATCTCAAATATTGATGAGGCCATCACGCAATCATTGCATATTCTCATTTACAGTATTCCTTGAAGGAAATACTGGAAATTCATTCTCAAGGGATATTGAAGAGGTAGTTTCAAAAGAATCTGTCAAGTCTCAATGCTTCATCAATCCAGCTTGGCAACCACATTCATTCAATACAGTCTGGATTCATCAATACCTGTATTTCAATCATAAACTATGGGAAGATCCTTCAGCTCACTTCATTTCTCAATTTGGAAAGGTATACATTCCATCAGACAATCAATACAGCTTCCAGTATTAAATACAGATTGGTTGTCAGCCTGAAGGAGTCAAGCTCTCAACTTTTCCCATATACCAGCCTCCTTTGACCCTGGGAGGCTTTTCCCCCAGTTAATTAATATATTTTGATTTTACTTTATCTTTGTTTATCTTTTCTTGTTTGTTAAGTGAATACTGACATTATCAAGTAAGTCATTTAGAAACTCTCTTTTCTTTCTTTTCCTGTCAGTGGATATTGGGGGTCATATCCTTTACTAGTTCCATTGTTCCTTCTGGCAGGCTTAAACAGTGATTAAGGAATTACTTTGTTGGCTCTTTGGCAATTTGGCTTCTTATTTCTCTTATTGCATCTCATTTGTACCTGCATATTTCTTAGAGAAATTCATTTCCTCATTCCTGTAATCTTTATTCTTTGCAGTCTTCCAAGTGAGTTCCCTGATTACTGAGTGCCAGGCCACTCTTGTTTCTCCCAGGAGCCCCTGTGACACTATATAAATTAACTCATAATTCATTTTCATTCTGTTCATTCATTCTTTATAATTTTCTTCACTCATTTCATTGAAATTATGACTCTTGAATGCTTATGAACCTTATGATCAATTGTCACATCTCAACTTTCTCTCATTAATTATCCATTTTTAAAATGAAAAGCTGAGTCATTTTTATTTTTGTTTTCTGTTTTAAATCTTTATTCAAATTGTCAAGGTATTTCAATTCATAATTCAGGTTTGATTCATTTCTCATCTGATTTTCAAATTTTTCATCAAAATTCATTCAGACACATTCTTCTCATCAGGATTAATATCAATTGATTCTTTAAGAATTTTGGCTTTTAAAGGAGAACCAACTTTATTCAATTTTATTTATCTATTTGAAATAAAATTTATATTTACTTCAAACAAAATTGATCCACCTGAAGATTTTATTTATCCTGCTGATTTTTCACATCAAGATTTTTGACATAAATTGGTTTTATGCTCAAAAATTCATTTGATTAATTGATTTTATGCAAGATTTTGATTTTTTTTGATTTGACATATTGACTTATTTACTTCAAGATTTCATTTGAAATATTGATTTATTGACTTCAAGATTTCATTTGACTTATTGATTCATTGACTTCAAGATTTCATTTGAAATTTAATTGATTTATTTACCTGAAGATTTCAATTTTGACTCATTGATTTTTCCTCAAAATATTGATTTTTATTTGACTTCAAGCTTTCCTTTTGAACTGCCTTAAGTTTTTCATCTTCAAATTTTAATTTTTTATTCATTTTATTTCATCTTTATCCTGAAATCATGCCTTTCCAACACTCACCTCCTGCAAGAAAGACAATATCTCAGGCCAGAGCTCAAGCTGTTCTCACTCCAATGCCAAGAGCCCCTCTTGATGGCACCCCAGCAGTGCCTGAACTGAGGGCCCACTCAGACAGAGGACAAAAATGTTGAAGGAGCAGCACCATCCAGGAAGGAAGGAAGAGGGCCAAGTAGATCAAGCTCCTTTTCAGGAGTAGTTGGTGGTTTTCCAGGACTTTTAGGTACCACTTTAAAAGGTCCTGGTGAAGATGGTGAAGAGGAGGAGGAGAATTCTGTGGAAGAGGAAAATTCTGATGGTACTGAAGGTGTTCCTTCTCCTGTGGGGGAATCTCAAGGTACTGGAGGGCCAACTATAGCCCAGTATAATAAGCCTGTTTCTCATCAGTCTGGACCATCCTTATTGGCAATCATGCAACATATGACTCAAAGTATGGCCAATCCTCAAGAAGCTTCATTGTCTGAAACATCAAGACCACCAGCCTTTAAGACTCCATCTATGAAGGAGCCAAAATGCTTTGGTGGGACTCAACCCTTAAAATTCAGAAGTTTCATCCATTCCTGCAAACTTATATCTTATAATTATCCAGAAAATTCATCTCAAGACAGAAAGAAAGTCTTTTATGCCACTCCATCTCTTATTGGCAGGGCTGCAAAATGGGTTGAGCCTTATCTCTCCAATCTCACTAATCAAAATACAAATTAACTTCTCAATTCTTGGAATTTATTTGAATCTCAACTATTTACTTTGTTTTGGGACCCAAATGCAGTTAGAAAAGCTGAAGCAGAGCTGGATTCCTTATTAATGAAATAAGGTGGACATGTTTCATTATAAATTGCTGATTTCAGAAGTTTGGTTTCAAAAATTGGAGATTGGGGTGAAAGAGTTCTCATCCATCATTTCAGGAAGGGATTGCCCTCCAGGATTCTGGATCAATTTGCCTCCAATACTTCAATAATCGACTCTCTTCAAGACTTAATGGATATTACTCTGGATCTTCATATCAGGTACTATGAGAGAAAAAATGAGAAGGGTCATTTTCAAGAGAAGAAGCCTGAAGCCTCAAAATCAAATTCTTCTCATCCTCAAAATGTTTCAAGCTCAAATAAAAGGAAGAGGGACAAGCCAAACTCTTCTTTGTTGAATAAGGACTAAACATTGATTAATTGTGAAAAAGAAAGAAGAATAAAGCAGGGCTTATGTATCTATTGTGGTGGGAAGCATAGTCTTGAGTCTTGTTTCAAAAGACCTCAAAATCAGCTTCCCCAACTATCAGGCAAATTTCCCAGCCAGGGAAAAGTCTGAGTAAAGATCATGTTGTGTTCAATGGTCTTAACTATTTTTTTCATCCAGAGCACAATTGTGCATTCTTAATACTGGTGTCATGAATTCTTTAAAAATTTTTGTTTTTTCCTTTTATTCTGATATGTTTTACAGTATTATCATTGATTCTGGTGCTACCAACTCATTTATTGCAAAGAAGTTTGTTGGAAAGTATCCTTTGACCATGTCAGAGCTCCCAGAGAAGATTACTCTTATTATATTGGACTCTTCTGAGTCCCCTTCTTCATTTATAACTCACCATACCAAATATATGGTTGAGCTTCCATACTTCCCAAGCTTTTAATGTGACTTTTTAGTCATTGATACTACCAAGGGAGAAGACCTCATATTGGGCTTTGAATTTCTTAATGATTTTAATCCATCTATTAATTTGAGGAAAGGGATTATCACCTTTAATTCTGATCATAAGGAGTATTATGATCCTTTCTGATCTTTCAGTAATGAATTTTCTTCTTCCAAATAATGTGCAGCTCTGGTTGGTGATTCTAGATCACAATCACTTCTATCTTCTGTCCATATTCCTTCACTTAATTCCCATAAGTAATTATTATCCTCTAGAGATGAAGTTTTCAAAGAGATTCAAGATGTTGGAGAAGATAGTTCTGTATCTTCACTTCATCTCTTCTTTGGGAATATGGACCTCCCTCCTTCATCTTATCATGACTCCCTGTAGGAGCTGTGGGATGAAGAGGAAGAGAAAGAAGAAATAGAAGCCATAATGAAGGTTTTTCTTTCTTCTTATCACCAGTATTTGGATGTATTCTCCAGGGTGAAAGCAGAGAAAATTCCTCCTCACCACACCTGTGATCATCATATTGAGCTGGAGGGGTCTCTACCTCCAATTGGGGTGATCTACTATTTATAAAACCAAGAGGCAGATACACTCAGGGCCTACATTTAAGAGAATGTAGAGAAAGGTTGCATCTGGCCAAGCTCCTCTTCAAAAGGAGCACATGTCCTCTTTGTCAAAAATAAGGATGGCAACCTCTGTTTGTGTGTTTATTACCACAAACTCAATGCTGTTACTAGCAAGAACAAATATCCTGTTCCTCCCATGAATCAGCTTCTTAATGTTTTTAATGGTTCTTCTATCTTCTCCAAGATTGATCTTTGTGGTGCATATAACCTACTCATAATCAAGGAAGGTGATGAATATTTGACATGTTTAGAGCTGAATATGGCAGCTATGAGTATTTGGTTAAGCCATTTGGGCCCACCAATGCTCCTGCCTCTTTTAAAAACCTTTTCATTGATATTTTTATGATCACCTTGATGTTTATTCTGTAGTATATTTGGATCACATTATGGTCTTTTCCAAACCTGAGGAAGAACATGTAGCTCATTTACCCACTTTTCTTGCCAGACTCAGAGACAATAACCTCTTGGCTAAGGCCTCCAAGTGCCTATTTCATTTTTCTGGTGTAGAGTATGTGGGTTATATTGTTTCTTCTGAAGGCCTCAAGATGGACCAAGAAAAAGTCCAGAAAATTCACAAAGCCTCATGGTTCTTCAATAATTCCTTGTCTTTGCCAATTTTTACTGCTGTTTCATCAAGAATTATTCCAAGAAACTCAGTTCACTCACCAAGTTCCTCAAGAAAGATTTCTGTTTTCCCCTCAATTAGGAAGCTTTAAGACAGTTTCATAAGCTCAAAGAGGCTTTCACCACACCTCCAGTTCTTTCTCATTTCAATCCTTCTCTACCCACCATTGCAGAGACAAATGCTTCTGATTATGCCTTGGGTGCTGTACTGAGTCAGGCTTCTGACTCAGGAAAACATCCAAATGCACTTGATAGCTGAAAGCTCTTTCCAGCAGTGCTCAATTATGAGATTCATGACAAGGAACTCCTTGGCATAGTCTGGGTTCTCAAGCACTGGAGAGCTTTTCCTCCCTCTCTTTCTTCCCCTTTTGAAGTTCTCATCAATCATTCCTCACTCCAATACTTCATGTCTTCCAAGATTCTTATTCACTGTCAAGCCCACTGGGCTGAATTCCTCTCTGAATTCCATTTCTCAATCACTTACTGCCCTGGCCACTTGGAAACTCTTCCATATGCACTGTCATGCAGGACAACGTTTACCAAGAGAGGGGGAAGGATTTAATAAGCAAGAATCCAATGAATTATCAACAAATAATCAATCAAGATGAAATTAAAGCCTCAAAGTTCTTTTTAGTAAAGGTGGATTGACTCAATTCAGAAGGCATTATGGCAATATTCTCATTACAGAAGTATTATTCAAGATTTGGGTAAAGGTAAGTCTGTCAAAGATTATTCTCTTGATTCCTCTTCCCAACTTCTCCTTTTCAAAGATTGGGTGGTGGTTCTAAATGACCCCACAATTCAACTCAATATACTTCAAAAGCCAAATTACTCTCCTCTGGTTGGACACACTGGCCAAGAGAAGACTCTCAAACTTGCCAAGAAGGATTTTCACTGGTCTGGAATGACACAAGTTATCAAGGATTATGTCTCATCCTGTCAACATTGCTCAAGAAACAAGAATATCCATCACAAGAAGTTTGAACTCCTCAAACCTCTTCAAATCCCAAATGGTCCTTAGATTTGTCTTTTAATTGACTTTATCACTCATCTGCCACTGTCCAACTCTTTTGATTCAATTCCAGTCATAGTGGAGAGGTTCTCAAAAATGGATCATTTACTCCAACAGTGTCTTCAATTACTTTTCTGGATTTGGCCCATTTATTCATCAAGAATATCTTTTCAAAGAATGGCCTGCCTTCAAGCATTACTAGTGATAGAGGTTCTCTTTTTTTCTTTCTTTTGGACCAATCTTTTTCAGCAGCTCAAGAGTTCAAGAGATCTGTAAACTGCTTACCATCCAGAAACTGATGGGCAGACAGAGGGGGTAGATCAGATACTAGAACAGTACCTTTGGATGCATGTCAGTTCTCATCAAGATGATAGGAACACCTGGCTCCCTCTGGCTGAATTTTCTTACAATAGCTCTGACCACTATTCAACAAAACAATCACTGTTTTTCACTGTTTATGGAAGCGATCCTCAATTTGACTCAGTTCACATTACCCAAGATACTCCTTATGAAGATTTATCAACAAAAATCCACTCAGTAAAGCAGGAGTTCAAGAGAGAAATTGAAGTTGCCATAAACAGATTTCAGAGGTATGCAAATAAAAGTAGAGCAAGTCCACCTGTTTTCAATCCTGGTGACATGGTATGGCTTTCTTCCAATAATGTCAAATCAACTAGACCCACCAAAGAACTGTCTGAAAGATGGTTGGGTCCTTTTACAATTCTGAAGAAAGTCAGAACTCATGCCTACCATCTCAATGGAAGTCCATCCACCCAGTCTTCCATATTTCAATCTTAGAGCCAGTAAAAACATCAGCAATCCCAAATAGGCTTCAAGAGCCCCCCCTCCAATTATCATTGAAGAAGAAGAGGACTGGGAAGTATCTCAAATACTGTACAGAAAGATACACTTGGGAACCAATTAAAAACCTCAAGAATTGTCCTGAACTTGTCAATGATTTTAATTCCTAATATCCTGACAAGCCTGGACCCAATTCCTCAAGAGCTTGATTATTCATGGTGCTTGGTGGGGAGAGGAATTACAACAAGTAAGTCCCACTCCTGGTATTCACCTTTAGAGGTATCCTATCCTTGTTGTAAGCATCACCTTGGCCACTCTGTGATAACTCTGAAATTTTTGGACACAGATCCTTGGCCAGGCTTTCAACATCAATTCAAAAATTATGGCCATTTTCACTTGGGAAAATGGACCATCCTCTTTTCAATTCTTTTCCAAAAAATTATCCTTTCCAATTCATTCCTTAAACATTCTTCTAATTTTATGGCACTGGCCAGAGTGGTAACTACCAAAAGTGAGTTCCTCTGCTGGTGTTCACTTCCCTGAGGGGTCTACAATCTGTGAAAACATCACCTTGGCCACTCTGTGAGCACCTGGAATCAAATTTTTCTTTCCAGGTCATTGGCCAATTTTAAAATCAATTACCAGCCTCTGTGATGAAGATTGGAACCTCCTCAAGCTTCCTTTATTCTCATTTCTCTCTTTTGATTTTCTTATTTTCATTTTCATTATTTGATTTTGATTTTGGATTTTAATTTTTATTTTATCATGTCAAATTTCATGTCCCAAAACCATCAATCCTTTATGTCCATCATCAATAATGAAGCCAATGTCAAAATAAGATCAAGCAAGCCCCCTGTCATATTACAACATTTTAATATAATTATCAATTTTTATTTCTCAAAAGAACTCCTCCTTATCCCTCTCTCAAAACTCTTTCCAATAACCTCAACAGGCTCCACCTTGTATTAGTGCTCAGGAGCGCACCATTTCAAGGTGGGGGGTACTGTCAAAACCATGACAATAAACCCCCTGTACCTCCATATGCGATATTCATGCCATGTCCATAATCCTTGGCCAAAATGGACATTTCATCTTTCCTGGCCTTTTATGGCCATTTGACTATCTGGGGAAAACTTGGCCCCTTCATCATCAGGCCTTTCCTGACCAGTCTTTGCTTTTGGGCACTCTTAGGTATTTTTCCAGTAAACAGGGAAAATACAGCTCAAAAGCCTGTATTTGTCTTTTTGAGCTGCCAATAAAGTTTTGCCCATTTTTCTTTATTCAGCCTTTTTATGCCATTTTTCCATGTAATATGGGAAATATTCCCAAATGGCCATATTAGGCCATTTGAGGCTTGATTGCCAGTTTTGCACATTTTGCACAACACAAATACAGTTTTAAAGCTGTATAAGCTGTATCTTGCCAGAAACACAAAAACCTTTGTCACCTCTGAAGCCACCCAAAACCCATTTTCACCCATATCCTCCTGGCATCATTCCAAAAGACCTTTCACCTCTTTCACCCTCCAATAACCAAAAGTGCCATAAATGGTGTTATACACCATTATGCATCTTTGTTCACCAGAAATACAATGGTGCCAATTTCAAAAGGTTATTTCAACATTCCATAAGGTCATCAAAGCATCATGTAATCTAGAGGATTCATCAAGGCTCAAGGACAAGTGTCAATCTCAAATATCAATGACGCCATCAAGAAATCATTGCATATTCTCGTTCACAGTATTCCTCCAAGGGAATAATGGCAATTAATTCTGAAGGTATATTCAAGAGGTAGTTCAAAAAAAATCTGTAAAGTGTCAATGCTCCATCAATCCACCTTGTCAACCACATTAATTCAATACAGTCTGGATTCATCAATACCTGTATTTAAATCATACACCATGGGAAGATCGTTCAACCCAGTTCATTTCTCAATTTGGAAAGGTACATATTCCATAAGAAAATCAATACAGCTTCCAGTATTCAATACAGATTGGTTTTCAGCCTTAAGGAGTCAAGCTCTCAACGTCTCACATATACCAGCCTCCTTTGACCCTGGAAGGATTTTCCCCAGTTAATCAATATATTTTGACTTTATTTTATCTTTGTTTATCTTTTTGCATTTGCTAAGTGAATACTGATATTATCAAGTCAGTAATTTAGCACCTCTCTTTTCTTTCTTTGCCTCCCAGTGAATATTGGTGGTCATATCCTTTACTAATTCCATTGTTCCTTATGGCAGGTTGAAACAGTGATTAAGGAATTACTCGGTTGGCTTTTTGGCCATTTGGCTTCTTGTTTCTCTTATTGCATCTCATTTTTGTACCTGCATATTTCTTAGAGAAATTCATTTCTTTCATTCCTGTAATCTTTATTCTTTGCAGTATTCCAAGTGAGCACCCTGATTACTAAGTTCCAGGCCCCTCTTGTTTTTCCCAAGAGTCACTGTGACAGATGCATCTATTGAAAGAATTCTCAGACCCCAGAAACCATCACCATCACCCACCCAAAATACATTCACAACATCCACACCAGGAGCTTCTTCAAGGGATTCAAGGTTTGCAGATTGGGTACATATTACAACACCAACTCACCAACCTTAAAGCATTAAAATAGCCCCAACAAATCTTGTCAAGATAAAGGAAAAGGACTATAGACTCAATGTTTATGGAAGTGATTTTGAGGATTTTATTAGGAGAGATGAAAGGATATAATCAATTGAAAGAGCCAATGAAAGGCATTTGGAAATGCAAATAGTATTCTGGAGTGAGGATAAATATATCCAAGATGAAATTGAAGGAATTCCAGGATATGAAATGGAGGATTGGGATCAATTGAAAAAGGAAATGATCAGTAAATGAGGAATGTTGGAGCCAGAAAGAAGAAATAGGAAATATCAATTAACTATAATCTTTAATCCAACTCAACAGGAAGGAGGACTAAAGAGCTTGTCCCAATACAGAAAGTCTCTTGGGGAATATGACATGATTCTGAAATATCTTCTTAAGTATGGGTATATCAAAAAAGAAAATGATTATCATGAGGTTTTTCTTGATTCTTTATCCCCAGAAATTAGAAGTAGTGTTAGTAAAGAAATGATCAAAGACAGGACCATGGTTTTGAACCTTTGAGATATGACCACATACCCAAAAAGGTCACAAGAAATATTTAAAATAATTATACATTAAAAATAATTACCTTAAAGCTACAAAAAAAGCCATAAATTGGAATAAAACTTGGTTTAACTTAAAAACCAATGAACAAACATGTGAAATAAATTATATCATTGGATTCCCCATGGTAAAATGCACATATACCATTTTTATGGCATATCTGTAAAGTCAATATTTAATGAGTTATAAGTAATAATACCTTATAAAAAACATAAATCCTTATTTATTTAAAAGACCAATGAAACAGCATGTAGAATAATTGGAACCATTGGATTCTCCATAAAATTCCACATATAAAATAATTAAGAAGCTAAGCTCCAAAGTCAATACTTAAGGAATTAAGCTGAATATATGCACTTTTTTGGTCAACGCATATATTCAAGGATTTTAGCTAATATCTTTTGAAATATGCATGATAGAGTGATGAACCAAAAACAAGTTCATCACGAAATTACTGTTGGAATACAGAAATGAATTTCATTTTACAAGTTATAAACAAGGTTAAAACCTGTAAGGGATTATTGATTAAAATCAACAGAGCTGTTGACCACTTTGTTGTGAAAGTGGTCCAAACTTAAAAAAAAGAGACAATTGGATTCTACTAGTTCATTTGTGAAGAATGATGTATTTTTATTATAATATTCAAGGTATAACCCCTTGAAATCATGGTTTGAAGTTTAAAATATTAAATTTCAACAGAAAAGATGAGTTACAAGAAAAATCATCAAAAATAGAGTTTTGATGATTTAATGAAATGCTGTTAGCAGCATAATACGGTTATGCCAAGCTATTAGAATTCACTCTCTGAATTTTTGTAGCATGTAAATCTCAAAAGGTATTAAGGATCAAAGTTTGAGCTTAATTTGATCATTTATGATCACTCACTGTAACCTTAAATTAAGTTTAACAGTCATATGAGTGATGAAATTGGTGAATACTGTCAGTTTATGATTGCAACTAATAAAATCCACAAATTTTGGGGTTCTGCCAAGCCCTGATGTCATCAAACTTAGAGTTGTAGTGATAACTCTAAACAATGGCATAATAATGAGATAAGATGGTTTGATCATGATGTAATCATCACCAAACCTTAAAATATTGATCAATTCCAGTGGATATGATCAGTGAACGTCTACTAGAAGCCTGTTGGACTCTAGGAGGGAGGTATTTACTATAAATAGCGCTCTTTTTACTTTGTTTTCCCCTCAGATGCTTACAAAACATTAAATCATTAAATAAAAAGGCAATTTCTTTATTATTTATATATAAAAATTTTATATTATTAAAGACCAAAGATCATCTTATAATAATCTTCATCTTTGACGTAATTATTACAATTATTTAATTGTTTTGTTTAAATTTCTCTTAAAAACCTCAATTCCACATACAATCAAGAAAATTTGTAATTTCTCTTAAAATTTATTGTAACTACAATTTAAATAAGTTGTATTTACACTTCTAGGCGTAAATTTATTCAAAATTATTATATTAAGCATTAAAAGTAGGTTATTCATCTATTATTACTTTTTAATAATTTTATAATTGATATAAATAGTATTTATATTAATTTATAACTTTAATATTGGTAATATTATTGTTATTAATTGTTTTTTATTAATAAAAAAAAATTTTTTATGCCTTTATTATTTTTTGGTAGCAATAATAAAGTGCTTTTAAATATATTAATTATCTTATATTAATATATTTATTTTATATATATATTTTTTTTATAATATAATTATAATAATTCTTTATTCTTATAAGTATTTTCATCTTATTTATTTCATTTATAAGGACATTCAAAGTACAATAAGTAGAATATTAGTAATTTTTACTTATTGTTTCATAGTCAAGCCTTACATTTGGGGGCCTGTGCCTGATATTTATTTTAAAAGACCTTTAAAAAAGATTCTAATTGGGTTTATCCAATAATAACTTACATTTATAATCATAAGATTATATAATAATTTTATATTTATTGATTTTAAAAGCTATTGAGGCATTTGGAAAGCAATTGTACTCTCTTACACGTGGTTTTTCACATCCTTAGACTTGCAAAAACTTTCTTTGAGTGACTCTAGTGATTAAAAAAGATATTTTATAAATTAAAAATAATTTTATATTATAAATTAATTTTATAAAAGAATCATATTCATTTTCATTTTATTCTTTAAAAATAAAAACATAAAAAATAATAAAAAAAATAATAAAAACCAATAAAAAGTTATTTTATTCATTTTAATTTCATTTCTTTAATTATTTTCACTTTTAAAATATATAAAAGCAATTTTTACGTGGAAAATTGCCATATCTTACCAAAAATAACACTTTTATATAAAAGACTTATATTTATTTGTCTTTTTTAGTGTTTGAAGACAATCCAACAGAGGACAGCCAAACCACTGTTGAAAGATTGGTGGAAGAAACTTGTCAAAGCTCTCCAACATCAATAATAACTAAGAAAAAGAAAGCCAAGAAATTGGACTTCCCAGGACCCACTATTCAGGCCTTTGAAGGTGAGTACCTCATTTATAAATTGCCATAAGAAGAATTCCTGCTCTGAAATATTCTTATTTCTTATTTTTCTTAAAATATGACTACCAGAAGAGGCTCCCAATACTCCATCCAATCAGATGGAGCTGGACTCAGAGGTAGAATTGATTCCTCAAAAGGGTAAAGGAAGGGCAATATCCCCAGTGGAACAGAATCCACACAAGGAAGTGCCTTATCCCAAAGGCAAGTCCCAGAAATGCCCATGATATCTGAACCAGAATTGGAACTAAGTATGAGTGACTCAAACAGGTACAAATCACATACAGAGGGCTCAAATAGACATTTACAAGAGCCAGTACAAACAGTAATACATGGTGTACAAGGACAAAGATTGGGAAATGTTGTGCAAATACACCAAGGAGTGATGAACTCCTGGCACATCCTGAAAAAGTTCCTCAAAGAGGAGGAAATACTGAGATACTCCAATGGATGGAATCCACTATCATCCAAACCTCAAATCATAAAGATCAAGGAGTACCATTCCAAAAAAAAGGAGGCAACCAAGGAAGAAGCCCCAGTAGCTTCTACCAGCAAGCCCCAAGCCAACCCACTTCCCCAAGAAGGGAAGAAGAACAAGAAAAAGAATTGGAGAAAACCATATTCCCCAAGCTACAGGATCCCCAAAATCCAAAAAGATGCCATGGACAATGTCTTCAACATGGCCAGAACTTTGATGGAATTCAAAGACAAAGAGGAGCAAAGAATGAGACAACCCCATTTCCCAAAGAAATAACCTTGTCTACAGATGTTGTAAATACTTCAACAGAGCTTAAAAATAGTATTTTAACTCTTAAAGACATTAAAAATAGTTTATTATCTTTCCAAGAAATAAATAATAGCTTATCATCTTTAACAAAACTTGTTGTACAAAATAAGAAAGAAATTGATAACATAAAATTTATGATTGAAATTAATAAACCAAAAGTATTAATTAATAATACTCAGAAATTAATACAAGGACAACAAGAGTTGTACAAATACATAAGTGATATCAAAGAAGAAACTTTGACAATCAATTATGACGTGAGTATTGATAATCTTACAGAAAAATTAAACAAATTAAGCATCTCTGTAGAAACATTTGAAGAAAAGACTTCATCACACCAAAAATTACTTTTGGACCATGTGGAAAAGAGTGATGAAGCAAGAATGCATCTGAAAGATGACATTCAAAGTGAAATAAGGCTTATTACTGAAAAAATGGATAAAATTAATGAGGCTAACTCAAATATGCCAAAGTTATCAACACCATTTTCTCACATAAGAAGCCCTGTTAAACCAAAAGAGGAATTAACAAATACATTCATAACAGACTTAAGTCACCAAGACAATAACCAAGTCTTAATGAAGGAAGCACCTCAATTAAAAGAATGGCCAACATTCACAGGAGAAGGTGAATATTACCACATGTCATTTATCAAAACAATTGACATGCTACAAGAATATTATGCCATACCAGATGAATTAATCACTGCAAGATTACATTCATTGTTTGAAAAATCTGCAAAGAGATGGTATTATGGCATAAGGCAAACAAATGGCAAAAATACCTGGTATTGGTGGAAACAAGAAATAATCACCAAGTGGGCTAATCATTCCTGGAGGTACAAGATAGAAAATGCATTTGAAAATTCTTTCTTTGACCCAGACAAAGACAAACCTTTAACTTGGCTCTTAAAAAAAGTTGAAAGACTCAATTCACAGTACCCAGAAATGTCACAAAAAATGGTGCACATGAAAATACTTAAGAAATGTGAAGGAGAGCTAGAACATTCTCTAAAAAGGCAGGTGTATAGAGCCATGCTCCACAGAAGAGTATATTAATGCACTAGAAGACATAGTGACAAGAAAAAAAATTGGCAGAACATGGAAGAAATTGGACATTAAAAGCCCAAATAAACCATTTATCAAAAAAGATAAATCAAAAGAATCTTTCAAGCCCAGCACATCCAACAATAATGAGCAAAGAAAATGCCATAAATGTGGAGGTATTGGACACTTAGCCAATAGTTGCCTCAAAAAGGCAAAGAGTAATGAAATTGTGGACACAGAAAACCACAATGACAAAGAGGAGGAATCTGACTCTGAAAAATAAACAGAAGAGTCAGAAAAATCTGAAAGTGATGAAATTGATATAATTCATGCAAAAATTAATAATATTGATATAATTTATGAAGTACTAGATGTTAACTCAAACTTACCACAAGTTGGGACATCTGACACAAACCTGACAAATATACAAGATGCCAAAATGTACAGAACCAAAACTGCAAAAGGAATGGGATATACAGCTGGAAAATCAAGTATAAGTATTATTATGGTTGATAACCAAGAAGGAAAAGTGAACTTGGATACAGGAGCATATTGCACCTGTGTTGGTAAAAGTTATTAAAAAACCATTGTCCCAGACTGGCAAGAAAAACTTATGCCAATACAAGGTGTCAAATTTAGTAGTGCAAGTGAGAGCATGAAGCCCCTTGGAATAATTGATTTAACACTAATTTTTCCTCACCCCTCACAATGTGTCAGAATTAAAGTAGAGCTTGTAGTAATGGACAACTGTACTAGTAATCACTTCATACTTGGAAATGACTACTTATCAATTTATGGTATAGATATATCTAACCAAAAAGACAGATATTTTACCATAGGAGATAACAAAAGACAAAAGTTTGGCTTCTTAAATAACAAAAAAACAAATCACAGCTATTAAGAATGAAGAGAAAATTCCAGAAAAGGACCTTTTTATATCTGAACAACTCAAAGAGGCAGAATTCAATCAAGAATTAACAGATAAAATGAAAGAAAAATTGATTGACCTCTTATTTAAGTACAAAAATGCCTTTGCAACTGACAAGGAGCCATTAGGTGACATAATTGGGCATGAGGTGGATATAATTCTTAATGTGGAAAGGCCTTACCCACCCTTACTAAGGAGACCTGCTTACCCAGCTAGTCCAAGGGCTAGAGAAGCCTTGGAGGCACACATTAAAGAATTAATGGACCTTGGAGTATTAAGAAAAGTAGGACATAATGAACAGCTAGAGGTCACTACACCTGTCATTATAACTTGGCATAATGGAAAATCAAGAGTGGTAGGAGACTTAAGAGCCCTGAACACCTATATCATTCCATACAGATATCCAATACACAGAATCCATGAGAAATTGACACAATTGTCACAAGCTAAGTTCATTACAGCCATGGATGCCTTAAAGGGGTTTCATCAAAATGTCTTAACAGACAATGCCAAGAAACTACTGAGGATAATAGTCCACTGTGGGATTTTTGAATATTTAAGAATTCCATTTGGCATAAAAAATGCACCTTCCCATTATCAAAGGATGATGAATACCATATTCCATGAAGAATTATCAGAATGATGGTTAATTATCTATATTGATGATATCATAGTTTGCTCAGAAACTTGGGAAAATCACCTTACAAGACTAGAAAGGGTACTACAAAAAATAGTGCAAGTAAATATGAAAATTTCCTTGAGAAAGTGTCACTTTGCATATAGTGAACTAAAAGCACTAGGACATGTTGTATCTGGACTTAGTCTAGGAATAGGCAAGAATAAAGTAGCAGCATTACTACTTAAGCCAATGCCCCAAACCAAAAAAGAAATGCAATCATTTCTAGGATTTGCTGGTTACTATAGACAGCATATAAAATACTTTGCAAACATTGCCAAATCCTTGTATAAGCTGTGACCAACAAACAGTCTATGAAATGACAGATGAAAGAGTCAAGGCATATGAAGAATTGAAAAATTCCTTAACAAATGCCCCATTTCTTCTAATGCCAGATTGGAAACTACCCTTCAAACTGTACATTGATGCTTGTGGAGAAGGACTAGGTGCTGCACTACACCAGACACAAATTATCAATGATAAACCAGTGGAAGGACCAATTTGTTTTATTTCAAGACAAATAAAGCCAACAGAAGCAAGATGTGGAGCAAGCAAAATGGAATGCCTCTGCTTAGTGTGGGCTTTAGAAAAATTACATTATTACTTGGATGGACCAGTATTTGATGTGATTACAGACTGTAATGCTGTAAAATATCTATTAAATATGAAAACTCCAAATAGACATATGCTGAGATGGCAAATTTCTATCCAAGAATATAGAGGATATATGACTATTGCTCATAAATCTGGTAACATCCATAAAAATGAAGATGGTCTTAGCAGATGGGCTCTAGCAAATACCCCTGACAATGCAGCATGGGTACCACAGGAAGAGCACCACATAGAAGGAATATGTGTTACAGACATTGGCACAGAATTCTTTAACCAAGCTAAAGAAAGCTATAAGATAGACAAGAATTTCCACATCTTAAGCCAACTTCTAATGAAAGACTGCAAAGACCCATCACTTTCATCAAATTTAGATGAAACATGGAAAAAGGCATATGATGAAGGAAGATTCCACCTCCTTGATGGAATCTTTTACCATAGAACAAAACACACATGTGTTATGGCCTTAACAAATAGAACACTGATAAACACTATCTTACATGAGTGTCATGATAGTGTTGCAGCTGGACATCTTTCAGAAGACAGAACACTAGAAAGAGTGAAAACCTGCTCTTGGTGGCCAAATTGGAAGAAAGATGTTGCAGAATACTGCCAAACCTGTGACAGATGTCAAAAAGCCAACAGAGCCACAGGAAAGAAATTTGGAATCATGATCCAAATCCAAGAACCAAAATACCCTTGGGAAATAGTTCACATGGATTGGGTAACAGCATTACCCCCAGGAGGAGACAGAAGCTATAATGCATGCCTAGTATTAGTTGACAGGTATAGAAAAACTCCCATGTTCCTACTATTTCACAAAGATGACACAGCTATGGACACAGCCATAATGATATGGAATAAAGTCATTAGCCATACAGGCTTATTTGAGAATATTATAAGTGATAGAGACCCAAAATTCACTTCAGCATTATGGACAAATCTGCATAACTTGTTTGGAACAAAATCAACATTCTCAACAGCTTACCATCCTCAAACTGATGGTTTAGCAGAAATAATGATACAGACCTTGGAGGACATGATCAGAAGATTCTGTGCTTATGGACTAGAATTCAAAGATTCTGATGGTTTTACCCATGATTGGTGTACACTTGTCTTTATGCAGGTATTTGTTGGAAAAAGAAGAATATCCAGTAATGGCACTGGTTTATAAAGGATCATAGCTTAACATAATCACCCAAGATGCAGAAAGAAAGGCCTCACTTCCAATCAGAAATCTCAAAATTAAATTAAGAGGAATTGGAGGACATATGAAATCATTAGTTGGACAAGCTGAATTTACACAAGTACTTTTTCCTTCTGGAGAAGGAAAAGAAATTCATTTCTTCAGTTCCAAGGGAGAATTATATACAGTACTTGGAAGGCCCTTCTTGGAAGACAACAACCTTAGATTGGACCTTTCAGAGAAACAAGTTGAAATATTCAGCTACCAAGAAGTAGATGGTAGAAGAGCATGTATGCCAATATTCAAACCCCATATTTTAGGATGGAAAACAGGACCACAAAGAGGGATGGAGCTTTGTTCAATGAGAAAAATAAAGTATTGGTTTAGAAAAGTAGAATTATAAGAAGCTGAAGATAAATCTAAATCAAAAATGAAAAGTATTTTCAAATCCATTAAAAAGAAGAATTATCAAGAGATAAAGTCTATTGAAATTAATTTAGATGATAGATTATCCATAATAGATAGGGGAAAAGAGGAGAAAGCTCAGGAGGAAGTGGAAGGAGACCATAAGGTAGAAACACAACATCCATAACAAGGAAAATCAACAGGAGCACTATCAAGCCAAATCAAACCAGAAGAGCCAAGGTCACTAGCCTGGTATTTAGACCAGGAAATAAAGGAAAATAAGGAACTGGATACCTTTGATCCCAAAAGGTGGCAGGATAAATCAACAGAAATATACCACCTTCAAGCTAATATTATTATTATATAAAAAAGAAAAACCTCAATTAAACAACTTAAACTTAAGCACATGGACTTACTTCTGGAAAATTGATAATGAACCTGAAAGCAACAAAAGGTATATATGGAAAGAAGATGAAAAAGAAAATTGGTATATGGAAGGACTTAATAAAGAAGAGGAAAATAAAAGAGAGTACCCTTTAAGACAAGTGACACTAATAATATGCTATATCAGGTTTTATTTAATTGCTCAGAATTGATGGAAGGATCACCCATATATAGTAGAAAAGAGATGATTGACATATTTTCAAAGCAAAAATCTCCACAGAATATGTAAGTTGAAATCAAATCAGAGATAAACAGTGATCAATACTCTGAAGACTGATTGGAAGATATTAGAAATAAATTTTTTGCATGTTTCAAAACAGAAGAATTTATAAAGGAATAAAATAGAGAAGAGTGTAATCAAAATAATGAATTTCAAATATGTGAAATTTCTCAAGATCCTCCAAAGAAGAAAATAATGCACTCTGATTCTTATAAAAATTTCTGTGAGGCCTACATGAATACTGACCCCTTAAAAAAAGAACACCAAGATTATCTTCAGATTTAAAACCAGAAACAAATTTGATAGAAGTTGAAGTCTCACCATTGAAAAAGGATTTCATGAACACTATTCTGTCATATGATTTAAACCAAAAAAGCCCAGGGGGATTCATAAATAAAAAAAATTTTACTTGATGAAAAAAGTTTCTTAAAGTACCGTTATAAAATTTCTGAATGGGAATTACCAACACCTGAAGAAGAACCAGATTTCATAATTCTTCCATAAATTGTATTCAAAGATATATCATTTGAGGGTCCATTAAGAATAAAAGGAGGAAAGTGGCTCATTAATATTCCAGGAGATTAAATGCCTAAATTAGAGTTCACCAAACTCTCAATTGAGTAAGGAATTAAGGGAAATTTGGAAAAAAAGTTTTGGGAGGAAGTATTTTTTGTGATGAACAAGAAAGGAAGTATCTTTATGATTATAGATCTTGGCCACAAGAGAGATTAAGTTTGCATAATATGGAACTCTTTGGTGGAAGTTTTTACTGGAAAGAGTATGGGTACCTCTTTTTACACAAATAATAAGGATTCATAAGAAGTTGGAAAGGAAAAACCCTAAAAGAAAGGAAGAGAGGAAGAAATGAAATAAAATATTGGTAGCAATAGCCAAGGATGTATGTTTGAATAGAATTCTTCAGAAAATGGGTTTCATGAACTAAATAAATTTTTTCTGCATGTAAGAAAAAAAAGTGGAAGTTTAAAATAAAAAAAATATTAAAATTTGAAAATAAATAAAAATAAAAAATGTATGAATGAAGATTTGGGTATTCAAGAGTTTCAACTGTAAGGTGTCTGTTCTGTATTCAAACTCTAATGGTTCAAGCTTTTTGGGATGCAATCCTTAGGAATTTCAATATCAAATTCTCTTTAAAATAAGTATCAATATCATTACTCTTGAAAATTTTTATAAAAGAAATTAACAAACAGTCAGGTTGTCAAAGCTCAGATATTATGGGGATGAATTTTTGCAAGTTGAAGAAATTTTGGATCAAAGGCATTTAAAGAATCAATATGAGAAAGAATTTCAAGAATATCAGTCATAGATTTACCAATAAAGAGAAGAGAAAGACAATTTAAAATAAATAAGGTCGTTATTGGAAAAAACTAGAGTTTTTAATGAGAAATTATTTTATTATGAAAATTACTTACCATCAATAAAAAATGTACAACTGAAACCAATTCTGAAGACCTCTAGCTTACATAATTTAAAAACACAAAAGAGAACAAAATCAGTAAAGTTCAATTTGAATATTCAAGTCCAGTATTTTTGGAAGCTACCTCCTGCCTTATCAAAGAAGACACCAATTATTCTCACCTTATCACTCAAAATCTCCATTGATTCAATTTTTGGCAGTGACTTCCTGCCTTATCAAAGAGAATTGCTTCTTTAATAAATACCTTACTTAGCTTATTTATCTAATCTACCTTTACCAAGAAGCTTCATAATTGGTAATGTATTTTTTAACATCAAGAATCCATTAACAACATTTTTATAATATTTTACCTTTTATAACAATCAGGTCTGAAACTGATGTAGCAGACAACACCCTCTGTAACTATAGGCCAGAATCAAAAATAAAAGAAGAAATAATAGACTTATGGCTTAGTAATAATTCTCAAGAATTTATTAATGAAAAGAAAAGATGAGGTTTACCATTAATTGAAAATTTGGAAATAGCAAATTATCATATTATTCCATTTATTGAATTTGAAGATATTTTTGCAAATGAAGAATTACCTCCAGGCCAAATAAAAAATATAGTACCAGCTATCTGGATCAGGAACATCAAAGATTGAGCTCATGGAACTATTAAGCTATGATAGAATAATGGGAAATATTGGTAAAAATCATTGGAATGAAATATTTTATATGGAAGATGATATAAAGAAAAGTTTGTATTGCGTTACAATAAAGGATCAAACATTGTTTATGGCTAAAGAATATGATGTGGATTGTGCAAGAATTAAATGGAGAGGAGATTTCCAAATTATTGAGAAGGAATTTTATTTTGACTTAGAGGATAAATTCTTACAGATAATAATTATAATGAATAATCACAAGTTGTGTTTGAAGAAAGAAGAATGGAATAAGTTATAGCAAGAAATTGTAATCAGAAAGATTAAAATGAAAATGAACAAGACTAAAGATAATTTTAAGAAAAATATTCATCAGAAAATTCAAGGCCCAGCATGGCCTTGAAATGCAAATTTAATTTGTGAATTTTCTGTAATATTAGCAAAAAAAAGTAAGAAAAAAATTATAAAAGAAAATTACAAAAAAAGCTATTCATAATAAATGAATTAATTAAGAAACTTCATATATAGAGAATAAATAAATAAAAATCAAGAATTTCTATGGAATTTAGAAGTTGAAGTTGTGTTAAAGATATTTTGAATTAGTATCAAAAAAAATAAAAATAAAAAGAGTTACAAGATAAAAAGATTATCTGGTTAACAAATTCATCTAGATAAAGTTTTTGAGTTTCCTTCTGTAATAGTATCAGTAGTTTCTTATATTTAAAAAATAGGGGCAGTTAACTATTTCTGATACTACCCAAGAAAAAAGTGCCTATAAGATGTGGGGAAAGTGGGAATTTAATAGATAAATCCCAGTTCATAGCTTTAATAAATAAAAATGAATTTAAATTAGTTCACTTGAATGAATAAAAATTAATATACTATCAAATTATAATTTATTTAAGATTATTTTTCCTTAATGAAGTACTTAGTGAGTTCTTGAATCCTCAATTTCTTAAATAATTGCCTTTCATAAGGTCAAAATTTCTCATCATTGCACTTCTTCAAAAGAAAGTTGTTGAATGTTGAAAAATGAAAGGCTTTATCTTAAGAATTATTTTAGAATAAATTTCAACATGATAATCTGAAAAAGAGTATGGAATCAGTCTTATGTTATAATTGAACAAATAGAAGATTTTTTTTATTAAATTACCCAAACAAAATTGGAGTTTGAATTATTATTAGAACTCTCAATCTTACAGTAAACTAATCATTTATTCTTCAAAAACCCCAAGAATTTTTCTTAATGAAACAAATTCTTCAAGATTTTCTCTGACTACAAGAAGACTAGATATTTTACCAATGAGGAAAAAAAACTTCATAAGCTATGTGTAACATTAATCCTCAAAAGAGATTATGAAGAAACTTATCTTAATATTATAGAATTTAATCAATCAGGAAGCCAAATGAAAAATAATCATAATGAAATACCCAATACCCATACAGGCTTCAGAAAGAGACAAAGCATACACCCACACATAGAACTTACATATATTCCAGCTGGCAAGGAGGGTTGACCAGCTTTTTGATTTTTTTCTTTTTCCTTTTTTTAATTGCTTTTCATTTTTTTTAAGAAAAAAAATTAATACAAAAAACTGGCCACCCCCCTTTGCTTCAAAAAGAAATAGAATAAAAATAATAAAGGTTATAATAAAAAATATGATAAACAAGACAAAATAATATTGAGATAATTAATCAATATACTATAATGAAATGGAAGAAAAAGATCATAATACTATAATACCAATATGTTGTGATCATAAGATAGTATAGTACTATAACATCCTAATAAAATAATATTATAATAGAACAATATTATATTATTATAGTGAAAAGGTAAAAGAATAAAATAATAACATGATAAAAGTATTATTATATTAAAATGTATTTAAAGGTAAAACTGGCCAAATTTATACTATAAAAATATACTTCCAATACTATTTACTTCAAACACAATTAAAATATAGGTATAGACCCATATGAATAAAAAAATAGCAATAAGTTGAGAAAAAGAAATTTGGATTTTGGGCAAAAAAGCCTGCTTTTATGCTTTCCATAAAACGTAAATTTCAAGAAAAAAAAGAGAAACTATATGATTGGTCAGAGGTTGGATGTTTCTAGATTGTTATTGGTCAGATTTTGAATTCCAAATGCTGAGATATTATTTTTTGGAGTTAAGGTAGTGGATTTAGCTGGATCATGGGTGCTTATTAATCAGAAAGGATATTGAAACCAGCATAAACACTCTGGAATCAGAAAAACTCATATCAAATCAACATTATCAAAAAAATAAGGTCCTCTGAAAGACCCCACAGTTCTTGCTTTATGACATATTCCCAGTTTTATAAGAATATCTATGCTGATTTGAACTCACAAGGTCCTCAGAAAGCCCATAAAATGTCTGTTTCATGACAAACTTCAGGTCCTTTAGCAATATCTATGCTGACTTGGACTCATAAAGTCCTCAGGAAGACCATAAAGTGCCTGTTTCATTACTTATTACCAGTTTTACTGCTAGATCTATGCTGATTTAGACTCATAAGGCCCTCAGAAATACCACAAAGTGCTTGTCTCATGACTTATTACCACTTTTATAGCAATATATATACTGATTTAGACTCATGAGGTCCTCAGAAAGACCATTAAATGCTTGTTCAATGACTTATTCCCAGTTTTATAGCAATATCTATGCTGAGTTAGACTCATAAGATCCTCAGCAAGACCATAAAGTGCTTTTTTCATGACTTATTTCCAGTTTTATGAAAATATATATGCTGATATAGACTCATAAGGTCCTCAGGAACAACATAGAGTGCTTTCCATCAACTATTTAGAGCTTTATAGAGATATATATGCTGGTTTAAGCTCATAAGACCCTCAAACAGGAAATGTTCTTCATTATTATAATGATATATTTATTACTATATTATCCTCAATTGAAGTAATATTGAATGATTATATTTCAATATTAATTAAATTGGCCTTCAATTATTTCTATATTTATTATAAAATGGGTGTCAGTTTGAATATAGAACCTTAAATTTAAATTTACATCCTCTATGGCCATAAACAGGAGGATACCATTTAAAATATTTTAATCCTTATTTTGTCAAATAGATATAAAATAATAAGTTTTAAATATAGAACACTTATTATGAGTATTATTCCAAGTCCACCAAGACTATAAAAAAGAACTTCTCATTTACCATTTTCCTAAAAAAATCATTATTAAATGATATAAGTCCACCACAACCTTATACTTGACATAGTATAATATTACTACTAAAAAGAAAATATAAAAAACAGTAAAAGAACATAAAAATCAACATAAATATATATAATCAATGAAATGAAAAAAGAAGAAAGAATAAAAATTCATAATAACTTCAAGATTAGAAATATGATTTTTAGTATTAATATTATTATTAAATAAACCTCATTCAGAAAAGAAATAATTTAATGGTCTTCATTCTCTTGGTGGAGCTTAGATACCTTTCCTGTATGTACTTAAAAAATACATATAAACTGAGCAGCCAAGGTCAGACCTTGTCTGATGAAGGCAAATATCTCTGAGTTTATCAGAGCTATAGCCTTGTAGGTTTCCACTATATAGTGTCAGGCCACCACACAAATTAAACCCTCTTCTGAGTATGAATAAGACTTAAAATAATAATAATAATGAAGCTAAACATTTAAAAATACTCAAGAAAATACAACAAGGATAAAGTAGAGAAACAAATATATAAATTTAAATTGAGAGGGGGGTCTTGTACCAAACCTGAAGATTAATATTACAAATATAAAGAAGAAAGATAAAAATGATACTAAAATAATAGCTTGAAGGATCAATAAGGATTTCATAAAATCTTATAAGAGTTATTGGAAGAAAACAAATATACAATCATCTTTTTAATGTCATTATCAAAAAGAAAGAAGACTCTTAAGGAATATTCAACATTAATCTTATGAGAAGTTCTTTCAATTTGGAAAATTGGTGATTTAATGACTCCATGAAAGGAGTAGTGGAATATTGAGTCCTTTTATGACTTAAAACTAGAGGGGTGGAAAGCCTGAGGGCTTAAAATCTATTTCTTTGTTTTATTCTATGGAAGGAGTAGTGGTAGTAAGAAATGATATGAAGAAAGAAGGGGTCAGATTTGAAATGGCTTAAATGAAATCCTCACACATATGTGATAAATTTTCCAAAGAATGAATTATTGAAGAAAGGAGGACCAAAATATATAATTGAACTATGCAAGAATATTGGTAATGACTGATAAGAAAAAATGAATATCTATCAACCCAAAGGTTTCATGCATTCTCAAACCAAAAAAGAGCACAAGTTGATATTGCTAGAAGAGATCTTTAAATATTAGAAAAACTCCCCTTGGATCAAGTCAAACTGAAGAACAGGAGATCCTTAGCATTACAGGAAACTTTTCCATTGGGAATAATTGGGAAAGTAATTTATTTGTCCTTTTATGACATAAAAAGGAAGGATTTTGTATACCTAAGATACAGGGTCTGCACCCCTGAGTTGTTGGGTCCTGTATGCCCCAAAACTACAACATCAATTATATGGACAGAAAAAAATAAAAGAAGTGAAGATTTATTCAATTTAGTAAATGATTAAAACGAGAGTAGAAATAAAGAAGATAGAAGAAGTGATATTATATTAATTTTAACATAACTATCTGAGAATTAAAGAAAATAATAATCAGAATAAAGAACTTTCAAGTCCTGAGAAAGCAAAATTTAACCTTGAATGCTGGGGACAACATTAAATGGAGAGTGGGGTGTGGGATTCCTTACCTTTCCTGAAAGTTTCAATTTTACATTGGTACAATAATAAAATCTAATAGATAGTGATGATTTGAATAAAATAATATATATAAAATGAATAAATGAATGAATAATAATAAAGAAAACTAAAAATAATAATAATAATAAGATTACTAGTTTCAAAAGAGTATAGCTAATTATTAAAAGCTATATATTATCACACACTACATTATCCATAAAATTCAAGCTAGGGCTATATATTTTCTCAAAGCAATAGGAGCAAAAGTGAGCAACATATGATGTACTCATAGGGATACTCACTAACATCACCATAAGAATTTGCTTATGATATTAATTCTAGAATTTCATATTTATTCAGCTGAAAAGAAAATTTAAAGAAAATGTTAATATCAATCTATAAGTTGATAGTGATACTTACCCCTCATTAATATTTCCATATGTACCATATATCTGAAAGAATTATGGACCTTTATACACCTAAAATTAAGAATATGCAAAATAATACCTGTACAAAAAAAGACCAAAATGCACTAAATAATTACATACCTTTGAAATAGTGCATATTCACCTTCTCCAAAGACTTTTCAGAAACACAAATCAGCCTAAATTCACCAACTCAGCATCTGATTGGTCAGAATTGGAAATAATTTAAAGTGCAGACTCAAAATTATCAATTAATGCAATAGATCAATCTGATTGGTCAGAAAACACTACACATAAAATACCTCACGAGCTAAAATAACTCAAACTTAGAAAAATTCTAATTTCCTTCTTTTTGGAAGGCTCTATGGGGCCCTAAAAGGTATAAATAGAGGTCCTCTCTCTGAAATTTTTCCCCCATTCTTCTGATTCTTACAGTAATCTTGAGGATCAATCCATAACTTATCTAGTAGGATAATCTAGTATTATAGTGAAAAGATTGGTAGAAAAGTTAAGTATCTTATAGTATTATTCAAGATTAATTAACAAAAGATTCTTATAATATTAATAAACAAGGTTGATATTATTTAATAGTCTTACCATTATATTAGTAGTGTTGAGGTAGTGTTTGAAAATGATATGATACGTGATTTTATCAAATTTATCAATAACCTTTATTTATTAAAAGGCTATATCAGCTTACACCTATAACTCATATCATAACCCTCATACAAAAACTGGATTATATTTATACTCATCCTGCTATTATTATATTACTATTATATTATCTATTTCTTACCCTTATTCTAACGAGAACCACCCTTAAGTTATTATATTTCTATTTAACTTAAAAAGAAATTTTCTTTAAATATCTCAGTTATTAAAAGAAGGAGTCCTAGAAAAATCAATCAACAAGAGTTATATCATCAATAAAAAGAAGTTAGCCAGACCTTACCTATCAAACAAATATTAAATATAATCATAATTGGTATAGTGATTGTTCATTGAAAGACTGATAGATACTGATGAATCAATTTATCTAATTAAAAACACACAAAAATCCAGGATTGGTTTTCCATCTAATAAAAAGGACATATTTTTCAGTATAATTGGAGAGGCAGCTAAAACACCTTAGCACCCATGGTTATTAGATAATTCTGCAATTAAAAACAGACTATCCACTAATTTCCCCCTCAAGGTGCTGCCTATTATTTATACCACAACAAAGGGAGTTCCCAAAACATCTGTTTCAAGACAATGTCAATTTTCAAATATGTCACATGGGTATTTTACTGAAAGGAACAACCCTTATCAACAGAATTCACAATGTTTGGGTGATTACACCTTATGGTGCAAGCCAGAATTTTGCCATGCTCATGCTCATTAAAAAATTGACTTAAACACTTCTGGAACATCATCTCTTCCATTTAAAATGCTTACACTCATGCTCAAATCTACTCCTGCGCTTCTGGATGATCATCTACAGAATTTACCATTCTCATGCACACAGGAAAATTGCCTTACACAACTCTGGCTCATAATCTCTACAATTAATCATGCTTATGCTAATGCCCAAATTTACTTCTTCACTGATGGCTGATCATCTCTAAAGTTCATTGTTCCAAGGAACATAGAAAGATTGGTATTCACAACTATGGCTCATCATCTTTTCAAGTTACCCTCCTTATTCACACACTGCTGGATAATAATTTCTGAAATTGGCCATTCTCAGACACACACAAAAATTAATGTGCATGTGTCTTTGAAGAATTATTTCTGTAAATTACTTGGCCTTAATGGTTTTTTTGATAAGGGCTGACAGGAAAATTAGTACTACAACAGTATGGTGCATATCCACCAATCAATCACACTCATTCTCATGGAAACATTTGCTTAAGCATAATTTCCATTGGCCATCAAAAAATGCATGAACCAAGTGGTGAGACACCAATCATTCTGGCTCATGAAGTACTCATTAGCCATGTGGATAACTCCTATCCCCAAATTAATAACAAACTCTTTAATACTAATCTACAGTGTTGAAGATTTCCCACACAGGTATTTCATTTCAATATGCTCCTGTCCTACCTCATCCCCACTTCCCAATGTCCAATGCTCTCCCTCAATAAAAATACAATGAGGCTCAATTACATGGCATGGGAAAAAGGGGTATTTGAGTGACATTTCATCATATTAAGTGTCTAGAGCCATAGGGTACAGTGGAATGCTGGTGTACATGATGAACTCAATTATAGAAAGATGTTGAGTGGCCTTCTACCTCAACATGTTCCAGGGGGTCAATTGGTGGGTATTTTGAATGAAGATACTCATCATGTTGTGGTTATAGTTTAAATAATGATACTAAAAAATTAAAACCTAATAGGCTTGTGAATAGTGAAGCCCCTCAGCTCACATGGCTACAGAAAATTACCATTTTTACATTGGGTATGGTGTGAAAATGCCACTTAAAATGATAATGTTACACACAATCACATATCACAGGATCTAAAATTGCACAATTCCAGTATCCTCACAATAAACAGCAAATAGCTTCATGAGCCCTGTGTTCTTCAGCATCACATTCTGTGCATGAGAGTATGGATTCCTGTAAGTTTCACAGACCTGATCATGTGCCCCTAGAAAGCTCTGTGTGCATACAGGTGACTTTAAGTTAGACCTGCACATTCTTTGGCTTTTGTGTGCCTGAGTCACACATAAGCACCCAAATCATTGTGAATCTGGTTGCACCTGTGTCACATGCATCTTGTCAGTACTGCTTGTGCCAAGTTGATTGATAGACTAACTTGGGAAGTCATACACCCTCCTTTGTTGTGGAGTTCCATTCCACATGCAATGGTCTGTTCTGGGTGCATGTAGGTTCCACAAAATTAACCCCACACATTCTTTGTCCTGCCTTTGTGCATGTGTGTCACATGTGTGCGCCCAATTCATTGTGCGACTGGCTGCACCTGTGTCACACACTGCTTGTCAATCCCTTTCATGCCAATTTTTATATGGATGACCCAGGGAAGCCACACACATCCATTCTCTGTCATGTAGCTCCATTGAAAAATATAAATAAAGACTTGTTTAATGACCTTTTTAATGTGTTCCTGTGTTTTTTTAGCAACCTTGGGCTGGTTGAGTTCTGGGAGGCTGAGGGGGTTAGGAATCTCAGTGGAAGGCACAAGGGAACAAATATCAGTGTAAGACCTGAATGTGATGTATTTTCAAGGATCCATTTATTTTTTCTTGATGTGAGCTTGAATTTTATCTTTCTTGACATGAAGTCAATTACCACCAATTGATGAAACATTTGCCCTGGTATTGGCTATTTGGAGGGGAATAGAAACTTGAAAGTTTCTGATATTGACACTGGTAAGCTTCAAGTTACTCCTGGATGTGTTTTTTATTATAAAGAGATGTGTGAGCCCAGTGTCAATTATTTTTCTTTAGTATCTCCTTTTGCCTTTACTCCTAACTCTCAAATGATAACTCCTTTCCACTATTCTACAATACTACAGATATTTCACTTTCCCCTCTTCTGTATCTATTCCTTCTTTCTGTGATTTCATTTACTTTTTAACTGTTGAGGCACTTGAGGGTGATAATAATTTATTTTATGATTACACTCCTCCTGTGGATTATGTCTTTAAATTTTCAATGACAATTATTCAAAATGAAGCTGTGTTGGAAGAGAATGGAGCTCAAGAGGATGTATTGTGTAAATGGTGGACTATGGGTTTAGTTTCTAATATTTCTCCTAAAAATATTTTGAGAAAAATAAATAAAGGAAATATATTGACTCAAGATTGAAGGCCAAAAAGGAATAATAATAGAAATCATGTCTCATTATTATAATTCTATGTGTAAGGTGTGGATATGAAACTTTGATTAAAAATCAAGTACTTTTCCTGTCCTCAAAATTTGTATAAGGTAAAATTCAATTAAAGATAGTAAGAAATATTATTTTTAAGAGAAAACACGCCAATTTGATTTTTTATAACTTTATTAGTATAAAAAAATAATATTATAAAGATTTATTGTTTTACCAACAATAAAAATTTATCCAAAAATACTCTACAATAGATATTTGAGGCTACAAAAGAAATTTCTTCAAGAGCAATTTCAATTGGAATTAATTGAGAAAAGAACTGCAAGAAATTAATTAAAGAACAGAATCTTTAAAAAGAATATTAAAGAGAAAACACGCACAAAAGTGACCAGAGTGAATTTGGAAACAAAGTGACAAAGTTTACAGTGATGAAAGATGCTTTAATTCACTTTTGGGGTGGTTCAGGGGTAAAAATGATTATAAGAGTTACAAACAATGATTATAATAATTTTTTCACGTGGTTAAAAGGTTTAAGGTGATTTAAGAAAGGTGGTTGGAATATTTTATGGATTGGTTTAACAGTTTTTAACTAATTATAAAAGGAAATGATTCTAACATGAAGAGAAAAGTGGGGCAAAGAAGACATTCTTTTATAGCCATCAATTTTCTTACTCCAAAGGTAAAATTTACTCTTGTCAGTCGTGAAAAACAGTCTGACAACAGAAAAGCCAAGTATGGCATCATTGAACCCTGTTTTAGACCAAAAAAGGGCTGGTTTAAGCCATTTTAGACCCTTAAATCAGCCATTACTATAGTAATACCTGGTCTAGAGCCTTCAAAACACGTCAGAATGTGTGTAAGAGACGTAGAAAGCAGTTAGAGGTGTTTTTACTATGATTGTTTTATCTTAAGGGTAGTTTTACCCTCTTGGCAACCACTAAAACTACCCAAGTTGGTATCAAAACCTCATCATCAATTGAGTCCACAGACCCTGTAACTCAATTCCAGGCCAAAAGTGATGAACGTTTGTGTGAATTTTGACACCACACGCCTGTCAGCAAGGAGTTTGGGGGTCTAGCTCCCCTTAAGAGCTGGAGTTCCTTTCCCCCCCAATTTTAATCTTTCCAATCTATTTTTCCTTTAATTCCTCATCATGTATTATACTTATAATTAACATATGTAATTCAATTGAGTTGTACAGTACAATACAGTAATAATTGATACCTCATATGTAAATCAAAGTTCACTTATGTAATACACACGCACATTTTGACATTTCAATTGAATTCAATTGAAAATACTTTAATTCCTCATAACTTCTAAAATATACACAACACCTCAATTTTAACACAATTTTTGGTGATTAGAACTACATGTGATGTGAATTAAATTAAAGTTTTGAGGATTTTCAACTTTTGTATTGAAAATACTCAGAACTTAATTTAAGCTTATTCAGAGTTGAGTTACAAAAATTTCACTCAGAGGTGACCCCACCTAATTTTTTATGAGGAATCAAATGGTGAAGTAATTTTTACATGTTTATTTATTGGATAAAAAGCTATAATATATTTTATATAACTTTTTGCCAAAATTATTCTAATTTCACAATTTTTATTAAAAATTCATTTTACTTAGTTTTTTACAAGTAAAAATGTAATTTCATAATTTTAATTTTTATTGTAATTTTATTTTTTAAATTATAATTAAATTTTAATTTTTAAATATAAATTTGTATTTATATTTCAATTTTTATTTTTATAATATAAATAAATTTGTGTCTTAATTTATCTTTTGTGGTCTTTTGGGTATATGAAAATACCTCTAAGGCTCACATTCCCTCCCCTTAAAATAGTATATTACTTTGTAATATTGGTATTTCTATTGTGTCTGAATCTCCTGAGGAGTTGGGTAGCTTCCGGTATATCCTTTTCTTCTAACAATTCATCTTCACAAGTTGGGTCACTGTACCTAACCAGGTATCCCCTCACTTTCTTGGTTCTTAATTTTCTTTCTTTAAGAACTTTGGTCATTTTATTATTACTAGATGTCTCAATAGGAGGTATAACTTGGGGAACTTTATTCCTCAAGGGAAATTTTTGAGCATCACTAGATTTATATGTTTTCACTAAGCTCACTGGAAATGTAGGATTCTTATTACTAAGCTCTTCAGATAATTCTACTTCAACAGCATTTTCTCCATGGAGGGCTTTAATAACACAAGGTCCTGCCAAGGAGTCTTTGAGCTTTTTTCATGCTTTGATGTTATTGAAGTTTGTGGTGGATACTAGTACTAAATCCCCTACCTTGAAATCTAGAGTGGCATGAGATTTGTCCCATTTATCTTTAGCATGTGCAAATGAGTCTTCAATGCACCTTACTCCATGCTTTCTGGCTCTGTCTAGCATTCCTTTGAAGCTGGCAGCTGTAGGATGTATTTCAACCAAATATTTCCTTAAAGAATCTTCGGGTAATTTGGGATTCCATCCTTTTTCCAAAATAGCAGGAGTCTCATTGGTACTAGAATGAATGGATGTTTTGTATGCCAGTTCCAGTGCAGGTAGAAGAGTACACCAATCATGGGTGAAACCATCACTATTTTTAAATTCAAGGCCATATGCACAAAGTCTTCTCACCATATCTTCTAAGGTTTGAATCATTCTTTCAGCCAGATCATCAGTTTGTGGGTGATAGGCTGTGGAGAAAGACAGTTTAGTGCCAAATAATTGGTGAAGATTTGTCCATAGTGCTGAAGTGAATTTGAGAATCCTATCACAATGATATTGGTAAATATCCCAGTCCATGACACTACTCTATTCCATATCAGAAGAGCTGTATCCATGGCTGTATCATCCTTGTGACATGGTAAAAAGATTGGAGTTTTACTGAATCTGTCCACAATTACTAGGCAAGCATTATAGCTTCTGTCACCTCCTGGTGGTAGGCCAGTTACCCAATCCATATGGACAATTTCCCAAGGTCTTCTTGGGTCTTGAATTTTTATCATATTTCCAAGTCTCTTGCCAGTGGATTTATTTGCCTTTTGACATCTGTCACAGGTCTTGCAATACTTTGCAACATCGTTCTGCCACATTGGCCACCATATGCAGGTCTTTACTTTCTCTCTTTTTCTGTCTTCAGACAGATGTCCTGAAAAGGGGCTATCATGGCATTCTTTCAGTACAAGATTGATTAATGACCTTTCTACAACTGTCATGACACATGTGTGCTTGGTTCTGTGGTAAATTATACCATCCAGTAGGTGAAATCTTCCTTCATTATAGGATTTTCTCCATACTTCATCCAAGGCATATATTAGAGAGTTGTCTTTACAGTCTTTGTAAATTAATTGGCATAAGATGCTACAATCCTTATGTTGAGTGTAACTACTTCTGACTTCTTCAAAGAAGATAGTTTTCAAGTCTGTAACACTTATTCCTTCTATCAAGATTTGTGGTGAAGCTTCTTCTGGCACATAGGCAGGATTATCAATATTATTTGGTAATGGACATCTGCTTAGTCCATCTGCATTTTTATGAATATTTCCATCCTTATGAACAATAGTCATATTGCCTCTGTATTCCTGTATGGCTATTTACCATCTGAGCATATGTCTGTTGGGTGTTTTCATGTTTAAAAGTGATTTGACAGCTGTACAATCTGTTATCACCTCAAACACACATCCCTCAAAGAAGTAGTTTAATTTTTCCAAGGCCCAGACAAGGCATAGACATTCCATTTGACTTGCTCCATATCTGGCTTCAGTTGGTTTGATTTGCCTGGATAAGAAACATATGTGTCCTTCTATAGGCTTATCATTTATGATCTGAACTTGGTGAGGTGCAGCACCCAGCCCATCCCCTGATGCATCAATATACAATTTGAAAGGCAATTTAAAGTCTGGAATCAGTAAGAGTGGAGAAGTGGTCAAGGCTTCTCTTAGAGACTCAAAAGCTTTGACTCTGTCAACAGTCATTTCTAATACTGTGTCTTTGTCACACAATTTATAAAGTGGTCTTGCTATGGATGCAAAATCTTTAATGTGTTGCCTGTAATATCCTGAAAAACCTAAGAATGACTGAATTTCCTGCTTGCTCTGAGGAATGGGTTTTAGCAATACTGCTGCAACTTTGTTTTTGTCAATTGCAAGGGACAAACCAGATACAACATGTCCTAGTGCTTTAAGTTCTGTAAATCCAAAATGAAATTTCTTCAAAGAGATTTTCATGTTTACTGATTGAATTTTTGTCAAACCTCTGGACAATCTGTACATGTGCTCTTCCCAAGTCTTGGAACAGACAATAATGTCATCAATGTAAATGATTAGCCATCCCTCTGAGAGTTCTTCAGGGAAGATTTCATTCATAATTCTCTGGAAGTGTGAAGGTGCATTTTTGATACCAAAGGGCATCCTCAAGTATTCATACACTCCACAATGAAAAATAATTCTCAAGTATTTTCTTGCTCTTGGTGTCACCACATTTTGATGGAATCCTTTAAGGGCATCCATGGTGCTTACATACACTGCTTGAGATATTTGAGTGAGGGCAATTTGGATTTTTGGTATTGGGTATCTGTCTGGAACTGTGTAAGTGTTCAGAGCTCTCAAGTCCCCAACAATTCTAGATTTTCCATTATGCCATGCCACTATGACTGGTGTAGTTATTTCTACTTCTTCATTGTGGCCTACTTTTCTTATTACACCAAGGTCTAGAAGCTCTTTGACATGAGTTTCCAGAGCGTCTCTTGACTTGGGACTTGCTGGGTATGCAGGTCTTCTCAAGAGTGGTGGATAAGGTCTCTCAATGTTAAGAATGATATCAACTTCATGACCAATAATTGCTCCCATAGGTTTTTTGTCTGAAGCAAATGCTCCTCTGTGGTCATACAAAGCGGAAGAAAGTTCATTTTCTTGTTTATCAGTTAGATGAAGGCTTATTTCAGCCTCATTTAACTGTTGAGACTTGAATTTCTCTAACTCTAAGTTGACTGGTGATACTTTGTTTACTGTAATTTGTCTTTTAAATGGTGAAAAGGCAACTTTTTGGCGTTTATTGTCTCCAATAGTCAAGTATCTGTCTTTGTTGTTATGCAAATCTATCCCATACATGATTAAATAGTCATTTCCCAATATGAAATGGGTACTAGAGCAATTTTCCATAACAACAAATTCAACTGTGATTCTTAAATTCCCATTTATGTGTGGGAATATGACATTGGTCTCAAAAATTCCTAATGCTTTCATTGGATTACTTGCACTGTTGAATTTTATACCATCAATTGGTAACAATTGGTCTTCAAAATTTGGTACACAAGTCTTAAGAGAAGATTTTCCAACACAAGAGCAGAAGGCTCCTGGGTCAAGCAAAACTTTCGTGGGCTTGTTGTCAATCACCCCTTCTGTTATACAGGAGTTACCAGCTGTATAACCTTTCCCTGTGTTTGGTTTTGTTTTCATAAGTTGTGCATCTTGGACTTTTGATAAATCAAGTTGACCATTGCTCAATTGTGGAAAGTGGGAATAGGATTCCATGATGTCAAAAGTGGCATTGATATTTTCTATATCTTTTAAAGATTCAGAAAATATTGATCAATTATCATCTGAATTGTCTTCAATTATGTCATCTTTTTCAACATCAGGTTAATTTTCAATATCAATTTCATTGATTTTCCCCTTCTTTGGACATGTATTGGCTACTTGGGTGGTGCTTTGGCAAATATGGCACTTTCTGACTGTATCTCGAGATTTATACTTAATATTATTAGAATTTTCTTTGGGGTTTTTGTCCACAGAATCTTTCCAGGGTGTATTAAACCTTGTTTTGAGATTCACCCTACTAGAACCAATTTTGATTCTGGTGGTTACTTCTTCTAATATATTGATAATATCTTCTGCGGAAGATTGTTCAGTAGTCCAGATTTTGATAGCATGCTCTAAGTCACCTCCACATTGTCTCAGAATTTTTCTGTGGATCATAAATTCTGACATGTCTGGATATAATGCTGTTAATCTGTCTTTTTGTTGGCAAAACCATGGTAAAGATTTGTCTTTATCAGCATTAAATTTGGCAGATTCAAAGGCTGTTTCAACTTTAAACCTCAAAGCATCATTTGCCCATTTATTAATGATTTGGGTTTTCCACCAAGTCCAACTCTGGTGTCCATGTGCTTGTCTTATTTTGATGTACCATCTGTGAGCTGATTTGGTAAACAAGGTGTTAAATCTGGCTGTTACCAATCTGTCTGGTAATTCAAAATCCTCTTTGATCATGTTAATACCTCTAATGAATTCCATATGGTCATACTCTCCTTCACCACTGAAGTGAGGCCATTCTTTAAGTTTTGGAACTTCTTTCAAGAGTGCTTGGCCCATTGATAGTTCCAAGTTGGGAAAAGAAGTAGAAAATTCATCTTTTAACTGTGAATTTTCAATATCCAGTACTTGTGGATTAGGAATTCTTGCTCCCTCATTTTGGTTCAGAGGTGTAGACATTCTTGGCAAGGTGTTTAGCAGTTGTTCAATATCATTCATTTTACTGTTGTTACACCTTTGTGAATTTCTTAATTCATGTTGTAAGCTTTGTATAGAGTCTATGACATTCTTTTCATGATCATCCTCTTTATATGTAAGCTCATTCCATAATTCTGTTTGTTTAGTATTATTAGATATAACTTCATTTAACCTTATTGTTAATTTTGATAATTCCTCTCTTGAGGTATCAAAATTCTTTTTCAAGGCAACTGTATTTGTCTTTACTTCTGCAAATGATTTTGAAATATCATCAAAAGCTTTTTTATTATCTTCTTTGATAGTGGTTATTGCTTGTTTTATTCTTGTTTCAACTATGTCATCAATATTGAATTTAGAATATTTGTCTGTTAATTCTTTAATAATGGCAGATTGTTCATTTATCTTAATGGCATAAGAATTATCATTATTGGAAGTTTTTATTGTTCTTAAAACTCTTTCAAAGCATTTAAGTGTATCATTTATTTGACTCAGACTCAAGTTATATGTTTTAAAATTGTCACAAATTGATGTATTTTTATCAGAAAGATGACTTTTTACATCAGAAATAGCTTTATACAACTCTGGAATACAATCAAAAGTATCAGAAATCATTTTTGATATTTTAATCTGGCTTCCTCCTTCTTTTGTAATTCCATCATGGTTCTGGCCATCTGAAATACATTTTCCATGGAATCCTGTTGAATCTTTGGGATTCTGTAGCCCTGGCTGTAAGGCTTTGGGGTTGGTGCCTTCCCTTTGCCCTTGTTTGGAGTTTGTGGCTGCTTTTTCACGTTTAAATTGCTTCTGCTGGCCACTGGGGCTGTTTTTGGCACTGGTTTGGGTGGTGGAGGGTTGTTTTTCCTCCATTCCAGTGTCAACAGCATCATGTTTTTCTTCTCCATCAATGGATGCCATCCATTGAGCAATTTGAAAGTATTGGGATGGCCCAGGAATTTTCTCACAGTCAGGTAAGAATTCATGCAATTCTTCCACAGGTCTGCAAGGATTTGGTACTCCTTGAACTGAAGTTCATTGGTGTATGCACTGTGGCTGGCTTTGTATATGTCCACTGAGGCTTGTTGTGGCGGTGTCAGCTCTTTTTGAAGGTAAAATGGTATTATCAGCTTCAGAATGACCCATTTTAGTTGTTTGGAAGTAATCAACTTACCCTTTTCCTTCTGTACCTGATTGGCCTCTGCCATAATCACGTCTATTACCTTTCTGGGAGCTTCTCGAGGGGTTATAGCTGGCTCCTGACCTGGTTGAAGGCATAATTATGGTTAAAAAGGCTTAAAATAGTAATTTTACGTCAAAAAATTTACTATTGGCCAGATCTTTGGCTTTCTGAAGAGTATTACTTATTTCCAAGCTGACTAATTCAGAAGAAATTGGCTTTGGTGTAATATTCTGAGTCACAATAATAGTACTATTATGATCAGAATTAACAGTGCTGGCAGGAATAATGCTGGTTACTGTTGAGGCTGTTTCAATGTTTTCTTGTCTTACCACATTGTCAGACACTAAAATTAATGAAAAACCAATTAATTAAGTAAAAAAAAGGATTATTTCAAAAAAAGAAATAAAAATATAAGCCTCACTTATAATATGAAAAAAAATTATTTTTTATGGATTTTTTATGTGTTTTTTAAATTTTTCAATATAAGAAAAAGGTTTAAAAAGAGTAAAAAAATATCTCACAGGTAAAATATCACGGCTGGGCCCCCAAATGTAAGGTGTGGATATGAAAATTTTATTAAAAATCAAGTACTTTTCCTGTCCTCAAAATTTGTATAAGGTAAAATTCAATTAAAAATAGTAATAAGTATTATTTTTAAGAGAAAACATGCCAATTTTGTTTTTTATAACTTTATTAGTATAAAACAATAATATTATAAAGATTTATTGTTTTACCAACAATAAAAATTTATCCAAAAATACTCTACAAGAGATATTTGAGGCTACAAATGAAATTTCTTCAAGAGCAATTTCAATTGGAATTAATTGAGAAAAGAACTGCAAGAAATTAATTGAAGAACAAAGTCTTTAAAAAGAATATCAAAGATGAAACACGCCCAAAAGTGACCAGAGTGAATTTGGAAACAAAGTGACAAAGTTTACAGTGATGAAAGATGCTTTAATTCACTTTTGGGGTGGTTCAGGGGTAAAAATGATTATAAGAGTTACAAACAATGATTATAATGATTTTTTCACGTGGTTAAAAGGTTTCAATTGATTTAAGAAAGGTGGTTGGAATATTTTATTGATTGGTTTAACAGTGTTTAAACTAATTATAAAAGGAAAAGATTCTAACATGAAGAGAAAAGTGGGGCAAAGAAAACATTCTTCTATAGCCATCAATTTTCTTACTCCAAAAGTAAAATTTACTCTTGTCAGTCGTGAAAAACAGTCTGACAACAGAAAAGCCAATTATGGCATCATTGAACCCTGTTTAGACCAAAAAAGGGCTGGTTTAAGCCATTTTTAGCCATTTTAGACCCTTAAATCAGCCATTACTATAATAATACCTGGTCTAGAGCCTTCAAAACACGTCAGAATGTGTGTAAGAGATGTAGAAACCAGTTAAAACTGTTTTTACTATGATTGTTTTATCTTAAGGGTAGTTTGACCCTCTTGGCAACAGCTAAAACTACCCCAGTTGGTATCAAAACCTCATCATCAATTGAGTCCACAGACCCTGTAACTCAATTCCAGGCCAAAAGTGATGAACTTTTGTGTGAATTTTGACACCACACGCCTGTCAGCAAGGAGTTTGGGGGTCTAGCTCCCCCTTAGAGCTGGAGTTCCTTTTCCCCCCCAATTTTAATCTTTCCAATTTATTTTTCCTTTAATTCCTCATCATGTATTATACTTATAATTTACTTATGTAATTCAATTGAGTTGTACAGTACAATACAGTAATAATTGATACCTCATATGTAAATCAAAGTTCACTTATGTAATACACGCACACATTTTGACATTTCAATTGAATTAAATTGAAAATACTTCAATTCCTCATAGCTTCTAAACTAAACACAACACCTCAATTTTAACACAAAAATTGATGGTTAACACCACATGTGTTGTGAATTAAATTAAAGTTTTGAGGATTTTCAACTTTTGTATTGAAAATACTAAAAACTTAATTTAAGCTTATTTAGAGTTGAGTTACAAAAATTTCACTCAGAGGTGACCCCACCTAATTTTTCATGAGGAATCAAATGGTGAAGTAATTTTTACATGTTTATTTATTGGATAAAAAGTTATAATATATTTTCTATAACTTTTTGCCAAAAATATTTTAATTTCACAATTTTTATTAAAAATTAATTTTACTTAGTTTTTTACAAGTAAAAATTTAATTTCATAATTTTAATTTTTATTGTAATTTTATTTTTTAAATTATAATTAAATTTTGATTTTTAAATATAAATTTGTCTTTATATTTCAATTTTTATTTTTATAATATAAATAAATTTATTTTATTTATATTTGTGTCTTAATTTATCTTTTGTGGTCTTTTGGGTATATGAAAATACCTCTAAGGCTCACACTATGTCATATAATAAATCCATTTCCAACTTTCAGGTAGAGTTCCATATTGAGGAAATAAGTAGTGAATTTATGAGTATCAAATATAATGCCATATGGGGAGTGGTAGAACAGAAGAAATTTATGAATCTTCACACATATATATGGTTTTTCAGCTTAAAAGAAGACTTAGATATAAATGTAATCAGGCTCAATGCCAGGCTTTGTGTGCAAAGATTTCCACAAGTGGAAGTTCTTGATTATAATTACAACTTTTCTCAAACAGGAAGTCAAAAAATATTTGTTTTCTCCTCAGTAATTGTGTCACAAGAAATCTCAAGCTCAATAAGATGGATGTAAAAACTGCCTTCTTGTATGGTGTGGGAACTCCTTTTGTTGTGGAATAAATAATAGGCAGTAACTTGAGGGGTAAATTATTTGTGAGTCTGTTTTGAATTTTGGAATTAGCCACTAACCATGGGTGCTAAGGTGTATTAGCTTCCCCTCCAAGTATACTGAAAAAGCTACCCTTTTTGATGAGATAACAAATCAATTATTTATTTTTGTGGATTTTCAATTGGTGAATTTTCTTCAGAAGTCTGTATCAGTCTGTCAATAAAAGATCACTATGATATTAATTGTAATAGCTAATATTTGTTTAATAATTGAGGTTTGCTTAACCTCTTGTTATTGATTATCTAATTATTTTTAATTAATTCTTCTAGGACTTTTTCTTTCTATACTCCATATATTTAAGGAATATTTTTTAAGAGCGCTATTAATATTAATAAGAATATTTATAGCTAATTAATACTCTTAAAGGTGATTTAATAATATTATCAATATAGCTATAATAATTTAAGGGTAAGATAACTTTTCAAGGGTGGTTTTGTTTAAAATAAGGGTAAGATGCAAATAATATAATAGTAATATAGCAATATTAGGATCAATATAAATATAATACAAAATACCTAAAAGGGCCATGATATAAGGTATAATGGTAAGATGATATCCCTTCTATAAATAAGGGTTATTGATAAATTAGATAATATCACTAATGATAATATGTTCCAACACTACTTCAAAACTACTACTATAATTGTAATACTATTAAATAATATTAAAATATTGCATTATTATTATAAATATCTTTCATTAATTAATCATAAATAATATTATAAGATACTGAGCCTTGCTACTGATCTTTTGCAATATAATACTAGATTATCCTACTAGAGAAGGGATGGATTTATCCTCAATATTATTGTCTGAATCAGAAGCATGGCGGGAGAACAGGGAGAGAGGCCCTTTATTTATACCTTTTGGGCCCTCCATAGATCCTTCCAAAAACAAGGGACTTAGAAAAAATTCCACCTTGGGACATTTTTTCTGGCAGGTAAATTAAAAATGGTGTCATTTGATCAAGATATTGCACAATATGTTTGGTTTATTGCACCATTCTGAGCCTTATTATTGTCAGTGCACAGCCTTGAGACATTTCTTCTAGTGGTTAAATTTGGAATTGTGTCATTTTTTCAGGATATTGCACCATATGTTTGGTTGATTGCACCATAATTTTTAAATTATACTAATATTTTAACTAAACTTTATTCTTATTATGCACAGCCTTGACATTTTTTCTAGTGGTTAAATTTGGAATGGTGTCATTTGATACAGATATTGCACCATATGTTTGGTTGATTGCACCATTTTTTAAAACTATATTATTATCTCTACTAACCTTATTTTTTTTCTTCACAGCCCGGAGACATCTTTGCTAGTGGTTAAATTTGGAATGGTGTCATTTGATACAGATATTGCACCATATGTTTGGTTGATTGCACCATATTTTCAAAACTGTATTCTTATCTCTACTAACCTTATTTCTCTTCTGAACAGCCTTGGTCTGTATTTAGTTGAGTATTTTTCTATGTAAAATTTAATTTGCAAATGATACCTGTAAGGTTTGGTTATGGTAGTTTGAGTGGGGATTGAGTAATGTAACACTATTTTAACTTATATGTAAGTGTTTTTTTATGTTAAGAGATATAACACATGATGTTGTAAGAGTAATGGCATCACCTATGTAATCTTACACATGTTTATTAATATTGAACATTTAAACAAGCTGCATTATTCTTAATCATATTCTTGTACCTAGTATGGAATGTATAGTATCATTTATCTTCTTTAATCCATGATATCTAGAGAATTATTCATGTTATGGGGTTGAGGCAATATGTAACTATAGGTAAAATCCGATGTAGATTCCAGTGGAGTACTTTTTTTTGTTATTTTGATATAATTATCTTCATTTTTCTTGAAAGGTTTTACCTGTATCTTTCACTTTTTATCTTTATTTTCTTCTTATATATATATATTATTATTATTAATTAAATATTTAGCTTTGAAATTGTGGATTTGAACCTTTGAAGAACCAGTATGAAATACCACAACAGGAAGCATGAAGAAGAGGTATTCATGAGGTATCCTAGGTGATATATTTATTAGAAGAAGAATGGAGCTTGTGTTTGTCTGGTGAGGGCTTCATATGGTCTCAAAAAGAGTCCCGGATTCTGGTATAAACATCTGTTGGATATCTTTAAAAAAATGAATTCATTTCCAATTAATGCTGAGGCCTATCTTTTTATAAAAAAGGAAAACTTGTCTTTTGTGTTTATCAATGTGGATAAGATGGCTATAGGAAGAGAAAAATAAGTTGTTGAAAATTTTAACTTGGGAATGAAGATTCAATTCTCATTGGAAGATTCAGAAAAATAAAGTGATATTGTAGGAATCAAGCTCAAATAACTCTTAAAATCAAGAACTATTACATTTTCTCAAACTGAATACATCAGGGACTACTACATAAGTACGGAACATAAGAGTGAAGACCTCTCACCACTCCTATTATTCCTCACTTGAGATTAATTCTCTCCGATTCAGCTATTAAGAGTAATTCTTTCAAATATAGAAGACATATTGTCCTTCTCAACTATATTTCAACCTGTAGTCAACCAGGTATAGCCTTTTCCACATCAGAGTTGGCAAAATTTTCAGAAAATCCATTGATTGATCATGTTGCAGAATTCAAGAAGGTAAAAAGGAGAGAAATCTAGTACTTGGGGGAAGAAGAAGGTTGTTAAGTCTTGAAGGATTCTCATAATATTATTGGGGAAGAAAACTTTATGGGAAGTCTTTTTCCAGACAGGGAATTCTGTTGTTAGGACTCATTATTTGAAAATAAAAAAGAAACTCATGGTAGCTCTTGCAACAAATGAAGAAGAAATTAAGGCCATATATTAGTTTTCTCAAGAATCTTTATTAATTAAGTAATTATCAGCTTATTTGAAATTGAAATCAAGAGTTCAAATCCAGTGTTATAATCCAGTGGAAATAGAGTTTTGTTTAAGCCCCCTTTATCACCACTGTACTAAAAAGATCAAAATAAAAGCTAACTGGATTTGAAATACTCTTCTGGAAGAAGGAGTTAATTGTGACTTCATTACTATAAAAGATATATAGGCTGACATATTTACCAAAAGTTTAGCTCAAGTCAAAATTCAAGGATTTTTCCAAGTCATCAATTTAGTTCCACATTAAAGCATGAAGGAATGTAAAAAATATCTATATATATAAAGGGCTAATCCTTGCATAAGCTAAAGGAATTACTCAATTTAATAATACTACCATCAAAAATAGTCAACAAATTATTTTCAAGGTGATAAAAATACCTTTGGCAATACATAGCTAAAACTCAGAACTTAGAAGGTTTTATTTCCAAACAAGGATTCATTCTTAAATATTTACCTGCATTATTATCAGTTGGTTTTAATAAGAGTAAAATCAAAGAAATATCATTTTTACTATAAATAGTGTTAGAAAGAAAGTGACATGAAATACTGATTTCATGATCTGAATTTGAATAATAATTTACTAGGTAGATAGCTTTATAGCTAAGATAAAGCTTTTTAATATATTCTCCAGTCAATTAAGTACTTAAAAAGGAGAAGCTATTCGTGGATTCATTCCTTCTCATCCATAATCTATATTATTTCATTATATTTATTCTTTAATTTTATTTCTATCTCCCTGACTAATTTGCCCCATTGTTTAAGGCATTCCTTCTTTTGTTTTCTTTTATACTTCTCATAATATTAATGATAGTCACTCTATTGCTAACCAGAACCTTCATATAATAAAGGTATTGGAAGCTTTCAAGTCTCAACCCATTATATTATATTATCAACAGCAGAAATTGTAGGTTTTTTGATAATAAAGTTTAGAAGTATGAGCTAATAGCTTATTTCTATAGTTTTTGATCCATTTCAGTCCAATTTCAGATATTTATATAGCTTTAAGACTTTTATTCTCTATAGCTGTAATCTTACATGTGTCTTCTTCCCTTTTAGAATCACAACATTTTAAGATTAAATGGACTATGTCTATCTCATTTTGTTGGTGCTTTTTTCTAATATTGTCATAATTTTCCTGTTTCTATTTGTTAGATCATTTCATATTCACTTTTTTGTATCTGTTTTTCATGTCAAATCAACTTTTAATTTTTTTAATTTTGAAAGTTTTTGGCTCATTTCATATTCAAAAAAATTCAATAATTTTATTCAACTGGAATTAAATTCCTATATTTATTCAATATGGTTAATGTATTAAATTTTTATCAATCAAATTGAATCACAGACTTTTTCTCAAGAGATATCCTTTTATCCCAAAGTTATTTTCTATTTTTCAATTAATTAGAACCGAAAATAAGTTTCTTTAATTTATATTCAAAGTAAAATGGATTTCAAAACTAAAATTTCAGTTTAACTTTAAGGTTTGTCTATGAAAGTCTTGATAATAGTAGCAAATATCAAGAGTACTATGACTTTAATCAGTAGAAAATAGAATTTAACAGTGTATTATAGCCAAAAATCAAAAAAATAATCAAAAATAATTATTAAAAAAAGAATAATCACTTATTATTAAAAATTTAACAATGAAAATGTTTCAATAATTACACTAAATTTCTTTTACCTATGATTATTATAGTTACTGATAGTTATAATAAGAAGAAATATAAAAACTCTTAGTGGGAAGATTATACATGGAGAATAATAATACTTAACCAAATATGAATAATAAGAGTATTATTTATAAAAGGAATTGTCACACACACTGTGAAGAGATAATTCCATAAAGAAATTATGCATAAATTAACTAATACTATATAAATGAAGATATAGAAATTCAAAGAAAACTTAATTATAATATACATTCAAGACAATAACTCAAGAAAAAAGTTCTAGTATCAAATAATTTCTATAAGTTAAAAAATAACCAAAAATCAAAATTTTAAAGCAACAAAACATTTTTTCCATGATAAAAGAATAGCTAAGAGGTTCTAGAGGAAATTTGTCTATTTAAAAGATATTTTAAGATAACAATTTTATATGATAAAATCAATAATTGGTCATTACAACAATATAACCTGAAATCTGTAATTTCACTTCTTTATTTAAAGTTGATAACAAGTAAAATAACTCAATAATTCATTTAATAATAGAAGATATTTTATGTAATAATGTATTACCTGTTTTAAAATTTCTGATTGAATGATAATTTATTTAAAAAAACAGTGATATAAAGGCTTCTTTTATGCCTTCAGAGAAGCTCTAATGAAAAATAATAGATTTAGATGGTGTTCTCATATAAAAACTGAAAAGCCATATATAAAAATGAGGTTCTTAGCTTAAGTCATTTCAATTTAAAGTTACCAGTGTTATTCTTAACTACAAGTAGCTTTAATCCTCATTCAAGTTTATTACATGTGAGTTTTAATATGAAATTGATTTCTTTATATTAAAGTTCAACCCATGAACAACTTAAAAATAAATTCTCCAAAAAACATCTTTTAATTAATTTTTGAAGGAATCTTAATTTTCTTTTAGAACAATTAAAAGGGGTATTTTCAAGGCTAAATACCAAATGATATTACTGATAAAATATTCTTAAAATTCTATTTATACACCAATAGGATGAAATTGTGAGTGGTGCCAAAAATGAAAGTAAATCAATTAAGAATTTGGTTTTTTATGAATTTTTGAATTTATGCCTTTTTTCCATGTAAAAATAGAAATATACACTAAAACTTAAATTTTTATAAGTTTTTGATTCTCTTTCCTATAACTTTAAGCTTATTTAAAATTAATTATTCTTTTAAAGTTATTAAAAACTTTATTAGAAGTCTGCATATGGAAATTTACCTTTTGCATCTTGTAATTCCTGTCTAAAAGGGGGATAAGCCAATTCAACTTTTTGTATTCAATTAAAGTTTGAATAAGGTTGAGAATTCTTCAATACTAGAGGAAAACCTTATTTGAGCTCTTTCAGATTTCAAAAGCTGGGTACCCTGGCCCCTTTTGCCCTTTTTGTGTGGATTTTTTTAGAGCCATTCAATGCCTTTCAACCATATTAGATTGAGATCATGCAAGATTTACAGCCTGTATGGAAAATCCTTACCCAATTCAGGAAATATACACAACACCTCAATTTTAAGTAACTGTTTTTAAGCTTACATAAACCTTATTAAGCTTTAAATTTAGGCTTAAATTTAACAATTCAAAAATTTTAGTAAATATGTTTAAATTAAGCAATTGTACTGTGGAATTATGAAATCTTCCAACAACACAAAAAAAAACCATTTTTGGCTAGAACACCCCATGGTTCTACCCTAGGTTATTTTTGGTTCTGAATCCCAAAATGACATAATACTTACAGCTTTGTTCATCAAAAATGAATTTATGCTTATTTTTTGTTATATTTTTTTTTAAATTAAATTGACCAGTCAGCTTATGACTAAATCAAATTTATAAAATTTTATTTGTGGCCTTATGGGTATGTCATACATACCCCACAGGCTCACATTACCTACCTCCAAAAAAGATTGTAATATAATTTTTCATTGAATAGTAAGCCCCAATTGAATTAGTGGGATATAATACACTGTCCAACCTCTCTACTGAAATGTTTCAGGTATTTGAAGCACACAGTTTAGATTTTTGTTGAGGAATTGGTCTTCTCTCATTTCTGAATATTCTGAGAAAATTTGTAAAATAAGGTATTTCATTTTCCAAAAGACACTCATCTTCATGTTGTAGGTTTCTGTACCTAACAAAGTATTCTTTTTCATCTCCTTCAAGACTTTCAGTAACTTTTTCTCTTCAACTTGATCAAGTAGTTGTACTTCCAAGAGTGTTTTATTCCTAAATGAAAATAATTCTTCATCAATTGAAGTATAATGCTATACTAGACTAACAGGGAATGCTCAATGTTTATTTTCCAATTCTCCTGTTAGTTCCCCTTTTACTGCATATGTCCCATGAAGGGATCTAATAATAAATGGTCCTTAAAACGAAAATTTCAATTTATTTGAAACTTCAATATTATTAAAGCTCAAGGTTTAAGCTAATACTAACTCCTATTATTTGAATTTTGGGGTGTCCTAACTTCTGTCTCATTGCTGCTTAGCATATCCAAAAGCATCAGTCATGCTTTGGTGTGAATTATTCCTCACTTTATCAAGCACTAATTCAAAGTTTGTTACAGCTTGCTGAATATTTACTAAGTCTTTCTTTAAGGTATCAATTGTAAGTTTGGGGTTCCATTTTTTTCTAACATTGCAGGAGCCTTTCCTGTTCAAGCATGGATGGAAGTCTTGTAGGCTAATTTAAATTCTGGTATAAGTGTACATCAATCATGGGTATGGCCATCATAATCCTTGAGCTCTAGTGCATAAGGACAGAATCTTCTGATAATTTTTTCAAGGGTCTGAATCATTGTTTTATCCAATCCTTCAGTTGATGGATGATAAGGTATCAAAAATGATAGATTACTTCACAAAAGCTGATTTAAATTTGCCAATAAGGATGAAGTGAATTTTGGTTCTCTATCACTCCTGATATTTTTTAATATACCAGAAAGAGATATAACTATATTCCAACTTATTAGAGCTTCATCCATGGAAGTGTCATATTTATGGAATGGTAAAAATATTGGATATTTCCTGTACCTGTCTGAAATAACAAGACATTCCATGTGATATTTCTCATCACCAGATGGTAAGCCAGTTACACAATACTTATGAGCCACTTCCCATGGGGTACTAGCCTCTTGGACATGAATAATCAAAAAATTCTTATACTAGCAGCTTTATTGACCTTTTGACACTGGTGACAAACTTGACAGTACTCAATGACGTCTTTCCTCCAAGATGTCTGCTGTAAAGTTTGTCTATTAGACTCTTGATAATAGTAACAAATATCAAAAGTACTATGACTTTCCTCAATAGAAAATATAATATAATTGAATATTATATCCACAACTTAATATAATTATTGAAAATAATTATGTAAAAAATAATTTAATAATAAAAAAATCTCAATAACTATAATAAGAGATAATTATTCTATTATTATCATAGTAACTGACCGTTATGATGATAAAAAATATATAATCTGTTAATGAGACAGTTATATGTGGCAAATAATAATATTTAACCACTTATAGATAATATGAATATTATTGATAAAATCAATATCACAAACACTGTTCAGAAACAAATCTTATAGAGAAACTTTTTATAAAAAACTATTACTAGATAAAAAAGATATAGAATTTAGAGGAAAACTTACTTATAATATTTATTTAAAACAATAAGTCAAACAATAACAGTTATAGTATTAAATAATGTTTATAAGTTGAAAACACAACAAAAATCAATATTTTCAAGGAATAAAAAAACGTTTTTGTGATAAAAAATATTTAAGACTTCTTAGAGGAATTTGTGGATTTCAAAAGATAGTTAAGACAATAATTCTATAAGATAAAATGTATTATTGGTGACTACAACAATATAATCTGAGTTCTATGTGTAAGGTGTGGATATGAAACTTTGATTAAAAATCAAATACTTTTCCTGTCCTCAAAATTTGTATAAGGTAAAAATTAATTAAAAATATTAAGAAATATTATTTTTGAGAGAAAACACGTCAATTTTATTGTTTATAACTTTAATAGTATAAAACAATAATATTATAAAGATTTATTGTTTTACCAACAATAAAAATTTATCCAAAAATACTCTACAAGAGATATTTAAGGCTAAAAAAGAAATTTCTTCAAGCGCAATTTCAATTGGAATTAATTGAGAAAAGAACTGCAAGAAATTAATTGAAGAGCAAAGTCTTCAAAAAGAAGATCAAAGATGAAACACGCCCAAAAGTGACCAGAGTGAATTTGGAAACAAAGTGACAAAGTTTATAGTGATGAAAGATGCTTTAATTCACTTTTGGGGTGGTTCAGGGGTAAAAATGACTATAAGAGTTACAAACAATGATTATAATGATTTTTTCACATGTTTAAGAGGTTTAAAATTATTTAAGAAAGGTGGTTGGAATCTTTTATTGATTGGTTTAACAGTGTTTAAATTAATTATAAAGGGAAAAGATTTTAACATGAAGAGAAAAGTGGGGCAAAGATGACATTCTTTCATAGCCATCAATTTTCTTACTCCAAAGTGAAGTTTACTCTTTTCAGTCGTGAAAAACCATCTGAAAACAGAAAAGCCAATTATGGCATCATTGAACCCTGGTTTAGACCAAACAGGGCTGGTTTAAGCCATTTTTACCCATTTTAGACCCTTAAATCAGCCATTACTATAGCAATACCTGGTCTAGAGCCTTCAAAACACGTCAGAATGTGTGTAAGAGACGTAGAAACCAGTTAAAACTGTTTTTACTATGATTGCTTTATCTTAAGGGTAGTTTTACCCTCTTGGCAACAGCTAAAACTACCCCAGTTGGTATCAAAACCTCATCATCAATTGAGTCCACAGACCCTGTAACTCAATTACAGGCCAAAAGTGATGAACTTTTGTGTGAATTTTGACACCACACGCCTGTAAGCAAGGATTTTGGGGGTCTAGCTCCCCCTTAGAGCTGGAGTTCCTTTTCCCCCCCAAATTTAATCTTTCCAATCTATTTTTGCTTTAATTCCTCATCATGTATTATACTTATAATTTACATATGTAATTCAATTTAGTTGTACAGTCCAATTCAGTAATAATTGATACCTCATATGTAAATCAAAGTTCACTTATGTAATACACGCGCACATTTTGACATTTCAATTGAAAATACTTTAATTCCTCATAACTTCTAAAATATACACAACACCTCAATTTTAACACAATTTTTGGTGATTAACACTACATGTGATGTGAATTAAATTAAAGTTTTGAGGATTTTCAATTTTCATACAGAAAATACTAAAAACTTAATTTAAGCTTATTTAGAGTTGAGTTACAAAATATTTACTCAGAGGTGACCCCACCTGTTTTTTTATGAGGAATCCAATGGTGAAAAATTTTTATATGTTTATTTATTGGATAAAAAGTTATGATAATTTTTATTTATTTTTTTACGATTTTGTTAAAAATTTATTTTTACTTCATTTTTTCAAGTATAAATGTAATTTTACAATTTCAAAGTTTAATGTAATTTTATTTTTAAATTGTAATTAAATTTTTTTAATTGTGAATATAATTTTATATTTGTATTTCAATTTTTACTTGAATAATATAAATAAATTTATTTTATTTATATTTATATGTTAATTTTGTATTTGTGGTCTTTTGGATATATGAAATTACGTCTAAGGCTCACATTCCCTCCCCCTAAAAACGAATATTACTTTGTAATATTGGTATTTCTAGTGTGTCTGAATCTCCAGAGGAGTTTGGTAGCTTCTGGTATATGTTTTTCTTCTAACCATTCATCTTCACAAGTTGGGTCACTGTACCTAACAAGGTATTCCCTCACTTTCTTGGTTCTTAATTCTCTTTGTACCAGATGTCTCAATAGGAGGCATAATTTGGGGAACTTTATTCCTCAAGGGAAATTTTTCAGCATCACTAGATTTATATGGTTTTACCAAGCTCACTGGAAATGTAGGATGCTTATTACTAAGTTCTTCAGATAATTCTACTTCAACAGCATTTTCTCCATGGAGGGATTTAATAACAAAAGGTCCTGCAAAGGAGTCTTTGAGCTTCTTACATCCTTTGATGTTATTGAAGTTGGTGGTGGATACTAGTACTAAATTGCCTACCTTCAAATCTGGAGTGGTATGAGATTTGTCCCATTTATCTTTAGCATATGCAAATGAGTCTTCCATGCATTTTACTGAATGCTTTCTGGCTCTGTCTAGAATTCCTTTGAAGCTGGCAGCTGTAGGATGTATCTCAACCAAATCTTTCCTTAATGAATCTTGGGGTAATTTGGGATTCCATCCTTTTTCCAAAATAGCAGGAGTCTCATTGGTATTGGCATGAATAGAGGTTTTGTATGCCAGTTACAGTGCAGGTAGAAGAGTACACCAATCATGGGTGAAACCATCACTATCTTTAAAGTCAAGGCCATATGCACAGAATCTTCTTACCATGTCCTCTAAGGTTTGGATCATCCTTTTATCCAGGCCATCAGTTTGTGGGTGGTAGGCTGTAGAGAAAGACAGTTTAGTGCCAAATAATTGGTGAAGATTTGTCCATAGTGCTTAAGTGAATTTGGGATCCCTATCACTAATGATATTTGTAAATATCCCAGCCCATGACACTACTCTATTCCATTTCAGAAGAGCTGTATCCATGGCTGTATCATCCTTGTGACATGGTAGAAAGATTGGAGTTTTACTGAATCTATCCACAATTACTAGGCAAGCATTATAGCTTCTGTCACCTCCTGGTGGTAGCCCAGTTACCTAATCCATATGGACAATTTCCCAAGGTCTGCTTGGTTCTTGGATTTTTATCATATTTCCAAGTATCTTGCCAGTGGATTTAGTTGCCTTTTGGCATCTGTAACAGGTCTTGCAATACTCTGCAACATCTTTCTGCCACATTGGCCACCATATGCAGGTCTCTACTTTCTCTCTTGTTCTGTCTTCAGACAGATGTCCTGAAAAGGGGCTATCTTTGCATTCTTTTAGTACAAGATTGATTAATGACCTGTCTACAACTGTCATGACACATGTGTGCTTGGTCCTGTGGTAAATTATACCATCCAGTAGGTGAAATCTTCCCTCATCATAAGATTTTTTCCATACTTCATCCAAGGCATGTATCAGAGAGTTGTCTTTACAGTCTTTGTTAATTAATTAGCATAATATGCTACAATTCTTATGTTGAGTGTAACTACTTCTGACTTCTTCAAAGAAGGTAGTGTTCAAGTCTGTAACACTTATTCCTTCTATTAAGATTTGTGGTGAAGCTTCTTCTGGCACATAGGCAGGATTATCAATATTATTTGGTAATGGCCATCTGCTTAGTCCATCTGCATTTTTATGAATATTTCCATCCTTATGACCAATAGTCATATTGCCTCTGTATTTCTGTATGGCTATTTACCATCTGAGCATATGAATGTTGGGTGACTTCATGTTTAAAAGTGATTTGACAGCTGTACAGTCTTTTATCACCTCAAAAACACATCCCTCCAAGAAGTAGTTTAACTTTTCCAAGGCCCAGACAAGGCATAGACATTCCATTTGACTTGCTCCATATCTGGCTTCAGTTGGTTTGATTTGCCTGGATAAGAAACATATGTGTCCTTCTATAGGCTTATCATTTATGATCTGAACTTGGTGAGGTGCAGCACCCAGCCCATCCCCTGATGCATCAATATACAATTTGAAAGGCAGTTTAAAGTCTGGCATCAGTAAGAGTGGAGCAGTGGTCAAGGCTTCTCTTAGAGACTCAAAAGCTTTGACTCTGCCAACAGTAATTCCAAATACTGTGTCTTTGTCACACAATTTATAAAGTGGTCTTGCTATGGATGCAAAATCTTTAATTTGTTGCCTGTAATATCCTGAAAAACCTAAGAATGACTGAATTTCCTTTTTGTTCTGAGGCATGGGTTTTAGCAATACTGCTGCAACTTTGTTTTTGTCAATTCCAAGGGACAAACCAGATACAACATGTCCTAGTGCTTTAAGTTCTTTAAATCCAAAATGACATTTCTTCAAAGAGAGTTTCATGTTTACTGATTGAATTTTTGTCAAAACTCTGGACAATCTGCACATGTGCTCTTCCCAATTTTTGGAACAGACAATAATTTCATCAATGTAAATGATTAGCCATCCCTCTGAGAGTTCTTCAGGGAAGATTTCATTAATCATTCTCTGGAAGTGTGAAGGTGAATTTTTGATACCAAAGGGCATCCTCAAGTATTCATACACTCCACAATGAACAAGAATTCTCAAGTATTTTCTTGCTCTTGGTGTCACCACATTTTGATGGAATCCTTTAAGGGAATCCATGGTGGTTATATACACTGCTTGAGATATTTGAGTGAGGGAAATTTGGATTTTTGGTATTGGGTATCTGTCTGAAATAGTGTAAGTGTTCAGAGCTCTAAAGTCCCCAACCATTCTAGATTTTCCATTATGCCATGCCACTATGACTGGTGTAGTTATTTCTACTTCTTCATTGTGGCCTACTTTTCTTATTACACCAAGGTCTAGAAGTTCTTTGATATGAGTTTCCAGAGCTTCTCTTGACTTGGGACTTGCTGGGTATGCAGGTCCTCTCAAGAGTGGTGGATAAGGTCTCTCAATGTTAAGAATGATATCAATTTCATGACCAATAATTGCTCCCAGAGGTTCTTTGTCTAGAGAAAATTCTCCTCTGTGGTCATACAAAAGGGAAGAAAGTTCATTTTCTTGTTTATAAGTTAGATGAAGGCTTATTTCAGCCTCATTTAACTGTTGATACTTGAATTTCTCTAACTCTAAGTGGACTGGTGATACTTTGTTTACTGCAATTTGTCTTTTAAATGGTAAAAAGGCAAATTTTTGGCACTTATTGTCTCCAATACTAAAGTATCTGTCTTTGTTGTTATGCAAATCTATCCCATACATGATTAAATAGTCATTTCCAAATATGAAATGGGTACTAGAGCAATTTTCCATAACAACAAATTCAACTGTGATTCTTAAATTCCCATTTATGTGTGGGAATATGACATTGGTCTTAAAAATTTCTAATGCTTTCATTGGATTACTTGCACTGTTGAATTTTATACCATCAATTGGTAACAATTGGTCTTCAAAGTTTGGTACACAAGTCTTAAGAAAAGATTTTCCAACACAAGAGCAGAAGGCTCCTGGGTCAAGCAAAAGTTTGGTGGGCTTGTTGTCAATCACCACTTCTGTTATAAAGGAGTTACCAGCTGTATAACCTTTCCCTCTGTTTGGGTTTGTTTTCATAAGTTGTGCATCTTGGACTTTTGATAAATCAAGTTGACCATTGCTCAATTGTGGCAAGTGGGAATAAGATTCCATGATGTCAAAAGTGGCATTGATATTTTCTATATCTTTTAAAGATTCAGAAAATATTGATGACTTATCATCTTATTTGTCTTCAATTATGTCATCTTTTTCAACATCAGGTTCCTTTTCAATATCAATTTCATTGATTTTCCCCTTCTTTGGACATGAATTGGCTAAATGGGTGGTGCTTTGACAAATATGGCACTTTCTGACTGTATCTGCAGATTTATACTTAATATTATTAGAATTTTCTTTGGGGTTTTTGTCCACAGAATCTTTCCAAGGTGTATTAAACCTTGTTTTGAGATTCACCCTACTAGAACCAATTTTGGTTCTGGTGGTTACTTCTTCTAATATATTGATAATTACTTCTGCTGAAGATTGTTCAGTAGTCCAGATTTTGATAGCATGCTCTAAGTCACCTCCACATTGTCTCAGAATTTTTCTGTGCATCATAAATTCTGACATGTCTGGATATAATGCTGTTAATCTGTCTTTTTGTTGGCAAAACCATGGTAAAGCTTTGTCTTTATCAGCATTAAATTTGGCAGATTCAAAGGCTGTTTCAACTTTAAACCTCAAAGCATCATTTGCCCATTTATTAATGATTTGGGTTTTTCACCAAGTCCAACTCTGGTGTCCATGTGCTTGTCTTATTTTGATGTACCATCTGTGAGCTGATTTGGTAAACAAGGTGTTAAATCTGGCTGTTACCAATCTGTATGGTAATTCAAAATCCTCTTTGATCATGTCAATACCTCTAATGAATTCCATATGGTCATACTCTCCTTCACCACTGAAGTGAGGCCATTCTTTAAGTTTTGGAACTTCTTTCAAGAGTGCTTGGCCCATTTATGGTTCCAAGTTATGAAAAGAAGTAGAAAATTCATCTTTTAACTGTGAATTTTCAATATCCAGTACTTGTGGATTAGGAATTCTTGCTCCCTCATTTTGGTTCAGAGGTGTAGACATTCTTGGCAAGGTGTTTAGCAGTTGTTCAATATCATTCATTTTACTGTTGTTACACCTTTGTGAATTTCTTAATTCATGTTGTAAGCTTTGTATATGGTCTATGACATTCTTTTTATGATCATCCTCTTTTTATGTAAGCTCATTCCATAATTCTGTTTGTTGAGTATTATTAGATATAACTTCATTTAACTTTATTGTTAATTTTGATAATTCCTCTCTTGAGGTATCAAAATGCTTTTTCAAGGCAGCTGTATTTGTCTTTACCCTTGCAAATGATTTTGAAATATGATCAAAAGCTTTTTTATTATCTTCTTTGATAGTGGTTATGGCTTGTTTTATTATTGTTTCAACTATGTCATCAATATTGAATTTAGAATATTTGTCTGTTAATTCTTTAATAATGGCAGATTGTTCATTTATCTTAATGGCAAAAGAATTATCATTATTGGAAGTTTTTATTGTTCTTAAAACTCTTTCAAAGCATTTAAGTGTATCATTTATTTGACTCAGACTCAAGTTATATGTTTTAAAATTGTCACAAATTTATGTATTTTTATCAGAAAGATGACTTTTTACATCAGAAATAGCTTTATACAACTCTGTAATACAATCAAAAGTGTCAGAAATCATTTTTGATATTTTAATCTGGCTTCCTCCTTCTTTTGTAATTCCATCATGGTTCTGGCCATCTAAAATACATTTTCCATGGAATCCTGTTGAATCTTTGGGATTCTGTAGCCCTGGCTGTAAGGCTTTGGGATTGGTGCCTTCCCTTTTCCCTTGTTTGGAGTTTGTGGCTGCTTTTTCACGTTTAAATTGCTGCGGCTGGCCACTGGGGCTGTTTTTGGCACTTTTTTGGGTGGTGGAGGGTTGTTTTTCCTCCATTCCAGTGTCAACAGCATCATGTTTTTCTTCTCCATCAATGGATGCCATCCATTGAGCAATTTGAAAGTATTGAGATGGCCCAGGAATTTTCTCACAGTAAGGTAAGAATTCATGCAATTCTTCCACAGGTCTGCAAGGATTTGGTACTCCTTGAACTGAAGTGCATTGTTGTATGCACTGTGGCTGGCTTTGTATATCTCCACTGAGGCTTGCTGTGGCGGTGTCAGCTCTTTTTGAAGGTAAAATGGTATTATCAGCTTCAGAATGACCCATTTTAGTTATTTGGAAGTCATCAACTGACCCTTTTCCTTCTGTACCTGATTGGCCTCTGCCATAATCACGTCTATTACCTTTGTGGGAGCTGCTTGAGGGGTTGTAGCTGGCTCCTGACCTGTTTGAAGGCATAATTATGGTTAAAAAGGCTTAAAATAGTAATTTTACGTCAAAAAACTTACTATTGGCCAAATCTTTGGCTTTCTGAAGAGTATTACTTATTTCCAAGTTGACTAAGTAAGAAGAAATTGGTTCTGGTTGAATATTCTGAGTCACAATAATAATACTATTATGATCAGAATTAACAGTACTGGCAGGAATAATGCTAGTTACTGTTGAGGCTGTTTCAATGTTTTCTTGTCTTACCACGTTGTCAGACACTAAAATTAATGAAAAAACCAATTAATTAAGTAAAAAAAGGATTATTTCAAAAAAAGAAATAAAAATATAAGCCTCACATATAATATGAAAAAAAAATATTTTTATGGATTTTTTGAATTAAAAGTCTTTTTTTATGTGTTTTTCAAATTTTTCAATATAAGAAAAAGGTTTAAAAAGAGTAAAACAAATGTTTCACAGGTAAAATATCACGGCTGGGCCCCCAAATATAAGGGGTGGATATGAAACTTTAATTAAAAATCAAGTACTTTTCCTGTCCTCAAAGTATGTATAAGGTAAAAATTAATTAAAAATAGTAAGAAATATTATTTTTAAGAGAAAACACGCCAATTTTATTGTTTATAGCTTTTTTAGTATAAAACAATAATATTATAAATATTTATTGTTTTGCCAACAATAAACATTTATCCAAAAATACTCTACAAGAGATATTTAAGGCTACAAAAGAAATTTCTTCAAGAGCAATTTCAATTGGAATTAATTGAGCAAAGAGATGCAAGCAATCAATTGGAGAACGAAGTCTTTAAAAAGAATATTAAAGAGAAAACACGCCCAAAAGTGACCAGAGTGAATTTGGAAACAAAGTGACAAAGTTTACAGTAATGAAAGATGCTTGAATTCACTTTTGGGGTGGTTCAGGGGTAAAAATGATTATAAGAGTTACAAAAAATGATTATAATGATTTTTTCACATGGTTAAAAGGTTTAAAGTGATTTAAGAAAGGTGGTTCAAATCCTCTATTGGTTGGTTTAAAAGTGTTTAAACTAATGATAAAGGGAAAAGATTCTAACATGAAGAGAAAAGTGGGGCAAAGAAGACATTCTTTTATAGCCATCAATTTTCTTACTCCAAAAGTAAAATTTACTCTTGTCAGTCATGAAAAACAGTCTGACAACAGAAAAGCCAATTATGGCATCATTAAACCCTGGTTTAGACCAAAAAGGGCTGGTTTAAGCCATTTTTAGCCATTTTAGACCCTTAAATCAGCCATTACTATAGCAATACCTGGTCTAGAGCCTTCAAAACACGTCAGAATGTGTGTAAGAGATGTAGAAACCAGTTAAAACTGTTTTTACTATGATTGCTTTACCTTAAGGGTAGTTTTACCCTCTTGGCAACAGCTAAAACTACCCCAGTTGGTATCAAAACCTCATCATCAATTGAGTCCACAGACTCTGTAACTCAATTGCAGGCCAAAAGTGATGAACTTTTGCATGAATCTTGACACCACACGCCTGTAAGCAAGGATTTTGGGGGTCTAGCTCTCCCTTAGAGCCGGAGTTCCTTTTCCCCCCCAAATTTAATCTTTCCAATTTATTTTTCCTTTAATTCCTCATCATGTATTATACTTATAATTTACATATGTAATTCAATTTAGTTGTACAGTTCAATTCAGTAATAATTGATACCTCATATGTAAATCAAAGTTCACTTATGTAATACACATGCACAATTTGACATTTCAATTGAATTCAATTGAAAATACTTTAATTCCTCATAAGTTCCAAAATATACACAACACCTCAATTGTAACACAATTTTTGGTGATTAACACTACATGTGATGTGAATTAAATTAAAGTTTTGAGGATTTTCAATTTTCATACAGAAAATACTAAAAACTTAATTTAAGCTTATTTAGAGTTGAGTTACAAAATTTTCACTCAGAGGTGACCCCACCTGACTTTTTATGAGGAATCCAATGGTGAAATAATTTTTATATGTTTATTGATTGGATAAAAAGTTAAAATAATTTTTATTTAACTTTTCCAAATTTATTCATTTTTTTACAATTTTGTTAAAAATTTATTTTTACTTAATTTTTTCAAGTATAAATGTAATTTTACAATTTCAAAATTTAATGTAATTTTATTTTTAAATTGTAATTAAATTTTTTTAATTGTGAATATAATTTTATATTTATATTTTGATTTTTATTTGAATAATATAAATAAATTTATTTTATTTATATTTATATGTTAATTTTGTATTTGTGGTCTTTTGGGTATATGAAATTACCACTAAGGCTCACACTATGACTTCAATTCTTTCATTTAGAATTTCTAAAGAATAAAATACTTCTGTACTAATTTCAATAATAATATTTCATATTTAATAAGATTTTACCTGTTTAAATGTCTAATACAATTTACTGAATGATGATATTGGACAAAAACAGTGAGGTAAAGGCTCTTTTTATTCCTTCAGAGCAGCTCTCATGATTCATGATGGTATAGAGGGAGTTCTTGGATACGAACAGAAAACCCATGCTTGAAAATAAAGCCCTTAGCTTACCATAACTTATTTTTCATTTTCATTTGAAGCTACCAGTGTTATTCTTAATTCCAAGTAGCTTTTTCTGTTTATGGTTAATTATCTTATGTTAAAATATAAAATAATTTTATTTATGTTAAGGTTTATCACATTCACAGCTTAAAGCTAAATTTTCAAGTGGAAATCTGTTAAACTGGATTTTTAATTATTATTAAAAGGAAGATACTTGAAATTTAATGTATACACAGATAGCATTGCATTGTAAGCTGTGTGAGCTTTTAAAAAAATAAATGAAGAATTGTATTATTAATGAATTTCTGAATTCATTTCTATTTTTGCACATAAAATAGCAATACACACCAAACCTTAACTTTTGATAAGGTTTTAAAACTTATAACTTCAAATTATAAGCTTATTTAAGCTTTTAAAGATCTTAAAACCTTGATTACAAGTATACATATGGGGATTTACCCTGTTGCAGCTTTTAATTCCTGTTTAAAGTGGGGATGATACAGTTTAAGCTTTAACATTCAATTAATGTCCAATCCTAAAGTTAAAATAATGTTGAAAATAATGCAATACAGGTGGAAAAATTTAATTTGGTCCTTTCTGATACCAAAGGGTGGGTGCCCTGTCTCTATTTGGATTTTTCCCTTTGGCCCACCTTATTGCATAAATTTTTCCCTTTTATTTATTTAAGCTGTACAATGGCTTTATACCAATTTAAATTGTGCTCATGCAGGATTTACATCCTGTATTGAAATCATATAGCCAATTGAGTAAAGATACACCACACCTTAATTTTAACTCAATTTTTGCAAGTTTGCATAAACTTTATGCAACTTTAAGTTTAATTTTAAAATTACCAATGTGAAAATTTAAATGAAAATTATAAAATTTCGTATTGGTAGTGTGAGATTCTGAAACCTTCCAATAAAATAATAAATAACCATTTTTGGGTATACCATCCTATGGGTCTACCCTAGATTATTTTTGGCATAGAATCCAAGAATGAAATAATAACTAAGAGTTTGTTGATAAAAAATAAATTTATACTTATTTTTTGTTATGTTTTGTTTTAAATTCAACTTATAAGTCTTTTTTAGACTAAATCAACTGTATAAAACACTCTTTTTAGCTTTATGGGTATGTCATACATACCTCACAGGCTCACAGCCACCAAGAACACGTTTTAATTCTTTCCATTTCTCTGTATCCAGACATATTTACATAATAAATGGTGTCATAGAAATTTAGTAATATTGTGTTAATGTAAACTCTACATTATAAAACCATTGCACCTGTGTGTTTAGACCTGTGATATAAGATACCATCAAATAAATAAAATATTCTGTTATCATAGGATGATTTCCATATAGCAGCCAAAGAGTTAGCTAAAGCTGTATCTTTTTAATCTTTTTCAAGTATATAATTAAGAACATAACAATTCATATCTTGTTTGGAGCTTGATCTAACTTCCTCAAATAATTCTGTTACCACATCTGTGATGTTAAGTCCTTCAATAAGAATTTTAGGTTCTGCAGTTGCAGGAACATAGCCAGGATTGTCAGGTGTATTGGGTAATTCCCACCTACTCAAGCCATCAGCAGTATTATTAATATTTACAGATTTATGTTCTAGGGTCACAATGCCCCTATCCTCCTGTATGGCAATCTGTCATCTTAACATGTATCTGTTTTGAGTTCTCATTTTAGGAAGTGAATTCATGGCATTACAGTAAGTAATTACCTCAAACACACTACTATCAAGATGATAATTACGCTTATCTAAAACCCATATGTGGCAAATGCACTCCATTTGGCTTGCTTCTTGTCCAGAATCAGTAGTTTTTATCTGTGTTGATATAAAACAAAATGGACATTCATAAGTTTTGTCATTGAAAATTTGAACTTGATGAAGAGCTGCACCTAAGACTTCACTACATTCAGCAACATATAAGCTGAAAGGAATCTTTCAGTCTGGGATCAATAATAATGGTGCATTATTAAAGGTAGTCTTGATCTTCTCATATGCCTGAATCCTTTCTTGTGTCATTCTAAAGACAGTTTTCTAATCAAAGTTTTTGTACAACTATATGGAATGAATTGCAAAATCTTTAAGGTGTTTCCTGTAATAACTAGAAAACCCTAAGAAAGACATCATTTCTTTTTTGTTCTGTGGTATTTGTTTCTGTAATAGTCTAGCTACCTTTTTTCATCAACAACAATGCTTCCCCTGAGATTATATGTCCTGCAGCTTTAAGAACATGAAAACCAAAATTACAATTCTTAAGAGATATTTTCATATTGACTTGAAGAATTTTCTTAAGTATTAATCAAAGTCTCTCTAAAAGAAATTGCCAGGATTCTTAACAAAGGATAATTTTAAATATATATATGCTTGGCAATCCCTCTGATAATTCATGTGGTAAAATGGTATTCATCATTGTTTGATAATGAGAGGATGCATTTCAAATTCCAAAATAAATCCTCAAATATTCAAAAATACTACAATGAGGAATTATTCTAAATAATTTCCTATAATGAGATGTCAAAAGATTTTGAGGAAACACTTTCTGTACATCCATGGAAGTAATGAATTTTTATTTGGATTATTGAGTTCAAGTATCAGGGATTCTAGAGATTGGATTCCTTTCTGGAATGGCATTACTATTTAATTCTCAAAAAGAAGCAACCAACCTTCATTTATAATTATGCCAAGTGATGATTAAAGGGGTTTTTCCTTCCACTTTCTCACAATTTCCAACTTTTTTTAGAACTCCTAGTGTCATTAGTCTTCTTATATTAGAATCCAGTTCTAGCTGGGTGTGCTGGTGATATAATAGTGGAGGATAGGGTCTTTCAAAATTCAGCATAATAGCCACTTAATGGCCTTTGATAGGCCCTAGTGGTTCATTATCAGAAGGAAAGGCTTCTATCTATTGAAGCAGAATTTCAATAAGGTATCCCTTGATTTTTGATGTCAACAAAAGACTAATTTGTGCTTCAATTAATTTATAAGTCACGAATCTCTCCTTATTAACATTTTTTACTCATGTTATAAAATCTCTTTCTTTCCTTTCCAGAGGAAAGGAAAATTTTTGTCTTTATTATTATCAATATCAATCCCATATATATTAAGATAATTGTTACCAAGTATGAAATGCTGTAAGGTACAATTTTTCATAACAACAAGTTCAGCTTTTGGTCTAATAATTCCTTTAAAATGAGGAGATATTATTGGTGATTCAAAAATTCCCAAAGGGTGCATATATTGGCTAGCACTACTGAATTTTATGCCTTTAATTGGCTTAAATTTTTCTTTCAAATTGGTATAAGCTGCATCAAGATGAATTTTACCAACAAACATGGAGAAAGGGCCTGACTCAAGATGCATCTTGGACTCTTTGTTGTTTATTAAAATATTAGGGATACAACAAAAATACAGCTGTATACCTTTTACCTCTGGATTGTTTGGGTTTTTGCATTGTGGAATCTTTCAAATGTATGAGATCCATACATTAATCACCATATTGTGGCAAGTGGGTATACACCTCTGTGACTTCAAAGGATAAAATTATGCTTTCTATACTAAGTTTATCTGTCATCTCTTATTATTTTAAAGGTTCATAATCAGTTTATTTTACAGTAACTTTATTGTTCTCATTGGTCTCTTGAGTGTTTCAGTTTCTATCTCATTAGTTTCTGTTTTCTTAGGAAAATTATTAGCCAAAAAAGTTGTAAATACACATTGATGACATCTCAAAGGAGTTCTGTATTGTGGTTTATTTTGTCTTTCTCTTGGAATTGGTTTCCCACTAGTATTATTGTGTCTGGGGGGGTATACAAATTTTTACCAATTTTTGTTCTGGTAGTGATGTCTTCCTTGCCATTGATATAATCTTCTGTAGAGAAAGGCTCACCAAATCTTCTTATAGCATTGTGGTATTCCACACCAAGTATACCAGTCTCAGGATCACCAATAAAACAAAAAAATGATAATAAGAAAAATTATGCAAACATATTTACATATTACCAATACAGGTTACACAGAGACATATACAATACACAGCCTCAGGATCATATCAAAACAGTACAAAATCATATAGTTTGTCCATAATAGGGAATATTTATCCCCAAAAATACCTCAAAATGCTCAAGAGCACAGTTTTATGCAGAATGCTTTCACTTTGGACAGCATATTATCACAAAACTTCTACACCTTATTGCCTCATCAATAAAAAAACTATGCAATTCAAAGGAATCAATATAAATAAAGATATAGAAAGATGGACCACAGAATCAGAGCTGTATGTTCCCCACATTGATCAAATTGAAATAAGAAATACCTCAAGGGTGTGCAGAAAATTACAATATATTTTTCTAGAACAAAGGTTTTCTTAGTAATAATAACACACATTGAAATTGATATAAATGATACAATCTCCATATGAAATGATAAAATCCTGAAATGAAACCAACAGAAAACTTCCCTCAAGACTGAATGTCAAAGTTAATATTAGTAATCAGTGATATACAGGAAAATAGAAAAACAATACTTTCCACACCTTCAAGAAAACACCACCAGCTGAATCCTCTCAAACATATAATTTAACTAGAAGAAAGATCAATTGTCAGGAGCTGTATTTTTTCCACTTTCTTGGAAAAAAATAAAATATCACCAGCCAAATTATCTCATATATATCACCTTACTTTGACAAGAAACAGCACCGCCAGCATAATTCCCTCAGAAAATATGTAAAAAAGTCACCAAAAAGAAAATTCCACCAGCTAGATCCTCTAAAATATATCATATGACTGGAAGAAAGATGAACTTTTAGGAGCTGTGTTTTCTCCCCTTTCTTTTCAAAGAATAAAATCTCACCAGCAAAATTATCTCAAAGACATCACATAACTTTGATAAGAAGAAGCACAACCAGCATATTTCCCTCAGAAAATATGTAACAAATTCACCAAAAAAATCTCACCAGCCAAATTCTCTCAAAGATATCATATGACTAGAAGAAATATCAGCTTTTGGAAGCTGAATTTTCTCCACTTTCTTGGAAAAAAATAAAATCTCACCAGCCAAATTATCTCAATTACCTCACATGATACAGATAAGAAAAAGCACCACAAGCATAATTCTCTCAGAAAACATGTTGCTACACCAAAACTACACATCTCACCAGCTAAAGCCTCTCAACTATGATTTTTCTAAGTACCCTGTTTTGAGAAGCTCTCTGGGGGCCAAAAGGTATAAATAGAGCTCTTCTCTCCCTCATTTTTCCAATAATCATGCAACAAGCTCCCACTATCCAGGATCACAGCCATCCCTGAACTAGCAGGATATCTAGAGTAGTAGGTTTTTGGTCATGAAAAGCTCAGTAGCTTGTTATTATTGAAAAATAGTAGTATAACCATAGTTAAAGCTTAGTAGTTTTTCTTAGAGGCCTGGTATTATTAAGAGAAAAGCAATAGTGATATAAAATCAGTAATGAAAATTATGAAAGAAATATCAAAAGAATCAAATCCAGTAGTTTTCTTAGTATTATTAATATTAAAGAAATCATTATAATAAGCATAAACCCATGATATATATATGCTCTTATCATTATTATTAAAATAACAGAAAACCTTAGTCTTTATTTTATCAATAATTTTAGTTTTAAATCAGGGTTTTGACTTTAGTGTTATTGATAGGTCTGATTTGAAGACTGCTGATAATTCTTCTCTATCCATTAAAACCACAAATTCTATTTTATTTTGTGACTCTCTGTAGGCTTACTATTCATTATTATTTAGAGGGGCAGCTAATAAACCTTAGCACCCATAGTTTTGGACAATTCTGAAATTTGAGACAGACTCACCAATAATTTCCTGCTCAAGGTAATGTCTTATTTTATCCCACAGAATGCTCTAGGTAACAACCAAATTGTCTTAATATCCTTTGATGTAAATATATTTCAGAAATATAAGGATGGAGGTGTCACAGGGGCTCTTGGAAGAAGAGGGCCTGGCACTCAGGAATCAAGAACTCACTTGGAGGGCTCCAAAGATAAAAGAATAATAAGAATGAATTTCTTTAAGAAAGAATAAAGGGGAAAACAAGTATGCCAAAAGATGAGATAAGAAAAGATGAAGCCAATGACCAAGGATAATAAAGAAGCCAAAAGCCAAGAAGCCAACCAAGTGAATCCTTAATTCACTGTTTCAACCTGCCAGAAAAGGAAATGGAATTAGTATAAGGATATGACCACCAATATCCACTGGACAGGCGAGGAAATAAAAGAAAAGGGTGCTGAATGACTGACTTAAGATTATCAGTATTAACTTTAATAATGTAAAAGAAAATAAGGAGAAAAATAAATCCACTATATTAATTAACTGGGGAAAAAGTCCCCAGGTGCTGAAAGGTGGCCAGTATATGTGAAAAGCTGGAAGGTTGATCCTGGAAGGTGGATCAATGACTGTATTGTCCGAATCGGGAAATACAGTTCTGGCCATCTTGAAATTTGAACTGTGTGATGGAATTCACACAGTGGAATAAGAAATGGCCCAATTGGGCCAAGGCCATACAGGTTGATTGAATAAGGCCTGTACGGATGAATTGGGTTGTCCAAGGAGTATTGAATACTTGATGTCTGGACAACTGATTGAATTATGTAATACCTCTTGCGAATTGACCTTAGAATAATCCTGAATGAATTGTACCAACCCAACTCCTGCAGATACAGGTGGTTGGGATCCTTGAATGATCTTCTGAATTACCGCCATGGATTGCCAGACTGATAAGCTGGAAAGTCCTCCTTCGAAAATGGGCGTTGGAATTATGGACCTTGAAATGGAAAGGTGGAATTGGGTCCTGAAAATGTCACCATTGGATTGCTGAGTAAAAATGGTGCATAATGGTATATAATACCATATATGCACCACACCTGCAATCTTGAGTACGGAGTGCATGAAGGAAAGGAAAGAATTCCCCTTAAGTTGAGGGAAAAGCTTGTTGAGATGATTTGGTGGCCTCTGGTGGTTGCCAGAGGCCATGACGGTGAAGTTGGTCTATGGTGGTCCAGGGCCAAAAATGGGTCCTATGGGATTTATGGCCAAAAATGGATCCAAGGGATTGGTGGCCAAAAATGGCTCAGGTGGGCCCAATTGTGGTTTGGGACCCACCTGGCCTTGGGGGCTAGGTGGCTGCCCCCTTTGGCCTCATTGGATTAGGCCAAAAGGGGCCTAACCCGCCTACGGACCGCGGCTTACGGACCGTACGGACCGCGTATTACGGCCCGCGGACCGTAGAAGCCGTGGGGGGCCTAAATGGCCCAAAAAGGCCATTTAGGCCAAAACCCCCATAATGAAAGGGGTGGCCATGGGGCCTGGAAGCCCCTGGAAGACAAAGGGACCCCCAGGCCCAAAAACAGTGATGGAGGCCTGGGGGTTGGTGAGGTGGAAATTGGCCAAGAGGGCCAATGACGCAGGATATGGCCTGAGGCCATAAAGGATGATGGAGGCCATAAGTGGCCAATGGAGTGGGTTATGGCATAGGAGCCATGGAACACCCAAAAGGGGTCAATTGGCCATAAATGATATGACATGGCCAATTGGCCCCAACTTGGCTCCAGGTTGGATTGCCGCCGCCATCAAGGAGGAGGGTCAAAATACGTGGCTGTGACAGTACCCCCCTACCTTGAATGGTGAGCTCCTGAGCACCAAGATAAGGTAGAGGCCTGTTGAGGCTAATGAGACGGATTTGACGTAAGGATTCCAGAGGCATTGAATCTTGAAAAGAGAAATTGAACTGATAAGCTTGTTGGCATATGAATTGAGGTTGACTTGGTCTTCTCTTGACATTTGGCTTTGACAAAGTTGAAGACATGATTTGACGTAAAGATTTTGGCGTTAAAGAGTTATAAGAAAAGAAATTTTAAAAGAATATAAAGAGTAAGAGAGAAAAGGAAACAGATATAAAGAGAGAAACAGAAAAAAAATAAAGAAAATGAAATTTGAGGAGGAATCCAATCTTCATCACGGGTTACGACAATTGATTTTGAAAGTGGCCAAGGACCTGGATAAAAGAATTTGATGCCAGGTGCTCACAGAGTGGCCAAGGTGATGTTTTGACAGATTGTAGACCCCTCAGGGAAGTGCACACCAGGAGAGGAACTTACTTTTAGTAGTTGCCACTCCCGCCAGTGCCATAAATAAAAAAGCTCTTGATAAATGAATGTGTTGAAAGAATAAAGTCTTGGGAAGGAGAATGAAAAAGGAATGGTCCATTTGCCCAAGTGTAAATGGCCATAAATTTGGAATTCGGATGTTGAAAGCCGGGCCAAAAGGTCTGTGTCCAAATTGAAAAGTGCTCACAGAGTGGCCAAAGTGATGCTTACAACAAAGAAGAGTAGAATACCCCTAAAGGTGCATACCAGGAGTGGGACTTACTTTTGGTAATTCCTCTCCCCACCAAGCACCATAAAAATTCAAGCCATTGAAGAATTGGGTCCTGGCTTGTCAGGATATAACGAATGAAAATCTTTGACAAGTTCAGGACAATTCTTGAGGTTTTCAGTTGGTTCCCATGTGGATCTTTCTGAATCTTGACTGAAACCTTTCCATTCCACCAGATACCATAATTTTCTTCTCTTGAGCTTTGAATCCAGTACTCGAGAGACTTCCCATTCCTCTTCTTCTTCAATAATGATTGGAGGAGGAGGCTCTTGATGCCGATTTGGGATCGTTGATGTCTTGACTGGTTCCAAGAGTGAGATATGGAAGACTGGGTGGATGGATTTCCATTGAGATGGAAGCTTGAGGTGGTAAGCATGAGTACTGACTTTCTTCAGGATTGGAAAGGGACCCAACCATCTTTCAGACAGTTTCTTGGTGGGTCTAGTTGATTTGATATTCTTGGAAGAAAGCCATACCATGTCACCAGGATTGAAAACAGGTCCACTTGCTCTACTTTTATCTGCATACCTCTTAAACCGGTTTATGGCGATTTCAAGTTCTCTCTTGACATCTTGCTGTACTGATTGGATTTTTGTTGATAACTTTCCAGCAGGAGTATCTTGAGTGATGTGAACTGAATCAAATTGTGGATCTCTTCCATAAACGGTGAAAAACGGTGATTGCTTGGTTGAAGAGTGATCAGAATTATTGTAGGCAAATTCAGCCAGAGGGAGCCAGGTGTTCCAATCATCTTGATGATAACTGACATACATCCGAAGATACTGTTCTAGTATCTGATTTACCCTCTCTGTCTGTCCATCAGTTTCTGGGTGATAAGCAGTTGACAAGTCTCTTGAAATCTTGAGCTGCTGACAAAGATTGGTCCAGAAGGAAGAAACAAAGAGTGAACCTCTATCACTGACAATGCTTGATGGAAGGCCATGCTTTGAGAAGATATTCTTGATGAATAAATGGGCCAAATCCAAAGAAGTTATTGAAGACATTGTTGGAATAAAAACCGCCATTTTTGAGAATCTGTCCACTATGACAAGAATTGAGTCAAAAGAATTGGACAGGGGGAGTTGAGTGATGAAATCCATTGAGATGCAAATCCAAGGACCATTTGGAATTGGAAGAGGTTTGAGGAGTCCAAACTTCTTATGGTGGATATTCTTGTTTCTTGAACACTGTTGGCAGGATGATACATAATCCTTAATGAATTGGGTCATGCCGGACCAGTGGAAATCCCGCTTGACAAGTTTGAGAGTCTTCTCTTGGCCAGGGTGTCCAGCTAGAGGAGAGTCATGACGCTTTTGAAGAATGCTGAGTTGAATTGTGGAGTCATTTGGGACTACCACCCGATCTTTGAAGAGAAGAAGTTGGGAGGAGGAATCAAGAGAATAATCTTGGACAGATTTACCTTTACCCAAATCTTCAAGGATACTTCTGTACTGAGGATCTTGCCATAATTTCTTCTGAATTGAATCAATCAAATTTGAAAAAGAGTCCACCTTGACTGCAAAAAACTTTGAGGGTTGAACTTCATCTTGCTTAATGAGTTGTTGAAAATTCATTGGATTCTTGCTGATGAAATCCTCCCCCCTCTCCGGATAGACGTCGTCCCGACGTGATAAGGCATCTGGAAGAGTTGCTAGGCGGCCAGGGCGGTAAGTGATTGAAAAATGAAATTCAGATAAGAATTCGGCCCAACGGGCTTGACGGCGAGTAAGGATCTTTGATGACATAAAGTACTGAAGAGAAGAATGATCGGTGAGAACTTCAAAAGGAGAGGACAGAGAAAGAAGAAAAGCCCTCCAGCGCTTGAGAGCCCAGACTATACCAAGGAGTTCCTTGTCATGAATTTCATAGTTGAGTTCTGCTGGAATAAGCTTGCGGCTGTCAAAGGCAATGGGATGTTTTCCTGAGTCAGAGACCTGACTCAGTACAGCACCCAAAGCATAATCGGATGCATCGGTCTCTACAATGGTCGGTAGAGAAGGATTGAAGTGGGAAAGGATTGGAGCGGTAGTGAAGGCCTCTTTGAGTTGATGAAACTGGCTAAGAGCTTCCTCATTGAGGGGGAAACAGGAATCTTTCTTGAGGAAACTGGTGAGTGAACTGATTTTCTTTGAATAATTCTTGATGAAACGGCGGTAGAAGTTGGCAAAGCCAAGGAAGGATTGAAGAGCCTTGAGGTTTCTTGGAGGAGGCCAATTAAGGATCTGCTGGACTTTTGCTTGGTCCATCTTGAGGCCTTCAGAAGAAACAACATAACCAAGGTATTCTACACTAGAGACATGAAAAAGGCATTTAGAAGCCTTGGCGAAAAGGTTATTGGCTCTGAGTCTGGAAAGAACAGTGGACACATGGGTGACATGTTCTTCCTCAGATTTGGAAAAGACCATAATGTCATCCAAATAAACCACAACAAAAACATCAAGAAGATCTTGGAATATATCATTGACAAGATTCTGAAAAGAGGCAGGAGCATTGGTGAGCCCAAATGGCATAACCAAGTACTCAAAACTGCCATATTTAGTTCTGAAGCATGTCAAATGTTCATCACCCTCCTTGATTCTGAGCAGGTTATATGCACCACGCAAATCAATCTTGGAGAAGATAGAAGAACCATTAAAGACATTAAGAAGCTGGTTCATAGGAGGAACAGGATATTTGTTCTTCCTAGTGACAGCATTGAGTTTGCGGTAATCAACACACAAACGGAGGCCACCATCTTTCTTTTTAACAAAGAGGACAGGTGCTCCTGTTGAGGAGGAGCTTGGCCGGATGAAACCTTTCTCTACATTCTCTGAAATGTAGGCCCTGAGTGTATCTGACTCTTGTTTGGATAAAGAGTAGATCACCCCAACTGGAGGTAGAGACCCCTCCAGTTCGATATGATGATCACAGGCACGGTGAGGAGGAAGTTTCTCTGCTTTCACCTTGGAGAATACATCCAAGTATTGGTGATAAACAGAGGGAACAACCTTCATCACGGTTTCTACTTCTTCTGGCTCTTCCTCTTCATCCCACAACTCCTCCAGGGAGTCATGATAAGATGAAGGAGGAAGGTCCATATTCCCAAAGAAGAGATGAAGTGAAGATACAGAATTATCTTCCCCAACATCTTGAATCTCTTTGAAGACTTCATCTCCAGATGATGGTAATGACAGATGGGAATTAAGGGAAGGAATATGGACAGAAGATGGAACTGATGGTGTTCTAGAATCACCAACCAGAGCTGCACAGGATTTGGCAGAGGAAGAGTCATTACGGAAGGAATTGGAAGGATCAGAATAGTCCTTTTGATCAGTATTAAAGGTGATCAGCCCTTGCCTCCAATCAATAGAAGGATTAAAATGATTGAGAAAGTCAAAGCCCAATATGAGGTCTTCTCCCTTGGGAGTATCAATGACTAAAAAATCCCATTCAAAGCTTGGGAAGGAAGGGAGCTCAACCATATATTTAGTATGGTGAGTCACAAATAAGGAAGGGGACTAAGAGGAGTCCAAAATGATAAGAGGAATCTTCTCTGGAAGTTCTGACGTAGTCAATGAGTACTTGTGAACAAACTGCTTTGCAATGAATGAGTGTGTAGCACCAGAATCAATGAGAATACTGTAAAAAACATCAGAAAGAGAAGAGAAAACAAAAAATTTAAGAGAATTCTTGACACCAGTATTCAGAATGCACAATTGTGCTCTGGAAGGAAAACTGTGAAGACCATTGAACACAACATGGTCTTCACTCAGGCTTTTCCCTGGCTGGGAAAGCTGCCTGACGGTTGGGTAAGCTTGTTTTGAGGCCTTTTGACACAGGACTCAAGACTATGCTTCCCACCACAATAGGTACACAACCCCTCCTTGATTCTTCTTTCCTTTTCAGAACCTTTCAACTTGAAGTCCTTATTCAACAATGAAGAATGGGGCTTGTCCCGCTTTTGAGAATGAAATTTCTTCTTTGGTCTTGAACTTGAAGAAACTTGATGATGAGAAGAGTGAGACTTTGAGGCTTCAGGCTTCTTCTCTTGATGATGATTCTTTTCCTTCTGCCTCTCATGGTACCTGGTATCAAGTTCCAGGCTGACGTCCATTAAGTCTTGAAGAGAATCAATGTTTGAAGGATGGGAGGCCAATTGATCCAGAATCCTGGAGGCCAAACCCTTCCTGAAATGATGAATAAGAGCCCTTTCACCCCAATCCCCAATTCTTGAAACCAAACTCCTGAAATCGGCAATATACAAAGCAACATGCCCACCTTCTTTCATCCTAAGGCCATCCAATTCAGCTTCTGCTTTTCTTACTTCATTTGGGTCTCCAAATAAAGTGAACAATTGGGATTCGAATAATGGCCAGGAATTGAGGAGATAATTTGAGTCTTGATTATTGAGATTGGAAAGATAAGGCTCAATCCATTTTGCAGCCCTGCCAACTAAGAATGAAGTGGCATAAAGAACCTTCTTTCTGTCTTGAGAGAAGTTTGCCGGGTCATTATGAAAGATGAGTTGGCAAGACTGAATAAAGCTTCTGACTTTGAAGGGCTGAGTCCCATCAAAGCATTCTGGAGCCTTCATAGAGGGATTCTTGAAGGCTGGTGGTCTTGATGATTCAGAAGAAGAAGCTGCTTGCAGATTGGCCATAATCTGAGTCATTTGTTGCATAATGGCCAATAAAGACGGTTCAGACTGATGAGAGGCAGGCTGATCAGACTGGGCTAGAGTTGGTCCTCTGGTGCCCTCAGATGCTCCCACAGGAGCAGGAGCAGCCTCAGTGCCATTAGACTCTTCCTCTTCCACAGAATTCTCCTCCTCCTCTTCACCATCTTCACCTTGAACCTTGGGACTGGTTCTTGAAAAACCTGGGAATCCGCCAACCACTCCTGATAAAGACATTGACCTTCTTGGCCCTCTTCCTTCCTTCCTGGATGGTGCTGCTCCTTCCATAATGGGTCCTCTGTCCAATCTGGCCCTCAGTTGAGAAACTGCTGGGGTACCGTCAAGAGGAGCCCTTGGAGTTGGAGTCAGAACAGCTTGAGTTCTGGCCTGAGATCTGGTCTGTCTTGCTGGAGGTGAATGTTGAACTGGCATGATTTCAGGGATAATCAACCAAAATAAATGAAATAAAATCAAAATTTTCTTGAAGTACAAAAGCAACAATCAAATCCTGAGGAAATTGGATAATCAATGAATCAAAATTCTTCAAATACGTCAATCAATCACAATCAAATGAGTCTTGAAGTAAAAATCAATATCAATGAGAATCTTGAAGTCAATAAAAACAATCAATCAAACAATCAAAATCAAATCAAATCGAAATCTTGCAGAAAAATCAATCAATCAAAATGAATTCTTGAGTCAAAATCAATTTATGTCAAAATCTTGATGTGAATAATCAGCAAAATCAATAAAGTCTTCAGGTCAATCAATTATCTTGAGGTCAATTTCAATTATGTCAAATTAGTCAATCAAATCAATTTTCAAGTGAATTCTTCCAAAAAATCAAAAATTCTTGAGGAATAAATCAAAGTGAATCCTGATATGAAGAACGTGTCTGAATAACCTGATGAATAACTTGAGAAGCAAAGATAAAAATGCCTGAATTATGGATAAAAATAGATTGATTAAGATTGAGAATGAGATTGAAAAGATAACAGAAAAAATAAAAAAGGGGTCAGCTTTCAATTTTCAGAATGAAGAATGAATGAGAGAAAATTGAGAGGTGACGAAGAATCATAAGATCATAAAACGTCAAAGAATCATAATTTTGATGAAATGAATGAATGAATTTAAAATATAAGAATAAAAGAATGAATGAATGAAGAAGAATTATGAGTTAATTAATATAATGTCACAGGGGCTCTTGGAAGAAGAGGGCCTGGCACTCAGGAATCAAGAACTCACTTGGAGGGCTCCAAAGATAAAAGAATAATAAGAATGAATTTCTTTAAGAAAGAATAAAGGGGAAAACAAGTATGCCAAAAGATGAGATAAGAAAAAGATGAAGCCAATGACCAAGGATAATAAAGAAGCCAAAAGCCAAGAAGCCAACCAAGTGAATCCTTAATTCACTGTTTCAACCTGCCAGAAAAGGAAATGGAATTAGTATAAGGATATGACCACCAATATCCACTGGACAGGCGAGGAAATAAAAGAAAAGGGTGCTGAATGACTGACTTAAGATTATCAGTATTAACTTTAATAATGTAAAAGAAAATAAGGATAAAAATAAATCCACTATATTAATTAACTGGGGAAAAAGTCCCCAGGTGCTGAAAGGTGGCCAGTATATGTGAAAAGCTGGAAGGTTGATCCTGGAAGGTGGATCAATGACTGTATTGTCCGAATCGGGAAATACAGTTCTGGCCATCTTGAAATTTGAACTGTGTGATGGAATTCACACAGTGGAATAAGAAATGGCCCAATTGGGCCAAGGCCATACAGGTTGATTGAATAAGGCCTGTACGGATGAATTGGGTTGTCCAAGGAGTATTGAATACTTGATGTCTGGACAACTGATTGAATTATGTAATACCTCTTGCGAATTGACCTTAGAATAATCCTGAATGAATTGTACCAACCCAACTCCTGCAGATACAGGTGGTTGGGATCCTTGAATGATCTTCTGAATTACCGCCATGGATTGCCAGACTGATAAGCTGGAAAGTCCTCCTTCGAAAATGGGCGTTGGAATTATGGACCTTGAAATGGAAAGGTGGAATTGGGTCCTGAAAACGTCACCATTGGATTGCTGAGTAAAAATGGTGCATAATGGTATATAATACCATATATGCACCACACCTGCAATCTTGAGTACGGAGTGCATGAAGGAAAGGAAAGAATTCCCCTTAAGTTGAGGGAAAAGCTTGTTGAGATGATTTGGTGGCCTCTGGTGGTTGCCAGAGGCCATGACGGTGAAGTTGGTCTATGGTGGTCCAGGGCCAAAAATGGGTCCTACGAGATTTATGGCCAAAAATGGATCCAAGGGATTGGTGGCCAAAAATGGCTCAGGTGGGCCCAATTGTGGTTTGGGACCCACCTGGCCTTGGGGGCTAGGTGGCTGCCCCCTTTGGCCCCTTTTGGCCTCATTGGATTAGGCCAAAAGGGGCCTAACCCGCCTACGGACCGCGGACCGCGGACCGTAGAAGCCGTGGGGGGCCTAAATGGCCCAAAAGGCCATTTAGGCCAAAACCCCCATAATGAAAGGGGTGGCCAGGAAACCAAGGAAGGTGGCCATGGGGCCTGGAAGCCCCTGGAAGACAAAGGGACCCCCCAGGCCCAAAAACAGTGATGGAGGCCTGGGGGTTGGTGAGGTGGAAATTGGCCAAGAGGGCCAATGACGCAGGATATGGCCTGAGGCCATAAAGGATGATGGAGGCCATAAGTGGCCAATGGAGTGGGTTATGGCATAGGAGCCATGGAACACCCAAAAGGGGTCAATTGGCCATAAATGATATGACATGGCCAATTGGCCCCAACTTGGCTCCAGGTTGGATTGCCGCCGCCATCAAGGAGGAGGGTCAAAATACGTGGCTGTGACAGGAGGGCATTTAATCTATCCTTTTGCTCAAGAAACCAGTACATGGGTCTGTCCCTCTCAATATTCAAAATTTCTTCCTCAAAAGGAATTTCCCTTTTAAATCTCCAAGATTAATTAGCCCATTGGGAAATAATTTTGTCTTTTCACAAACCCAAAATCTTTTACCATGGTCTTTTCTCACTTTATAATACCATTTCTTTTCTGTTTTGTGAATAATGAGTGTAATCTTGAGTTGATGTATTCATCTGGTATGCTAATGTCTTCTTTAAACATATCAATTGTTTTCATAAACTCCATGTGATTATATTCTCAATCCTTACTAAAGGTACACCATTTCTTTGAAGTTTTATGCAGTTTCCACTTCTTCAGTACCTGAAACTGTATTATTTGAATTATTATTATTCAAAATCAACACATTTATGTCTAGAATTGGTGTGGATTATCTTGGTAACTCATTTTTAAATGATATATTGTTAATACTTTATTGAATATCTTCTTTCAATTTGATTATTTATTTATCACTTTTTGCCTATTTCTCTTGGAAAGAGCTGAATTGTTGACAGTTGGATCTTCCACCTTTTGAACTTTGATCCTTATTTCTTTCAATTGTTCAGTAAGAAAAGAAATAGAACTATGGTCCAGATTCTTAATAAAGGTAAATTTGGATTCTATATTTTCACAAATATGCATCAAAGACAAAATATTGTCTTTATTCAACTTTTCTAGACCCATAATGTTCCTTTGCAATTTTTTTACTTGTAAAGTTTCTCTAACTAACTTCTGTTGGGTATATTCAAAATTGTTAATCTTTGTTAAATTTTCTTTATGAAAGGTTTCAAATTAAGATACAATCTTTTCTAAATCTATTTCTTTGGGAAGGATTTATTCATTTTTTCCTCCTCCTTGTTTTTGAATTCTATCAAATTCCTTGCCATATTGAACACATTGTCCATGGCTTTACCTTCTTCTTTGGAATCCTGTAATTCTGAGGGTAACGTTTGTTATGTTTGGAGTTTCCCTTTCCCCTTGCCTGTTTCTTTCCCTTATGTGTGGTCCTTGGGGCTTGCTTGTTTCTGTTTAGCCCTTGTGGAGGCTTTGAGATCTTCCACAGGGGTGTTCCTCTTCTTTTGGTCCAACTCCTTCCTCTGATCCTTTGATGACACGCTTGGGATTTTATCTTTTAGACTTTTCCTTTGCAAGGAATTTGTGTCCAACCTTCCAGAAGTTCTTGTGTCTTTTCTGGACCCAAGAATTTCTTTTCTTGAAGGTAGGAGTTTATTTTTCCTATCCACAAGCTGAGAAAATGTTCCCACTCCTGTTTCTTTGCTGCCATAAACCTGTTCTTGTACTGAGGCTGGTATATCATCTCTGCTTCTTCCTGAAAGCTGTTCAGATATTAAAAAATCAATAGCAGTAACATCAGCTTCAGGACTCTCAAGAAGAGTTAAAAAGGTTGTGGCTAACCTTTGGGGACTGGTGGAAGTTCTGGAATCCTCCAGATATCCCTCTCCTCTGGGTTGTTATTCTTGTCTTTTGGGTTTAAGACTTGAATTTCCATTTCCAGATTCATCTGAGTGGATAGAGGAGCTGCTTCCACTTCTGGTAGGAGTCATTTCAGGTCAATTTATAGAAATTTTGACCAAGAAATAAGTTCAATTCACCTGTTGGACCTTTAAAGGTTTCTTTTGTAAGTAAATCTCTTGGTCTTGGGCTGGTTTGAAATTAAACACTTGACTCTGAAATGCTAGAGTCAGAAAAGCTTTCTCTGAATTATGACACTGGAATAAAAATATAAGTTATTTTATTAAAATAAACTTAATTACTCAGCTGATTGAATAAATTTGTTGCAAAGTAAGTTATGGCAAATTATGTCAAAAATAAAGGAAATTGTCTAAAGTTTGAAAAAGATGCTTTTTAGCTTTAACTTTCTTCTTTTAAGAAATAATAATTATTCCATTAATAAGTTTATTAATCATTGTTGTATTATTATGCACTTTATACTAGAATAACTCAAATAAAAAATTTCAGGTCTGTGATTTGAAAAATCCACTAGCTATACAAGAGAAAATTATTTAAAATAACTTAATATTTCATTGTTTCAAACTATATTCTTGAGAAAAATAACTTTATTAATATTATAAAGATTATTTACAAGAGATGAGTCCCAAAAAATCCAAATATAAGTAAATATGATAATTTTACGTCAGAAAAAAGTAAAAGAAGGTCTGTAATATGATTTGTGTTCCAAACATTTATTAAAATCACAGCAAGGACCCCAAATTTAAGGTTTTCTTATGAAAAACCTTCATAATAGTAACAAATAGCAAGAGTACTATGATTTTCCTCAGTAGAAAATATAATATAATTAAATATTATAACCACAAATTAATATAATTATTGTAGAAAAGGGAAAAATTAATTGTTATAAAATAATTTCATAATAAAAAAGTCTTAATAATTATAATAAATTATTATTATTATTATTATTATTATTATTATTATTATTATTATTATTATTATTATTATTATTATTATTATTATTATTATTATTATTATTATTATTATTATTATTATTATTATTATTATTATTATTATTATTATTATTATAGTCACCAAAAGTTATAGTAATAAGAAATATAAAAGCTCATAAAAACACAATCATATGTGGAAAATAATGATATTCAACCACTAATAAATAACAAGAATATTATATATTAAATAAATTATCACACACAATGTGCAGAGAAGATTCTTGTAGAGAAATTCTATATAAAAAAGACATACAAATTCAGAGAAAACTTAATTATAATATTCATTCAAGACACTAAGTAAAGCAACAACATCTATAGTATCAAATAATTTTTTCAAGTTAAAAAAATACCAAAAGATAATATTTGAAAGTAATAAAACAACATTTCTATGATAAAATGGATTATTGGTGATTAAAGAAATATAAGGCAAATTCTATAAATTCCATAAATTCAAATCTTCATTTATAATTCAGAACAAGTAAAAGATCCTAAGAATCACTTTAATAATATGATATTTTATATACAATAAAATATTACCTGCTTTGATATGTCTTATTGATTTAATGATCATTTATTGGAAAAAACAGTAAGGTAAGGGCTCCTTTTATGCCTTCAGAGCAACTCTCATGACCAATAATTGATGTAGAGGGAATTCTCAGATTAAACTGAAAAAAAATATTTAAAAATAAGGTGATCAAGTTGAGATAACTCATTTTCCATTTCACTTTAAATTTACCAGTGTTATTTGTAACTTTGAGCAGCTTTAATCCTCATTTAAATTCATTATTTTAAGCTTTAACATAAAATTGATTAATTTATATCAAATTTTATCACATGAGAGACTCAAAAATGAACTTTTAAGAAAAGATCTTTGAAATAAGGTTTTACAATTAATTTTTAAAGAAACCTTGATTTTATTTAAGAATAATTAAAAGATGTATTTTCAAGGCTAAATATTGAATGATATTGACAATAAAAGATGATTAAAATTTTATTCATGCACATATAGCATTAAATTGTAAGCTGTGTGAAAATTCCAAGCAAATCCATTTTCAATTGGATTGTTTATGAATTTTTGAATTTATTGCTATTTTCCCATGTAAAAATAGGAATACATACTAAAAATTGACTGTTGATAAGGCTTCAATGCTCTTAGCTTTAATTTTAAACTTATTTAAGCTAATTCAAACTTAATTAAGATTTGAAAATTCTTCAAACCTTGATTACAAGTCTTCCCATGGGAATTTACCCTTTGTCACCTTGTAATTCCTGTCCAAAAGGGGGTTGAACTAGCTTAAACCTTGATATTTAATTGAATTTTTATCTTAAAGCTTAACTAAGGTTGAAAATCCTTCCATAAAGAACGAAAACCTCAGTTGGGATCTTGAAGATCCCAAAAGTTGGGTACCATAGCTCCTTTGTCCCAACTTTATACATGGATTTTTACCCTTTATTTATTTCAATCCACTCAATGGCTTTGAACAAATTTAAAGTGAGATCATTAAGGATTTATAGCCTGTATAAAAAATTCCTATCTAGTTCAGTAAATATACACAAAACCTCAATTTTAACTAAATTTTTGTACATTTACATAAACCTTATTCAACTTTAAATATAAAGTCAAATTTAACAATTCAAATATTTTATTAAAAGTGTTTAAATTTAGGAATTTTACTGTGAGATTCTTAAATCTTCTAATCAAAAAATAAACAGCCATTTTTGGGTATAACACCCTATGGGTATACCCTTGGTTATATTTGGTGCTAAATCCCAAACTTACATAATATTTCTAACTTTGTTTAGAAAAGATAAATTAACACTTATTTTTTGTTATTTCTTGTTTAAATAAATTTAACAAGTCAGTTTATAGATAAATCACATTTATTAAATGTTATTTGTGGTATTATGAGTATACCATATATACCACACATGCTCACATAAATATTTCATTAAAATCAAGATTGGTCTTGTTCTTGGATCAAAATTTATATTTTCCACTTCTTCAAAATTGACTATTCCTTCAGTCAAACACTTTGAAAGATCTTTGAAAATTGAAAACGTAGGAACAAGGAAACCTTTTATCATAAAAAAAGCAGATGCCATAGGGTTATTTTAAAGTAACTTCTTAGTAAGATTAATTTTTCATTTAACAACTACAAGTTTCTATAGAATTTATTGAAACTAAGTTTTCAAGATGGAAAAAATATGAATCTCATGAAATCCAACGAATAAAACTCAATTATTTAACATCATTATTATAAAGCTCAAAAAGAAAAATAAAAAACTATAGCTAGTCATTTCAAATCTCTTCTTGAAGAAATATCTATATTCATATCCTAATTATAAAGCAAGCACATAGAAATTTTATCCTAATCTTCTTCATATGTAATCTAGAATCAAAATGGGAATGAAGAATTGACCTAAAAGATCTTATCACTTTACACATCTTCTGTAAATACTAAAGTACACTTTTTTTAAGCTTAATTAATGATAAGATTGATGGGAAAGTCTAAAATTGGTAAATTATCCCCTAAATATCAAATTATTTGAAAAAAATGCCCAAAAAATAAAAGGTCCATTGAGTTCTTCATAAACCTATATGCATATTATTAAATTTGGTAAATTTCCTACTAATAGTATTTATCAGACTATTATGGCTTACAGAAAGAATAATTAATACATCTTTACTCTCATTGATATAAATAATTGGATTCTTACAAAAATTTCAGCTAGTTTATATTTTTGATCTCCAAAACAAGCCATTTAAATATGGAAGTTTCCAGCCATATATATCGCACAAAACATTAGAAAAGGCTTGCACAAGGTATTTTAGGTAGCAGTACCTACAGAATTCTATCATATCCTTACACCACTCAGTATTCTTTTGTATTTGTGAAAAAAAGCCAAAGTAAAAGCTAATGAGAAAAAATAAGAGATAGAAAACTTACTAAATATAATACAATCAGTTTTTAAAAAATATCTAATTATTCACTCAATAGAGTACTAAGAGAAAGGATCATTCAATTTTCTAATTAATTATTTCAATACTTGCATAAAAGAGAATCATAAAAAACATTCTAAAAATAATATTATCATTAAGGATATACATCCAATTTGCTCCATCTCAGTGGTGGAATATTATTGATTATATTATAGTGTAATTCTTGTTTTAAATGACATAATTTCAGAAGTAATAACTAGGAAAACTATCTCAACAACTTTTATCCAAAATGATAACCCTATGAAGTTGGTAACTTAGAAAACTAATTTAGAACTTTCCCCAGCTCATAAAGTGACAGAAATACTCATGGATCATATTATATCAAAAAACCCATTTTGAGGCTTCTGTGGGTGCACAAGAGTTATAAAGAAAGGTTTCCGATCTCTCATCTTCTCATTTGAATTATCCTTACTCAGAATTGATCTTTTTAGAAGTAAATGATTATTTCTATTTTTGGATAAGATAGTATTATATTTTACAAATTATTAGCTGAACTCAGTGTAGCATAGTAGTTTGACTTCATAATTTATCAGCCCAGGTTATTTGTAGTATTAAGAAGATAATTTGATACTACTTCAGAGTCCCACCATTATATTGATATCTTTCAGATATCTATTTAGCATATTATAATTCGTGCTCTTCTCAAATCTATAGATAAAATTCAATTTAGAGAGAGAAGAATACTTGTATTAATATTCTACCCACATATTTCATATCTCTACCTTTATAGATTTATATAATTATTATCTCAACATTGATTAATATTTAATCTCCCTGTTAAGATTTTTTTACTTTAATTTTTATTAAATTTACCCTATATTTCAAAGGTAATCTAAAGGTTTTGAGTCCATTATCATTATCAATGGTTATTCGGAAATATAGGATTGTATTATCAAAGATAACTGTCCTGTAAGCTTAATTAAACAAAGAGATAATACATGAAGCTTCTAATTAAAATCTTATACGTTCTGATAAGTTAGCAAATACTTTCATTTTTATATTTGGTATTGTTTTTTAAATAAATTAATGAGTACTCCTCCCCATCTCAAAGGCTGAAACTTAGATATTTATATTTTATCTCATCAAGAGAAAACTCTCAATTATATTAAGGGTAAGCTCATGCACCTTAACACAAATAGTTTTCTTTTAATTAAAAGTTTCACCAAGGCATCTCAAGGATTAATACCAAAATTTACTTTTTGACTATGAGAAACACAATTAAACAAGCTTCTTCATGTTCTGTTATATCTTCATCTGATTACTCTCATTTTTAGGATTGCCATTCTGTACCTATTTATGGATCATTTTAAGTAGAACAGATGGTTTCCTTCCTTCTTAAAGGGGCTCTTCGACAATATTTCCACTTTATTATAAATTATAAATTGTTTTTGATTTCATATCTGACAAGCTTGTCAGAAATTGACATCATTTTCTGAACTTTATTTTTCCTAATGGCTAATCAAATTTTCAAACAGCATATCCCATTTCTCAAAGATTTTTCAACCATCTTATAAGGTTGAGATTTCTTCCACATTTATGGGTAATATTTTATACCATCAAACTGAACATTAATGAGCTTTTTCTAAAGAAAATATAATTTTCTATAAATAAGGAAAAAGATATTCATAGATAATCTATGAGGAAAAACAGAATTAAATTAATATCTTAGAGCCCAAAGAAAATAATCAGAAAAGAAAAATCAAGCCTTTTTACCCCAGTCACCACAAAATTTAGGAAATTACAAAATTTGGTTCATGAATAACACAAGATTAAAATTTGTGGAATTAAGACTAAATAATGAAAGAAAAACACGTAAAAATGTTTTGATTTTTACCAAACTCTGAGGCATATATTTGGTACTTTAGAATCTTACTCATATGGATTTCTACTTTTCAATGTTATTCAGCTGTATATGGGTTTTTAAAATTTCCTTTGTCTCATTTGGATTCAAAAAAGAAATTCATTGATGAAAAGTTAAATTAAAAAGTATTTTTTTACTACCAAAGCTCATATTCATAATGTATTCTTCCTCCTTTTTTAAAAAATAATTAAAATAAGATCTCACCTGTTTTAAAAAAAATCCATGTATGACTTAATTAAACTTTATCTCACACTAAAAAGGGCTAGTTTTACCATTTGATACCTATACCAAATCCATTTCTATAGTTCTTATAATTTTTTTCTGGCTAGATAAGGCTGAAATTATCACCAAAAAGCCTTCAAAAAGCTTGAAGCTTCTTTATCTAAAGTTTTTTTGACTGAAAATATTGAGGGATATTTTGAGTGGCCAATATGATAATTAAATTAAATTCTTGGAAAGAACTAAATCTCATCAATCCGTTGTAATAATTTCAAAAAACTAACCTTTCCTCAATGGATATATACTCCCATAGCTTTACTATCATAAAATTATTGGCTATGGAATTTATTTCAAGAAAGATAAAACTTAATATTTTAAATTACATATGGATTAAATGAGAATTGAATATTTAATCTTATTTATTTCATGAAATATAGAGAATAAAACTCTTAATAGTAATATTATTACCGCCATATAAAATGTGAATTCAGTTCTTTAAAATGAAAAATATGTAAAAATACACTCTTATCTTGTATGAGAGTATGATTGAAATTGATGAAATCACTATTATAATCGTAGTAATATTCAAAAATTTTAATATATATACTTCTTAAAATGCTTATGAGAATTATAATAATGGATAAATAAATAAAAAGTAAAATAATTCCTATCTTTCATTGCTTTTATCTGTTCCAAATGCATCTAAAAGAAATCATATTGCTGTTTTGAGGGTATAAACTCCCCAAAACAAGGAAAAAACAGTACAGAAAGGTCCAAAAATGGCCAGGACCACACAAATTCATCACCTATCTATTACTTATCAATCAATCAGCTTTAACTATTGGGAGGTTCAATTTCAAATATTATTAAAGGGCTTCTACCAATATATGTGGGTCATGGTGAAGGATGTTGGGGGCCTTGTTGAAGTATTTATTGGTTTATTAATTATAATAGATAATGTGATAATTTAATTTTTAGTTATGACAATCTGATACTAACATGACTTTTATTCAAAAATTAATGAGGAAAGATGGGAAGTCTTTTTTCTGGGTTAAAGGATCATTTTAGTATATTAGGTTTGAAAAAAATATTCTGTTTTCAACATCTCCACAATATTAGTAGTTTTCCTCCTAAATGCCCAATTATTTTCCTAAAGCATATTTCAGGACTGTATTGGTGTTTTTCAACTGAAAGCACAAGAATTTTGAAAAATTGGAAGTTTAAAGCTCTACCAGAAGCCATTCCAACAGTCTTGAGACATTTCTGACATCTTAAAATCAATAAAAAATATTTGTGAGGCAAGTATCACTCTAAGAGATTCTTTATAGTCAATATCTTTCTCTGATTAGGTAACCAGGGGTGTATAGCCTTGTTCAGAGCTGTTACACCCAATTGTGTCTTGGAAATCTTCCAGCCCAAATATCTCAGAGGAGCTTCAAAATACAGGTAAAAGAAGTGTCAGTGACACCCAAAAGACAATATAATATAGTATGAAATCAAAAGAGTGGTACACACATCTTTTTTTGCTTATTAAACTAAACAAAGGAGTACTGAGAGGTCATGAAAATCAAAGCTAGTAATGTAAAGATTGATACTGTACATTTTAGAATCTGAAAGAGGCAATCTTTTCCTTTTGCAAAAAATCATTCTTATCACCTACCAATAAAGGCTGATCAAGCTATTAAGGCACAGCTCTTTCTGAGCATGAAAATTAATACTTACTCCTCATCTAGAATCTTTATTTTTTACTCTAGACCCATTATCAGGGGTCTTTGATCAAAGCTTTCAAATAGGGCTATCCAATGGTACCAGGTCCAATACTGTAGCACCATTAGAACAATAGCTACCATACCATTACCCTTTGAGTAAGAAGAGAATCTCATCCAATTTCTTACTTCTCATCTAGCTTTGACATTTCTTATGAGACCCACAAATTGGATTTAATTTTGGAAGGGCTGATGAAAGGATAAATAAGAATATAACTCTTATCTTTGTATCTCACAGATAGAAAATTTTGCTTTCACTTTTCTCTGAAAACAAGAAAAGTACTATTTTTCAGAAAGTAAAAAATACTTTGAGCCTATACATCTTGGGCAAACACCAGCTGAAATAGTTCAAAAATGCCTCAATATTTTAGAGCTCACTTGTGACCAGAATCTGAGGCACTTTCTAGATTGTTATTATAGAAATTGGAAAGTTTATTCAGGATTGAATGATATTATTCCACATCAAGTTTTACTGTGGGATACCATCCCATCGGGTTTTATTATGAGGTGTCAAAGCCACCAAAAGTTGGTTTATAAGCTTATTACTCATAATTTTGCTATTAAATTACCTAACCTGACTGTGAAGGTAAGTACTGTGGGATACCCTCCCATATAATTGAGCTATACTTTAACAAATATATTGAAAATATTATTGAGCTTTGATTATTCATAGCCTGACTAAAGGGAGGCCCCAAAGAATATACTATACATATCCTTATTCTTCCAAAGAATCAGAAAAGATCTTAAAGGTCTGTATAGAAAATCCTCACCTTGTATTGGGTAAAAATGACAAGTTTTGGTTTTAAAACCACATTTAAGCTCAATTCAAGGATTTACTGAGCCACAGGGGTCAAGAGTTTTACTATATTTTCATGTTCAAAAGTGAACCGCGTCCCACTATCCTGCAGTAATATCAAAAGAGGTCTTCTCCTCATCAAAAATGGAACATCTTGTATTTATTGGATTTCTTACTACTATATCATAGAGTCATCCTGACAGGAAGAATACATAATTTCAGCTCTTGGTATATCCTTTGAGATTTTATTTTCTTTATCTAAAACTTAATCTTTATACAGAATATAAAGGACCTAAAAGTCCTTGATATCTTTTGGAACTCTTTTTTGGAGGTATAATAACTTTCAGATTGGATGTTTGGCCAGTTGTAAATAAATCAAAATTTTAATTATTTATAATCGAATATATTAATGATCTTTTTTATTTCTTTACCTCTAACTGTATTCCTTGTAAGAATTCTGGATATCAGATTGAGTCTATGTGATAGCTTAAAAATAGTAAATACAATCTAGCACCACAAGTGCAACACAGATAAATTTATTAAAAATGAATAAAAAGGTTCTACTTTTATATAATCAAAGTGGTGATGAGTTTAGTGAAAAACTTTGTTACAAAAATTTAGTATCAATTGAAAATAAGAATTCATACAATAATTTATATATATAATTATATCAAAGTGATTCTAAAGGTACTAATGTTATAAGAAAGTTTTGTCATATAAGAATGAAATATAAGCTGATTCAGTCCTTTTACAGTGAGAAGAATTCTTGATTTTATCCCTTTTGGGGACTGTGAAGGGCTTCTGAGCTCTTCAAACATCTCTATAGTGAATATTTTTACTCCGGAAGCTGTATTGTGGTTCTTTACCATGAATTGAGATGTCAGTATGGTATAAATGTGGCTTGGGAACAACATATGATTATTCTGGATCAATACAGGGTGAAAAAACTCTTCAAAGTCCATTTAAGAGCTTTTATATACAACACTCAGAGCGCTTATATGAATGATCTCAATCATTCTGGGAAGCTTTGAAACCTGAAATACAATTACTTTAAGTATCAAGCCAGTAATAGACGGTACAGGTTTGGTACAGACCATTATTGGTCAAAGCCTTTCCAAGCCAGATATCTCAATTAATATTTGAGATATAAAGGATACAAGAGCCCAGAAATGAAGAGATATTATAGCTCTTAAATGTGGTATTCTTCATGCTTAGTCATCTCAGAAATAACAGAATTAGTAAGGTTCTGAAGGCTTCTGATGTATTTTTGTACATCAGCATGTGGCTTCAAAAACTTCAAAGCCAGATCTCTCTGTAAATTTAGAAGATATCATATTTCTAATGATAACTAATTTTTGAGATTAATTATCTCCAATATTTAATATACTTCTCACTAAAGCTGTAACAATACATTGCAAAGATACAGGGGTTTGTTTATATTACTTCCGCTCAAAAATCCAGTATTTAGTTCAGAAAACCCTGGAACCAAGATTTCTTAGCCAATCATTTTGATAATAATTTGAAATTTCTCTCATATGAAAGATATAATTGAGATATTAAATTTGGTTATAGATTTGTGAAGGTTTTAACAAGCCCTATTAGAAATTTGAGGTGGTTTCTTTAGTTGAGAGTGATGAAAGTGGTATTTCTTGAAGTAGGGCTGCTACTGTAAAATGGATTGCACCATTAGATAGCTCTCACTGAGATATTTAATAATAATTCCACCCCCATATGGCTTTGATTAAATAATAATAAGAAATAAGAGGTGAAAATAGGCTTTTTGCTTATTTAATATTCATCCAAGCTGAAAGTGGTTGTTTGTTTCCAGTTTTTATTCAGTTTCTATAAGAGTTTAATTTTATTAATTTTAAAGCTTTTACTCTTTTACTTATTCCTTTATGATCTGTATCTTTTATTACTTTCTTGATCATCATTTTTGGTATTTGGATGTCATTCTGGTGCTCTTTTTGGAGTCACAGGCTGAGAAGGGAAATTTCACGGAGTTTTTTGACATTCTTAAGCCTGTATTCATTAAGTTAGTAATTTAAACTATAATATCTCAGTCAGTTTTTGACAGACAGGGGTATTAAGTTTAGGGTTTGTGTATGAGAATCTTGATAATAGTAACAAATATCAAAAGTACTATGACTGTCCTCAGTAGAGGATATAATATAGTTAAATATTATAGCCACAAATCAATATAATTATTAAAAACAATAATATAAAAAAGGGAAGAATCAATTCTTATCAAATAACTTTATGAAAAGATCCTTAATAATTATAATAAATCATAATTATTCTATTATTATGGTAGTCACTGACAGCTACATTAATAAGAAATATAAACTCTCTTAATGGGACAATTATGTGTGAAAAAAATAATATGTAACCACTCATGACTAATAAAAATATTATTTGTAAAAATAATTATCAGAAACACAGAAAAACTGTTCAGAGATAATACTTAGAAATAAATTGAATATTAAAGCCTAATAATAGATACAAAAGATATAGAAAGGGTGCTGGTAAAAGCAGGGTAGCCATTATGTGTTTTTACCAATTTATGGCCAAAACACCTGAGACATCTTTTTTAAAAAAGATCCTTGGGAAAGGTTTTGAGGAATTTCTCAAATGTTTGGCCATATTTCTTCCATTTTTGGATTTTAGGATCCTCAGATTTTTTCCTATTTTTTTGCCAAATTTCTCTTGAAAATAAATTAAAAGAATTCTCAAATATGAACTTCCTTATTTTTTTGAGATGAAGTGTCCAATCTTGAGAATCAAAAACCGGAGGCCCATGTGTTTGGAAATTTTTTTGGGTGGAACAATTGTAAGCCCAAGAATTATTTTTTTATATTCTTTTGTTCATGTTTAAAATCAAATTAAAAATTCCATTGATTGAATTATAAACTCCATAAATGACATTAATGGCATCAAAAAGGAGATCAATGAAATGAATGGTATCAACAATTCCATAAATGACATTAATTGCCTCCAAAATTTTATGAATGGCAATAATTGCATGAAATACTCCATAAGTGTTATTAATGTCACCAAAAAATTCCATAAATGTCATTCATTGCATCAAAAATGACATAAATTTTATTTGTGGCATAAACAATTAAAGAAAAAATGTTTATGGCATCAAAAATGAAATCAATTTCATTTATGGCAGCAACAATGACATGAATGTAATTTATGGCATCAATAATGGCATAAATGTAATTTATGGCATCAATAATGACATAAATGTAATTTATGGCATCAATAATGACATAAATGTAAAGATATTTTTACAACAATAATTGGTGATTACAAAACTATAATCTAAATGCTATGATTTAATTTCATCATTTATCATTTATAAAGAGTAAAATGACTCAATAGCTACCTTAATAATATAAAATTTTGTTTACAATAAAATATTACCTGTTTGAAAATTTCTGATTGATTGAAATGATGATTATTCTGGAAACAAATACTGATGTAAAGGCTTCTTTTATGCCTTAAGGGTAACTTTAATGGTAAAAAATGTATACAGACGGAATTCTAATATCAAAACTGAAAATAAATACTTAAAAATAAGGTTCTTAACATGAGCTAAATGATTTTTTATTTCAATTTAAAGTTACCAGTTTTCTTTGTAGCCCAAAGTGATTTTAATCCCCATTTTTTTTACTATCTTAAGCTTTAATATAAAATTTATTTATTTATATTAAATTTAATCACATTGACAATTCAAAAATGAGATTTCAAGAAAAATAGTATTTAATAACATCTTTTAGTCAATTGTTGGATAAATCTTAAAAGAGTTATTTTCATGGATAAATACCAAACTATCTGAAAATTAAAAGATACAAAAAACTTGATTTACAAACAGGTAACATCAAACTGTAAGATGTGTTATTTTTTCACAAAAAGCCAGTTATAATTGGATTTTTTATGAATTTCCACATTTAAAATAGCAATACACACCAAGCCTTGACTTTTGATAAGGTTTCAATTATCTTATTTTTAGTTTCAAGCTTATTTGACCTTACTTAAGATTATCTAGACTTAATTAATCTTTGACAGTTATTAAAGCCTTGATTACAAGTCTGAATATGAGGATTTACCCTCTTGCAGATTGTAATTCCTGTCCAAAAGGGGTATAAAACAGTTCAAACATTGATATCTAGCTGACATTAAATATTAAATTTTAAGTAAGGTTGGGAAACTACCATACAGGATGACAACCTTATTTGGGCTCTTTAAGCTCCCAAAAGCTGGGTACCCTGGCACCCTTTTCCCTTTTTTCCTTTGTCCCACCTGTCTGCATGTAATTTTACCTTTTATATATTTAAAGCCAGACAAAGGCTTTCAAACAGTTCAAATTGAGCTAACACAGGATTTACAGCATTTATGGAAAATCCTCATTCAACTCAGTAAATATACACAACACCTCAATTTTAGCTAAATTTTTGCAAGTTTACATAAACCTTATGAACCTTTGAATTGAAGCTTAAATTGAACAAGTAAAAAATTCTATTAGAATTTTTTAAATTGAGAAAGTGTACTGTGTCATTCCTAAATCTTTGAATTTGTATATCAAAAATAAATTTATACTTATTTTCTCTTATTTTTTGTCTTAAATTTATTTTGAAAGTCATTTTATGAATAAATTAAATGTATAAAAGGTTTTTTATGGCCTTATGGATAGGTCATACATAGCTCACAGGCTTACACTTCCTAACATCAAATAAACATTGTAATACTATTTTCCATTTAATATTAAACCCCAATTGAAATGTGAGGGTATAATCTGCTTTCCAACCTTTACTGATAATTTTCAAGCATGTAAAACACAAATTTCAAATTTTTATTGAGGAATTGGTCTTCCCTCTTGTCTGAATATTCTGAGAAACATTTAGAAATCAGGTATTTCATTTTCTGAAAGTTACCCATCTTCATTTTGTGGGTTTCTTTACATAACTCACTATTCTCTTTCATTTCTTCCCCTTATTCTCCTTTTATTCAAGACTTGAATTACCTTTTTCTCTTCAATTTGATCAAGTGGTGGTGCCTCTAAGAGTGTTTTATTGCTCAAAGGAAAAATTCCTTATAAGTTGAAGTATAATTATTTACCAGACTAACAGGGAATTTCAGATTTTTATTTTCAAATTCTTCTGTTAGTTTTACCTGTACTTAATTTGTCCCATGAAGGGCTTTAATAATAAATATTCTGGAAAAAGAACCTTTTAATTAGTTTGGATGTTTAATATTATTAACGTTCAAGGGTGAAACTGATATTAAGCCCCCACTTTGAGTTCTGGGGTCTTATAGCTTTTGTCCAATTTCTGTATAGCATATTGAAAAGCATCATTCATTCTTTGGCTTTCATGATTCCTCACTTTATCAAGTAGTAATTCAAACCTTGATGCAGTTGTATTAATATCCACTAAGCATTCTTTCGAAGTATCAACCGGAATTCTTTCTTCCAATCCTTTTTCTAACATCTCAGGAAGTTTTCCTGTTGAAGCAAGGATGGAAGTCTTGTAAGCTAATTCCAATGCTGGTATAAGTGTACACCAATTTTGTGTAAAGCCATCAAAATCCTTACATCCCATTACCCAAGCACAAAATCTTGTGATCATTTCCTCAAGGGTTGTAATCATTCATTCAGCTAATCCATCAGTTTGTTGATTATGAGCTTTTGAAAATGATATTTCACTGCCCAAATGTATATTTCAACATTTCAATAAGGCTGAATCAAACTTTGGGTCTCTATTTATAGGAATATTCTTAAAGATACCAGTATAAGATATAGCTCTATTCCAAATCAAAAGAGCTGTATTCAAGGTGTTTTCATCTTTATTAAATGGTAAAAAGATTAGAGTTTTTCTGTCCCTTTCCAGAATAACAAGAAAGGAGTTGTAAGCTTTCTGACAAACAGGTGGTAAGGCAGTCACCCTATCAATATGAACCACTTCCTATGGGTTATTAGGCTCTTGGATATGAATCATCACACCAAATCTTTTACCAGTAGATTTATTTACCTTTTGAAACTGTTCACAACTGTGTCAGTACTCAATTACATCTTTTGTTCAATATTGCAACCAAGAATGGGTCTTGATTTGCTCCATTTTTCTGTCTTCAGACAGCTTCCCAGCATAATTGTTGTCATGGCACTCTATTAATATGGTGTCAATTGAAATTATACTACATGAGACTATTACACCTATGTGCTTAAATGTGTGATATAAGATACCATAAAATCAATAAAATCTTCCATTATCATATGATGTTTCCCATATATCATCCAAAGAACTAGGTAAACCTACATCTTTGCAATAATTTTCAAGTAGAGGAGTAAGAATATGATGATTCTTATGTTGTTTTTTTGGCTTTCTCTAAATTCCTGAAAGAATTATTCTCCCACAACTGTAATCTTGATTCATTCAATCAGAATTTTAGGTTATGCAGTTGAAGGAACATAGGCAGTATTGCCAGATGTATTGGGTAATTCCCACCTACCGAAGCCATCAGCAGTATTATGAATATTTTTGAATTTATTTTCTATGGTACCATTGCCTCTATACTCATGTATATACATCTGCCATCTTAGCATGTGTCTGTTTGGAGTTTTAATTTCAAGAAGTGACTTCACGGAACTATAATAAGTAATTACCTCAATCAAACTACCATAAAGATAATAATTAAGTTTTTCTTAATCCCATGAAAGACAAAGAAGCTCAATTTTGAATTCTCCATATCTATCCTTAGTAGGGCTGATTTGTCTTGAGATAAAACAAACTTGACCTTCATAGAGTTTTCACTGAAAATTTGAGCTTCATGATGAGCTGCACCTAATCCCTCACCACATACATGAAGTTAGATCTTGAAAGGAAGTTTCAATTATGGCATCAACTATAATGGGGCATTGGTTAATGAATTCTTTATTGTTTCATATTCCACAATCATTTCTTGTGTCATTTGAAAGACAGCTTGCTGATCACAAATTCTGTACAATGATCCAGCATGGATTGCAAAATTTTTATGTTGTTTCATTTGATAACTAGAAAACCCTAAGAGATATGTCATTTATTTCTTTTTCTGGGTCATTTGTTTGAGTAAGAATGCAGCCACTTTGTTTTTATCAACACCAAGCCTTGTTCCAGATACTCCAGCTCATGAAACCCAAAATTACAATTCTTAAGATATATTTTAATATTTACTTGAAGATTTTACTTCAGTAGTAATGGAAGTCTCCCTAAGTTCAATTTTCAATCTTCTGGACAAATGATAATGTCATAAATATATATGATTAACCATCCCTCTGATAATTCATGTGTAGAAATGGTAATCATAATTCTTTGATAATAAGGGGGTGCATTTCCAATTCCAAAGGGCATCCTCAAGTATTTATAAATACCACAATGAGAAATTATTTTCAATAGTTTCCTAGAATCAGGTGTCACAAAATTTTGTTGGAAACTTATGTGCATCTATAAAAGTGATGAATCTTTATTTGTATAATTGAGTCAAAGTCTCATGGATTCTAGGAATTGGATACCTATCTGAAATTGTATAGGTATTCAATTCTCTGAAATCACTACCCATCCTTTATTTATCAGTATGGCAAGTAATGATTATAGGGGGTGAAGCTTCCACTTTCTCATTATGTCTTTTCATATAACTCCCAGTTTCATTAGTTAATTAATATGAGACCCTAATGCTTCTCTAGCTCTAGGGCTATCTATATAATCTTGTATTCTTGAAAGTAATGGATACGGCTTTCCTACATTAAGTATGGTAGCCACTTCATGGCCTTTAATAGCCCATAGTGCCTCATTATTGGAAGCAAAGGCTTCTCCATGTTGAAATAGAATTTCAATAAGGTCTTCCGTAATTTCTTATTTCAATGAAAGAATAATTTGTGCTTCAATTAATTTATTAGTCACAGGGTTCTCCTTATTAAGGATTTTTACTTTTCTTATGACATTAACTACTTCATTACCTAGAGGAAAGGCAAATTTTTGCCTTTTATTTTCCCTTTTTGTGAAATACCTGTCTTTATGATCATTAATATCAATACCATAGATATCAAGATAACTATCACCAAGTATGAAATGGTTTTAGGTACGGTTTTTCATAACAACAAATTCAACCTTTAGTATAATACTTCCTGAATGATGAGGAAATACCATTTTTTCCTTCAAAAATGCCCAAAGGGTGCATATATTGGCTAGCACTAATGAATTCTATACCTTCAATTTGAATCAATCTCTCTTACCCATAGGTATGAATTTTATTAAGAGAAATGTTACCAACACAAGTTCAGAAAGCACCTGAGTCAATATCTACCCTTGATTATTTGTTGTTTACCAAAATATCAGTGATACAAGATGATCCAGCTTTATATACTTTACCTCTGGCAGGTTTGGTTTCTGCATCTTGGAATCTTGCACATGTATGAGATCCATAAATTAATCACTATATTGTGGAAAGTGAGTATGCCCCTCTGTGACTTCAAAGGATATGTTAATGTTTTCTGTACAAAGTTAATCTAGAATCTCTTCTTCTTCGGAAGGTTCAGAATCGCTTTAATGTAAATTTTCATCATTTTTTTCTTTGGTTTCTTCCCCTTTTCAACTTCTATTTCATTAATTCTTGTTTCCTTAGGAAAATTATTAACCAAATGAGATGTACTTTCACATGTATGACATTTCAAAGCAGTTATGTGTTGTGGCTTGTTTGCTCCTTCTCTTGAAATTTTTTTCCGATCAGTATTGTTGTGTATTGGGGGTTTATACCAATTTGGACCAATTTATTTTTCTGGTAGTTATGTCTTCCATGGCAGTAATATTATCTTCTATGGAGCAATCCTCAATAAATCTTCTTCTTATAGCATTCTATGGGTCACAACCACATTTTCTTAAAGCCCTTTTATGTGCCATTGTTTCAGATATATCAGGATGGAGGGAAATTAATCTGTCCTTCTTCTTAAGAAACCTGGAAATGGTCCTGTCTTTTTCACTATTCAAAAGAATCATCCGTTCTAAATATGAAAGAGTAATTAGACCATTTTAAAATTCTTTGTTCTTTCCACCAAGGACACAAGTGTTTACCATGGTCTTGTCTAATTCCATAATACCATTTCCTTGCTTATTTTCTAAATAATTAGTGTAATAGGCCACTTATGTCTTCATCTGTTATGTTAAAGTATTCTTTAGAAATATGAATGTTTTTCATAAATTCCATGTGATGATATTCTCCTTCACCACTTAAATTAGGCCAACCCTCCAATATTGGAATGTCTTTAAATCTAAAGGCATTTTCCACTTCTGCATTACTTGATATTGTATGATTTTAATGACCATTTTTCAAGTCCAATGAAATTCTGTTTAGAATTGGTGTGGACTGTCTTGGTAATTCATTTTTAAATGATATATTGCTAATACTTGCTTGAATATCTTCTTTCAATTCAAGTCTTGCTTTATCACTTTTCTGAATTGTTCTTGGAAAAGAGCTGCATTTTGGCCAGTTGAATCTTCCAGATTTTGGACTTGTATTCTTAATTCTTTTAATTGTGAAGAAAAAAACAAATAGAATTATCATTTGTCTGATTAAGAAATGTAGCTTTGGATTTTATCCTTTCAAAAATATAAGTCAAAGACAAAATATTGTCTTTATGCACTTTTTCTACACAAATAATGGTCTTTTGTGTGTTTGTACTTTTAACTTTCCCCACCCAGCTTCCGGTGTATATTCAAAATGTTTAAGCTTTTTTGAAACTTCTTTATGAAAAGTTTCAAATTAACATCAAAGCTTGGAAAAATCTATGTCTTTCAGACAGATTTCTTAAGAGGGATTTATTCATTCTTTCCTCCTCCTTGTTTTTGAATTCCATCACAGTCCTTGGAATATTGAACACATTTCCCATGCATTTCCTTTCTTTCTTTGTAATTCTGTAATACTAAGGGTAAGGTTTGTTCCATTTGGACTTTCACTTTTTCTTTTCATTTTGCTTTCCCTTCTGGTTGTCCTTTGGGGCTTGGTTGTATTTGTTTTGCACTTTTGAAGGCTTGAGGATCATCCACAGGGGTGTTGTCCTTATTTTGGGCCAGCTCCTTCCTCTAATCCTGTGATACCATTCTCTCCTTTTTCAACCAAGCTTTTATCTTTTGAGCTTGTCCTTTGCAAGAAATTGGTGTCCAACCTTCCAAAAGGTTTTGTGTATTTTCTGGAACCAAGAATTTCTTTTCTTGAAGGTAGGGGTTCATTGTTCCTATGCACAAGATTTTCAGAAGTTCCCACTCCTTCTGCTTTGCAGCCTTAAATCAGTTTTTGTACTGAGACTTGTATATCTCCACTGCTTCTTCCTGGAGGTTGTTTTGATATTACTGCACAAAAATAATTGATGCCAGCCAAAGGACCCTCCAGAAGAGCTCCAAAGGTTCTGGTACAAGTTCTGGCATCCTACAGATGTGCCACTCCTCTGGCCTAGTATTCTTCTCTTTTGGAGTTAAGACTTGAACTTTCATGTCCAGATCAATCTGATTGGATGAATTAGTTTCCTTCAATTCTCCTAGGAGTCATTTTATGTCAATGTAAAGCAAATTTGAAAATTAAATGGGTTAAAGTCACCTTATGGACCTTCAAAGGGTTCTTATTTAAGTAAAAATCTTGGTCTTGGGCTCATTTGAATTTCAATATGTGACTTCAAAATGCTAGAGTTGGAAGATCTTTCTCTGGGAGATGACACTAGAATAAAAAATAAGTTATTTTATCAAAATTCAATAACAATAAAAAGAAATTAATAGCTCCACTTTTTCAATTAATTTGTGCTAAAGTAATTTATTGAAAATTAGATCAAAAATAATCAAGCTTTCCCAAAGAGTAAAAAAAGATTTTTTTGTAACTTCTGTATTTTCTTCAATTTTTTTCATTTTATTTAAAAAGATAATAATTATTAAATTGATAAGTTTATTAATCACAATTGTATTATTATCCATTTTATACTAGAATGAATCAAAAAATAAATTTCAAGTCTTTGATCTGAAAAGGCCATTAGCTAGATGATAGAAATTTATTCCAAATCACTACAAATTATATTTTTTCAAACAGTATTCTTAAGAAATACCTTCAATTATAAGGAGTAAGTCCCAAAAGATCCAAATATAAGTAAATATGGCAATTGTACGTCAAAATGGAGTAAAATAAGGTCTGGAATAGGATTTATGTCCCAAAATTTTGTTAAAATAATGGCTGGGCACCCAAATTTAAGGTGTTTCATTAAACCCTAGATAATAGTAACAAATATTAAGAAGTACTAGGACTGTCCTCAGTAGAAAATATAATATTATCATTAAGAATAATTAAACCAAAAAAGGGAAGAATCAATTTCTATTAAATTATTTGATAATAAAAATATTCTTAATAATTATATTAAATTATAATTATTCTATTATTATAGATACTGGCAGTTAGAATAATAAGAAATATAAAGTCTCTTAATGAGACAATTATATGTGGAAGATCATAATACTTAACCATTCATAAATAATAAGAAGATTATCCATAAAAAGAAATTATGACACACACTGTGTAGAGGAAATTCTTATAGAGACATTTTATATAAAAAACTAATACTAGATTGAAAAGATATAGAAATTGAGAGAAAACTTACTTATAATATTTATTTAATACAATCAATGACACAACAACAGCTATAGTATTAAATGATTTCTATAAGTCAAAAACACACCAAAAATAAAAATTTCAAAGAAATAGAAAAAAATTCTTATTATAAAAAAAGATTTTAGAGTTTTTAGAGGAAACTTGTGTAGTTAATAGATATTTTAAGTGGTGATTACAGAAATATAATATATTTTCTGTGATTTCAATTATTTAAAAGAGTTAAAAAAATTACTTTAATAATACCATATTCCATGTGAGCCTTGAGGTATATTTTACATACCCAAATAGGCCACAATTATCTTAAAAAGAAATTTTGAATTATGCACAACTCATAAGTCATGCATATATCCAAAATTCATCATTTTCAATTTCAGAAAAGATGAATTACTTTTTATTGAGTAAGTAAATCCATGGATTTAAGACCAGATTTGGATTCTACACAAAAGTTCACCTAGGGTAGCCCCATAGAGTGAATAAGCTCAATTTAAGTATTTGAGGTGGTAAAATGGAAAATACTTCAATACCACATCATTAATACCACATAAAACATCCGTGAAAATTTTTGTTTTTCTTGATTTTAAGCCAAAATAATGGGAAAGTGAGAAATCCCATGTTACATATACACTAAGAATAGTGTTATGCATGTTTTAAGCACTTAATATCATGGTATTCTTACATGGACTTTTGGTACAACCATAGTGGATATCTCACTTGAAGCTTAATTTTCTATTTTTACGTGAAAAATAAGTAAGGGGGACAAAAGACATCAAAGAGAGCCAGGGTACCCAACTTCTGAGGCCTCAGAGGCATGGATAGCTCCAGAGCAGGGATCCATGGCTCATCTTGGCCCAATTGGTAAACTAAAACTCTTTGGGAACTTGGTTACCAAGTTACACCTACTGTAATCATAAGAAAATAGCAAATAACCTGCTATTTTGACGTGCCAAGGAGGTAATGAGCTACTTAGACTCCTGTAACCACGTCAATTCTTGATGACTTTCCATGACTAGACCCTAAAAGAGTAATTAAAACCCTTTTGGGACATATATTCATTGATTTACCTCATAGCAACCTGAAAAATACTGCTATTTGCAATTCTATGTAGAAATGAGGTAAAAACTTCAAAAATTCATTGCAAATACAATTCTTAATTAATCTTTCTGAAACTTTCAGGACTAATAGAGAACTGTATTATCTATGGTACAATCAAAAATAATTATGGCTTTACTAGTAAATTTAAAAGTTTTACTTACAGTCCATTTTTGACCATTCTACGTGAAACACTGAATCTTCAAAAATTCACAGTAATTACAACCTGTGATGAAATTGGCAATAACATTGATAACTTTGAGAAATCAATGATTATTTTATAATAAAAGAAGATTTACAGATATTACTCCTTTTATTCTTAACCATATTGGGGTTGGTAGTCACGTAAAAAGCATCAATTAAGTAATTATGATAATGTTACGTGACAAATAATGATGCAATCAATAATCCAAAAGGGTTTATTGTTTTCTCACTCACTGGTTTTTCAGTTTGCTCCATGGAAAGCCTCTGTGAGCTGTTGTTGACTTAAAAGAGGCCTCCTCTTGCTGTTTTTTCCAAGAATCATCTTATCAATTTATTAAATCATTATTACCAACAAGTAAGTATTAGTTACAGCTATTCTTAAGTGTTTTAAATCTTTCAGAATCAACTAGAAAGACGTGAAATCATAGAATCCAACTATATATTTTTGTAATACTGTTATAAATCCTTTTGATCCCTTAAATCCACAATTCCACGTCAAATTTCTCTACTTTTATCTATCAATAAGTTCTTTGGAGTATTAGTGAGTCATTTATCTTTAATTCTTAAAGTTTTTCTCTAGTAATAGTTTTCTTCAAGAATTATATTTATAATTATTCTTGTAAAAGATAATTATATATTAAAATAATTTTATTATTTTAATAAAAGAAGTTTTTATTATTAAATTCTTCTTGTAATTGATTCTTGTAGACAATTACTGCTCACTGTTATAATCACTAGTAGTGTATAACACGTGAAAGAAATAATTTTATAATTATTTAATTGTGGTTATAATAATTTTTATTATTATATTTCATAAGAACAGACATAGTACTGTTGATTAATAGTAATATTATCATCAGTTTCATAGTCAAATCTTACATTCCATATAAAATAAAATCTAACTTGTCTTAAAATGTCTGATTAGTTGAAATTATGATTATTCTGGAAAAAAACAGTGATGTAAAGGCTTCTTTTATGCCTTCAAGAAAGCTCTCATTATCAATAATGGTTATAGAGGGCGTTCTAAAGTCAAAACTGAAGAACCATATTTAAAAATGAGGTTCTTAACTTATAGTAGCTTTTTTTCATTTCAATTTAAGGCTACCAGTGTTATTGTTAACTCAAAGTACCTTTGATCCTCATTAAAGCTTATTATTTTAAGTTTGAATTTAAAACAAATTTATTTATATTAAATCCCATCACATGAACAAGTTGAAAATGAACTTTGAATCAAATATCCTTTAAATAACATTTTGAATTAATTTTTAAATAAATCTTAATTCTTCTTAATAATAATTAGAAGATGTATTTCAAATGCTGAATACCAAAGGACCACAGTGATAAAAGATTCTTAAAGCTTAATTTATACATAGATAACATTAATTTGTACGATTTATGAGAATTTTAAGTAAATGCATCAAGAATTAGATTTTTTTACAAATTTTTGAAGTTTTCGCTGTTTTTGCATGTAAAAATAGCAATATGCACTAAAACCTGACTGCTGAAAAGGTTTCAATTCTCCTAACTTTAATTTTAAGCTTATTTAAGATTAATCAATATTTTGAAGTTTTCCAAACATTTATTTCAAGTCTGAATATTGGAATTTACCCTTTGGCCCCTTGTAAGTCCTATCCAAAAGGAGGTTAAATCAGCTTAAACTTCAATATTTAAGTGAAGTTTAATCTTAAAGTCTAACTAAGGTTTAAATTTCTTCCACACAAGAGGAAAACCTCATGCGGTATCTTCCAGATCCCAAAAGCTGGGTACCCTGGCACCCTTTGCCTTTTTTCCTTTGACCAAGCTTTCTGCTTGGATTTTGTCCCTTTATTTATTTCAAGCCATTCAATGGCTTTGAATCAATTTAAATTGAGCTCATGCAGGATTTACAGCCTGTATGGAAAATCTTTATCCAACTCAGTAAATGTACACAACACCTCAATTTTAGCTAAAATTTTGTAATTTTGAATAAGCCTTATGAAACTTTCAATTGAAGCTTAAATTTTATAATTCAAAAATTTTAGTAAAAATGTTCAAGTTGCCAAATTTTACTGTGAGATTCTAAATCTTCAAATAACACAATAAATAACCATTTTTGGGTATAACATGCTCTGGGTCTACCCTAAGTCATTTTTAGTGCTGAATCCCAAAGTTAAATAATATTTATAACTTTGTTTAACAAAAATAAATTTCTACTTATTCTTTGTTATTTTTTGTTTTAAATTCATTGTACAAGGCAGTTTTAAACTAAATCAAATGTATAAAATGTTACTTGTGGCCTTATGGGTATTTCATACATACCTCATATGCTCACAGTAAGTGTCTTGAATAAAATGCTCAATATATATCTCTCAATTTTTTCCAGCTTCAATATGGTCCCTAAAAGCCCTTTTTCACATTTAAATTGTTTCCTTAAGTCCAATGTCAAATATAATCAACCTGTTAATTCATAATGCTACAGTAATGCTTGTCCAACATAATAAATTTCTCAATAAGAGCTTAAATATTAAGAATAAGTTTATTTGGCTTTTAACAAAATTCCAAAGGTCAGGGTTGAGGTCAAAATAAGGCAATGGCTCAGGGGATATTTGGTCATAAATAAAATGTTTTATATCTTGGCTGTTTCTCATCCCAGTTTTGTACAAGTAGTATACTCCTAAAGAAGCTTCCCTCTGTAATACTGTGAATGTATGGGCTGTCCTTTCCCATTATTGGTTCAAGGTTTTGTACTATTATTTATCATATATGCATGTAATTATAATGCATTCTTTGGGGTAAAACTGTGAGAATGAAAGGTATTTTCATATACCCAAAAGCCCACAAAGCTCAAATAAAATTAACAATGGAAAAATAGAATAATTTTTTTTGAATATGAGATAAAATCTATAATGAAATTTAATAAAAAATTATAAAAATTTAAAATTCAATGTAAAAATGAAAGAAAATAGTTTTACTTGGAATAATGATGTAAAAATGATTTTTCAGCAAAACATTTTCAAAATAAAATAAGTTTTGGAAATTATTTAATAGGAATTATTATAGCTTTTTTTCCAGAAAAAAATATGAGCATTATTTTACCATTTTATTCCTCATTAAATTAATTATAAGGTCATCTCTGAGTGATATTTCTGCAGCTCCACTCTAAATTAGCTTAAATTAAGTTTTGAGTATTTTCTGTATGGAATTCTGAAAATACTCAAAAACTTAATTCAATTCATGCCATGGAATATTAGCGATTTTTTTTTTAAAATTGAGGTGTGGTGTGTATTTTGGAATTTATGAGGAACTGAAGAATCTTCAAGTGAACTGTCAAAATGTGGACAAATATAACATAAGTGAGCTTAAATTTACATATGAGTATTTAAGTATTAAAGTTGTGTAATTAAATATCTAAACTTAATTACATACTTAAACATTCAATTATAATACATTCTGAGGAATGAAAGAAAAAATAAATTGGAAAGATTAAATTTTGAGGGCGAAAGCATTCTTGGCTCCAAGTATTCTAGAATCCCCCAAATTCCTTGCTTACAGGCATGGGAGGTCAAATTTCACCCAAAATCTCATTGATTTTTTTCTTATATTGAATCATAGGATTTTTTAATCAATTTATGATAAGTTTTTGATAAAAAACAGGGCATTTTTAACTTTCTCGAAGAGTTTAAAACAACCCTCAGATTGGAAAAATGCTCACCAAAGCCGTTTTTTATGTCTTAAAGGCTCCTTGAACACATTTTGAAATTATTTAGAGGCCATCAACAAACTATTACTATGGTAATTTCTGGTTTAGAGGGCTATAATGGCTAAAATCAGCCTTTTTTGGTCCAAAACAGGGTCTATTTTTTCTATAATTGGCTCTCTGTTTGAAATATTTTTCTGAAAGATTATGAGAGTAAAATATATTTTTGGAGGTAAACTAATTTCTTTTTTTCTCCATATTTTCTTTTCATGTTATAATATTCTTTTCCTTTCATAATTAGCTCAAAAATTGTTAAAAGATAAATAAAATAATGCAACCACCATTCTCAAGTAGTTTTAAGCCTGTTAACCACAGCAAAAATCTATTAAAACCATAGTTTTTGACTCTCAATAGTCATTTTTAGACTTGAACCACCCCAAAAGCTAATTAAAGCCTCTTTAATTACTTGGAGCTTTGTCACTTTATTTCCAAAATCTCTATTTTCACTTTTTGAAATGTTTTCTCTTTAATATGAGCTATAGAGAACCTGTTCTCATATTAATTTCCTACAGTTCTTTTCTAAATTAATCCCAATTGAAATTTCCCTTGAATAAATTTCTTTTGTAGCCATATAAATTTTTGGTAAAACAGCAAATCTTTATAGTATTAGTGTTTTATACAAAGAAATTAAATAACAATAATTTTGGTGTGTTTTTTTTAACAATATTAAAATTACTATTTTTACTTAATTATAACTTATACAAACTTCAAGCACAGGAAAGGTACTTGATTTTACATCAAAGATTTATATCAACACCTACAAAACATTATTTAGAGTGAATATATAAGAGCTTTTTTTAGCTAATTGAGTTTTCCTTAAAGATAATCTATATGTTCCTTAATTAATAAATTGAATTTCTCATTAAGAATCAGGGTATAAAGGAATCTTGAATTCAATATTTTATAGGACATATGAAATCATGTTAATCAATCACTACAGCAGAAAATTTAATTATACCCACAAGCACAAAAAGTATATCAAACTACAATTCATTTGATTCGATACTACTACTCCCTATTTCAAAATAATAATCACAATATTTAGAAGAAAACTTTAGAGAATTTGAAGATTTTAAGCTTCCTTTTTTTGCACCCCCTTCGTAAATCCCAAGGGTCATAAGTAAAGCTTATCCTCCCCATTTCCCAAAGGGTGGTCTAGCACAAAAAGTTAAATTCCCAATATTTGTTGTCTTAAAACTTTATCCTAAAATGAACTTCCCATTTCATGAGAAAGCAAATAATAACCATCTTCCCTAATTATTGAGCTGGTAGACTATATTGATGTATTCTTTTAATGGTTCTTAATAGTATTCCACTAAATAGAGATCATTGATCCTATCATATCACTAATTTTCTAAGCAGCCAAGCTCAGTACAGTTTTTCTAGGATCTTATTATGAGTATTAAAGTATGTTTTATTTATCCTGTATTATGAATTAATAATTAGGCTTAGAGTGCTAATAATATTAAAAAAAATCTTAGATCGTTTTATTACTATAATTACTAGTATTATAGCCTCAAATTCATATCGTCCATAGTATTTCTGTTAGAAATTATTCAGAAAAAAAAATATTCCATTCTGTTTTTTTTCAGTCTTTTTACCAAGTTCCCAGTTTTTTTCCAAATTTGAGGTATTTATTCGTACTATAGAAAAATTGATATAGTGGTATTGTGAAAGGGTTGTATAGTAAGGAAAAATGGTTCATAAAGAACAAGAATATCAATGAAAATATCCTATTTATTATTTTTAATTGATTTCCATAAGTTTGCATTGATTTCCTCCTTTTTACAATTTTTAGGTTCTTTAAGGTGAATTCCAACACATTTTTAGAATTAATAAATCTCTTGGAGTTTTTAAATATACTTTTTTTACCCAGTGGCCATATAATAACTTTGATTTATTGTTAGGCTAAATCTGGGATGATTCGGAATCATTATAAAGGGAAATCAAAATTATTTTAGTACACAATAATAGGGAATTTTTAAAGTCTCAAATATTTGTGCAAAAACCTTTTCCTGGACTTCGACCCTTTAGATACTGACTCATTGGTTTTACAAATTAGAGTATTCTACAGATCCTGGGTATTTTTTCCTTTTTTTTAGTGTTCTGCACTAATCTTAATTTAATCTTTATACCTGGAATATCTTTTCAAAGTATTTCTCATTATCTTTACTCATTATTATTTTGTGCTCTAGTGGCCTCAAATTACGTGAATTTCTCATTAAATGCACTTTATCATTATCAGGAATTCTTCAAATCCTGTATTGGGAAACAACTTTGGGTTCTGAACTTCATCAAATCAAACCTTTCCTTTTAAGCATGGGCTTCTACCTATTTTCTCAATGTGTTAAGCTATTATACCTCCAAATATTTTACCTTTAATTTGTTTCCAAAATAATTCTCACTTACTTTATTCCAAATTAGTTTTTTAAATATTATTCTGTTAGTTTCTTTCTGTTCTCAAATGACTCAACTTCATTGTTTTATTTTGCCATATCTTGATAGTAACTCAGAAGAATTAAACTTTCTTTTATTAAGTCATTACAAGGCTAATATATAGAAAATGAACACATATACTCTATTTTAGAGTGTATTTAATTTCTGTTTTTAATCTCTTACTTTATTAGAAGGGCTTGATCTAGCTCTCATGATCATTCTATATGTTTTTCCCGACTATCAAATCAGTATAATTCATAACAGCCTTGGTTTCTTCACAAGAATCAATTCAAGATTCATGTACCTGAGTCATCTGTACTTCTGTAATCAATTGAATTACTATTTTTATGTATATTTTCCCTGCTAGAGTCAATATTTAAGTTGATAAAAACTGACAACCAAAACAAGAGATTATAATAATTTCCTCTCAAGTTGTATATTGAACAAATTCAGAAAATCATAGGTCTGTTCAGCGATAAAGATTCATCTTTAAAAAAATGAATTTAGTCATACTGTTCTTTATTTTGTGGTAAAATTAAATAAAATATGTTTTGGAAAATTATTCTTGATGTATAGGTTTGGAAGTTAGACACAATATAAGAAGCAATTTTTCACAAAATTATTTGTATTTTACAGCTTATGGCCTCTGTTACCCTTTGATATATGAAGATTTATCCCATTAAGGTAGAAAATCTACATAAATCATTATTAGCCAAATGAATCTTATATCTCATATTATTATTTTCAATTAATTTTACTGTTACTTAAATTGATTAATAAGTATTAATTTCGCTCAAAATATATATCTGAAATCTATAATTATTATAAATAAATTTAATAATCTCATTGGTATAAGAATACCAAATATTAAATAACAAAAGGATGGAAGATAGGATATTCTCTGAAATAAAAATAATTAGAATGACTTAAATTGTCAAAAAAAGAGTTACATTTGAAATAATACTTCACAAATAATTCAGATTTATTACATATTTTCAGTACTTATACTTTCTGAGATACCTGTGTATATTCCCTTTTTACAATTCTCTACATCAAAATGATTTTTAAATTATATCAATTGTGATATTTATTCTAAATCCTTAATTTCTCTATTTATCTCAGATTAATTTTTAGAATAAAGCTCAAAGGTTTATGTAAAATATTCCCGATCCAGATTCAGAATTATGACCTCAAACATGATCAAATTTTACTATTTCTAATTATCCAGCTCACCATTTTATTTTCAAATAGATCAAAGCTCAAAGGGATATTCACTAATTGATCTCACTGGTATAAATATTGATGAGTAAGTATTTATTTCCAAGAAAAATCTTGGAATAGTTATCTCTAATTGATCTTAGAAGTTTGAAATAGAAAGCTTAAACATAAATGAGCTCATAGAAGAAAAATAATCAAAGAACAAGATTCTATACTTTAATAAGACTTTATTAATTTCATTTTGAAAATATATCTACCTCTCAAACTTCAATTCTACACTAGATTAATACTTAAGCATGTGTTAGCTATACTGGGTTAAAGATAAGGTATCAAAACAATTATTTAACTACTATTTAGTATAATAGATAATTTTTCATACAATCATGAGATTATGAAATTAGCTCATATTATCTTATTAAGGCTTGAGCTATGAAAGAAAAATAATGGTCAGATTCTCATTATATTATTTCATCAAAATGGAGCTATAGCTATGTCTTTGAATAAATGAGTCACTAATGATGAAATGATCCTAAAACCTCAAATATTTTATTTATTCTATTAAGATCAATATTCTTTAGTCTCTTTATCTCCGTATGGTCCTAAAAAGAAAGCTCTTGTAAATAAAAATAAATCCGCATCATCGTCATATATCCCTGAGACTCCATAATACTATTGAATTATCATTTCAAGTATTTATTAAAATCCCTTATATTATAAAACTTAAGAGGTTATTTTTAAAAAGAGATAATAATATTTTGAGAGACTACAAGCTCTTTAGCTGCATAGATTAAAGTAAATTCAAATGATATATCCTATCTAAGACTTTATTTTAATGTAAAAGATTCTAATTACTATATTAGGGAATTCTTTATAGAATACTTACTATTTTTATATTTGTATTCAATTTGTTTGAAGAAAACAGATATTCAAGGTTGGTTTATTAAGTGATAATAGTAGGTTATTTCCATTAATACTATGCTCTAATCTCTCTCACTCCATACTAACTAAAAAATTAAATCTTATAACATGATCTAGTTTTGGGAATAATATTGGTAATATTATTCTCTAATGATTCTTTCACAACATTGATAAATTCTGATTGTTAAATAAATATGTATCTTCAAGATCAGAAGAAATTATGTAAAATCAAATAAATGAGAAATATTGAAGATTCTTGTTTATGCATAAATTTCAAAAAATAAGAACCTTCATCCCACTGCAAAGCTGAACACCAAATTAAGGAACATTTTAGCCCAAATGAAACAAAAAATTCACATTAATTTCTGGCTATTTTTCACTACAGGCCATTCTTTCCAGAACCTCATGTGGAAGTATTGAATTCCAAATTATTAACACACAATCTAGAACGAAGCTGTTTATTTTTATCAAGTTCCATTATTCTTCTTTCCCAATATGGTAACAGCTTTTCAGGTACCATATTTGGCCAGATTTATTTTTTGTAAAGCTAAATTAATTGTGAGAAATCTCAAATATAATGAAAATTATCAATTGTCTAAATCCTCACTTTCCATTGAGTTTTTTTTAGTTCCTTCATTGAAGTCATTGCTTCCTTATTTGAGATATTTTAATTTATTTTGAGTTTTCAGACACTTTTTTGGCTATAGTCCCCTCACTAGTGCTTCAAATTTTTCAAATAAGTAGGTTTTGAAATATAAAAATATCTTTCCCACATAAATCAGTTACCTATTAATTATTCTATAGCTCATGTGTATTCTTTCACCACTCGAAAAATGTAGAGAAAAATATAAATACCTTATATAATCAAAAAAAGATTAGCATCATGCTCATTTCTTTATTTTTTTTATTTTTCTACATTCTCTTTTAACCAAATAGGGACCAAAAAAGGAAAAAAACTATTTAAAAGAAAAACTTAACATTTCTATTCTTATTGCTGTTATCATAAATACATAGCTTTAATAATAACAAAAGAAATAATGATAATGATAATTATAATAATAATAATTATTATTATTATTATTATTATAATAATAATGATAATAATAATAACAATAATAATAATAATAATAATAATAATAATAATAATAATAATAATAATAATACTACTAATAATAATAATAATAATAATAATAATAATAATAATAATAATAATAATAATAATAATAATAATAATAGTAATAATAACAAGAATAATAATAATGATGATAAAGATAGGGGTTTTGAAGCCTATAAGATCTCACAGTTTCAATATTGAATATTTACATTCCTTAAATACCACACCTCCTGATCAATGGTATTTTTTTAAGGTGTGGATATGAAACTTTAATTAAAAATCAAGTGCTTTTCCTGTCCTCAAAATTTTTATAAGGTAAAAATTGATTAAAAATAGTATGAAATAACATCTGTAAGACAAACCACACCAATTTCATTTTTTTTGAATTTATGAGTATAAAACAATAATATTATGAAGATTTATTGTTTTACCAACAATAAAAATTTATCCAAAAATACTCTACAAGAGATATTTAAGGCTACAAAAGAAGTTTCTTCAAGAGAAATTTCAATTGGTATTAACTGAGCAAGGTACTGCAGGAAATTAATATAAGAAAAATCTTTAAAAAGAATATTAAAGAGAAAACACGCTCAAAAGTGACCAGAGTGAATTTGAAAACAAAGTGACAAAGTTAACAGTGATGAAAGATGCTTTAATTCACTTATGGGGTGGTTGAAGGGTAAGAATAATTATAATAGTTACAAACAATTATTATAATGATCTTTTAACGTTTTTAAAAGGCTTAAAATGATAAGAAGAAGGTGGTTTTAATCTTTTATTGATTGGTTTAACAGTGTTTAAACTAATTATAAAAGGAAAATATTCCAACATGAAGAGAAAAGTGGGGCAAAGGAGACATTCTTTTATAGCCACCAATTTTCTTACTCCAAAAGTAAATTTACTCTTGTCAGTAGTGGGAAACAATCTTGCAATGGAAAAGCCAATTATGGCATTATTGAACCATGCTTTAGACCAAATAAGGGCTGGTTTTAGCCATTTTGAACACTTAAATCAGCTATTGCTATAGTAATACCTGGTTTTAAGCCTTCAAATCACATCATAATTTGTGTAAGAGACATCAATACCAGTGAAACTATTTTTACTATGATTTTTTTATCTGAAGGGTAATGTTACCCCCTTGGCAACAGTTGAAACTTCTGTGGTTGGTATCAAACCTCATCATCAATTGAGTCACAGACTTGGTGACTCCATTCCAGGAAAAAAGTGATGAACTTTTACATGTATTTTGACATCTCACGCCTTTCAGCACAAAATGTGGGGGTCTGGCTCCCTTGAATCCAAGATTCCTTTTCCCGCTCCAAAATCAATCTTTCAAATTTATTTTTTCTTTAATTCCTCATCATGTAATATACTTGTAATTTACACATGCAATTTGATTGAGCTTTACAGTTACACAACTGTAATAATTGATACCTCATATGTAAATTACAGTTCACTTATGTAATACACGTGCACATTTTGACATTTCAATTAAAAATACTTCAATTCCTCATAATTTCTAAACTACACACCACACCTCAATTTTAACACAAAAATTTATGGTTAAAACCACATGTGATGTGAATTAAATTAACATTTTGAGTATTTTCAATTTTCATACAGAAAATACAAAAAAGTTAATTTAAGCTTATTTAGAGTTGAGTTACAGAAATTTCACCCAGAGGTGACCCCACCTTATTTTTTATGAGAAATCCAATGGTGAACCAATTTTCTTATGTTTATTTGTTTGATAAAAAGCTATAATAATTTTATTCAAATTTTATTCAAAAATATTTTAATTTCAGTAATCTTGTTAAAAATTCATTTTTACTTAATCTTTTCAAGTCAAAATGTGTTTTCACCATTTAAAATTTCAATGTAATTTTATCTTCAAATTATAATTAAATTTTCATTTTTGTGTATAAATTTATATTGATATTTTGATTTTTTTTTGATAATATAAATAAATTCATTTCATTTATAATTGTATCTTGTTTTATTATTTGTGGTCTTTTGGGTATATGAAAATACCTCTAAGGCTCACATTCCATCCCCTTAAAAAAAGAATATTACTTTGTAATATTGTTATTTCTAGTGTTTCTGAACCTTCTAAGAAGCTTGGTAGCTTCAGTTATGTCCTTTTCTGCTAACCATTCATCTTCACAAGTTGGGTCACTGTACCTCACAAGGTATTCCCTTACTTTTTTGGTTCTTAACTTCCTTTCTTTGAGAACTTTGGTGATTTTCCTAGTACCAGATTATTCAATAGGAGGTATATGCTGGGGAACTTTATTTCTCAAAGGGAAATTTTTAGGATCACTAGATTTATATGGTTTTACCAAGCTTACTGAAAATTTAGGATTTTTATTGCTAAGTTCCTCAGATAGTTCTAATTCAATTGCATTTTCTCCATGGAGGGCTTTAATAACAAAAGGTCCTGCAAAGGAGTCTTTTATCTTTTTACATCCTTTGATTTTATTGAATTTAGTGGTAGATACAAGTACTAAATCTCCAACTTTGAAATCTGGAGTGGCATGTGATCTGTCCCATTTGTCCTTGGCATATGCAAATGAGTCCTCCATGCACCTTAATGAATGCTTTCTTGCTTTTTCTATTATTCCTTTGAAGCTACTAGCTATGGGATATATTTCAACCAAATCTTTCCTTAATGAGTCTTGGGGTAATTTGGTATTCCATCCCTTATATAGAATAGCGGGAGTTTGTTGGTACTGGAATGAATGGATGTTCTATATTCCAATTCCAGTTCTTGTAAAAGAGTACACCAATCATGGGTGAACCAGTCAAAATCTTCAAATTCAAGTCCATATGCACAAAATTATTTCACCATCTCTTCCAAGGTTTGGATCATTCTTTCAGCCAGACCATCAGTTTGTGGGTGGTAGACTGTAGAGAAGGACAACTTTGTTCCCAATAATTGGTGAAGATTTTTCCATAGTGCTGAGGTAAATTTGGGGTCTCTGTCACTAATGATATTTGTGAATATTCCAGTCCATGATATTACTCTATTCCATATTAGAAGATCTGTATCCATGGCTGTATCATCTTTGTTACATGGTAGAAAGATTGGAGTCTTAGTAAATCTGTCAAAAATCACTAGGAATGCATTATAACTTCTATCACCCCCTGGTGGTAGTCCAGTTACCCAATCCATATGGACAATTTCCCAAGTTCTTCTGGGTTCTTGGATTTTGATCATATTTACAAGTCTTTTTCAAGTTGATTCATTTGCCGTTTGACATCCTTCACATGTTTTGCAATAATCTGCAACATCTTTTTGCCACATTGGTCATCATATACAAGTCTTTATCTTTTCTCTTGTCCTGTCCTCAGACAGATATCCTGAGAAGGGGCTGTCATGGCATTCTTTCAGTACAAGATTTATTAAGTACCTGTCCACAACTGTAATTACACATGTATGCTTAGTTCTGTGGTAAATTATACCATCCAGTAAGTGAAATCTTCCTTCATCATATGTCTTCTTCCATATTTCATCTAAGGCATGTATCAAAGAGTGGTACTTACAGTCTTTGGTAAGTAATTGTAATAGGATGCTACAATTCTTATCTTGAGTATAGCTGTTTCTTACTTCTTCAAATAATGTTGTGTTCAGATCCGTAACACTGATTCCTTCTATTGGGCTCTGTGGGGAAGCTCCTTCTGGCACATAAGCAGGATTATCAATATTATTTGGTAATGGTCATCTTCTCAGTCCATCCGCATTTTTATGAATATTCCCATCTTTGTGAACAATTGTCATATTACCTCTACACTCCTGTATGGTTATTTGCCATCTGAGCATATGCCTGTTAGGTGTTTTCATGTTTAAAATTGATTTAACAGTGTTAAAATCTGTTATCACTTCAAAAACACATCCTTAAAGGAATTAATTGAGTTTTTCTAAGGCCCATACAAGGAATAAACACTCCATATGACTTGCCGCATATCTAGCTTCAGTTGGTTTTATTTTCCTGGATATGAAACATATGGGTCCTTCCACAGGTTTATCATTTATAATCATGACCTGATGAAGTGCAGGACCTAGCCCATCCCCTGATGCATCAATATAAAGCTCAAAGGGAAGCTTAAAGTCTCACATCAGTAAGAGTGGAGTAGTGGTCAAGGCTTGTCTTAAAGATTCAAAGGCTTTGCCTGTTTCAACAGTCATTTCAAATACTGTGTCTTTGTCACATAATTTAGAAGAAGGCCTTGCTATGGGTGCAAAATCTTCAACATTCTGCCTGTAATATCCTGAAAGCCCCAAAAATTACTGAATTTCTTTTTTGTTCTGAGGCATAAGTTTCAGTAGCACTGCTGAAGATTTTATTTTGTCAATCCCAAGGGATAAACAGATACTAAATTTCCCAGTGCTTTGAGTTCTTTAAATCCAAAATGACATTTCTTTAAGGAAATTTTCATGTATACAGATTGAATTTTGTTCAAAACTCTGGATAAGCTGTATATATGTTCTTCCCAATTCTTGGAACAGACAATAATTTCATCAATGTAAATGATTAACCATCCTTCTGAAAGTTCTTCATGGAAGATTTCATTCATCATTCTTTGGAAGTGTGAAGGTGCATTCTTGATACCAAAAGGCATCCTCAGATATTCATACACTCCACAATGAACAATAATTCTCAATTATTTTCTTGCTCTTGGTGTTACCACATTTTGATGAAATCCCTTAAGGGCATCCATAGTGCTTATATAAACTGCTTGAGATACTTGGGTAAGGGAAATTTGGATTTTTGGTATTGGGTACCTGTCTGGAACAGTGTAAGTGTTCAGAGCCCTAAATTCCTCAACCATCCTAGATTTCCCATTATGCCATGCCACTATTACTGCTGTAGTTATTTCTACCTCCTCATTGTGACCAACCTTTCTTATTACACCAAGGTCTAGAAGCTCTTTAATATGGATTTCCAGAGCTTCTCTTGATTTAGGGCTTTCTGTATATGCAGGTCTTTTCAAGAGTGGTGGGTAAGTTCTTTTAATATTAAGAATAATGACAACTTCATAACCAAAAATTGCTCCCAGTGGCTCTTTTTCAGATGCAAAGGCTTCTTTGCGGTCATATAAAAGGGCATAAAGTTGAATTTCTTGTTTATAAGTCAGATTCTCAAATTTCCATTTATGTGTGGAAATATGATATTAGTCTCAAATATTCCCAATGCTCTTATTGGTTTACTTGCACTATTCAATTTTATGCCATCAATTTGTAACAATTGATCCTCAATTTTTGGTACACAAGTTTTAAGAAAATATTTTCCAACACATGAGAAGAAGGCCCCTGGGTCAAGTGAAAGCTTAGTGGGGTTTTTTTCAATTACCACTTCTGTTATACAGGAGTTACCAGCTGTATAACCTTTTACCCTGTTTGGTTTGGTCTTCATTAGCTGTGCATCTTGAATCTTTGACAAATCAAGTTGACCATGTATTAATTGTGGCAAGGGGGAATAAGATTCCATGATGTCAAAGGTGGCATTGATATTTTCTATATCGTTTGAAGATTCAGAAAATATTGATGATTTATCATCTGAATTTTCCTCAATTACCTCACCATCTTTTTCAACATCAGGTTCCTTTTCAATGTCAATTTCATTGATTTTCTCCTTTCTTGGACATGAATTAGGTAAATGTGTGATGATTTGGCAAATATGGCATTTCCTGATTATATCTTCAGATTTATATTTCATGTTATTAGAATTTTCTTTGGGATTTTTTTCCACAGAATCTTTTCAAAGTGTATTAAACCTTGTTTTGAGATTCACCCTACTAGAACCAATTCTGGTTCTGGTGGTTACTTCTTCCAATATATTAATAATATCTTCTGCTGAAGATTTTTAAGTAGTCCTGCTTTTAACAGCATGATCCAAATCACCTCCACATTGTCTTAGAATTTTTTCTGTGAATCATAAATTCTGACATGTCAGGATATGATGCTGTTAATCTGTCCTTTTGTTTTCAAAACCATGGTAAAGATCTATCTCTCTCAGCATTAAATTTGGAATATTCAAAGGCTTTTTACACCTTAAATCTTCAAGCATCATTTGCCCATTTGTTAATGATTTTGTTTTTCTACCAAGTCAGACTTTGGTGTCCATGTGCTTGTCTTAATTTGATATACCATCTGTGGGCTGATCTGGTAAACAAGGTGTCAAATCTTCCTGGTAATTCAAGATCTTCTTTAATCATGTCAATACCCCTTAATAATTCCATATGGTCATATTCTCCTTCACCACTGAAGTGAGGCCATTCCTTGAGCTTTGGTACTTCTTTCAACAGTGCTTGGCCCATTGATGGGTCCAAGCTATGGAAAGAGGTGGAAAATTCATTCTTTGATTGTAAATTTTCTCCATCCAATACTTGTGGTTTGGGAATTTGTTTACCCTCATTTTGATTCAAAGGTGTCAAAATTCTTGGTGAGGTGTGCAGTAATTGTTCAATATCATTCATTTTACTGTTGCTACACCTTTGAAAATTTCTAAACTTATGTTTTAAGCTTTGTATTAAATTTATTACTTCAACTTTATACATATCTTCCTTATGTGTCAATTCTTGCCATAATTCTGTCTTTCTAGTATTGTCAGAGATGACTTGTCTCAACTTCATTATTAATTTTGATACTTCTTGTTGTGAGGTGTCAAAACAATTTCTCCAGGGACACTGTATATGTCTTTACTTCAGTAAATGAACTTGCAATATCATCAAGTAATTCCTTATTATCTTCTTTGATAATATTTATGGTTTGTTTTATTCTTGTTTCAATTATTTTATCAATATTGAATTTATAGTATTTGTCTGTCAATTCTTTAATAATGGCATATTTTTCATTTAATTTATTTCCAAATGACTTGTCATTATTATAAGTTTTAATTGCTCTTAAAACCTTTTCAACACACATAAGTTTCTCATTTATTTGGCTCATACTTAAGTTGTGTGTTTTAAGATTGTTACAAATTGATTAATTTTGATCAGAAATATGACTTTTCACATCATTTATAGCTATGTAAAAGTTTGGAATGCTATCCAGAATATCAGAAATCATTTCTGATATTTTAGTCTGGCTTCCTCCTTTTTCTGTAATTCCATCATTGTTCTGGCCATCTGTAATACGTTTTCCATGGAATCCTTCTGAGCCTTTGGGATTCTGTAGCCCTGGATGTAAGGTTTTGTAGCTGGTGCTTTGCTTTTTCCCTTGTTCTGAGATGGTGGCTTCTTTTTCATGTTGTAATTTCTGCTTCTGGCTACTGGGGCTGTTTTTGGCACTTACTTGGGTGGTGGAGGGTTTTTTTTCCTCCATTCTTCTGTTAAGAGCATCATGTTTTTCTTTTCCATCAATGGATGCCATCCATTGAGTAACTTGCAAGTGTTGGGATGTCCCAGAAATTTTCTCACAGTCAGGCAAGAATTCATTCAGTTTTTCCACAGATCTGCAAGTATCTGGTACTCTTTGTGCTGCACTGCATTGTTGTAGGCCTTGTGGATGGCTTTTTAAATGTTCACTGAGGCTTCTTGTGAAGGTGTCAGCTCTGTTTGAAGGTAAAAAAGTATTATCAGCTTCAGAATAGCATTATTTATTAGTTTGGCATGCATTTACTGACCCTTTCTCTTCTGTAACTGATTGTCTTCTGCTATAATCATGTCTATGACCTTTTGGGGAGCTGCTTGAGGGGTTGTAGCTGGCTGAAGGCATATTCATTATTAAAAAGCTTGAAAATAGTAATTTTACATCAAAAAGCTACTATTGGCCAAATGCTTTGCCTTCTGAAGGGTATTGCTTATGTCCAAGTTAATTAATTCAGAAGAAATTGGCTCTGGTTTGTTGTTCTGAGCTATAATAACTGTGCTATCATAGTTATAATTGGAAGTAATGGCAGGAAAAATGCTAGTAACTATTGATGCAGTTTCAATATTTTCTTGTCTTACCACTTTTTCAGAAACTAAAATTAATGAAGAAAGCAATCAATTAATTAACAAAAGATTTTTCAAAAGAGGAATGAAAATATAAAGCCTCACTTATAATTTGAAAGGGTTTTGTTTTTTATGGATATTTCTGATTTATAAGTATTTTAATGGATTTTTTAAATTCTTCAATATAGGAAAAAGGATTTAAAAGGAGTAAAAAAATATGTCACAGGTAAAATATCATGGTTGGGCCCCCAAATGTAAGGTGTGGATATGAAAATTTGATTAAAAATCTAGTACTTTTCCTGTCTTCAAAATTTGTATAAGGTAAAAATTGATTAAAAACAGTATGAAATAATATTTCTAAGAGAAAAAATGCCAATTTTATTTTTATAACTTTGTAAGTATAAAAAAATAATATTATAAAGATTTATTGCTTTACCAACAATAAAATTAATCCAAAAATGCTCTACAAGAGATATTTAAGGCTACAAAAGAAATTTCTTCAGGAGAAATTTAGATTGGTATTAATTGAGCAAGGGAATGCAAGAAATTAATATAAGAAAAGTCTTCAAAAAGATTATTATAGAGAAAACACACCTAACAGTGACCAGAGTGAATTTGGAAACAAAGTGACAAAGCTAACAGTGATCAAAGATGCTTTAATTCACTTATGGGGTGGTTCAAGGGTAAAAATTATTATAATGATTTTTTCAAATGGTCAAAAGGTTTAAAATGATAAGAAAAAGGTGGTTTTAATCTTTTATTGATTGGTTTAACAGTGTTTAAGCTAATTATAAAAGGAAAAGATCCCAACATGAAGAGAAAAGTGGGGCAAAGAGGACATTCTTTTATAGCCACCAATTTTCTTACTCCAATATTAAAATTTACTCTTGTCAGTAGTGGGAAACAATCTGAAAACATAAAAGCCAATTATGGCTTCATTGAGCCCTGGTTTTAGCCATCTTTTTTGCTACTTTCAGCCATTTTGAACCCTTAAATAAGCTATTTCTATAGTAATACCTGGTTTTAAGCTTTCAAAACACTTCAAAATGTGTGTAAGAGATGTTGAAACCAGTTAAAGCTGGCTTTACTATGATTGTTTTATCTTAAGGGTAGTTTTACCCCCTTGGAAACAGTTGAAACTGCCCTGGTTGGTATCAAAACCTCATCATCAATTGAGTTGCAGACCCTGTGACTTGATTCCAAGAAATAAGTGATGAACTTTTTCATGTATTTTGACATCTCATGCCTTTCAGAAAGAAATTTGGGGGTCTGGCTCCCTTGAAGCCAAGATTCCTTTTCTGCCTCCAAAATTAATCTTTCCAATTTATTTTTTCTTTAATTCCTCATGATGTAATATACTTGTAATTTACACATGAAGTTCAATTGAGTTTTACAGTTAAAAAACTGTAATACTTGATACCTCATATGTAAATTACAGTTCAGCTATGTAATACAGGCACACATTTTGATATTTCAATTGAAAATGCTTCAATTCCTCATAACTTCTAAACTACACACCACACCTCAATTTTAACACAAAAATTGATGGTTGACACCACATTTGGTGTGAATTAAGTTGAGTTTTTGAGGATTTCCAATTTTTATACAGAAAATACAAAAAACTTAATTTAAGCTTATTTACAGTTGAGTTACAGAAATTTCACCCAGAGGTGACCCCACCTTATTCTTGATGAGTAATCCAATTGTGAACCGATTTTCTTATGTTTATTTATTAGATAGAAAGTTATAATAATTTTCATTCAAATTTTTTCAAAAATATTTTAATTTCAGTAATTTTGTTAAAAATTCATTTTTACTTAATTTTTTCAAGTAAAAATGTGTTTTCACCATTTAAAATTTCAATGTAATTTTATCTTCAAATTATAATTAAATTTTCATTTTTGTGTATAAATTTATATTTATATTTCAATTTTTGCTTTGATAATATAAATAAATTCATTTCATTTATAATTGTATTCTTTTTTATTATTTGTGGTCTTTTGGGTATATGAAAATACCTCCAAGGCTCACTATTTTAGACATGTAAACGGCCATATTTCTTTCTGTAAATCCTGAGTGTTCACACCTTAAGTCTGCACCTCTCATTCTCAAATCACTAGAACTGGTGCATTAAAACTTTACTAAGTGTGTTTGGTTTTTAATAATGAATATAGCCATGCATAAGTTCCTTTATATAGGCCACATTTAAACTAGCTAAAATATCATCCTTCCAATCAAATATATAAGCATCTATAAGTGCCAAAAAAAATAAGCAATAATATCATCAATTTTTCAGCTAAATTTCTTGAAGTATGCTGTTTTCATGGAATAAGATCTTGATTCCAACCTGAAAGAATCTGCAGCACTTTCACACCATATAATTACACAACAGGATTTCAGACAATGCAAAACCAATCCTTCAGCACATATATATAGCTCCAGTGATTTGGTAATCTTATCAGGCCATAAGCTCAACAAACTCTGCTTTACTACTCCTGAATAATTTTAATAGTTTGTTTCTTTTATTTTAGATGATCCAATTTTTCAGAATTTGTCAAGATTTAAACAGAGAGATGTAGTTCTAAAATTTCGTTTAGAATTATCACAATCAGGGCCCAATGGTAATGGGAGCTCATTGGGGAAACTAGGTGTTCTTCTTGGATTTAGTCATGGGGCCATTATATTTTATTTTCAAGTTAGAGCCAAATCTTTAATCAAGTATGGGAAAGAATATATTACTTTCCCTGACTTCCAAAAGCAAGTAGAGACTTGAAAGGTAATTAAAGCTGAAATGCTTCCTGGATGTGTGGAATTTATTGATGGTAGTCTTATATCTTTTTCACAGAAGAAATCAAGAGATTTTGAGGCTTAATTTGATTTCAAGAAGAGGTATTTATTCTTTTCAAATTATATTAAAAATTGTTTTAGCTTATGATATATGTGACTTAGGCATTCAATGTCAATTAAGCTATTTTGCAATTCCAACAAATTATTCATTTCACTTAATTTTGGGCTTTGAGAATCTCTTCAGGATTCAAATGTATACCAGCATATGAAAATCTCCGAATATCCTAATGAAATTTATGGAAAACATCAATATCTTCTATTTTATTCAGCTTATGCAATCTAACCATTGATTTCGACAGAATAGAAAGGTGCAAAATACCACTTTGAATAAATTAAAAATTTCTTTCTATGTTTGGAATTATCAAGAATATATATTGAACTTTTGATAGGAATTTTGAAAGGGAGGTGTTCATATTTTTTTGAGATGAGAAATAAGATACGTAATGGTCAAGAGGTCCAATATTTGGTACAGTGGGTGGTGACTTTTTTGATTTTTCATGATCTATTAGCACAAGGAGGAGACAAGAAAATATTTATGAAAATAATGGTCCCCCTGAGCTCCAAATTATCAATGAAGCTGATGATGTAAATGGAAATTTCAATATATGTTAAAGAGTCAAGCCCTAAACTTTGTATTGGTTTGATAATGGGGGATATTCCGAGTTACAAGAACTGATAGGTTGGAAGCTTGATAAGAACTTTGAAAACATGCACAAAAGATATTATGTGTAGTAAGAGGTCAATCTATTATTATGGTTTTGGAATAACGTTTAAGCTGTTGTTTGAGCTAAGGATATTTATTGCATTGGTTTGAGGATAACAAATCTTCAATATTAATGATTTATTACTTTATAAGAAATTTATATTGAAATAATATATATGATAAATCAGGTAAAACCAAATAGAAAATATTTACAACTCTTTTTTCATGTAATTTTTTGAAATATTGTTAATTTTTGGAGGTTTTCCCATTAAACATTTATTGAATTCATTCAGAGGTCAGTTGCTTAAGTTTCTGTACAGAATGAAATAATTTCTTATTAATTAAAAAAGAGAATCACAATTTTTCAATTTATTGGTCTTCAATTTATTCTTTTTGTGGCTTCGTGGCTTAATGGAGAAGTTCAGAAGTTTTCCTGATTATTTTAATTATTCCTTTCTTTTAAAAAGGTGAAAGTGAAATTTATGTTTTGTAAATGATAGCTCATTACCATATGGCTTAAAAACATTTTTCATTTAAAAAAAGAAGTATTCCAGATTTCCATGCATTGAGTTTATTATTATAAGTATGTGGCTTTTTGTGAAAGCCATTGAGAGCTATCATCACATTTGAATAAGTTTTTAATTTGATTTCCATTAAAATTGGCTGCCTTTATTTATTCTTTATTATTTTTTAAGTGCATGACTTGAGAATGTTATGATTTTGGAGTAAATAAATTAGTCAAATTCTTGAATTTTGAGCCGTTCCTTATTATAAGAGACAATTTGTTGTTGAATTTAATCAGCCTTCCTTGAATAAACCCCAGCTTACTTGCCAGAATCTGACCCCTGACAAAATCCTATTTATTTCATAATAACACGCAGAATATCAGTGTCGGTGGTTATTTTTGATGATTATTGGTCAGTTTATTTAAAGTGATGATTAATTATACTGGTTTTTTACTACTTAATGGATTAATTTGATAAATAAAAATATGAAAATAAGGATTTAACTGTTTATTTATGAGTACATAAGTAAATGGTATGAGTTTTTGAGGAGGAAGATTTAAAAAGGTGGTTTTTATTTTTTTATTTTTGTTTCAAGTTTGAGAATAGAGAAATTTGGATGTTAAATGCCGAGATTAGATGCCGTTTGGTACATATTACCAAGGATCTTTCTTTGTTTTCTTGTACTTTTGGTAGGAGGATTGGGTGAATACTCATATGTAATATCAGCATGATTGTTCAGTTGAGTTCCAACAGTCAGCACATCATGAGAAATTGAATATAGATGCGCTTCTTTCAGCTAATTATCAATCATCTATTCATATTTTTGAGTCCCAACAGTCAAATGAAGATATTTTTCATTAGGAAGGGATGTGGATGATGGCAAGTTATGGTGCGGTTTGGGTTGTATGTATGATGAATAATAAAGAAAATATAAATCCTCAATACACAATTTCTACGCCTATATGATAAATAAAAAAGGTGAAAACATGAAAAAATGTATTTTTCAGGCGTTTTCTACATAATTTCCATTTTTTTATTATAAAAGCTGATAACAGATTTGAAAAAAAAAATAAGAGATAGTGGGCCTTGGTGAGAGAGGTCGGTGCAAGTATTTATATCACAGTCCATTGGTAATGGCCTGTCCTGTTAATTTCCATGTTTTCAATTTATTCTTCATGGTGATGGTGTTTATGCAGGCACAAATGGCTTGAAACTTGATTTTCATGTGTTGGTGGTGGTGGTGAGTAAGCACAAAGTAATTCACGTCAAATTACTACCTGGTGGAGGAGGGAAGGCGTGTGGGTAATGAATTAATTGAGCTTATTAATATTGATGGTGGTGAGATCACTAAAAACATAAAAAACGCTGACTGAAAAATGATAAGACAATTGTTAAAATCAACAATCCTCACAATTGATCATCCAATGAATGATATTTAAAACTTGTTATAGAAAAATTCAGCATTTTATCAGAAGGTTAGTTTCAGCAACTTACAGCTTGAGTGCCTTTTAAAACACTGATATGAACCAATATTAAAAATTAAATTTACTTATTTATTATTTTGTTTTTTTTTGAAGTCACAAGAGAAAATTAACATATTAAAAATAAATTTGTTTTCTTTTTATTTAATTTATTTTAAATCAAGCTTTATTGAGAAATAAAATTAAAATTAGAATTGATTTATAAATTAAAAAAATGAAATAATTTTCATTAAAAATTAAAAATTAAATTTATTTATGAATTTCTTCATTTTTATTTTCTTTTAATAAGTGATATAAAAAGGGGGATTTCAAGAAAATAAGTTCAACTTTGAATATATAGAAGAAGTGGGCTACTAATAGGGTGACAGCTTCATCCTTTTTAAGCCCCTTCCAATTTTATGGAAAGTGATAACTGACCATTGAAACCAGTTAAACAGCAGATATTTTAAATTTCAATAATTGAATCAAAATATCTTTACAGAAAAACAATGAAAAAGTAAACCAAGACTTTCTTTTATATTGAATATTCACATATTGTTGAATATTTTAGGCTCTTAATGCAAATCCTAGTCTTTTGTGATGATACGCCTCTAAAAAGCTTAATATATAATCATTAATTTATCCTGAAAGTACCCAATGGCTCTGCATGGATGAAAATATTATTTCATTAAATTTCATAGATCATATTTCAGACACAATAATTAATAAAAAGAGCTTACCTCCATTCCTTTTATTTATAAAATTTTGTATCATTCCCAAATATTCAATCATATGTGAAGAATTCAATGCTTCTATTTTTAATTCCATCTTCCTTTTTTTGACATATCTCTACCTCTAGTTTGAGATCATGTTGTTATGCCTCTTTGACCATATCAAAATCCAGTTTTGTTTTTCATTTTTCACTTTTTAATACTTCTTCCTTCTATATTTTCTTCCTTTTCAAATTCAATTTCTGTATCCTTAAATAATCTTTCTTGTTCAGCTCATATAATCTGAGAGATCCTTTCTTCATTTTACCCCTGTTTATCCCATTCTAAGCAGGAATAATCATGAGACTCTTTCCCTAAAAAATATTTATGAATATGCATGAACCTCAGAATAAATACATCATATAGAAACCTTTTTGCCAATAAACAATTATTTGTGAGTACCTTGAAGATAGAATATTATATGACTTCTTCTATGAGCCACTGTTTTCATTAAGATTAAAGCTTGAAATATTCTTTTATTTTTGGGATGTCATACATTTTATTCTGTATCTGCAGAATAAATCTTCCTTAGATTATTAAAATATATTGGGTCTCTAAGATAAGACTCACTTCAGGCTCTTCCACATCCTCAATCAATTTATCTTCAAAAATACCCATATTTTCTTGAATAGTTATTTCTCCCACTGCTGTAATGGAGGAATCCTTAAATGTAATAATACATCACAAATTAGCACAAATGAGTAAATCTTGTATCATATCTTACTTCATGGTCCATTGGCTCTCCCTCCTCCTAATCTTAGATTATTCTAATCTCTTCATAATTACAAATTTCTAATGGATCCTCATTCAGCTCAGTACCAAAGATTGCATAAATTCCTGAAAAACATGAACACATAGTTTTTAGCTTAGTGGAAACATTATTCACTCCCTTTTTCTCATCCTCTTCTGCTATACCTGGCTCAGTTAAATTTTCAAACTTTTTTGTGGTTGTGTATTCTTTATATGTATTCTATTGGTAAAAAATTCTTGTTTCACTTAGATTCAACCTGTGTTGTGATTTTTTATTTACCTCTATGGCCATAGGGTTAGATACATTTTTTACTTTAGGGTGGCATTCCCACATATTTTGTCAGGATGAAACTATGACAGAAGTGTAAATAGGCTAATTACAACTTTGACTATGTTTGTGACACGGTAAAAATGATTTTAAAAAGATTTTTAAGGGTTTAAGATGGTTTAAAATAAAATTGAAAGGGCTTTACTATACTGGGTATAGTGGTGGTGAGCACTGTTGAAAGCCCTGGGTGCAGCTTTATCTGTTGGGTTACAATAATTAAAGATTATAATTATAACTGATTATTTAGCCAAGAGTAAAACTGTTTTTGACAGTTTACTATGTAGGTTATTTAAGAGCATGATGAGGAAACAATTCTGGCCGTGAAAAGCCTCCTTTTTATCCTGAAATGGGGTGGAAAGGGTGCTAGACCTTTCCACATAGAGGGAGTGAAGATTTTTTCACTCTCTAGTACTGGCTTGTGGTTTTCAAACAGCCTATATGGTCTGTATTGGGCTCAGATGTGGTTTTGAAACCACATCTGGGCAGTTTTCACCAATACAGGGTGAAAATTTTCATCTGGGGACCTCACAGCCTGATTCTGACGTGTATGACGCGTAGAATGCTGTACAGAAGCTTTATGGGACCCCAGTATTGACTGACATATGAGTTATTGAAGTAAAAACAGGCTTCTTTGTCTATTTGACACCTCATATTCATGGTTATGGGATATTATCCCATGGTAAGGCTGTATATGACAGCAGGTGGGATTTTGACCTTAAAACAGCCATAACCTTGTCAATTCTTGAGATATCAACCTCAAAATTGGTTCTGTGTGTAGCCCTGTATGTGCTCTACACAATGGTACCTCATTTGATATGGGTATCATTAAAAATGGCAAAGTTATTCCATGTACAAGAGTTTTGTACATTTGCATGGTATGGGCAAAAAGCTGTATTGAGCTTATTTGCCCCATTACTTTTGTTCTAGTTGGGTTATGGGGAAATGGATTACACCATCAGATAGCCCTGGCTGTGCTCTTTCCAAAAATACCCCACTTCAAGTATCTCACACTAAAACTGTAGAAGTTAGATGAGAGGTGAATGTTTTGTTCACCCTTATTTGGCCTGAAATTGACCATAACTCCAGTAATATTGGTGCTAGCTCAGTTTGGCTGGTACCATTGGATAGCCCTGGTTTAGAGCTTCATTTTTACTACCCATTTGATGGGGTTAAGCCTCCCCTTCTAGATTTTAGATGAGGGGTGAAAATTAAGGTTTATGCTCAGCAATAACGTTGAGCAGGAAAAACTTTGTTATTTCTTGTCCTATGGTGATGGGACTTATGTTTTCAGAAAGAGGTGATTATCCTCTTTCTTTTGATACCTTTTGATCTGATTTGGCTCAGCTCCATTTTTTGGTGTTATCTTGGCTATACCATTGGTTTATGGTATTTTGGCTGTCATGCTTGTGCTCTGGTTTTGAGTCACAGGCTGACATACCCTCCCTCTAAAAAAGGCTCATCATTGATGAGACTTTTCAGTCCTCCTAGAGGTCCTGAATCTCCTTAGATGAAGGTTCCCATCTGGTATGGCATCTTCTGCCAACCATTTGTCTTTATCAGCTGTCTGGTGCTTGAATCTGACTAAGTACTGTCTTTGATCCTTTTCATTAAGTCTTATCTTCCTGGCCCTGATGATTTTACTCACAGGTCCTGGGGAGTCCTCCACTTCCACTATATCAGGTGGTGTGGGGTTCTTCTTCCTGGAGGGGAATTTATCCTCCTCTGTTTGGAAGTATGGTTTCACCAAACTTACTGGGAAGACTGGGTTCTTCCTGTAAAATTCCTCTGTAAGTTTGACTTCCACTGCATTCTTTACTATCAACCTAATGATAGTGAAAGGCCCTACAAATGAGTCTCTCATCTTCTTGGGTCCTTTAAGATTATTGAAGTTCAGTGTAGACACTAGCACCTGGTCCCCTTCCTTAAAGTCAGGTTCCATGTGTGTCTTGTCCCACCTCTGCTTATTATATTCCTTTGCCTCAGGTATGCATTTGGCAGCTGTGTCACAAGCTCTCTTCCACATATAATGAAATTCTTTGTCTGTGGGGTGGATGGTCAGAAGATTCTTCTTCAAGTGATCCACAGGCAACAGGGGATTCCACCCTTTCTCTACCAGTGCAGGTGTTTTTCCTGTGGTAGAGTGCTGACTTGTATTATAAGCCAGTTGGACAGCTGGTAGAAGGGTAACCCAGTCATGGGTGTATCCTTCATGGTCCTTGTATTCCATTCCATAGGCACAGAATCTTCTAAGGATGTCCTCCATAGTCTGGATCATCCTCTCAGCTAGTCCATCTGTTTGGGGATGGTAAGCTGTGGAAAAAGCAAGCTTGGTGCCAAGCATGTCATACAAGTTGTTCCAAAATTCAGATGTGAATTTTGGGCCCCTATCACTAATGATGATTTTTGGGACTCCACAGGTAGATATGATGTTATTCCAAAATAACAGGGCAGTATCCATGGCTCTGTCCTCTTTGTTGAATGGTAGACACCTCATGCTCTTGCTGAACCTATCATCTATGATCAAGCAGGCATTGTAGTTTTCTTTGCCTCCTGGGACAAGTCCTGTAACCCAGTCCATGTTGATGGTTTCCCATGGGTGCTTGGGTTCTTCTATATGTTGAAGTAACCCATACTTCTTCCCATGTTTCCTGTTTGCCTTTTGGCATATTTCACAAGTGTTGATGTATTCACTCAACTCTTGTTCCAATTTGGGCCACCAAGCTGTGCTTGCTACCCTTTCTTTGGTCCTGTCCTCACTCATGTGTCCCATATAGGGGCAGTCATGGCATTCTTGCAGGATCAGTTAAATGTGGTCTCTGTCTACCACTGTGAGCCTTGAGGTATATTTTACATACCCAAATAGGCCACAATTATCTTAAAAAGAAATTTTGAATTATGCACAACTCATAAGTCATGCATATATCCAAAATTCATCATTTTTGATTTCAGAAAAGATGAATAACTTTTTATTGAGTAAGTAAATCCATGGATTTAAGACCAGATTTGGATTCTACACAAAAATTCACCTAGGGTAGCTCCATAGAGTGAATAAGCTCAATTTAAGTATTTGAGGTGGTAAAATGGAAAATACTTCAATACCACATCATTAATACCACATAAAAGATCCGTGAAAATTTTTGTTTTTCTTGATTTTTAGCCAAAATAATGGGAAAGTGAGAAATACCATGTTACATATACACTCAAAATAGTGTTATGCATGTTTTGAGCACTTAATATCATGGTATTCTTACATGGACTTTTGGTACACCCATAGTGGATATCTCACTTGAAGCTTAATTTTCTATTTTTACGTGAAAAATAAGTAAGGGGGACAAAAGACATCAAAGAGAGCCAGGGTACCCAACTTCTGAGGCCTCAGAGGCGTGGATAGCTCCAGAGCATGGATCCATGGCTCATCTTGGCCCAATTGGTAAACCAAAACTCTTTGGGAACTTGGTTACCAAGTTACACCTACTGTAATCATAAGAAAATAGCAAATAACCTGCTATTTTGACATGCCAAGGAGGTAATAAGCTACTTAGACTCCTGTAACCACGTCAATTCTTGATGACTTTCCATGACTAGACCCTAAAAGAGTAATTAAAACCCTTTTGGGACCCATATTCATTGATTTACCTCATAGCAACCAGCAAAACACTGCTATTTGCAATTCTACATAGAAATGAGGTAAAAACTTCAAAAATTCATTAAAAATACAATTCTTAATGAATCTTTCTGAAACTTTCAGGACTAGAGGAAAACTGTATTGTCTTAGGTACAACCAAAAAGAATTACAGTATTACTAGTAAAATTGAAAGTTTTACTTACAGTCCATTTTTGGTTATTCTATGTGAAACACTGAATCTTCAAAAATTCACAGTAATTACAACCTGTGATGAAATTGGCAATAACATTGATACCTTTGAGAAATCAATGATTATTTTAGAATAAAAGAAGATTTACAAGTGTTACTCCTTTTATTCTTAACCATATTGGGGTTGGTAGTCACGTAAAAGCATCAAATAAGTAATTATGATAATGTTACGTGACAAATAATGATGCAATCAATAAACCAAAAGGGTTTATTGTTTTCTCACTCACTGGTTTTTCAGTTTGCTCCATGGCACGCCTCTGTGAGCTGTTGTTGACTTAAAAGAGGCCTCCTCTTGCTGTTTTTTCCAAGAATCATCTTATCAACTTATTAAATCATTATTACCAACAAGTAAGTATTAGTTACAGCTATTCTTAAGTGTTTTAAATCTTTCAGAATCAACCAGAAAGACGTGAAATCATAGAATCCAACTATATATTGTTGTAATACTGTTATAAATCCTTTTGATCCCTTAAATCCACAATTCTACGTCAAATTTCTCTACTTTTATCTATCAATAAGTTCTTTGGAGTATTAGTGAGTCATTTATCTTTAATTCTTAAAGTTTTTCTCTAGTAATAGTTTTCTTCAAGAATTATCTTTATAATTATTCTTGTAAAAGATAATTATATATTAAAATAATTTTATTATTTTAATAAAAGAAGTTTTTATTATTAAATTCTTCTTGTAATTGATTCTTGTAGACAATTACTGCTCACTGTTATAATCACTAGTAGTGTATAACACGTGAAAGAAATAATTTTATAATTATTTAATTGTGGTTATAATAATTTTTATTATTATATTTCATAAGAACAGACATAGTACTGTTGATTAATAGTAATATTATCATCAGTTTCATAGTCACATCTTACAACCACTGTGAGTGCACTTGTGTGTTTTTCTCTGTGGTAAAGCAGGCCATCTATAAGGAAGAACTTGTTATCCTTATAGGCCCTCAACCAGGGTCCTTCCAGCTGGGATTCCAGTTCTGGACTCCTGTACTTCTGTTGAAGGAGTTGTAGTAATATGTCACACTGTTTGTGTTTGGCATAAGACTTCAGTACTGCACTAAAGAATTCATTGTGTAGTTCTGAGGAACTTATTCCCAGTATGGGAGTTTCTGTTCCCTCTGAATCAGTGTCTCCACTGCCAAGGGTACCACTCTCTGGTGCCCATTCAGAAAATCTGAAGTTCTTCCTCCTATCCACTTCCATGAAATGGATAGGGATCTTGGCTGCAACTTCAGGGTCATAAGCTGGATTGCTTTTGACATTGTCCAGTGGCCATCTGCTAAGGCCATCTGCATTGGTATGGCTTTTACCTTCCTTGTATATGATGGTCATTTTCCCTCTATACTCCTGGATGGCTATTTGCCATCTCAGCATGTGTCTATTTGTAGTCTTCATGTTCAGTAAAGAGTTCAAGGCTGTGCAGTCTGTGTAGACTTCAAAGACTGCACCCTCCAAACAATAATGGAGTTTCTCTAGAGCCCAGACTATACATAGACATTCAGTCTGTGTGGCCCCATATCTGGCTTCTGAATCTTTCAGCTGCCTTGAGATGTAGCAAATTACTCCTTCTCTTGGTTCACCATTGACAATTTGTCTTTGGTGAAGGGCTGCTCCTAGGCCTTGACTTCATGCTGCATCTAAAAATAACTTGAATGGTAGTTCAAAGTCAGGTAAGATGATCACAGGTGCATTTGTGAGCTCATATTTGATCCTCTCATATGCATCCCTCCTTTCCTTGGTTATTTCAAAAACTACATCTTTTGAACATAGCTTGTATAAACTACTAGTTATGTGTGCAAAGTTTTTGATGTGGTTTCTATAGTAGCTAGCAAACCCAAGGAAAGATTGCATTTCTTTGATGCTTTTTGGTACTGGCTTTTGCAGTACTGCTGCTACTTTGTTCTGGTCAATTGCCAGACTAAGACCTGAGACTTTATGTCCTAGAGCCAGTAACTCTTGTTGGCCAAAATTGCACTTTTTAAGTGAAATTTTCAGATTTATGGGTGTGCATTTACTTAGTACTCTGTCTATGTATTGCACATGGTCTTCCCATGTCTCTGAGTATATAATGATATCATCAATATATACCACCATCCAGCCTTCCAGTATTTCTTCTTGAAATATTGTGTCCATCATCCTTTGGAAATGGGCTGGTGCATTTTTGATGCCAAATGGCATCCTGGTATGCTCATATATGCCCATATGGCATATTATCCTGAGTAGTTTCATGGAGTTTGGTTTAACTCCATTTTGGTGGAAGCCTTTCATACAATCCATTTTGGTTATGTATTTGGCTTTTGCCAGTTTATCCAAGGCATGGGGTATCCTGGATATAGGGTACCTGTCTGCTTTTGTGTAGTTATTCAAAGCTCTGAAATCCCCACACAATCTAGACTTGCCATCATGCCAGGTGATTAGTACAGGGGTGGTGATTTCCACTATTTCATTATGTCCAATCTTCCTTATGACATCCATATCCAGGAGTTCATTGATATGTTTCTCAATTTCTTTCCTGGTTTCCAGGCTTGCTGGATAAGGAGGTCTCCTAAGCATGGGTGGATAAGGTCTTTCCACATCCAGATATAGTTCTATATCATGGCCTTTGATTTTTCCTAATGGTTCTGCACCAATGGCAAATGCTGGTCTGTTCTTCCTTAGCATCTTCAGTAAACTTAGTTTTTGTTTACTGATGAGGGTAGTGCTAAACTGTCCCTCTCTGAATTCCTTCAGAAGTTGTTCTAGTAGATCTTGCGAAGATATCTGGTATATATCAAGTGAAAATTTCTTTTCCTTGTTAGTACCAATGGTGATGTGCCTATTTTTGCTGTTGTAGATGTCTATGCCATACATCCTCTGGTAATCTGTTCCCAGTAAAAACCCTTGGATGTGGGCATCATCAAGCACTACAAACTCTGGGTTGAGTCTGATGTTACCCTTCCTGTGGGGTATAATTATCTCTTTGATAATTGTCCCAATGGAAGTCATCTTCCCTGATTCACTTTTAAAGTTCTTTGCCTTAGTGGGAAAGAGCTTTTTTTCCCAGTTTGGGAAGTGGGTATCCAGATAATCTCTGGCCACTATGGAGCAGTGTGCTCCACTGTCAATGATCAATGGATGTTGAGCATTGTCAATACATACAGTCATATTTGTGGCTGTTCCATGTATGTATTCCACTCCTTTGGTTGGTGTAACCAGGAATGTTTGTGCATCTTGTGTGTGTTTGCACAAGTTCTTGTTGGCAGTGTCCTGTGGCATGCCTGCTTCCAACTGTATGTCCTGAATTTCTAGTGGGGTTTCCTCTTGGTATTCCACTAGAAGTTCTTCTCTTGGGTCTTGGTCATCATCAGATGGTTCTCTGATGGCATCACCCATGGAGTCTGATTCAGAATCTTCTGTTGGAGATTCTTCCTCTGGGACCTTTCCAATGGCATAGACTTTTTTCTTTGCCTTTGGACAGTTGTTGGCATAGTGGTCTGTTGAACCACAATTGTGACAAGAATTTCTCTTCTTTGCCACTTCTGCCACTCTTTCTTTGGGTTTGTCCTTAAGCTCTACCCTGAAAGGTTGTTTCTCTTTGAAACTACTGCTCTTATATGGGGTGAATTTCCCTATATTGGTCCTTTTCCTTATGTCTTGTAAGGTGTTGGCAATATCGTCTAGAGTGCAATTTTGGTTGCATCTGCATTTTACTGCATGCTCTAGTTCTCCTGGCAGTTGTGTCAGAAGTTTGTGATTTCTCATTTGTATGTTCATCTGAGGATCAATGGCTTTAAGTCTTTTAGACTGTCTGAAACACCACTCATATGGATCTTTGTCCACAGAGTATATGTCATTTTCAAATGACATGGTCTTCTGCCATATCCAAGTTCCATTACTGTACTTTTGGATGATTTGACTCTTCCACCATGGCCAGTTTCTTCTGCCATGGATTTCTTTCATTTCTGTGTACCATACACTAGCATGACCTTTAAATGCAATATTCAATCTAGCAGTAATCCAGTAGTCTGGTATGCTTGGTACATCAATGAAGAGTCCATCAATATAATCTATGAGTTCCATATGATCATATTCTCCTGATCCAGAGAATTTGGGCCAGCTTGAGGCCTCAGGAAGCTGTTTCAAGGCTTCCTTCTCTGAATAAGACATGCCATCTCCATCCTGGTATTGTGATGGGGATCTTGCCTTATTCATCAACATGCCATCTGGTTGATATGGATTCTCCATAACTTGGCCTTGTGGTTGGGGCTTCAAGTTATGGTAGACATTGAACAATTTTTTTATGTCTTGGTCCAGACAATCCCTGTCCCTTTTGCTGTGGTGTTGCTCTTCAAAGACTAGATTCAGTCTTTTGTTGGTTTCTTCAGAGGCTTTTCTCAGTTGAGCATATCCCTCTTGAAGATTTTTAACTATCTGTTCCAAGGAGGCTTGAGTTTCTCTCATCCTCTCTTGGCCAGCTTTAATTTCTGCAAACTGCTTAGCAGATTGTTCAGCATATTGGGACATTTGTAACTACAGTGTATTACTGTTGATGTTACTCTCAGATGTGACAATGTTATGTTCAGTCTGAGTGGGGGTAATGTTTCTATTACTAGGACTACTGATTCTAGAGTGGTTTACAATTACTTCTGGTTCTTGTGCACTTCTTTTACCAAATCTAACAGATTCTGGATCATGGGGTCTGACTCTTTCCTCCTCTGGTTGAAGGAGGTTTTGTTCTTTCCCTTGTTCCCTTGTCTTCTCCTGGAAACTTCCTGGAATTGTGAAGAATGGTGACTCTTGGCCACTGATCTGCTGGTTTCTGAATGGTGTGAAGCCACTGGAGAGCTGATTTGGCCTGCTCCTTGTGAGCCTTAAGGAATCTGAGTAGGCCCTGTCTGGGTTAACTGTTCTTCTATAGCTTGGATAGTGGCTTGATTCTCCCTTATCCTCTGTGCCCTTGCCTCCAGGAGTCTGAACTGCCTGGTAGGATTCCAACCTTTGGTGATTACCATAAGGTCTTTGAAGTCTATCTCTCTGAGACAGATCCTCTGGCAGCTTGCTCCAAGTTCTGCCCAGTGGGATGCCAGGCTGAACCTCTTGTCGTCCATAATAAAAGACTACAATAATTAAAGATTATAATTATACCTGATTATTTAACCAAGAGTAAAACTTTTTTTGACAGTTTACTACGTAGGTTATTTAAGAGCAGGATTAGGAAACAATTCTGGCTGTGAAAAGCCTCCGTTTTATCCTGAAATGGGGTGGAAAGGGTGCTAGACCTTTCCACGTAGAGGAAGTGAAGATTTTTTCACTCTCTAGTACTGGATTGTGGTTTGAAAACAGCCTGTATGGCCTGTATTGGGCTCAGATGTGGTTTTGAAACCACATCTGGGCGGTTTTCACCAATACAGGGTGAAAATTTTCATCTGGGGACCTCACAGCCTGATTCTGACGTGTATGATGCTTAGAATGCTGTACAGAAGCTGTATGGGACCCCAGTATTGATTGACATATGAGTAATTGAATTAAAAACAGGCTTCTTTGTCTATTTCACACCTCATATTCATGGCTATAGGATATTATCCCATGGTAAGGCTGTATATGACAGCAGGTGGGATTTTGACCTTAAAACAGCCATAACTTTGTCAATTCTTAAGATATCAACCTCAAAGTTGGTTATGTGTGTAGCCCTGTATGTGCTCTACACAATAGTACCTCATTTGATATGGGTATCATTAAATATGGAAAAGTTATCCCATATACAAGAGTTTTGTACATTTGCGTGGTATGGGCAAAAAGCTGTATTGAGCTTATTTGCCCCAAAATCTTTGTTCTAGTTGGTTTATGGGGAAATGAATGACACCATCAGATAGCCCTGGTTGTGCCCTTTCCAAAAATACCCCACTTCAAGTATCTCACACTAAAACTGTAGAAGTTAGATGAGAGGTGAATGTTTTGTTCACCCTTATTTGTCCTGAAATTGACCATAACTCCAGTAATATTGGTGCTAGCTCAGTTTGGCTGGTACCATTGGATAGCCCTGGTTTAGAGCTTCATTTTGACTACCCATTTGATGGGGTTAAGACTCTCCTTCTAGATTTTAGATGAGGGGTGAAAATTAAGGTTTATGCTCAGCAATAAATTTGAGCAGGAAAACTTTGTTATTTCCTGTCCTATGGTGATGAGACTTATGTTTTCAGAAAGAGGTGAGTTTCCTCTTTCTTTTGATACCTTTTGAGCTGATTTGGCTCAGCTCCATTTTTTGGTGGTATCCTTGCTATACCATTGGTTTATGGTATTTTGGCTGTCATGCTTGTGCTCTGGTTTTGAGTCACAGGCTGACATATTTTGAGTCACTTGTTCCAAAACATGCATCAAAGTTTGATTTATCAGTCAGACGATTAAAAATACATTTCTCATGTAAGCCTATTTAATATACATAATTCTATATCCTAGACTGTAAGGCTTGGCCATATGCTCTTTTTATTTTGCATTTTCCTCTGGAAATGACCTCTTCATGTTAGAATCACTCTCAGTGGTGACTAAAGGGATTTCTTGCACTTTTTTGGGCATCACTGTTGAAAATTTAGGGTTTCTTTTCCTTCATTCTTAGGATAAAAAAAAATTATCCTCTTTTCCATCAATTGGTTCTATTCATCGAGTGATTTTCAAGTTTTGGGATGGCCAGAAAGATTCTTACTGTCAGATAAGGGTTCATGCAGCTTTTCCAAAGTTCTTACAGTATTTGATACACTTTCTGTTGAAGAGATTTGTTTTATTAATTTTTTTGGCTTTTTATGATTTCACTTAGGTTCTTTGTGGTTCTTTCACCTCTATTTGATCAAAATATGTGTCATCAGCAAAATTGGTCATATTTCCATAGTTTTCACTTAATAATAATATTTGTCTTTTTGTGAATGACTTACTTCTTCCATAGTTATATCTATTACAATTCTTGGAGCTGTCTTGGAGGCTATTTGTTGAATATCTTCCCCTGACCTGTCTTAAGTCATAATTAGATCTTCAAAATACTAGAAAAATAGTAAAAAATGGCTAAAAGAGGATAAGAAACTTAATATTGGTTGACTCTTTTTCTCTTGAAAGAGTGTTACTGAGTTACAAATTAATAAATTAAGAAGAAATTGGCTCTTTCTGGTTGGTTAGAATAAGATTACCATTTCTTCCAAACAAAACCAAGCTTGGTGGTACAGTTCTGGCAACAATTGATTCTTTTTGAGGGTTTTCATGTGTTATGATGGCTCTAGACACTAAATCTCAAAAGAGAAATTAATTTTGATGTTGATAAGTTCTTTATTTAATTTTTATTCACTTTTATGAGAAAATATATAATGAAAAAAGAACATCAACCATCACTTGTAATAGATATTTTTTTTTTATTGATTTTTTCTATATTATTTGTATTTTGATTTTTTGGAGGAAAAATGATAACAATGAGTTGAAGGAATACTGTAGAGTTAAAGAAAGATGTCTAGGCCCCCATATGTAATGTTTGGATATGAAACTTTGATGAAAATGAAGGAATTTTCCTGTCCTCAAAGATCTGTATAATGTAAAAATATTCAAGATAATTACACCAATGAATACAAATAGAAAACACACATCAATTTTGTTAAAATTTTTCTGAGCTTCAAAAAACTAATATTTTAAAGTCTTGTTTTACCAATAATGAAAGCTTATCCAAAAATACTTTACCAGACATATTTGATTATACAAAGGAACTTCCAGAAAAATCATTTTTTTGAATTCAGTGATAGAAAAACCAAAATAAATAAATTGATTAAAATATAAAAGATATTATGCTTTCAAAAGACAAAACATTCTCAAAAGTTACCAAAGTACATTTTAAAACAAAGTGAGAAATTCCATAGTCATGAACAATACTTTAGTTCACTTTTGGGAGTATAAGGGTTTTAAGTGATTACAAAAATCAAATTATCTTATGTAAACAATTTCTTCACTTTTTTAAGATTATATTATCATTTGAAATGTATTTTTGGAATATTTATTGGATTTTGGTTTTATATTAAGCTATTTTTAAAAGGAAAAATTCTAACATAAAAATGACAGATGTGGAAAAAAATACATTCTTTTATATCTTTCAATTTTCTTCCTCCAAAAAATAAAATTCTCTCTCATAAGGTGCAAAAACCATATTTTCAGCATAAAAGCTAATTATATAAGAATTGAACCCTGATTTAGAAAAAAGGGTCTGGCTTTAGCCATTTTAGTCCCATAAGCCACCAATTACTATAGTAATAGCTGGTTGAAAGCTTCAAAAACACATCAAAATGTGTGTAAGGACTTTTTTAAGCAATTAAAACTTCTTTAGGGATGCTTTTTTTACCCTCTTGGAAGCAGTTGAAGCTTCCCTTGTCGGCATAAAAGCTGCATTATCAATTAAGTCGCTGACTCTGTTATTCAAATCCTGGCCAAAATTAATAAAATTTTGCAGGTATTTTGATATCTTATTCTATTCAAGAAGTTATTTGGGTGATTTTGGCTCTCTTGGATCCAAGATTATTGTTCCCCTCAGAATTTAATATTTCTAATTATTTTTTTCTTTAATTCCTAATCATGTATCATAGATAAATGTCTATATATATAGTTCACTTTGAAAACTACTGTACACAACTTTCATTATTAATTCCTTATATGTACTTAAGCTCACTTATGTAATGCATTCTGACATTTCAGTTCTAACTACTTAACTTTTTAGTAGCTTCTAAGCCACACACCCCTCCTCAATTTTCAAATTAAAATTTATGTTTAACACCACATTTTGTGTGATTTACATTAACTCTATTTGAATTTAAAATTTCTTAGTCAAATTATATTTTCTCACTTTAAGCTTAAAATGATTTAGTTACAAAGTTTTCACCAAAATATGACCCAAGATGATTTTTCGTGCTTAATACAATGGTTATGAATTTTTTTGGTGCTTACTTACTCAATAAATTAAGTATATTTAGTTTTAATAAATTTTATTATTCCATTCAATTATCTTCATTTTTATGGGGAAACTTGTAGAAATTGAACTTTCTATTTCTGCAGTAATTTTGAAAATTTTACAAGTAAAATTACTTATTATAGCTTCATTTCAAGATTTCTCTTCTTTACCTTTATATTGAATTTTGGGCCCTTTTGGGTGAGTTAAATTACCTCCAAGCCTCGCATCAAGAATATGAAATTATTGCTATATCTTTCCACTATATCTAATAAGGAATAATACCTTTTTCAGTTCTTGGAGTAACTTCTGCGCCTCAATCCATATGAGCTACCTCCCAGGGTAACTTTTGGCTATTTCAAATGTACCATAAGTCAAAAACCCTTGCAAATTCTCCTTTTTGGACATTTTCTCTCATCACAAGTGTAAAAATATGAAATGGTTTATTTTCTCCAATATAGCCACAATGCAAATCTATTCCCTCTTTCATTTCTCTTTTCTTCTGAAAGATTCCTAGATTCTATATGTTTGTGGAATTGATGCAAGATATTATTTATTGGTAATCTACTAAATAGTACCATAAAACAACAATTCCTTGTTCTATGGTATATTATACTATAAAAAAGGTATAATATTCTTTCATAGTAAGAATTTATACACTATTCATATTATCAATTTACCAAGTGTGTGTCTTTAGAGTTTTTTTCCAATATTTATTTAAAGATGTGGATATCCCTAACCATTTTGTATGCCTCTTTGAATTCTTAAAAGATCCCATAACCAAAATTAGTTATATTAATTTATTTGTGTGGGATCTAAGTTTCTGCCTCAATAGCTACATAAACTGGATTTCTAGGTATATTAGCTAACTCCCATATACTATTTTCAGCAGAATTCTTATGTATATTTGCTTCTTTTGAGACTATATTTATGCTGTTCCTATAGTCTTGAATAGCTATCTGACATATCAACATATTTTTTACACAAATTCATGTTCATAGCTCATTTTACTTCATTAAAACCAGTTATTTCTTCATGAACACTTCTATAAAGATAATATTAAATTTTATCAAGTTTCCAAACCAAATTCAAGTACTTAATTTTTCTTTCACCATATCTGCCTTCTATTTGTTTTGTTTTTTCCTCAAATATAATGAATTGGTCCTTCTGTTGATTTATCATAAATAATTTAAATTTGGTTCAGGGATTCCCCTAATCCATTTCAACCAGAATCAGGGTAAAGCATAAAGGGTAAATTTCAATAAGACATGAGAATTAAATGTGCCTCTTTGGGGGATTTCTTCATATACTCATATGACTCACTGCTTCCATTTTGATCAAAAATTGTTCTTTTGATAAAAAATTCTGCAGAGTAAATTTCCTAATCTTGCAAAGTCTTCCACATTTTTTCAGTAATATCTGGAAACCCCAAGAAAATGCATCATTCATTTCTTATTCTTGGAAATGTTCTGAATTCACACCTCTTCTGCTTCATTAATATCAATATTCAAGCTTGAAACTAAAAACATATATCCAAGTGCCTCAATCTATTCAAACCCAAAGTTTGATCTCTTAAGTGAAATTTTCATAGTAAGCCTTTCACCTTTTTTCTATTACTATTCCATCCCTTTGGAGCCTTTAAGATTCTCATTGGAACATATGATAATATTATCAACAAGATATTTCACAGCTCTGTGGCAAAAAAATGAATCAGATCTTGTTCCATTTTTTTGGAAGAAATCTGCATTATTTTATGCCTAACTAAGCCTTTTGGACACAAATTTGTCTCTATGTTCATTTCCTATGGATGATACTACTTATATCTCTTTTTGGTGTATTGAAAAGGAACTTGTGTTCTTTTTAACTCCAATGGTGAAATATCTACATTCATGGCTGATAATTTCAACACCAATAGCCCTTCAGTGGTCATTTCCAAGTATAATATATTGAGAGATACAATTTTCCATCACCAATATCTCATTTCTTATTTTTTATATGTCCTGTTTTATGTGTAAATACTACTCTAGTCTCAAATATACCTATTGGTTACAAATTAATACTGGAACTGATGAATTTAACCCTTCAATTGGAATAAAGTGCCTCTTTGAGTTACAAAAGAGGAAGTTGAATTATTTTTTCCCTAAAAATTTGAGTAGTTCTCCTGTTTCTAGTTTAGCCTTAGTCTTTACATCATCTGTGAGACTTAGAGGTATTTTTATATACCCAAAAGACCACAAATAATAATAACAATTCATTTATGTTATTAATGACAAAATCAAAACATAAATATAAAATTCATAAAGGAAATTTAAATTTTAATTCTAATTTAAAATGAAAATTACTTGGGAATTTAAAATTGTGAAAACACATTCTTACTTGAAAAAATTGAGTAAAAATAAAATCTTCAACAAAAATACTAAAATTGAAATATTTTTTGAAAAAAAAAAATTTGTATCCTACAAATAAACATATGAAAATTACTTCACCATTGGACTCCTCATAAAAAATAAGGTGGGGTCACCTCTGGGTAAAATTTCTGTAACTCAACTCTAAATAAGCTTAAATTAAGTTTTTAGTATTTTCTGTACAAAAGTTGAAAATCCTCAAAACCTTAATTTAATTCACATTATATGGGGTGTTAATAATCAATCTTTGTTTTAAAATTGAAGTGTTGTGTGTAGTTTAGAAGTTATGATGAATTGAAGTATTTTCAATTGAAATGTCAAAATTTGTGCATGTATTACATAAGTGAGCTGTAATTTACATATGAGGTATCAATTATTACAGTTGTGTACTGTAGAAATTCAATTTAATTACATATGTAAATTATAAGTATAATACATGATGAAGAATTAAAGAAAAAATAAATTGGAAAGATTGATTCTGGGGGGAAAAGGAATCTTGGCTCTAAAGGGGAGCCAGACCCCCAAATTCCTTTCTGACAGGCATTAGATGTCAAAATCCACAAAAAAGTTCATTACTTTTGGCCTGTAGTTGAGTCACAGGGTCTGTGTCTCAATTGATGTTGAGGTTTTGATACCAACCAGGGCAGTTTAAACTGTTTCCAAGAGGGTAAAACTATGCTTAAGATAAAACAATCATTGTAAAAACGGTTTTAACTGGTTTCAACGTCTCTTACACACATTCTGTTGTGTTTTGAAGGCTTAAAACCAGGTATTGCTATAGCAATGGCTGATTTAAGGGTCCAAAATGGCTAAAATCAGCCCTTTTTTAGTCCAAACCAGGGTTCAATGATTCCATAGTTGGCTTTTCTGTTGTCAGAGTTTGTTTTACGACTTAAAAGAGTGAATTTCACTTTTGGAGTAAGAAAATTGGTGGCTATTAGAGAATGTCTTCTTTGCCCCACTTTTCTCTTCATGTTAGAATCTTTTCTTTTTATGATTGGTTTAAACACTGTTAATCCAATAAACAAAAGCTTCCAACCACCCTTTTCTTATCATTTTAAACCTTTTAAACACTTAAAAAAATAATTATAATAATTTTTTGTAACTCTTATAATCATTTTTACCGTTGAACCACCCCATAAGTGAATTATAGCAGCTTTCATCACTGTTAGCTTTGTCACTTTGTTTCCAAATTCACTCTGGTCACTTTTGGGCATGTTTTCTATTTAATAATATTTTTAAATACTCTTCTCTTATATCAATAGCCTGAATTCCCTTTCTCAATTAATTCCAATTGCTCTTGAAGAAATTTCTTTTTTAGCCTTAAATATCTCTTGTAGATTATTTTTGGTAAAACACTGAATCTTTATAATGTTATTTTATTATACTTGTACAGTTCAAAACAATAAATTTGGAATGTTTTATTTCAAAGATCTTAATTATTAACATTTTTAATCATATTTTATGTTATACAAATTTTGAGGACAGGAAAAGTACTTGTTTCTTAATCAAAGTTTCATATCCACACCTTACATCATCCATTGTAATTAATGTGAGAAATGTGGGTTCAGAGGTGTATCCTTTTCGTCTAGAAGGATTTATCCTATTAATAATAAGCTCTCAGATATTAAGAAGTCTATATCAGTATTTAATTTACTGTGGTCATTGTCATTGGGGCTCTTTTAAATGAAGAGGGCCTGTGATTCAGTGGATTGGACTCAATTCCAGAGGTCTCAGATTAATTTCTAATAAAACTTAATAAATGTAATCAATAAATTATGGTTCTGGAAAGGGAGAAATAATAAATTAAGTTTAAATAAAATTCAGAAATAACAGATAAACAAAAGATATTTAACCAAAAACAAGTCCAAATCCACTGCTTCAACCTGTCAGAAAGAATAAAAGAGTTCATAAGGATATCTCACCAAAACTTCACTGAACAGGTTATGAAATTCCAAGACTTCCTTCAAAATTTAAAATAGTACATTCCAAATCTAAGAATGAAATATTATCAATAATAAATTGAATATATTAATTAACTGGGAAAAAGTCCTCATAGGGAAGAAGAGGGTCAGGTATATGTGAGATGAAACCAGCCCTGGTCTGAACAGAGAGGTTTCTCTGAATATTGATTTAATTGAGAAGTAAAAGCCCTTTGTGTATATACAGGGTTTTTACAGGATGGTTGGTGAGGTTTTGCTATCTTACAGCTCCATATTTGTGTAGCCAAAACTTTAAATTTTGAATCCTGCCTGGAAAAGAAATTACAGGTTGTATTTGGTGAATAAAAACTGTATGATTGTTTAAAAAAATATTTATTAGAATGGATTCTCGTACACAGCATTGATTTTCTTTTTGGTGGCTTTGAATTTGGATAAGTTTTAATACCCTTTACCCCTAGTAGTGGCTGTGATAGTAAGTTATTACAAAGTCATGTAACCTCAAATAATTCTGTAATTATGTAAATATGACATTCTTCAACTAGTGTATATTCAGAGTTTCTAAAATATTTTCAATATTTGTCTCTCCTTTTAGTATAATTAATCTTTTACATTAATTTTACTTCATCTATTTTAGTCTTTTTGGTAAAAGTATTGATAAAATGGAATTTACTACCATATTTTTGAAATTAAAATCGAAATCTTTCAGGTTCATTCTTCTCCTTTATATTTCTAGAAATACTTCTGGTATCAACAGGACTCTTAGTTCAGCTCTTACCAATCCTAGTTCCAGAAATTATTTCCTCCATTTAATAAATTCAATCTTCTGTGAAACAAGGCTCTACACATATTAATTTAACCAAATGCTTCATATCCCCTCCACACTTTCCAAGGTTTCCCTATTGATAATTTATTAAGAATTATTTCCTTCTTTGTAAAAAAAAAAATCAGTTGTTTTTCCCTTTCAAAGTTTGAGCTATAATTTTCAAACACATTTTCTATTCCAAAATTCTAAGCTTTCTAAGCCCACTTTGTATTATCCCAGACCTCCACCATGGTCAATTATTGCTTCCTTTATCTTTAATAGTCTTATAATATAATTTCTGTGAATTTTAAACACATATCACAGCTTTACAAAAATAAACTCATCTTGTATGTTAAATTCCTTTTAAAATATATCAGCTATTCTAATTAATTCAATGTGGCTGTTTTCTCCTTTAACAAAGAAGTTTGAAGTTCCTTCAAACCTGGTGATTTTCTTTGAAATGAAACAACCTAATCCACAGTTATCTATTTAAAATTGATTTTTCCCAATTTTTCCAAGTCTTTCACTTCCTTGTGCAGACCCTTTTCTTCCAGTAAAGGATCTTCAGCTTCTTTTCTCATGGTATTTGGGCTCATAAGGCTCATCAACAATTTCATCTAAAGATTCAAGAGCTTTTCCATTCAGTTTTGCTATCCTTTTATCTCTTTACAAGCTCTAATTGAACCTTTTTTTATGCTGATCTTTGTGGTTACCTTGTATTGATGTATTAATTTTCAAATACACAAGCTGTTGATTAATATTTATGATGAAGGTATTATTCCTTTCACAGTTATTATCTTCTAAAAATTCACTTCTGTGCTCAATCTTATTATATTTCAAAGCAATGGACTTGATTCTAATAGTTTTCACTATATACCAACAGTGAAATTTCTGAAATTATTCCTTAATTCCTCAATATTTGATATTCACTTATTTAACCTTTTATAGGAGGTTTTTAGATTCACAATAATAGCATAATTTAAATGTAGAATTGGATATATTTTTCATGTAAAATTCCTGTTCATCCCTGCCTGATCTTTGGCTTTGAACTCCATGGAAGTTCTGGCCACTTTGAAATTGCTTCCCATGACTTCTGGCTTCAATTTAAGAATCCTCTACCCTTTTTTGTGTTCTGTACCATTCGGTCTCCCTTTACACTCAAATTTGTCACTCTTGCGACTTTTCTTATTTCCTTGATGTCCTTGAGGCTTTTTCTTGAAGGCTCCTGAGGTATGTTCAGAGATGGATGAGCCAAGAGGTCCTCCTGTTTTCTCCCTATATGGTGCTCTTTCCACCTTCAACACTTCCTTTTGGTTCACTCAAAAAAACCTTTTCCTTGATCTCCTGACCCTATTCTTTGAAATAAAGGGGACTACAGAATCCTAATAAATCCATGTTCTTTTCCTGACCCAGAAAGCTCTTGATGTGTTAGTAGGAGTACATGGCTTCCTCCTAGAGGCTTGGTAAAATATCCCATTCTTTCTTATCTACTACCCTAAGCCAGTTTCTCGATGGAGACTAATATATTTTCATTTCTGACACTTGATACTGTCTCAGCTCTCAAGAAATTACTCTGAATTCCTATTTTAATAATTAATTTCACAAAAAGTCAGTACAGACCATGGGTAATCAGGAGTAACACTGGAATCCTAAATATTTTTTCTTTCCTGAGGATGGCTTATTGCCTTTTTCTCTGATCCTACCTCTTCCTCATTGACAAGACATCTGATTGGGTTGAAAGTTTCTTTGATGTTTTCATTCTGAATTTTGATTTCAATGCAAATATACTTGCTCAAAAAAACAATTAATAACCACACATCTTTTGACAGATTTTTGAGTATAACCTTTTTGAATGAAGTGCCTTTTTTTGAGATATTTACTTCAAAATATTTTTCATAATCTGATTTTGAGGATTATTTCCTGGTGATATATTATTTACTTAAATTATTACTAGTTCCTATGTATTTAATTCAATAAAGTAGATAAAATACAAATTTCAAGAGAATTTTTTTATATTTTGAATGATTTTTCTAATTTTTTTTATTCTTTGAGAAGTACATATATTCTTCGAGATATTTCTTAAGCTTAGTATTTCTTCAATTAAAAATTTTTGATAGTAACTAAGGATATGATTCTATGGGTTTTTGAATTTGAAAAGGCCACATGTGAATAAGTACAATATTGACTCAAACTACTGAAAAAAAATATTTTAAATCATTTAAAAGCTAGATATTATTCCAAAAGGAAGAAGAATTCTTTTAATTCTAATTTATTTCCTCTTGGATCAGCCCAAAATCCTATTTGATATAGATTCAAAGTCTATAAAACATTCCCAGGCTCAAAATGTAATATTTTTATGTGAGAATCTCCACAATTATACTATCAGTCAATATTACTATATTTACTCTTATGAGAAATATAATTACAAATTTATATGCCCAAAAACAATTAATCAAGTTAATGATTGTTCCTTTTTCTTATTATATACTACTATTAATTTAACAGAAAGTATTAGTTGTTAGCTATAATCCTATCAAAATTATTTATTAATTAGAAATCTGATTAAAGCTATATAAGATTATTTTGATTAATAGCTTAAATTTCGGAAGAGTAATTTCATTCAGCTCTTGAAGACTACTATGATTTTTATAGAGATAAACTCAATATTTAAAAAAATCAACAATGATTCAAAAAATGGAAAATAATTTTAAATTCTGTTTTGATGTATTATTTGTAGATGAGAAGAAATAGAAGTAGATTCAAGCTTACAAATAAAATAGCTGTAATTAGAATTCTTTTTAAAAGATTAATCCAATTTAACTTCACAATATTTTGTATTATTTTTAATTTTAAAAAAAATTAAAAAGATATTATTTAGCTAATATGCTAAATTTTATCAATTATATAATAATTTGATTGATTTATGATGCTTTTTTTTGGGGAAAAAAGCAAGAAAGGGCTTATTATAATCCTAAAGAGGTGAAAGAGGCACTAAATTTAATAAAATAAGAAATAAATATATTATTAATAAATTAAAATATTGGATCTTTCTATTAAATATCCTGTGGTCACATCAAATTATCTCAATTACTTTGTTATGTGATTTAATTTGAGTACCAACCCATTTATGGTTAATAGATGACTTATTTACCACTTTAGCTCCTATTTAATTTCAAAATTATCCTTTTTTTCACATATTAATCCATCTTACCAAAATATTTATTGCATTTTTCATTTTCTGTTAAATAATGATAATTCGGTATTTCATGTGGAATCATCAATGATAGACTTTAAGTAAAGGGTTAAATTTAAATTATTGAATAATGATCATTTTTTTTAATTTAATATCACAATTTCTTCTATTAGTAATTGAGGGCTCAGGAAGACTCATTGGTAATTGTATTTTGAATGAATTTTTCAGGTATTTACCACATTTTGTATGTGGTTCAGACTATAAGGAAGATAACAGCCTGTTTCCATGAGGAAATTCCATGGATTCTAGTGAAAAAAGTGATTTCATTTTTTTTATTAATAAAGAATAATTAAATTCGGATATTTTTTAGGAGTCAGAGGTGCTTCTTACCTCCCTGTCATTCCAGAATACAAGCTAATTTTCTCTTTTCTTGTAATTTAATGGAACTTAGCCTTAGTAGCAGGGTTCACAGAATATTTTGGTTAGTTTTTCTATTATAAATCATGTATCTCAGCTCTGAAGAAGTCTTTTCCTCAGAAGCCTCACAATTTGGGGTACCCTGGCTCCTTTCACTTTATTTTGTCTCCCTAAACCAGCTTTATAAAGAAAGAATTGATTCTAGCCTCAATAACTTAGTCTGTGTGTAGAAGATCCCTACTTCCTCATTTGAAAGTGCACATCCTTTTGAAGGGGTAGAAAAATAAGGCCTTCCAAAATTTCTTATAATTCTCACATGTGATTTTCATTTTTGTATGTAATTTACACACATGGTGTATATGATTAAAATCTGGCCTCAAATCCATGGATTCAATTACACATGTGTGTATAGTCCAAATCTGGACTCAAATACATTAATTTCATTTCTAAAAAGAAAATGAATTCATCCTTTTCTTGATTAAAATTATTAATTATGAGTATGAATATGACTTGTTTTTTTTTGCATATTAAAGAAAATTTATTCAAGATATTTGCGGCCTTTTTGGGTATGTAGAATATACTGAAATGCTCACAAACATCATCCTGTTCATTCCTCTTCTTCATCTTTTATTTTTTGAATAGCTTTGAGAACTCTATTTCATATTATTATTATTAATAATAATTAGAAGTGAAAGAAAATCCCTTAATTTAATAATAAACATTCTCAAATAAATTATTTAATTTACTTGCATAAAGTCCACTCTGATATATTCTCACTTTTTGATTTATTTTTTTTCAAAATTTCTAATATGCAATGAATGAAATATCTCCTCTTCAAATGGCCAATACGCTCTAACATTAACTACTTAATCTCATGAGAGCCAGAATAATAGCTAGATTAAAAATAAATTCATAGCTTAAAGGTCAGTAATCTTAAAATTAAAAGCTATAAGGAACTGCCTTACAAATCCTGAAATAGACTCATGGGATAATCTTCCCGACTTAAACTCTCAATCACAGCTACATAATATTATTGCTTGATGGCTTGGATAATATCATTCAAAGCTTCTTATATGTCTTTCTTTTTCTTAATTTTTATTAATTGGAGTTTTTTTTAAATATAAAACCTCCAAAATTCTCCAGCATAATCTTTCAGAGAAAAAATTTAAAGTCATAGAAGTTTTTTGGAATGAGAAAATATGAATGTAAAATCTCTACAGTGGTTAAATATTCTCAATTGATCCTTCTCAAGCTTTCAGTGGACTTATTCTTGGCTTCTAAGCTAGCCTAATTTAATTTTTTCTTCTAAAAAGAGACTCTTTAACAATAACTACCCTCACATAAAGAAACCTTTATTTATCACACCTTCCCAAGATATTATTTAGAAAAGGACTTGTTTTTGATTTATTTATTTTGTTTTTTTTTAATATTGAACAAAACATTTCTTACAATGGACATAATTAAGCCATTAAAGAGATATCCAATGTAAAATTTTTGAAATTATTTGGTATCCCCTTGAAACTTTGTCTCTTTTCAGTAAGAAACCTGAATCAGTATTTAGGATCTTTTAGCAATTTAAAGCTTTGCGAGATCTCAACTAAAGCCTTAATTGTGATTTTAAAATGAAATAATTTTCATAAAAATATTTTTTTCCCTTTCTGGACCATTCACAATGAAAAAAATGCTACCCCCACCAGTGGGGGTTTTAGGTCCAACCTTATTCTAGCCTGAGTCTTAATCTTGGTTGTAACCTTGAAATTCTTTTTCAGATACTCTCAGACAAATATTTGGTCTTTAAAAGGCTTACTAAATTAAAATGGAATATTGTTTATTTGCCATTATTTTGATTTTATTCTTCATACATTACATATCCACCATTTATTAAAACAAAGATTTCTTAAAAGAAACTTATGTCATAAATATCTTTGAGAAAATTCCATATTAAGTTAATTTTATTTCCTATTTTAAACATTGTCTTACTTTACATGTGCCAAAGATTATAAAATATCAGTCTGTAAATTTTTTTGAAGGCAAAAATTCAATGTATAAAAATGAATCTTGGAAATAATACAACATTTTACAGCCAAATCCTGAACCATATCATTTTTTCTCCCCTCTTAAATCACTTATATAAATTTGAAAAGGGACATTCCAAGCCTTGAATCTTGGTTTACAAGTACATAATTTCCCTTTTATTAAAAATTAACATCCCATAGTTATGTTTATAAAAATTATATTCACAAGTATTGGGTGCTAAATTTTTAGCTATTAATTGACATAAATCAGGAGCAGTATTCTTTCCTCCAAACATTTAAGCTCTTTACTCAATTATTCAATATATCCATCTGAAGTCTATTCTTACAGCTTAATAAGCCTTTTTCAATGAAATGAGAACTATTCATTAGAAAATGTCTTTCCCAATTTAAATTTCCTTGCATATCCAGTTGAATATTCCTTGTTTGAATTCAATCTGTTTCTTATTAAATTTAACTTAATCTTATCTCACATTTATCAATGGTGTTTTTTGAATACCTAATCATTATTTCCACTCAATTCCTTTATCACAAATTTTCTATATGAAAACTTGAAAATAATATTAGCATTAAATTTTAGAATCTTGCAGTTATTTATTTCTAGAAATAGTGATTTCTCTCAGTAGTCAGGTATTGTTGATTTTAAAATTCTTTCTTAAAAAGTTTCAAATAATAAAAAAGACAAGTATTGAGAAAAATAACAAATAAAAAAGAATAAAAATTTAATTTTCTCTTTTAATTTCAGATTATGTTTTCATTAACTTTTTGTAAGCTATATATTCTTGATTCTGTTTTTTTTCAATTATTAAAAATAATTTCCTTCTATTATTAAATTTTTTTTAATTTTTTTTCAATTTACTTTCATTTTTTATAATTTTTGGAAATATTTCTGAATTATTCCAAACTTTTTCTTTTGCTCTTGGGTATTTTTGTATTTTCATTATTTCAATTTTCCTTGGCTTTCAACTGTTTCCATTTCTATTTCATTTTTTGTTTTCATTTTTATCAATGTCTATTTTTCAATCAGTGTTTTTTTCAATTTTTATTTTTTTTTTCTTTTTTAAACTTTTTTTTATATTCGAATTTTTTTCATAGTTTATTTTTCTTTTTTTTTTATTTTCTTTTTTAGGTGGGTGAAAATACTCCAAATAAGTGTGATTTGTGATAGTTCTATTTCCCACAAATTGCCAGATGAAACTCCAAATCAGTGTTTCTACACTTATTTGGAGTGTTTGCACCCCACAAAAAATTGAAAAATTAAACAATGAAAAAAAATAATGAGAAAAAAAGTAATAAAATAATAAAATAATACATTAAGAAAAATAACAAAAGGAGAAAGAAAAAAAGAAAAGAGAAACTAAAAAATTAAAATCAAACAAGAAAAATAAAGTAATATTATCAAAGATTTGTAAAAATAACTAAAAATAAAATAAAAAAATTGAAACAAGCTAAAAATGCAAAAAGAAAATAAAATTAGAAAATAAGAAAATTAAAATTAAAAAATATTAATTAAATTGGTTACAAAAAGGCATACACAAATCAAATTTATTCTTTTAATTGAAGCCATATTTTTCGAATATGGAAATAAAATCACAAAAAAATGATACAAAAAGAAATTAAATAAAAAGGTACAAATAACATTATTTAAATAATAAACTTGTTGAGAATATTATTGAAGAATAATAAATAATTCTGATGTAGCAATTTGTACATATATCAAAAAAAGGAATATTTTACATAATGAATCCCCATGGATCCAAATATATTTACTCTGAATTTTCCTTTGATTATTACAGTTATAGTATATCATTGTTAAAAGATCCTTAAAAATGACAAAGCATCATATATATCACTATTTTTTATAATTATTGATAATATGTTAGAGGATATATCTGTAAAATAATTGAGTCCAAGTTATGTATCAGTTATTTGAACAAATAAACTCATACATACACTTAGAAGGTTTTTAATTCAGGAATTTATAAGAATAATTGATTATTAAATAATCCAATATCTGATTTTTTCCAACTTGACTACAGCCCAGCCAGTGAAAGTTGGTTGGAAAGATTTTTGAGCCAATTTTGAATGGAGGTGAATTTAAGGTTCATCCCAAGCTAAAAAAAATAAAATTAACCATATAAAGGTCTGTAGGAGCTATTTTTCAATATCATTACTTGTGTAGGAAACAATATTTTGGATAGCAAGCAAATATTCTGACCACTCAGAAGTCCATTTTACAAATTCTGAGGAAAATTCAAATTTAACTATGATTAAATTTGACTAAGATATATTAATAGCTTATACTCAGTGTTTTGATATCTATAAGAAGTTTATATAAGATTATAAAGCTTTACAGAGACATTTATGACAATATCACTTACTCAAAGTTTGAAGAATCTTCAAATTCAAAGATTCTTGAAATAAATTTCATTTGAAGCTCTGAAACTAAGCAGTAGAATGATGATAATATAATAAATTATTCCACTAGGATTCAGAAAAAAATAGTTTCAAAAATTGACTTAAATTACTTCCAGGATTTTTTTTTCTCAACCAAGACAAAATAAAATGGCCAAAAATTATTACCATGAAGTTCTTTTACATTTTTTCCCATTTAAAAACAAAAGATTTGAAATGATGAATTCCTCTAAAGAGCGAATCGGCCTTTTGTATTGATGGAAACATAATTTAATCTGGACCAATTTTATAAATTGGAGATCCATCTTTCAGCTTCAAATAATGGAATTTTGGAAGACTTGACAGCAATAATTCTTCACTTAAGGAGGAGAATAGTGATTTTTATTTAAGTTTATTTAAATCTATTATTAAATATATATTAGAATAATAAATATATTATAAACAAATTTCAAATAAAAATCTTGTGATTTAAGTTTATATACAGATTTAATTTGAAAATTCTGAAAAAAAATTCTGTTTCAAATGAATAATTTGAAACCTCCAAGAGAACTACATAATTCAAATATTCTTGGCAAATTTTCCTTTCAATTGGATTAATAATTGGTTTATTATATTCTCCATAGAACACTAATTATATTAAAATATATAAATCTAAAACTTAGTATTTTGTAATATACTGTTTATTTTCAAAAATGAAAGACAAAATAGGGTAAAAGATTTCTGCATATAACTATACTTTAAGGGTATTGGACTTTAGAGAAAACTGTGACAAGAATTCTTGGAAGAATATTATTTTAGACTTTCCAGATTGAAGAAATACATATGATGTCAGAGATATTTGAAGCTCAGGAATTGAATTAAATTATCAGAGGAAAAAAGATTTACCACTAGTGTGATAGTATAACACATATCTAAATATTATACCTTCAGGTCTCTTAAATCTATAATAATTAGTAAATTTTCATAAGATTACTTGAGGGGAAGGTTCAAAATTAATTATACTATTCTCAATCCCAAATGAGAAATTTTTGTTTGAGTATTATTATTAATTTCTTGATACCATTCCAAATAGTCATCAGAGAAATTAAATTGATATGATTATTAATTGATATTTGGATTTTTTGGATTTTTTTTGTTTTAAATGAAATCCCAATATACATATACAAGTGCATCTATGTTTTCAAAGAGATATCCCCACTTGATAAATATTATTTTAAAATGCAAAATGAAACTTTACAGCTTTACTTAAGTTATAATTATTAGAAAAATCAAAAAAAAAATAATAATTGTGAAATAAATTCCAAAGATTCTTTTGAGAGAAATAATTTTCTTTCAAAAAATAATTGTGAGAAAACTTAAAATACATATTATTAAAGTTGTTTTTATTTAAGTCATTACATCCCCAAATTGTAACTTAATCCTGAAAATACTTTGCAAATTTCTTCCTTATTGCTATATCATGCAGATCTTAGTGAAAAAAATCAATACGAATGAGATTCTTTTTTGTATGAGGAATTTGAATTTATAATTTTAGAGCTGTGAAATTGTTTTTTTGATTAAGGAGTAGTAAGGCATGCACTTGTTTTTTATTTGGAAAAATTATCAAAAGCTTACCTATTTTTCTCTTTGATATATAAAAAATAAGAACCTCACTTAACGTTCATTTCATCAAAATGGTAGGATATAATGAATGATTGTTTCAATAATATAATTTGTATAAATGAAATAAAATTTCAAAATATATTCCTATCAGATAGTTTATTATGGAATTATTTGGTATATTAGATTTTATTTGAGATGGCAAGAAATTTTTTTGAGCCATGAGATGGCTCAGATTACTTCTATCATGGGAAAAAGGTATCACAGTGAGTATATCTTAAATTTTGGAAAATTGAAACAATATTTCCTCTCAATTTTAAAAGAAAGAAATAGGTATCAGAGATAATAGAAAGAAAAAACTATACTAAGTGAATTTTCTTAAGGAATATTCCTTTTGAACCTGATATTCACAAGAAATTTTCAAAATTATCCACCAATTGTTAAATAAGGGCATGATTTATTGTAATTTGTGTTGAATTTCTGTAAGTCAAGATAAAGCATGCTTTTGGGACAAAGTAAAAACATACATATATTGTTGCTTTTTTGTGAGTGAGAGAAATTTATGACAAGGAATTACTCAAGGAGGAATACTTTTATGTATATACTTTCAAAATGGAAATATTGAGATCTGATGCCAAAATTTAAAGAGAAATGAATACATGAAATGAGGGATATGATAAGAGATGAGGAAAGAGGGTATTTTGGTTTTTATAAATGTAAAAGAAAATATTTAATGGTTAATGGCTTCATCTTCATTTCAATATTATTGGTAGTTTTCTCAAAGAATTTTGTGGAATAAAGGATTATTTCAGATTTTCAGCAGTTGCATAATCAAATTAACTTTATGTGATGTATTTCTAAATTTTGAAAATCCAACTTGGCAGATTCCCAAATAATAATAGCAAGTTGGAAGGCTGGTTGGCGCTGCTATCCCTGCTGGCAGGGGTAGCTTTTTTTCATGGTTATTGGTGGATAGTATTTCTAACTTGGGCATTGGAAATTTCCCTGTTGGCTGTCTGGAAAAAAGTCAAGTAAATATATTTGTCTATATGCTTTGCAGCTGTATAAGATATTCCCTCTCAAAACAAAAATGTCTCTCAGTGCTATATAAACAAACACAATAAAAAATAATGTATAGATAATTGATTTCTTTTTAATTCATGGTATGGGAAAATATAATCCTTTTAAAGGAGTCTCTTGGGGAAGTTTTTTAACTGATTCTTCTGCTGGCAAAGGATTCAAAAATTTTCACGCATGAATTTGAGTTAAACTTCAGTGCAATACTTGCTTATCAAGACCCGTATTAACCATAAAATTTGATGTTCAAAGCTGAATAGTGCTTCTTTTAATGTCAAAGTCACTCCTTAGCTCCTATTTTTTCATACTCCAGTGTGAACAACTACTTAACGTGACAAAAAAGCATTTTTTGAGACATGCTGCATTTTAAGATACATTTGTTGACTTTGCTTTAAAGGCTGAGGTTGACAATTTGCACTTGGTCAATATGGCATGTGCAAATGCTTGGGCGACCCCGATCCTAATGATTAGGACGCACATCAGGCTCTTTCAAAAGGTAGGAAAGTTGTGGTTGGACAAAACCATTGGCCGATTCATCCGCGGGGCTAAGCACCTTTGCAGAGAAGCGATGGCGCGCCACTTCCGCGCCCAAGCCGTTCCAATGGCGACAGCGTGGTGAGAGTGACAACCCTAACCTAACCGACTCGCCGCTGCCAAGCCTAGGTTTGGTGTCCACCCCCGCCGCGTCGTCCCTCCGCCCTTGGTGTCGCCCTCCCTCGCATCCCAACAGCGCAACCTCTCCAGGCCGTAGACCCCACTGAAGCGAGTCATTCATCGTCATCGTCTTATTCATCATGGTAAGAAAGTAGCCTTTATTATGTCTTTCATCTATGACGAGCTCTAAAAACACGTGCTGGCTTCCAGGACTCAAGCAACAAAACACAAACTAAACTCGCTCGGGTTGTACATGTCATTGGAAGGACCGGCTCTCGAGGAAGCGTCATTCAAGTACGAGTCGAATTCATGGACGACTCTTCACGGTCCATTATTCGTAACGTCAAAGGAGCTGTTCGTGAAAGCGATATTCTCGCCCTTCTTGAATGTGAACGGGAGGCTCGGTCAGTTCTAAGCCTTTGATTTCTTGCATTTCTTTATCACAGACAAGATGTCTTGTGAATCATCCACCACTTACGCAAGCCTCTTTCTTTTTGGTCAGTCGTCTGCGATAATCTCAAGTCCATGTTAGGCTGCTGTCCGATGCGCATCCTGCATTCATTTGCCAGCCTCAACGGTTTCTCTCGATGCTCTTTATTGCCTGCTTCATACTCCTTTTGCCATTTTCAAGATCATGTTTGCAATAATATTCCGTATTTGATTGCAATATTCCTTTCCACTCACAACCTGCACTTGCCGCAACCAACATCGCCTCATTTAGAGTTTCATGCTTAAATGCAATCCCTTCAACTGAAAGATATCATTATTCAAAAGCTGAATTATGTCGGACCCAACCACCATTTAGGATACATCATGGGTTCTGTTTGTCATGTGCAGCTAAAGGCAACCTAGCTTTCGTCATTCTACTGGAACAAGGCAGTTACCTTATCCTTTACCGGACTTTGCTGTCGAACTTTGAGTCACGCAAGTTGCCCTTCAACATTTGCATGTACAAATTCTCCGGGAGTTGTATTCCCGTATTTGTTGCCCCAATTCCTTTTTTTCTGATTTCAGCCGTGTCCCTACCCCCGTTTTCCGTGGGGTTTCTTGAGTTGTCAGTTTCCAACAGTGCTCATAGTAGGTCCCCTATTTTTGCCAGAATTATAAGCACATCGTTGCCAATAAGGCTAATCGATCTAAGCAACATTGCCATTTGAGGTACAGCAGATTTTGATAGGATCAATGGATATATGAATGCCTAAGGGGGATTTCTTTTTCAACTTTTAAGCTTAGTCTTGGCTGGTAACGCAGCGTCTCGAATATGCTGGCAGCCACTGCCTGAGGGTATTGTTGGCTGTGCCATTGCCAATATCCCATTGAAATCTCAGTATTAAATTGGCAGATGATTATCTTATATCAAAATTAAAGAGTAGCTTGTCATCCCATCAAACATTTTTCATGGGTCATAGACAATAATCAGTAGCTCATACTATGAGAAGTTCTATCCTGATAACCCCAATATAAGCACTACATAAATCCAATATCACTTGAATCTTCTCCTGAATCAGAGCTAATCCATCAGAAATATTTTCACCAGGAAAAAAACAAAATCAGGTGGCAATTGTCTCAACAGAATGAGTCATAGCTATACAATAGGTTAATCAGCTTACATTTCCCTTTGAATGAAATAATAGCAAAAGTATCATCTGGAGGAAATGATGGTTCATGATTTAGATATATGACCTTGAATCTCTGAACTAACCTGCTATCAAATACTTTGTTTATTATGGGTACAATTCTTGAATCCAACTTAGGATTGGAATGATTGTAGATAAAGTGTAGGAGCATTCTGTGCACAAAGAAAAGCTTCAATTGGCTTCATTTTTTATTTCTAAATCATTATAAAACATCCTACTAATGACCCAATCCTTCTGCAGGAAAATAAGGCAGGTCTTGTGATATTTCATTCTTGCGCAATTGAATTGGAATCATGAATAATACAATAGGCTTTTGTATATGTTTCTTGAGAGATTTATTCTAATTTGAATGCAATGTCCAAAAGAAGTTGAACTTAATAATAAGGATTAAATCACTAATTGGAACATATATTTCAATTTACTATGTTTAAGTTTGGAATTCTGGAAATGATCCACTTCATAAACTCACTATTACCTTTCAATAAATGTCAATCTGCGATATAATTTGTTTTAATAAAATTTGAAACTCAATATGGGCATGGACCTCTAATTTTTTATTGGTTCTAAACTACAGCATTTTTAAAATCTTTGAATCAAGATTTGTAAATTCATTACTATTATCTATTAAAATGAATTCTTGTATTTGAATTAAATCTTAAATTCATACATTATTTTCTCAATTTTGTTTGGGGAATATGAAAAATGAAGCATGTTTTCCTTGATAGATTTTTTTGATTTATTTCAATTAAATTATAATTAATTTAACCATTTTTCAAAGATCAAAGGAGATTTAATAGAAACATAAGCCTACAAAGATCAGTATCCAAATAAAATTCATCTTAAGGAAATAAAAATAGCTACAAATAAAAGGGATTGCATTTGAATCCATTCTAATAAAATCAATACTTCTCTTGAGATATGATATTTTACATCATTAAATTAAGCATAAATTATTAGATAATCTTATTTATTTTCCTCATTAATTTAAATTTTATTATTCAATTTTACTTTGTAAACTTATTCTAATAATTTTTCTTATTTTCTGAAATTAAATCTAGAATTCTTGAAAAAAAACTCTTAATCTTTCTTTGTCCAGTTAATTTATTCACTTATTAATGTTTATATTTTTTATCCAATTCTCAGCTTTCAGGATGGTTATCGTAAAGTGCTACTACCAAGTATATAGAGTATCTCATTAGTTAACTTAATAATTAAATACACTTATATTCTTTAAGTGGTCTCAATAAGCTAGTTTTTATATGAAGAAATGAGCCAAGTTACTTCCTGAAAGATCCAATTTTGTTATTGTCTCTGGATATTCAGATTTGATTTACCTCTTTTAAAAAATCTAATATAAAGCTAATCAATTTAGAATTACTTATTTCAAGCTTGAACTTGATATTAAAATTGTTAAAAAAAGAGAATTTAATTCATATTATAATTAATTTTATTATAATAAAAATAATTCTCATAAATACTTTTAATTAACGTAAATAGTATTTTCATCAATATCCACTGTTTTCCGAAATTTGAAGGTATACCAAGTTTACAACAGGAGAAAATTTAAGCTGGATTAACAATTAATATATTATCAGAAACCTAAAATTAGTTCCTTGAAAAATTTTTTATTATAAATTTATTAAATTCCTCATTTGATAGTTTCATTTATTGTGTACCCTAAATGAAAATTGTGTTAATATCATTTTTCCACAAAGTAGTTCATCCATAAAATGGAAAAACAACTACATTGTATAAAACCTATAAAAATATTTTTTCTCATCTTCATCACAGATCCCTGGCTCTTTTGAGCTTATATGCTTCTTCTAAGCTATAAGCTTCAATATTTTTCTATAGCTATACCTTACAATTATATAATTACTAAGAACCAATTTACTCCAATATTTTTTATTATTATAAAAATAAATGAGAATAAAGCTATATTTATTTCTTGAAGTCACAAATACAATTGAGGCTATAGTTCTAGTTTTTAGAAAGGAATTTATTCTTTATTCTTATGTAAGCAAATAGTTGGAATATAACTATTCTGTGAATTTTGAATTTCCTAAGTGAAGCTTATGCTATTATTTTTTTGATAATAACTCATTTTTATGTATATGAAAAAAGAGAGAAAAAAATAGTGGTGAAAGACATAACAAATTGAAGATAAAGTTAAATAAGATGACGAAATATTTGAATAAACAGGGAGTAAGTATTCCAATTTGATTTGGTCAGGTTGGGATATAAGCTATCAATAACAACTCAAATATTGATATTTAAAAAACCATAAGGGGAATGAATTTGAAAAGTATGGGATAAAAGAATAAAAATTTTGAGAGTTTGATTTGAAATTTGGTTACAAAGTCTCAACAAAGCTATTCTGGAAGAAGGTAGCTTTCAAAAACCTCAATTTGAAATTTAAATAAAGATATTTATGCATAATATTATAAGATAACAATTTATAACCAATATTTGACATAATCTATTTATTTTTTAAATTATCAATGGATGATACAAAAAATGAAATCCTATTTGTATATTCTACTTATCTTTTCAGTTCTCATGAAAAAACATTTAATTGACTTATATATTAAATAACATATGTGATCATTCCCATTTTATAGCAATTTCAGAGTAATTTTCAAAAGAAATACTTTAAAATAAGATGAATCAATTGAGAAATATATTTTTTTATCATCAATATATCTATAAAAAAATCTCAGATAATATCAAATAACAAATACTTAAATGATAAATATTTCATTTCCATTACATAATTATATTATTACCAATGATATATTAATATAAAGACGCCTCAATAGATGAAAATATTTCAAATAAAGATTATATATCACCCACATTTCATAAAATTAAATTCTCAATTGATGTGATAGAGACTTATCAAGGTACAGAGTTCCTTTTTATATTTTTAAGCTAAAAGGGATATAATGATCATAATAATGAAAGAGGGAGAAAATAAGATTTGATATATTTTTCTGAAAGGATTCAGTTTGAATTGAGAAATATTTAAGTTTTATCTCCTCATAGAACATATTCCTCATTTTATTTCACGTCAAAACCTTGAAATACAAAATAAGGACTTAATTAATTTCTTATATTAATTTAATTTATTTTATGAATTTTTTAAATCTCTTGTATTACTATGTGAGATCTTATCAAAAATCCTAACTATAGGTGAATATGAATCTTAAATAAATGATAGAATTAATTACAGAAATATTAAATAAAAATTTGAAGGTAATTTGATATTATTTTTTCATAGTATTTTGAGTTTAATTCAAGTATAAATAATAGTGTAATAGAATTAAATTAACAAAAATTTGAATTCTTATTATATTTCATAATAGCTGTGCTTCCTTTTCTTCTTCTTTTTTTTAAAAAATAATAATATTCTTATATTAATTCAATTTATTTTATGAATTTTTTAAATCTCTTGTATTACTATGTGAGATCTTATCAAAAATCCTAACTATAGGTGAATATGAATCTTAAATAAATGATAGAATTAATTACAGAAATATTAAATAAAAATTTGAAGGTAATTTGATATTATTTTTTCATAGTATTTTGAGTTTAATTCAAGTATAAATAATAGTGTAATAGAATTAAATTAACAAAAATTTGAATTCTTATTATATTTCATAATAGCTGTGCTTCCTTTTCTTCTTCTTTTTTTTAAAAAAATAATAATATTATAACAATAAGAAGTTGAAACTAGTAATGAAAAGTTTTTTATGCTAAAGTTAAGTTTATAAATATATATAATAAAGATGTGGAAGATATACTAATAAGAAATCTCATTCTGAATATCTCAGAGAATGAATATAATTAGTGAATACAAACATGCACATAATATTAATAAAAAAAGGTAGTTTAATTCATTTATTTAAGATCAATTTACTTTCTTTCTCAGAAAAAAAAATATTGAATGGATTATAGACACTTATTGGAAGTACTTTGAAATATTAATTATGAATATGGACCAAAAGAATTCACTGAGATAGTAATAGAGTAAAATATTTAAATAAATGATAATATTTGATGGTACAAAATTAAAAAGTTAATTTTTTTTAAGGAAAATTAAAAACTTGGAAAATTATTTTTATTTTATCAAATAGTAAAGTTTATAGGTATACCTATTTCAAAATGGAAGAAATTCAACTGAGATAATTTATCTGACTATTTAGTTTGGAAATTAAATGATTAATTCCTTAATCCCAAAAAATATTAAAAATTGATTGGAACGGCTTATAGGAAATATCTACCTAAATACTTATACAAAATATATCTGTTAAATTTAGAAAAGAAGATCTCATTTGTTATCTATTGAAGCTAACCATTATTAAAAAAATTTAAATAAGCTTAATATGAGCTAAATATTCAATAGTTTTGTATAAAAACACCTAAAAAAAATATTTTTCATTTTCTCCTAGATATTGATTTGGTAATTAATGTTCTCTATAAGAGTAAATATTTCAATTAAAACCCCAAAAAATAATCTTCCTGTCTCAAATTCATGTTAAATATAAAACTTAAAAACAGTTAGAGATGAATATTAAAAAAGGCTCAGAATTTCTATTCAGAATTCAAGTAATATATGAGTAAGTGCAATATTAAATGGAAGTCAAAAATTTCAAAGAAAAATGAATTATAATATAGGAAAAAACTTATAAGAAAAAACTGTTATAAGAGAGCTAAATTTCTTTTCATGTTTCTGTCAGGATTGAATATAAAATTAAAAGTGTATTTAATATAAGTTCCTATCAAAATGTTATTTGAAATTGATGAAATTGAATAAATTATTTTTTATCCTGCATGAAATTTTTATAAAGATTTTCAATTGAAAAAATATCAAAACCCAAATATTTAGTTAATTTAATCTGTAACTGATATATTTAGAAAAGGGAGAACACTATCAATGAACCTCAAGCATTTCAGCTATCATACACTTAAATCTCCAAGATAAAAAACACTTATTGGTTTCCAAAAATGTCTTCTTTAGTAGTTGGAATTTCAAAGAAATTTATATTAGAAAAAATTTATCTTTTATACCTCTAAGCCATTATTAAACCAAAGAATTCTGAGTTGAATATATATAAACAGAACCCTTTTTTAGAAGCCTTCTATACCAACACAAATTCCAAATACATTAAAGTGAGAAGTAATCTTGTATTCTTAAATTTATTGATAATAATGGAGACCTGGAATAAAAATTCCAAGTTAAAATACCACTGAAAATATTCAAATAAAATTTCAAGCCCAATTTCAGAGAAGGTAATTAAAAGATTAATGTGATTACCAGAGAGAGTACTTAGCATATTAAGAGAAAAATGGATTCAATTTTTCTTATCAAACTATTTAACTTATTTTTCAAGCAAAATAAATAACATATTTCAGCAACAAAACAATAATTCTAAGAAATTTACTCTTGTAAACTAAATAGCTCAAGACAATAATAATTGTAAATACTCAATATGAAGTGAGAGAACTGATTTTAAAGTATTTAATCCACATTTTTTCAAAATAAATTAATATGAATGATAACTTTTTAGAAGAATTGAAACTTTGTCAGCCAGAGAGTAGAATATTTATGTAAAGCTTCTTTTAGTTAATAAGAATAGATGTCTCAAAAGTATCAACCCCAACACCTAAGTCTTATTCAAAATATCATTATAATTTGATTAATTTTTCCAAAATTTGCATTCCAAAAAATTCAATATGGATATTATTTGAAGATATTAAGAAATAAAATTGATGGAATATCTTTCAAGGTATATTTTATATCCCAATTTGTTTTGATATTATTTGTGAGTACCATAAGTAATTTTATAAAACACAAATCAATAATATTTACTAACGGATTCCACAATATTCAGGGGATAGTATCACAGGATTCTTGGAATGCACTTATATTACTCATAGATGTACTCAAGTAGAAAGAATTAAAAAATTGAAAAAATAAAATATATTTATTGAATAAAGAGCTATTGACAAAGGTACTAGCTATTATCAATAGATATGAGCCAGAAGGGAAGGGAGTAAGAACAAACCAAGAGTAAGTAATATCACTGAAATAATTCTCAGAGGGGAAGAGGAATAATTAAGAAGTGACACAGATAATAAGACTAAATATGATAGGGAAGGGATTATAGTTTAGCTTCCTTAATCTATTAATCTCATTGAATGAATGAACTAAATAATAAAATCTCTGAAAACTGAAATTGAATGGGGAAAAGCCATGGCAGCTCCAAGGAGAAACCAGTGTATGTGAGAGCCTTACAACTGAAGACTGAGAGAAACTTTGATAACCTTGATTGAATTTTTAGGTCCTGAATAAGTGTTGAAATGGTCCTTACTGTGCGACTGTATTTCCTCCATATTGGAAGATATACTTTCTTTGTGAAAGGAGGGTATGTGCTGGAAAATAAACTTTTCATTCACAGCCAAGGTCTGGAGAAATGGTAGGGGTTTTGAAAGAGGTGGATTATATGGGTATGAGTTCAGACAGGGACTATATTTGTTTTTTCATAGAGGGAAGGATGGTTTGTGCGCAGAAACTACAATATGAGATTGATTCTTGACCAAATGACTCCTGAAATTGATGTCTGTGAAAAATAAATTAGAATAAAAGAACACTTTTATCGAGACACCTAGCTCTATGAGGACATTAATATCAAAAGTAAATTCAAACTGGCTCTATCTTGACCAGATATGAGTAAGAATGTTATCCCCCATTCACTTCTAAATTAAGCTATACCAGCTACAGAAGGGCTCCATATGAATTCAAATAAAATATCTTTGAGCTTGGAAGGGGGCTTGATAGGCTGTAAAAAAAACTTGGGCTTGGTACAGGAAGTTTAGTTTAGATCCAGGTTGACAGCTTAGCCATATTCTCAAACAATTGGAATAAATTTAGCTGAAAAAATAATTTTTACATAAAAGAAATTGGAAAAAAATGGAAAAAATTGAGAAATTGTAAGATTTGACTATGAAACTGATGATAATATTACTATTAATCAACAGTACTATGTCTGTTCTTATGAAAAATAATAATAAAATATTATTATAACCACAATTGATTATTCAAAGAATTATTTCTTTCACATGTTAAACACTACTAGTGATTTTAACTGTGAGCAGTAATTGTCTACAAGAATCAATTACAAGAATATTTTAATAATGAAATTATTTTAATATATAATTATCTTTTTCAAGAATAATTATAAATATAATTTTTGAAGAAAACTGATTTTTTAGAGAAAAACTTTAAGAATTAAAGATAAATCACTCACTAATATTCCAAAGAGCTTATTGAAAGATAAGATAGAGAGATTTGATGTAGAATTGTGTATTTAAGGGATAAAAATGTATTTATAACTGTATTACAACAATATATAGTTGGATTCTATGATTTAATGTCTTTCTGATTGATTCTGAAAGAATTAAAACACTTAAGAATAGCTTTAACTAATACTTACTTGTTGGTAACAATGATATAAATGGATAATAAGATGATGATGATGTGGAAAAAACAGCAAGAGGAGGCCTCCTTTAAGTCAACAACAGCTCACAGAGACATGCCATAGAGCAAACTGAAAAACCAGTGAGTGAGAAAACAAGAAACCCTTTTGGATTATTGATTGCATCATCTGTTGTCAAGTAAGATTATCATAATTACTTAATTGATGCTTTTACATGACTACCAACCCCAATATGGTTAAGAATAAAAGGAGTAACATCTGTAAATATTCTTTTATTCAAAAATAATAATTGATTTCTCAAAGTTATCAATGTTATTTGCAATTTCATCACAGGTTGTAATTACTGTGAATTTTTGAAGATTCAGTGTTTCACATAGAATAGTCAAAAATGGACTTTAGGTAAAACATTTAATTTTACTAGTAAAACCATAATTATTTTTGGTTGTACCATAGATAACACAGTTCTACATTGGTCCTGAAAGCTTCAGAGAGATTCATTGAGAATTGTATTTTTAATGAATTTTCGAAGTTTTTACCTCATTTCTACATAGAATTGCAAATATCAGTGTTTAACTGGTTGCTATGAGGTAAATCAATGGATACAAGTCCAAAAATGGTTTTAATTAATTCTTTGGGGTTTATCCATGGAAAATCATTAAGAATTGACATGGTTACATAAGTCTAAGTAGCTCTTTACCTCCTTGGCACATCAAAATAGCAGGTTATTTGCTATTTTCTTAAGATTTACTGTAGTTGTAACATGGTAACTAAGTTCCCAAAGTGTTTTAGTTTACTAATTGGGCAAAGATCAGCCATAGATCCAAGATTTGGAGCTTTCCATTCCTCTGAGGCCTCAGAAGTTGGGTACCCTGGCTCTCTTTGATGTCTTTTGTCCCCCTTGCTTATTTTTCATGTCAAAATAGAAATTTAAGCTTCAAGTGAGATATCCACTATGGGTGTACCAAAAGTCCATGTAAGAATACCATGATATTAAGTGCCCAAAACATGCATAACACTATTCTTAGTGTATATGTAACATGGGATTTCTCACATTCCCATTATTTTGGCATGAAATTAAGAAAAACAAAAATTTTCATGGATCTTTTATGTGGTATTGATGTATTTTCCATATTACCACCTCAAAGAGTTAATTTGAGCTTATTCACTCTATGGAGCTACCCTGGGTGAATTTTTGTGTAGAATCCATGGATTTACTTACTCAATAAAAAGTTATTCATCTTTTCTGAAATCAAAAATGATGAATTTTGGATATATGCATGACTTATGAGTTATGCATAATTCAAAATTTATTTTTAAGATAATTGTGGCCTATTTGGGTATGTAAAATATACCTCAAGGCTCACAGAAATCCTGGATGTTGAAAGAATAAATTGAAATAAAAGTTTTATCTTGATTGAAAAATACTTTCTTGTAATGCTTGTAATATCCAAAATCTCAAGAGCTGCAAACCACAAAATCAAAAATCTGAAACAAAATTCACAACACAAGTTACATCAAAAAATCAAGTCCAAGATTTGCTTGGACTGAAGATGAAATATTGAAATTTTCTAGGGGTGCCAAAATATATCAGCATATATACTAGAGCTGGACTTCCTTTTCAATAATCCTGCTGTCCCAATTTTTAAAAAATCCTGCATCCAGTCACTTTGATTCATCCCTCAAAGTCCTGTTGCAGCTCAAGGAACACCCACTGAGTTATTAAAATCAAAGACTAACTCTTATTGAAGGATTTTTTGATCCTGACTGTGCTAATGTACCAATAAAGTGATGATCAATTAGCCAAAATATCAAATTTCAAAACAATCAATTGATCCCATGAAAATCAAAAAAAAGATAATCAACTGTATGACACTTCACAATTAAAGCCAATTTTGGATCCATTTGTGATGTATTTAAGGAAATACTCTGGCTTGAACACCTACTCCTCAACATAATAAATCTGAGGTAAATGGAATCCTTTCAATTTTCCTCAATGAACACAAAGGCATTATTGGCTTGGGCTTCAACAGAAAAAGTCACAGTGGCTTCAAAAACAAGAACATGAGCATCAAATACCACTCCATTGGATAAGTCATTCAAACATTGCAAAGTGCAATTAAATATTTTGCAGCCCACTCAATGCTAGCTAGCTGCATTCCTCAATAAAGCTGTAGGTTGGACTCCACACCTCAAAACCAAAAAGCAGGTCTAGCTACCCCTCTTGAGAAGGCCTTTCCCTTTAGGAGGTATGCTGCTGTCTGTCTGCAGCAATCTCAGACCTAATCAAATTATAAATCAAACTACTAAACATAAGTCAATACTAATAGCTCAGTCCAACACTTCATCAGTAAACTATTGGCGTCTACTAACAATCACTATCATTCTCACTTCTTGCTCTTGTTCCTATTGCCCACCTCTAACTAGCATTGACGTGCTTACTGTGAATCTTAGTTTGATTGTGGCCATAGGTAAGGTTGAATATGCGCCAAACTTGTTTCTTTATTTCTTACTAGACTCACCAACGTGGCATGGTTCCTGGTGTTTATTATAGCCTAGTCCTTTATCTATAACTCCTATCTTACCAGTCGAGTCAACTATCAGAGGGCTGCTCATTGGGTACTTATGATACATGCTACACTCGCACGTTGTAATAATTAAATTGAACTACTGTTAAGTTTTTTCTGAAACTTCAACACAATGTCGCAAGGCAAAAAAAATATTGGTAGTGTACAAGCCAAAATCTCTTGGAAGATGACTTGACAGAAAAGCCTTCAGCCAGTTCATGCATGTCTGTAGAGTCAAGCACATGGCTGCAATCTTGCTCTCTTCCTAGCAGCTCGGAGTTTCTTTCGTCTATCGTGCACTATGATTGTAGGATTGAAGACTCAACTGCATATCACGTCGTTAAATTTTAGTTCGAAACCGTAGACTTACATTTACCTCGTAAGGTACTGCATGGCACGTCAATATTCAAATTGAATAGGTGATGATGACTCTACCTCGTTTGCTCTTTCTCTCCTTAGACGGTCCTGACACTGGCGCTGTTTCTGCTTCTCACGATCCTCTTTTATATTTTCTAAAGCTCTAGCTTTGCGCATTTTTTCTTCTTCGCGCTCTTTTTGCACCATCCTCTTCTCGATTTCGAAAGCTTCACTGCGTTGATCAAGTCTTTGTTTCAATACTTCTTGCCCAAGAGTTAGGACATCTAGTATTTGTCTACTGGGATTATGCGGAAAGCATAGATACCCCAAGTGCTCCTTCGTCACAGGTCCAAATTTGCAAGCCTGCAGATAGCTTTCGGCACCTGTAGAATTAATGCAAAATATTTTCGCATGTCGTAAAAAAGCATTCAATTTCCAATTAGTAAGCTTGGGGCCGCTTCAGAATAACTTGTTTATTGCTCTCAAAAGACTCGATCGCCCCAACAGACCTTGCACCTCCACGACATTCTTCTTAATTAATGGGTTAGTTAGCTTGAGACTCTTGTATTTATGTTCCTCAGGATATTTCAATACATTTGAGATAATCGTCAACATGATCTGAAGAGAAGCCAGGACAATCGGCGCCGAATTTGTTGGTATAATCTTATCATCAAGGATCGCCAGAAATCTTTGACGAAGGATCTTCTGGAGACAATCTGGTTGGTCTGGGGCGACAGATGACGACAAACTCTGACGTTGAAGGGCAGCATGGAGAGTCACGGCACGGTCAGGCGACCTCAAAGGGTCCGACAGACTTTGATGACTTGAATCTTCCATCGAGGTCGAGGGCCCCAAGACATGGGAGCCAACATCCCAAGTTGTGAGATTATCAAAAGACATCGTTGCTACAAAAAATCCAGCAATGTGCGCGTGCTACTGGATTTTTTTTATTACATTCTGCGCCATTTAGACCGTCGCGCCGCAGCGTTGGCTCGTCGGTTAGTCCGGTCAGTGGGAAAAGCTCAATTCCAATTTTCAATCAAGAAGTTTTGAACACTTGACTTTAATATTGAAAGGGAATGAATTGCCAGTTCGATTGCAAGAAGCTGTGGAATAATGTGAATATAGAAAAATACACCACTCTGGAAGCCACGGAAGGATGATTAAAGGATATAAATAATTCAGAAAGGGCGAGGAAAGAATTTTAAATAATTTGAGACATAATTGATAGTGGACTATTGGTTCACTCTTCCACTGAAGCTCATTCATTGACTTGTCGAAATCCTGATTCCATGTTAGTGCACCAGATAATCAGCCCAAATTCCATCCTCCTTAAATGAAAGAATTATTTGACATACCTCGAGGAAGTTTGAATTATTTAACTAGGCTTCAATAGAAAATTTCTTCTGATATAAGGTTGGGAAAAATTATGGGCTGAACATTGTTGGAGGTGGTATATACAGTACAGTGTCTCAGTAAAGAAAGTGTGAAGTATCTTTTCGATCTTATGGATATCACTCTATAATTAACAGAAATTAACGTCACCAAGATTCAGAAATGCTCAATAACTCTGATTCAGTATTTAATCTACATAAACTCCACAAATTTGTCCCAGATTTAGCATATTTCTCATAGGAGAATTTCTTTCATATCAGCTGAACAGAGGGTTAGACTGGAAAAAAGTGGTAAAAAATGGTTGATTCTAGTCTTGAAACATACAGGAAGTGGCCGGGTGATTAATCAAAATTTGATTAAACAAAAAACCTCACTCCTCCTGAGGTACCTCTCATAAATACAAAAACAAAATTTTCATTTCTGATATAAGAAAGAATTGCCTTTATCCTGTAGCATTTAATAATGTTCAAGTTGGTAAAGAGTGAAAGAAAATAAAATTTCGAATTGGCCATTGTGTATCAGCCTGATCAAGCCAAAGAAAGTCAAGAAGGTGATGATATGATTCTTTTTTTCGAAATGAGTAGTGGTAAAAAAACTCTGGACAGAAAATCTAAAAAAGAAATTTTGAAAGTGGTGGAGCTAGGAAAGAGGCGAAAATACTTCAAAGTTAAATATTTCTCTTTCTCGTATAGGATGTCAGGTGAAAAATTTGAAAGTAAATCTAGATATTCTCCCAACAGATTTAATCAAATACCAAGAATAAAATGTCTTTGTTTCTATTCATGTGCCTCCAGAAAGGCTTATTGTACACTTACTTATTATAGAAGCAAATATGTATTACCACGTATCATTGGTAAGCTCTTATGACAGATTTTTTTTACCCTCTTAGGACTTTTATCAAGAGTCAAAGGATAAATAATGAGAGTAAGTTTATACTAAGTGGAGAGTCAAGGATATGAGGCTCAAAAAAAAGATGCATGGTACGCATGAATTAGAAATATTCTTGTAAACTAGGTTGGCTGGAAGGGATGGAATGGAATTCCAACTGGAATGCCCTTGGTGTACGCCAAAATACTCCAGAACCTCTGTGACCTTCCAAAGAGGTTTGATTATTATGTTTATTCATAATCTTCCATTAATAACTCCTAGTATTATTACTTTTTTCATTTGCCTTCATTGTTTTCTTCTGCTATTTAGCTTTTAAAACTTGATTGTTCAGCAACTCATTCGTTTATTTATAATTTTTCTTCATTTAAAGACGTCAAGAATCTTTGGTTGATTCACTTCCAGTGTTTCATTCTTGGATTTAATTGATGGTAATTAAAGTCCATGCTTGTAATCATGAAACAAAATGGAAAGGATTTTTATTGTCAGAACTTAATGAATACCATTCTCAAATTAATTCCAAAAAAACTGTACTCACTTAAATCTTTCTTAAAACGAGGCTCTACCAAATTGACCTTTTGCACACATAAAGGGTGGTTTCTGAAAAATATCACCACATAGAAAGATTGAGTACCTTAATGATGTACTAAAGAGATTCAAGCTCAAATTAAAGTGGATCTAAAGAACTTCCACAATTACATGCAAAAATCCAAAGTGCTGTCTCTATTCAACTATCAATTAAAATCAACATACCCCAAAAATGACCTTACAAAAATTCATAATCCTCTGCTCTATACTTCAGATAGTTCAAAAATGAACAAAAAAAGCAGATTAATCAAATAATCTTGAAGTATTTAATTCTGTCCAGCATTATATTTTGCTTCCACGAAAAAAATTACTTTCAGGATTGTAAAAAAGCCTTTGTTCAATCTTTTTAAAAGCTTCCAACACAAAAATCAACATCTGATTATATATTAACTCTTCTTGATACAAAAAATGGGTTCCAAAGTATGCATAAAGACTCAAATTTCAAACGAACGACCTTGTCAATCCCTAGATGGACTGAAATTTCAAGAACATCAGTCTCTGCGCTACTACTTTTATGTTGTCGGTGAATCAAGCCATTTTTCGATACACTGGAGATAAATACCATATTACACACAGACGATCACATATAAAAGGATTTCAATTCTTGTCGGGATAAAAATAGAGTACCCTTTCGTAAAATTTGTGCCATGGTAACTGACTCTCCATCAGTGATTCTTCAATTTCAAGGATTTCTTTTTTAATTTCATCCTTCTTCTGTTATTGATGGAATTTTACTCTTTGAAAAACATAATTTCTAATGATCACTATCAAATCATGAGAGACAATTTCATAATTAATGAAATTAATATATTTTCCAATTAATTTATCATCTACACAAAAATGTCAGAGGGTGTTAATTAAAACAAGACAATCATAAATTATTTCAAAAGCTTAACACTTTTGAAGAGAAAACAATAATAAATAATATTACTCAAATGAGATCAGACATGACTTATTAGGTTACTGTGAAAAATAGTGGTATTCACTTGAAAAGACATGTTTAGACCTTTAAAAACATGAATAGGTATTAAATAAATGGGCCTGGAATATATAATTATGTGATGTTTTTCATTGAGAGAGAATATTTATTTAAAACAAATTATGTATTGATCAGCCCTCTGAAGCTAGTCATTGATGGATTTGGGTTATAAAATATAAGTCAAGCAAAGATCCTTGATGTATGGAAGTAACTTCAATGAATTTATTTATGAATTGTTGGTATTCAGCTGCAAATTGGACTCATATCATTCAAAGTGAATTCTTTGCATATATTAAATAAAATTTATACTTCTTTTCAGGAGGATATATCTATATATTATTTCTTCCATTTAATTCCTCTTTTTTTAAAAATTTCTATGTCTCTAAAAATAGTCTCAAGAATCTTATATTAATGATACTTTTTCATTTCATAAAGTGGAAGAATTTTAAAGAAAATTAGAGTGGATTATTCCGAAAATAAAGCGGTATTATAGCCATAATGATTAACTTTGAAATGAATTACAATTTAATAATTCATTGAAGCTCTATGTAAATATTTTTAAATAATTCAATAATATACTGATGAAGTTCTTTCCCTCAAAAAATAACTTTCTTATTGGCTTGGGATTTATGATACAAGTAATTTTATCCCACAAAAAAGGCTGGAAGAAACAATTCAAGAGATTTTTTGTGATAAAGTCAGAGATTAGGGCTTACTTTATATTATTTCAGCCAAAAGAACCAACTATTTAAATAAAATTTTGTTTAAAAATCTCAAAATTCTCATATAGGTAAAGTTTCATTTGAAAAAAATATGCCCATCAAGCACAAACACATTCATAAATTCTGATGAAGTGTGTGGATAAAAATTTTCCAACTAGCTTCTGGACCTTTCGAGATTTCAAAATAAAGTATTTTCAAATTTAAATATGTATATTTTATCATGATAAGATGCTTTTATGGAATCTTTCTTTAATTTTTTTTTATTGAAGGAAAAAAAAATTAACCCTCAAAACTTGGACAGAATTTTAGTTCCCCACACCGCAGGATGGGATCAATACATAATGGTTGTAAAAATGCAGTGTCTTCATATATTATTTTGATTTTATTTAGCTATTTATTTCATTTGATATATAATGTTTAAATTTGAAATATCTTTTTTCAATTACCAGGTAAATCATATACAGAGGCACAATAAAACTCTAATTCTATCAAAAAAAAAAGGAATTCCATTGCCTCCCTAAGCCACTGGAATTTCAAAGGGGGGGGATAAATTAATTACAATTTAATTACATTTTTGAGAAGGGAATGGAAGCTACCCTTTTTTAAAGGCTCTTTAAATATCATGGGGAAATATTCAATTCAAATTACATAAATCTGAGAAGTTTAATTAATGTTTTTTGAAGAATAATTCCCTTATATTTTGGTTTGGATTTACTTAGGTTATGATAATCTTTTGTGACCTCATAATTTATATTTCAAGAATAAAAATCATATATGAAGGAAATAATCAAAACCTGAAAAAAGGTTTTGAATTTGGAATTTGAAATGTGATACAGCTGGATACATATTTTAAGAAAAAATAGAAATTAATTCAAAAAAAAAAAAAAATTTTTGTAAGAAATTGAAGCCGAATCTTCAAGCCACCAATTTTGAATTCACTTTTATCAATATCAGTTTTTTTTTTCAAAAACTTTTGAGTCTAAATAATTTCAATACAAAAGGTATTTTTCCTTAATCATATATTCAAATTTTAATATGACTTCATCTTTCATAATCTAAGTTATTTTAGGATTTTTAGGTCTTCTCTACAATTATTTAAGAGCATATTAGCATCATAAAATATATTTTTATCTATTTCATATAGGAAAAAAATAAAAAATGAAAAATATAGTAACTGAAATAATTCTCCTTTGTGAAGTATTTATTAAAATAGAAAAAATATGAATCACTGAAGGATTCTATGAGAGTATGAAGATATTATCAAAGAGTTTCTCTTTAATTTTTTTTTTCTCAGCAGAATATGTATCAATACAGAACTTTAATCTCTCCATTTTTTTCATATTAGATTAATATCATCCATTATAAAATAAAATTTAAATTTTTTCATGCTTAACCACATAATATCAAACAAAAAAAGAAATTAGTACACTAAAGTATAAAATGGAGAAATATTACCAGAATTTCCAACTGGAAGAAACTATTTGAAGTTTTTGGTTATTTAAAGCTATGATATATAGAAATAGTCAGAGAAAAATTTGATTGATATTTCTTTAACTAGGTAATTTGTTTATTTTAGCTACCTCAAATATTAATAAAGGACTATATTGATAAAAATAAAAGAATCAAAAACTAAAGGTTACATTAACAAAAGGTAGTACATAAGAATTATTATAAGAGTATAAATACCTAAAGGTGAACAACAAAATATAATACACAGATCAACAAGATGGATGACTACGGCGAACTAAAATGTAACAATAAGACAGAAACAAAATAGTAAGAGTAACACCTTTAACAGTATTGAGATGCTACATAAAGCATACCTCCAAACTCAAGACTCCCTGAGTTATATTTAGATAACAAGTAGTAACTGATGTACACGTTAGTTAATCTATAAAGAGTATGACATTAATTCATAACTGTACGATCTTGTTAGCAGGATTATGATTAAACCTACTATTACTTTATTAAAATGCTGTGTTTATATAATAGAGAGTGTACAACACTTAGTTGTATCACTCTTAGGTCGTATGAGTAAAATATAGAATAATAAAGAATAAAGAAAGATAAAGCAGCTCTCAGAAATCTATGACCGTAATCCTTGGTGCTTATAAGTTAATTGTTATCTTAAGAGCACGGCTTTTAAGTTTGCTGTTGTCTTATAAGCACGGTTTTAAGTATTACATCATGTCTCCCTTTTCTAACTAGCTTAGGAAACTAGTTGCAATATTGAGGTTTAGGAGAACGCTCAGATACATTTTACACCCCCCTTTTCTCCTAACCTCATTAGGTTTAGTCCACTCAATGCTTGTCTAATCGCTGGCTTGCACACTGATTTCGTGAGGAAATCAGCCAGCATGTCTGCTGTGGGTGTGTAGACTAATGAAATTTTTGAGTTATTGATGGTTTCCCTAATGAAATGGAGTTGTATTTAAACATGCTTTATTCTTCGAGAGTTGGAGTTGCAATCGCTGTTTGCAGTATTGATACAGCCTTGATTGTCTGCGTAGATCTTCATTGGCTGTGAGTTAGTGAGCTTAACTTCCTTGCAAAGCTGTTGGAACCAGAGCACTTTGCTTGCCAAGTTGCATAACAATTTGTACTCTGCTTCTGCAGATGATAGTGACACTTTTGGCTGTTTCTTGGTTTTCCAAATTACCAAACCTTGATTAAATAATATGAGGTTACCAGATACTGACCTACGAGTCACTCGGAAATTACCCCAGTCAGCATTCGAATAGGCCACAGCCTCATGAATTACTCCTTGTTTATAGCTAATGCACACACTTGAAGTACCTCTTAGGTACCTCAGTACGTGCATGAAGGCCTTCCAGTGATTTATTCCTGGTTTTTCTAAAAACTGTGACAGGGCGCTTACGGCATAGGAGATGTCGGGTCTAGTTGCTGTACTGATGTAGCTTAGACTACCAATAGCACTTCTATAATTCAGGTTCAATCTATCAAATTCCTCTATTTCATTCTTGGTAGCTGGCTCAAGATGTTCATTTGGGATCAAAGGAGTTGCTACAGTGCAACAATTGTTCATTCCATATAGACTCAAAATTGTTTCTATATAATGCTCCTGCGATAGTTGTATGAAGTTGTTGTCATGGTGTATTTTGATTCCTAATAAGAGATCTGCTTGTCCTAGTAACTTAGTTTTGAACTCTTTTTCAATTTCCCTTTTAAACTTGTCAAATTCCTTTCCGAATATTGCAATATCATCCAGATCGGACAATTGTTATTTCTATAAAATACACATGGATCGGATACGGCAGCTTTGAAGCCTGTCGCTGCCAGCCAATTTGATAGTCTATTGTACCATGCCCTAGGAGCCTGACGTAGACCATAGATTGCTTTATTGAGTTTAAGGCATAAAGTTTTCCTGTCTAGGTCTAGTCCTTGGGGAATCATGAGGAATACTTCTTCGTCAAGGGGAGCATTGAGGAAAGCACTCTTAATATCGAGCTGTTCAAACCTTAGATTATTTGAAGCAGCAAAAGAAATAAGAGTACGAAGTGAGTTTAATCTGCCTGTTGGTGCAAATGTTTTTGAGAAATCTATGCCTTGGATTTGAGAGAATCCTTGAGCACATAATCGTGCTTTGTGTTCAAGGATCGCATTGAGTTCATTCCGTTTTGTCTTGAAGACCCAGGTTGTTCCGATCAACTTGGTGTCTTTTGGAATAGGTACAATCTCCCACACATTCAGCTTGCTCATTGTGTGGAGTTCCTTTTTGATAGCATTTAACCATTGATCCGAATTGCTGGACCTGATTGCTTGTCTGTAAGATGCTGGGTCATTCAAGTCCGATGACGTCATGAGGGCCTTTGGTCGTCTTGGGTAAGGAAGAATGTTTTATTCCAAAATTTCAGAGGAGATTAGGGTTGGATGTTTAGGTACAGTTACTTTGATACTTCGTCTTTCATTATCTACAGTTTCTTCATTGTCTTCAAGATCTTGTTCACTCTCTTCTTCCGCAAGGCTGTGACTGTCTAAGGCCTTGTTCACAAAGTTGTGATTGTTGGAGGCCTCGTTATCTATGAGTCCTTCTTCACAATCAAAGTACTTTTCTTCTTCCTCTACCAGTAACACATTGTTGCTATAGTTCAAATAATCTTCATTAGATTGTGATCCTTTTTTGAGCAAAGGAAATTCATTTTCAAAGAAAATGACATGCCTAGTAATAAAAACCTTTCTGTTGTTTAGTTTTAGCACACAATAGGCAGGGCTTTCATAGTCGAAACGAAGTAAAATACCAGTCTCTCCAGTGGGAGATAGCTTCCATGGTCTTCTTTGCTTTGGTAACGCAAAAACAACTTTGTAGCCAAATTTCCTTAGGCTTTTGATTCTTGGTGAATTTCCTGTCCACAGCTGAAATGGAGATAGGTTCTCTCTTGAAGGAGTCGGAATCAAATTTGTCAGAAGAGTGGCATGGTTAATCGCCTCTGCCCAATAGTGATTTGGAAGGCTCGCTTTGAGTAATAGACAGCGAGCCTTCTCTAAAATTGTTCTATTGGCGCGTTCGGCAAATCCATTCAGCTGGGGAGTATATGGTGGTGAAGTGACATGGATAAATCCATTTTCATTAGCCAATTTTTTAAATTCAGCGTTTGAGAACTCCCCTCCCCTATCTGAGACAATCTTTCTAATCTTTCTACCTTGTGCGGTTTCGATTAGATTCTTGACTGTTATAAACTCTGCTAAGGCACTTGATTTGTGCTTTAGAAACCTGGTGAATTTGAAGGATGTGTGCTGATCCACGATTGTTAGAAAGTACCGGTATCTAGACACAGAGGGTGGCGAGATTGGACCTACCAGGTCAAGATGCAGACAGTCTAGTGATTTTTCCACCTTATCAAAGTGACTGTTTAAAGGTTTTAGAGTCATTTTACCTCTTGCACATACGTCGCAGCATTTCTTGTCGAAAATTGGGAGACCCATTGACTTGAGCACTTGATTGCTAGGATGGCCTAATCTACTATGCCAGTAGGTTTTTCTGCGCACAGTGGTTAGCAGAGCAGCGTAATTGGTGAAGTTGGAAACCATGAGATTATTCAGTATGTGACCTTCAAGTACTAGGTTATTTTCTTTGGTTATTTTGAATTTTTTACCATTTTTATGGATAGTGATTGAGTTATCAAACATTTGTAGTAAACTAATTAGGTTTTTCAACAGGTTTGGAACGTACAGACAGTTTTCTAGAATCAACTTGTTATTATCTGTCATGATGGTTACAGTACCTTTTCCAGTTGATATTAAATCACTAGTAGGGTCACTGGTAGCGATTTTAAGGTTTTTTGTTTCAATGAAGTTTGCAAATAACTTTTTGTTATTGAACATATGATGAGTGGCTCCACAGTCGACCACTAGGCTATTTTCTTCCTTGATGTTTAGTATCTTGCTTGTCAGGAGAGCTGACACCCCTGTCTGATGTGTTTTGGCTTCACTATCCTGTTTGTTATTCTTTTTCCTAATTCTATTAGATGGCGGACGTAGTTCTGGATGTTCTACCCAACAACTACTTTCCTTGTGGGTAGTATTTTTAGGGTTGTGTTTACCGTTTTGGCAAACATACAGGATTTTGTAGGGGTACAATGTCACATTACTAAGTAAGGCTGACATTTTTTAGGAGTCAGATTCTTTACTTGAGGAGTTCATATCCTTTGTTTTTTGGTGATTAATTAAATCTAAGAGTTTATTCATAACTATCTTGGGTCTAGCTACAGATTCCCCACTCATTACCAGGTTGTCAATGATGTGGTCGTAGGTGTTACAATCTCTTGTTATTTTGCCCAGAATAGAGTAGGCTAGGATTTCATTGGGTATTACTATACCAATTCTTGAGATGTCTAGTAATAACGTCTGGCATTTTTCAATATATTCTTCAATATTGCCATTAAATTTCAAACACTCCCTTTGTAGCCATATCCTTCCTTTGTTTATGAACGTTTGTGGAGCAAATTTTGAGTGTATTTTGGACCATAGAGAATGTGCGCTGCAGACAGTGTGAGAGTCTACCACACTGATAAAAACCATGTGATCAACTTTGTTGCTTATCAGACTGACTGCTTTGTCGTTAGCTAAATTCCATTTCTCTAGTGTTTCTGGAGTCGAGTCATCAGGAGCTTGATTTGTACATACAGAATATAGTCGTCGTGCACGAAGTTCTATATTCATCTTGATGTGCCATAAGGTGTAATTTGATCCATCTAGGATAGGTATGTTATTTGACTCCCTATGGATGATCTTGTCCATTATTTAAGTTGTTCACCTTTTGTTGAAGAAACCGAGCCTCAAGACTGTAAATCTAAAATAATAGAAAACTAAAGGTTACATTAACAAAAGGTAGTACATAAGAATTATGATAAGAGTATAAATACCTAAAGGTGAACAACAAAATATAATACACAGATCAACTAGATTGATGACTACGACGAACTAAAATGTAACACTAAGACAGAAACAAAATAGTAAGAGTAACACCTTTAACAGTATTGAGATGCTACATAAAGCATACCTCTAAACTCAAGACTCCCTGAGTTATATTTAGATAACAAGTAGTAACTGATGTACACGTTAGTTAATCTATAAAGAGTATGACATTAATTCATAACTGTACGATCTTGTTAGCAGGATTATGATTAAACCTACTATTACTTTATTAAAATGCTGTGTTTATATAATAGATAGTGTACAACACTTAGTTGTATCACTCTTAGGTCGTATGAGTAAAATATAAAATAATAAAGAATAAAGAAAGATAAAGCAGCTCTCAGAAATCTATGACCGTAATCCTTGGTGCTTATAAGTTAATTGTTATCTTAAGAGCATGGCTTTTAAGTTTGCTGTTGTCTTATAAGCATGGTTTTAAGTATTACATCATGTCTCCCTTTTCTAACTAGCTTAGGAAACTAGTTGCAATATTGAGGTTTAGGAGAACACTCAGATACATTTTACAAAAAATCCAAAATAATATTAAATAATATTATAGCTATGACTAGTGAAGATATAAACTATTTATCGCTTTAATGTTTGAAAAATTGGAATTTTCAGATCTTAAATGCGAATATTTTTATTAATTTTTCAATTAATTCCTGTTGATAAACTCTAAACTCTTGGTCCACTAAATATATGTAACTAAACAATTAAGTATAATATAAAGGAAAAAAAATATTTAGCTTTTATCAATTTTTTTAGATCTAATTCCAAAGATATTTGGGCAAATGTTTTACCAAAATAGTTTCTTTAGTTGTAAATGCTAAAGATTTTATGCTAAATACTAATTTTGGGAATTTATACATTTGAAATTTGAAAAAAAATATTTTTAATGTGTTGACATATTGGAAAATATTCCAAAAAAATATTTTCTCAGCTCAAAATGATTAATTGAAATAACTTTATAAAATAAATTTTTTAATTCAATTCATAATATTCTATGAAGATTCTGCTTACTGACTTTTATATTAATTATTTTTTGATCTACAATTCAATTATTATGATAAGATAACATTCTTCTATGTTTTTGAAATTGAAACACTATATATTTATCTCATTAGCTTTTAAGTTTAATTAATTATAAACTGATGAAATTAATTTTTAAGTAAAAAATTTAAAGAAAATTTGAATAATTTAAAGGAATTAAGAAATTAATTCTCCAATTTTCCTAAAAAATCTCTTCCTCAAAAACATTGGGGAAAACTATGTAAATTAATATTATTTATATATTTAGGAAGACCTAAGAATCTCATATATATTAGCTTAGATTAATTTCCTTTTAAATCAATACTGAAGTTAAATTTACCTTTCCTCCAATAGCTAAAACTTCAAGTGGTGTCAACACAAAAGAACTGGGACAAATATGTGCTTTAATCAGATTGAATTTCTCAAAATTTCTTTATGAACCTAAAAATGAATTTCCTGAAGCCAAATATTATTTCCATTGAGTCATTTCATTTTCGCTGTAAAAAATTGAAAATAATAATCCATTTATCAATGAAATTCACGCGAATAACATCTGAGTCTTATTTGAACATTTTTCAAGGTATTTCTATTAAACAAATGGTAATAGCTAGTGTACTATTCACGAGCTTATGAAAAATAGAATAAGAGGAACCTATGATATCCAAAATCCTGAGTTTTATAAAAGAATTGATTCAATTAAATATAAAATTTTTATGAAATAAATCCAAGTAATGATCATGAGATAGAATAATCAAGACAAGCGGAATCATTCAGTTATTAAGCTATGCTAAAAACGATGTAAAAAGAAGCTAGTAGTTACTTTAATAGATTAAATAATAGTTAAAAAAATCTTTTAGGTCAAAATAATTTTATTTGAGATAAGGATTTATTGGAAAATAGAATTATGGAATAATATTATTTAAGACAGATAAATATATTTTAATAAAAATCTAAAAATAAATATGACTAGTGTTAAAGAAAAAATATTTTGAATGAAAACTTGCAAATAACTCTTGAAAGATTGAATAATTAAGGAGCGAAAGCTAAATATATGGTACAAAATTTGTATTCACATAGAAATAAATGTGATAAGGATTCGAGTAAAATTTAGAGGGACTTGTGGATTTTATTAATTAGAGCTTGAAAGGAGCTTTCTGATATTAAAGCTGAGGGCTAAATTAATATATATCCATATTAATATTAAAGAACGTAATTACCTTGGATTACTGATAGAGATTCAAAATATTTAAGAATATTTTTAATAAAATTTAAAGAAGTTATACTGATTTAAGGTTTGTAAACTTAATTGATATGGAAAAAGAAATAAAATAGAGAGTTTTTCATTACTTCCAGTGAATAATACTACTATAAAGGCCTTATAAAAGTTTTTCAACTAAAATAAAATTATATGAGAAGCTATTAAACACAATGGTATTAATTATTTCATCATATTTTATTGAGTAAAATCATGAAAGTTAACACTTAAAGTGATTTCATGTGGATGAAGCCTCAAAACTTGTTAATACTTAAGAAGTCTCTAAAAGGAGGACCATTATTATATATTTTTCAATAGATAAAAACAAATTTTGAATTTTTTCGCTGATAAAGTAATACTTTTATTTTATTTGAACTTTTACATATCTTAATTCTACATGAGAATATGTAAGCTTTACCAATAAGAAACAAATTCAATTTAGTTTCAAAAGGTGTGAAAATGATTTAATTTATTTATATATTGACAAATGGAAAACTTCTCGAGAATCCTTCAGGAAAATACATCAAACATTAAAATATTAATGATTTTTTGAAGTGTTTTATTCTTCTACAAGATAATTAGTATTTTTTGGTTAATTACTGTTTCCGTGGGGTCTGTATCATGGGAAATAGTCTAAAAGAGGGTTTATTAGTGTTTGTGGTCTCGGAAAGGTAAATAATCAGCTATTGGTATATTAAAAGTAGTAATTATTAAATATTGAAAGAATTTTATGCAATTAGTGATGATAACGCAATCATCCATGATTATTATGGATATTAACAGTCTAATGACTAATTTATTTCTCCAAAAATGGGTTATTTAATGAAATTGAGTAATTTATTTTGGAAATTCAGTTTGAAATTTCACAGGATCCCAAATTTTGGAATACTTTGGCTCGATTTCCTTTTTTATCCTCTAAGCTATTTTTATTTTTCCTCGTCAAATTTTATTGTAAGATGAAATTGAGCTATGGCTATAGAAGATTCTGAATATGAAGTTTATAATTATTATATTAGCCTAATCCAGCTCCCTGTATAATACGGTATTTCATAAAAAAAAATCCCACGGAGTCTCAAGAAAGAAATAAAAGACAAAAACTGAAAGTTTTTCTGTATTTATTTTATGTTTCTTTGAATTATTTTCAATTCAAAATATTTTTATTGGAGTTGAACTCTCATAGAGTTCTTTCAAAGTAATAAGCCTTATTTATTTAAACTAAGTGAAATTTTGTGCAGAATCCAAAAATGGTTTTAAAAATGCACATTTACTTACAAAATTGAACATTATTATTTTTCTTTTCCTCAGAAAAAATGGATTTTGAGAACACATGTGATCTACGACTTCTGCATAAATACTCCGGTATATTTATTGTAAGTTTTAGAATATTTGTGGTCTAATTTTGTACAGTGACACCATGGCTTAAGTACTCAAAGCTACAGCATACTTTATAAGAAGAATTGAATGTTTGTTAATGATATTTTTTAATGTGCTTTTCTACTAAGATTTCTTGATTTAAAATATTGCGATATAGGAAGAGAATTTTCTAGAAAAGAACAGAAATATGCTTATTTGGGTAAGAAAAGGTAGGAATTCATTCTTCATTCACAGTTTATCTCCTCATTTCCTCATTGTGTACTATAATATCTTCATTCCATCAAAACTCCTTCTTGAATTGGAGTTTTATATCTTCTTAAATTGAACGCTTCCCACCATATCATGACTCACTTTTTTATTCATCACTCATATTTTTAACTCAATTTCTTACAGTCAATTTTAGAGAAAAACAGAATAATATTTTTAATTGTTTTTAGAGCCTCAAAGTATTCCATTTTCTGATTAAGAAGAAGGAATGTGGCATATTGTTGAAAATGCAGTCACCGACCCTTTTGCTATGGATTGTGGGATCAATCAACTTTATCAAGGAAAATTTGGAATGGCTCTGGATTGAAATTATCTCCAAAAGTATTTGAAAAGCCCAAAAGTGGAATTCAAATGCGATTCTGGCCTTAAAACTTGTTAATTTGTGCAATATGTCATTTTTATTCTTTATTTTTCTTTATAATTATCTTAATTTACCTTTGTTTTTTTCAAAATATAAGTGTGAATAAATCAGTTACACACCAGTAGCTTTGGTAGAATCACTGAATAAAATTTTGAAAACAATAAGAAAACCAATAAAACAATCACAAATATCAGAACTTTTTGTGATTTTGATTTTTCCAAAGAGGTCCTAAAGTATCATAAACCAGTTTAGGCCAAACCCAATTTGAGACAGCCTGAAAATTTGGAATTCACCTGGCCCAAAATTAATGTTGGAATCAGGCCACCATTTTTATTATTGATAAGGAATAACACAACCAAGTTAATTCAAATCTTTATTATACTCGCGGTTACCCAGAGATTGAGAAATACTTATAAAAATTGGCTTTGGAAGAAAAAGACCTTCAAGTTGGTCATCATCGACCAATTTCTGATCCCTTGATCTTCTCTTTTTACAAAACTTCTCAAAATATTTTCTTGATTTAAAATTGGTGGCTTAACCAATGTAATTATGGAAAGATAAAATAAAAAACTTTTCAATGAATGAACAAGCTGACTCAGTCAGCCATAAATACATGATAGATTCTCAATAAAAGCTTTTATCCTTTTTTATGTTACTTCTATAAATTCAATTCAGTATTCTCCCCAGCAACTAATTAGAAAAAAATAGTTATCTAAAAGAAGATGATACCCAGATAATATACCTCCTTGAATGAAAGGCCACTGGTTCGCATAAGCTTGAGAAAACAATCATTGGAGGGGCAAGACAGCCAAAGGAGTTTAGTAGGAATGGTGGTTTATATTGGGACTTCAGGTATTATGAAAATAAGTCTAAATGTGTTACAAAATTTATCTTCGATGAATTATTGAGGGAGTCAAAGTCAGAATTCAAAAAGAAGGACCACAAGGTACTTTTTCTATTGGAAGAATCTTGCGCTTAAGTTGTTTCTTCTGAATTGACTAACCTAGCCAAAATCAAGATTCATTTTATTCCACGAATAACACAAGAATTATTCAGGAAGATATTTTAGGAATCATAATTATGCAGAATTTATTAAATATATTGTCATTATATATGATTAGAAAGAAATCAACAATGTTCAAAATATCTACAATATAAACCATATCGACAAAATTTTGATAAGGGATGATAAATGGGATTCATTAAGTAAAAAATTATGATTGTTGAAAAAATACAGAAATTGATAGAAACTCTGAATAATCTCTTCCAACAGTGACTCAAGTTAAAAAAATTCCTGTAGTTAGCCAAGAGGTAAGCCATTTTCAAAGGAAGCTATAGATATTGATTGATTGTGAAGAACTCACTTAATGAAGACCCTCCAATAATATGCATATTAAAACTCCCTTAACCTAATCTTTGAGAAGGCCTATGGAGGAAAAACATCTGAAATTAAATTTTATGGGAAATCAGTCTTCAAAACCCTCAAACCAATAACTGAAAATTCTGGTTATGATGAGCCATAAGACAATGGCTAATATTTCATTTAGGTCAAAAAAGATCCCAGGAACCTCAAAAATTTAGTCAGGATTTTAGTGCTATATTATTTCAATTTCCAGAATTAGAAATGAACTGGAATATTTATTTCCTAAAACTCACTTGAAAGCTCTTTCAAAGCTCAAAAAAGATATTAACAAGGCTCAAGAAGTAAAAAAGGTTAAAAATTCATCAAAATATTTTTTGGTTCTGTTTTTTAAAGATAAAAATATAAGATTGTGTATAATCATAAGATAAACTTATCTTTTTATATTAGAGCATTTTCATTTTTGTATATTTATTTTTTGATTTGAAAGAGAAATTATTTCTTTTGACTCCCTTCCCAAAAACTTAGCTTTACCCATTTGGGAAATAATAGAAAAAACCTTGAAGGTATTTTGATTTTTAATTTTCCAAAAAAAAGGTTTTTTCCCAATTTTTTTTATAAAAATTTACTTAAGAAAACCCTTAGCAAGAGCTTCCTACACCTTTAAGTAGCAATAATTCCAAATAAGAATTGAAAACTGGTGCAAAGCATCATGATCATACCATCGTGTCACTTCATGCAAAGAATTATTTAAGGCTCAAAGCTTAAAAATATCATATAAAGGAGTTTTTGAGTATTTTTTGAATTTGTTTAAAAAAGGCCTTAATATATTACTTTGAGTGAGTATTTTTGATAAGAAAAGGAAGGAATAAGCTTTTATTTCTTTGGAAAAACTCTTGAAGTGATAAATCTATTAATCAATTAACAGAAATAATCACTTATATTGCAAACCTAATCAAAATTGATTATCAAGGCTTTCAGCCTCCTTGCTTCAAATCAGGAAAGAAAATTAAACAAATTCCTACTTGAATATAATTATAGTTTATGAATATACTTCTTTCAAATATTTTCAAACTCACTTCAAAAATTAATTTTAAGAAAATGACCTTTGGTATTTAAGCTAACATATATGAGCTTTGGTTAATAAAAGATTGTTGGATTTTAGGCAACTATTCTTTTTTTAAAGTCTCAAATATTCTAGTAGCCATAATGTAATACTTTCCCAATACTCAATCTATATCTTACCTGTATTAGGACATAATATTCAAAAAATAAATATTATTAGCTTATTTTTGACTACAAAAAATGAATTATTTGTTAAAGGAACTTCTGGAAATCAATTGACTTGGGCCAAAATTCTGGAAACCCAATGAAATATGAATTGAAGAGATTCTTAGAGATTATTATAGTGTATTTTTTCCCATTACTACTTCCATAACACCTTCCTTCTAACCTTGAATATTCTCAATATTTTTTGTTAAAGAAGAATGAAATTGAAAAATGTCAATGCAATTCACATTCTTATATCAGAGCTCAAAACTAATAAGAAAAATAACCTCATAAATGAATTTCAAAATATTTCTTTCAAAAAAAGAAACATGAAAAAGGGATGTATATTCCTATTATAATCTTTATAATTGTAATAATTTTTATTTTATTTATCTATTTAGGTATAACTATGATGATTGGTTTTTTCAAAAAAATAAGGCTTAAGAAATTTAATTTTTCTATTCTAAAAAGAGAATTTCATTATTTTATAATTAATTTCTTGTCTTTAATCTTTCAATTACATTCTTTCTTTGAAATATAAGGGATTCTCAAAAATTCCAACACCAGGCCCTCTAAACCACTGTGTTTTATTAGGGGTCTTTTGGGCCGTTTAGGCCCCTTATGGCCTCTACACCCTACGAAATGTACACCACGGCCCCTTTTGTCCCAAACCCAATGGAGAAAAATGGGACCAAAGGGCCATACCTCTTGCCCCAATCCCTAAGGGCCAAAATGTCACAAAACCTGAAATTGGCCTTTTCTGATGATGGTCCTGCAATGTCAAGTAAGGGCCCCTGGAAGTCACCAGAGTCCACCAGCCACCCTTCCAAGGGCTTTCCCCTCAAGAAAAGGGAAGGACTTCCCCAATATTGGACCCAGGGCTGCAGGAATATTGGATGGGGAATATATGGTGCTATATATTTTTATGCACCATTTTCCCTTGACAATTTCAAGACTAAATTATTTCATCTTAAATCAAGTCACCAGTCCAGAAACCAATTTCAAAGAAATTTTTCAAAAGATTCAAGCTTGTCATTAATGGGGACACTCAAGGACATCAAATCCCTGGCCATTCAGGTATTGTTCAATTTAACCCCAACATTTTCCCCCAAGGGAATACTTCCCAAGGATTCTTTAAGGGTAATTTGAAGAGTTTTTTACTTCCAAAATAACTTTTAAAGGCATCAGAAGCTCCAGAATTCCTTGGAAAATTCAATTGATCCATAAAGGCTGTATTCAAGAAACCTGTATGGCATTGACCCTTTTTAATCAATTCATTATTCACTGTGGGAATTGATTCTTTGCAGTTCACTTCTGAAGACGGCCAGGCTGTATTTTCCTAAAACAGTTAATACAGTTGGGTTCTCAATCCTCAAGGATAAGTATTTCAATTTCTCACCTTCTGGGGACTTTTTCCCCAGTCAATTACTCTATTGGATTTGTTTCTATTATAATTTCCTTTTCATTCTTAAAAGTAAATACTGATATATTTTAATCAGTCATTTTCACCTTCTTCTTTTCCTGTCAGCAGATATTGGTGGTCCTATCCTTTACTAATTAAATTGTTCTTTCTGGAAGTATGAAACAGTGAATTGAGGATATATTTGGTTTTCTCTTTTGCCTTTTTCTTCCTTTCTGATCTTCTGCATAATTTTACTTGCTCTTATTCTTTATTAAAGAATAATATTATTGATTTATTTATTTATTCTTTTGGAGCCCTCCAAGTGAGTTATTGATTTCTGAGTGCCAGGCCACTCAAGGTATTCCCAAGATACTCTGTGTTATTAGATTAATTAGCTCATAATTGATTCTTTCATTTTTTATCTTCAAATAATTACTTGATCAATTATTATTCTTTTATGATTTTAATGACATTTCTTCAAATTATCTCAATTTTAAATCAATCTTTAACTCTTTAAAATCTTTTCCTCTTCATAGTTCTTCTGGAATCTTTATTGAATTTCTCATTTTCTTTTAAAATTGTTTGGTTGACCATTCTTAGTCATTTTCATTCCATTTAATTTAATTCAGGTCACAGGTTAATTTAATTTACAAATTGGTTTCAGGATTTATTCATAACCAATCTTCATTCTGATCCATTATTTAGGAATTTTTATTCACAGAAAGATTTCTTTTGAATTGATTTTGATTGACTGAATTGACATAATTTTGATTTGACCTCAAGAATTCAATTCACCTGAAGAATTCATTTATTGATTTTGATTAATTTTCATAAAGAATTCATTGATTTAATTGATAAAATTTCTAAATATTTATTTATTTATTGATTTACCTCAAGAAATTGTTATTTTTGATTTTCCCTCAAGATATTGATTTTGATTTTGACTCAAGTTTTCATATTCAAATCTTGATTTTTCATTCATATTTCATTTCATTTTTTTCTGAGAATCATGCCTGTCCAACATTTACCTCCTGCAAAGCAGACATCATCTCAGGCCAGAACTCAAGCTGTTCTCACTCCAACGCCAAGAGCTCCTCTTGATGGCACCCCAGAAGCTCCTCAACTGAGGGACCAAATATGGAAGAAGAAGCACCATCCAGGAAGTAAGGAAGATGGAAAAGAAGGTAAAATTTATTTTCAGGAGTAGTCGGCACTTTTCTAGTTATCTCAAGGACCACTCCCAGAGGTCTTAATGAAGGAAATGAAGAGGAGGAGGAAGAGTCTGATGGTACTGAGGCTGCCCCTGCTCCTGTGGGGGTACCTCAAGGTACTGGAAGGCTAAATATAGCCCTGTCTAATCAACCTGAACCATCTACATTGGTAATAATGAAGAAAATGACCCAGATTATAGCCAATATTCAAGCCACTTCAAGACACAAGAATGCTTTGATGGGACTCAACCCTTCAAAGAAAGAAGTTTTATTCAGTCCTTCCAGCTTATCTTTCACAGTGAAAAGGCAAATTTCTCTTAATACAAGAAGAAAGCTCTTTATGCCACTTTATTTCTCACCGGAAGGGCTGAAAAATTGATTGAGACTTATCTTTCCAATCTAACCAATCAAGACCAAGCTTACCTCCTCAATAACTGGACCTTATTTGAATCCCAACTCTTTAATTTATTTGGGGACCCAAACGTAGTTAGAAAATCTGATTCTGAGCTGGATGGTCTAAGAATGAAGGAAGGAGGTCATGTTTCTCTATATATTGCTTACTTCAGAAGCTTGGTGTCAAGAGTTGGAGATTGGGGGGAGAGTGCCTATTTGCATCATTTCAGGAAGGGATTGGACTCCAATCCTTCAATAATTGATTCTCTTCAATAATTAATGGATGTTACCCTGTAACTTGAGAGCAGGTACCATGAGAGTCAAAAAGAAAAGAAGACTGAAGCCTCAAAGTCAATTTCTTCAAACCCTCAAAGTATTTCAAGCTCAAGGCACAAGATGGAGAATAAATCTAATTTTCAGAAGGGGGACAAGCCCCATTTGTCTTCATTGAGTAAGGACTACAAGTTGATGGGTTCTGAAAAAGAAAGAATACAAAAGGAAGGCTTGTGTGCCTATTGTGGTGGTAAGTGTAATATTGAGGCTTGTGTTAATAGGCCTCAAACCTTGCTTACCCAACCAGGGAAAAGCCTGAGTGAAGATCATTTTGTTTTGAATTATCTTCACTGTTGTCCACCCAGAGCTCAATTGTGATTTCTGAATGCTTGTGTCAAAAAATATCTCAATTTTTTGTTTTTTCTTCTCTTTCTGAGTTTTTACAGTATTCTAGTTGATTCTGGTGCTACCAACCCATTTATTTCAAAGAAGTTTGTTCAAAAGTATTATTTGACCATTTCAGAACTCCCAGAGAACATCCCTCTTATCATTTTGAACTCCTCTGATTCTGCTTCTTTATTTGAGACTCACAATACTAAATATATGGTTCATCTCCCTTCCTTCCCAATCTTTGAAAGGGACTTTTTAGTCATTGATGCTCCAAAGGGAGAAAACCTCATATTGAGATTTTAATTTCTCAATAATTTTAATCAATCTATTGATTGGAGGAAAGGGATGATCACCTTGAATCCTGATAATAAGGACTATAATGATCCTTCCAAATCTTTCAGTAACAACTTTCCTTTTTTCTGATTAATGTGCAGCTCTGGTTGGTGATTCTAGAATACCATCATTTCCAACTTCTCTCAATATTACTTCTCCCAATTCCCCTCAGTAATTGATATTCTCTAGAGATGAAGTCTTCAAAGATATAAAGGATGTTGGAGAAGAAAATTATATATCCTAGCTTCATCTCTTCCATGGGAAGGTGGACCTTCCTCCTTCATCTTACCATGACTCCCCAGAGGAGTTTTAGGATGAAGAGGAAGATCCAGAAGAGATTAAAACCATGATTAAGATTGCTCCTTCTACTTATCACCACTATTTGGATGTATTATCAAATTTGAAAGTAGAAACACTTCAACCTCACTGTGCCTGTGATCATAATATACAACTGGAGGGGTCTCTACCTCCAGCTGGGGTCATCTATTCTTTATAAAAAGAAAAGAAATTTCAGAGAATGTAGACAAGAATTTCATCCATCCAAGCTCCTCTTCAAAAGGAGAACCTGTTCTCTTTGTTAAAAAGAAAGATTGTGGCCTTTGTTTTTGTGTTGATTACCACAAACACAATGCTGTTACTAGGAAGAACAAATATCCTTTTCCTCCTATGAATCAGCTTCTTACTGCTTTCAGTTTTTCTTCTCTCTTCTCCAAGATCTATTTGTGTGGTGTATATAGACTTCTCAGAATCAAGGAGGGTGATGAACAATTTACAGATTTTAGAACTAAAAATAGCAGTTATGAGTACTTGGTTATGCCATTTAGACTCACAAATACTCCTTCTTTTCAAAATCTTGTCAATGATATTTCCTCTGATCTTATAGATTTTTATGTTGTGGTTCATCTGGATGCCATTCTTGTATTTTTCAAGTCTTAAGAAGAAAATGTCACTCATTTGGCCACTGTTCTTTCCAGAGTCAGGGCTAATAGCCTGTTTTCCAAGGCTTCCAAGTGCCTTTTTCATGCTTCAAGTGTTGAATATATAGGTTATGTTGTTTCTTGTGAAGGACTTAAGATGGACCAATCAAAATTCTAGAAAATTCTTCATTGGACTCCTCAAAGAAACCTCAAGGCTCTTCAATAATTCCTTGGATTTTCCAACTTCTAGTTGCATTTCATCAAGAATTATTCAAAGAAAATCAATTAACTCACCGAATTCCTCAACAATTATGGAGTTTTACACCTCAATGAGGAAGAACTTAGCCAGCTTCATCAACCCAAAGAGGCTTTCACCACTGCTCCAATCCTTTTCTACCAACCATTGTAGATACTGATGCATCATATCATGCCTTGGGTGCTGTACCAAGTCAGGAAAACATCCCATTGAATTTTATAGCCACAAGCTCATTCCAGAAGACGTAAACTATAATATAAATGAAAGGCAATCCTTGAAATATTCTGGTTGTCTTTTCTTCTTTCTCTTTCTTTTCCCATTGAAGTTCTCACCAATCATTCCTGTCTTAAATACCTGTAAACTCAAAAGTCCTCACTTTCTGTCAAGACCATTGGGCTGAATTTCTTTCTTAATTCCACTTCTCAATAAATTACTTCCCTTGCAGCTTGGCTACTCTTCCAGATGCCTTATCATGTTGGGACAGCATTTACCTAGAGAGGGAGAGGATTTCATGAGCAAGGATCCAATGAACTTTCAACAACTCATTAAGCAAGATGAAGTCCAACCATCAATATCTTTTTTTCAGTAAAGGTGGAATATTTTTCAAATTTGATTTATTCAATTCAAATGGAATTATTGAAAGGTTCTCAATGGAGAAGTATTCTTCATTATTTTGGTAAAGGTAAATATATTGAAGATTAATCTATTGATACTTCCCAACTTTTTCTCCTTAAAGATTGGGTGGTGGCCCCAAATGACCGCAAAATTTAGCTAAATATACTTCAAAATTGCAATGATTATCCTTTAGCTGGTCACCCTGTCCCAGAGAGTACTCTCAAACTAGTAAAGGGGGACTTCCACTGATATGGAATGACTCAATTGATCAAGAGTTATTCTTCATCCTGTGAACAGTGCTCAAGAAAAAAGAATATTAATCAAAAGAAGTTTGGCCTCCTCAAACCTCTTCCAATTTTAAATGGTCCCTTGATTTGTCTCTCAATGGAATTTATTAATCAACTTCCACTGTACAATTATTTTAAATAAATTCTGGTAATAGTTGTCAGGCTCTCAAATATGAAATTATTTATTCCAACAAGTTTCTCAATTACTTAACTCTATTTGGCTCATTTATTCATGAAGAATATTTTTCTCAAAGCATGGCCTTCTTTTGAGAATTTTCAGTGATAGAGGTTCAATTTTTGTTGCTTACTTCCAGGCCAATATTTGTCAGAAGCTCAAGATATCAAGAGATCTTTAAACTTCTTATCAACCTGAAGCCTATGGACCTAAAGATAGAATATATAAGATACTATAGCATCCCTTTGAATTTATGTCAGTAATCATAAAGATTATTGGCACACCTGGCTCACTATGGGTGAATTTTCCCACAATGACTCTGACCACTCTTCAACAAAAAAATCATCATTTTGCCCTGTTTATGGAAGAGATCCTCAATTTGACTCAGTTCAAATCACTCAACACACTCCTTCTGGAAAGTTATATTCAAAAATACAATCAGTACAGAAAGATTTCAAGAGAGAACTAGAATTTTCCAAAAACAGGTTTTAGAGATGCAGATAAAAGTAGAGAAAGTCCACCTGTTTTCAATCCTGGTGAAATGGTATGGATTTCCTCCAAGAGAATCAAATCAACAACAACCAAAAAAACCTTCAGAAAGATGGTTGGGTCAATTTCCAATGTTGAAAGATGTAAGTAATCATTCCTACCAGCTCAAGCTCCAATATCAATGGAAGTCCAGCTACCCAGTCTTCCATATCTCCTTCAAACCAGTCAAGACTTTAACAATCCCAAATAGGCATAAAGAGCCTCCTCCTCCAATCATCATTGAAGAGGAAGAGAAGTTGGAAGTCTCTCAATTACTGGACTCACAGCTCAAGAGAGGAAAGTTATGGTATTTGGTGGAATAGAAAGGTTTTAGACAAGACCCAGAAAGATCCACTTGGGAACCAGCTGAAAACCTCACAAATTTCTCTGTAATTGTCAAGTATTTCCATCAATTGGATCCTGAAAAGCCAGGACAAGATTATCTAAGAGCTTAATCTTTTATGTTGACTGGTGGGGAGAGTATTTAATTAAATTAAGATTCTACTCCTGGTATGCACCTTTAGAGGTATTCTACCTTTCTGTTGTAAGAATCACCTTGGCCACTGTGTGAGCACTTTTCCATTTTGTGTACACAGGGACTTTGGATATGCTTTAAAAATTTTCAGTTTCAAATTTATGGACATTTCCACTTGGGAAAATGGATCATCCATTTTAAATTCAAATACCAAGGTTTTATACTTCAAGTCAATCCTTATTTCTGTTGTTTTGAGCTTTATGGAACTAGAAGGCTTGGTAAGTACAAAAAGTAAGTTCCTCCCCTGGTGCTTGCTTTCTTAGGGGTCTAAAATCTGTCAAAGAATCACCTTTTCCACTCTGTGAGAACCTGGAATCATTTCTTTCCCAGGTACTTGGCCACAAGTATCTCAGAATTCAGCTCATTGATGAATATTGGAAAGCTCCTCAACAAATCTTTTTTCTTTTTATTTTGTTTCATTTTATTTCTTTATGTTTCTTTAGCTTTCTCTTTACTATAAAAAGGATTCTATTCCATCAAAATACTTTAAAATCTTTATTTCAACTCAATTTCTTAAAGTACAAAGCCAAATTTCAAAAGAACACAAATCATCCTCATGTCATATTCCAACCTTATTTTTCAAATTTGAAAAACTCTCAAAATGCCCACATAAGTCCATCTAAACAAGCCCCAACAGGACTTTTACCTTGTCTTGGTTATCAGGAGCTCATTATTCAAGGTAGGGGGGTACTGTCACAACCATGGGAGATACCCCCCCTAATGGGTGTTTATGGAGACTCATTGTGTAACCAATTTATGGCCAATTGTCCTTCCTTATTGTGCTTAGTAGCCTCTTGGCCATTCCCAATATCCCTGGTCATATAATGAACCCATGGACTCTTGGCCAATTTTCCATCATCTTTTACCCCAGGCCTTTCCTACTGAAATGGGGTCTGGAGGGCTCTCTAACCCTCCAAGGGCCTTTGGCCCCTTCAACCATCACCAGGGCCTCTTGCCCACTATATTTTATTAGAGATTTTTGGGCCATTTAGGCCCCTTATGGCCTCTACCACCTACGGACTGTATGCCATGGCCCACAGTCTATAGATCCATTTAGGCCCCTTTTTGCCCAAATCCAATGGAGACAAAGGTGGCCAAAGGGCCAAAATGTCCCAGAACCTCAAATTGGCCATTTCTGACCATGGTCCCCCAAAATAAAGTAATGGCCTCTGGAAGTCACAAGAAGCCACCAGCCACCCTTCTCAGAGCTTTCCCCTCAAGACAAGGGAAGGCCTTTCTCAATCTTGCACCAAGGGCTGCAGGAATCTTGGTTGGGGCATATACAGTATTATATATCATTATGACTCATTTTCCCTCAGAAATTCAATGGTGACCATCTCAAGACTTAATTATTTCATCTTAAATCAAGTCACCAGTCTATCAACCCATTTCAAAGGAATGTTCCAAAATACTCAAGCTTGTGAGTCATGGGGAAACTCAGAAGACCAGTCAAGGAAACCAAATCCTTGGCCTTTCAGGTAGTGGTCAATTACAACCCAACTGTATTCCCCCAAAGGAATACTGGAAAAGGATTCTTCAAGGGTAATTTAAAGAGGTTGTTACTTCTTAAATCAGTTGTAAAGGCATCAGAAGCTCCAGTATTCCTTGGAGAACTCAATTGATCCCTAGAGTCTTTATTTAAGAAACCTTTATTGCATTGACCCTTTTGGGTCAATTAATTATACACAGTTTACTTCTCAAGATGGACAGGTTGTATCTTCCCAAAACAGTTAATAAAGCCGGGTGCTCAACCCTCCAGGATCAGTCTTTCAACTTCTTACATATACTTTCCACCTTTTCACCCCTGGGGACTTTTACCCATTTTGTTAATCTATTGGAATTTATTATTATCATTTTCTTTTCATTCTGGAAAGTAAATACTGATATATATAAGTCAATCATTTGAACGTTCTTCTTTTCCTGTTGGTGGATATTGGTGGTCATATCCTTTACTAATTCCATTGCTCTTCATGGCAAATTGAGGGTTCATTTGGTTGGCTCTTTGGCCTTTGGCTTCCTTTCTTATCTTCTGCATAATTGTACTTGCTTTAACTCTTTATTGAAGAAATATATTCTTCATTTATTTCTTTATTCCTTTGGAGCCCTCCAAGTGAGTTGTTGATTCCTCAGTGCCAGGATACTCTTGTTATTCCCAAAAGCCCCTGTGACAGAACCTCCCTATTGTACTAATTTAGTAAGAATTCAAAAAGGTTCAGTCAAAAATGAATTTTTGGAAGACTTGAACTCACTATAATATATATATGCACTACAATACTAAGCAGATATTCAGGATGAATATTGTGTGCTTTAATTGAATGGGATTAATAAAAGGAGGTATATAATGACAGTAAGTATAATTCTGCATCATAAATATATAACATGAATTAACTGATATACTTATAAACATATGAGCTCAAACAGCTTTATAATAAAGCTTGTGCGACTTTGTATATTTTAGTTCTTATTATTCAAGGAGAGATAATATTTCACAATTTATCCAGATTCAAAGAAATATATACATGAATAGAATTATCTGTATATTTTTTAAGATCTTTTAAATATAGTAATTTCAAAGCATTTGGAAAGAATGGAAGGTTTTGGGGATTTTTCAAGGTAAAATTGTATGATATACCCACTGTATTATTTCATGTTTGAAAAATTAACAAAGGAAATTTTTAAAGTGGCCTTATTCCCAAAACATAAATAAATCCTCACAGTCTATAGAAGAAGTGGGTTTCCTGTTTGAATTTGGCTTATAGATGAAATTTTGATATCCTTGTAACAAAGAAAAATAAAGATCAAGGAATAATATTCCAATAATAGAAAAAAAGTGAGTCTTTTCTTGAATCTGATTTTGAGCAAAATTGTTTTCAGGGTGAACTATTTCTGAGAATTTGAGCTTAGGTACTCAATGTTAATCCAAATTGTGATATGAAAAAAGGGTTTTCTACATTGAATGTTGGTCTCCCTCTTCATTTCATGATCTAAATATATATTAGAATATGCTTATAGAAATATTATCCAGGTAATTTCATTCAAAGGACCATTCTATTTATAAAGATTGAAATTAAGAAATTTATCACTTTGTATCTCAATAATATAAAACATTCATGGCTAACTAAAAAAACAAAAAACATATAATAATTTCCATAAGATTCCAAGAGTACAAGTTGAGAATGAAACAAGTATTTTAATGGATTGTTTTTATCCACTGAGTTAAGTTCATAATAAGATGTGGAAGGAGTTTGAATTTCATAAATTGGTTTATTGGGGAGCTGTCTGTGTTTTATTACAGAATAATCTTGCACAAACTGGTGGTAAGTGAGAGAATATTTTTGATGATTGAGCTCCTCAAGAGATGTATAATATTAACCAAAAATAAAAAAAGGTCAAAATTTGAATATTCAGTAAGGGGTCAAGCCTTTAAACTTACAAATTTTTAGCTTTCTAAAATTGAATTTTGTAGCTATATAAATTAAATGACACTGAAACACTGTATCTTTATAGCTATAAATGTGTAATTTAAGACATTTGTAATTAAAAATATCAATCAACATACCATTAAAATTTCCAAAAGAGTAAATTAAGAACTGAATCATTGACTACAAATATAAAATATTGAGGGAAATGGTTAGGATGACTTCCAAACTTGTAATATTCATAATAAAAATAGAATGGAAACCAAAAAAATTAATAGGAATAACTATTTAATTAAATTTCTAAAAGACTCATAATTTTCTTTCCTTTTTAAGAACAGTAAATCTTGTTGATTTTAACTTTATTGATCAAATATATTTCCTTTGACCTTTTCCAGTGTTAAGGCACACAAATTCTTACAAAAAATGATTATTTTCTCATGAATTTGAAAAGAGAACATTAAATGATTAATAAATGAATCATTTTAATCCATTTTGATGTTAAATTGCCGATTTTTTTGATGATATCTCCATTATTCCAAGATTTTTTGAAAAATGAAACTCAAATTTAGGTACATGAAGCTGAACTAACCAGATGATGAATTTCAAAGAGACTGGGAGTAAATTTTAATTAAGTAGAATATTCCATGAGTCCAATAATTTATCTCATTTTCATCCAAATCTTCCCTATCTTGAAATCCATTATTCATTATGACCAAATCTGAGAAGTATTTGAATTTCTTTGGAGAACATAATCAGGCTTAACAAAAATCTGGAAGGATGGCTTCATTCATGATTTTGGTAATATTATTAATAGCTGTTTTTGATAGAAGCTTAATCCTGGAAGAAATAAAATGAACAAAATGTTTAATTAAATTTGGATAATGATTATATTGTTCCATTTATTCCATTAGTTGTACTACTTTTCTTAAATATATACTAGCTGGTTTTACTGAATCAAACCTTGTGTAAAACCCATTCCCCACATAGCTTTGTGAAAAGGGGTTTCTCTAGAATTTTCTCTATATTGCTAGAAAATGTATCAATAAAAATGATGGATTGTTGAAGGAGTGTTTTTTGTATATAAGATATATTACATGGATAGATTGGTGTCATAAATTGAAGCCCATGGATTCTTACTGGATATTTGTTGTAGAATTTTAAGAAATTTTTAATCCTTTTTTCCATTCCCTGGGAAATATTATTCAAGTATTAGTAAGTTTTCAATGATTAATACCAGATTTACTTAACCCATATATTCTTAAAAGTTGTGTCCTTGTTTTCTAGTTGAATTATAAAAAGACTGATGGGATGGAGATTCAATTTTTTAGTTTTCAGCCATCCTATGATGAACTAACATGAGTTTCTGAAGGCCCATTCCAACATGATATATATTTAAATGATTTTGGGTACAAATTTGTTATTATTGTTTATTTAATGATTAATATCATAATCAAATATCTGATGACAAACTTACAATATTAAATTTCTTCATGAGATCATTATTTGGATTTTAAGAAGGATGTTTTTCAATATAATTAAAGAAGGAAAATGCAGAAAAAGGATCAGAAAATTAAAAGCCCAATATTATTGACCATTATAATATTGCTAAATTGTAAGAAAAAAAAATTCATATTAGCATATGAGGATTTTTCAAATCTATAAATTCCCAAATAACAAATCTTGAGATTTTCCAGAACAAATACCACATTTAATTTTTGAGATTTTGGAAATACCACAATGCAAAAGATAGGGTATTTAAAGGTACAAAAATCCTAGGGTTTTGGTTTTAAATCCCACAGTTCAGCCCTTCAGAAAACAGACTTAACTGTTTAAATCAGATTAATTTTTTATTAAACCCACTAAAAGCATTTCAAATTGCATAGATCTTAGTTCAATCTCAGAATTACACACCAGAGGACTACACACCAATCAAAAAAGTGATGGATTCTCCTATAATTCAAATAAGCTTACTCAAAGACTTATATAATTAAATTAATTATCTTGCATTAAGTATATCATAAAGATTTCTGATACTATCAATAAATACCTATATCTAATGAACCAGATTGCTCTCATAATCAACCCGATTTTGCACTTATGTATCAGTTAATTTTACTCATTAGCCTCCAAGCTTAATAAATGGTTACTTTCTGATATATAGGACTTACAAAATCATGATAATTAGAAACTACAATGAAAAAAATAGGTTTCATTCAATTTATATTTCTGTAAAATATTCCTTGAAGTCTGATTTTGATTGAGCTAATAATGCAAGGAAAATAATTCAATATTGAAAAATATCTTTTAATCAAGAATTTTCTTTCTTTGATTGACTTTGATAAATTAACAATTTCTATTGATTGATTGATCAATATAGAATGAGATGCTTAATAAAAAGAAGTATTCCTAATCTTCCTTTAATCTTATTAATCCCAAATGTTTTTCAATTAGCTTGATTATTTTATCTCCTGTATTGTCAACTCAAATCTTGAGTGATCTTGTTCTATGATCAATAAGCTCATTGGCTTAAAAATAGTAAAATTAGTATATAGATTGTAAAGAATTTGAATTACATAATTGAATTCTTGAATAAATAATCTCTATGATATTAAAATATATGTTTTTCCTGGTGTCACTGGGATTCTTGGGACAAAGAGTGGCTTGGCACTCAGTAATAAGGAAACTCGCTTGGAGAACTTCAGAAGAATTTATTAAAATGATGGTATTGATATATTCAGTTAATAAGAAAAATCAAAGTAAAAATGATATACAGAATGATAAGGAAAATGGCAAAGAGTCAACCATGTAGGCCTTCAATCAATTATTTAACCTGTGAGAAGAAACAAAGGAATTAGTTAGGGATATGAAAACCATTAACCACTAAGCAGTAAAAGAAGGTGTGAAAATGACTGATTCAATGATCTCATTAGCCAATATCAAGATGGAAAATAAATATAAGAATAAATATTTGTAGATTGATTAACTGGGGGAAAACCCCCTCAATGCAAGGAGGCTGTGTTGGATGATTATGGCTACCAGGGTGTATTGATGGAGCTTTTAAGCTTGTAAACTGACTTGAAAGTTACTCTTGAATATACCTTGAAGTCTCTTTCCAGTATTCCCTTGGGGAAATGCTGCATACTTGAAAATAAAAAATCCTTGATGAAAAACCACTTCCTGAACCCTGAGTATACCTCTTAAAATATTGTTTTGGTATTCCATACCTTAACTACTAGCTTAAAGCTTACCAATAAGAGCTTATTATCAAGATTACAAAAAAAAAGATTTAATTAGTCAAGAAGATGGAGTTGAAGGAATATCAATTAAGAAAGCTTGTAGTTTAAGAAAAAAAATGGAATATTTGTGAAAAATAGCCCATCATCATATTTTGAAAAGGAAATGTAGGAACAATAGTTTTGGATTTATATGAAGAAATCAAAATCAAAGAACAGGTTGCACCTTTGAGAAATAAAGAAATCTGGAATGATAAATCAATAGTATATCTATCTTACTTGGAAAGATGGAGCTCTACAGCCCAACACTGGAAATTTCATGGGTTTAAGCCACATTGAAGGCAATTCTAAAATTGTTTTTGTGGAAGTTTCAAGAAGTATGAAGAAAGTTTTGGAAAACAACAGAAGAATCAAAATTTCTCATAATAATGAATAAAACAGAAATAATTTCCTTTTAAAGAATTATTTTAACCTAACCAACAAGTTGGACATCAAAATTCACAGAAATTTCACAGAAGCTGACTAATTTTTTATACAAACCACAAATTATTTCAAGCTTACCAAAGAACCACCTGATTTGCAAGAGCTAAAAGAAATTCCAGGTGCATACCTATAATTACCAATTGACATGTCAGCTCAGTCTCATTGGTCAGAAGCTGGAGCCCATGTCACATTGCTACACCAAAACTAAACATCTCATCAGCTAAAACCCCTCAAATACAATTTTTTTGAAGTACCCTGTTTTGAGAATCTTTATAGAGGTCCTCTCTCCCTTATTTTTCCAATAATCATAGAACAAGTTCCCATTATCCAGAATCACAGCCATCCCTGAACTAGCAGGATATCTAGAGTAGTATTAGTGTTTCTTTTAGTTGTGGAAGGATCAGTAGCCTTTCTCAGTAGCTTAGTTTTATTGAAAGGAGAGTTATAGCCATAGTTAAAACTCTAATATTATTAATAAATTAGTAGTATAATTGTAGTTGGAGCTTAGTATTATTCAAAAAAAAGAATTAGTGATTTTAACTCAGTATTAAAAAACAGGTGTTGGTAAACACATGTAAGACCTTACATGGCTTTGCCAATCTATGGCCCAAACATGTATTTTATGGTAAAAACACATAAGTGGCATATTTTTTTGGAAAAATTCCTCAGGATTTATTTTAATATTTTTTTAATTATTCTTTGCCACATTTCTTCCAACATGAAATGTCAAGATCTCCAAATTTTTTCAATTTTTTTTTGCCAAATTTCTCCAATCTGGGCAATTTGGCAAAATGGCCCATTTCTTTAATAAAATACATTAGAAATGTTTGCACTTATGAATTTCCATAGTTCTTTTGTTAAAATAAAGGGAAGAATCTTGAGAATAAAAACCAAGAAATCAAACATTTTAGGTTTTTTTTGGGTGGGACAATTGTAGGCCCAAAAAGAGCTTTTTTTATGTTTTTTGTTCATGTTTGTAAGTAAATTTAAAATGCCATTTATGACATCAATGGAATTAACAATCTAATTTATCGCATCAGTGGAATTTAAAATGCCATTCATGACATTAACAGTGCCATAAAGGGCATTAAAAGTGCAATAAATGGTATCAATAACAGAATACCAATGCCATAAATGGTATCAAAAATAACATTGAAATTCCATAAATGGTATTCACAGTGAAATAAAAATGCCATCAATGGCATCAAAAATGACATAGAATTTCCATTTATGGCGTTAACAATGCCATAAATGGAATCAAAAATGACATTCAGAGAATTAAGAATGGCATTAACAAGGCCATAAATGGAATTTCTATGTCATTTTTGATGGCATTTATGCCATTTATGGCATCAAAAATGGGATTTATGCCATATATGGAATCAAAAATGGTATTAAAAATTCCATAAATGGGGTTCTTTCCCAATAAATGCGTTTTTTTGATTCATTTTAATCAAAAAAAACATCCCGTATGTTTTTTACCAAATTGCTTATGTGGGTTTACAAATAACCTAAAAAAATATTGAATAAATATTATTAGAATCAAATACAGTGGTTTTATTATTAGTATCAGTATTAAAAAAAGCATTATAATAAGCATGAAGCCATAAAAAATCTATTCTTATCAGTCTTATTAAGAGATAAGGAAAACTTAATCGTTCTTTTATCAAAAATTATAGCTTTAAATCAGAGTTTTGACTGTAGTGTTATTGATAGATCTAATTTAGAGACTACTTATAAGTTCTCTCTATTTGCTGAAGCCACAAATATTATTTTATTTTTTTGTGATTATCTGCAGTCTGACTATTCAGTATTATTTCAGGAAGAAGCTAAAAAACCTTAGCACCCATGGTTATTAGATAATTCTGAAATTCAAAACAGGCTTACCAATCATTTCCCACTCAAGGTACTTCTTTATTTAATCCCACAGCAAAAGGAGTTCCAACATCATGTATTCAAAAAATGATTTGTTTACTAAGTGATTTTTTCTCTAAAACTGTCTTGATAGAAGGAAGAATGTCCCCTTGAAATAATCAGTGTTGGATTTTTGGTCAAAAAATATGCCTAATGATGTATTAAAACCATGTATGGAACCTCTAGGTGTTGAAAATAAGGAATAGCATACTGTCTTCTATAATATTACCATTACCAAGGAAAAAATTATTTTTTGATAAAATTTGGGGATTTCTGAGTTTTCATCAACAATTTTGGGGTTTTTGACCAAAACAAGCCTAAAAAGGCTTGAAACTGAATTTTCACACTTTTGGTTAAAAATTAGTGAAGTTCCTAAATGGATAAAGATAGTCATTTTAGATTTTTTTCCCCGATTGAATGGGAAAATTAAAAAAAATAGATGAATTTGAAGGTATGAATTGAAACTCCCAAATGGACCAATATAGCCATTTGCACCAAATTTAACTTATTTAATGTGATATTCCCAAAACCGCCAAAGATGCCGCTGAATGTCATGGAATTTTTTTTCAAAAATTTGGAGCATTTACATGACTTTATCCAATGGGTGTGATTTTTTTGATGTTTTTGAAACATGAAATCCCAATTATTTTGACTATTTATAGAATAATTCAGAAGGGAAGGGTATTTAATTTTAAAACTATATCCTTCTATTAAAAATAAGATAATCTAGGCTTTTATTAATTATTTCAGATTTCTCATCAAAATATAATTTTAATAAAGCTTGTAATTTCTGAACAAGGTTTTTTAGGACAACATAGTGAAAGTTAGAATCATAAAAGTCATTTTGTTGAGTCCTAACATCAAAATTACTCTATGAGTAAAAATAAAACCACCTATAGATGTTTTATAATGGAAAACTATTTTTCAGAAACGGGAAAAAATACATTCTCAGAATAGAGTGAGAAACATTGAATTTAAAAAACACGAAACTCCTACCAATTGATGAGAAATTCTTTGAGGAGTCAAATCAATTTAAGATGTGGATGGAATCATGTTCCACTTGGTTTGATATATGTTTTAAAAGATGAATTATTTTTTATTAAATAATAAAATTTGGTTGAGCTGATTTCTTTTGTAAGGGTGAACTCACAAATTTTCAAAAAAAGGTTCAATTTTGATGAAACACCAGGGGACTAAGCTAAAAATCTATTAGATTTGCAAATGAATAATGTATGTTTTTCAGTATATATTTGGGTTAAGAATCCGGAATTATTCCACTGTGGCATGTGCTAGATTTTACACCCCTTTTTATTTCTTATAGAGAGATTATTCTTGACAAAAAATAATTTATTTAATAAAAAATTTTATAAGATCAAAAAACAAAAAATAAGAACATCAAAATGAGTATATTTCTTTTTTGTGAAGAAAATATTATGATTATATTCTGTATTAAGATATAATAAAGAGTCTCTTTATAATAATTGAATCATGATATTATTTCATAAAAACATGTAAAGATGCTAAAAAATCACATTTTAAGCATGAATTTCAAATCAATCAACAATTGATTTGTAATTAAAACTCAAATTTATTTTCCAAAAAGTTTGGATTTGATTTTGAATCAGCTCATTGGAGGAAGAGGTGGTTAAATCATGGGTTATGATAGTGGTTGTGGGTCCATCAACAATCATGAGGATGACATATGGGAATTCCAAAAAATAAATCTAATGATAGGATTTATAATTATTTTATTCTTTTTTTCTCCAGAAAATACGAAAAGAGAAGCCTCTAGATATATTTTATGAGAAAAGAATCTAACCAAAAGTAATTAAGTAAAAAAAAAATCACTTTACTAATAAAAAAATAGTGTTATGGCTTGAAAAAAGAAACTTAATTTCAAAGAGAGAAAACTAAAAGCCAAATCAATTCTTGTAATTTTATTCCAAGAGGCTTCTTGTGAGAAACATTTGATCTAAAACAAATGAAAGTAAGAAAGTGAATTTGAAAATTTTTTGATAAAAAGAATTGGATGATACTGGAATAGATTTCATTTAAAAATAATATTTTGAATTGAGATAATCAAAAACAATTAAAAGAGCTAAGAGATAAGTGTATTTAACTAACAAAATGATTGAAAAATTCCCACACCAGCCAGTATTTTGTGAAATTTGACACACTAATAGCTTTTTTCAAAAAAATCACTTCTTATTTTGAGATTAAATATAATAATTTACAATAATTGAATTTATATATAATCGTAACCTGTATCTCCGAAAATAAAACAGAAAAGGAAACACTAATGTATATGATCATTGAGCAATATTTGTATTTCATTAATTATAAATTAATGAATTTCTTTTCTCAAGGTTGAGAATTAGTAATGAAAAGTTTACTGCATCTATTTTTTGGCTTCATATGATTCTTATTTCCTTTGGAATCTATCTCACTAAGAATTTTTCTTTTTTGAATTTATTCTGAGTTTGTTTGTTATTCTGCTTCAAATACGCTTGAAATTCGAGTACATTTTCCTCTAAAATCTGATCTTCAATTTCCTTCTCTCATTAAAATGCAATTTTCATTTCTCAAAATTCTTATTGCTCCATTTATTTGAGCTCATAAAGTTTTTATTTGTATAATCTTAACTCTTTCTATATATTAACCTGATTTTCTGTAACATATAAACTCAGAACTCTTCACAACTAAGAAAAAAAACTTTCCATTTTAAAGCACTTCTAATAACTGTTTCTATGAGGGTAAAAATGAATGTATGTTTTTTGGTGTCTGCCAATTCAGTCATCAGGGCTTTAATTATCCAGTCTTCTATTATTTTCAACTGTTCCAACATTGGAATTATTTGAGTGAAAGAATGTATTTAGCTAAATTTCCAATTTAACTCTTATGATAATAGATAAAAGAAGTATTCATATTTGGATCAGTAATATTTGCATCCTTTACTGATCCCTGAATTTCATCATTAAATAAAGATCATTTTTGAGCTGAACTATATTTTGAATCATTTAAGATCAAGGGGGATTAGAGATATAATCAGGAAAGAAATGGCTGAATATATTTACTTCCTTCAACTTCATTATATAATCTCTTCATAAAAAATTGCAACTGAATCAACCTCCTTCAAAACCAAAGTCCCCACTGGAGTTTTATCTGTATTTTTCCCAGATAAGGGCTCTATTTCCCTATAGAATTGACACATGCTTTCCATATTTTTTTCAAAGCTTCAATAATATTGTATTATCCTAATAAACTATACTTAGCCCACTTGAATTTCAAAGTCTTTTAGATATGAAATATTTTGTTTTATAAGTTTTCCAACAATTTTGAATACTTTCACATGTATCATTTTTATGGTTTCATGACTTTCATTGACTTTGAGGAAAACTTGATGGAATCCACTGTATTTATTGAAGGTTTAATTTCAAAAAAGTCTGTTACACTTCCCTCAAACAATGAAGTATTATTGGATTCAAAATCTAGCCAATTGATTAGAAATAAAGAATAGGGATGAATTAGATGTCCTTATTATGTTAGAATTTTGTGGGGACTTGTGATATTGCTTAATAAAATGAGGTTTTTATTAGTTCTTTTATCTTAGAGATGTGGGAACAGATCATTGGTAATACATAATCAATTGAAAAATATTGATGTAAAGAATATAAGATAAATCTCTTGAGAGCTAATTTCGCACTGAAAAAAAGGACAAATATTTGGTGATTCTTATTGTCAAAAATAATTTTGAAATCAAGGGCTATAATGAGAAAAAAAGGATTCCAATTATTCAGAGATAATTGGGGCTCAAATATAAAATTCATGAATTATCATTAATATTAAGCTTGATCAGATTTCAGGGTCACACAGATGAATGTTTTTGCTGTTTTGAAAACATAGGTGTTTTATTTTCTTATCTAATATGAAATCCCACATTTTCTCAATTTTATTCTATATAATGACTCTTTTATTCTTAAAATCAATTCAGAAATCACAAACAGAAAACATCTAATATATATAGAAATTATACTTAATAGATGATAAAGATGATAGAAGTAAATTTAAGCTAAGAATAAGGAGAGGGATTACAAATATCATAAAAATGGCTCAAAATAATACTAACATCAAGAACAGGATAGGGTAAGAAATGAGGTAAAGAATTGATCTCTATTATTTGATTTTTTAAATCAATATTATGAAGCAACCAAGGAATCCTTCATTTCAATTGTCATTTTAGAGATAATTGCTGCATAAAAATACGGAAAATTATATGTTAATAAAGGTGAGGTCTTTACCCAAATAATCTTATTTTTTGAGAGCTGTATTCATTTGAGTTAGGATGAAACATTGCTATATTCAAAAGAAAACTTATGAGAAGGTAAAAAAATATTCATATAAATGACTGGTTCTGATTTCTTGAGGAATTCAAAAGAGGAAAAAAATTCTTCAAATTCATAAGCTAAAATATCATATCAAATAATTTCTTGATGAAAAATGAGAAAATGAATAAAATAACTTCCCCTTGATCCCAATCTCCAGATCTAGTAAAAATGAATTTTTATGTCGTTTATTTCCCAAAGTACAAAAACAAGCACAAAATTTTAAAATCATTTGATCTTTCAGTGGTTTATAATAGCTTGGGATGTTGAAAGAAATTCATATTCTGAGTTAAAACTAGCTCAATTGGGTAGTCTAATACCTAAATAATGTTGGTTAAAGATAATTCATATTTGAGCCTTGAGATATTACCAAATATCCAAAAAGCTCACAAAACAACTTTCAAAAATTATTTTAGTAATAAGAATTGAAATTGTAATCTTAAAATAAGTAAAAATGTAATAAAAAAGCATAAATTCTTGATTAGCTCAGAAACTAATGGATAAAAATGTTAAATAAATTAAACCATTGCATTCCCCATTAAACGTTACATATATCACTATTCATTTAATATCTGTAACCCCAACACTTACTGTGATAACCTGGAGATATGCACCTTTATGATCAGTGCATATATTCATGTTTTTAGGTCATATCTGTTGAATTACATATGATAAAGCATTAATTCAAAAATGAATTTACCACAAAATAGCTGTAAAACTAAATATATAACCTCTATTTGGAGATTCATAAGAAATGATGAAATATATAAGGGGATATTGGGAAAAATAACAATAGCTGTGGAACACTTAAAATAAAAAGTGGTAAAAACTTGAAATACAATGTATATTCAGATTTGACTACTTCATGTCTGAAGAGGTATGTAGTTTTCATCAGGATATTAAATGTATAACCTTGTGAAATCATGGCTTGAAGTACAAAATAGTAAATTTCAAAAGAAAAGAGGTGTGAGAAGAAAGATCATTAAAGATAGAGTTTTGATAATGTAATCAAATACTCTTGGAAGCTTGGTAAAGACAATCAAAGCTACCAGAATTAAATCTTGAAATTGCTTTAGCATAAAAAGTCCAAAAGGTATCAGGGATTAAGATTAAGGCTTCAAAAGGATCATTTATGATCAATAACTCTAATCTTATTTTAGTTTACTGAGAAATAAAACTGGTGGCCACAAAAAAGATATTTTTCAAGAATATGATTTCATAGAATTAGATTTATAGTGATAACCCTAAAAAGATGGAATAATAATGAGACAAATAGGTTTGATAATGATGTAATCATCACCAAAACTTAAACTATTGATCAATTCCAGTGGATAACATCAGTACGCTTCTGCTAGAAGGAGGGATATTTAATGTAAACAGACCTCTTCTTGCTATTTTACCACCTCAAAGGCAATAAATACAATGAAATAATTAAATAAAAGGTAAATTTCTTTGTTCTTTAATATAAAGCCCTTATATTATTAAAGGCCAAAGCTTTATCCTATAGGAATAACTATTTAATATTTGATTACATCAATATTTCATTGTCATTTGTTAATTTCTCTTGAAATTCTCTAAATACATGTAAAAAAAGTAAAGTTTGTAATTTTCTCTATTTAATATTGTCAATCCAATTTAAATAAGTTGTATTTACCTTTTTAGGAATGGAAACAATCAAAATACTTATATTAAGTGTCAAAAGTAGGTTATTTTTTCTCTGTTATAAGAATGAATAATTCTTTTATTAAGATAAATAATATTTATATTAACATTACTGTTATAAATTGTTTTTTATTATAAAATGGAAATTTTCAACATATTTATTATTTTTTTGTGACAATGATAAATTTTCATGAATTTATTAATTATTAAATATTAATATATTTCTTTAATTAGATCATTTTATTCTTTTTAAACAATTTATATAAGTTCATTCCATCATTATAATAATACTTTGTTTTCATAGCTATTTTCAATCTTATTATTCATTTAACTTGGAACATTCAGAGTAAAATAAGTGAAATATTAGGAATTTCTGCTTATTGCTTCATAGTAAAACCTTAAATCATATATGTAATACCAGGTCTCAGCTTCACTCAGCTCTATAATGGTTAATGGAAGTAAATCTCTGGTGTGAATGCATAAAAATTAAATAAGTTCCTACATAATAGCATTATTACAAATAAGGTGCTACCATTGTACTTTTTTATACTTTGAAGAGTTTAAAATATTTATAATAGATCAAACTGTAATACAGATATGCATATACTTTTCCTGAGCCACAAATAAACACTTCCTATTCTGTCCAAATATTTGCTGAAATTGCACAATGGGATATTTATCATTGTTTTTTTCTTTGAAAATCTATTGATAATGAGGTTAAGGGAGAATGTAATATAATTAAAACTATAATATTTAATTTAAAGGAGATCTATATAGTTCATAAGAGCTTTTATATGCAGCTTCTCAGAAGAGAAAATAAGAATAATTAGTGTAAATTTTATCAAGAATTTATGCCACAGATTAAACTTATTTTTTGCAGGTAGCTAGACAATGAAGCTATTTACATAGTTAATTTTATTTTACTAAATGATTTTAGGATTAATAGCTTCTGTCGGTTGTGAAACTTATTAATATAATCTTGATTATCCAAGTTTCAATTTTAATTTAGTGTGATAGTAGAGTACAAATATCAATTTCTGAATAATTAATTAAAATACATTAACCAAAAGTCTCAGAAATCAATTTTTCTTTCCAATTAATTAATGATTTCCAAATATAGATTCTAGGCTAATCAATATAATAAAATAATGAACAGAAGCTTAGTATATATATTTTTTAGTTTTGTTCAAAATAATTCTTTTTCTAAATATTGGCTTAATATCTCATTGGGACTTTAATTTTTCTCTTATAAAGAATGTAGAGATCTGAAAGTCCATATATTTATCTTTGTGAATTATTAATTTGAAATAGAATTGAAAGTATTCCTGTTCCTTCTTTAGAGGAAGGAAATTGATAAAAGATAAACATCAAGAAGATTCACTGTGAAGCTCATTGAATGTAATATTTATATCAAATTAAGGCTTAATTTATCAATTCAATATCCCAAAATAAATCCTACATAACTATCCTATTTTATGAGACTTGGAACACAGCTTATTATTTATAGTGAAATAATTTTCTTAAATGAATAAGACTCTTATCAGTGTAAATCTGAGAGGTGTGACATTACTAATATCAAACTAAGAGATATATATTAATGTTATTGTTTTTAAAATATGTAATGAATCTTGATTGGATTTTGGGAAACTTTTCAAAATTAAAAAATTAATTGTAAATATATTTGAACTCCACCTTAATTATTAATTTTGAGAGAAATTCATATACATTTCCATATTCTTACTATATTCCACTATCCATTGAGAAATATCTGAAATTTATCAAAAAGAATTTGATAGTGAGTATTAATATTTTCCAAAGAACAAAAATTCCAAATATATTTAAAGTATTTTTAAAAGAAACTAACCACTTAATATGATAATTCTATCTTTTTGAATGATAAAATGAAAGTATACAGTATCCAAATATACTACTAAAGAAGAGTGAATTTGAGTTAAACTTTTTGAAATAAATATAGATGATAAATGTATGAAATTATTCATTAGGCATTCCAAATTACTAAGCCACTTTTATTTCATTAACGTAATGGCTCAGTAATCAATTTAAAAGAGGAGACTTCAAGAGTAAAACTAAACAATTATGACTCAAACACACATCTTATATTTGAAATTGTTCTAACAACAGAATTTTAAAGATACGATGTTCTTTTATAACAAAGCTCCCTACTTTTGAGTCAAAATCATATTTTTCAACTGTAAAACTCCCAATTACACTTTTTCTCATCACAAATTTAATTTACACAGAACCTCATAAGCAAACCTATAATTGAGAAATTCCTTGTTGAATTGTCCATTTTTTGGCCTCCATATCATTTTTAGAATGTGGAAAATTGATGAAATTGAAATGAATTAATCTCGTAAATATCAAGACTATATTTGTTTTACTATATAATATATATTTCAATTGGAACTAATTTTCAAAGACCTCTTTAGCAATAAGTTGACTTTGGATATGAAATACTTTGTGATATGTAAGTGAAAGTGAATCTGAAACATATTATTATGATGGGAGTTATATATAAAGCCCTAGAAAATCCTCATTAAGAACTAAATTCTAAGAGAAAAAAGACAAATACTTAGTTCCCTATATTTAGCTCACTATATTTGATGAATTTCCCCAGTGGAAATGCAAAAATTTCATTCCATAATACTCACGAGTCATTTAAAAAGTATGATTAAGAATTATCATGCTGAAATCTTTTTGATTTGATACGGAAGGCCCATTGGAAGTATTTCTTATACAAATTTATATTGAAAAAAAGGTACTAAAATTATTTTGGGGAGAATTGGATTCAACATTAATTAATCTTTGAGGATAACTTGATGCATATAATATTGGTTATTCAAATATTGAGAACTTATAAGAGATGACATATAAATTTTACAAAAACTGAACGGAAAAAGGAAACTTCAGATATTATAAAGTAAGAAATATTATCAACTTATTTATTGGATATAAATGAAACACTAATATCTTTTTCAAAATATATAAAATCAATGAATAAATAAGCTTTATATTAAGATATTTCTCGTTTATTCTAAAATAGGCATCAAAAACCATGGGAATTTTTTTTGTAATTGAAAAAATATTTGGTATCAAATGAATTCAAGTTTTGAGGGTACTATGATGAAATTAGTTCTTACCAAAATGTCCAAACTCTCAAGAAATTTCATGGTTTTTATCTGAAATACCATTCTTTAATTAAATATTAATGATATAAAATATAAATACTCATTGTGCCACAATAAAGTTGTAATCTGTTAAGTTTTTATTGAATTCGCAAAAATGAACCTATACCTTTCATATTGATGTGTAGATATTTGATCCTTATGAATTTGTTCATATACCCAAAAAGACTAAAAAAACAAGATTTGAATTAAAATGAAATTCATTATTTTTTAACCGCAATAGGGGGTGTCAAACCTACAAAATACCACATTAAAAAAAAGCGTGATTTGAGACCAAAATCCCACCTTCCAAAATCTGTGATTTTGTCTCCCAAAAACAACTTTTTTTAACTCAGTCCCCCAGGGATTTTGCAAAATACCACACCTTTCCTATACTTATTTAAACCTAAACTAAATCATTGGATAACAAAATTTCAAACCTAACCACTGCCCTTCTCCAAAAGTAAATTTTAACCCAAACCCTGGTGTAACCAATTAACCAATCTATTTACAATTCCATTCAATCTCCCCCTATCTTAAATTATTCAATTACTGCTTTATCACCCACCATCACCATCCTTGCAATGCCACGTCACCCAATTAAGACAAATAAATACACTCCCAAGAGTTCATCTGGCCTGCCCCATCCTTCAGGTCACCTAACTCGGCCAGATTATTTATGTATTATCAATTGGTTGACACATAAATCAAACTTTGATGCATGTTTTGGAACCGGTGGCTCTACATCAGAGGGAAGGCCACCCTCATGTAAAAAGAATGGATTTCATCTTATGGCCATTGAGGTCAATAAAAAATGAAAACACCGGTTGAATCTCAGTGCAACAAGCATTTGTGACCAATGGCGTACATATAAGAAAGAATACACAACAGAAAAGAAGTTTGAGAATCTAACTGGGGCAGGTATAACAGAATAGGATGAGAAAAAAGGGCTGCATACAATGGCTGATAAGCTGGAAAGTATGTGTCCATGTTTTGCAGAAATGGATTCACTCTTTGGCCATAAGCCAAATGTGACTCCACTAGCAACATATGATTCTCAAGAGGCTGGATTGATTTCAAATGAGGATTAGGAAGAACCAATGGAACATGAAGTAAGATATGATACAATATTTCATTATTTGTGCTAAATTTGGATGTATTGTTTCTTTTCAGGTTTCGGCAATAACAGAGGAGGGAACAATCACGATTCAACCAAATATTGGGATTGCTGAAGATAAATTGAATGACCATGTGGAAGAGCCTGAAGTAAGATTTGTTTCATCAAACCAATATGAAACAAATTGACTCTGAAATATTTTTTCTGTAGGTACAGGATAAGATTAATGGTTCATCCCAAAAGAGAAAACATAGTGCCAGATTCAATCTTAATAATACCAGTGGTTCACGGAAGAAGTTGTATGATGTGTTGTCTCCAAGTTACTCACAAATAATGATTGATTGTCAAAAAGGTTGGTAGGAAATGGTTTTATTCTGATGTTCATGCAGACTAATAAAGGTTTTTTCAGGGAGAGAAGCTCATGATGAGGCCTGGTTAGAGTGGGATAAACAAAAGTGGAATTAAGAACGGAGTGGTCAGATTATTCAAACTGAACAACAGAGATTAATGAAGGATATGGAAATTGCATTTGAACGGGAAAAAAATGCTGAGTGTAGAAAGCTGGAACAGTCCAAAATACAATCCCAACTTGATTTTGATATGGCCAAAGAGGCAAAGAACCTTGATTTTGAGAAAGAAAAATGGCAAAAAGAAGTTGAGATGTGTGAAAAACAACAGAAAATGGACTTGACTATAGCGGCATTGAATTCCTCCCATCCAATTGCAGATTTAGAGCGTATTCTAAATTTGATTAATAAAAAGAGTTGAAGTAAGTGTTCTTCATTAGATATTATGCCTGTAATATGAGTTGTGCCATTTTTTGACATAATTGGTTTTTCCAAATAAGCTCATTTGTTATTTGATGGGTAAATGACCAATAAATTCTCCACTTTGCAGATGATTAATTCAACAATGGAGGTGTCTTTTCACATAAGATGGGTAGGGACACCCATTCAAAGAATCAATTTCAAAAGATGTTGTTGTATTTGATGGAATGTTTGGCCTTTGAAATTATTTTTGTGGCAATTGATCCAATTTAATATGTCCAGTGACAAAGCAGAGGTTATTGACATTTGTCCTTTTAATCAACATGAATCATATTTTGAAATGCTGCAAATGTAATGCTAGTAAGAGAAACAATTAAAAAGCTTTCAAGGCTGAAAATAATTGATCACTTTTTCTTCTCCCTTGTTTAAAAATTCACCACATGTCTTTTGTATAAGATTACTAAATTCTTCATTTTGGTAATTTTTTTCAACAGTTTTTCTTTTTAAATAAGTTTCCCAAGTTTTGATTGATCAATTGATTTCAAAATTATTTTTTTTTGAAAGCTATTCAGCTGTTCCATAGTGAAAGTTCTTGTAAGTGCATACACTGCGACTGATCTTAATTCTCTTGCACTGATGCTCTATCATTCTGCACAGATTGTATTTGAACAAAAAGTGTTGGTTGGGGTCCTTTGGTGACGGTTTTGTTGCATAATATTGGGCTGTTTTTTGATAAGCAACGGTAAGGCCTTTGTTTTGTTGTATTTAGGCAGTAGTAATTACATAACTGACTACTGCTTACTGTCCCACCACTACCTCCAATCCACCTCCTCCATTGATACACCACCACTACCACCTCCAATCCACCTACTCCATCAATGCAACACCTCCAACACCACTGCCTCCATCAATCCACTACCAATACTTCACCTCCCCCATCAATCCATCTCCACCTTCACCACCAATCCACCACCCAACTAACATGTCCTCCTCCAAAATCTGTACCACCATCCATTCCCCCTTTGGTTCATGTGCTTTTGTATGCAATACTGATTAATTATTTTGTTTTATACACTTTTCTTTGTTTTAATTTAGAGGAGGAATAATTCATATTTGGAATATATTTAGTCTGAAATCATTATGTCACAATCCCCTCTTCTTTAGCCATTCCTCATCAATTATCTGATCATTTGACTGTTGGGACTCAACCAAATGACCAGATGATTGTCAATGAGCTGAATGTGCCCAAAATCCCTTTAATTCCTCATGATGTGAAGCCTGTTGGGACTCAACCTCACAATTAGAATGATATAACAGGAGAGAATTTTCTTAATCATAACCACCCAAATACCAGACAAAAAAGAAGAATGCTATCTTATCTGAACCAAACAGCAGGCCAGCTTGGCCTTTATAATCCAAACTTCTCCATAATTACACTAGACAAGAAGAACAATGAGAATGCCTCTTGGCTAAAGCTTCCTCCACACAAACTGCTTCCCAGACCCTATGTACTTATCAATAGACATAACAAGCCTTATTTACCTATTTTCATGTATCAAATTCACCCATTCAGTAGTCCAACACCAGTCTTCCATAAACTTCAAAAATTGATCATAACATTAAATAAGCTTGCAAATAACCGTCAAAATATCACCACTAACTCTGATATGCTTGATGGCATTATGAAAGGAATAGGATTTTGTCAGGTTTCTGATTCTGGTAAATCTGCCGGGGTTTATGCAAGGAAAGTGGGGTTTACTAAAAAAACATTTGATGAAGATAATGAGCAATGGTCAACACTTCAAGAATTTGATTAATTCATTCACTCCCAAATTCAAGGTTTTTCGCATAATGCACTTAAAGACAAGCAAGAAATCATGAATGCAGCCAATTTGCCAAACTTCAGCCAACTTGAATGGCATTCCAACAAATCACACAATTTCAAAACTTATTTAAATGTTATAGTTACTATCAATGGCTTCCACAATAAACCACATACTGATAATAAGGACATAAATTCATGGACATATGGTATATTCTCTTTTATCAATAAAAAAAATTTCATTCCAATTCCTACAGATTTCACACCCTCTTGGCATGGATTATCATTTCCCAACCACAAATTCATTTTTGATTTTTCCAAAAAAGAAGGCATTGTTGAAATACTCTGGAAAACCTCTGAACTTCTTCATCAAACAACCAAGCCAGCAAAAGAATTGCTTGAACACCAATCCATCACACACTTTGGTTTTTCTTTTCAAATAAACAAGAAATTATTTCTCACAGGACAAAAACTCAAACAACTCAGCTCTGAAGAAATTGAAACAAAAGTAAATGGTCAAATCATGCAGAATGAACAGGATAAAAAAAGATTATGTAAAAATGAAAAACTGTAAATATTTTAGATTATATATATTTACACATTTGATAATTATGATTCAATTCCAGTCTTAACATTTACCATTCCATAGATATGGATTGAAAATTTATTACAAATATTAGTCTTCAGATAATTCTCTTTGAAAATAGACATGTTTTATTAATCTTAAAACATTGTCAGCGCTTGTAATTCATCTACTCATTTATTCCTGAAACAATCTAAAGTGTAGGGCTTGACTCTTTCACGCATATTCAAATGGCCATTTTCATCATCTTGTTGTGTGATATTTTGGAGCTCGGGGGGGTCATTATCCTCATATAAATCACTCCATTGGTCACCTACTTGTGCTAATAGATTATGCAATATAACACAGGTTACCACCCACTGTATAAATAATTGTACCTCTTTCACATTATGCATTTGATTTCACATCTCACGCAAAGATGACCATCACCCTTTCAAAATACCAATGGAATGTTCAATCCTGACTCTTGATCTGGCCAAACATAGATTGAATTTTTGATTATCTTCTGAGTGGGATGTTACACCTCTGTATGCTGGCACAAACCAATGGGAGCTTGCATAAGCTTAATCTGCAAGTAGATATTGATCTTTTCTGTAATATTCATGTGGATTTTTGCAGATTTGCATATGTTGGTGCACATTTGAATCATGAAGAGAGCCCGCACAGCCACATGTAGTGAAATAAATACTCTGTTGACATCACAAACTAATTTAATTGACATTGAATACCTAAATCACATCTATTATCAGCTCAAAAATGGTTCAATAAGATATGAATAGCATAAATACCTCTTCTTGCAATCAAAGTATGCCTCACCCTCTCTTGGTGGCCTTTGAGACAAATGTATAAGACTACCATCTATAAATCCCACACATCCAGGAAACCCTTTGGCTTGCATTACTTGGGAAGTCTCCAATCGCTTTTGTGAGTTTGGCCACATAATGTATTTTTTTTCATACTTGATTAATGCCTTGATTATACGCTGTGTATATAATTCAATGGCCCCATTACTAACTCCAAATAGAATTTCTAGTTTTCCCAAAGAGGCCCCATTCCCATTGGATCCTAATCGTGCTAATGCTACAGCCAATTGTATGGCTGGATCTCTCTGTTTAAATCTTGATGAATTGTGAAAAATTGTATCATCTTGAATCAGGGTAACTAAACACTGGAAAGATTCATGAGTAGTATGGAAGAGTTGTTTGAATTTATGACTTGATAGCTGGACTAAATCACTGGAGCTGTATATATATGCAGAAGGATGTTTTTTGCGGGGTGTAAGGTACCTTTGGGTACTGAGATGGTGTAACAGTGATACATCTTCTTCAAGGTCTGAATCAATATTGGATTCCATGACAAGGATATTCTGCATGATATTTAGTTGATGAAGTAATGGGATTCTTGCTGATTTTTTTGGCATTTTTTGATATTTATATATTTGAATTCTATTGAAAAGAATTTGGTCTAAAGAAATTTATTCAAAGCTAAACTCCCTGGGTGAGGGTGTTGTGCACCATTTTTAGAAATTCAGCCATGATAGGCTGGGATTTCAAGGGTTATAATTTGGGATTTTCAGGCAAAAATATAGGTTTTTACATGTTCAAAATACCACTGGTCAGGGGGTGTGTTATTTGGGAAATCTCAGAAATTAAATTCAGCATTTCAGGAAAAAAAATCAAGATTTCAAATGCGGGATTTTATAGGTTTGACACCCCCTAATTTTAAATTTCAGAAAAGAATGAAAGACATCATTTCTAATAAGATTAATTAGCTTAAAAAAGGAAAAATAAAGAAAACCACAGAAACTGTTAAGAAAAATGAAAGTTTATTAAATGTTTTGAAAATTTAGATTTTTGGAAAGAGATTGCATAAGATTTGGTATAGATTTCTCATTGATAAGAAACATATGATTTTTATTTTGACTTTTAATTCCCCTGATAATCTACCTTGGGTCACCCCTGGATGAAATTTCTGTGACTTAGCTTTAAGTAAGTTAAAATTAAAAAATTTAAGATTCAAAGTATAAAAATAAGGAAATAATAAAACTTCAATTTAATTCACATTAATTTTGGGGTTAAATATCATATTTTGTGTTCAAAATGAGATGAGATGTGTATCTTGAAAGATGTGATTTATTGAAATATTTCAATTAAATCTGTCAAAATTTGTGCATTTATTATGTGAGTAAAATATTACAGATGAGGAATTGAGATTTGCAGTTTTGTACTATAAGCTTTCAATTGAGTTACATACTTAATTTTTTGGTATAATAAATTCTAGAGGAATAAAATAAAAAATGGAAATATTAAATTTTGAGGGGGAAAAGGTAGCTTGGCTAAATGGGTTCCAGTCTCCCCCAAAATCTAGGAGTATTTGTGTAAGATGCCAAATTAAATGAAAATCTTAACTAATTTTTTCCTTATCATGACTCACAGGTCCTTTGACTCCAATTATAATGTGGCTTCAATACCACCCTAGTCAAATTTAGCTATTTCTCAAGTGGGTGAAGCTACTGTATATTTTTTATGAAGCTCTTTATAATATTATTAATAATCAAGATTCCTTTGAATTTTATTATGAAAAATAGATATAAATCTGTTATATTCACAAAATGAATAACTAGCTACTTAACTGTTTCGCTTACTGGTTATATACCACTAAAAATATATCATAAATGATTAGTTGTCTACTAAATTCAAGTGATATAGTATATAATAATAGAAAATTATTTTGAGGTATGATTATATTTTAAAACATTGTTTATTGCTCATTATTTAACAAAGCTGAAAACCTTAGGGAATAGATTTTATATTTATCACAAAATACTCACTGATACACCAATAACAGCATTGAGATAGATTAAGGAAGGTTTTTTGATGGATAATTTGTGGATTAAAATAACAAAAAGAATATACAAGACCAAAGATCAAATTAATTCAGTTACAACACAGCTTGAATAGTAAGGTTTTTTATTTAAAACATTTCTCAATAGCTGAAAATAATCAAAATCTTCAATAATTCTTATATGAATGATAAAGAAGGTAATATTAATGATACAATTATTTAACTAATAATATTTAGTGAAAATTGTGAAAAATGTAATCAAGGTCCTTTCAAGCCTAGAAAGCATTCTACAGAGCTATGAAAAGGATTAAGCTTAATAATCAAAGAACTAAAATTAAATTAAATTATTTTTGTTAATGATTTCATCATTTATTTAGATATGAAATTATCATATCTATCTAATCATGTGATTTTACATGGGTTTCAACTCATCTATGGTGAATATGTAATAAATTTACCTCTCTTGATCCTCTTTTATTTGAGAGTTAATGATTATTTCTCAATTTCATGATAATCATTGTTGATTTAATAATATGTTTTATTTGCTATGAAGTATTAAGACTCCCTCTTTGACATGGAATAATCAAAACTGGACTGTAAGTAATACTTTTAATCAAGATTTTCAAATCATGATTATTGTGAATTTTAATTGAATATTATCAATTTCTTCATTATTTATTCAAGATTAAATCTTAGTAATAAAGAATCATATTCTTATTTAATTTTTGAAGATCACCAAACTTTTACTGCGGTGAAATCTTGTAATAAAGAGAAAATCCTGTTTCCATGGGTAATTCTCATAGATACTATCCCAAAAAGGCTTAATTTATCCTATTTTTATATTTGAAACATAAATGGTTTCTAGTTTAAGCTCTCAAAAGATTAAAAGATGCTCATTACTTCCTTTAAGCCTCAAACTGGTATCTTTTTTACTATTTGCTCATAATTTTATGGTACTTAGCCTTAGCAAAAAGGTTTCTAGAAGGTTTTATTTAGTTAATTATAACATGATGAACCATCATGAAATGCTTTCGAGCTTTATAAGCCTCATAGTCCTCAGAATTCAGAATTCCCGGGCTCTTTGCACTGTTCTTTGTCCCCCTTAATTATTTTCTACGTAAAAATAATTATTTCTTTCCTCAAGCTTAGAGTTTAGTATGGCTAAATCAGATATTTATTGACCAATATGTGATTTTAAGTTTTTGACTCATTTATTTAACTAATACCAGTTTATATTTAATATGTGCTTCGGTATAGTTCCATTATTTTTTCATGAAAAAACAACCAAAAATTAAATTTGGTATTGATGATAAGGAGTTAAAGTGTTTTTTTTTCATTTGAACAACTCTTAGAGTCATATTTTGGTTATTTAATATTTCAATAATTCATAGATAAAGTTTTGAGCGAAATAAAAATTGGGCTTTGATTTCATGGATTTAATTATTGAAACAAGGTATAGGTATCCTTTTTTTCTTCATACAAAATTATTAATTTTGAGTCTGCGTGTGACGTTTTAGCTCTTACACTTGATAATTTATATTGATTTAGTTGATATTTACTTGGTTATTTAGAGTATACCTCAAGAGAAGGGCTTATTATGGAATCATTGAGCTTCGATTTTGGTCAATTAGTAAATATATGATTGAAAAAATTTGTAAATTCGAATTTTGGTAAAGAGAGAGTCTCTAAAACTTATAGACACAGAAAAAAACTGCCAAATTTATGAGAAAGTATTTTCTATCGAAAGTAAAAGGTCTTATCAGGCCACTTGAAGCTCTCTGTGACAATCCCATGGGAGATTTTACATATCAATACCATATTTTGTAAAAAATGCAATTACCATTCCAGATCTGGGATAAATGTATGGAGGATTTCATATCTCTGTGCGAAAATCTTATTCCTTGAAAGTCCTTTGGAAGTTGATTTGAAAAAGACACAAATACAAATAGGAAGGTCAAAGATCTGTGCATTGACAATGTGGGTGAGTCTTTCAGATTGGTAGATGGGGACTGGTCTAGAAAGAAAGTAACAAAACATGAGAAATTTCTTCCCTACCACCATGAAAAGTTTGGTGCTCTCAAATGGTAAAACTCGTCTATTTTAAGGATACATAGAGGCTTTCTATAAAAATATCACTTTAAAATCAGATTTTTTTTTAAATTCCAATTGGAAGCTTTCATGTCAGGTATGCTTAATAAATAATTAAATGGGACCTAGGTACGTGGTGAGTTATTTTGAGAAAATTCATTGTTCTTAAAAGTTGTGCTTCTCTGGAGAAAATGTATATGCTTAACTACTGACAGAGAAGTTCACAAATTCTAACGGATGTTTGATAGAAGTTCACATGGTGTTTCAAATTCCAAATGGAAATCAGTGAGTGCTTTATGACCCTTCTCATAAAAAATAGTTATGTTTATCTTGTGAAACAATGCCAAATTCAGTGAAAATCTTCAATTCTACATGCTGATGGCTGCTTCCATGAACACTTCAAGAAAATACTAAATGAAAGAAAGAAGGGATGTGTTCTTTATTCATTATCAGAAAGATTATTCTGGGAAGATTTGAGAGACAAGACACCTTGAAGCTGAAGTAAAAACTCACATGAAAACCTACAAAGACCTTCCCCATGATTTCTACACCAACCACTAATGGAGTAGTTCAATCTAGTAGTGAACAGGAAGATTTTAAGTCAAGGATCTTTTTGGAGATAATTAGAATGGAAGAAATGTGTGTGCAAAAAGTATTACTTGTACCATCTGATGAAAATTTGATTGTTTGTGGTTGATTATTTTCAAGAAACCAGAAACAAGAGATAAACAAATATGATTCAAATCCTTGTAAATGGCTCAAGAAAATTGGAAAAGATAGTGTTTTGATACATGGATATTTTTTCAGCAACAGAAAGATTGAGTTCACTCTGGTTTTCTTCAAAACTTGATAGTGTGAAGAAATATTATTTTCACAGTTTGTTTGTTTTTCTTACATCAATGCCCTCATAGACAAGGAGATCTGGGTTTGTATTTCTGACATTATGAAGATCCTAGAAGTCTTCATATTAAATATCAAGAAAGCACCATATAGGACACTTCTAGTAGAACTAAATTTCATCATCCTTAGTTTCCTTGGGATCTAATCCTAGTGAACTCAAAATAACTTTCTATGTTAACACTTCCCAGAAGGCTCTTATCTGCTTTAGTGTCGATGGTGACACCAAAATCACTGTGAGGGAGGATTTACTGCTTAATTTAAATTCACAACTGTTTTAAATAATTAACATCAAATGGAGGTAAGGTATCACTTACATTATTGTTTGAAAAATACCTCAAAAACAGGTAATATTTGAGCTCATACAATTTTTATGCATCCTGTAATGGGTAACCATCAACTAATTCCCCTTCCACCTGAATTGGAGATATGCATTCTTAAATATAGCTCTGAGATAGTATTACACAAGTATCAAATTGATATTTCAAGTTCCCTTAGCTATGACACAGGGAATACATGTCCTGAAATTCCTTATTCTGTAAACCTACTTTCACATCTTACTAAAACAATGTTGGAGCTCTGACAACATCCATTTGGCTACCTTGATCAAGCTAAAATTATTTAGCTTTAATTTATACCTCAGAAAATCTCACTTTTCTTGGGATTTTTCTCAAATGGAAGCTGGGACCACTAACTCTCAATATTGATGCATAAGTACCTGGTTCAATTTTCTGAATGTAGCATCACTTGGTAAACCAACTGTTCTGTAACTGGCTTCCTCAAGCTTCAATTACTGATTCAAGACTTTAGTCATTGAATAATTACATCAAAAATGAGTAAGCCGTTTATTGAAGGATATCCTTGGCCATAAGCCCCCCTTTAAGCTCCTGTGTCACAAAGCTCAAACTTGGATTGAACCATCTCAAACATTATATTTACATCATTGAAATGACCTCAATCCATTTTTTCAATTCAATGTGGGTTTTTTATTCCAAATCTTATTTTAATTAATAGGATAATTATTTTACCAATGAAATTTTTGTGTTTCATTTCTCTTATTGCTTGTTGAGATTTTGACCACTCAAGGTGAGCTATTTCAATGATTATCTAAGTTTTTTGTTTGATTCTACTTAAAAACCAAAACCAACCAAGTTTCATTTTTCATAAGATTTTGAGTCCTTTACTTTAAAACTCAGGAATAAAACAAATGAAGACCTTCTCCTAACATCTATTAGAAGAACCATATCAAGCTAAAACAGCTCACCATTGATTCAAAATTGAGTTGAGTAAGGTGCAAAGGAGGTCATTTGGAATAATGTTCCAGGAATCTATGACACAATTGTGTAAATCCATTAATGTCTCTGGGGTTTGACTGTTTGTGAGCCTTTGAGATATGACCACATACCCAATAAGGGCACAAGAAAGACTCAGAATAATTATACCTTTAAGATAATTATACTAAAATTACTTAGAATAATTATACATTAAAAATAATTACTTCAAAAATACAAAAATACCATAAATTGGTACAAAAATTGGTTTAACTTAAAAACCTATGAATCAACATTTGAAATACATTATACCATTGGATTCCCCATGGTAAAGTACACATATACCATTTTTATGGCGTATCTGTAAAGTCAATATTTAATGAGTTATAAGGAATAATACCTTATAAAAACCATAAATCCTTATTTATTTCAAGAACCAATGAAACAACATGTGAAATAAATTGTACCATTGGATTCCCCATGAACATTCACACATAAAATAATTAATGAGCTAATTTCCAAAGCTAATACTTAAGGAATTAACCTGAATATATGCACTTTTTTGGTCAACGCATATATTCAAGGATCATAGCTAATATCTCTTAAACTATACAAGATAGAGTGATGAACCAAAAAAGATAGTTACCACGTAATTACTGTAAGAACACAGATATAAAGTTTATTTTACAAATTATAATCAAGGTTAAAACCTATGATGAAATATTGATAAAAATCAACAGAGCTGTTGACCACTTTGTTGTGAAAGTGGTCCAAACTTAAAAAAAAGTACACAGTTGGATTCTACTAGTTTATTCGTGAAGAATGATGTAATTTTTATTATTAAATTCAGGGTATAACCCCCTGAAATCATGGTTTGAAGTTTGAAATATTGAATTTCGACAGAAAAGATGAGTTACGAGAAAAATCATCAAAATTAGAGTTTTGATGATGTAGTAAAAGGATCTTGGCAGAATAATAAGGTTATGTCAGGCTATCATAATTCACTCTCTGAATTGCTTTAGCGTGTAAAACTTAAAAGTTATTCAAGATCAAATTTTGAGCTTAAATTGAGCAGTTATGATCACCTACTGTAACCTTAAAGTAAGTTTAACAGTCATATGAGTTATAGAATTGGTGAATACTATTAGTTTATGATTAAAACTAATAAAATCCACGAAATTTGGGGTTCTGCCAAGCCTCTGATGTCATCAAACCTAGAGTTATAGTGATAACTCTAAATAATGGTGTAATAATGATGTAATATGGTTTGATCATGATGTAATCATCCTCAAACCTTAAAATATTGATCAATTCTAGTGGATATGATCAGTAAACGTCTACTAGAAGCCTGTTGGACTCTAGGAGGGAGGTATTTACTATCAATAGAGCTCTTTTTACTCTGTTTTCCCCTCAGACACATCAAAAACATTAAATCAATTAAATCAAAGGTAATTTCTTTATTCTTTATATATAAAACTATTATATTATTAAAGACCAAAGACCACCTTGTTATAATCATCTATTTTGACGTGATTAAATCATTTATTTAATTGTTTTTGCTAAAAAACTCTCTAAAACTCATTTCCACGTAAAAATCAACAATATTAGTAATTTTTCTTTATTTTTATTGTAAATACAATTTGAAAATGTTGTATTTATATATTTTGGCGTACAATATTACAAAATTATTATATTAAGTGTTAAAAGTAGGTATTTCTCTCTTATTATAATAATTTTCTCTTTATTATTATTTTAATAATTCCTTAATTAATATAAATAGTATTTATATTAATTTATAACTTTAATATTGGTAATATTATTGTTATTAATTGTTTTTTATTAATAAGAAACAATTTTTTACGCCTTTATTATTTGTTTGTAACAATAATAAAGTGCTTTTAAATATATTAATTATATTATTATATTTTATTAATAATATAATTATTTTTACGCCATAATTATAATAATTCTTTATTATTATAATTATTTTTTATCTTATTTATTTCATTTATAAGGACATTCATAGTACAATAAGTAAAATATTAGTAATTTTTACTTATTGTTTCATAGTCAAACCTTACATTTGGGGGCCTGGACGTGATATTTACTTAAAAGACCTTTGAAGAGATTCTAATTGGGTTTATCCAACAATAAATTATATTTATAATCATTTTATATTTTATTGATTTTAAAAGCTATTTAGGCATTTGGAAAGCAATTGTACTGTCTTACACGTGGTTTCTTCACATGTTTAGACTTGCAAGAACTTTCTTTGAGTGACTCTAGTGATTTAAAAAGATATTCTATAAATTAAAAATAATTTTTATTATGATTTAATTTTATAAAGAATCATATTAATTTTTATTTTATTCCTTAAAAATAAAAATAAAAATTTTAAAAACCAATAAAAAAGTTATTTTTATTCATTTCTTTATTCATTTCAATTTTTTAAAGATATAAAAGCAATTTCTACGTGGAAAATTTCCATATCTTGCCAAAAAATAACACTTCTTATAAAAAGACTTGTATTTATTTGTCTTTTTTAGTGTGTGAGGATAACCCAACAGAAGATAACCAAACTACTTTTGAGAGATTGGTGGAAGAAACTTGTCAAAGTTCTCCAACACCAGTTATCACTAAAAGAAAGAAAGCTAAGAAATTAGACTTTCCAGGACCCACCATTCAAGACTCTGAAGGTGAGCACCCCTTTTATAATTGCCATAAAAAGAATTTTTATCCTAAAATACTTTTTTTTTATCTCTTAAATTATGACTACCAGAAGAGGGTCCCAATACTCCATCCAATCATATGGAGCTGGACTCAGAGGTAGAACTGATCCCTCAAAAGGGAAAAGAAAGGGCAATATCCCCAGTGGAACAGAATCCACACAAGGAAGTGCCTTATCCCAAAGGCAAGTCCCAGAAATGCCCATGATATCTGAACCTGAATTGGAGCTAAGTATGAGTAACTCAAATAGGTACAAATCACATTCAGAGGGCTCAAATAGACATCTACATGAGCCAGTACAAGCAGTATTACACAGTGTACAAGGACAAATATTGGGAAATGCTGCCTCAAATACACCAAGGAGTGATGAACTCCTGGAACATCCTGAAAAAGTTCCTCAAAGAGGAGGAGATAGTGAAATACTCCAATGGATGGAATCCACTGTCATCCAAATCTCAAATCAAAAAAATCAAGGATTACCACACCAAAAAGAGGGAGGCAACCAAGGAAGAAGCCCCAGTAGATTCTACCAGCAAGCCCCAAGCCAACCCACTTCCCAAGAAGGGAAGAAGAATAAGAAAAAGAATTGGAGGAAACCATATTCCCCAAGCTACAGGATCCCAAAAATCCAAAAGGATGCCATGGACAATGTTTTCAACATGGCCAGAACTTTGATGGAATTCAAAGACAAAGAGGAACAAAGAATGAGACAACCCCATTTCCCAAAGAAATAACCTTCTCTCTTGATGTTGTAAAGACTTTAACAGAGCTTAAAAATAGTATTTTACCTCTTAAAGACATTAAAAATAGTTTATTATCTTTCCAAGAAATAAATAACAGTTTATCATCTTTAACAAAACTTGTTGTACAAAATAAGAAAGAAATTGATAACATAAAATTTATGATTGAAAATAATAAACCAAAAGTATTAATTGACAAAACTCAGAAATTAATACAAGGACAACAAGAATTGTACAAATACATAAGTGATATCAAAGAGAAAACTTTGACAGTCAATTATGATGTAAGTATTGACAATCTTACAGAAAAATTAAACAAATTAAGTATTTCTGTAGAAAAATTTGAAGAAAAGACTTCATCACACCAAAAATTACTTTTGGACCATGTGGAAAAAAGTGATGAAGCAAGAATGCATATAAAAGATGATATTAAAAGTGAAATAAGGCTTATTACTGAAAAAATGGATAAAATGAATGAGGCTAATTTAGATATGCCAAAGTTATCAACTCCATTTTCTCATATAAGAAGCCCTGTTAAAACAAAAGAGGAATTGACATATCCTTTCATAACAGACTTGAGTCACCAAGATAATAACCAAGTCTTAATGAAGGAAGCACCTCAGCTGAAAGAATGGCCAACATTCACAGGAGAAGGTGAATATGATCACATGTCATTTATTAAAACAATTGACATGTTACAAGAGGACTATGCCATACCAGATTAATTAATCACTGCAAGATTACATTCATTATTTGAGAAATCTGCAAAAAGATGGTATTATGGCATAAGACAAACAAATGGTAAAAATACCTGGTCTTGGTGGAAACAAGAAATAATCACCAAGTGGGCAAATGATGCCTGGAGGTACAAAATATAAAATGCATTTGAAAATTCTTTCTTTGACCCAGACAAAGATAAACCTTTAACCTGGTTCTTAAAGCAAGTTGAAAGACTTAATGCACTGTACCCAGAAATGTCACAAAAATGGTGCATATGAAAATACTCAAGAAATGTGGAGGAGAGCTAGAACATGCCCTAAGAAGCAGGTGTATAGAACCATGCTCCACAGAAGAGTACATTAATGCACTGGAAGACATAGTGACAAGAACAAAAATTGGCAGGAATTGGAAGAAATTGGACATGAAAAGCCCAAATAAACCATTTATCAAAAAAGATAAATCAAAAGAATCCTTCAAGCCCAATACATCCAACAATAATGAGCAAAGAAAATTCCATAAATGTGGAGGTATTGGACACTTAGCCAATAGCTGCCTAAAAAAGGCAAAAATCAATGAAATTATGGAAACAGAAAACCACAATGACAAAGAGGAAGAATCTGACTCTGAAAAAGAGACAGAAGAATCAGAAGCTTCTGAAAGTGATGAAATCAATATAATTAATGCAGAAATTAATAATATTGATATAATTTATTAAGTACTAGATTTCAACTCAAACTTACCACAAGTTGGAACATCTGACACAAACCTGACAAATGTGCAAGATGCCAAACTGTACAAAACCAAACCTGCAAGAGGAATGGGGTATACAGCTGGAAAATCAAGTATAAGTATTGTCATGGTTGATAACCAAGAAGCAAAGGTGAACTTGGATACAGGAGCATATTGCACCTGTGTTGGTAAATGTTATTCAAGTACAATTGTTCCAGACTGGCAAGAAAAACTTATACCAATCCAAGGTGTCAAATTCAGTAGTGCAAGTGAAAGCATGATGCCCCTTGGAATAATTGACTGAACACTTATTTTCCCTCACCCTTCACAATGTGTCAGAATTAAAGTAGAATTTGTGGTAATGGACAACTGTACCAGTAATCACTTTATCCTGGGAAATGACTACTTATCAATCTATGGTATAGATATCTCTAACCAGAAGGATAGATATTTTACTATAGGAGACAATAAAAGACAAAAGTTTGGCTTCTTAAATAACAAAAAACAAATTACAGTTATTAAGAAGGAAGAAAAGATTCCAGAAAAGGAACTTTTTATATCTGAACAACTTAAATAGGCAGAATTCAATCAAGAATTAACAGAAAAAATGAAAGAAAAATTGATTAACCTCTTATTTAAGTACAAAGATGCCTTTGCAACTGACAAAGAGCCAATAGGTGCTATAATTGGGCATGAAGGAGACATAATTCTTAATGTGGAAAAGCCTTACCACCCTTACTGAGAAGACCAGCTTACCCAGCTAGTCCAAGGGCTAGGGAAGCCTTAGAGATACACATTAAAGAATTAATGGACCTTGGAGTATTAAGAAAAGTTGGACATAATGAACAGGTAGAAGTTACTACTCCTGTGATTATAACTTGGCATAATGGAAAATCAAGGATGGTAGGAGACTTCAGAGCCCTGAACACCTATACCAATCCAGATAGATATCCAATACCTAGAATCCATGAGACATTGACACAATTGTCACAAGCTAAGTTCATCACAGCCATGGATGCCTTTAAGGGTTTTCATCAAAATGTCTTAACAGACAATGCCAAAAAACTACTGAGGATAATAGTCCACTGTGGAATTTTTGAATACTTAAGAATGCCATTTGGGATAAAAAATGCACCTTCCCATTACCAAAGAATGATGAATACCATATTTCCTGAAGAATTATCAGAAGGATGGTTAATTATCTATATTGATGATATCATAGTTTGCTCAGAAACTTGGGAAAATCACCTTACAAGACTAGAAAGAGTACTACAGAAAATAGTCCAAGTGAATATGAAAATTTCCTTGAAAAAGTGTCATTTTGCATATAATGAATTGAAAGCACTAGGACATGTTGTATCTGGACTTAGTCTAGGCATAGACAGAAATAAAGTAGCAGCAGTACTACTTAAACCAATGCCTCAAACCAAAAAAGAAATGAAATCATTTTTAGGATTTGCTGGTTACTATAGACAGCATATAAAGGACTTTGCAGAAATTGCCAAATCCTTATATAAATTATGTGACCAACAAACAGTTTATGAAATGACTGAAGAAAGGGTCAAGGCATATGAAGAATTGAAAAATTCCTTAACAAATGCCCCATTTCTTCTAATGCCAGATTGGAAACTACCCTTTAAACTTTACATTGATGCTTATGGAGAAGGACTAGGTGCTGCACTTCACCAAACACAAATTATCAATGACAAACCAGTGGAAGGACCAATTTGTTTCATTTCAAGGCAGATAAAGCCAACAGAGGCAAGGTATGGAGCCAACCAAATGGAATGCTTATGCTTAGTGTGGGCTTTAGAAAAACTGCATTATTATTTGGATGGCACAGTATTTGATGTAATCACAGACTTTAATGCTGTGAAATCACTATTAAATATGAAGACTCCAAATAGACATATGCTGAGATGGCAAATTGCTATCCAAGAATATAGAGGAAATATGACTATTGTGCATAAATCTGGAAATATTCATAAAAATGCAGATGGTCTTAGCAGATGGGCTTTAGCAAATACCCCTGACAATCCAGCATGGGTACCACAAGAAGAACACCATATATGTAAGGTTTGACTATGAAACAATAAGTAAAAATTACTAATTTATTACTTATTGTACTCTGAATGTCCTTATGAATTGAATAAATAAGATTAAAAATATAATAATAATAAATAATTATTATTATTATGGCGTAAAATAATTATATTATTAAATAAATATAATAATATAATTTATATTATAAAAATATAATATAATAACTAAATATATTAATATAAGATAATTAATATATTTAAACAGCTCTTTATTATTGTTACCAACAAATAATAAAGGCGTAAAAAATTGTTTTTTATTAATAAAAAACAATTAATAACAATAATATTACTAATATTAAAGTTATGAATTAATATAAATACTATTTATATTAATTAAAGAATTATTAAGAGAGTAATAATAGAGAAATTATTATAATAAGAGAAAATAACCTACTTTTAACACTTAATATAATAATTTTGAAGTATTTTACGCCAAAAAATATAAATACAACCTTTTCAAATTGTATTTACAATAAAAATAAAGAAAATTACAAATTATTCTGGATTTTTACGTGGAAATGAGTTTTATAGAGATTTTTAACAAAAACAATTAAATAAATGATTTAATCACGTCAAAATAGATGATTATAGCAAGGAGGTCTTTGGTCTTTAATAATATAATGCTTTTATATATAAAGAATAAAGAAATTACCTTTGATTTAATTGATTTAATGTTTTTGATGCGTCTGAGGGGAAAATAGAGTAAAAAGAGCTCTATTTATAGTAAATACCTCCCTCCTAGAGTCCAACAGGCTTCTAGTAGACGTGTACTGATCATATCCACTGGAATTGATCAATATTTTAAGGTTTGAGGGTGATTACATCATGATCAAACCATATTACATCATTATTACACCATTATTTAGAGTTATCACTATAACTCTAGGTTTGATGACATCAGAGGCTTGGCAGAACCCCAAATTTCGTGAATTTTATTAGTTTTAATCATAAACTAATAGTATTCACCAATTTTATCACTCTTAAGACTTTTAAACTTAATTTAAGGTTACAGTGTGTGATCATAACAGCTCAATTTAAGCTCAAACTTTGATCCTCAATAACTTTTAAGGTTTTCACGCTACAGCAATTCAGAGAGTGAATTCTGATAGCCTGACATAACCTTATTATGCTGCCAAGAGATTTTCATTACATCATCAAAACTCTAATTTTGATGATTTTTCTTGTAACTCATCTTTTCTGTCGAAATTCAATATTTTAAACTTCAAACCATGATTTCAGGGGGTTATACCCTGAATTTAATAATAAAAATTACGTCATTCTTTTCGAATAAACTAGTAGAATCCAACTGTATACTTTTTTTTAAGTTTGGACTACTTTCACAACAAAGTGGTCAACAGCTCTGTTGATTTTTATCAATATTTCCTCATAAGTCTTAACCTTGTTTATAATTTGCAAAATAAAGTTCATATCTGTGTTCTTACAGTAATTACGTGGTAACTTTATTTTTGGTTCATCATTCTAGCATGTATAGCTTAGAAGATATTAGCTATGATCACTGAATATATGCGTTGACCAAAAAAGTGCATATATTCAGGATAATTCCTTAAGTATTGATTTTGGGAATTAGCTTATTAATTGTTTTATATGTGGATTTTTGTGGGGAATCTACTGGTAAAATTTATTTCACATGTTGTTTCATTAGTTTCTGAGATAAATAAGGTTTTATGGTTTTTATAAGGTATTATACCCTATAATTCCTTAAATATTGACTTTACAGATATGCCATAAAAATGGTATATGTGTATTTTTCCATGGGGAATCCAATGGTATAATTTGTTTTACATGTTGATTCATTGGTTTTTAAGTTAAACCAATTTTAGTACCAATTTATGGTATTTTTTGTATATTTGAGTAATTATTTTTAATGTATAATTATTCTAATTAATTTTAATATAATTATATTAAAGGTATAACTATTCTGAGTCTTTTTTGTGACCTTATTGGGTATGTGGTCATATCTCAAAGGCTCACATTCCCTACCACCAAAAAAGATTGTACCACAATATGATATGTGTGATTAGGGTATCATCCACTGTCCTACCTCTTCAATAGACTTTGTTAGTCTTGAAGCTCAATAATGCTTAACTTTTTTATTTTTCAGGTTTTCTTTCATGTCTGAATCTTCTTAGTAATTTATCAGCATTTGTTATATCTTTCTCAAGTAGCCATTCATCTTCTTGAGTTGAATTTCTATACCTTACAAGGTATTCCCTTTCTTTTTTGTTTCTTGTCCTTCTTTCTTTAAGGACTTTTACTATTTTCTTTTCCTCTCCTTCCTCCAAGGGGGGAATTTCAAGTGGGGGTTTATTTCTTAGTGGAAATAATTCCTTGTCACTTGAACTGTAAGGTTTTATCAGACTTACAGGGAAAGTTGGGTGTTTGTTCATTAGTTCACCTGTGAGTTCTAATTGCACAGCATTGGGTCCATGAAGTGCTTTTATCATAAATGGTCCTGCAAAGGAATCTTTCAATTTCTTTGGGCCTTTTATGTTATTGAAATTAAGGGTTGATACTAAAACCAAGTCTCCTATTTTGAAATCAGGTGGTTTATGACTTTTATCCCATCTTTCTTTTGCATATTTAAAAGAATCTTGCATGCATCTGTTTGCATGGTGTCTTGCTTTGTCAAGCATTATCTTGAAACGGCTTGCTGTTGGATGTATATCCACTAAGTCCTTTTTGAGGGTATCATAAGGAAGTCTTGGATTCCAACCTTTCTCTAGCATTGCTGGTGTTTTGCCAGTAGAAGAATGGATTGATGTCTTATATGCCAGTTCAAGTGCTGGTATTAGTGTACACCAATCATGGGTAAAACCATCAGAATCTTTGAATTCTAGCCCATAAGCACAGAATCTTCTGATCATATCCTCTAGGGTCTGTATCATTCTTTCTGCTAGACCATCAGTTTGAGGATGATAAGCTGTTGAGAATGATAACTTTGTCCCAAACAAGTTATGGAGGTTTGTCCATAATGCTGAAGTGAACTTTGGGTCTCTGTCACTTATAATATTTTGGAATAAACCTGTGTGGCTAATGACTTTATTCCATATCATTATGGCTGTATCCATAGCTGTGTCATCTTTATGACATGGTAAGAACATGGGAGTTTTACTGTACCTGTCAACTAATACTAGGCATGCATTATAACTCCTGTCTCCTCCTGGAGGTAAGGCTGTTACCCAATCCATATGAACTATTTCCCATGGGGATTTTGGTTCTTGGATTTGGATCATCATTCCAAATTTCTTTCCTGTGGCTCTGTTGGCTTTTTGACATCTGTCACAGGTTTGGCAGTACTCTGCAACATCTTTCTTCCAATTTGGCCACCAAGAGCAGGTTTTCACCCTCTCTAGTGTCCTATCTTCTGAGAGATGTCCAGATGCAACACTATCATGACACTCATGTAAAATAGTGTTTATTAGTGTTCTATCTGTTAAGGCCATAACACATGTGTGTTTTGTTCTATGGTAAAGGATTCCATCAAGGAGGTGAAATCTTCCTTCATCATATGCCTTTTTCCATATTTCATCTAGTTTTGATGAAAGTGATGGATCTTTGCAGTCTTTCATTAGAAGTTGGCTTAAGATATGACAATTTTTGTCTGTCTTATAGCTTTCTTTAACTTGGTTAAAGAATTCTGTGCCAATGTCTGTAACACATATTCCTTCTATATGGTGCTCTTCTTGTGGTACCCATGCTGGATTGTCAGGGGTATTTGCTAGAGCCCATCTACTAAGACCATCTGCATTTTTATGAATATTCCCAGATTTATGAACAATAGTCATATTTCCTCTATATTCTTGGATAGCAATTTGCCATCTCAGCATATGTCTATTTGGAGTCTTCATATTTAATAGTGATTTCACAGCATTACAGTCTGTGATTACATCAAATACTGTGCCATCCAAATAATAATGCAGTTTTTCTAAAGCCCATACTAGGCATAAGCATTCCATTTGGCTTGCTCCATACCTTGCTTCTGTTGGCTTTATCTGCCTTGAAATGAAACAAATTGGTCCTTCCACTGGTTTGTCATTGATAATTTGTGTTTGGTGAAGTGCAGCACCTAGTCCTTCTCCACAAGCATCAATGTACAGTTTGAAGGGTAGTTTTCAATCTGGCATCAGAAGAAATGGGGCATTTGTTAAGGAATTTTTCAATTCTTCATATGCCTTGACTCTTTCTTCTGTCATCTCATAGACTGTTTGTTGGTCACATAGCTTATACAAGGATTTAGCAATCTTTGCAAAGTCCTTTATATGCTGTCTATAGTAACCAGCAAATCCTAGAAATGATTGCATTTCTTTTTTAGTTTGAGGCATTGGCTTAAGTAGTACTGCTGCTACTTTATTTTTGTCCATGCCTAGACTAAGTCCAGATACCACATGTCCTAGTGCTTTTAATTCACTATATGCAAAATGACACTTTTTCAAGGAAATTTTCATATTCACTTGGACTATTTTCTGTAGTACCCTTTCTAGTCTTGTAAGGTGATTGTCCCAAGTTTCTGAGCAAACTATAATATCATCAATATAGATGATTAACCATCCTTCTGATAATTCTTCAGGAAATATGGTATTCATCATTCTTTGATAATGGGAGGGTGCATTTTTTATTCCAAATGGCATTCTTAAGTATTCAAAAATTCCACAATGGACTATGATTCTTAGTAGTTTCTTGGCATTGTCTGTTAAGACATTTTGGTGAAAACCCTTAAGAGCATCCATAGCTGTGATGAACTTAGCTTGTGACAATTGGGTTAATGTCTCATGGATTCTGGGTATTGGATATCTGTCTGGAATGGTATAGGTATTCAGGGCTCTGAAGTCTCCTACCATCCTTGATTTTCCATTATGCCAAGTTATAATGACAGGTGTAGTAACTTCTACTTGTTCATTATGTCCAACCTTTCTTAATACTCCAAGGTCCATTAATTCTTTAATGTGTACCTCTAAGGCTTCTCTAGCTCTTGGGCTGGCTGGATAAGCTGGTCTTCTTAATAAAGGTGGGTAAGGTTTTTCTACATTAAGAATTATATCCACTTCATGTCCAATTATGGCACCTAGTGGCTGTTTGTCAGTTGCAAAGGCATTTTTATACTTAAATAAGAGATCAATCAATTTTTCTTTCATTTTTTCTGTTAATTCTTGATTGAATTCTGCCTCTATGAGTTGTTCAGATATAAAAAGTTCCTTTTCTGGAATTTTTTCTTCATTCTTAATAACTGTGATTTGTTTTTTGTTATTTAAGAATCCAAACTTTTGTCTTTTGTTATCTCCTATGGTAAAACATCTATCCTTTTGGTTGGAGATATCTATACCATAGATTGATAAGTAGTCATTCCCAAGTATGAAATGATTACTAGTACAGTTGTCCATTACTACAAACTCTACTTTAATTCTGACACATTGTGAGGGATGAGGAAAAATTAGTGTTAAATCAATTATTCCAAGGGGCTTCATGCTCTCACTTGCACTACTAAATTTGACACCTTGTATCGGCATAAGTTTTTCTTGCCAGTCTGGGACAATGGTTTTTAAATAACTTTTGCCAACACAAGTGCAATATGCTCCTGTATCCAGGTTAACCTTTCCTTCTTGGTTATCAACCATAACAATACTAATACTTGATTTTCCAGCTGTATATCCCATTCCTCTTGCAAGTTTGGTTCTATACATTTTGGCATCTTGTATGTTTGTCAGATTTGTGTCAGATGTTCCAACTTGTGGCAAGTTTGAGTTAACATCCAGTACTTCATAAATTATATCAATATTATTAATTTGTGCATTAATTATATTGATTTCATCACTTTCAGAGCTTTCTGACTCTTCTGTCTCTTTTTCAGAGTCTGATTCCTCTTCTTTGTCATTTTGGTTTTCTGTTTCCACAATTTCATTAATCTTTGCTTTTTTAAGGAAATTATTGGCTAAGTGTCCAATACCTCCACATTTATGGCATTTTCTTTGCTCATTATTGTTGGATGTGTTGGGCTTAAAGGATTCTTTTGATTTATCTTTTTTGATAAATGGTTTATTTGGGCTTTTAATGTCCAATTTTTTCCAAGTCCTGCCAATTTTTGTTCTTGTCACTATATCTTCTAGTGCATTTATATACTCTTCTGTGGAGCATGGTTCTATGCACCTGCTTCTTAGGGCATGTTCTAGTTCCCCTCCACATTTTTTAAGTATTTTCATATGCACCATCTTCTGTGACATTTCTGGGTACAGTGCATTAAGCCTTTCAACTTGTTTTAAGAACCAAGTTAAAGGTTTATCTTTCTCAGGGTCAAAGAAAGAGTTTTCAAATGCATTTTCTATCTTATACCTCCAGGCATCATTTGCCCACTTGGTGATTATTTCTTGTTTCCACCAAGACCAGGTATTTTTACCATTTGTTTGTCTTATGCCATAATACCATCTTTTTGCAGATTTCTCAAACAATGAATGTAATCTTGCAGTGATTAATTCATCTGGTATGGCATAGTCTTCTTGCAACATGTCAATTGTTTTAATAAATGACATGTGGTCATATTCACCTTCTCCTGTGAATGTTGGCCATTCCTTCAATTGAGGTGCTTCCTTCATTAAGACTTGGTTATTGTCTTGGTGACTCAAGTCTGTTATGAAAGGATTTGACAATTCCTCTTTTGTTTTAATAGGGCTTCTTATATGAGAAAATGGTGTTGATAACTTTGGCATATTTAAATTAGCCTCATTAATTTTATCCATTTTTTCAGTAATAAGCCTTATTTCACTTTGAATATCATCTTTCAGATGCATTCTTGCTTCATCACTTTTTTCCACATGGTCCAAAAGTAATTTTTGGTGTGATGAAGTCTTTTCTTCAAATGTTTCTACAGAAATACTTAATTTATTTAATTTTTCTGTAAGATTGTCAATGCTCACATCATAATTGATTGTCAAAGTTTTATCTTTGATATCTTTTATGTATTTATACAATTTTTGTTGTCCTTGTATTAATTTTTGAGTATTGTCAATTAAATTCTTTGGTTTATTATTTTCAACAATAAACTTAATGTTGTCAATTTCTTTCTTGTTTTGTACAACAATTTTTGTTAAGGAAGATAAATTGTTATTTATTTCTTGTAGTGATAATAAACTGTCTTTAATTTCTTTTAGAGGTAATATACTATTTTTAATTTCTGTTAAAGTATTTACAACATCTTTGGACAAGGTTATTTCTTTGGGAAATGAGGTTGTCTCATTCTTTGCTCTTCCTTGTCCTTGAATTCCATCAAGGTTCTGGCCATGTTGAAAACATTGTCCATGGCATCCTTTTGGATTCTTGGGATTCTGTAGCTTGGGGAATATGGTTTCCTCCAATGCTTTTTCTTGTTCTTCTTCCCTTCTTGGGGAAGTGGGTTGGCTTGAGGCTTGCTGGTAGAAGCTACTGGGGCTTCTTCCTTGGTTGCCTCCCTCTTTTTGGCATGATAATCCTTGATCTTTTTGATTTGAGGTTTGGATGACAGTGGATTCCATCCATTGGAGTATTTCACTATCTCCTCCTCTTTGAGGAACCTTTTCAGGATGTGCCAGGAGTTCATCACTCCTTGGTGTATTTGAGGCAGCATTTCCCAGTCTTTGTCCTTGTATACTGTGTAATACTGCTTGTACTGGCTCATGTAGATGTCTATTTGAGCCCTCTGAATGTGATTTGTACCTATTTGAGTTACTCATACTTAGTTCCAATTCAGGCTCAGATATCATGGGCATTTCTGGGACTTGCCTTTGGGATAAGGCACTTCCTTGTGTGGATTCTGTTCCACTGGGGATATTGCCCTTTCTTTTCCCTTTTGAGGGATCAATTCTACTTCTGAGTCCAGCTCCATCTGATTGGATGGAGTATTGTGAACCTCTTCTGGTAGTCATAATTAAAGAATAAGAAAAAATAAAAGTATTTTAGAATAAAATTTTTTTATGGCAATTTAAAAAGAGGTGCTCACCTTCAGAGTCTTGAATGGTGGGCCCTGGAAAGTCTAATTTCTTAGCTTTCTTTCTTTTGGTGATAACTGGTGTAGGAGAACTTTGACAAGTTTCTTCCACCAATCTCTCAACAGTAGCTTGGTTGTCTTCTGTTGGGTTATCTTCAAACACTAAAAAAGACAAATAAATATAAGTCTTTTTATAATAAGTGTTATTTTTGGGAAGATATGGCAATTTTCCATGTAGAAATTGCTTTTATATCTTTGAAAAATTGAAATAAATAAAGAAATGAATAAAAATGAATAAAAATAACTTTTTTATTGGTTTTTAATATTTTTTTTAATATTTTTTATATATTTTTTTATTTTTATTTTTTAAAGAATAAAATAAAAAATGAATATGATTCTTATAAAATTAAATTATAATAAAAATTATTTTTAATTTATAAAATATCTCTTTTAATCACTAGAGTCACTCAAAGAAAGTTCTTGCAAGTCTAAGGATGTGAAAAACCACGTGTAAGACAGTACAATTGCTTTCCAAATGCCTCAATAGCTTTTAAAATCAATAAAATATAAAATTATTATATAATTTTATGATTATAAATATAATTTATTATTGGATAAACCCAAATAGAATCTTTTTTTTAAAGGTATTTTAAGTAAATATCACGGCCAGGCCCCCAAATGTAAGGTTTGACTATGAAACAATAAGTAAAAATTACTAATTTATTACTTATTGTACTCTGAATGTCCTTATGAATTGAATAAATAAGATTAAAAATATAATAATAATAAATAATTATTATTATTATGGCGTAAAATAATTATATTATTAAATAAATATAATAATATAATTTATATTATGAAAATATAATATAATAACTAAATATATTAATATATTTAAACAGCTCTTTATTATTGTTACCAACAAATAATAAAGGCGTAAAAAATTGTTTTTTATTAATAAAAAACAATTAATAACAATAATATTACTAATATTAAAGTTATGAATTAATATAAATACTATTTATATTAACTAAAGGATTATTAAGAGAGTAATAATAGAGAAATTATTATAATAAGAGAAAATGACCTACTTTTAACACTTAATATAATAACTTTGAAGTATTTTACGCCAAAAAATATAAATACAACCTTTTCAAATTGTATTTACAATAAAAATAAAGAAAATTACAAATTATTCTGGATTTTTACGTGGAAATGAGTTTTATAGAGATTTTTAACAAAAACAATTAAATAAATGATTTAATCACATCAAAATAGATGATTATAGCAAGGAGGTCTTTGGTCTTTGATAATATAATGCTTTTATATATAAAGAATAAAGAAATTACCTTTGATTTAATTGATTTAATGTTTTTGATGCGTCTAAGGGGAAAATAGAGTAAAAAGAGCTCTATTTATAGTAAATACCTCCCTCCTAGAGTCCAACAGGCTTCTAGTAGACGTGTACTGATCATATCCACTGGAATTGATCAATATTTTAAGGTTTGAGGGTGATTACATCATGATCAAACCATATTACATCATTATTACACCATTATTTAGAGTTATCACTATAACTCTAGGTTTGATGACATCAGAGGCTTGGCAGAACCCCAAATTTCGTGGATTTTATTAGTTTTAATCATAAACTAATAGTATTCACCAATTTTATCACTCTTAAGACTGTTAAACTTAATTTAAGGTTACAGTGTGTGATCATAACAGCTCAATTTAAGCTCAAACTTTGATCCTCAATAACTTTGAAGGTTTTTACGCTACAGCAATTCAGAGAGTGAATTCTGATAGCCTGACATAACCTTATTATGCTGCCAAGAGCTTTTCATTACATCATCAAAACTCTAATTTTGATGATTTTTCTTGTAACTCATCTTTTCTGTCAAAATTCAATATTTTAAACTTCAAACCATGATTTCAGGGGGTTATACCCTGAATTTAATAATAAAAATTACGTCATTCTTCTCGAATAAACTAGTAGAGTCCAACTGTATACTTTTTTTTTAAGTTTGGACTACTTTCACAACAAAGTGGTCAACAGCTCTGTTGATTTTTATCAATATTTCCTCATAAGTCTTAACCTTGTTTATAATTTGCAAAATAAAGTTCATATCTGTGTTCTTACAGTAATTACGTGGTAACTTTATCTTTGGTTCATCATTCTAGCATGTATAGTTTAGAAGATATTAGCTATGATCACTGAATATATGCGTTGACCAAAATAGTGCATATATTCAGGATAATTCCTTAAGTATTGATTTTGGGAATTAGCTTATTAATTGTTTTATATGTGGATTTTTGTGGGGAATCCACTGGTACAATTTATTTCACATGTTGTTTCATTAGTTTCTGAGATAAATAAGGTTTTATGGTTTTTATAAGGTATTATACCCTATAATTCCTTAAATATTGACTTTACAGATATGCCATAAAAATGGTATATGTGTATTTTTCCATGGGGAATCCAATGGTATAATTTGTTTTACATGTTGATTCATTGGTTTTTAAGTTAAACCAATTTTAGTACCAATTTATGGTATTTTTTGTATATTTGAGTAATTATTTTTAATGTATAATTATTCTAATTAATTTTAATATAATTATATTAAAGGTATAATTATTCTTAGTCTTTTTTGTGACCTTATTGGGTATGTGGTCATATCTCAAAGGCTCACAATATAGAAGGAATATGTGTTACAGACATTGGCCCAGAATTCTTTAACCAAGTTAAAGAAAGCTATAAGACAGACAAAAATTTCCATATCTTAAGCCAACTTCCAATGAAAGACTGCAAAGACCCATCACTTTCATCAAAGCTGGATGAAACATGGAAAAAAACATATGATGAAGGAAGATTCCACCTCCTTGATGGAATCCTCTACCATAGAACAAAACACACATGTGTTATGACCTTAACAGATAGAACACTAATAAACACTATTTTACATGAGTGTCATGATAGTGTTGCATCTGGACATCTCTCAGAAGATAGGACACTAGAGAGAGTGAAAACCTGCTCTTGGTGGCCAAATTGGAAGAAAGATGTTGCAGAGTACTGCCAAACCTGTGACAGATGCCAAAAAGCCAACAGAGCCACAGGAAAGAGATTTGGAATGATGATCCAAATCCAAGAACCAAAATTCCCATGGGAAATAGTTCATATGGATTGGGTAACAGCTTTACCTCCAGGAGGAGACAGGAGTTATAATGCATGCCTAGTGTTGGTTGACAGATACAGTAAAACTCCCATGTTCTTACCATGTCATAAAGATGACACAGATATGGACACAGCCATAATGATATTGAATAAGGCTATTAGCCATACAGGCTTATTCCAGAATATTATAAGTGACAGAGACCCAAAGTTCACTTCAGAATTATGGACAAATCTCCATAACTTGTTTGGGACAAAGTTATCATTATCAACAGCTTATCATCCTCAAACTGATGGTTTAGCAGAAAGAATGATACAGACCTTAGAAGACATGATCAGAAGATTCTGTGCTTATGGGCTAGAATTCAAAGATTCTGATGGTTTTACCCGTGATTGGTGTACACTAATACCAGCACTGGAACTGGCATATAAAACATCAATCCATTCTTCTACTGGAAAAACACCAGAAATGCTAGAAAAAGGTTGGAATCCAAGACTTCCTTATGACACCCTCAAAAAGGACTTAGTGGATATACACCCAACAGCAAGCAGCTTTAAAATAATGCTTGACAAAGCAAGACACCATGCAAACAGATGTATGCAAGATTCTTTCAAATATGCAAAAGAAAGATGGGATAAAAGTCATAAGCCACCTTATTTCAAAATAGGAGACTTGGTTCTAGTATCACCCCTTAACTTCAATAACATAAAAGGCCCAAAGAAATTGAAAGATTCCTTTGCAGGACCATTTATGATAAAAGCACTTCATGGACCCAATGCTGTGCAATTGGAGCTCACAGGTGAACTAATGAACAAACACCCAGCTTTCCCTGTAAGTCTAATAAAACCTTACAGCTCAAGTGACAAGGAGTTATTTCCACTAAGAAATAAACCCCCACTTGAAATTCCCCCCTTGGAAGAAGGAGAGGAAAAGAAAATAGTAAAAGTACTTAAAGAAAGAAGGACAAGAAACAAAAAAGAAAGGGAATACCTTGTAAGGTATAGAAATTCAACTCAAGAAGATGAATGGCTACTTGAGAAAGATATAACAAATTCTGATAAGCTACTAAGAAGGTTCAGACATGAAAGAAAGCCTGAAAAATAGAAAAGTTAAGCATTATTGAGCTTCAAGACTAACAAAGTCTATTGAAGAGGTAGGACAGTGGATGATACCCTAATTACACATATCAGATTGTGGTACAATCTTTTTTGGTGGTAGGGAATGTGAGCCTCTGAGATATGACCACATACCCAATAAGGTCACAAGAAAGACTCAGAATAATTATACCTTTAAGATAATTATACTAAAATTACTTAGAATAATTATACATTAAAAATAATTACTTCAAAAATACAAAAATACCATAAATTGGTACAAAAATTGGTTTAACTTAGAAACCAATGAATCAACATGTGAAATAAATTATACCATTGGATTCCCCATGGTAAAATACACATTTACCTTTTTTATGGCATATCTGTAAAGTCAATATTTAATGAGTTATAAGGAATAATACCTTATAAAAACCATAAATCCTTATTTATTTCAAGAACCAATGAAACAACATGTGAAATAATTTGTACCATTGAATTCCCCATGAACATTCACACATAAAACAATTAATGAGCTAATTTCCAAAGCTAATACTTAAGGAATTAACCTGAATATATGCACTTTTTTGGTCAACGCATATATTCAAGGATCATAGCTAATATCTCTTAAACTATACAAGATAGAGTGATGAACCGAAAATAAAGTTACCACGTAATTACTGTAAGCACACAGATATAAACTTTATTTTACAAACTATAATCAAGGTTAAAACCTATGATGAAATATTGATAAAAATCAACAGAGCTGTTGACCACTTTGTTGTGAAAGTGGTCCAAACTTAAAAAAAAGTACACAGTTGGATTCTACTAGTTTATTCGTGAAGAATGATGTAATTTTTATTATTAAATTCAGGGTATAACCCCCTGAAATCATGGTTTGAAGTTTGAAATATTGAATTTCGACAGAAAAGATGAATTACAAGAAAAATCATCAAAATTAGAGTTTTGATTATTTAATGAAAAGCTCTTGGCAGAATAATAAGGTTATGTCAGGCTATCAGAATTCACTCTCTGAATTGCTGTAGCGTGTAAAACTTAAAATTTATCAAAGATCAAAGTTTGAGCTTAAATTGAGCAGTTATGATCACCTACTGTAACCTTAAATTAAGTTTAACAGTCATATGAGTGATAAAATTGGTGAATACTATTATTTTATGATTAAAACTAATAAAATCCACGAAATTTGGGGTTCTGCCAAGCCTCTGATGTCATCAAACTTAAAGTTATAGTGATAACTCCAAATAATGGTGTAATAATGATGTAATATGGTTTGATCATGATGTAATCATCCTCAAACCTTAAAATATTGATCAATTCTAGTGGATATGATCAGTACACGTCTACTAGAAGCCTGTTGGACTCTAGGAGGGAGGTATTTACTATAAATAGAGCTCTTTTTACTCTGTTTTACCCTCAGACGCATCAAAAACATTAAATCAATTAAATCAAAGGCAATTTCTTTATTCTTTATATATAAAACTATTATATTATTAAAGACCAAAGACCACCTTGTTATAATCATCTATTTTGACGTGATTAAATCATTTATTTAATTGTTTTTGCTAAAAAACTCTCTAAAACTCATTTCCACGTAAAAATCAAGAATATTAGTAATTTCTCTTTATTTTTATTGTAAATACAATTTGAAAAGGTTGTATTTATATTTTTTGGCGTAAAATATTACAAAATTATTATATTAAGTGTTAAAAGTAGGTATTTCTCTCTTATTATAATAATTTTCTCTTTATTATTATTTTAATAATTCCTTAGTTAATATAAATAGTATTTATATTAATTTATAACTTGAATATTGGTAATATTATTGTTATTAAGTGTTTTTTATTAATAAAAAACAATTTTTTACACCTTTATTATTTGTTTGTAACAATAATAAAGTGCTTTTAGATATATTAATTATTTTATATTAATATATTTATTTTATTATATTATATTTTATTAATAATATAATTATTTTTACGCCATAATTATTATAATTATTTTTTATCTTATTTATTTCATTTATAAGGACATTCATAGTACAATAAGTAAAATATTAGTAATTTTTACTTATTGTTTCATAGTCAAACCTTACACTGTTCATGGACCACGACCTTCATCTTCTTCCAAAATTTATTAATAGCATGTAGGTTAGGGGAATTCAAAGGACATTGAAAATTGATGATTCCCTCTTTCTCCTTCCATTGATATAAGAATAGTGAGGTATAAATGCATACATAGTCTTCACATCAAAGGGGTTGGCTTTGATTCCGAATTCCTCATCCAATGCATAATGTTCACATGAAAGGGATTAACCTAGGTTGATACATGTTTAAACAAAGCCTTGGATCCAAGATGTTAATTTCCAATTTGTGAATACCAAAAAAAGAAACCCACACCATAATGAACTGACATCCACTATGTTGTTGGGAATCCTGACATTCAAATAGTTAATGTTCACCTTGGAATCTAAAAAACACATTGAGGAGTCAGATTTTTTTCATTTCAAAACTAGACTCATTAGTACAAATAACTCTTTGCCAATAATCAGCAGTCCAGTTGAGATGAGCTTATGCAAATGCAATTCATTCTTTAAAATGATGGGGACGTCGAAATGGTTTGATAGAAGCAATGCATGAAAAGATTTCTTCCTTGTGAAGGACTCTCTGGATTGCTTGAGATGAGACTTCTTTGGTGATCAAGTTGGTAGTGTCAACCAATTTTGCCTTAGAATGAGTCTGTGTTACCCTTTTTAGCTGACAAATGTCTTGTCTATTCAAAATTGGCTTCCTTCCAAGCCTAGGTAAGTTTTGAGCACCGACACAGTCATTATAATGTGTTATGATGTCTTGCACTGAAGTGCAGATTTACTATATGACAGTGAGAGTACAATAGCTTGAAGAAGCCTACCAACTTCACCTTGCTGATCCCGGATGAGCTTTCAATGGACAATCATGCTCGAGCATAAATGAAAATATTTATGCTTCCTTTTCACTGATGCCAGCACACCTAAGAATTTCTGATGTGCTGGTGCTATTTAGAATATAAAATATAGATATTCCTTTCATACGCAATGAGGCTAAGAGATACATTGCCCCAATTGAACAATCAAATTCAATCCCAATACATTCTGTGTATATTAAACTTCCTCCACTATCATTCGCTTTCGATATCAGATTGATCATAGCGTTGCGTCTATGGGAGAGATGAAGGTATTTATCACCATGGTTAAAGCTACCGCATATCGTCCGATGTTGACGATAAGCTAATAGTCTAAAAGCAATAGTTGCTATTAATCGGGGAAAATAAGACGTCGTAGAATAAACTGTTGGGGATATGACTGAGGCGACAGCATCATCATCTTGGATTTGGTTGCCTTCGCTTACACTCACTCGTTTTCATATTGGTATCATTAATCTTTTAGAATCCATTGCAATTAAAAATTGCTGAAAACGCTACGTTGCGCAAAGAACCCTCAGTCCCGGCTGACTGAAATTCACTCCTCAAGCTCAAACAAACCGCAGCAGTGATGTGGGTCAACAGCGCTGTGAGTGGCTGGCTTTGAGAAATCGGCTACAAAAGATGAGAGTCTTGTCAACCTTTTTGGGTTGGTGGACGAACGCATCGTCAAGAACTTCCTTTCCTCGACCTGACGATCCAGATCGAGTAGTTTCGCTGGTATCAAGATGTCGTGCACTGCCAGCTGCTCCGATGACTCCACCAGTCCGCCGGCTTCGGAGGCAAAAGGATTGGCGTATGAATTTGAGCCTTCTCAGTTAGTCGACCATTTTGTTGGCCAGCTAGATAGTCAACGCACTTCTGAGACCTACGATATCCAAGAAGCTGTCCGGTCTTTGAGGCGTCTGAGTGATCAAGACTTTGTGAGTCGCTTCTTTCGGTTCAGCGGGCGGCATTTTTGTTATTTGCTGACAAAATTGGAGCTTTGTTATTTCTCTTCTTGGATCGAGATATCATGTGGGGATGGGCAATCTACGCATGCTGGAAAGCTGGCTAAAGATTCAAAGGCAGTTATCAGCTTTTTGGCAACCGCAAAAATGACCATTAAAAGTACGAAAAACTACAACTCTCTCTCGTTGAAAATGAAGACGAAATTAATAAAATATTTAGATATGATTCGTGAGTTAGGATCAAACCATTCCAAGTTATGTCACTGTCTATACAGGATGTGCTATTCTTGCGAGACAGTAATCGCATGCTCATGATGTTTTCCCAACGTGGGACTTGGGATGGCTTAAGTAAACGAAGAGTTTTTACAGGCGCTTTTTCTTCTTCGACAGCATGTTCGTAACTTAGCCATTAAAAATGAACACGTCGCTTCCCCTCGTATCGCAACGCTTCCCGATGCTATAATTGGCGCTATTTTAGAATACGTTAGTTGTGAGGGGTTGGAAGAGCAAGGCCCCAATGTCAAGTCGGAATTAGATCGCAGGGCGCACTATCAATCAATCCAGCTTGCTGCCCGGCTTCCCCAGCGCCTCGATAGCCTTTCCAGTTTCCTGAGAGACCCTATAATAGGTGTCAAGAGCATCTTCGAGGTTCAAGTCAAATCGGCTGCTTTATCCTTGCTCTATTGTTGTCATTGCTTGAATCCAAGCTCAGCTCGAAAACCTTGCAAAGTCCTAATGCAAAACATTATGAGCTTCGCTATAAAGGCTCAGCCCGAGGAGCTTCCGGCCGTAACAATTGCTCATGTGCTCATTATATATATAGTAAGCTTATTTAGAGCTCAAAAGCAACAAAGTCGCTGACATCAACTGCCAGTCTTTCTATTCGTCCTCATTGGAAGAATCCTCCTCTTATAAGCCACTCTCGTGCACTATCTTATGGAAACTGTTTACCCATCTCTTCCCTGATCCAATGTTCTATTTCAAAAAAGACATACCGCCTCCACATTTACTTGTGTTGGTCCATGGGACTTCTTTGATGGCATGGATTTGGCGACACAGTGATCTGTGCCCTTTTGCCGAATTTAATTGGGTTGAAAAGATGGTCTGTGGGGCTTTGCGATTATTTTTAAAAATTTCGATATCTAATTTTGTTGCATGTTGACTTTCATTAGACCCTCTTATGGCTCCTCCATTGCGATTTGCTTCTTCTGACTGATGTATCAGCTTTTCCCCCCAACTCAACCAGGGATTCCCAACCCAGCACCGTCATCATAAGTTGTTTGCTTGAAAACAAGGGTGTAGGCTTAACAATACTCATTGTTGAGTTTTGCGGGTGATTAAAGTTTGCAAAATGTATTCCAAAGACTCACAAGACTTCGTTTTTAACTTGAAAACTTGCTTTAGGGTATGTTGAAGGCTAGGAAAGAATGGGAACCATTATTCCCAAAACCTTTTGTTCTGCTCATGAAAATCATGCTTCGTGCATATTGCACTCTTTATGCTTCACGCGCTTGTCCAAGTCCCTCGACCGAAACAGAGCTCATGGATAAAATTCGTAATGTTATACAGCTTGAGGTTGAATGTAGCTTGGAAAGGCATGGTTAGCTTGCTTGTTCGATTGTCGACTGACAATTCTGCCGTAGCTGGTTTTTAAAGTCATTCATCCATAAACCTGATTCCTTCATCTTTTTGACAGGGGTATTTGAAGTCATGGATTCGATATGCACACTTCCCACCCAGGCCTCTGCTCAATTGTTGGCAGACTTGAATCTTAACTTGTATTCCTTTCTTGATAGCACCTTGTTTGAGATTCAGCGGGAGGTCGAATCTATGCACCAGAAACCAGCATATTCTCCTCAGAAAGAGCGAGCTTCCATTCAATTGAGATTTCTCACCAAGTGGGTGGCAGCTCATCAGTTTGGTTAGTAGACATATCTTTGTAGGACTATTGGTAGAAAACTAATAACTTTTGCCGTAAATAGATGAACGCGTCATCAAGCCCTTGAGTTTTGTTATCCACTTAATAAAAGTGCTTGTTTCACCAGTAAAATGTAATGACTCAATGACTTTAGAAGTCATTTCTTTACTATTGGCTATCGAAGCTGCTGCAAAACAGAGGTGGCAGCTCAACCAAGAACAGCTGCATACAATTGCCAACGCTTTGATTGAAATATCAAAACCAGACGCCATGATAACTAGTTGGTTATTTCTCATTTTTCAAATTATGGTATTGGTTTAATACGCTATGTATCTTGTAAGCTGAACTGTTGGAACTCTTTTTACCGAAAATTCAGGTCATGTTACTTCAGAATTTGTGACAAAAAAATCGTACTGCTTTGACTATGACGAAAGTTACCCCTTGCTATTGTTCAATGCTCTTGGAGAACATTTATCTTATTTTTTATGGAACGACTTGAGTGATTGCTTTCAGCATAAAGAAGGAACTCTGAGTATCAAAGAAATCGGCATGAAGGAGTGTCAGGAATTTTTATCGCTGAAAGAAACCCAACTTTCACTCACAAACGCTATGTATTCGCTTTTTGAACGCTTTGATTCGGAAACTCGTGAGTCATGGTTTTTATCTCAGATTGCAGCATCTGCTGAGTGGGAGATGTTCAATGTTTTCTTACAGGAAAGTACATCCGCGCAAGTCCTATGCACCAAAGATTGATTGTCAACCTTGAGAAAGAGCTTTAATCTGGAGCACAACATCTGGCAACGCCTAAAGTAAGGATTCGAAAATTCGGCTTTGCACTGTCTTTTTTTACACTTATAATCGCCGCTTCAAACGAGGTTAAGTGGGATGTCAAGCGTGAAAAGCAACTTATATTTGCTACACAAATAAAGACGCAAAGTTAGCTTCATGAATACATTAAATTCATTTTTTTTAATATGTTTAGCTTGTGGTGGCAGAACTCATGACTACCGAGTCTGTTTTTTGATGCCAATAATCAAAGAGAACCCAAGCACTTCGCTTTCAGGTTGTCAAGTTTTCGCAGTGATATCAAAACCCTCATTCATGGAGAGCTCATTCCAGTCCTACTTGTGTGATTGCCAACCTCTTCTCAATGGGTTGAATGGGATAACTATGAAAGTTTCTTTTCAAAAGTAACCTGCAATAATTTTGGACTACTTTAAGCAATAACTAGACTCATTCACAGAATCTACTTCACCAGTTTTACCATCTTTGTGTTAATCTGCATTTCCAATATGAGGCCCACTCCATATTTCTGTGCACATATGAAACCTTTTGGGGTATTTATATCATATCTATGCTTCCCAATGAAAACCCATTTTTTTTCAATGAAAAGACTTCTATTTTAGCACTCTTTTCAATTAAATAAGAATAAGAGCTTGATTTTTTGATTCAAAGAGCAATCTGCCACACAACATTTACCTCACCACAAACTCATGTAAATACTGCTTGCCACATTTTGATTCAACTCTTACAGTTTGGAAGTCCCACTTGAGCTTTTTTCAGTATTTTACCAAATCTCAATTCCATTTTTCATTATTCATGAATTTTTAAGCTTTTATCAATTATTTTTGAATACATTACTAGTCTTATCTATTGGTAAATAATCCAATTAGTGATACACTTCAATAATTATTTTTTTCTTCCTAGAATTTCCCAAAGTCAACTGCATTTATTCTTGTTTTCTAAATTCATATTTCCTTATTTAAAATTCTCTTATTAATACCTACTAACTCTCTTATTAGATTTCTTATAGTTGAAATTTCATAGAATTAAACTTAGAGCTATTTCTGCGTGCCAAATCACTTTTTCTGTAATGGAGGATCTTCTCATGTGGTGGAAAAATCACCTCAACAATATTACAAAAGAGAACCTGTTGTAAGAAAATTAGCAATATTACAAGACAATATATAAAATAAAGAATAATCCAAGACATACATCAATGAATTACTTCCAATTCTGAATCATATTTCGTTTGAAAAAATGATATGTGGAAAAAAAGATTCCCTAGAATATTAAAGCAATCATTATGAATATATATGAAAAAGAGTTTTCCACATTTTCTATAGCCAATTCTTTTTGATAAAACAAAAATATAAAAAAACCAAAATAGAATCTTTTCTAAAAGAAAAGAGAAACATTTCCTTCATAAACCAATTCTTTTTAAGTAAACTAACTTACAACATTCTATGAGATTTGATAATAAAATTTGCCTTATCTTCAACAAATTTTCTGATGGAAAAAAAGTTATCTTTTCAAAAATAATTAATGTCTTCCTTTAAAAAGTATAAGTAATTCATTTTCCTCAAACTTAATTAATTTTTGCGAAAAATTTATCTCAACATTATCTCATTCAAAAATTCAATTAAAAAAAGGTGAAGATTCCACCTCAAAGAGAAAGGCAAGAACTCTCAAAATATTATTGGGAAGGCCTGAAAAGCTAAATCAAAAATTCTTTTTTTGCCTTTCAGGAAATTTCACCATTGGAAAAGCTTTAAAGGTCTATATTTGAGCTAATAAAGAGCTCTTTCAAATTATTCTTACCCAAAAATTGAAAATTATATTGGCCAAGTAGATGGTTCATTAAGAAATTTTTGTTTTGTTTGACAACTGGCCTGATATATTCGATCCTGTATTCAAAGCTATATATTTCATTTTTATTAAAATTGGTGTTATTTAAATATGAAAATAGTTAGTTAAAAGTCTCTTATATTTATTGAAGCTATTCCACATATATTTTATTTTAGAAAATGGTAGGGTTTTATTTGAGAAACTCTTATATTTTTCAGAATTTATGGAATCTTATCAGCTAAGATGGGCTTTGATTTGTTTTAATTCTTTGAAAGATCAATTTTTATGATTTATATCTCATTATGTTTGGAACACAAATGGGTTAATAACCAAAACTTCAAAAATAAAGAGAATTAGAGACTAAGGGAAGAGGGGGTTTATATTTAATATATAAAAATTATCAAAGATTTGAATGCTTAATTATTTAAAAACCCTTTTATTTTTGTTGAATTTCAAAGATTGAAGATATTTTTCCATGAAAAATTTTGTCCCTTTTTTTGTAAATCGTTTTAATTTATGTTTAAACTATTTTAACCACCAGTAAATAAAAACTGATATAATTTCCAAATTCAAGTCCAGGCTGAATATTGAGAATTAACTTAAATTCTGGTTTAATGAATTTTTCATTAAGTTTCATTCCAATTATCAATATGAAAATAAATTCATGTTTGAAATTAAGCCTTATTAATTCAAAATTTGATTTCTTTGCATAAAATTCATAGTTTTCAGACCTCTTCCATAATGAAAATTCCCAATGAGACCATCTAAACACTGAAATTGCATGTGGAAATTTGAAAAAAATATAATCCATAAAATTATTTAAAGGAAAATATTTCTCTTGAAAAAAACTAATAAAAGAAAAACTCCATCTTGGCTCTATATATAACCTAAATGATAACTCGAGAGTTCACTCAAAAAATTGAGGTAATAATTTCAGATTTATCATTTTTAATTTTACATAATTGAAAAAATCTTTGAATTCCTTGATTATAGTACTTTCTTTTGAAAATTAATGATACCTTGCTTCCTAGCCTCCTATTGTTGAAAAATATTTTCAAGAGTTCTTGTCAGAAAAGATATGAATTCCCTTTTTTTTAACACATTTTGAGCTATTTGAATTTTTTTTCAGAATGGTAATCAAAATAAGTTTTCAAAAAGAAATTTTAATCTTCATTTTAAAGGCTAACTTCTTTAAATATATAGTGAAGTTAATTCATTTCCTATTTTAATCAGCAGAAAGATATCAAAAAACTAAGTAAATTTGAAATCTTAAAGTACCTTAGCCTTGAATACCTTTAGAACTTGGTTTTAACATATATAACCTTTTTTTTACACTTTGAATCAATTTTTATGATTTATTTCATTTTATTTTTAAAATATATCCTGTTGAATAAATTTTATTTGATTTATTAATAATTTTTGACTTGTTCTTTTGGATTTCTTTTTCAAAAAATTGGATTTATTCATGAGATATTCTGAAAGGTTTTTAATAGGGGGTGTCAAAGTCACCAAATCCCACCTTAAAATAACACAGTATTTGGCTTCCAAATACCAAAACTAAATCCCAGGTTTTTATGTGTAAATCACATGGCATTTTAACTGAGTCCCCTGGGATTTTGTTTTGAAACCTAACCCAAATGAGTCTTAACAACTAACAACTGTACAACATATTGTTCTACACTCCATTTTAGACAATCTGACCCAAAGGCTTACCATCCATTTATATTTCTTCATCCATATAGTAATACCTTGTTCCAAAGCAAAACACATTAAGTCAGATATGAAGATCCCCTCTGGACTGCCTCATCCATCAGGTCACTTAATCCATACAGATTATTTAACCATAATTGATTGGCTTTCACTCAAATCCAATTTTGAGTCATGTTTTGGTACTAGTGATTAAAAATCAATTGGAAGGCCTTCTTCATCAAAGCAGCATGAATTTCAGCTTATGGCCATTGAAGTCAACAAAAAATCATGAAATAGTCTAAACCTTACCTCAAGCAGCATCTGTGATCAATGGCACACATATAAAAAAAGTATATGGAAGTGAAAAAATTTGAAAATTTAACTGGGGCTGGATAAACAAAGAAGATGAGAGTAAAGGAATTAAATCAATTAGTTAAAAGATTGAAATTATTTGTACTTGCTATGCTGAAATGGATGAGTTCTTTGGCAACAATCCCAATGTCACTCCCATTTCAAGCTATGATTCGCAAGAAAAAGACAGCTTAATTGGTGATAAAGATGATTTTTTTCTTGATAAGGTGAGTTATTGTCTATTTTTCTTTTAACCTGAGATAATTAAAGCTTATTCATTTTAAAGGAGAATAATTGTTTGGAATCACCTCTTAATCTGGATCCTTTTCTTAATAATGATGATGACTTGGTTCAAGTGGAAAACCTTAAATATGAATCAGTAAGCACATTTAATACTGATATTTATGAAATCCAATCTTGATTATTTCTCCTTTGAAAAGCACATTAAATCCATAATTAATTAAAAACAAAATCATAATCAAGCATTGATGCCCAACTTGAATGAAAAGAGTGGTTCTAGGAAAAGGTTGGTGGATATGTTTGCACCTAGTTATGAAAATTTTCTTGAATCACAGAAAAAGGGTATTTCTTGATATTATGGTTAATATGATCAATCCCACTGACAACATTCATGATTCTTAGCCCATGAAAGCAGTGATAATGCTCATCTGAAGTGGGACAAGGAGAGGTGGAATGAAGAGAAAGTGAGCAACATGGAAAAGCAATGGTTTGAAGAAGTCAAGCTACAAAAGCAAATGTAATTTGATGAGAAGAAACAAACCAAGAGATATGAATTTGAAAAAGAAAAGTAAAATTGGGAATTTGAACTTAAGGAAAAAAAATGCCAGATGGATCTCACTATAGTGGCATTGTCATCAAGAAGGCCAATTGCAGAGCTGAAACACATTCTGAAATTAATCAATAAAAAATAACATATTAGGTATATGTCATGTGATCATTTTATATGTGGTGAGTTGTCAAATAAAATTGATTTTTATTTTCAATTGGGGCACCAATTTGCAATTTATTACAAAATTGATAAATTCAGGAAAGTTTTGCATCAATATTTTATGTGCCAAAGACCAATTTCCAAATTTTTTCCAAGTGAATTTGAATGCACCCTTTGAATTTATTTTTTTTTGGAATTTTTTCCAAATACAAGTGGATTTCCCCTTTTTTGAATTTTTATTTTTTTATTTTTCTTAGTTTATTTTAATTTAATTTAATTTTTCTTTTTTCCCTTTTATCTAATTTTTTAATCTTATTTTATGATATTTGATTTTTTTTTAGTTTTATTCATTTGTTATTTTTTTGAATTTTGTTTTGACTTATTTTTCTTTTTTTTGTTTATTTTTTTAATTTTTTTTCATTTGTTTTTGAGTTTTTTTAAATCTTTTTTTGGATTTTTTCATCTCCACCAAAACTCATCTCTTGCCAAACTAACCTTGTAATGTTTTTACTCCTTCACTCCAAGTCTTTTATTCAAACTAATTTTTTTATCAATTTTTTTTAGATTTTTCTACATCTGTTTTAAACATATTCTTTTTAATATAGGTGAGTTTTTCTTATTCATCTTTTTTAACATAACCATCTTCTGCATCATCACCTCAATCTAAGACCCCATAAACCTTCATCCCATTCACCTGCACCATCCATTTATCCAACTCCACAAATCATCCACTCCCCATCCACCCTGGAACCTCCCAAAATGGCTTCTGGGAGGTTCGAGGGATTAATCCTACCGAATCAATTAAAGAGCTTTTTTTAAATGTTTTTCTGTTTAATGGCCTCCAAGGGGGAATTAACTAATTTTGGTTTGGATTTTTTTTTTCAATATCACTTCATTGATAGATACTGACTCTTATTTTTTGATAATTATGATGATTCTCATTACGGAACTTCTTTTTTCCTTTTCCTTTCTGTTGATCATCACTGATGATCATTACTGATAATCTCTCATATATTTTTTTTATCATCATCATAACTGATTGATGATTTTTTTCTATTTTTTTTCAATTTCTTTCTTATGATCATAACTGATGATCAATTTGTGTTTGAGTTTTTTTAATCATGGTCATTGCAAATTATTTTTTAATTCCTTTTAATATCTGATCATACTGATTATTCTTCTATTTTTTTTAATATTCTTTAATCATTTTTTAATATAGGGTTTGATTATTTATAAAATTTTTCTGTGAAATCTCATTTAATTCCAGCCCACTTCCATTACCTTTGAAATTCAGAAAAATTCTCCTCCTCTATCTCACTCTGAAAATCATTCTGATGATGTCACGGTTAGGACTAAACCAGACTCAGAACATCATCAGAATGATTTGAATGATGTTGAAACTACTCTTCCTCCTCTTGATGTCATGGCTAGGACTAAACCCAATATAGAACATTGTGAGGATAATAATACCAAAACAACTCATAAAAGAAAACTCACCCAAAGCCAAAGACAACATATCCATGATTCAAAACAAATCATGTCTCACCTTGGCCATTCAAACACAGCATATAAGAGCTTTTCAACCATGTCAATCGACAAGAAATCAGCCAACGCCTCATTGTTAAACCTCCATCAGTAAGAACTTTACCCCACCCTTAATCACTCATTGATAAAACAAAAATGCCATTTTTAACTGTCATCATTTATGAAATCACCCCTTTTGACCTTTATTCTGGACACTCTCAAATCCTAAAAAACCTCATTATGATATTAATATCCTTATCCCAAAATTGACAAGAAATGAAAACCAATAAACAAGTCCCAGATGGCATTATAAAAGGTATTGGCTTTTGTCCTGCTTCTGATTCTGGAAAATCTGCAGGTGTGTAATCTTTTTGCTTATTATTTTAATAATTACTAATTAATTAAAAAATTTTCAGTTGTTTACTCCACAAAACCTGGTTTGACTCCTCATCAAATTGAAACGGATAATATGCTATGGACCAAACTTCAACAATATGATGGATTCATTTACTCAAGAATATTTCATTTTGAAAAATTAGCTGAAAATAAAAACCAGTAATTAATGGAAGCAGCCAATTTACCGAAATTCAGTCAGCTCAAATGGACTTCTGCCAATCCAAAGGAAGAATTCAAATCTTTTACCAATGTCATTGTCACTCAAGATGGATTTTTCAATTATCCACACCAATATACAAATTATTTCAATTCCTGGACTTATGTTATATTTTCTTTTGTATCAAAAAAAGATTTCCATCCCCTACCAACTGTCTTCACCCCCTCTGGACATGGCTTGCACTTCCCCAAATTGAAAATGGAGATTGATTTTCCAAAAAAAACCTGGCATCATGGAAATCCTTTGGAAGAAATCAAAAATGGCTCATCATAAAAAAAACCTCCTCTAAAAATTATTAATAATTACAAAATAACTCATTTTGGATGTTCTTTTCAAATCAACCATAAATTATTTAATGTAGGTGAAAGGTTATTGAAAATGACACCCACCAAAATCAATTCAAAAGCCACTAGTAAGAGATTTGCAGGACCAAAAAAGAGCTAAAAAGTATTAATTGTAAATGGTTTCATTTTCTCAATGTAATCTTCACTACATTTTATGCCATTAAAATAAGTACATAAGTCAATGGTCCCAATGAAGTTCACATTTGTATATCTTTCCATGCCAAAGTAATTGGTTCAATTTATCACACATATTTACCACATCTTCCCCAATGTTTTTATTGGGCAGATTTTCTGCATTTTGTGGATCATCATCTTCATTTAAAAACAAACCATTCATCACCAATTTGTGCTAACATATTATGTAAAATTGTGCAAGAAATGACCCAGCTAACAAATCAATCAGCTTGATGATTATCCCTCATTTGATGTTGCATTTACCTTAGAGAAAACCACCCCCTTCAAAATTCCAATTGCATTCTCAATTTGGACCCTTGATTTTGCTAGACAGTAATTGAAAAAAAGGGTGTGTTCATTCTGTGCTGAAGTTCACTTACATGATGGAACAACCCAAGGATATATTGCATATACTTAATTGGCAAGTAAGTACTGATCCTTTTCATAAAACTCTTGAGGTATTTGTGTAATTTTCATATGTTGATATACATTTGAATCATGAAGTGACCCAGTACAACCAACATGTAGAGCAGTGAACTGTGTGTTTATATCACAAACCAGTTGAATTGACATAGAATAACTTAATTTTAAACAATCAGTAAAAATTAATTAAAGAATAAAAATTCAACGGCTTACCTCTTTTTATGATCAAAATAGGCTTCACCATGATTGGGGGGACATTGTGATAATGGTATGAGACTCCCATCAATAAGCCCAATGCACCCAGGAAAGCCTTCCACCTGCATAACTTGAGACATCTCTCTGCCTTGTTCTATCGTTGGCCACACAATCATTTTCTGCTTCAGCTTCATTAATATCTGGATCACCCTTTGAGTGTACAACACAATAGCCCCACGGATAATTCCAAATAAAATTGCAATATTTCCCAAAGCAGCCCCATTTCCATTTGAGCCTAACCTTGATAGTTCCACAGCAAATTATATGTGTGGTCTTACATATCTGGAAAATATTTTCAGATGATAATGTTTGTAAATCATTCATTGTATACATGTAATGTGATGCATATCTTCTATTAGCATTGTTGTATCTTTGTGATTTTATCATATATAATGAGATTATATCTTCCAGGATATCAGAATCACTATCAGAGCTGAATGCATTGATGATGTGAGCCTTTGAGATATGACCACATACCCAATAAGGTCACAAAAAAGACTCAGAATAATTATACCTTTAATATAATTATATTAAAATTAATTAGAATAATTATACATTAAAAATAATTACTTAAATACACAAAAAATACCATAAATTGGTACAAAAATTGGTTTAACTTAAAGACCAATGAATCAACATGTAAAATAAATTATACCATTGGATTCCCCATGGAAAAATACACATATACCATTTTTATGGCATATCTGTAAAGTCAATATTTAAGGAATTATAAGGTATAATACCTTATAAAAACCATAAAACCTTATTTATCTCAAGAACTAATGAAACAACATGTGAAATAAATTGTACCAGTGGATTCCCCATGAACATCCACACATAAAACAATTAAAAAGCTAATTTCCAAAGTTAATACTTAAGGAATTAACCTGAATATATGCACTTTTTTGGTCAACGCATATATTCAAGGATCATAGCTAATATCTTCTAAACTATACATGATAGAATGATGAACCAAAAAAAAATTTACCACATAATTACTGTAAGAACACAGATATGAACTTTATTTTACAAATTATAAACAAGGTTAAGACCTATGATGAAATATTGATAAAAATCAACAGAGCTGTTGACCACTTTGTTGTGAAAGTGTTCCAAACTTAAAAAAAGTACACAGTTGGATTCTACTAGTTCATTCGTGAAGAATGATGTAATTTTTATTATTAAATTCAGGGTATAACCCCCTGAAATCAAGGTTTGAAGTTTAAAATATTGAATTTCGACAGAAAAGATGAGTTACAAGAAAAATCATCAAAATTAGAGTTTTGATGATGTAATGAAAAACTCTTGGCAGCATAATGAGGTTATGCCAGGATATCAGAATTCACTCCCTGAATTGCTGTACCGTGTAAATCTTAAAAGTTATTGAGGATCAAAGTTTGAGCTTAATTTGAGCAGTTATGATCACTCACTGTAACCTTAATTTAAGTTTAACAGTCTTAAGAGTGATAAAATTGGTGAATACTATTAGTTTATGATTAAAACTAATAAAATCCTCAAAATTTGGGGTTCTGCCAAGCCTCTGATGTCATCAACTTTAGAGTTATAGTGATAACTCTAAATAATGGTGTAATAATGATGTAATATGGTTTGATAATGATGTAATCATCTCCAAACCTTAAACTATTGATCAATTCCAGTGGATATGATCAGTAAACGTCTACTAGAAGCCTTTTGGACTCCAGGAGGGAGGTATTTACTATAAATAGAGCTCTTTTTACTCTATTTTCCCATCAGACGCATCAAAAACATTAAATCAATTAAATCAAAGGTAATTTCTTTATTCTTTATATATAAAACTGTTATATTATTAAAGACCAAAGACCACCTTTCTATAATCATCTATTTTGACGTGATTAAATCATTTATTTAATTGTTTTTGTTAAAAATCTCTCTAAAAACTCATTTTCACATAAAAATCCAGAATAATTTGTAATTTTCTTTATTTTTATTGTAAATACAATTTGAAAAGGTTGTATTTATATTTTTTGGCGTAAAATATTTCAAAATTATTATATTAAGTGTTGAAAGTAGGTTATTTTCTCTTATTATAATAATTTCTCTATTATTACTCTCTTAATAATTCTTTAATTAATATAAATAGTATTTATATTAATTCATAACTTTAATATTAGTAATATTATTGTTATTAATTGTTTTTTATTAATAAAAAACAATTTCTTACGCCTTTATTATTTGTTGGTAACAATAATAAAGAGCTTTTTAAATATATTAATTATTTTATATTAATATATTTATTTATTATATTATATTTTCATAATATAAATTATATTATTATATTTATTTAATAATATAATTATTTTACGCCATAATAATAATAATTATTTATTATTATTATATTTTTAATCTTATTTATTCAATTCATAAGGACATTCAGAGTACAATAAGTAATAAATTAGTAATTTTTACTTATTGTTTCATAGTCAAACCTTACATTTGGGGGCCTGGCCGTGATATTTACTTAAAAGACCTTTAAAAAAATTTTAATTGGGTTTATCCAACAATAAATTATACTTATAATCATATAATTATATAATAATTTTATATTTTATTGATTTTAAAAGCTATTGAGGCATTTGGAAAGCAATTGTACTGTCTTACACGTGGTTTTTTCACATCCTTAGACTTGCAAGAACTTTTATTGAGTGACTCTAGTGATTAAAAAAGATAATTTATAAATTAAAAATAATTTTTATTATAATTTAATTTTATAAAGAATCATATTAATTTTTATTTTATTCCTTAAAAATAAAAAAATATAAAAAATATTAAAAGATATTAAAAACCAATAAAAAAGTCATTTTATTCATTTTTATTCATTTCTTTATTCATTTCAAGTTTTTAAAGATATAAAAGCAATTTCTACATGGAAAATTGCCATATCTTGCCAAAAATAACACTTCTTATAAAAAGACTTATATTTATTTGTCTTTTTTAGTGTTTGAAGATAACCCAACAGAAGATAACCAAACTACTGTTGAGAGATTGGTGGAAGAAACTTGTCAAAGTTCTCCAACACCAGTTATCACCAAAAGAAAGAAAGCTAAGAAATTAGACTTTCCAGGGCCCACCATTCAAGACTCTGAAGGTGAGCACCTCTTTTATAATTGCCGTAAAAAGAAATTTTATTCTAAAAAACTTTTATTTGTCTTATTCTTTTTATTATGACTACCAGAAGAGGTTCCCAATACTCCATCCAATCAGATGGAGCTGGACTCAGAGGTAGAACTGATCCCTCAAAAGGGAAAAGAAAGGGCAATATCCCCAGTGGAACAGAATCCACACAAGGAAGTGCCTTATCCCAAAGGCAAGTCCCAGAAATGCCCATGATATCTGAACCTGAATTGTAACTAAGTATGAGTAACTCAAATAGGTACAAATCACATTCAGAGGGCTCAAATAGACATCTACATGAGCCAGTACAAGCAGTATTACACAGTATACAAGGACAAAGACTGGGAAATGCTGCCTCAAATACACCAAGGAGTGATGAACTCCTGGAACATCCTGAAAAAGTTCCTCAAAGAGGAGGAGATAGTGAAACACTCCAATGGATGGAATCCACTGTCATCCAAACCTCAAATCAAAAAAATCAAGGATTATCATGCCAAAAAGAGGGAGGCAACCAAGGAAGAAGCCCCAGTAGCTTCTACCAGCAAGCCTCAAGCCAACCCACTTCCCCAAGAAGGGAAGAAGAACAAGAAAAAGAATTGGAAGAAACCATATTCCCCAAGCTACAGAATCCCAAGAATCCAAAAGGATGCCATGGACAATGTTTTCAACATGGCCAGAACCTTGATGGAATTCAAGGACAAGGAAGAGCAAAGAATGAGACAACCTCATTTCCCAAAGGAATAACCTTGTCCAAAGATGTTGTAAATACTTTAACAGAAATTAAAAATAGTATATTACCTCTAAAAGAAATTAAAGATAGTTTATTATCACTACAAGAAATAAATAACAATTTATCTTCTTTAACAAAAATTGTTGTGCAAAACAAGAAAGAAATTGACAAAATTAAGTTTATTGTTGAAAATAATAAACCAAAGAATTTAATTGACAATACTCAAAAATTAATACAAGGACAACAAGAATTGTATAAATACATAAAAGATATCAAAGACAAGACTTTGACAATCAATTATGATGTGAGTATTGACAATCTTACAGAAAAATTAAATAAATTAAGTATTTCTGTAGAAAAATTTGAAGAAAAGACTTCATCACACCAAAAACTACTGTTGGACCATGTGGAAAAAAGTGATGAAGCAAGAATGCATCTGAAAGACGATATTCAAAGTGAAATAAGGCTTATCACTGAAAAAATGGATAAAATTAATGAGGCTAATTTAAATATGCCAAAGTTATCAACACCATTTTCTCATATAAGAAGCCCTGTTAAAACAAAAGAGGAATTGTCAAATCCTTTCATAACAGACTTGAGTCACCAAGATAATAACCAAGTCTTAATAAAAGAAGCACCTCAATTAAAAGAATGGCCAACATTCACAGGAGAAGGTGAATATGACCACATGTCATTCATTAAAACAATTGACATGTTACAAGAAGACTATGCCATACCAGATGAATTAATCACTGCAAGATTACATTCACTGTTTGAGAAATATGCAAAAAGATGGTATTATGGCATAAGACAAACAAATGGTAAAAATACCTGGTCTTGGTGGAAACAAGAAATAATCACCAAGTGGGCAAATGATGCCTGGAGGTATAAAATAGAAAATGCATTTGAAAATTCTTTCTTTGACCCAGAGAAAGATAAACCTTTAACTTGGTTCTTAAAACAAGTTGAAAGGCTCAATGCACTGTACCCAGAAATGTCACAGAAGATGGTGCATATGAAAATACTTAAAAAATTTGGAGGGGAACTAGAACATGCCCTAAGAAGCAGGTGTATAGAACCATGCTCCACAGAAGAGTATATAAATGCACTAGAAGATATAGTGACAAGAACAAAAATTGGCAGGACTTGGAAAAAATTGTACATTAAAAGCCCAAATAAACCATTTATCAAAAAAGATAAATCAAAAGAATCCTTTAAGCCCAATACATCCAACAATAATGAGCAAAGAAAATGCCATAAATGTGGAGGTATTGGACACTTAGCCAATAATTGCCTTAAAAAAGCAAAGATTAATGAAATTGTGGAAACAGAAAACCACAATGACAAAGAAGAGGAATCTGACTCTGAAAAAGAGACAGAAGAGTCAGAAAGCTCTGAAAGTGATGAAATCAATATAATTAATGCACAAATTAATAATATTGATATAATTTATGAAGTACTGGATGTTAATTCAAACTTGCCACAAGTTGGAACATCTGACACAAACCTGACAAACATACAAGATGCCAAAATGTATAGAACCAAACCTGCAAGAGGAATGGGATATACAGCTGGAAAATCAAGTATAAGTATTGTTATGGTTGATAACCAAGAAGGAAAAGTTAACTTGGATACAGGAGCATATTGCACTTGTGTTGGAAAAAGTTATTTAAAAACCATTGTCCCAGATTGGCAAGAAAAACTTATGCCAATACAAGGTGTCAAATTTAGTAGTGCAAGTGAGAGCATGAAGCCCCTTGGAATAATTGATTTAACACTAATTTTTCCTCATCCCTCACAATGTGTCAGAATTAAAGTAGAGTTTGTAGTAATGGACAACTGTACTAGTAATCATTTCATACTTGGGAATGACTACTTATCAATCTATGGTATAGATATCTCCAACCAAAAGGATAGATATTTTACCATAGGAGATAACAAAAGACAAAAGTTTGGATTCTTAAATAACAAAAAACAAATCACAGTTATTAAGAATGAAGAAAAAATTCCAGAAAAGGAACTTTTTATATCTGAACAACTTAAAGAGGCAGAATTCAATCAAGAACTAACAGAAAAAATGAAAGAAAAATTGATTGACCTCTTATTTAAGTACAAAAATGCCTTTGCAACTGACAAAGAGCCACTAGGTGCCATAATTGGACATGAAGTGGATATAATTCTTAATGTAGAAAAGCCTTACCCACCTTTATTAAGAAGACCTGCTTATCCAGCCAGTCCAAGGGCTAGAGAAGCCTTAGAGGTGCACATTAAAGAATTAATGGACCTTGGAGTATTAAGAAAGGTTGGACATAATGGACAAGTAGAAGTTACTACACCTGTCATTATAACTTGGCATAATGGAAAATCAAGGATGGTAGGAGACTTCAGAGCCCTGAACACCTATACCATTCCAGACAGATATCCAATACCTAGAATCCATGAAACATTGACCCAATTGTCACAAGCTAAGTTCATCACAGCTATGGATGCTCTTAAGGGTTTTCATCAAAATGTCTTAACAGACAATGCCAAGAAAGTACTAAGAATAATAGTCCATTGTGGAATTTTTGAATACTTAAGAATGCCATTTGGAATAAAAAATGCACCTTCCCATTATCAAAGAATGATGAATACCATATTCCCTGAAGAATTATCAGAAGGATGTTTAATTATCTATATTGATGATATCATAGTTTGCTCAGAAACTTGGGAAAATCACCTTACAAGACTAGAAAGGGTACTACAAAAAATAGTCCAAGTGAATATGAAAATTTCCTTGAAAAAATGTCATTTTGCATATAGTGAATTAAAAGCACTAGGACATGTAGTATCTGGCCTTAGTCTAGGCATAGACAAAAATAAAGTAGCAGCAGTACTACTTAAACCAATTCCTCAAACCAAAAAAGAAATGCAATCATTTCTAGGATTTGCTGGTTACTATAGACAGCATATAAAGGACTTTGCAAAAATTGCCAAATCCTTATATAAATTATGTGACCAACAAACAGTTTATGAAATGACAGAAGAAAGAGTCAAGGAATATGAAGAATTGAAAAATTCCTTAACAAATGCCCCATTTCTTCTAATGCCAGATTGGAAACTACCCTTCAAACTGTACATTGATGCTTGTGGAGAAGGACTGGGTGCTGCACTTCACCAAACACAAATTATCAATGATAAACCAGTGGAAGGACCAATTTGTTTCATCTCAAGGCAAATAAAGCCAACAGAAGCAAGGTATAGAGCAAGCCAAATGGAATGCTTATGCCTAGTGTGGGCTTTAGAAAAACTGCATTATTATTTGGATGGCACAGTATTTGATGTAATCACAGACTGTAATGCTGTGAAATCACTATCAAATATGAAGACTCCAAATAGACATATGCTGAGATGGCAAATTGCTATGCAATAATATAGAGGAAATATGACTATTGTTCATAAATCTGGAAATATTCATAAAAATGCAGATGGCCTCAGCAGATGGGCTCTAGCAAATACCCCTGACAATCCAGCATGGGTACCACAAGAAGAACACCATATAGAAGGAATATGTGTTACAGACATTGGCACAGAATTCTTTAACCAAGTTAAAGAAAGCTATAAGACAGACAAAAATTGCCATATCTTAAGCCAACTTCTAATGAAAGACTGCAAAGATCCATCACTTTCATCAAAACTAGATGAAATATGGAAAACGGCATATGATGAAGGAAGATTCCACCTCCTTGATGGAATCCTTTACCATAGAACAAAACACACATGTGTTATGGCCTTAACAGATAGAACACTAATAAACACTATTCTACATGAGTGTCATGATAGTGTTGCATCTGGACATCTCTCAGAAGATAGGACAATAGAGAGGGTGAAAACCTGCTCTTGGTGGCCAAATTGGAAGAAAGATGTTGCAGAGTACTGCCAAACCTGTGACAGATGTCAAAAAGCCAACAGAGCCATAGGAAAGAAATTTGGAATGATGATCCAAATCCAAGAACCAAAATCCCCATGGGAAATAGTTCATATGGATTGGGTAACAGCATTACCTCCAGGAGGAGACAGGAGTTATAATGCATGCCTAGTGTTAGTGGACAGGTACAGTAAAACTCCAATGTTCTTACCATGTCACAAAGATGACACATCTATGGACACCGCCATAATGATATGGAATAAAGTTATTAGCCATACAGGCTTATTCCAGAATATTATAAGTGACAGAGACCCAAAGTTCACTTCAGCATTATGGACAAATCTCCATAACTTATTTGGGACAAAGCTATCATTCTCACCAGCTTACCATCCCCAAACTGATGGTTTAGCAGAAAGAATGATACAGACCTTAGAGGACATGATCAGAAGATTCTGTGCTTATGGGCTAGAATTCAAAGATTCTGATGGTTTTACCCATGATTGGTGTACATTAATACCAGCACTTGAACTGGCATATAAGACATCAATCCATTCTTCTACTGGAAAAACACCAGCAATGCTAGAGAAAGGTTGGAATCCAAGACTTCCTTATGATACCCTCAAAAAGGACTTAGTGGACATACATCCAACAGCAAGCAGATTTAAGATAATGCTTTACAAAGCAAGACACCATGCAAACAGATGCATGCAGGACTCTTTCAAATATGCAAAAGAAAGATGGGACAAAAGTCATAAACCACCTGACTTCAAAATAGGAGATTTGGTATTAGTATCAACTCTTAACTTTAATAACATAAAAGGACCAAAGAAATTGAAAGATTCCTTTGTAGGACCATTTATGATTAAAGCACTTCATGGACCCAATGCTGTGCAATTGGAACTCACAGGTGAACTAATGAACAAACACCCAACTTTCCCTGTAAGTCTAATAAAACCTTACAGTTCAAGTGACAAGGAGTTATTTCCACTAAGAAATAAACCCCCACTTGAAATTCCCCCCTTGGAAGAAGGAGAAGAAAAGAAAATAGTAAAAGTCCTTAAAGAAAGAAGGACAAGAAACAAAAAAGAAAGGGAATACCTTGTAAGGTATAGAAATTCAACTCAAGAAGATGAATGGCTACTTGAGAAAGATATAACAAATGCTGATAAACTACTAAGAAGATTCAGACATGAAAGAAAGCCTGAAAAATAGAAAATTTAAGCATTATTGAGCTTCAAGACTAACAAAGTCTAATGAAGAGGTAGGACAGTGGATGATACCCTAATCACACATATCAGATTGTGGTACAATCTTTTTTGGTGGTAGGGAATGTGAGCCTTTGAGATATGACCACATACCCAATAAGGTCACAAAAAAGACTCAGAATAATTATACCTTTAATATAATTATATTAAAATTAATTAGAATAATTATACATTAAAAATAATTACTTAAATACACAAAAAATACCATAAATTGGTACAAAAATTGGTTTAACTTAAAACCCAATGAATCAACATGTAAAATAAATTATACCGTTGGATTCCCCATGGAAAAATACACATATACCATTTTTATGGCATATCTGTAAAGTCAATATTTAAGCAATTATAAGGTATAATACCTTATAAAAACCATAAAACCTTATTTATCTCAGAACTAATGAAACAACATGTGATATAAATTGTACCAGTGGATTCCCCATGAAAATCCACACATAAAACAATTAACAAGCTAATTTCCAAAGTTAATACTTAAGGAATTAACCTGAATATATGCACTTTTTTGGTCAACGCATATATTCAAGGATCATAGCTAATATCTTTTAAACTATACATGATAGAATGATGAACCAAAGATAAAGTTACCACGTAATTACTGTAAGAACACAGATATGAACTTTATTTTACAAATTATAAACAAGGTTAAGACCTATGATGAAATATTGATAAAAATCCACAGAGCTGTTGACCACTTTGTTGTGAAAGTGTTCCAAACTTAAAAAAAGTACACAGTTGGATTCTACTAGTTCATTCATGAAGAATGATGTAATTTTTATTATTAAATTCAGGGTATAACCCCCTGAAATCAAGGTTTGAAGTTTAAAATATTGAATTTCGACGGAAAAGATGAGTTACAAGAAAAATCATCAAAATTAGAGTTTTGATGATGTAATGAAAAACTCTTGGCAGCATAATGAGGGTATGCCAGGCTATCAGAATTAACTCCCTGAATTGCTGTAGCGTGTAAATCTTAAACGTTATTGAGGATCAAAGTTTGAGCTTAATTTGAGCAGTTATGATCACTCACTGTAACCTTAATTTAAGTTTAACAGTCTTAAGAGTGATAAAATTGGTGAATACTATTAGTTTATGATTAAAACTAATAAAATCCTCGAAATTTGGGGTTCTGCCAAGCCTCTGATGTCATCAACTTTAGAGTTATAGTGATAACTCTAAATAATGGTGTAATAATGATGTAATCATCTCCAAACCTTAAACTATTGATCAATTCCAGTGGATATGATCAGTACACGTCTACTAGAGGCCTGTTGGACTCTAGGAGGGAGGTATTTACTATAAATAGAGCTCTTTTTACTCTATTTTCCCATCAGACGCATCAAAAACATTAAATCAATTAAATCAAAGGTAATTTCTTTATTCTTTATATATAAAACTGTTATATTATTAAAGACCAAAGACCACCTTGCTATAATCATCTATTTTGACGTGATTGAATCATTTATTTAATTGTTTTTGTTAAAAAAATCTCTAAAAACTCATTTCCACGTAAAAATCCAGAATAATTTGTAATTTTCTTTATTTTTATTGTAAATACAATTTGAAAAGGTTGTATTTATATTTTTTGGCGTAAAATATTTCAAAATTATTATATTAAGTGTTAAAAGTAGGTTATTTTCTCTTATTATAATAATTTCTCTATTATTACTCTCTTAATAATTCTTTAATTAATATAAATAGTATTTATATTAATTCATAACTTTAATATTAGTAATATTATTGTTATTAATTGTTTTTTATTAATAAAAAACAATTTTTTACGCCTTTATTATTTGTTGGTAACAATAATAAAGAGCTTTTTAAATATATTAATTATTTTATATTAATATATTTATTTATTATATTATATTTTCATAACATAAATTATATTATTATATTTATTTAATAATATAATTATTTTACGCCATAATAATAATAATTATTTATTATTATTATATTTTTAATCTTATTTATTCAATTCATAAGGACATTCAGAGTACAATAAGTAATAAATTAGTAATTTTTACTTATTGTTTCATAGTCAAACCTTACAGATGAACTGAAGTGAGTTTAAGGTCTGAATTAAAGGTAGCCTTTGTGATGCCTTTGGCATGGTAAATGAAGAAAGGATCTATAGCAAATGCAGTTTTAAATCAAATAATTCAATAAATGACCAGTATATTTGGATTTTATGCAAGAGAAGGGAGTTTTTATGCAATTTAACATTCCCTTACTGAGTTGTGTGTTGTAAAAATGTCCTTTTAAGTGAAGCTAAAGGTGGGATTTTAGTATCTAAACATGAGATTTGGTGCCAAAAAACTTGGGTTTTTGTACCTCAAAATACCTCACCTCTTGAGGTGTGGGATTTCCCAAATCTCAAAAATTTAATGCAGTATTTTGTCAAAAAAAAACTTGGGATTTTCAGGGTGGGATTTGGTAACTTTGACACCCCTTAATGAGACTTATGTACCTCCCTTTCTTAGTCCTAGAGGGATTTAGCTTCCAAAATTAATTTTTTTTAAAAAAGAGAAATTATCAGATGTTTTGATGAAAAGGAAGTCTGAGTGTGATATTGTACCACTAGAAATGAAAACTTTAACCACAACATATATTATATTTTGATTATATTGAGAACTACAAAAATCAAATATACTATTTTATTGTTACATAATAAGAAATTTGGAGCTATAAGAAATAGAAGTTCAAATCTTGTAAGCACAAGAAGGTTCATATAAGCTAGAATTTTTAATATTTAGATTTTGAAATCATACATATAATATCATAACCAATCAATAAAATCAAACAGAATAATAAATATCAAAAAATTCTCTATAAATTGAAGTGTAGCCACAAGGGGTTGTTCAATGCAAGAAAAGGTATTATATTCCATAATTAGAATTAAAAAATAAAAATTAATAATCAAAAGCTGAAAAAATATCCTTCAATTTGTTCAACTTAAATATTTTAAAATCAAAAAGTATTTTGGTCATAATTTTTATAATTTTTATAAGAATTTATTATTGAAATTAAAATTGGGAGTTATTAGCTCAACATATTTCTCAAAGAAAATTCAAGAGTATTAATATTCCAAATAATACTTAATATGTGTATTTAAGATGATTGTTAATCAATAAAATGGAATATAGAACTTCCTTAGCATACTGTGATACTTAAGCCTCTCTAGAAATTAAATAATTTATATTAACATTATGTATAGTTTGAATCAAAATAAAATTATTAAAAAAATTGATTCATTTTCAAGAGTTCTTATTTTAACTTGGTATATAATTCTCAAATCTGATACTTACACAAAGCTCAATATCAGTATGGAAAGCTAAGTAAAGTTCCTCTATTAAAGCATTTAATAAAAGATATTCTGAAGTGAATTAAGAATATGATATAAGTAGAAATAATTGAATCTTAACTAAAATTCCCTCAATAATATATTCTCTGTAATTCAATTTAGCTCTATTCCTCAAGTAAAATTTAATTCTGTATAAGGGAAACAATGTTACTCATAGCTATTCCACAGTTTTCTTTTTTTGCTTGAGTAAAATTTCAAATTTCCAAAGCTGTGATTGTAAACTGAAAAAACATTCAAAGGCTAGAAAAGAGTTTATTATTAAGATTAACATTAGTCTGAAAATTAATTTAGGCTTCTAATCCTGACTTTAGGGGAATACTTTCTTAATAGATATTGAAGGTGTTCATAAGCTAGTTGCTTCCTCTTTATCACATTTTGGAATAATTTGGAACATTTTTAATTGACAAATAACTATAAGATCTGAACTTTTTTCAATTACTATAGAACAATCTCTCTGAGAGAATTCATATTCAAATTCAAGAATATTTAAGAATAGAAACATTTTAATAACTATATTCCTTGTAATAGAATATAATTTATTTACAAAGAATACCTTTTATGATGTAGTTGAACTTTTTTCCACTGTGAAAGTACCAACTAAAAAATGAGAAGGATTGAAATAAATACTAATAATATATTAATTATCCTAAAATCATTCTTCAATTTAATTTAACCATATTTTTTGTTTCATTTATTCATGGTAATTTTTATATTACTCTTTATAATATAAATATCTTGAATATTTCAAAACAAAAAAGTAGTCATTTTGATTTCGTTTATCTCAAATATCATTCATAATTTCAGAAAAAGTATTTATTTTAATAATATCAGTATGCATCCTACTATTTCATAGATATATCAACAGGTCCCATTCTTTTCCATGTATAATCAGCTTATATGAAAACAAGGCAGGTGAGAAAGGGGGAGAGAAATGAAAGGTTAATTCTTCTTGATTTTTTGAAAATATCATGTAAAAAAATGTTTAAGCTTCCCTTGGCTTACTTTTATAGTATATATCAAATAGAGTTTTCTTTGGATATAATAATTTAAAAAAACATTTACAACTAGAAAATACTGAGTTTACCATTCTTTATCCAGCCTATAAGTAAAGTATAAAGTATATATTTGAGGTGATACTTTGATATATATTTTAATGAGTAATGCACTTGTGTTTTTTGGGTAATTTTGAGAGTGTGATGATATTGTCAAAGAAAATAAATATCATCCCAATTTATGACAATAATTATCTTGCAAAGGATTTTCAATAAAATGACATAAATATTATTTCAATCTTATCAAAAAACCTCATAAGCTTTTGAAATTTGATAAAGTTGGGTTAAGGGGATTAAGATCAGAGTAATTCCAATATTCATTTAATGAAGAGTAACTATCACAAATTTGATAAAATTTCAGATATTTACTTAAAAATGGTTTTGAATTTTATATATATTCTTCAATAGTAGTATATGATTGTTATTGACTATGGGTTCTTTAAAAAACTAAGTATTATAAGAGACTATCTCCTAAGGAATATATATATTTATTCTAACTAATGGTTGAATGCTTCTATATGAGATTTCCTTAGATTTAGGTTGAAGAGGGCCTCTATTTACACCTTTTGGGGTTCCCAGAAATTCCTCAATCAATTTTCCCTGGGTTGGCTGGGCGTTTTTCCAATAAAAAGTACTTCAGTAAATATTCTTGTAGTTTCTCAACAAATGGCAATTTACAGCCCTATGAGAATTTGGCTAGAAAGAGGTTTATTGAGTATTATCAGTTGAAAGCAGAGGTGTCTTCTCAGACCCTAATTTTGGTATTTACTGATTTTTTGGCTTATTAATTATCCCACCATTATTAATGTTAACAATTATATACCTGAACTTATTGGACCTAATTGCAGTCCCACTGCACTCGGTTCTAGACAAATCTCCAATATCTATCTCCGTAATATACAACACAATTCCCAACTCTTTCTCATCAATAACTAACCATAATTTTAAGCCCATCATGGCTCCATCTCCTTTTCTCATTTTTCAGAATTAGCTTATTTTTATTTCTTTTCCAAACACTCACTCACATCTTATCTAGATCACCAATATCACTGGGTATTCAAGTATTTCTTAGGCCACCAATCAAACAATGGACCAATTGGTGATATGTTTGGCCATAAAGATTGGTCCATATAATGCATTTTCCTCCAAGTGCTTATCAGGAAGCTCCTTTTGATTTTGACAGTGAGATGTTTTTTTTACCTTTTTCAATTGTGTAAGGTGTGGATATGAAACTTTGATGAAATATCAAGTACTTTTCCTGTCCTCAAAATTTGTATAAGGTAAAATTATTTAAAAATAGTAAGAAATAGTATTTTTAAGCGAAACACGCCAATTTCATTGTTTTTAACTTTGTAAGTATAAAACAATAATATAATAAAAATTTATTGTTTTACCAACAATGAAGATTTATCCAAAAATACTCTACAAGAGATATTTAAGGCTACAAAAGAAATTTCTTCAAGAGCAATTTCAATTGGAATTAATTGAGAAAAGAACTGCGAGCAATTAATCAAATAATAAAGTATTTGAAAAGATATTTTAAAGAGAAAACATGCCAAAAGTGACCAGAGTGAATTTAGAAACAAAGTGACAAAGTTAACAGTGATGAATGATCCTTTAATTCACTTTTCAGGTGGTTCAAGGGGTAAAATGATTATAATTATTTTTTCACGTTGTTAAAAGGTTTGAAATGACTCAAAAAGGGTGCTTGGAATCTTTCATTGATTGGTTTAACAGTGTTTAAACTAATTATAAAAGGAAAAGTTCTAACATGAAGAGAAAAGTGGGGCAAAGAAGACATTCTTTTATAGCCATCAATTTTCTTACTCCAAAAGTAAAATTTACTCTTGTCAGTCATGAAAAACAGTCTGACAACAGAAAAGCCAATTATGGCATCATTGAACCCTGGTTTAGACCAAAAAAGGGCTGGTTTAAGCCATTTTTTGCTATTTTTAGCCATTTTAGACGCTTAGATTAGCCATTACTATAGCAATACCTGGTCTAGAGCCTTCAAAACATGTCAGAATGTGTGTAAGAGGCGTAGAAACCAGTTAAAGCTGTTTTTTACTAGCATTTTCTTAACTTAAGGGTAGTTTTACCCTCTTGGCAGCAGTTAAAACTACCCTGGTTGGTATTAAAACCTCATCATCAATTGAGTCACAGACCCTGTGACTCAATTCCAGGCCAAAATTAATGAACTTTTGTGTGGATTTTGACATCCCACGCCAGTCAGCAAGGACTTTTGGGGTCTAGCTCCCCCTTAGAGCTAGAGTGTCTTTTCCCCCCCAGAATTAATCTTTCCAATTTATCTTTTCTTTAATTCCTCATCATGTAATACAATTATAATTTACATATGTAATTCAATTGAGCTTTTAATTACACATCTGTAATAATTGATACCTCATATGTAAATTAAAGTTCACTTATGTAATACATGCGCACATTTTGACATTTCAATTGAAAATACTTCAATTCCTCATAACTTCTAAACTAAACACAACACTTCAATTTTAACACAAAAATTCATGGTTAACACCACATGTGGTGTGAATTAAATTAAGTTTTTGAGTATTTTCATACTTTTGTACAAAAAATACTAAAAACTCAATTTAAGCTTATTTAGACTTGAGTTACAGAAATTTCATCCAGAAGTGACCCTACTTTATTTTTTATGAGCAATCCAATGGTGTGATAATTTTTTTATGTTTATTTATTGGATAAAAAGCTATAATACATTTTATATAACTTTTTACCAAAAATATTTTAATTTGATAATTTTTATTAAAAATTCATTTTTACTTAATTTTTACAAGTAAAAATGTATTTTCATAATGTTAAATTTTATTGTAATTTTATTTTTAAATTATAATTAAATTTTGATTTTTAAATATAAATTTGTATTTATATTTCAATTTTCTATTTTTATAATATAAATAAATTTATTTTATTTATATTTGTATCTTAATTTATCATTTGTGGTCTTCTGGGTATATGAAAATACCTCTAAGGCTCACAAATTGATTAGCCTAATGCACTGTAATTCCTATTTCAAAATTTTGCTTTCCTAATCCTCTTTAGGTATCATTTTCTCCATCATGGAATCTGATTATCTCAGCTCTGAAGTTTCTGATACCAATGATGATGATTTGGTTCAGATTATTAGTGAGGAGGGAATTTAACAGGTGAGCAGTGGAGGAAGTTCTTCCAACACCAAGAATAGATGGCACATCAAGTCTGATTTATATGAATACTTTGTGGTAAGTATTCATAAAAATTGATAAGGAACAGCTATACTAATATTGTATGATTTGCGAAACCTGACTTCTAATGGTGTATTGGATCAGGAGAAGAAACGTTTTTGATATATCTACAAAGGTTGGTATTTCAGGTATGTCATCTACTAATGTGACTATATCATACACCAACAAGAGAAGTTCATCTGCCTTTTGTAATTTTACAGTGTGGAAGCTGCAGTATTATGGCACAATACCTCCAGTTTACACAAGAATCAATCCAAGTGTTGTGGCCAATATAATGCTTGTGATGCAAGATGTCCAGGGTCCATTGACCTTAACCTTGGGCCAAGCTTGCAGCCAAAGAAAAAGAGGCCCTCCATAGGACTGTTGTGGAGGCTGTGGTTGCTAGTAAATTACCATTTTTGGTCTTTGAAATTGGTCAGCTTCACAGTGTGTTATTGCAATTGGCACCCAGCTTTGTCTGGCCAAATCACAAGAAAATCACTGCAATATTGACTCAGCTCTACTTTGAAAGAAAAAAGAAAATAATCAAATAAATTACAGCATTTCCAAATGGAACCTGCATCTTCATGGCCCTTGATTTCTGGACAGCCAAGGATCAGAGCCAGAGCTACCTGGAAGTTGTTGATTTATGTATTGATACAATCAAATTTAGTTTTTGCAAGACCTTGCTATTATTTGGGCTAAGAAAACAGGGTCTTAGTCTTTTTACTGTATTGCTAACTTGTGATAGACCCTAAATGGGCTTCTGTGAGCCTCGAGGTATATTTTACATGCCCAGTTAGGCCACAATTATCTTCAAAATAAATTCTGAACCATGCATAACCCATAAGTGATGCATATATTCAAAATTCATCATTTTTGATTTCAGAAAAGATGAATAGCTTTTTATTGAGTAAGTAAATCCATGGATTTAAGGACAGATTTGGATTCTACACAAACATTCACCCAAGGTAGCTTCATAGAGTGAATAAGCTAAAATCGACTCTTTGAGGAGGTAATATGGAAAATACTTCCATAATACATCATCAATACCACATAAAAGATCCATGAAATTTTTTTTTTCTCAATTTCACACCAAAATAATGGGAATGTGAGAAATCCCATGTTACATAAACACTAAGAATATTGTTATGTATGTTTTTGGCACTTAATATTATGGTATTCTTACATACATTTTTGGTACACCCATAATAGATATCTCACTTGAAGTGTGAATTTCTATTTTGACATAAAAAATAGCTAAGCGGGACAAAAGACATCAAAGAGAGCCAGGGTGCCCAGCTTCTGAGGCCTCTGGGGCATGGACAGCTCCAAAGCTTGGATCCATGGCTGATCTTGGCCCAATTAGTAAACTAAAGCCTTTTGGTAACTTGGTTACCAAGTCAAAACTTCATTATATCATAAGAAAATAGCAAATAAGCTACTATTTTGACATGCCAAGGAGGTAAAGAGCAACTTAGACTCCTGTAACCATGTCAATTCTTAATGAATTTCCATGGATAAGCCCCAAAATAGTAATTGAAACCCTGTTTTGATAAGTATTGATTGATTTACCTCATAGAAACCAGCCATATAGTGCTATTTGCAATTCTATGTAGAAATGAGGTAAAAACTTCAAAAATTCATTAAAAATGAAATTCTTAATTAATCTTTTTGAAACTTTAACGACCATCAAGAAATTTATAATTCATATGGAAACCAAAAAGAATTATACTTTTATAAGTAAAATTAAAAGCTTTACTTACAGTCCATTTTTGATGATTCCATGTGAAATACTGAATCTTTAAGAATTCACAGAAAATACACTCTGTAATGAAATGTCCAATAGCATTGATAACTTTGAGAAATAAATGATTATTTTGGAATAAAAGAAGCTTCAAAGTTGTTACTCTTTTTATTCTTAACCATAAATGGGTTGGTAGTCATGTAAAAGCATCAATTAAGTAATTATGATAATCTTACATGGCAACAGATGATGCAATCAATAATACAAAAGGATTCATTGTTTTATCACTCACTAGTCTTTAACTTTGCTCCATGGCACACCTCTGTGATCTGTCTTAGACTTAAAAGAGGCCCCCTCTTGCTGTTTTTTCCAAAATCATCACATTATTCAATTATACCTTTTTTACCAACAAGTAAGTATTAGTTAGCTCTTTTCTTAAGTGTTTTAAATCTTTCAGAATCAATCAGAAAGATTTGAAATAATAGCAATCAACTATATATCCTTGTAATACTGTTATATATCCATTTTCGATTCTTTAAATCCACAATTATCTGTCAAATCTCTCTACTTTTATCTTTAATAAGTTCTTTGGAGTATTAGTGATTGATTCATCTTAATTCTTAAAGTTTTTCTCTAGTAATTGTTTTCTTCAAGAATTATATTTATAATTATTCTATCAAAAGATAATTATAAATTAAAATAATTTTATTATTTTAATAAAGAAGTTTTATTATTAAATACTTCTTGTAATTGGTTCTAGTAGACAATTACTGCTTACTGTTATAATCACTAGTAGTGTATAACAAGTAAAAGAAATAATTAATTCTTTAATTATTTAATTGTGGTTATAAGAATCTTTAATTATATTTCATAAGAACAGTAATAGTACTGTTGATTAATAGTAATATTATCAACAGTTTCATAGACACATCTTACAATTTCACACTGGCCAATCACTTGCCTGGAGGATTTGGGAATTTCTCTCCAAACATAGCATTCTGAGGTGTTTCTATGACATTACTTGGGATAACACCGCCAATCATTCATCAATGATGAAGTAAGTTGAATAGAAATACAATTGGATCAACATAGAGTGGCCACATAAGCACAGGTTCCATTGGTGTGCATTTCACGTGATCAATTTGGTGGCCAAGGAATTTTTAAGCTTAATGGGTGAATTAAATGATGAAAATCACTTACACATTAGTAGGGAACCAATTGGTGAAAGTGAAGATGGAAAGCCTCTCTCAATGAAGAAGGTTCAGGGTAAGACTGATATTTACCATATCAGCATCATGGGATATTGACCAGCCTGCTATTTAGTTACTATCTCAAAGGTAAAAGGCCACGAAAGACCTTCCACACACTCCAATAAAAAACACCCTTTGAATCAGACCACATTGGAAATGCAGGATAAATCCAAAGCAATTGAATTGATTACTAGTAATAATATATACCCCATGAGCAAAGCAGAAGATGATACCATGCCATCAGGTAATTACATATCCTCATGTTTTACTGAGCATCAATATTAATTTAATCCACTTAAAGGGCAGAATATTTTATTATGCTTGAGGGAACTCTGTTCTCATGTATGAGGATCAGAAAATAAAGATGCCTTCAGTAAATCTTGAAACAAGACTCACAATCCTAGGGTGTTACCTATCAGCATCCTTATTAAAAGATGGAATTATTTCTTGCAACAGATTCAAAGGGCACAAAAACTCAAACTCTCAATTGAGCTCTATACAAACACCCCTCAGGAAGCAAATACAAAATCACTGATGACAATTGGAGTGCCATGGAGCTTCTCAAACAAATATTTAGAATGTTCAAAAGGTCTTTTAATTTTTTTCAATCAAATGCCCCAACTAAGCACTTAGTGCTTTCATATTGCAAAGTATTGATCAACCGACTCAAATATTATGCATAAGTTATCCCACCCACTTGGGGATGAGCCGGTAAAGCATCCATGGCAAAGGTGGAGAATTACAAAAAGATAAAGATAAAGAATAATGATAATTTTATTGAAAAATTTCTCCATCAAAAATATCAACTGGAACCATTCAAGCAGTTGAATGTGCCTACTGACTACTCCAATCTCATCATTGACCAGATAATGGAAGAATGTGATACCATGAACAAAAACACCATGCCCAATCTGTCTCCACCTGGAAACTCTGATTCTTCTTTTCAACTTAATATTGACCCAGAGTTTTACAATCTCTTTTATCATCTTGTCACAGCCACTATCAGGGGTAAGGGTATTCAACCTTAAACCCACTCAAACTCATCAAACAAGCAAGTCCAGTATGTGTATCAGAAATAAGCTTCAGAAAACCTTCTTTCTGGAACATGCATACAGCTTGGTTCATGAATACAGCCTTTCAACACTTGTAAAGTCTGGATTGACCAAATAGATTCTTGGATTCACAAGCCTGTAACTGTATCATCACCCAACTCCACCATACCTCTTGTACATACCTTGTAAGTACAGGGGATTTATTGTCCAAATCAATCCAAATGAAGATTCCTCTTAAGAAAATTCACTCTTTGGATCAGAGCTGATGGATTATCACATATACCAGCCCCTCTTTCTCCCTGGTACTTTCCCCCAGGTAATTAATATATCTGATTTATTGTTTAATAAATATTCTTATCATTAATTTTGAGTATTATATTTATTGGTTTGAAGTTGGTCTTTGCATTTCTTTTCCTGTTCAGTAGAGCTGTGGTGGCCATATCCTTATTAACCCTTCTTTTTCTTTCTGACAGTTTGAAACAGTGAGCTTGGACTTTTTTGTGGTTGGCTCTTTTATTATGAATCTTCTTCTTATTTTTGCTTATTTCTTATATTGATTTCATTATTGATTCTATCCTTATGAAACTCTTGAGTGTATTCAATCATATCCCATCCTGAGCCTTCCATACGTGAGTTCCAGTTTACTGAGTGCCAGGACCTCTTCACCTAGAAGAGCCCCTGTGACATTATATTAATTAACTCACAATTTTTTCTTTCTTTTAATTAATTTATATTAATTTCTTCCATTCATCAATTGTGAAGTCTCATGATTTTATGATTTTATTATTCTCATCAATTTTCATCTCACTCATTTTATTGCTATGAAAATTGATCTTTTTTATCATCTCTTTACTTTCTGAAATTTTCATTTCAGTATTATTTATTGATCACTTTTAAGTTCTCTTTCTGTCTGAACTAAGGTGTTTTTCAGTTTTTGATTTATTAGAATTTATTGGATAATTGATTAAAAGATTCAGGATCTTTTATTGGATTTTTGTTGATCTTTATTGGATTTTGAACTCCTCAAGAATTGATTGGTTATTTTGTAATTTGGAATCCTCAAGATATTATTTTTCACTTTAAGATTTTATTTATTTTATTTTATTGATTTATTTGAATTTTATTACTCAAGATGGCTGATTAATCCCCAAGATTTGATTTGATTTGATTTGAAAAGAATTCCTCAAGATATTGAATTATTGACTGAATTCCTCAAGACATAATTTATTTTGATTTTGAATAAAATTTATTTAATTTATTTATTTATTGATTGAAATTAATTTAAATTATTAAATATATGGATTTCATTCCAAGATTTTGATTGATTCCTCAAAATTTTCATTTGATTTGAATTGGCCCTGCCTCATTTTTGTTCTCAAAGTATACTAAATTTCATTTTTACTTTTCAAATAATTCCAGTTCACCATAGCCCTCCAACCAAGAAAACCAGATCCCAAAGAAATCAAGCTGTTCTCACTCCTACAGTAAGGGCTCCTCTTGACCACACAACCTAAGCTAATCAACTGAGTGAAAATTTGGACAGAGGACCACCAACAAAAGGAGAATCACCCTCCAGAAGAGCAGGTATGAAATCAAGAAGATAAAAATCATTCTCTGGATTTTTGTGTGGTTATCCTGGTTTTTCTCAAAGGCCTAGAAGCAGATTAGGGGAAGCTGAAGATGAAGAGGGGGAAGAGTCTGACAAAACTGAAGTTCCAGCTGCCTTTGCAGGTTCCCCTGAGGCTTCTTAATCTCCAAATCTGGACCTTTCTAATCAACCTCTTGTCTCTCAAGCTGAACCAAATTTTCTCAAGATGATGGAGCAAATGACTCAATTCATGGGAAAACTCACTCAAGAAGTTTCCCCCAGGGACAATTCAGGAGCCCCAGCACTTAAGACTCCATCAATGAAGGCACCTGATTGTTTTGATGTTACTCAAGCCCATAAATTGAGAGTATTTATTCAATCCTGTAAATTAATCTTCCATAATGACAGAGCAAACTTCTTCTCTAAAAGGAAGAAGGTTCTTTACTCAGCTTCTTTTCTCACTGGTAGAGCTGGAAAATGTATTGAACCCTATCTCTCAAATATCACCAATGAAGACCCATCATACCTCCTCAATAACTGGAAGATGTTTAAAACCCATTTATTCACTCTGTTTGATCACCCCAATGAAGTCAAGAAAGCTGAACAGGGGTTGGATAATCTCAGGATGAAGTAAAGTGGTCATGCCTAATTGTACAATGCTAATTTCAGAAGCTTAATTTCAAGAATCAGGGATTGGGGAGAAAGTGAATACATTAATTTGTATAGAAGAGGTTTGGCATAAAGGATATTGGACCAGTTGGCTTCTCATCCTGCAACTTCTGATAGCTTTAAAGAACTAATTTATATTAACCTGGAGTTAGACATCAGGTACCATGAGAGGAAGAAGGAGAAGGGTGGTAGTAAAAAAAAGAATCCTCCTGTCACTGGATCCAATTTTCTTAGGCCTCATCAAGATTTGTCTTCTAAGAAGACTCATCACAAGAATAGTAAGCAGGGGTATAATTTTTGAGTCTCAAAGGATAAGCCTTACTTGGCTCTCCTCAATAAGGACAACAAATTAATCAGTTCTGAAAAGGAGAGGACAATTAAAGAAGCTTTATGCACTTACTGTGGTGGAAATCACCCAATTGAAAAATGATTCAAGAGTCCTTCAAGTAGGCTAGGGTCATCAAGAGCCTTCCCTAGCAAGCAGAGAAAATCCTGAGTGGGAATCATAATTTGGTCAATGGCTCTCACTTATTTCTTTAAAGATCACAATTGTGCACTCTGAATACTAGTGTCAAGAACTATTTAAAATTCATTATTTTTTCTTCTGTCCCTAATATTTTCATAGTATTGTCATTGATTCTGGTTCTAAAGACTCCTTTATTGCAAAGAATTTTGTTCTCAAGTACTAATTGACAATGTCAGAACTCTTGAAAAGATTCCTCTTTTCATTTTGGATTCCAATGAATCCACTTCCTTGTGGATCACCCATTATACCACGAAGGATGTTGACTTGTCTTTTTTTCCAAGCTTTGAATGTGACGTTTTGATCATAGATTCACCCAAGGGAGGAGACCTAATATTGGGCTATGATTCCCTTTACCATTTTAAGCCCATTATTAATTGAAAAAATTGGTTGATAACCTATGACTCTGGTTATAAGGATTCTAGTGGTATTATTTCTTCTACAAGTAATGAATTTTCCACTTCTGTCAACAGTGTTGCTCTGGTTGGTGAGCTTGAGACACTGTCCCTTCCATCAAGCCCTCTCAGTCATTACTTCTGTCAAGAGATGAAGTCTTCAAAGAGATAAACGATGTTGAAGAAGATGTTTCTATATCTTCACTTCATCTCTTTCAAGGGGATATGTACCTTTCTCCTTTACCCTTTCATTACTCCCTGGAGGAGCAGTGGGATGAGGAGGAAGAGCCAGAAGAAATTGAAACTGTATTGAAGGTAGTACCTCCTGCTTATCACCAATATTTGGATTTATTCTCCAAGGTGAAGGTAGAGAAGATTCCTCCACACTGCACCTGTGATCATCATATCAAACTGGAGGGTCTCCTACCTGCAGTTGGTGTTATCTACTCTTTATCAAATCATGAGTCAGAAACACTACAGGCCTACATTTTGGAGAATGTAGAGGAAGGTTTCCTCAGGCCCAGCTCCTCCTCAACAGGAGAACCTGTTTTTTTTGTTAAGAAAAAGGATGGTGGCCTTTGTTTGTGTGTTTACTACCACAATCTCAATTCATTCAATAGAAAGAACAGGTATCCTGTTCCTCCTATGAACCATCTACTTACTGTATTTAATAGTTCCACTATATTCTTCAATATAGATCTGCATGGTGCTTATAATCTTCTGAGAATTAAAGAGGGAGATGAGCACTTACCTGAATTTAGAGCTAAATATGGTTTCTATGAGTACTTTGTTATTCCCTTTGGCTTAACCAATGCTCCTGATTCATTCATAATCTTGTGAATGATATCTTTTCATATTTCTTGAATATTTTTGTTTTAGTTTACTTAGATGATATTATGGTATTCTCAAGCACTGGGAAAGAAAATGTCAAACATGTGGCCTCTGTCCTCCAAAGACTGAGGGACAATGATCTGCTTTCTAAAGCCTCCAAGTGTGGAATACATTGGCTATGTTGTTTCAACTGATGGCCTCAAGATGTATTCTTCAAACGTTCAACAAATCCTCAATTGGCCTCAGCCCAAGAAGATCAAATCTCTTTAATCATTTCTTGGCTTTTCCAATTTCTATTGTTGCTTTATTACAAATTACTCCAAAAAATCACTTCTCTCACTTCCCTTCTTGAAAAGATTCTCCCTTTATCTTCAATGAGGAAGCTCTCAGTCAGTTTCAATTACTCAAAGAAGCCTTCACCACTCCTCCCATCCTTTCTCATTTCACTCCTTCTCTACCAACTATTGTAGAGACTGATGCTTCTGATTATGCCTTGGGTGCTGTACTGATTCAGGTGAGGTACTCAGGAAAGCATCCCATTGCATTTGATAGCCACAAGCTTCTTCCAGCTGAGCTCAACCATGAAGATCATTAAACAGAACTCCTCTACATAGTTTGGGATCCCAAGAACTGGAGAGCTTTTCTTTTTTCTCTTTCTCATTCCTTTGAAGTCTTTACAGACCATTATTCCCTTAAATATCTCATATTTTTGAGATTCCTTACTTGTTGTCAAGCCCACTGGGCTGAATTTCTCTCTGAGTTTAATTTACCTATTTCCTACCTCCCAGCCAGGATTGCCACTTTACCAAATGCCTTGTCAATTTGGGACAATATGTACCCAGAGAGAGGGATGGAATTCATCAGCAAGAATCCTCAAACTTTTCATCAAATTCTCAAGCAAGATTAAATTCAAGAATCAAGGTGGAAATGTTCTCAGATTTAGCTGACCAAATTGAAAAAGAAGTATGGAAAGACAAATATTTTTAAAAAAACTCAAGAAACTAGCAAGATGTGAATCAGTATCAAATTATTCTCTTGAACCTCAAGCCAAGCTATTATTATTCAAAGATGGAGTTGTTATTCCAAGCAATCAAGAAATTCAATTGAATATTTTTCACAAGCATAATGACTTACCGTTGGCTGGCCACCCTGGAAAGGAGAAGACCCTCAAGCCCATAAAGAGGTATTTTCATTTGGATGGCATTGTGGAACTCCTTTTAGTGTGGGATTGGATAAGGCAGTCCTTGAGGGGGAAATCACAGGTAAACAGTTTTGAATTGCTGAAATGATCCTGTAACCAAGGGTTCTAATGGTGTTTTAGCTGCCCCTCTGAATATAATAAAGAATCTCCGTACAGAGCTCACAAATCAATATTTAAGATTGTGGCTTTACAACTAGAGAAGATGTTTTAGCAATCTATATCAGACCTAGTCAATAATCAGATAAGTAAACTATAAGTTAAAACAGTATAAAATATAATGTTCAAATAATAATATAAGATGATTTTAAGGGTAAAACCTTAACAGTACAAGAGCTTGATTTAATATAATATTACTAATATATAGCTAAAGGGGTAAGTTTAATTTGATTTTATATATTTTATAATACTTAATGGTTTAAGAGGGTAATTGTTAAGATAATATAAGACTAAGACCTTCAATAATCTATTGGTAAGATATTGTTCAATATAGAGTGGATTTTTGTTGAATATATGAGTGATATAATATAATATAAGGGTAGGTTTTTATATAATATTATTTATTTGTAAAGTTTTTTTTTTAATATGAAGATATAATAAGAATATTTTTACTTTATGATGTAAAGGTTATGGGGGTAAACTCAATATTATTGGTATTATTGATAGTATTATAATTATAAGACCAATAATTTAAACATAGGGTGGATCAATAATATAAAGTAGACCTTCTGTTAGCTACTATTGATTAGAAATCACTATGAATTGGACTTATAAGTCCATAATAATTTAATAAAATAACTAGATTATCCTACTAGTAAGGGATGGATGAATTATTCTCCTTCTTGGTATATAATTCCCATTTAAATAATAATACTAGATTGACCCACTAGTGAGGGATGAATAATTATTCTCCTTCTTGGTGTATAATGAATTGCATTCATGGGGAGAAGAGGAGAAATGAGAGAATGAGGCCCTCTATTTATATTCTTTGGGCCCTCCATAAAGGCACTCAAAAACAAGGGACTTAGAATTTTTTCACTTCTTTTGGCTTGGATAATTTTTTATAGAGGTGAGATACCATTTGATTGGTTTGTTGCACCAATTTATGTATGATTATGTAATTTGAGATGTTTTTGCTGGTGAGGAATTTTGAGATGGTGTCATTTCTTGGAGGTATTGCACCATATGTTTGGTTTTTTGTACCATTTCTGGAACTTTACTTATACTCTAATTAAACTTTGATATTTTTATGCACAGCCTTGAGGGAATTAGTTGATGAGAGATATCCAAATGGTGTCATTTGGTAGAGATATTGCACCATTTCTTGGGGGATGAGGTGATTTTGTACAGCTGTGTATTGTGGGTATTATATTTGTCCTGTATGAGTTTTAATTTTTCTTCATTTAAGTTGAATTCTGTTTTTAATTTATATTTACTGGCTTATCAGGTGGCTGTGCTTGTATTTCCACAGAAATTCTGTGTAATTTAAGGTTTTGATGGATTTTCCTTGCATGAATTGATTGATTTCTTTTTCTTTCTGTCTTGTGACTGTTAATTAATACAGTTTTAATTTACTCCTTATTGAAGTTCCCTCAGGTTAATAACTGAATTGCTGAGTAATCCAAAGGTTGAGTAGAGCTAGGGTAACTTGAATGTTACATTACCCCTTTTACTGGTAACTTTAACATTCTTGCTAGCTTGTCTTTTTCTCTTCCTTATTTTATTGTTATTCTTGTAATCAAATGGACAATTCTTCCGGGATTTGCTTATGGGATTATAGATATTGATGAATTTAAATCCATTTTATTGCTGAATTACTCTATTATGATTGATTAATTATTGATTTTTCTTTGTTATTTCTCCAATTTATAGCCTTATAAATGAAATTTCACTTGAAACTGGGCCAATAAGGTATGAAATACCACAGCATGAATCAAATCATCAAGGACTATGTGTCCTCATGTCAGCAATGTCCAAGAAACAAGAACATTAATCATATGAAGTTTGGATTACTAAAGACTCTTCAAATTGCATCTGGTCTCTGTAAGTCCTTATCAATGGAGTTTATCACTCAATTTCCACTTCCAACAACTTTTATTGAATTTTAGTAGTTGTGGACATATTCTCAAAAATGGAAATATTCATTCCAACTTATTCAACAGTTAATTCCCTGGACTTAGGTCAAATTTTTGTCAGTAATGTATTTTCCAAACAAGGCCTTCCAATAAATATAGTTAGTTATAAAGGATCTTTATTTGTTTTGTCATTATGGACCCAATTATATCCTCAGCTTGGAATATCAAGAGATCTCTCAACTGATTTCCATCCTGAAACAGATGGAAAGACAGAGGGGGTAAATAAAATTCTAGAACAGTATTTTTGGATGTATTTGAGTTACCATAAAGATTACTAGAACATCTGGCTCCCTCTTTCTGAATTTGCCTATAATAATGCAGAAGATTTATCAACAAAGCAATCACCTTTTTTCACCATTTATGGAAGAAATCCCAGTTTTAATTCAATTCACATTTCTCAAGACACACCTGCTGGAAAGCTATAAACAAAGCTCTAATCAGTACAGCAAGTAGCAAAAGAGGAATTGGAATCAGAAATAAGGAATTTTTACAAGTATGCAGATAGAAATAGGACAATTCCCCATGATTTCCAACCTGGAGAAAAATTATGGCTAGCCTCAAAGAATATAAATACTACAAGACCAACCAAGAAGCTTTCAGAAATATGGTTTGGACCCTTTGAAGTCTTGAAGAAGTTTGGAATCCATGCATATCATCTCAAGCTTCCTCAACAATGGAAGTAAGTTCACCCTGTATTCCATGTGTATTTATTAGAACCAGTCAAGAAATCAGCTATCCCAAACCAAAATCAATTTCCACCACCACCACTTCTAGTGGATGAGCAAGAGGAATGGGAAATGGCTCATTTTTTGGACTCAAAGCTCAAGAGAGGTAAATCATGGTAACTTGTAGAGTGGAGAGGATTCCGTGAAGACCCAGAGAGAACAACTTGGAAACAAGCTTCCAACCTTACCAACTAACCAGACCTTGTTAAGTATTTTCATACCTTTTATCCTGACAAGCCTTGCCCAAATACCTCAAGAGTTTGATTTTATGGTGCTTGGTGGGCAGGAAAAGGTATGAAAGTAAGTTCCTCTCCTGGAATGCATCTTTAAGGGGGTATTCTACCCAAAATTGTTCTAAGCATACACTTGGCCACTTTTTGAGAACTTGTCAAATTCTCTGAACAGATTGAGAAGGCCTTAAAACATCAATACCCTCAATTTTGGACTTTTCAACAAGATATGGTCAAACCTTCTTTTCTTTGTTTCTTTTTCATTTATGCTATTCATCAATATTCAATACATTCCCGACATCAAGTAAATTATGGAAAACTTTTTTCTGCTCTTTTATGGTTCTTTTTGGGTAGTGGAAGCTATGAAAGTAAGTACCATCTACTTTTATACATCTCTTAGGGTCTCTACTTCTTGTAAAACAACTGCTTGGATATTCTGTGAGCATCAAATGCTTGGTGTTAATCTTTCAGGAAAATTTATTGCAAAAATCAGGAAGCTCACTAAGAAAACAAACCTCTCAGAAGTTTCTTTATTTTCTTATTCTTTTACTCTCTTTTCTCTTAATTCTTATTTTATTTTCTTTTTACTTGTATAATTCTTGTTTCATTTTATTTCTTTATAAATCAGCAGCATCCCCTCCCATATCATGTTTTGGGGGGTTCTTTTTATTTTTATTTCTTTAGTATTGATAATAGTGGGGATAAAAGACAAAACAAACACAAACAAGGACAATAAACTAGTTTTCTCCACCCAGATCATCAGAAGTTCTTTGGAAATAATTTATCAACTCATCTTCATACCATATAAATTTGGCAGCCATCTCCTCAGAAGCAGTATCAGGAATCATGCCTCCCTACTATTCCTATTGACCTGTCTAAAACACCTGGCCCCAGCCTCTTTGCCTTCATTTGCCCTATTGGCATCTTCTCTGGTTACCTGGACAGGCCAACATTCTCTCCTTTGAAATACTTGAGCAGCAGGGAATGGTAAAGGCACTCAATCCTCTCTTCTTCTGCTGGAGCTGGCAGCAGGTTTTATTTGTTGGGAGGTGACCATTGGTGATTTTCTGGGCTGTGGAATAGGGGATGGCCTTACAGTGGATGTATTTGGTGAAGGAGGAGGAATGGTGGACAAGATGTGTGGGAAATTTCTATGGGTACTGAGAATGACTTTACTTTGGAATATTTGGGCCGCAGGATGGGAAGATGAAGTACTTTAGTGATGTCCAATGGAAGTATTTAGCACCTCAGCTTTTCACTGTCCAATTCATTGCTCCCTTCAGAATCTGGATCAGTGGGTGAATCAGCAAATTTTTTTATTCTATTCACCATGCCCCTGCTGTTGATCCTGGAGATGGTGACCTCTGAGCTGGAGTAAATGGGCCCTCCAACATTGGTCCACCTTGAAACAGCCCTCTTCCTGGCTCCAGTCACTAAAACAAGACATCAGCATAACATCAAACCAAGAAGACTACAACAATTACAGTTGGAATGGCCTGAAGTACCATAAGGGGTAGGTGACTCAGAGACTGAGAACTTTTTCCCAAAAGGCCCATCTTTCTTGCTCCATAAATACCACCTGACATTGGAAAGTGGCACCCCTGGAAGTTGACATGTCTTCTTCCCAACAAAGAAATTATGGCACTTGGAATAGATGGTACTATAGTGTTGGAACAACTGTCTTCCCTTCTTCAAGCACTCATTAAAAGCAGGATAAAGACCTTCAACTTCCTTGTACCCATCATAAAGCTGGGAAGGATCAAAATGACCTGAAGGAGCCATTAGCCAAGGTGAAGCCAATTCACTGAAGATGCCAGTGCCACAAAGTACAGATGGTGAAGGCACATAAGGGAAAGATTCAGCTATTGAAGTCATTTTTGAACTCATTTCCAGAGTGTGGAAGAAAACGAGTCAAGACATTCAGATATGCATATCAAATCATGAAATTTATCAAGGTTCTGAGGCCATAACCCCAGTTCTTGCCCCCTCAAGTACCCCATTAAGAAAGGCAGGACCTCCATTCCAATCCTTGAGAGGTCCCTCATACATGGTCCGGGACTGCTCTCTTCAGGTCCAGGCCATGTGGGCTAATTTGGCCCCCTTAAAACCCCTTCAAATTTGGGTTCAGGGTAACTTGAATTGCCCCCATGAACTGTAGACCCAAAATGGCCAGAAATGGCCATAAAAAGCTCCAATTCAAATTTTTACCATATAATGGCAGGGACCCAAATTACCTCAAAAGGCCATTTGAGCCATTTCATCAAGATTCTGGGGACAAGACCACTTTTCAAGATATGCACTTCAAGGAAAATTGGTATAAGAAAAAGTCTCAATAATGATATGGCCAATTCTGGTGGAGGTAATAAATGCATCAAACCATTATTCTCCATTTTTCAAGATGAACAAAATGGTGGCCTTCAAATTGGGATTCCTCCCATGGAAATTGACAAGAATTGTGTTCAAGGGAAAAGAAAGGATCAAGGTGGGAAATACTGAGCAAAGGACAAGATTTTTCTTACTTTAAGAAGGGGGAAATTACTTAATGAAGAAAGATTTGAAGAAGGAATGTAAGGATAATAATAAAGAGGAAAAAAGATTACAATTCAAAATTTTCAGAAAAATGTGGGTATTTGGGGATGACACTCAAGAGTGGCAGTATCATATGGTGTTCAGGAGCCCACCAGTTTCAAGAGGGGATACTTTTACAGCCACTATCAGGGGTAAGGGTATTCAACCTGAAACCCACTCAAACTCATCAAACCAGAAAATCCAGTATGTGTATCAGTAATAAGCTTCAGCAAATCTGCTTTCTGAAACATGCATAGAGCTTGGTTCATCAATACAGCCTGTCAACACTTGTACAGGCTGGATTCACAAGCCTGAAACTGTATCATCACTAAACTCCACCACACCTCTTGTACAGACCCTGTACATCCATACACGGGCTGTATTATCCAAATCAATTCAAATGCAGGTTCCCCTCAAAAAATCTACTCTTTGAATCAGGACTGGTGGATTCTCACATATACCAGCCCTTCTTGCTCCCCCTGGGGACTTTTTCCCAGTTAATTAATATATTTTATTTGTTAGTTAATAAATATTCTTATTCTTATTTTGGAGTACAATATTTATTGTTTTCAAGTCAGTATTTTCATTTCTTTTCCTGTTCAGTAGAGTTGTGATGGCCATATCCTTATCAACCCTTCTCTTTCTTTCTGAAACATTGGAGCAGTGGACTTTGACTTGCTTGTGGTTGGGTCTTTTATTTTTACTCTTATTCTTATTGTTTCTGCTTTCTTACATTTTCTTCATTAGCAATTCTGTCCTTAATATACTCTTAATTCTATTAAATCTTCTCACATCCTGAGCCCTCAATGAGTGAGTTCCAGGCCCTCTTTACTTAGAAGAGCCCTTGTGACACATCTGAGGAAGACTCCAATTGAATTGGGCTCTGCTAACCCACACTCACATAAAGACAAGGTGGTGGCCTATTTGAAAAACTTACATCCAATGTCCAAAGAGGAGCACATCCTAGACTACTGGAAGGTATGTGTTGATATCTCTCCTATCTTCCAAATAAGCCCATTAAATGAGTAATTAACTTTAATAGCACCAGATGATAACTGGAAACTTCCCTAAGCTTGAAAAACATTCTATGTATTAAATGAGTATTACAAAATCCCCAGAATGTGTGTAAAATGTCTTTTCTGAGAGTGTACAAATTCAATTTCCAGATTTTGCATTAATTGTTATGCAAAATATAGCCCATCTAACATGTCTCAAAGAATGGCTAAATGAGGGGGAACAGTATTTTCGACTTTTGCCATTTCATGGCAGGCATTGACTCACCCTTTTTGGGCTCTGAATTACCATATTACCTACTTTAATTTCAGCCCTTAATGGGCATTGATGTCATGTTTTTTTATTTAACCATTTTACTGATGGTGTGATTGTTCAAGTTTGAAATTTATGAAGTATTCTGTCAAAATTAACCCATCCTAAAAGAGTCTGAGATATTTGAAAATAAAGTTTGTACTTAATCAGTTCAAACTTTTAATATAAGAGAAAAATTTTGTCAGGCTTTCTTTTAGTAGATCTTGGAAAGTACTTTTCACCACCAAGTAGAAAGAGGTCTGATTAATTACTTGTAAAATAAGATAGAAAGGTTTTCAGGCTTGCTAGTAGTAGCTCTTGGAAAGTACTTGTCACCTACAAGTGGAAAGAGGTAAGGAAAGGGGTAATCAGGAGCTCACAAGGAGCCATAAGGACTAGATCTATTTACAACAGCTTCACTGCTGCACTGTGTCTAATTACACTACTGGTAGAACTCTTGCCAATTTTACTCCAATTTTTTCCATTCAAATATTACACCCCCCCCAAGATTATATTGAGGAGGCTTCCAGCTTTTTCTTTTTCCTTTCCTGTGCCATCTGTGTCCCAGACAGCTCCTTGGTGAAGAGTTTGGCCAGTTGTTTTCCATCAGGGTTCAGACTACCAAAATTAACAAAAAAGAATGCCTTATCTAAGTACCTTGTGTGCTTCTGCAATTAAAGTTTGAGAGAGATATTGATGGCAGCCACATTGTTGCACAAAATGCTTGCCACAAGTGACAAATAGAGGTCTCAGAAATGAGATATTTCCTGAATCAGACAGGGACATTTATTCTGCTGCACATGTCAATAGATCCATAATGCTTGTTGCCTTGAGCCCCACAGTATCAGACAACCAAAGACAGTCAAGATGTACCCTGTTTGTGAGCACTTGCAGTCTCCTCCCCACCCAGAATCAGTCCATAAGTCAATTCCCTCTGCCCATGAATATAGAAAAGAATATTTCCTTCCAGTTTTCTTGAGATAACCAACCAGGTTATCTAGTGCCTCTCAATGTTCCCCAAAAGGGCCCGCAAAGTTTCTTGCTGAGAGGTTGACTGAATTTTACAGGTCTGGTCATGTCCCACAAGCAATGTATGAGATAGGTCCCAGGACCAAATGGTAGCCAGTTGAGTCAATGGCTTGCATTTCACTTTCTGGTTGTAAGAATATCCCTGTTGGTAGTTGGATATCTTGGGACAACACCTTCCAAGGGTAGGAATCAACTACTTCTTTTTCCAGATCTGGCTGGGAGAGGTGCAGGTTCCCATCATGCCTTGCAACATTTATTCAAACAATTAGCTCAACATTTTCTGTCCATGTTATCTTCAGTCTTGACTCAAGTTTTTGTCAGAAATCATCAATTAGGTCCAGTTAGTTGAACACCACAAGCCTGTCATGCCCATAAATCCAAACTGCCAGGCTTTTCTCCCCATGCTTGAAACTGTACAGTTATTGTTTGGCATCCATTTATGTAAAGCCCATCTCCTTAACATTCTCCAATAAGAAAATCCACCAGCACCAATCTTCCTGCTTCATACCATATAGCATGCATCAAATATGCATGACTTTTCCATCTGATTTGGGCATCAGGTCCACAGGTGGATATATGTAGATTGTTTCTTTGATAGGACTTTAGAGTTAAGTGCCAATTAAATTGAAGGAAACAACTGACCACCCATTAAACACAGAGATGGATAGCAGCACCCATAGTGTCATTAGTTATGCAGTCTGTGCCAAAGTAACACCACACTCTAGGCCCAGCTTCTGGAAATCCCCCCTTGTGAAAAACTGTGCCTTATACTTTTGGTTATAGCCATTGACACCATGCTTGATGGTGAAAGACCTTCAAGCCTTGACTCCACAGCACAAGGTTGTATACCTGGCTCTCTTTGAGCTGGTGCAATTCAGCTCTGCAAGCACTCTTCCACAACACTAACTGAGACCCATTCAGTGCTTTGTTTGAATATTTTGGTATCATCAATGATCTGGAATGAGGTTAAGTCTCACTTTCTTTGTCCTCCTGTGTGCAAATCAACTCCGTTGGCACCTCACCCAGTTTTAGTCAGTTGAGAATGTAAGACAGACCACTTTTACTTGGTTACAAAGAAGGCAACTAAGGTTGAAAATATGGAAAGATGGTTCTTTCTTATTGAAGCTTCACCCCCTTACTACTGTCCCAGAACAACCAGACTGAAGAACCCAGTAGAGGGTGTAGCAGTATGCATTCCACTTCCCTCTCACTAAGTTTTTCTTCCAGGAAAATGAATACCCTAGAGCTGAAGGGGTAGATTATTGGCAGTGAGGGAGGTTTTCCAAACCACATTGCTGAAGTTTGTCAAAGTAAACTCCTTTGCATTGTCAATGCATAAGGCCTTTGGGTAGCAGCCCAGCTGTACATTTAGGGAATTCACCCATTGCTGGATCACTGCTGGTGCATCAGATTTATTGGGTAGACATGTGACAAATGTGAAAATTGAAACATGATCCCACATGGTGATGATATAGTAGTAGCCATAATAATTTTTTCTCAAAGGCCCAAGTATGTTGGATAATAGAAGGTCTAGAGGCTCCTATTTAGCAATACCCATACAATGTTTAGCTTTCCAATGCACACTTTTTTCCTTGGCACATTTCTCACAGAAGGAAGATTTCCATGACAACACCTTAAAGTTCAGAACAAAATATTTCAGCAAATCTTGCACTATGGCATCAGATGCATGCTAAAGGCTAGGGGACAGGTCTACAGTTGTTGGTACAGAGGTTTCATCCAAAAATTCATTCCTTAAAATTTGAGGGGAAACATCCTCTGTGGGATGAATAATAGGCAGTACCTTGAGGGGTAATTTGTTGGTGAATCTGTTTTGAATTTCAGAATTAGCCAATAAACATGGGTGCTAGGGTGTATTCGCTGCCCCTCTAAATATACTGAAAAAGATACCCTTTTGATGAGATCACAAATAAATTATTTATTTTTGTGGATTTTCAATTAGAGAATTTTCTTCAGCATTCTCTATCAGTCTGTCAATAAAGGATCACTATGATGATAATGGTAATATTTAATATATTATTTCTAATAATGGGGGTTTGCTTAGCTTATTTCATTGATTATATCATTATTCTTAATTAATTTTTTGAGGATTACTTGTTTCAATAATTGAGATATTGAAAGAATATTTTTTCTAAGATCACTATTAATATCAATGATAATCTTGATAGCTATTTGAGACTTTTGAAGGTAATTTAATAATAATATCAATATGAATATAATAACTTAAGAATAAGATAATTTTATATGGGTGGATATGTTTAGCTCAAGGGTAGGATATAGAAAGTATAATAGTAACATAATACTATTAGGATCATTATAAATATAATCCAATATATCTATAGGGGTTATGATATAAGGTATAAGGGTAAAATGATATCCCTTCTATAAATAAGGTTTATTGATAAATTTGATAATATCACTAATGATAATATCTCCAAACACTACTTAAACACTACTACTATAATGGTAAGACTATTCATTAATATTAAACTCTTTCATTAATTAATAATAAATAATAATATAAGATACTGAGCCTTGCTACTGATCTTTTCAATATAATACTAGATTATGCTACTAGAGAAGGGATGGATTGATCCTCAATATCATCTTTCTGAATCAGAAGAATGGGGAAAAAACAGGGAGAGAAGCCCTTTATTTATACCTTTTGGGCCCTCTATAGAGCCTTTAAAAACAAGGGACTTGGAAAAAATTCCACCTAAAGACATTCTTTCCAGTGGGTGAATTGAAAATGGTGTCATTTGATCAATATACTAAGGGTGGGCCCCATTTCCAATCCATGCGGGAATTTCCATGGATGGGGTTCTCAAGAATGGGCAATGAGACCTGGGGGAAATACCTGCAGGTATATGTGGTTTTTATTTCAAAGTGATATGACCAAAGATTCTTAATCCCTGACCAAAAACAACAACAATTAAAAGATAATAAAAGAAAAAAAGTAACAATAATAAATCAGAACCATATCATGAGCTCACTCATGATTATATAGTTGCCAAAATTTATGAGACCAATTTTTCACACAAGACAACTGTTCAATGTGTGCTTCTGAAAGTGTTTATCACTGATATGTAAGAGGTTTCCTCCCACGTGAGAAAACTCACTCAGAGGGGGAACTTGTTGCTGGGATGGCCAAATATTTGCATGCCATCACAGATAGAGTAGGAAAGATATTACCTTGGGAATTCCAAAAAAATAAAATATTGGTGTCCTTTGGCTCAGGAGGTTCAGCTAAGAACTTCCTGATCTCAGTTTCTAAGGTACATCTCTCCTGTGAGCAGGAAGGGTAAAGTTCATCAAACAAATCTGTGACTTTTTCAATTCCATCAGGGTCTTGGGCCAAGTTTTTGCTTTTTAAATGTTTGTTGGAATCTTCTTCAAAGAGAGCTTGGAGTTTGTTTGAGGATTTCCCAAATTTCATAATAGTTGATTTGTTTTTTGTGAAAAATTTCACTTTAATGTGCGGATCCAGAATATCTGCACAGATTTCTGGGGTCTTCAATATTAAGATGGTTACATATCTCATGATTTTTGAGATAATGGCAATTGCAGCTGGCTCAGTTGGACCCACATTGTATCTATTGCAAGCCTACAAATGGTAAATTATTAGAATGGGATAATAATCTGATAATTAAAAGGAAATAGAAATATATGATTTATCCTGTTAATAAGCAATATATAAAGTGGAGGTGCTTGATTTATTGTTGGATAGTTGGACCCACAAATAATCATGGTTGCCTCATAAAGAGATTGGATAAACTATACCATTACCTGTGCCTTTTCCCATTCAAGTGGAGGGAGGCAATAAGACTGCATGTTTTCGGGTATGAAGAACTTATTTCATGCTTTATTTACGCTTATTGCTTGCTGAATCATTTTGTAAGTGGAGTTCCACTTTGTCAAAACATGGGACAGAAGAGTTGTTGCAATTCTGGGGTTTTGTTCATTGTATATTAAGTTCACCAGTGCACTAACCTTGTCCCTCCTTTGGGGACTATGTTTCAGGTAAGATGTGAGCCTTTGAGATATGACCACATACCCAATAAGGTCACAAAAAAAGACTCAGAATAATTATACCTTTATTATAATTATATTAAAATTACTTGGAATAATTATACACTAAAAATAATTACTTAAAAATGCAAAAAATACCATAAATTGGTACAAAAATTGGTTTAACTTAAACACCAATGAATCGACATGTAAAATAAATTATACCATTGGATTCCCCATGGAAAAATACACATATGCCACTTTTATGACATATCTGTAAAATCAATATTTAAGGAATTATAAGGTATAATACCTTATAAAAACCATAAAACCTTATTTATCTCAAGAACTAATGAAACAACATGTGAAATAAATTGTACCAGTGGATTACCCACGAAAATCCACACATAAAACAATTAATAAGCTAATTTCCAAAGCTAATACTTAAGGAATTAACCTGAATATATGCACTTTTTTGGTCAACGCATATATTCAGGGATCATAGCTAATATCTCCTAAAATATACATGATAGAATGATGAACCAAAAATAAAGTTACCACGTAATTACTGTAAGAACACAGATATGAAGTTTATTTTACAAATTATAAACAAGGTTAAAACCTATGATGAAATATTGATAAAAATCTACAGAGCTGTTGACCACTTTGTTGTAAAAGTGTTCCAAACTTAAAAAAAAGTATACAGTTGGATTCTACTAGTTCATTCGTGAAGAATGATGTAATTTGTATTATCAAATTCAGGGTATAACCCCCTGAAATCAAGGTTTGAAGTTTAAAATATTGAATTTGGACAGAAAAGATGAGTTACAAGAAAACTCATCAAAATTAGAGTTTTGATGATGTAATGAAAAGCTCTTGGCAGCATAATGAAGTTATGCCAAGCTATCAGAATTCACTCTCTGAATTGCTGTAGCGTGTAAATCTTAAAAGTTATTGAGGATCAAAGTTTGAGCTTAATTTGAGCAGTTATGATCACTCACATTAACCTTAATTCAAGTTTAACAGTCTTAAGAGTGATGAAATTGGTGAATACTATTAGTTCATGATTAAAACTAATAAAATCCACGAAATTTGGGGTTCTGCCAAGCCTCTGATGTCATCAACTTTAGAGTTATAGTGATAACTCTAAATAATGGTGTAATAATGATGTAATATGGTTTGATAATGATGTAATCATATCCAAACCTTAAAATATTGATCAATTCCAGTGGATATGATCAGTACACGTCTACTAGAAGCCTGTTGGACTCTAGGAGGGAGGTATTTACTATAAATAGAGCTCTTTTTACTCTATTTTCCCCTCAGACGCATCAAAAACATTAAATCAATTAAATCAAAGGTAATTTCTTTATTCTTTATATATAAAACTATTATATTATTAAAGACCAAAGACCACCTTGCTGTAATCATCTATTTTGACGTGATTAAATCATTTATTTAATTGTTTTTGTTAAAAATCTCTCTAAAACTCATTTCCACGTAAAAATCCAGAATAATTTGTAATTTTCTTTATTTTTATTGTAAATACAATTTGAAAAGGTTGTATTTATATTTTTTGGCGTAGAATACTTCAAAATTATTATATTAAGTGTTAAAAGTAGGTTATTTTCTCTTATTATAATAATTTCTCTATTATTACTCTCTTAATAATTCTTTAATTAATATAAATAGTATTTATATTAATTAATAACTTTAATATTAGTAATATTATTGTTATTAATTGTTTTTTATTAATAAAAACCAATTTTTTACGCCTTTATTATTTGTTGGTAACAATAATAAAGAGTTTTTTAAATATATTAATTATTTTATATTAATATATTTATTTATTATATTATATTTTCATAATATAGATTATATTATTATATTTATTTAATAATATAATTATTTTACGCCATAATAATAATAATCATTTATTATTATTATATTTTTAATCTTATTTATTCAATTAATAAGGACATTCAGAGTACAATAAGTAATAAATTAGTAATTTTTACTTATTGTTTCATAGTCAAACCTTACATAAGAGGCCAAACATCCTATTTGGGTGATGATTTTGTTCTCATTCAGATCAGCACCATTGGGACGATTGACAATGTTGGCTATCAACATTGGGTGGTAATATTCACATTCTTCCTGGGTGGTCATTGAAGCCCTTCCATCACCAAGGGATTTTAGTCTGTCATGTGCTGCCAGGTGTATTGGATGTGCCATACATCCAATGACCTGTTGCTTTGCAGAGAAATTCTCCATTGTCTCTTCAAGTACTTGCACAATTGGATTATTGACTGATGCATTGTCAGTTTTTAATCCACCAGGAATTGCATTAAGACTATATTGACAGATGATTCCCATAAATGAGTTTTCTAGAGATTGGCCCAAATTATCACCTGTGATAAGATTTTCAGTGAAGCTAGAACTAACCCAAAAACAAGAAGCAAAAAAAAGACAAAACCTTTGATTTCATTCAATCCTAGAAGGAAAGATTCCATTCAAAATTCTTCATCCAAGTAATGACCTGTGACTCCAATAAAAGCCACATAATTGGGGCTGGTTCAAGTGTCACTTGTAAATGAAATGATTTCCCGACTTTCAGTGAGGCTCTTGCGGATTATTGGCTGATGAAAAAAATGAATGTTTCCTAAATTCAATGGCAATTTATTTTGTAAAACCAATATTTTTGAGATTGCTGGTATACAGAGCTCTAGGAGATTGTGAAATTATCTGATTCAGACACAGCAAGTGGGAGGTCATTTTCACACATGAAATATACCAATGGGGTCTTGAGTGATTCAGGAGAAAGAATCTGTTAAGTCAAGCAGATATTAGACACCAATCACAAAGTTATTTGAATCAAAGAAGTTTCTTACTTTTTATGTTCCCACCCTTTGAAAAAGTTAATTGAGAATCATTTGTGATTCAACTTTGGGATGACCATTGTTGGACTTTTTCAGGAAATGCAAAATATTCAACTGTTTTATCATTCCTTTGGTGCTTCCTGTGCAATCCTTTTTAATTTTCTTATTTCAGAAAGCACCTGAAAAATTATTTATTTTGCATTTCACATATTGGTTGTTGATATTGGAAAATTATTGCCATACCCAAAAGTGTTTTCTTGATTGGGATAGTTCAGCTCCAGACACCTGAGCTGAATAGTCAGCATTTCTGGTGGGTGTTGATGAATCTTGTGAAGTTTGATCAAGCTCCATCAAATGAAAAAAAATTGTTGTTTTGTTTGAAGAATTAATAAACAAGGTTTTTTCAAAAAGGCAAAAAATGGCATAAGTAGTACAAAATTAGATGTTCCCAAGGTAAGATGCAATTTGGGGTTTTAAATTATAATTAAAGTAAAAAAATAAGAAAAAAAGAAGGATGAAAAATAAAATGGGGAGGGAAAAAATTATTCCCGCTGTGGTATTCCATACCAGTTCTTCCAAGGTTCAAATCCACAATTTAAAAGCTAAAACTTTGATCAATAATAATAATAATATATATATATAAAGAAAATAAAGATAAAAAGTGAAAGATAAAAGCAAAAAAATTGCAAGAGAAAGAAAGAGAATTATGTTGAAATAACAAAAATAAGTATTCCACTGGAATCTACATCAAATTTTACTTATAGTCACATATTGCCTCAACCCCATAATGTCAATAATTTTCTAGATATCATGGATTAAAGAAGAGAAATGATACTATACACTCTATACTAAGTACAAGAATATTCTTAAAGATAATGCAGCTTGTCTAAATATTCAATATGAATAAACATGTGTAATATTACATAAGTGATACCATTACTCTTACAACATCATGTGTTACATGTCTTGACATAAAAAAAACACTTACATATGAGTTAACATAGTGTTGCATTACTCAATCCCCACTTAAACTCCCATAACCAAACATTACAGGTATTATTTACAAATTCAATTTTACATAGAAAAATACTCAACTAAGTACAGATCAAGGGTGTGAAGAGGAAAAATAAGGTTAATAGAGATAAGAATACAGTTTTAAAAAAATGGTGCAATAAACCAAACATATGGTGCAATATCTGTATCAAATGACACCATTCCAAATTTAACCACCAGAAAAAATGTCTCAAGGCTGTGAAGAAGAAAAATAAGGTTAGTAGAGATAAGAATACGGTTTTCAAAATGGTGCAATCAACCAAACATATGGTGCAATATCTGTATCAAATGACACCATTCAAAATTTAACCACTAGCAAAAATGACTCGAGGCTGTGCATAATAAGAATAAAGTTTAGTTAAAATATCAATATAATTCAAAAAGTATGGTGCAATCATCCAAACATATGGTGCAATATCCCTAACAAATGACACCATTCTAATTTGAACCACTAGCAAAAATGTCTCAAGGCTGTGCACTGACAATAATAAGGTTCAGAATGGTGCAATATCTTGATCAAATGATACCATTTTTAATTTACTCACCAGCAAAAATGTCTCAAGGTGGAATTTTTCTAAGTCCCTTGTTTTGGGAAGGCTCTATGGAGGGCCCAAAAGGTATAAATAAAGGGCCTCTCTCCCTGTTTCCCCCCCCATGCTTCTGATTCAGACAATAATCTTGAGGATCAATCCATCCCTTCTCTAGTAGGATAATCTAGCATTTATATTGAAAAAGATCAGTAGCAAGGCTCAGTATCTTATAGTATTATTTATAATATTAATGAAAAAGTTTGATATTATTTAATAGTCTTACCATTATAGTAGTAGTGTTGAAGTAGTGTTTGAAGATATTATCATTAGTGATATTATCTAATTTATCAATAACCCTTATTTATAGAAGGGATATCATCTTACCCTTATACCTTATATCAATAGCCTTTTAATTATATTGGATTATATTTATATTGATCCTAATAGTATTATATTGCTATTATATCATTTATATCTTACCCTTATATTAAGCAAAACCACCCTTAAAGAATTATCCTACCATTAAATTATTATAGCTATATTGATAGTATTATTAAATCATCTTTAAAAGTATTAGCTAGCTATCAAGATTATTAGTAATATTAATAGTGATCTTAAACAATATTCTTTAAATATTTTAGGTATTGAAAGAAGGAATACTAGAAGAATTAATTAAAAAGAATTATAATCAATAACAAGAAAGTTAAGCAAACCTAAATTATTAAAAAGAATATATTAACTATTACCATTATTATCATAGTGATCTTTCATTGACAGACTGATAGAGACTGCTGAAGAAAATTATCTAATTGAAAAGCCACAAAACTAAATAATGGATTTGTAATCTCATCAAAAGGGTATCTTTTCAGTATATTTAGAGGGGCAGCTAATACAACTTAGAACCCATGGTTATTGGCTAATTCTGAAATTCAAAACAGACTCACCAATAATTTCCCCCTCAAGGTACTGCCTATTATTTATCCCACAACAAAAGGAGTTCCCACACAGCAAATCCCACCTGATCCCCAGTGTTCTTGGACAATAGGGACTGGGCCTGAAAAAGGAAGTAAATGAGATCAGGAATTGTATCTGGGGCAGGATAGGGCTAGGGCCAAGGTGGGGAATAATCCATGGGGCCCACCCTTACAATATATTTTAACACTCTGGAATTTATTATTGTCAGTGCACAGCCTTGAGAAACTTTTTCTAGTGGTTAAATTTGGAATAGTGCTCTTTGATAAGGATATGGCACCATAATTTTTTGAATTATACTGATATTTTAACTAAAATTTATTCTTATTATGAACAGCCTTAAGACATTTTTGCTAGTGGTTAAATTTTGAATGGTGTCACTTGATCAGGATATTGCACTATTCTGAACCTTATTATTGTCAGTGCACAGCCTTCAGACATTTTTTCTAGTGGTTAAATTTGAAATGGTGTCATCTGATCAAGATATTGCACCATATGTTTTGTTGATTGTACCATTTTTCAAACTGTATTCTTATCTCTACTAATCTTATTTCTCTTCTGCAAAGCCTTGAGCTGTATTTGATTTAGTATTTTTCTATCTAAAAGTAAATTTTTAAATAATACATGTAATGTTTGGCTATTGGAGTTTAAGTGGCAATTGAGTAATGTAACACTATGTTAACTTATATGTAAGTGTTTTTTTATGTCAAGAAATGTAACACATGATGTTGTTGGAGTAATGGTATCACTTATGTAATTTTATACATGCTTATTCATATTAAATATTTAAACATGCTTCATTCTTTCAAAGAATATTATTTTACCTAGTATAGAGTGTAAAGTATTATTACTTTTCTTTAATCCATGATATCTAGAGAATTATTTATGCTATGGGATTGAGGAAATATGTGACTATAGGTAAAATTTTATTTAGATTAAAGTATAATACTTTATTTGCTATTTTGATAAAATTCTCCTGTTTTTTTGCAACTTTTTATCTTTATTTTCTTTGTATATATTTGTATATATTGGTTAAACTCTTAGCTTTTATATTGTGGATTTGAACCTTGGCAGAACAGGTATGGAATACCATACTGCCTGCACAGTCACCCCTCAAGAAAAATCAAGTTCAAGCCACCAACAGTTGTTCAAATAGCTAATTGAAAGTAATCTCTTAGGCAGATAGAAAAATAGATTTCCCCACTCAAAGACCATTAGTATGCCTACCCTGCACAGTCTCCCAAGGGAAAGAATCATACCACCAATTCAAGTCATAAATGGGACATCAGAAAGCTTAAGGCATCCCCCAGGAACTGGATGGTTAAGGGTAGTGCACTGAGAGATTGAGATGGAAATTGAGGAGCTGGTCAGGTATATAGGAAAAGGGGAAACATCACATAGATTGGTGATGAATTTGTTAGCACCAGTGAGATGGGTTGATGCGCCACTTTCTGCAAGTACCTTATGAGAATCCTCCAATTCAATAAATTTAACCTGAGATACTGGATCATTAATGACACCATTGGTGTTCCTGGTAAATGGTCTTTCATGGACAGCAACTCTTTGGGTGTGCAAAGCTGGTGAGGGCCATAAATTAAGTTTTCCAGTGGCCTTGGCAACTGCAGTGAAAGCATAAATTGCTCGACTTCTCCATCAAGCTTTCCAGAGGCTGAGATGGGGGCAGATGGCTTTCCAGGGGCAAAGAAAACTCCTCATGCCTTATGTCTTGGTCCCCCAAGATCCAGTTGACAAATGGGCTTTCTTTGCACCACACTGGGTTGACTATGATGATTGTGTTGGTAAGAATTTGACTAAAAAAGGTAGAAGATTGTTTCATGTACCCACATGATAAGAGAGCCAGTGGTACTAGTTTGTCAAAGGTAGCACAGTTCAGTTGAGGTGGAGGAAATGCCATTGCTTCCAGTAAAAGACCCTCTAGCTTTTTGGGTGTTACTTTCAGTTGATTGACAGTGGAGAAGATTCACCACCATCTCAATATGAGCTTGTCAAAGGCTATTGGTGTGTCAGTCATGGTCCCAAACACCAAGTACATTGACTGCTTCACAGCCAACATCTTTTCAAAACAATTTCCTGGAAAGAAACACCCAATATTGCAGGATAGCACCATCACTGTCAATGGATGGATCCCCAAGGTCATAGAGAATTCCGTGGAAATGGTTGAGTCAAGAAAATTGCCCACTGCATGTGATTCAGAAGGTGAGAGCACCAATAACAGAGAGGGGTCCCTTCCAACTGGCACAGCTGAGCTGAAGGTGTATGAGAGGACTTTATTCACATACAGAAACCACTCATCATAGTTGGCACCTGTGGAGTGGAGAGTCAGAATACAATTGGCGGACTTGAAAGGAGCTTACAGGAATTTCTTGTATGCAGACAGTACTGGAAAAGACTCAAAAGGCAATGATTGGGGTTGAGAGGGACAGGAAGAAATAAATGAAGCCCTGAGACGCTCAATCTCAGTGGAATGGGATGACTTCAACACATCAATCTCTTCCCGCGTTGCTAGCAGCAGAGAGTATTGATCAACAGAGGATTGAGGTTTGCCATCCTCTCCTAGATCAGGTCTTGCAGACCATGATTATTTGGAGGCATTTTGTTATTGCATAATAGGGCAATTAATTGGGCTAGATATCTATGCTTGTTCTACTTCAATCATTCAAGTGATTTGTTCATTTTCAAATTTGGAGATGGATGTGAAGTTTTTGCCTTCAATGAAGCTAAATGATGTATATATTCCAAGGCTGGCTAGTTGGTACTGAGTCAGTCCGTACTCATAAGTTACATTAGCCCCCTTAAGCAAGGATTTGATGTTAGAAGGCTGAATCCACATGTACTCTTCATGAAATTCATAGAGCTATCAGACACATTCTTTTTTATATATGTAGGTGCCCATTTTCCCAGGCTTTCAGAGTACAGACTAACTTGGTACTGACTAGCCAGCGTTGGTATATTCAATTCACTTCAATTTTAGAATTCTGTGTCTTGAGGCCTCAAGATTTATCATTGGTAATAGGTGACTGGTTATGCAAGTGTATGCATTTCATCATTACATGTGTTGTACATATTTAATCTACTATTAATTCATAAGGATTTCCAAATATTTTATCTTGTGGCGAGATTAAGTGAATCAATGCAGCAGGTTAGTTTCTCAATTGCCCAAGATGATGTTTTTTGTACTGTGCTTAGGAGTAATCTGAAAAAACAATTTTGCTCTCAAATATGAGTGTATGTCTGGTGATTGATAGGTCAATTGAATGCTTTTGGGTAGTTTTCAACTTGAATTTGGCAAAAGAAATGGCACAGCATAACATAGTACTGTAACTATGAATTTAGGAAACCCCAGCTTTCCACAAGAATCCTGTGCAGAAGTTATAGAAAATTATCAAGTAGGTATACCCAATGCAAATTAGTAGTTTTGGAAAAGTCTGGGCCCCGGCTCATGTAGACGTTCAAAGCTGACTTCATTGTGGTGGTAATGAAGGAATCCTGGAGGGTAGAATAACAAAGGTTTGATATTGAACAGGCATGAATACAATGGTTTTAATCAGCAGTTTAGAAAGATGAAGCTGGAAAATGCACGGAGGTGATTTCGTGAAGGAGTCTGCCCTTTGAAAAGAAGATATTTTTAGGGCAGATGGGGAGACTTGCTGTTTTAGAATGTCCAAATGGCCTCCCCTTCGAACATGTCGATTTGTAATTCTCGATCTCCAGTCCTGCCCAAAGCCTAGGTTCGGCCAGGTTGCTCAAAGTTATGATTATGCGTCTCGCAACGACTAATAATCAAGCTAGCCACAAGAAGGATGTGCGGTGAGTGGTTTTGCTCATGACAACACCAGGTATCTGTTATTGTTAAAAGTGTTATCTGGAGTTCCTTGTTTCGTTTTCATGAGCAAGACTCCTAACGTTTATTTGATCTTCTTTTGATAAAACACGATAGGAATCGGATTAGCTCTCCAAAAAATCCCAAAATCGAATTGTTCTCCACCAGCGAGTCAGGACGTTGATGGCGTATTGCGCTCAATTAAGCTTGCAATCTCGTCACGAGGTAGGTGATGTGGCTCCACCAAGGGATCATTCCGAGCCCTTGCATCCCTTGGGCATGTTCTGTCTAACGATGCAGTTTCAATTCGGAAAATCTATCTTTGAACTATAGGACCTGATCTCCAGACCCAAACCACGAGGATTGTACAAGGCATGTCTTCGGAATTCGATCTCAAGCTGTGGCTCTTAGGATCGGTGCTTCATCTTCGTGGCAATAGCCTTACCGCGCAGCCAATAACATCTTTAAGCTCTGGCAGTTTGCTGTTATGGAACGGTGAGGTTTTCAATGGGCTTGCTGTTAGCTTTGATGGGTCCTGTTTTATTCTTTGAACACCGAGGTTTATTGAAGTGGTGTCCTCTTACGTACCTTTCTACCTCAGCTTCCTCAAGATGATAATGACGGTCAAGTTGTCTTTGCACAACTGGAGTGTCGAGCGAGCCGGAGCGTTCCTCAAGTGCTTGTTGATATTGAAGGACCTTACGCTTTCATATATTATGATGCCGTTCGACAAGAAATATGGTTTGGGCGCGATCCCTTGGGCCGAAGATCGCTCATGATACTTCATCAAGTAAGTGATCTTTAGCAAATCCGTTTTATCAAGTTATTGAGTGCTGATCATTTTATGTAATCTGACTCCACATAAAATTTCCAGGAAAGTCCCCACGAAAACTCTATTTTTAGCCTGGCGTCTCATTTCGATGGACAAGCAGCAATTCGATCGACAGAAATCACCACTCAAAGCTTATTTTGTATTCAATGCTCCGACGTGAAAGACCCATTCGAGGTCCGTGAAGTGCAACGTGGGCCCCTTGGGATTTTTCTGAATAGAAGATTGCCTCTGGAATCAGATCGTATTTCTTTGTGCCATTTGAACAACAAGTTGCCACCCGACTTAACTGCTGCTTTGAGCCGTTTCCGCGGCGTACTGACCACTTCAGTGCGCAGACGTTTGGACACTATCTCTAATCTCTATCGGTTTGTTACTGTTTCAATTGTCACGTTGAGAAACCTCGCTAAAATGATGCCCCTTTGGTCTTCATCATTTCTGTCAGTTCAGAAATGATGAAGACGAATCTTCAACAGCTATCCTATTTTCCGGTGGGCTTGATTGCACAACTATTGCCCTCATAGCCCACAGTTATCTGCCCATGAATGAATCTATTGACCTGATTAATGTGGCCTTTGAAAACCCTCGATCATTATCTAAATTCACGACCGAAACATCATTGACTGAGGAACACATTTTCTCTGTGCCTGATCGACGCACTGGTTTTTCTTCATGGCGGGAGCTCTGTGACCTTGTGCCCCAACGAACTTGGAGGTTTGTGATGGTTGACGTATGGATGGCGGATTATCTCAAGTATAAAGACCAAATTATTCAGCTCATGAGACCGAATTTCACTGTCATGGACTTGGTAAGGACTGCCATATAATTTATTCCTCTTGGAATCAGGTATCAAACTCATAAAATATTTGGTAATTGGCCTTTAGAGCATTGCAGCGGCTCTTTTTTTTGCTGCTAGGGGAATCGGAAAGTGCTTAGTGGCTTCATGTCCTAATGAGCAATCTTTGGCTCATGCTTATTGCTCGCCTGCTCGTGTATATTTATCGGGCCTTGGTGCTGATGAGTTACTGGCTGGTTATTCCCGCCATCGATCCGCTTTCTTTAGCCCAACTTCCTGGATTAGCTTGATTGATGAGCTACAACTCGACATTGATCGTATTCCCACCCGCAATCTGGGACGTGATGACCGCATTATTTCTTTTTTTGGGCGTGAAGTCCGCTACCCTTTCTTGGATAAGGAAGTAATTAATGTGCTTGCGGACTTGCCAGTACATCTTAAATGCGCCTTGGAACTCGGCAAGGGTATTGGAGACAAATTGCTATTGCGGTTACTTGCGCGTGAGCTTGGATTGAAGCAAGCAAGTAAACTAGAAAAGCGTGCCATACAGTTTGGGGCCCGCTCGGCAAAGCTGGAAGGCATGGAAAAGGGAACAAACAAACTCATACAAAGCATACCTGATTCCTCCCAGTTTGACTTTCGGCCTGTTGCTCTGTCCTTAAAGTCTACATTTTTTACTGGCCGCCAACGACTAACAAGCCCACAAGTCAATTTATCTCTTGCCAAGCTTACCCCCACTCAAGAAGATAGGCGCGTAGGACTGTTTCCATCATCGTTGAAGCTTTCAAAATTGTTTTTTACGTCTTGCCCCGCTGGTCAAACAGTCATATTGGGCTATCCATCCCACATTAGTCTGGCAAAAACCCTCTCAGAAAAATCGCAACATACCTTTTTCCCCGCCAAACCATATTACAAAATGACATCTATTTTACAAAAGGGAATCGGCATGCTGGCTAATTGTACTATTCCCATTGGCACCACAATTCTCTCTGAGAGACCTGTGCTCATCATGCCTGAGCAACTTGAAGCACCAACCCGTCAAGAATTGGACGATGTACATCTAGCGGCTTTTGATGAGCTATCTTTTGAGCAACAATTGGGCCTTTCTGCGCTAGCATCAGCCACAGAGGATGATAAATGTCAGGGTCACCCACTGGTGAACCGGATTTGGAATAATGAGATTTGCTTTCCCTTGGCTAGTAAGCAATCACCTCCCGAATCGCCCTACCCATACTCAGCTGTATACCTCACTATCTCACGGTTCAACCACAGCTGCTCACCCAACGCGCGCTGGCATTTTGATCAATCAACTTTTTCGCTCCATTTATGTGCTGTACGAGACATCGCAGAGGAAGAGGAGATCACAGTGTCTTATATCGATCATCTCTGCTGCCGGGCCGAACGGCAAGAACGCTTATATTCAAAATGGGCTTTTGAGTGTCGTTGCCCAGCCTGTGGGCTCGATGACAACGTAGAAAAACAAGAAAGCGATTCCCGTCGGGAGCTTTTAGGTAAAGATTATGCATATGTCCAAGATCTTTTGAAGACGTCGATGTCTTCGTATTGTGAGGACCTTCATAAAGCCGAAAAATTGATTGAACGTCTTCAGTCTTCGATCCTCTTAGTCAGTCAAGAGAACTTGCATGAGGAGTATGCGTTATTTGGACGAGCTTTGGCAAAAGTATACCACTTCATTGAAGAGAACAAACTTGCCAGTGCTACCTGTGCGAAATATCTTGCAATTTTAGGAGCAGTTCAGGGCTTTGGATCGCCAGAATGGCTTGAATTGAAGTCAATTATGACTACGCAAAGGGATAACATTGATTGATTCAGATTTTTGTGTTGATTATATTTTGTAAGTTTTGTTGGAAGAATTTTTACCCTTAATTTTGAATTAGTAATACACCAAATAATTTAATAAAAAAATTTAGGGCTCGGCCATTTACGGCCTGTACGTTTGTGTTGGTTTAATTTTGAAAGCCCAATTCACAGAATTGTTTTTTTATAGAAAAAAGCATTTTCATGCAATTGTCTGTAGGTAGTGGCATTTTTCAACCCAATTACTTGGCTTATAGAACTCATTGCACAATTGCCTCAATCAGTTTCAAAATCATACTTTTTTGGCAAAGTAAGTAAATCCCTCTTGCTTGAATGAGGATCAAAAGGGGATATTTGTGAGGTCAAAGTCAAAAATCTTTGTGTTTGAATCTATGTCAGTTGCTGGTAGGATGTTTGAAAAATCCAATTGGCTTTACTAGAGCTGGCCTATAGCTTGGAATTGTTCTTGAATTTATGACATCCTAGCTTTAATTGTGTGCCATAATATTCCTGCTTGACTCTTATCAAGACAACCCCAACAAGAATAAAAGCAAGTCAAAAAGGAATTGTATTTCACTACCTTCTTGAAGAAGTGCGCAAAAAAAAACACTTGAATACTACCTCAGTTAAAGCTGATTTCTTGGAAAATATTTAACCACTTTGTTCCAAAAGATAACTCCCAAATAGTGTTTGCACTCTAACAGATTGAAGACAGCTAGTAATAAAGATATAATTAAAACCCATCAGACACACAAGATACGAAGTTTCATTTCTTATTAATATAGGAAATTATATTAATAACTATAAAAGAAAGGTTATAATTATTATATTCATGAAATATGTTACCAAAAATATTCAAATAAGAATATAAATATTTCTCTCTCAGATTTAATCTTACTCCAATTAGAAGCTTCCATTTCAAAATAATATTCTAATGGATAAAAAAAATTAATTATTAGGAAATTTTATTCAAAAGAATAAGGTTTAATATGATGAGACTTATTTATTAGTAAGATTTCTAAATAATGCTTAATAAGTCTAAACATCATACAAACTTTGAACAGTAAGAAAGGGAAAACAAAATAATACGAAGCCCAAAACATTGACCATGTGATAATCAAAGTATTTGTGGGTTTAAGTAAGCTTTAGGGAATATTGTAGATTTGAATAATTAGGATTATAAAACTATAAAAAGTTTAGACAAAATACTACAATAATAATTATATTTTTGAATTTCATCACGTTTTAAAAATAAAAAATATTGAAAATATGGAAAAATAATTTTGATAACTTGAAATTAAGATATTAGCTCAATAAATGAGTTTGAAAGAATAAAAATTGAGCCCTTTTCAATTATTATTATGATTAATTGAATTATATAGGATTTATTAGGGTGTAAATTAAACAAAGATTCACTACTTTTAGATTAGGATGCCATTACATTTTGTCCTCTTAAGTCACTTCAATTCTAAGTTAAGGTGATTTCAAATGACTGCCAATCCATTTATGGTTAATTAAGAATAAATTATCTGAAATTAACCTGCTTTTACTAAAAATTGATTATAATTATTTTTATAAATGATCAATTTTATCCTTAATTTCTTCACTTGCCATATCCTTTGTAAAAGTTATTAAGTTTTTCTATTTTGATTAGAAAACCTCAAATTTACTTTATTGAGAGCACTTGCCATTTTTTCGTATTTGATTATAATTCAAATTTGTTTGATTTTAGGCTCAAGATCTCATTTAAATTCACCAATGATTGAATTTTCCATCACATTGATATCATAATTACTAATTCTCAGATAATTACCCCTTTATGAAGGGATTATAGCTCAAATATAAGTATAAAATAAGTTTTATTCCAATACTTTTAGCTTTTTAAATTCAAATAATCCAAAATAAAAAAAGTAACAGTAGTAAAAGGGGTTTAATTAATTCATTTTTCAAGAAAGTTGGTCACATTATGTTATTTTTTTATGATTAAGTAACATTAAACTCTCTCAAAATGAAATAAGTAATATCAAAGTGTTTGTATCAAGTAATTTATCCATAATGAAACTCTATCCTAAGTAATTAATAAGCTCCATAGGTCTCAGAGATTAGGTTAAATTGCCTCTCTTTTCTATTTTCTTGGCAGCCTTTGCCATTTTCCAATTTCAAGGGTGAAAATTTTTGAAATGAATAATTCGATTTATAAATTAATGAGCTATGGAACAAGATTAATTTTATTATTAGCTTAATGATCTAATGAAAATCAAAATGTAAAAATTGAGTTTTTATGACTCCTCAAGTTTCCTTGAATTATTCTTAATGGGTTATTTCACTTTTAACATGATTATAGAGCCAAAGTATGGACTTATATATCTGCTTGGTGATTTTTATTTATTTTAAATTTTGTTATTTTACTTGAGATAAAACATAATAGAGTTATTATTGAGCAAACCACCCCGTGTAATAGGTTAATTCAAATTTGTAATCCGAATCTAGTCTTAATTTAATGAATTGAATTACACAAAAAAGCTATTGTAACTCTACTCAAAAGGATTAAGAGTACTGAATATTAATAAGATTAATAGTAATTCAACAGAAGAAAAGTTAACCTCAGATGGTTTTTAGGCTAATGGGGGATACAAAAAATACCAAAAGGCTCAAAAAAATCACCCAATTAGAAAGAAGCCTATCATATCTTTCATTCCTAAGAAATTAAAATTCTTGATTGATGTAAATTTCTCAATAATGATCTCAGTATAGCTTCACTAATTATACAGGAGTAAAAAGGATAAACATGGCTCTTAGTTCCTAAGCTTGAAGCCTCAAGTAGGGAATATTTGCAATCATTTTGAATGAGGAAAATAAAATCCTCAGATTCTTACTATAAGATATTAGTAAACTTAATTCTATCAATAAAATCAATATATATATATATTATGGTTTAATCTTTTAAAATCTCAAAAAAAAAAAGATACAGGGATCATCTAATTAAGTTTTCATTATAATATAAACTTATAGGCTGTCAATATTGTGTTTTATCATGGAGACTTACCTTAAAAAAACATACTGGAATAATAAAATTACTCAATTATTTGTTGAAAATTACGGTATTTTATTTATTTACTCTTGCTTTTCTGTCAAATTCAATATTATACTTCTCTTTCTTTTATCATTTTTACTTTTTGAATATCATTTATATGAGTTAGCTAATATAATAAGAGTTTCTCTATATTTTTCCATTTTAAAATCTGTAATTGAGTGTAAAAAATGACACCACTCCTGTTTAAAAAATAAATATAAATTATTTAATTCCTATTTTTGGAGAATTTTCCTGCTCTATATGGGCTGATATTCATTTTATATTTTTTCTTAAATTTTCATCTGAGGCTTATTTTATTTTTATTAGGCTATGAAAAGATATTTTAAACAGATTTTTCTCTATACTGTATCTCAGATTTATAGCTTTTTCATTTAATTAAAGAAGGTTATTTGTAAAATGATATTCTAAAGCCTTCTATATTTGAAATTCTGATTTTTAAAAAAACAAAAAAAATTTAGCTTTAAATATATTACAAAGCTACAAATTTGTGTCTATAAGTGTCCTTATTTTCTTCAAAATTGTAGAAAATATAATAATGCTTGGATTTTTGACCTACAAGAATCTCCAAAAAATATTTCTAAATATATCTTAAAGATCGAATAGTCTCAATTTTGAAAATATATATACTACATCTTTTCTAGGAGTCTTTTAGTTGTATCTAAACTCAAAGATCTTTGGGTTCACTCCCTAAGCTAATGAATCTGATTAAGTGAAATTATTCCAAAGATAATATAAGATTTCTATCTTCATACCATGATGGATTTCAAAATTGTCTTTTATACTATGCTATGAAATATGAATGGATCTTATAATTCAAACCATAAATCCATTCTATCAATTTTGTTTTATTTTCATAAACTTAAAACTTAAGAGCAATTAAATAATCTGATACAAGACTGGGGTTTATAATCTGATCCATAATGATTAATCATGAGCCTTAAGATATGATTTACATACTCAAATAGGCCACAAATAACTTGAAATAACTATTTTAATATGAAAAACACATAAGTTTTAAAAATATCCAAAATTCATAATTTCCCTAAAGTAAAATATGGGTACCTTTTTTGAGTAATTAAGCTCATAGATCTAGTGTCATGTTTGGATTTTACAAAAAAATTGACCCAAGGTAATTCAGTAAGGTGAATAAGGTGAAATAAAATCTATGATGTGGTAATATGCTAAATACTTCAACACAAAATCATTAATACCACATAAAAGATCTGTGTAAATCTTTCTTTTTTGCAATTTTAGTCCAATATAATGGGATTCTGAAAAATCCTGTGTTGAATATGCACTGATATTATTTTTATTCATGCTTTTAGCACTTGAAGAACTTTCTTGTAACACCCATAGTGGATATCAATCCCAAAGGCTGAATTACTATTCTCAATGTTAAAAATAGTCAAAGGGGACAAGAGAAATAAAAGAGAGCCAGGGTACTTAACTTTTGAGGCCTCTGAGACATAGTAGTCTATTTAGCTTTGGTCCATAATTTATCTAGCCCCAATTAGTGTATGAAAATATTTTGGGAGCTTTTTTACTAAGGCTAAGTCCCATTAAATCATAATAAAATACCAAATCAGCTGCTATTTTGACATTCCAAGGTGGTAATGATAACCTTTTACCCATTTAACAATGTAAATTAATAATTATTTACAATTAAATAACCCAAAAAGATTAATAAAAACCTCTACTTTGACTAGTATATATGGAATTACCTCAAGGGAACAAGCTGTAACTATAATATCTGCCTGCACCACCTGGAAAATGAATTAAAACTTCAAAAAATTATTCAAAATAGAATTATTAATCAATATCTATCAAAATTTTAGAACCAATAGAGAAGTTATAAGTTTATACCAAATATGAAAATATCTGTGACTTATGGACAAACTGAAAGTTTTACTTACAGTCTATCTTAAATTATTCCACATGAAGCTTTTAATCTTAAAAAACTCACAGAAATTACATTCTGTGATGAAAATTCCAATCAAATCAAGAATTTTGATAAAACAATCTTCCTTTTGAAAAGAAGGAAGATTTAAAGTGGCAAATTTCTTAGTTCTCAACCATAAATGGGTTGGTATCTGCATGAAATCACATAAATAAGTAATTATGATGGATTTTATGTGACAACAAGAGATGTAACCATAAATACAAATAAGGAAAATGGTTTCTAGTATAATGTGATTTAAGCTTAAAACTTTTAATTCTTATTTGAGTTTTTTCATATTTCCAAGAAGCATACCATTGCTGTTTTTTCCAACATTATTCCTATCATCACTTCATTCTTATAGATTTATAATGGTATATCACTAAATGATTTCATAGATGTACTATTAAATATTTTGTATCCTTTTTGATGAGCAAAAAGAATTAGATTAATCATATCATTTTTATATCTAATAGCTTAGTAATAATTGGAGTTTATATTACTTAAACCTTTAAAACATTGTTTTAACTCCACAAGTACTCTGTTTAAGCTAGCGCAAAAACATGAAGGTATTTTATCATAAATTGTTCAAAGGCTTTGACCCCTTATTTGATGATATTATCTCTTTTCAGAATTTCATTATATAATTTTGTATCAACTTTAGAAATAATAAGTTTATAAAATTGTTTATACTAAATTCTTCTTTACAAAACAATTCATTTTTAATTTTATTCATCTAGAATAATATTTTCAAAGATATTTTAGTCCATAAAGTTGTATTTTGTTCTAAATTTTCTTTTTAGTATTATTGGCTCTGGTAGAGAAATAATAAGCTTTCCTTAATATTTTTAGTAACATATTTTGGTAATAGAATAATTGTTTTATTAAAGCATTGAATAATACTTCTTTTTATTTGATATAATTTAGGGATATGGGAAAAACATATAATAATTTATTAGAAACATATAAGAGGTTCATCTTTTCAAAAGAAAATCCTCAAGGAAAGATTTTTTGGGGTTATTTAATTTTCTTTTTGAAAATATGTGTATTGGTTGCTTGCTAAGAACCCCATGTCAGCCTGTGACTCAAAACCAGAGCACAAGCATGACAGCCAAATACCACAAACCAATGGTAGAGAAAAATACCACCAAAACATGGAGCTGAGCCAAACCAGCTCAAAAGGTATCAAAAGAAAGGGGAAAATCCCCCTTTTCCAAATATACAAGTCCCATCATCATAGGACAAAGAATAACAAATTTATTCCTGCTCAAAGAAGTTGCTGAGCATAAACCTTAATTTTCACCTCTCATCTGAAATCCAGAGAAAGAGGCTTGACCCCAGAAAATGGGAATTAAAATTGAAGCTCTAACACAGGGCTATCCAATGGTACTAGCCAAATTATGAAAGAACCAAAACTATAGAAGTTATGACCAAAATAATGCCAAATCAGGAGGAACAAAATATTCACCCCTCATCTAGCTTCTACAGTTTTTGTGTGTGATACCTAAAGTGGGGTCATTCTGGAAAGAGAACAATAAGAGCTATCTAATGGTGTCATCCATTCCCCCATATCTCATCTAAAACAAAATATATGGGGAAAACAAGTTCCATACAGATTTTGAGAAAATCATATGTCTGGATAACTAAAATTGAAAATGTCATAACTTTGCCATATTTAATTTTAACCATACCAAATGAGGTACCATTGTGTAGATATCATCCAGGGCTACCCAATGAGCCAACTTTGAGCTCAATATCCTAAAACTGACAAAGCTATAGCAGCCTTAAGGTCAAAATACCACATTTAGACCAATACAGCTTTACTGTGGGATACTATCCCATAGCTATGACTATGAGGTGTCAACCAGACTAATAAGATTGTTTATACTTCTATACCTCATAGTTCAGCTAATACAGGGGTCCTATAAAGGCACACTGTACCAGATTCTATATGTAATCCATGTCAGAAGAGGGCTGTAAGGTCCCCAGGTAAAAGTTTTCACCCTGTATTGGGGAAAGCTGCCCAGATGTGGTTTCAAAACCACATCTGAGCCCAATAAAGAGTACATAGGCCTTGTGCAACCCACAAGCCAGCACTCAGAAGTGAAAAATCTCCACTTCCTCTAAATGGATGATCTAGAGGAACTTTCCACCCCATTTCAGGATAAAAGGAGGCCTTTTCTCTTCCAGAAAAGGAATCCCCATCCTGCTCTTGAATTCCTATGTAGTACAGCTTGAAAAACAGTTATACTATTGGAAAAGAATCAGGTATACCTTAAATATCAGAGTATTGTAGCTCTTATTATAGTAATCCAGCTGGTAAGACTGCACCTAAGGCTTTCAACAGTGCTCACCACCACTATTTTATAGTAGTAAAGCCTTTAATATCATTATTTAAGCCCCTTTTTATTATAATTATCCATTTAATAGTCATAGTTAAGGTTGTAAATACTATTATTACTGCTTCATCATAGACTCATCCTGACACCCCAAATTTCTTCATTATTTTTTAATGAGATAGTCTCTTAATTGGCCAGCTTGGAAGAATGGCCAAATTATTCAAAGAATTAATTGAAACAGCTCCAACTTATTAAATTACCTAATTTCCTTTTTAAATATAAGAAAAGAATCTTGATATAAATAAAACAGAAAACCATCTTTTTTCCTTTTTTTTGGGGGGGGGAGAAATGAATTAACAAAAATCTTTCCTTTTCTAAAAAGAATTCTTTGAATGTTTGGAGTATTCCTATACATCCTTCAGTTTTTTTTGGAAAAAAGTGGGTTTTTTGGGGAAAAAAACAGGAACAATGGTTTTGGTTTCAAAAAAGAAGTTTTGTTGAGGGGGGGGGAATTTATAAAAGATTTTGTTTTTTTATGGGGGAGGTGAAAAGATGTGAAATCTTTGGTCATAAGGGTTGTGCTGTATTTTGAAAAATAACGGTTTTTATTTTTTGTTAATAAAAAATGGGTCCAGGGAATTTCTTATGGGTTTTTACTAATTTATGGAAAAACACAAATAAGAGCTTAAATTTTTTTTACTCATTCTATTATGCAGGTTTAAATATTCCTATAATTTATTATATTGTGTAATTAACAATTTCATAGCTTGAATTACCAATAAATCAAAATTTTTAACTTTTTGTTATGATAATTTCTCTTCATTATATTGATTTTTGAGGACATTAATAGTACAATAATCTAATTTGACTAGTTATCCCATGGAAAAACCCTACATTCATTATCTTTAGAACTGGGATTTTGGTATAATAGTCTCTATAAAAATTTAATATAGATTGAATGAAACTATCGGGCTAACATCATGAGAATATGAAAATCTATCACCAAAAGAAGATTTAAATTAATAAAAACTGGGAAAAAAATCTTTTGAAATGATCATCCAATGGTAAAAATCTGTTTCTTCAAAATTCAAAGCCATGAAATAAGTATTATTTTCATACAGTGGGGAAGAAGCTGAAATTTTCACATACATCAGAGTTATCGAACTTAAATTTTATTGAATCTTAGTGGAGTGGTATGAAAAATGAGAAAGTTTTCCCTGATAATATTAGTACTTCAGTATAAGAGATCTTAATATTATCAACTTTATGAATAGCAGATTCAAAAATTCTTTGGAGTTTATTATAATGCCAATAGTTAAATAGATGAAAGCTCATTGAGCCTGAAGAAGGAATTTTTAGCGAACTTGAATCAGAAAATCAAATAAATAGCTTATATTGATAACTATAGTTGTAAAAATAATGATATATGAGGCTTAAAGATGGCTAATTGTATTTAAGAAAAACTTTACTTTGCTTCAAAGCCCATATCATTAATCATATAAGAAATGATTTATATCTTTGTGAAAGTATTCAGAATATAAAGAAGATTTTCTACTTGCTTGGAAATATTGATCTCCAATTGGAAAATATCTTAGTTCTTTTATTCATATTGAATTGAATACCTCAAGAATATTATAAGCGACAAATAAAGCTAGAAAGAAGATTCAATGAAGTCCAAAATTAAAGACTAAAACTTAATATTTTCAACTAAGCTCTAGTGCAGGGGTAGAAATTACTTCTTTGAAAAGAATTTTGAAAAAAAAGTGGGGAAAATTGTGATTTTTTATTTATTTTTCAATGCAATGAAGCCATATCTTTGGAAAATATAACTTTTCATAAAGAAAATGAATAATTCCAAAGGGAGAAAAATTGAGAGGAAAATTAAAAAGTAGATAGAAACCACAAGGAAGAAGATTTTTTACCATAATTTGAGAGATGAATATGAGAGATATACTTTAATACATTTTTCATCAATATTCAATGAAGATCTTTACATATTCTGAATAAATTCTTAAAGTAAGAAAATTTTTCAAATTAATTGAAGATATTTACATCATTAAAAAACTTTAATAAATGAAATACTGAGTGTGGTCAAACTATTCGATGAATATTCCCAGTATTTTACCTGATTATCAAATTATGTTGCTTGTGTATGTTTCAACCTAAGCTAATTTTATCATAAGAAATTGTTTTGGTTATTTTCTTAAAGTACACTACTAAAAATAGGGCTGCAAGAGAAGTTAAAAGTGAATGTAGAAGGAAAAAGGAATGATATTCAAATTGATATTTTTCGTGGGAAGATTTATAAATAGAATTAGTATTGAATAAAATTCTTGATGAAGTCTAAATAATTCCATCAAACAAGAGTATACATGACAAATTGAACTAAAGCATTATTCAAGACTGAAGGCCCAATGATAATTTTTAAAAAAAGTAGTTGAAAAGGTTTTATTAAGAGCACTCATATTATTACTTCATGAAAAATTAGGCCTATATATAATTCATACATATTAAAAAACTATTGAGAACAGCTTTTTGAAACTAAGAAAAATACTGTAATGAAAGAACTTCAATGTCTAATGTTTTGGTTACAACATGAATTATGAAGCTTCTTTTAAGATTGGATCAAAACTCATACAATTCCAGATTTAGATAATGAAAAGTCCTTTTTGAAAATATCTAAAAATGATATTCAAACATTTTTAGAGCTGAAATAGCTATTATTTATAAATAGATCTTCAAACTAAATGAATTATTGATAGTTATATATCTTCCGTTTTATGAAATCTTTATTCAATAAGATACTTTGGTAAATATTTTGGAAACTTTCAATGGATTTCACTGAATTATCTTTTCCAGGAATACATTTTTTGAGGTTGTTTTGAATTTAATTTTTATAGAAATACCTTATAATAGAATTAATAGAATAATATACATCATTTAAGGGATGTTCCTTTTTTAATTCATTATTTTTGAGCCCTTATAATCCTCCAACAGAAAAAATAGCTAGTATTGATATTTATTGGGGGTAAAACACTGGTTTCTTTGGTTAATATTTTTTGAGAATTTTCATAATAACCATTCTAACATGGTGCTATATATAGATATAGTATTTATTAAGTAAAATATTCCTTCATATTCTTCATGCCTTTATGGAATAAAGCTTTGGAATATAACAAGTGTTATATATTCTTCATATAATTAGATATAAATTTTATTTAAGTTTATTTAAATCTTCTTATCTATATATCTGAGAGTAGATATGCTGATTATAATATTACAATCTGAATCAATATTAACTTCCTGAATTTCTGGTGAATGATGCTTTTAGCCTTCATCTTCTATTGTGGGGTCTTTTTCAATTTCTTATTAATTTTTTACATAAAGAAGAGAAATTTTAAATTCTGAATTAATAGCTTTATTATTTGCCTGATTTTCCTCTATTTCATAATAATCAGTATTTTGGTAACTTAGTCATTGAAAAATATACATTTCATAGAGAAAATACGATATTTTCATTTGTTTTTGAGCTTTATAGAGAAATTTTTATTTTATTCTGATACTTAATTGTTTGTATCTTATGGAAAATTACATCAAAATAATCATTATTGTGGATTTCAATTGATGATATTTTATATTTCAGCTATAAATTTGAATACAATTACATAACTTAATTTATTCATAAACAGGTTCATTCTGATTAAAATTGATATACACCTGTGAATATATTAATATTGCCTTTAGAGTAAGTAAAAAATTGAAAATTGGGGAAGAAGTACTATATGTATCAGAGAAAATCACATAAAGATTAAAGCCTTTGAATGAAAAAATTATCTCATAGCTGAGCTTTTTATACTTGAAATTGAGAGAGCTTAAGAAATCAAAAAATAAACATGATATATACAATAATATGAAACTCTACAAAGAGTGATTTCATTATAGCATACTACACCTTATAAAAGCTAAGCCTTAAAAAATAAAATACATACCAAAGGATTATATATTATATCTAACCATGATTGATTATTACTATCTAAGAATTATATTAAAATTTGAGATTTTTTGTCTTAGTTTATTTCCTAATTAATAGAATTTATAATAGTTAACTTTTATATAAATACTCTAGCCTTATATAGTAAATGAAAATTATCTCTCTGATAATTCCCGAAATATTTTATATTGTGATGGAAAATATAGTTAAGTACAAAAAGTTTGGTTTATTTTATTTCTTTGGAGTAAAACAAAATAATTTATAGTCTCTTAATAAATCCCTGGTTATATTTGATATACGTCCACTTGTTATGGTTTTGAGTCTGATCTTATGCAATCAATTTTCTCTTTTTAAATCCTTAAATACAAGCTTATATTTGAATATGAATTGTAAAATTTGGGATATCTAAAACCTTTAACCACAGTATTACCAGATTTGAAACAATATATCAGATCCTTAAAAAATTTATTTTACATAAAAGACTAAAATTTATTTCAACAATCTATAATAGGAGTAGTCAAAATTGATAAAATTTGCAACAAAAAACTCAACTTTTTACAGTAAATCCCAAAATCAAAACCCCTTATTTCTCCAATAAAAATAACATATTTATTTAACTTTGAATAAGAATTCTTAGCTAAAAATTGAATAATATTCAGGTTTATCATCTTATTTTTAGGAAAGAACAGTATAATCCAGTTATGGTTTTATCTAAATCCATATTATCAAATACATTCCACTATATTTTTTATCAATTGTTGAAAGAATTGTTTTTGATACGAAATGTCATTCAAACAATATTCTACCTCATTCAATAATTCAAGTAAAACCACCACACATGAAACACAATCATCAGCTCATTTAAAAACAGAAGATTACTTAACAGTAATAAATTGGATAAAATTAAAGAAGAATTTTGAGTCTTTTATAGATCATCTGGAAAAACTTCAGTAGGGTGACCAACCTCATCAAAAAAGAGAGGTTTTCTCCTTCTTGAAAATGAGGTGGATAAAAGATGAAAAAATTTCTTAAAACTCATACCCAAAAGCTTGTTTGACAGCTGGAGACCATACAAAAAAATTATATTATTGTAAAACAATTTTAAAGATCAACAGGCTTAGGTGTGAGTGAAGAGGATTTGGAAAAAGGTATGGACACAATTGAGAAAAATCTGGAATAAATGTGTCCTTGTTATTAGAAGATGGATAGATGATTGATAAGCAAGCCCAATATTACACCAATCTCCAGTTTTGATGATATTTGAGAATTTATCTGAGGCATTTTATCTTAGACTGAGAAAAATCAAACGTCATAATTAGCTTGGGGAAGAGAGTGGGGTTAAGGAAAGGAAGTAGAAATGAGTATAATAAAGCAAAATTAGGTAATAAAAGGGATGTAAATCCCATTTTAATTGTACAAAAAGCTAAAAAATATTGATTTTTAAAAAAGGAAGATTTCTTCACAGCATACCTTCGAAGAGAAGAAATTTGATGAAGATATTTACTGAATAGGAACTAATAAATGGAGTTAACAATTTCAATTATACAATATAACAGGTCAATAAATGATTTCGAAATGATAATAAGTCTTATCAATAGAAAATAGAAGGGTTATTTTATTTGACTTAGTAGTTCTATGGCTGATAATTTGTGAGAAAAATTTCATCCTTTCGTGGAACTAAACTAAATGTTTTATTAATGGGAATGTTTATTTATGATATTTTAATTGGATATAGAAATTTTTGAATAGGAAATTTGTTATTTAATGCTACAAAAAGTCTTCAGATTTAAGATTTATCATTTTGAAAGCTTAATTTTTACAAAAATTTCATTAAAAACCTTCAGATTACTAGTAACATGAGTCATTATGTTAAAAATAATCAATTGAAGATATCTTTAAGCTACTCAGCTTAAAGATATAAGAAAACAAACAATTATTTTTATTTATCATCAAAATAATTTTAGAAAACCCTAATATAATAGGAAATGTTTCACTTAGAAATCTCAGTTACAATGAAGGTTTCATATCAAATGTCACTATTAGAGAAATTTTGTTTTGAGCCAAAATTTTTCAATCTGGATAAACTTAAGAAGATACTCCAAGACAAGTATCAGTATCAGTACCAATAGATGGTTCAGTATAGTGAATAAGATCATTTTTCCTAAATATAATTTTCCAGACACCATTACGGTGGCTAAAAGAAATTTAAAAATATCACTCTGGAAAAATGAACCTTCCATTTTCAACTATGTCTTTGGGATTTGTATTTAGTTGCCTATTTTTTATTTACTTGAAACCACAAGCCAATTTCTAATTTTGAATAATGTTATTCTTCGTGGATTTTAATGAAAAACATTCCTTCAGTAAAAGTCAGTGAGGAAGCAAAATCATTTTGTGTAAAATTGGTATTATAGCTGGTGCTATGGAAGGATGAGGTTTTTTTTCTGTGAAGATTTTCTTGAGCTTCATTAAAAATTCCAATGGCTTTTTATCTGAAGTTTTTTCTAAGGTGTTGACCAATTCTATTAAGCTTGGTTACCCTGGTAAGCCAAATATCCATATGTTTTTTATTTAGCTTTTAGCTCCATAAAATCCAAATTCTTCTCCTCTTGTGATTGATTTTCTCCATCCAATTGACCAAATTATTTAAGAGATACGTTGATTGTTAAATTTTACTGGTGTAGTATAATTTTTCTCTTGAAAGAAGAAAGTTGAAGAAATATTCCACTTTTCAGTATCTTCTTTACACTTGGTTTCAAAAGGGAGAAAGCTGATTACTACAATAAGAGCTTTGTTGGAAATTTAAAGAAAGGTTCTTTTTTGATAAATTTTTAGGAATTAATCAGTTCTAACAGAAAAATATGATCAGGAAGGTCTGGTTGAAATTTTTTTGGATTATATGCCCAAAATATTTACAATTAATTTTGCAAGATATTGTAAGTGGAGCTAAGATTAATAAATAAAATTGACTAATCAAATTCTTAATTGATAAAAAGATTAAAAAACTAATACCATCTGAAAAATCAGAAGAACTATTATTTGAATCAGGATTAATGGTTTCTTTTTTCCTTTATACTAATTTACTTTGGTGGTTAAACTCATCACTTGAGATATACATATCACTATTTAATTCATCAATCTCACCGAAGAATAAAAAAGTAGAATGAGGTATTATTAGCATAAAAATTGAAATTAGGATATGAAAAACGTGAATTCATGTTGGGAAACACATATGAAAACACTTTTGTCTTATTGAAGATGCAAATTTTTCATATGGCCAATGATTAATATTACATTTCCAATCTAATCATTCCAATATATAGCTTAAAAATAAATGAAGAAAAGTAAAACATACCATTTTTTTCCTTTTTATGGCTTTCTCAACACACTTATTATGAATTTTCCTGGGGAATGGAATCAGTTTTTTTTGTAAAATTAAATTATAAATTGAGAAGCAAAAAAAATAAAACAAGATTATTCAGAAATCTTCTGAGAGGCCTTTAGAGTGATATGAATAACAAAACTCACTTTTGAGTTTTTTTCATAAAATATCAAAATTAAAAATGAAAAACTCATAAAAAATAAACATAAAAAAATGAGTTCAACAGCCGCTGAGAGTCTATTATTGTGATTCAAATCAAAAAAACTTACTTTTTAGATTTTTTATTTAAAATTAAAAAAGTGAAGAAAAATATAATAAAATTAGTTAGAAAGCCTCTAGGAGGCCAGGATAGTGAGGTATATCAAAAAAACTGAAATTTTGTTCTCTTTAACAAGATTGAAAATGAAAATAATAAGGCCAAAAAAAGATGGTCAGGTTTCTTTTGGAGGCTAGAGTAAACTTGATATAGATAAAAAGAAACTTGTATCTTTTTTATAAATTCATTATTAAAAGTAGCCAAATTGAGACTTTCAGAATTCTTTTTGGAGGCTACTACATTGATTTATATAAACAAAAATTACTTTTAACTCAACCCTTTTAAAAACATTGAATACAGTGAGAAAACCTCTTTCCAATTATATTGAAACTCTTTATTTCATTGCTTAAATTTGTTTCAGTTAAGTGAAATATAAATTAAAAAAACATAAAAGAAAGCTACAATAAAAAATTAAATTGTCAAGATAAATGAGACAAATAATAATACTTCAATGTAAATTTTAGAATATTTTAATTTGTATATTGCTAATCAGAAATCCTCCCTGACACTTCAAAGACCTCATAAACCTCTGGAATATCTTTTTCATCAAACATTTTCAACCATTCATCACAAACTTTTCCCAATAATTTGTGCAAATTAATAAGTTCCAAAGCCCAACTAACAAAGATTTGACCATCTTCCATATCCTTCATTGGGTTTTTCATTTCTTAAAAGGATAAAATATTTCATTTTAATATACCAATCACACATCAGATTTTTACTTATGACTTACTTAGAAAATAATTGGAATTTTTATTTGGATTATTGAAAAATATATTTTAAACTCCTTCAAGATCTGGAAAAAGCTGAATTAGCTAGTGTATTCTAATTAGAAAGGAAATTCTTTTCTTAGAACTAATATAAATACATTTTTGGTGTGCACATGAATCCTGAACTTACCAAGGTAGTCCCACATTAATGAATAAAAAGAGCTTTTGTAAGGTTTGACTATGAAACAATAAGTAAAAATTACCAATATTTTACTTATTTTACTATGAATGTCCTTATAAATGAATTAAATAAGATAAAAATAATTATAATAATAAAGAATTATTATAATTATGGTGTAAAAATAATTATATTATCAATTAAATATGATAATATAATTTATATTTTAAAATATAATATAATAAAATAAATATATTAATATAAAATAATTAATATATTTAATGGCACTTTATTATTGTTACAAACAAATAATAAAGGCGTAAAAAATTGTTTTTTATTAATAAAAAACAATTAATAACAATAATATTACCAATATTAAAGTTATAAATTAATATAAATACTATTTATATTAATTGAAGAATTATTAAAGTAATAATAAAGAGAAAATTATTATAATAAGAGAAAATAACCTACTTTTAATACTTGATATAATAATTTTGAAATAATTTACACCAAATAATGTAAATACAACTTATCCAAATTGTATTTACAATAAAAATAGAGAAAATTACAAATATTCTTGATTTTTATGTGGAAATGAGATTTTAGAGAGATTTTTAGCAAAAACAATTAAATAAATGATTTAATCACATCAAAATTGATGATTATAATAAGAGGATCTTTGGTCTTTAATAATATAAGATATTTATATATAAAAAATAAAGATATTACCTTTTAATTTAATTTATTTAATGTTTTTGATGCGTCTGAGGGGAAAACAGAGTAAAAACAGCTCTATTTACAGTAAATACCTCCCTCCTAGAGTCCAAAAGGCTTCTAGTAGATGTGTACTGATCATATCCACTGGAATTGATCAATATTTTAAGGTTTGGTGATGATTACATCATGTTCAAACCATATTACATCATTATTACGCCATTATTTAGAGTTATCACTATAACTCTAAGTTTGATGACGTCAAAGGCTTGGAAGAACCCCAAAATTTGTGGATTTTATTAGTTTTAATCATAAAACAATAGTATTCACCAATTTTATCACTCATATGACTGTTAAACTTAATCTAAGGTTACAGTGAAGGATCATAAATGATCAAATTAAGCTCAGACTTTGATCCTTAATAACTTCCAAGATTTACACGCTACAGCAATTCAGAGAGTGAATTCTAATAGCTTGGCATAACCTTATTATGCTTCCAAGAGCATTTCATTACATCATCAAAACTCTCTTTTTGATGATTTTTCTTGTAACTCATCTTTTCTGTCGAAATTTAATATTTTAAACTTCAAACTATGATTTCAAGGGGTTATACCTTGAATATTATAATAAAGGATACATCATTCTTCACGAATGAGCTAGTAGAATCCAACTGTCTACTTTTTTTAAGTTTGGACCACTTTCACAACAAAGTGGTCAACAGCTCTGTTGATTTTAATCAATAATTCCTTACAGGTTTCAACCTTGTTTATAACTTGTGAAATAAACTTCATTTCTGTATTCTTACAGTAATTACGTGATGACTTTATTTTTCTTTCATCACTCTATCATGCATATTTCAAGAGATATTAGCTAAAATCCTTGAATATATGCGTTGACCAAAAAAGTGCATATTTTCAGGTTAATTCCTTAAGTATTGATTTTGAGGCTTAGCTTCTTAATTGTTTTATATGTGGATTTTTATGGAGAATCCAATGGTACCATTTATCTCACATGTTGCTTCATTGGTCTTTGAAATAAATAAGGATTTGTGTTTTTTATAAGGTATTATTACTTATAACTTATTAAATATTGACTTTACAGATATGCCATAAAATGGTATATGTGTATTATACCATGGGGAATCCAATGGTATAATATATTTCACATGTTTATTCATTGGGTTTTAAGTTAAATCATGTTTTATGCCAATTTATGGTATTTTTGTAGGTTTAAAGTAATTATTTTTAATGTATAATTATATTAAATATTTCTTGTGACCTTTTTTGGTTATGTGGTCATATCTCAAAGGTTCACAGCTTTTTTACATCACAAACCAATAGTATGTCCACTTAATAGCTCAAAAAAATGGGAAAAAATTAACCAAGTGCTCTTCAGAAACTTATTTGAAGATCTAAACCACTGTGGTATTCCATGCCATTTTTTTCACTAGGCTCAAGCTCATAGTACCCCACAACAGCAGTAAGTTCAACCCACCCGCAGACTTACAGTCAAATTTTAAACTAAAAGGTCACTTTTACAGCAAGAAGCTGGAGTTGATTCATAATAACATGGCACAGTCACCAAAGGGAAGTGTATGTGTTTAAATAAGTTATTCAATTTCATTATGCATATGTAAAAAATCAAGTTACATATAGCATACTAGTTACAACAATTAAGGTACCACCCTTTAAATTACATACCCCACCCAGATTTACATCCCTCTATAGCAAAAGACTCATGCAGAAAGATAATTACACCTGCATTAATTATACAACCACCTTTAATTCAACATATAAAAGTCACATGATGCAAATCTCAACTCCATGGACTTCCTGAAATTGACTTACAGCACAGCCACAAGCATAACCCCATTTATATCAATAGTAACCCAACTTGAAAACTTAAAAAGAATCAAAATTCCTTACCCCACTTATCACCTCATGCAAGTCAAAATTATTTACAACAGGCTGCATAAATAAATTCATGAGTGTAAGAAATTAATACCTGACCTCATTTTAAAGTTTAAAAAAGAAACACAGCTAGGATAATTGCATAAACTACACATCCACTTCAACCAAGCCTAAAAATGACATATGCAAAGGAAATACAAGGTCATCATGTGATACTTCACCCACCAACAGCATACAGTGTGACAGAAGAAAGGCTTTGCAGAAGAAAAATCCTCAGCAAAAATTGAAATCACCTCAAATTCAAGAATATCACATCATAAGTAGTTCACCAAAAACCCATCATGTGATGAATGGAGGCTGTGCAGAAAAAAAATTATCACCAAACCTTAAATCACCTGACCCATGCAAGGAAAGTCCTCACCAAAAAAAAGTCACATGATGGAATCAAGAGGAATTAAAGTGGAAAAACAAAGCTCCCATGGAGGGCCCCCTAGGCTCTCAAAAGGTATAAATAAAGGGGCTCTCTCCCCCCAAATTCCAAAATTACCCCCATGCACTTTATAAGAACAGGAATAATTCATCCCTCACCTGGTAGGTAGTCCAGTATACTATAGTAAATTTACTTGCCCAGTGGCTAGGATCAGTGGAAGTATAGTGTTGAAGATTACCCAGTAGCTAAGCTCAGTGAAATCTTATTATTAAAAAATAAATAGAAAATTATCCAGTACCCACGATTAGGGTTTACTAATATATTAAATCATTTTATCCAGTAAAATTAACACCATTTATCAAGACTTTAAATTAACTTACCCGTTTAAAAAATCCAATATCAAAGAATTTTACCTCTTAAACTTAACAAATACAATTTTATCTAATTATTAACCACTCTTAAAAAAATAAAAAACCTTTAAAAATTATTTTACTCTATTATTACTTTACCTTAACAAATTTACCTTTACCAACACTCATCAAATTTTTCTGAACACCTTAAATGACTCATCTTACCAAGCTTTTATCACCAAGAAGAAACCACTCACCCCAATTTTACTAAGAAATAAAAATCATACAGACAAGTATTTCATTGAAATCTAAAAATTAACCAAAATTACTGACATTATATTTCATATTATATATTGAATAGGTCTGATCTGATAATGCTGAATTTTGTCTTCTGCAGTTGTGAAGCCACTTGATAATTTTATTTTGGTTTTTGAGCTCCAAGGATAATCTTTTCAATATCTTAGGAGGTGCAGGTAATACACCCTTGCCACCCTTAGTTACAGGAGCTATTAGCAATTAAAAACTAGTTACCTGTGATTTCCGCCTCCAGGTACTGCCACATTTTAGTCCCACACAAGAGGAGTTCCAATACCACATAATTTTATTTACAATCAAAAATATCTCAAAATAAATTTTGCATTATTTTTTAATAATTGAACTTTCTCAAAAATCTTGGAAAGCCCTTTGAAAGATTAATATTTTGTCTGAAATAAGTGTTTAAACTTGGAAGCTGGTGTTTTTTTTCCAAATCACTTCATTGATAGATAGATTGTGGAATAATAAACTTGCAAGTTTTGTGATATTTATTTTGATAGAAATAAGCTGGTGTTGAAATATCTTCTTCAAGCTACTCATCTATTTCAGGCCCCACTTAGTATGCATATTGTGCTGAAAGGGGGTCATATTCTAATTGTCCATGTTCAATTTTCTTGGGCATACTCTACCCAAGGTTAAGGAAAATGGTTTGAGAAAAATGAAATTGATAAGGATTATAATTCTGATAATGTGGTGAAGTAATTAAAATTTTATATTATTTTAATTGATCTTTCAAGAAGGATATTTTACGATTCATCAAAATAAGACATGCTTTAAAGCAAGTTTAGGGTGTTTTGATATTTTCTTTTCATTCCAAAGATCTGTTATTTGAATGAAAAAGTACAGCTTTCTGGTACTTGAAAAATCACATCTCAAGAGGTGTGAAATTTTCAAAATATCAAAAATAAATTAACTATTTTTTTGAAAAAGAATCTGGGATTTTTGAGTCCACAATTGGGAATATTTGAGCATTACTAATGTGCTTTTAAGTAATGGATGATCTGGTAGATCTTATAGAATATTTAGACTATTCAAAAAATCAAACAAGGCCTAGACTAAAGGTTTGAAACCAAATAAAAAGTTGTTCCAGGATTTTCAATAATAAATGAGAAATCTTGAGAATAAGTAATAATGTTAATTTTTAGCTTTGAAAAGGTTTATAATTCAAAAATTCTCACTTCAGCTACCATTATAATGTTTAAATCCAGGTCTGATGTAGAAATTTCAAGATACAATAGCATTAAACATGAAGGCAGTAACTAATTACTTAAGTTGTCTATAAGTAATGTACATGATAATTTCTTCTTGAGATATTTTAAGTATGGAAACTTAAAATAAATAAATAATTCAATATTTTAAATTGTAAAAGGTTACCCAAATTTCTACATTTGAGAACAAAAAGAGATTAAATCTGTGAAAACTATAAAAAATGGGTCTTTTTTAAAAGAAAATTCAAAATTTGAAAAATTGTTATCACATAAAAAAACTTTGGAAGAATAGTTAAAGAAAAAAGGCCTCGCCATCAAAAAATAATTGTATATAGAAATAAATAGAGTTTCTGAAAGGGTAATGGATATTTCAGTGACCTGAAATTAAATTTGACTTAAAAATAAATTGAGAGATCTATGTTGAATCAAAATTTCAGTTACAGCTTAGTTTTAGTTTTGGAGTATTTGATATTTAGAATATATATCTATTATCTATAACTAATAGAAATATCATTTTGAGTTAATATGAATTAACTTCAAAAGAAATATTCATATCATCTATAATTGAATAAGAGAGTCTTTTTATTCAAATAAATCAATAGTATTCTTAGATAAGTTATTTGAAGAAAAAAAATTCAAAACTTTTCTTCAAAATAAAAAAAATAATATATTTTGTTGAATTTCTTTACCTTATTAGTATTATATTAGTATTTAAATTAGTATTTTCTTGAAAAAAGGTTTCCTCAATAAATTGAATATGGTTATTTGAGCTTGAAAAATATGAAAAATTCAACTAAAAATGTTATGTTAAAAACCAAGAAAATAAATCTAAGCCCATTCATATTTTACTTTCAATTAGATGATTATTTCTATATAAACTTTTTACAATTGAGATAAATACTTGATGGGCTTAAATCTGTCCATTTCTGAAAGTATACATCAAATATGAGAGCTTATGGGGAGTTTTATGTTTTAACTCACAAAATTATTTAGAAAAAAACCCTCAGAGAAGAAATTTTAGTAGCTAAAACAATTAATCAACTTTTTCTTTACATTATCAATACAGTTTCTCATGTAAATTATATTTGAAAACAAGTATTTACTCCTTGGGTTATGGTTCAATATTGGGAGTCTCTATTAATAGGATCAAGATCATAGGAACATGTGGTATGAATCTCTACTAAAAAATTCATTCTTTTAAAATATTATAATTGAGACTTATAGAGCTTATTGAATAAACATTAAATTCTCCCAAAATACATGGATACTTTTGGTATTTCTCATGCAAAGGTCATTTTGTAATGGGATATGTAAGAGTTTAGAAAAGGATTTTATTTTACTTGAATAGCATCAGATTACAGGAAAACGATAAGATGGAATTATAGGTAAAAACACAAGTTTTTTATCAAAAACAAAATTAGGTATAGTATAAAAGTGGTGAGAAAGATTTTTTAAATATCTTATGAAAAAATAAATATTTGAATAGATTACAGATAAAAAAGAAATATAATCCAATAATTCAATAATATTTTTGATTTATTTGATTAAAAAAGATACTAACCAAAAAGAAAATTATAAATAAGATTCTCTTAATTATTAATTCTTTGTTTCAAAAATAACAATTAATTATTATTGTAAAACTCATATGTAGATATTATGATTATTGATTATTATTATTAAAATCTTAACTTGTTTTATTCCTAGGTACTTTCTCGTTCAACTGATTAAAGAAACTTATAATTTTATTATAATTATAATAATATTTGATATTTTATTAAAAATTAATTCAAAAGAAAAAAATAAAAATAAAAATTAATTGTTCTTCTCATACTTTTGTTTTTTTTTTTGAAAAAAAAAGAAAATTTAAAACTATTTTTTTTTTTTTTTGAAATAATAATTTTGATTAATTTATTTTGATGAATTTTGAATTAATTAAGAAATTCATTTTTATTTTTAAATTATTTTCATCTTACAGTAATATTTTGTCATTTTAATTTTATTCTTATTTAGAATTATTAAGTTTTGACTTAATCCTTTTGTTGAAGGTTATCTTTCTTCAAATACTGTTTTATTTCTTTTATTTAAACTGAAGTTTTTCATAAATTAATTTTTTATTTTTAATTTATATGCTCATGTTATAATTGAAAATGAATTTAACTATAGTCTCAGAGGGGTTTTATTATATGAGATTGTTTGATTTAATTTTTAGCTGTGTATTTTAGGTCTTTTTGGTGATTTTTCTGTTATTTCTTGTGCACTAGTGAGTCATATATTCAGATGTGGTACCTGTTGGAAAGACTACTAAATCATGACCTTTTCCTTTTAATTAAGCTTATCAATGTATTAGTTATCATAAGACCTGAACTTTTTCTTCAGGAAGATAATTTTGGTAAGCGCAAATTCTTAATTAACCTTAAAATATAAACTTAAAGAACTCTAAGATCATTAGGGGGATTCAAACCCATTGTGATTTTGCTTTATGATATCAGGAGATCTGCATACCTGATTTCTTTTCCAGGTGTGTTGGATTTACAGATCTGCCATACCCTTACCCGCCTATCCCCCGATTTTTTTTTGTAAATGAAAATTTCACTTGAAACTTACAATTGTTAAAAAATTAATTCAATTTCAATTTTAAATTTTTTTCTGTCTTTTCATTTTTTTGATTTAGTTGATAAATTTTGATTTCACTAAACCTTTTTTTTTTGAAAAACAATTTTTAAATGTTTTTTTAATTGAATTTTGCACCTGCAGAAATCACATTTATCATTTTGAAAAATTTGGCATCAAAGATAATCTTTCAAGACGCAACTAATTCTGTTTCATTTTTTAAAAAACTTTCTCATCCAAGCAAATTGATTGTGATATTATATTCATAACTCCAAAATGTATTCAATTTAGGCAGCTAATCAATATTTAAACAGAGGCTTTTTCAGGTTCTTCTAAGTACAACCATATCATTTAGTTATTGAAAATGTAATATGAAATTATTTAAATAATTTAATACCAAAAAGGTATTAGTATATCTCAAAGGTAAACCTTTTTCACCATGGTATTCAAAAAGTTAATGCATTTGGTTTTTATATAGTAAAATGATTGTTAACAAAGACAGTTCTTTGTTTGGGGCGCAAAAAGGCTTTTCTGATGCTTTCCACTCCTAAACAATCAGCTTCACAAGAATGTACTTGTCAATTGCAAAAAGGAAAATTTATTTTGGAAGATGAATGGGTGGACATGATTGTTTTTCCCAAACGGCCTACAATTGGTGCAATCGTGGCAGAAGATGATGAGACCAATGGTGTAGGTTATCTTTCTCAAAGGGTTATGGATAGTCACTTAGTAATAAGTTCTTCCTGGTGTTGATGTTTAATGCTGAAAATTTCAAGAATTAGCTATCTGAGTAGTCATATAAATGGCTTTTCTTGGGAGGAGCACAGAATTGGGAATTCATTGTCATTGAGTCCTGGAAATTCTCAAGGGGTGGTTAATGCCAAACACAATGGTTATTTAGGAATCTATTACCTGATCAAGAGCAGTAATATATTTCTAAACAATAGAACTTGTCAACAGCTTGATATTTTCCAACAACTAGCACTTACTTTGGAGAGGGTTGGAATTAATGGCACAGGGGCTTCTGTGGGACACTTGGAAATATCATAAGGTATTAGTCAAGGAAGGGTAGTAATGGTTTCACAAAGAGTAATTGAAAAAATTTGTCAGATAGGGGTTGATTACTTTAGGTGGCCTAATTTTGAGGAACAAGAAGAAATTGGTTTATATATGTCTGGTGAATGTCTCAATGGTTGAGTGGGTCTCTTGGATGGCACAGCTTTTCCTTTGAATCAAAAAACTGGATTTATTGGAAAGGCTTTATTTTATTTCAAGAGTTGTTACTCATTGAATGAACAAATATTTTGTAGTAATAAGAAGAAAATAATTGCCCCTTTTTGTGGCTCTCCAGGTTCTTGGTCAGATAGCACATTGTATAAGATGGGATTGATTGTATACATGACCAAACAAGTTCTTTTCCTCAGGTAGTAGAATTATGTTTTTTTTTGATATGATTTGAGATTGGGGACTAAGAAGAAGAAATCAGACCAATACTCTTTTTCTTATTCTTCTTATCCCTTATATAATCATTGTATACCATGCTTCAAGGGGGAAGCAATGGATAATATTCAAAATAGGAAATTCATCTTTTACCTTGCAGATTCGAGGGTATGATTACAAAATTCGATTGAAATCATGAAAAGAATCTGGGGATCTCTCAAAAGCCTATGATTGGCATTCTACAATAGGAGTCATATGATATACATCAAAAATGTATTTATTGTTGTGCTGTATTCCATAAATTTCTCCTTAATGTACGTAATCCATGGGAGCTGCATTTTGAGGAGGACAATTCAGCAGTTTTGGATGCCAATGAGGTAATTAGTCAAAATAATGGAAACATCCTTTCAAACTGTGTGCAGGGATTTTTTCTTAAAATATAATTATGGCACTTAGATATTCCCTTATTTCTTTCACTTTGTTTTGTATATCTTCATATATGCAGGCTCTTCACTTCTGATTAAAAAAATGAATTGTTTGTTTTTTTTTGTGAAAAAAAAAATTGTAGGTTATTTAAATTTAGATACATTTTTCAGTACCTTACACAATAATAATATCTTTTTGATATTTTTTAAATATTTAAGGTGTGGATATGAAACTTTGATTAAAAAGCAAGTACTGTTACTGTCCTCAAAATTTGTATAAGGTAAAAATTGATTAAAAATAGTATGGAATAATATTTTTAAGAGAAAACTTTCCAATTTCATTATATTCAAATTTATCAGTATAAAAAAATAATATTATAAAAATTCATTGTTTTACCAACAATGAAAATTTATCCAAAAATACTCTACAAGAGATATTTAAGGCTACAAAAGAAATTTCTCCAAGAGCAATTTCCATTGGAATTGATTGAGAAAAAAACTGCAGGCAATTAATATAAGGACAGAGTCTTTAAAAATATTATTAAAGAGAAAAAAACCCAAAAGTGACCAGAGTGAATTTGGAAACAGAGTGACAAAGTTGATAGTGATGAAAGATGCTTTAATCCACTTATGGGGTGGTTCAAGGGTAAAAATGATTATAAGAGTTACAAAAAATGATGAAATTTTTTTTCTTACATGGTAAAAAGGTTTAAAATGATTTGAAAAGGGTGGTTGGAATATTGTATCGATTGGTTTAAAAGTGTTTAAATTAATTATAAAAGAAAAAGATTCTAACATGAAGAGAGAAGTGGGGCAAAGAGGAAATTGTTTTATAGTCATCAATTTTCTTACTCCACAGGTAAAATTTGCTCTTGTCAGTCGTGGAAAACACTCTGACAACAGGAAAGCCAATGATGGCATCATTGAACCCTGGTTTAAACCAATAAAGGGCTGGTTTTAGCCATTTTGGACCCTTAAATCAGCCATTGCTATAGTAATACCTGGTTTTAAGCCTTCAAAACACGTCAGAATGTGTGTACAAAATGTCAAAACCATTTAAAACTGTTTTGACAATTTTTGTTTTATCTTAAGGGTAGCTTTACCCTCTTGGCAACAGTCAAAACTGCCCTGGTTGGTATCAAAATCTCATCATCAATTGAGTCACAGACCCTGTGACTCAATTCCGGGCCAAAAGTGATGAAATTTTCCATGGATCTTGACATCACATGCCTGTCAGAAAGGAATTTGGGTATCTGGCTCCCCCTTAGAGCCAAGATTCCTTTCCCCCCCCCCCAAAATTACTCTTTCCAATTCATCTTTTCTTCAATTCCTCATCATTTATTATACTTATAATTTACATATGTAATTCAATTAAGTTTTTACAGTACACCACTGTAATAATTGATAACTCATATGTAAATCAAAGCTCACTTATGTAATACACACGCACATTTTGACATTTCAATGGAAAATACTTCAATTCCTCATAACTTCTAAACTACACACAACACCTCAATTTTAACACAAAAATTGATGGTTAACACCACATGTGATGTGAATTAAATCAAGTTTTTGAGGATTTTCAACTTTTTTTTACAGAAAATACTAAAAACTTAATCAAAGCTTATTTAGAGTTGAGTTACAGAAAATTGACCCAGAGGGGGCCCCACCTTACTTTTTATGAGGAGTCCAATGGTGAAATAATTTTCATATGTTTATTTGTAGGATAAAAAGCTATAATTTGTATTTAACTTTTCTCTAAAAATATTTCAATTTTGGTATTTTTGTTGAAAATTCATTTTTACTTAATTTTTTCAAGTAAAAATGTGTTTTGACAATTTTAAATTTGAATATAATTCTACTTTTAAATTATAATTGAATTTTCATTTTTGTGTATAAATTTATATTTATATTTTAATTTTTTCTTTGATGATATAAATAAATTCACTTTATTTAAAATGGTATCTTATTTTATTATTTGTGGTCTTTTGGTTATCTGATAATACTTCTGAGGCTCACATTCCCTCCCCATAAAAGGGGGAATATTACTGAGAATATTACTTTGTAATATACTTGTTTCTAGTTTTACTGAACCTTTGGAGAAGTTTAGTATCTTCAGGTATGTCCTTTTCTGCTAACCATTCATCTTAACAAGTGGGTGCACTGTACCTAACAAGGTATTCCCTTACTTTCTTGGTTCTTAACTTCCTTTCTTTGAGAACTTTGGTGATTTTCCTAGTACCAGGGGATTCAATAGGAGGTATATGCTTTGGTGCTTTATTTCTCAAAGGAAACTTCTCAGAATTACTAGATTTATATGGCTTTACCAAGCTTACTGGAAATGTAGGATGCTTATTGCTAAGGTACTCAGATAATTCTACTTCAATTGCATTTTCCCCATGAAGGGCCTTAATAACAAAAGGTCCTGCAAAGGAGTCTTTGAGCTTTTTACATCCCTTGATGTTATTGGAGTTAGTGGTGGATACAAGTACTAAATCTCCCACTTTGAAGTCTGAAGTGGCATGTGATTTGTCCCATTTGTCTTTGGCATATGAAAATGAGTCCTCCATGCACCTTATTGCATGCTTTCTAGCTTTGTCTAGCATTTCTTTGAAGCTACTAGCAGTGGGATGTATTTCATCCAAATCCTTCCTTAAGAAATCTCGGGGTAATTTGGCATTCCATCCCTTTTCTAGAATAGCAGGAGTTTGATTTGTAATGGCATTAATGGATGTTTTATATGCCAATTCCAAATCTGGTAAGAGAGCACACCAATCATTGGTAGAACCATCACAATCTTTAAATTAAAGGCCATATGCACAAAATCTTCTTACCATATCTTCCAAGTTTTGGATCATTCTTTCAGACAGACCATAAGCTTGTGGGTGGTAGGCTGTAGAGAAGGACAACTTTGTTCCAAATAATTGACAAAGATTTGTCCATACTGCTGGGGTAAATTTGGGAGCTCTGTCACAAATGATATTTGTGAATATGCCAGTCCATAATATCACTCTATTCCATATTAGAAGAGCTGTATCCATGGCTTTATCCTCTTTGTGACATGGTAGAAAGATTAGAGTCTTACTAAATCTGTAAACAAACACTAGGCATGAATTATCACTTCTATCACACCCTGGTGGTAGGCCAGTTACCCAATTCATATGGACAATTTCCCAAGGTTTTCTGGGTTCTTGGAGTTTGATAATATTTCCAAGTCTTTTGCAAGTGGACTTATTTTCCTTTTGACATCTGTCACAGGTTTTGCAATAATCTGCAACATATTTCTGCCACATTGGCCACAATATACAGGTTTTTACCTTTTCTCTTGTCCTGCCCTCAGAAAGATGTCCTGAGAAGGAGCTGTCATGGCATTATTTCAGTCCAAGATTTATTAAGGAACTGTCCACAACTGTCATTGCACATGTATGCTTAGTTCTGTGGTAAACTATACCATCCAACAAGTGAAATCTTCCTTCATCATATGATTTGTTCCATATTTCATCCAAGGCATGTATCAAAGAGTTTTCTTTACAGTATTTGGTAAGAAATTGGCATAGGATGCTACAGTTCATATCTTGAGTATAGCTGTTTCTTACTTCCTCAAATAATGTTGTGTTCAGATCTGTAACACTGATTCCTTCTATTGGGATCTGTGGGGAAGCTTCTTCTGGCACACAAGCAGGATTATCAATATTTTTTTGGTAATGGCCATCTTCTCAGTCCATCTGCATTTTTATGAATATTTCCATCTTTGTGAACAATAGTCATATTGCCTCTATATTGTTGGATTGCAATTTTCCATCTCAGCAGGTGTCTATTTGGTGTCTTCATGTTTAATCAAGATCTTACAGAATTACAGTCTGTTATCACATCAAACACTGTTACATCCAAATAATTGTGTAATTTTTTTAAAGCCCACACTAGGAAAAGACATTCCATTTGGATTGCTTCATATGTTGCTTCTGTTGGTTTAAGGTGTCAAAACACTTTTTCAAGGCAATTGTATATGTCTTTACTTCAGTAAATGTATTTAAAATATCATCAAGGACTTTATTATTATCTTCTTTGATGATATTTATGGCTTGTTTTATTCTTGTTTCAATTATTTCATCAATATTAAATTTGGAATATTTGTCTGTTGATTCTTTAATAATGGCAGAATATTCATTTAGCTTATTTCCAAATAAATTTTCATTATTGAAAGTTTTAATTTTTCTTAAAGCTTTTTCAAAACGCATAAGTGTATAATTTATTTGGCTCAGACTTAAGTTATTTGTCTTAAGATTGTTACAAATTGATGAATTTTTATCAGAAATATAACTTTTCACATCATTTATAGCTATGTGCAAGTTTGGAATTCCATCTATAATATGAGAAATCATTTCTGATATTTTAGTCTGTATTCCTCCTTTCTCTGCAATTCCATCATTGTTCTGGCCATCTGAAATACATTTTCCATGGCATCCTGCTGAATCTTTGGGATTCTGTAGCCCTTGCTGTAAGGTTTTGTTTCACGTTCTTTTCCTTTGCCCTTGTTCTGAGCTTGTGACTGCTTTTTCACATTGGAATTGCTGCTTCTGGCTACTGGGGCTGTTTTGGCACTTGCTTGGGTGGTGAAGGGTTGTTTTTCCTCCATTCTTCTGTTAAAAGCATCATGTTTTTCTTTTTCATCAATGGATGCCCTCCATTGAGTAACTTGCAAGTTTTGGAATGACCCAGGAACTTTCTCACAGTCAGGTAAGAATTCATGCAGTTTTTCCACAGATCTGAAAGGATCTGGTACTCTTTGTTCTGCAATGCATTGTTGTAGGCCTTCTGGCTGGCTTTGTATATATCCACTGAGGCTTCTTGTGGCATTTTCAGCTCTGTTTGAAGGTAAAACAGTATTATCAGCTTCAGAATGGCATAATTTGTCAGTTTGGGATCCATTTACTGACCCTTGTCCTTCTGTAACTGATTGGCTTCTGCCATACTCACATCTATAACATTTTTGGGACCTTCTTGAGGGCTTATAGCTGGCTCCTGATCTGGTTGAAGGCATATTTTATGATTAAAAACTTAAAAATAGTAATTTAAAGTCAAAAACTTAGTATTTTCCAAATTATTTGCCTTCTGAAGGGTATTACTTATGTCCAAGCTAATTAATTGAGAAGAAATTGGCTCTGGTTGGTTTTTCTGAGCTATGATAACTGTGCTATTATAGTCAGAATTGGCAGTACTGGCAGGAAGAATGCTGGTAGCTGTTGATGCAGTTTCAATTTTTTCTTGTCTTACCACGCTTCCAGACAGTAAAATTAATGAAAAAAGAAATTATTCAAGTAAAAAAAAGTATTTTTCAAAATAGAAATTAAAAATACAGCCTCACTTATAAGATGAAAAAGTTTAATTTTTTATGAAATTTTTGAATTATAAGTATTTGTTATGGATTTTTTAAATTTCTCAATATAAGAAAAGGGATTTAAAAAGAGTAAAAATATATGTCACAGGTAAAATATCATGGCTGGGCCCCCAAATGTAAAGTGTGGATATGAGACTTTGATGAAAAATCAAGTGCTTTTCCTGTCCTCAAAATTTGTATAAGGTAAAAATTGATTAAAAATAGTATGGGATAAAATTTTCAAGAGAAAATACACCAAGCTTATTGGCCTTAGCTTTATAAGGACAAAAACAATCTTATAAAGATTTATTGTTTTACCAGCAATAAAAATTTATCCAAAAATACTCTACAAGAGATATTTAAGGCTTCAAAAGAAATTTCTTCAAGAGAAATTTAAATTGGAATTAATTGAGAAAATAAATGCAGGAAATTAATATAAGAACAGGATATTTGAAAATATTATTAAAGGAAAACACACCCAAAAGTGACCAGAGTGAATTTGGAAACAGAGTGACAAAGTTAACAGTGATGAAAGATGCTTTAATTCACTTATGGGGTGGTTCAAGGGTAAAACTGCTTATAAGAGCTACAAACAATGATTATAATGATTTTTTATGTGGTAAAAAGGTTTCAAATGATTTCAAAAGGTAGTTGGAATCTTTTATTTATTGGTTTAACAGTTTTTAAATTAATTATAAAAGGAAAATATTCTAACATGAAGAGAAAAGTGGGGCAAAGAGGAAGTTCTTTTATAACCATCAATTTTCTTACTCAAAAAGTTAAATTTGCTCCTCTCAGCTGTGTAAAACACTCTGACAACATGAAATACAATCATGGCATCATTGATCCCTGGTTTAAACCAATAAAGGGCTGGTTTCAGCCATTTTGAACCCTTAAATTAGCCATTGCTATAGTAATACCTGGTTTTAAGCCTTCAAAACATGTCAGAATGTGTGTGCAAGACTTCAAAACCAGTTTAAGCTGTTTTTACAATGTTTTTTTTATCTTAAGGGTAGTTTTAACCTCTTGCCAACAATTAAAACTTCCCTGGTTGGTATCAAAACCTCATCATCAATTGAGTCACAGACCCTGTGACTCAATTCCAAGGCAAAAGTTATGAACTTTTTCAAGGATCTTGACATCTCATGCCTTTCAGCAAGGAATTTGGGGGTCTGGCTCCCCCTAAGAGCCAAGATTCCTTTTCCACCCAGAATTAATCTTTCCAATTTATTTTTTCTTTAATTTCTCCTCATGTATTATGCTTATAATTTACATATGTAATTCAATTGGGTTTTTTGTTATTTGACAACCTTCTGGAAAGTTCCAGAATAAAAATGGTAAATAATTAAATTTTATTTCTTAATTTTACTAGCAAATTTTTAAAATGATAACATCTTGGTACATCAAATATATCTTAATAAATTTACTATTTTAATCTCCCCTTATTTAAGAAATTATTGCACCTATGTGAATTCAATGTTTTATAAATAGAAGTTAGTATAATTAAAAAAAATCATTAGGAAAAGATCTCCCCTTATTTAGGAAATTAGTGTACCTATGTGAATTCAATGTTTTTTAAATAAAAGTTAGTAAAATTAAAAAATAAAAATTACAAGGAAAAGATCTGCCTTGAGGAGAGATCTTTTTGTTTAATAAATAATTTAATTAGTAAAATGGTGTGGTATGCATATTGGTTTTATTTTTATCATTAAAATAGGTTTAGGCTTAATTCCTGTATTGCATTCAATACAACACTCCCCTCCATAACACATAGTGAATAGTTGATTTGTGAGAAAAAATACCCATGCTTGATGTTTCCTACAAATTTTGTTAAAATGTCAGCAAATTGATCATTGTTTGAGATCCATTTCAGCTTCAGTTTTTTCATAGCAATAAATTCATTAATTTTTTTGAACTCCCTTATTAAATGAAATGTTTGTTTTCTGTTCATTGTTTTGGTTGATATTCCCACAGAAGTCCAATTGTCAGAGTAAAAAATGGGGATTGGATTCTTCAGGATGTCAAAGAAGAGATTATATAGCCATAAGATCTCCTTTGCAGCAAATTATAAGTCCATATATTCAGCTTGAGCCATTTAGGAAGCTATCGTGGTCTGTTTCTTTTATTGCTATCTAATGGGATTAGTACCATGGAATATGACATACCCATGAGTGGACCAATTTCCTTCACCTCCCCAGCTGACCTTTACAAAACATTTCATCTCCAAAGATGGACTCAAGTTACCAATTAAAATACCCATACTCCTTTTCCCACGCAAATAGGAAGTTGAAGTTTCAAGAGCATGCCAATGTGATTCATCTGTATTTAAAGAAAATGGTTCTAAGTAATTTACTTCATAAGCTATATCAGGATGAGATGCTTGAGCAATGTATAGAAGGATACCAATTCATTGCAAATATGGCTTATCCATAGTATTTGATGATTAGTTTGATTCAAGTTTACATTTTGCCAAAAATGGTGTCTTGGCCACAATCTTGCTAGGTGTCAGATTTGTTAACTTGTCAATTTGATCTGGCTACCAAAACTTGAAGACATCTTCCGTTTGATTTATTGCGATACCTACAAGACCATTCACAGCATGGTCCCGTTCAATTTTGAGGTATGAGTTAAATTTCTTGATCAATTCATTCATCTACACATTGGATGATGCTGTGAGTGCACCATCATTGACGTGTACCCATAGTATTGCTTGTTCATCACCCTGGTTTAGTGTGTAGGTACTGGGATCTTCTTTATTATTTGTAAAACCAATTTGCTGTAAAATACTCTTCAGATGCAACCATCAGCACCTAGACGCCTGTTTTTTATCATAGAGAGCTTTGTTTAGTCTTAGTACCTTGTGCTTTGGAATGTTCATCCCCATCAGGGGCCAGACATAGACAGGTTTTTCTATTAAACTATGAAGGAAAGCAACTTTCACATCAAATGTATGTACATTCCAGGTCTTAAGGCATGCAGTAGAAAAAAGGAGATGTAAAGATTTGAAAGTAGGAGTAGGTGCAAATGTTTCATTGTAGTTAATGCTATGGATTTGGCGAAAACCATGTGCAACTAACCAGGCTTTAAATCAATCAGGTTTCTTGGTGAATACCCACTTCGTACCGAGAACACTTTCATGTGGCACTCCCTTCAGAGTGTTGTGGAGGTTGCATGGCATCAAAACTTTTTCTGTTGCCATGCTTTCTATTTCTTGAGAAATAGAAGAGAGCCAGTCAGCTTTATTTTCCGAAATCATAGCTTCCCCATAATTAGATGGAATCGACAATTGCAGACTGTTACAATCCTACATATTAAGTGCCTATTCATCTTGATGATTTGACTCATTTACCATAGATTCATCAAAGATGTCCTTTACTTTTATGGATCTAATGTTATTACCAACCATTCTAGTATTGTAGAAATTCAACTCATCAAAAGACACACTTGCCTACTTAACTATGTCTTTTCTCGTCGGTACCCAAAAAAAGCCACCCTTTTGAATCCTCCGAGACACCCATATGATACCCAATAGTTTCTCTAGGTGAGAATTCTTTCTTGAATTTATGATTATACAAATACTATTTCACACCAAATACTCTGAGAAATTCCAAGCTAGGACGCTTCTTCCCAAGAATTTCAAAAGGAGTCTTGTTACTATCTGCATTAAGATATCTGTTAAATACCCAAACAGAATACCAAAAGGCCCGTGTCCAAAGAAAATAAGGGAGCTTTGCAGCTATGAGAGAGGTGTGAGTCATTTCAGAAATTGTTTGATTTTACCATTTGGATGATGCTTGTATGGCATGGAATATTCATGAATGATTCTATGTTGAGTCAGAAATTCATTTAATATGCAATTCTTCAATTCAGTGCCATTGTCCGTTCTTATAATCTTGATTTTGTAAGGTGTAACATTTGTAAACTGTTTCATCCAGTTAATAAGATGATTTTTTGATTCTGATTTATCAGATAAAGGAATAGTTACCACAACATGCGAGAAAACATCTTGAATCATTAAGATATATTTTTTATGGTTTAGACTGAGTTCATAAGGGCCCATTAAATTGGCCACAATCAAATCACCAGGTTATTTAACAGATTGATGTGAGGCTGTCTTCACAGGATGATGTTGACTCTTTGCAATTGAACATTCATGACACAATTTAATTTCATGAAAGTAAACATTAGGAATGCCACTGACAGCGCTTGATTTCTGCATACGCTTTAAATGCCTAATTGATAAATGGGCAATTCTTCTGTGCCAAAGCAGACTATCATTATTCAGAGAAGAATTTGTATATTTTAAAATAGACACAGCTGAAGACAAAGGGTTATTGAAACTGGTCTTAGTAGTAGAAGGTTGAAGAGGGACAAACCATTGGTTGTTCTTTTGAATGGTTAAAAATTCAAGAGATCAAAAAGAAACAGTGAAGAAATTATTTAGAAAAGAGATAGAAAAACCCTCATTTAAGAGATTTCTGAGAGAAATAAGTATCCTGGGTATATTGTGACAGTAAAGAAAATTATTTAACTGAAGAAGACCGTATGGGGTATTTAAAACAATTTTACCTATTCCATTGACTTTGAACAATTTGTACGACACAACGGACAGTATCATGTCAGTTGTATTTAGTGATGTAAACAACAAGAGATTGCCTACTATTGAGTGTGTTGCACCAGAATCTAGCAATTCCTTATGATCCTCCAGTGATGGCACAACACCCATACTAGCAACATTCACTGGTTGTTGTTGTGCTTTGGATTTCATTTCAGCTCCCTTTGCTTTCATTGGACAATTTGGTGACCAATGACCTACTTCACTGCCATAGTGACATGAAAATTGGGAATTAAGCATTCTTGGTTCAATTTGACAGCTAGATGAAGGTATCTTGACACTTCTAGTAGTAGTTCTTCTAGATGACTGTTTATTTTCATTAATAAAAGTGTCCCTTTTTCCAAATTTAGACACAGCATTAACTCTTGCTATCTCGGTACTTTTATCAAAAGATGGCAAAGCTGTAGAGATCTGCCTGATCATATTGAGTAAATCATCAGGAAAAACCTTGATATTAGGATTAGTAGCCATGAGTGTATTGATAGTGGTTGTGATAAGCTGGTGCATAGATGGTACAGAAAAGTAAATTTCTAATATTGTAAGCATCTCAGAATTGATTTGTCCTAATTAATTTTCTGAATTCTGGATAGCTTCAGTAATTGTCATTTCATAATCATTGATGTTCTCTGATTGATTGGAGGAGTTATGAAAAATGATGCTTGCATGATAAACTACTGAAGACCAAGAAGGGCGGTTGAATCAATCCTTCAAGGCCTGAAAAATCTGGCGGGAATCAGAGGTGAAGATGCAAGAAGTGACAGCTTCATAAATGCTAGAATTGACGCTATGTTTGATGAAAATTTGAGCAACTAGATTCTGTTTGACATTACTATCAGCAATCGGCTGTTGAAAGTAATTGGAATCACCCATAAAGTAAGTTGTCCAGCCGATTATCATATTCTTCAACCAAAGATTAAAATTTTCCCCATCATCCCGTAGCTGGGGTCTGATCTTCTCCTCCAAGGAAATTAAACATTGGAACATTTCAGCTTGTTTATTAGCTTCCATGATAATGTTCATTTCATTGTTGGCTATGTCCTTTGATTCAGTCATTATGCAAGAGAGATATGGCTTGATCAAGTGATAGGAGGTGCCAGGATTTAAAATCAAATGAAGGAAAAAATTATGATAGCGATGAAGAATAGAGGTTTAAATCAGATAAAAAGAAACACAGAGAAGCAAAATAATAATAGAGCTACTGGTTCAAGATATCAGCAAAAAAAGATTGAGGTAGGCAGCCCATAACCTGTTGTTATTCGACAACCTTCTGGAAAGTTCCAGAATAAAAATGGTAAATAATTAAATTTTATTTTTTAATTTTAATAACAAAATTTTGAAATGATAAAGTATAGTCACATCTAATATATTTTAATAAATTTATGATTTTAATCTCTCCTGATTTAGGAAATTAGCATACCTATGTTAATTCAATGTTTTATAAACAAAAGTTAGTAAAATTGAAGAATAAAAATTACAAGGAAAAGATCTCCCCTGAGGAGAGATCTTTTCATTGAATAAATAATTTAATTAGTAAGATGGTGTGTTATGCATATTCATTTTATTTTTATCATTAAAATAGGTTTAGGTTTAATTCCTGTATTGCATTCAATACAACAGAGTTTCTACAGTACACCACTGTAATAATTGATACCTCATATGTAAATTAAAGTTCACTTATGTAATACACACGCACATTTTGACATTTCAATTGAAAATACTTCAATTCCTCATAACTTCTAAGCTACACCCAACACCTCAATTTTAACACAAAAAATTGATGGTTAACACCACATGTGATGTGAATTAAATCAAGTCTTTGAGGATTTTCAACTTTTGTACAGAAAATACTCAAAACTTAATTAAAGCTTATTTGGAGTTGAGCTAAAGAAAATTGACCCAGAGGGGGCCCCACCTTACTTTTTATGAGCAGTCCAATGGTAAAATGATCTCATATGTTTATTTGTAGGATAAACAGTTATAACAATTTTTATTTAGCTTTTTTCCAAAAATATTTCAATTTTGGTATTTTTGTTAAAAATTTATTTTTACTTAATTTTTTCAAGTAAAAATGTGTTTTCACAAATTTAAATTTAAATAAAATTTTATTTTTAAATTATAATTAAATTCTCATTTTTGTGTATAAATTTATATTTATATTTTAATCTTTGTTTTGATAATATACATAAATTCATTCTATTTATAATTGTATCTTGCCTTATTATTTGTGGTCTTTTGGGTATCTGAAAATACCTCTAAGGCTCACATGCTCCCGTATTTCTTTTACTTTGTTTTGAATATCTTCATATATGTGGGCTCTTGACTTCTGATCAAAAAAAATGAATTTTTTCATTTTTTTTGAGAAAAAAGATTGTATGTTATTTTAATGCAAATAACTTCATTAGTACCTCACATGATAGTGGTATCTTATTGATATGTTTAAAAGTGGCCACCAGGCCTCTGTGTGATGCCAAAGTACGATTAAAATTTCAAATAAATCATTAGTCCCTAGGAAAGAAACTATGATGGGCCCCTTTTTTGTCAAAGGAAATATTACACAAATCCTTGAAGTTTCAGAGGTTGTGTCTTATGTTAAATTAACAGAAGCTTTAAGATGCTCTCATACACATAGGATATTGAATATCACACATAAATCTTTATGTAACTTGTTTCAAACTCATTGTGACACTGGCCCAATTACTTAAAAAGAGTAATCATGACAAGACACAAATTTTCAGAGGTTGTTTTACCAATGCACTAATCTGTTAAGAAATGGTCAGACATCATTAGAAACAACCATCGAGAATTACAAACAATCAGATAGAACCATATTCAAAATGAGCCCATTGGTAATACATCAGACTTTACAATCAAGAATATTAAACCCTTCACAATATTCGATACAACACAAATAAGATGATTCTCATATTATCAGACTTGACATATTACAGTATAGAAGTATCATGAATCACTTGTATGATTGGAATAATTTTTTAATAAAATATAATACACCTAGCCATATTATAATCTCATATAAATTTAAATCTCCTGTGGCAGCTTTCCTGATTTTAACAGACTTTTCACAAAAGAAGTGCAGACCTCATTTTATTTCATATTGGTCTCTTTTTAGATTTTTTTAATCTAATTACATTTGAAATTCTATTTTTTCTTTTTATAAACTATATTTCCAATTTCTCTTCTCTTTCAAGAAATCTTAATTATGAGTGCTCAATTCCCTTTTTAATTCAATATTTTCTGCCCAATTTTTATCTTCTAAGCCAACATGATTTTCAATAATTTTAAGATTTGAGTGACAACATTACTGTTCTTTTTGGTCATTAGTCTCTTTCATATTTAAGTGTTCCCTTTTTGGAAAATTTATTGGCACCTCACTAGGGGTGGTAGTTTTTTGTGAGTTTGTTGATTCTTCAAGCACTTTAGCATCAGTACCATTTTTTATATTTCTTTCTGGCTCTGTTGATTCAACCTCTGACATACATTATTTTCCAATACTGTTATTTTCATCCTCAAAATTACTATCACTTCCACTATCTATAAGGTTTGACTATGAAAAAATAAGTAAATGTTACTGGTAGTTGACTTATTGTACTCTGAATTTCCTTATTAAAGTAATAAATAAGATAAAGTATCATTATAATTATGGCATAAGAAAATCATTACATTATTTGAATGGATGAAATAATATAAAAAAAATAAATATATTAATATTTAATAATTAATATATTTATGCCAATTTATTATTGTTACAAAAAAATAATAAATATTCAGAAAAAAGTTATTTAATAATAAAACCCAATTTATAAAAGAAATATTACCAATATTAAAGTTATCTATTAATATAAATACTATTAATATTAAATAAAGAATTATTAAGAATAATAATAAAGAGAAATTATTGTAAAAAGAGGAATAATCTACTTTTAACATTTAATATAATAATTTTGAATAAATTAATGCCAAATGATGTAAATACCACTTATTTAAATTTTATTTACAAATTTTCTTGATTTTACGTGGAATTAGAGATTTTGAAGAGAATTTAACAAAAAAAATGAATATTGTTTTAATCACATTAAAACTGATGAATAATATACAGATTGACTTTATTCTTCAATAATGTAATAGAATTTTATGATAATAATAAAGTTATTACCTTTGAACTTAATATTTTTAATGTTTTTGATGTGTCTGAGGGGGAAATAGAGGTAAAAAGGCTCTATATATAGTAAAATACTCCCTACTAGAGTTTAGAAGGCTTCTATTAGAATGTTAATGATGGTATCCACTGGAATCAACTAGTACTTTAAGGTTTAGTGATGATTAAATCCTAATCAAACCATCTTATCTCATTATCATACCATTATTTAGAGTTATCACTATAACTCTACATTTTCTGACATCATAGGCTTAGAAGAAGCCTAAAATTTGTGTATTTTATTATTATTAATGATAATATAATAGTATTCACCGGTTCTGTTGCTTATATAACTGTTAAAATTAAAATAAGATTACAGTAAGTGATTATAAATTATCAATTTTAAGCTTAAACATTGATCATTAATAAATTTTGAGTTTTAACCTGAAAAAGCCATTCAGAAGGTGAATTCTGATAGCTTTTCATCTCATTTTTAAACTTACAAGAGAATTCCATTAAATCATCAAAACTATATTTTTGATGATCTTTCTTGTAGCTCATCTTTTCTGTTAAAATTTACTATTTTAAACTTCAAACCATGGTTTCAGGGGGATATACCTTGAAAAGAATGACAGGAATTAAATAATTATTCACATATAGACTAGTAAAACCTGAATATCTACTTCTTTTTAATTTTGGACAACTTTCACAACAAAGTGGTCAACAGCTTTTCTTATTTTGCTCAATAAACCATTTCAAGCTATAAACTTGTTTATAGCTTTCCAAATAAAGCTGTTATCTGTATTCTTACAGTAATTATGTGGTGACCTTTTTTTTGGTACAACTATTTATCATCCATATTTCAAGAGATATGAGCTAAAAACTATGAATATATGTGCTGATCATAAAAGTGCATATATTTAGGTTATCTCTGTAAGTATTGACTTTTAAGATATGAAATAAAAACTTATATGTGTACTTTTTAATCGTTAATTCAATGGTGTAATTTCTTTCACATTTTTATTAATTGGTTTCTGAGATAATCAAGGTTTTATGCATTTTTATTGCATTTTTACTCATTTGAAGATAATAATTTCTATTCTTATTATTGAAATAAGTATTTTAAATTGGTTTTTGACCTTTTTGGATATGTTTTCATATCTGAAAGGCTCACACTATCCACCATGATCAACCAAAAACTAGTTTTATTTAGCTCACTGAATGCCTCCATCTTTGCCTTTGTTCCAAATGTTTGATTCATGTGTGAAAAACAAGGTCAGAGGACATCTAGCTTTATATAAAGTGACATTCCCATAACCATGTGTCCAAATATTGTTCCTTGTAATCTTTGCAGTGTTGAGAAAATTGCCTCCCATTAAGGTGGAGTAAAGAATTCAGAGAATTCAGATATCCTGAAAAAATTTGAAATTCCCCACCATGAGTAATAAAACTTTCACCAATGCTTTTCTTGGAATTTTAATAAAATAATTGGTTATAATTATCTTGAAATTTGCTGTATGTAAAAATATGCTTGTAATACTTACAAGTAAATTTGTGATTTGTATCTTGAGCATACTTTTGTTTAAAACTTCTGCGCAGTTGATTAATCCAATTTAGGCTATCATAAAATGTATTCTCTTTGTTTTCTTATGCTAAATTTGGAAAATTCCTTATATTAATCCCGAAATTAGGTGTGGATGCTGTCAAATGAGCTTGTGCAAAACTTGGGGTTATTGGTACTTGGCTATATCCATTTTATTACACACTAGAAAGTTGAAAACGTCTATAATTCATTGAAACAGATTCATTAAGTTACAAAGATTTTTGAAATAATTCCTTTACATTTAGCTTATACAGGCAAATGACTGACTTCATTAGTCTCAATTTGGGGTGTCCCATAAATGAAAGGGTGACTACCAAGTTCCTGGACTAAGAATGGGATGGGCATTTCCAGCTGTGTTCTCTGGAAATTTGAGGCTTTTGAGGACAGAAGTGATAAATATGATTTTTATTGATAGTTTCCTGGATCTAAAGTTTTTCTAATTTACTCTTTTATTCTATTATTTTCAATATCTATCTGGATTCTGAGTATTGCCTTATCATTTTGTTGAACATTAATTCCACTGTTATTTTCTTCATTTAGTGACCCACAAACTCCTACAGAATCCCACCAATTTTGATCTCCAATAACATGAGGTAATTCCTGGCTTATTTTTGAAGTAACCACCCTGCACTGCTGGTACATAGGATTGAAACATCCCGAATTTTCTCCGTTGAAATGAAGCATTTAAATTTGGATAATATTTTCATGCATAAAATTATTGACATATTCAATGACCCATTAAACAAATTACTCACAAAATTAAAATGTTATCTCTTTACAAAATTGAATTTTAAAAGAATTAATTTTCAGATTAGAAAAACAATCAAATCAAAGATCAAAAACATGGCACTTAAAAATAAATTGTTAAATTTATAACTTAACAAAAATTTAAATACCAAAATGCACATTCTAAGAAATGAACATTGTGGGAAAAGGTGTGTTGTTGGATTGACAAAGTGAACAAAGAAGAAATGTGTGAGATAGTTATGAAAATTTGAAAAAAAAATGAGAAATTCAAATCCAAAAAAAGTAGCATCCAAAGAATTCTTGTGGGGAAAGATGGTGTATAAACCATATTTATAATTAGCCATAGGAGAAAAGAATGGATTGGGGGTTGGATCAGGTTTGATCATTTGACTTGCCTGTCCAATCTCAAACAGAACATAAACAAGATTAAATATTATATAAACAAAGTAGTTCTACTTTTTGAAATGAGAAGCAAAAGAGAAAACAACACACTTATAAAGAACTAGAAAATGATCAAAGACAAAACAGAAGTGAAAAATCTACCATTAATCAAATCTTATTTTGAAAATATGTGTTCCTACTTAGAAAACAAGGAGAATTATCATTTTAATTCATTTCATTTAATTAAAAAGATAAATTAGATGTTTTAAATAGTCTTGATCTATATTATTAGATCTATTTGGAGATAGCAAAAAGACCAGCTGGAGAAAAAATAAACATACACATTCCCAGGCTTTTAAAAATTTTGCAATTTATGTTAATTCACATATGGAAGAATTCACACCAAATCCAAGTGGTTGCAACCTTCAACAGCATTGGAGAACATATAGAAAGAAAAAAAAAATAAACTGTGCATTTTTTGAAAGGGGCAGGCCAAGGACTGTTGACTAATAACATGCTCCAAGAATATTTTAAAGCTTTCTGTCCATGCTTCAATAAAATGGTGGAAATATTTGGTAACAAGAAAAATGTCATAGGAAAAAACTTATTTGACAGTACAACTAGAATTAATAAAGAGATCAATACTTAGCAACATAGAAACTATTCAGATGAGTCTGATACAAAATCACAATTAATCAGTAACTCTGATGATTCATCTGAGAAAGATTTAAAAAATTAAATACCAATAAAAATAGTAATTTTAGTTGAAGATAGTCAATTGGAATTATCTGATCAGAGAACAAATGCTCATAAGGTAAAAATGGCTCAGAAATAATTATCAGTAAAAAAATGCAATCTGTAATTCATAATAGAAACCAATCAGGATATCAAAATTATATTTCACCAAGTCTTTTACCAAAAAAACCAATAGTCAATTTTGGGATACTTGACAAGATTCTTTAAACACAAAAGCAACAGGTGAATTAGCAATTAAAGAGAAAAATTTAGAATGATCATGATCATGTTGAACAAGAATAATAATTGAAGATAATTGAAATGAAAGAGAAAAACAAAATTTTCTTAATCAAGATTAATAATCATCATGCATTTCAGAAGGCTGAGTTGGAATTCAATAAAGAGACAGCAATAAATTCCCAAATTGCACTTGAAGAATCATCCAAGTGTAAAAATCTGGATTATGAGCTGAAAAAAGGGGAATTATAGAAAAATAAAAAGAATGATGATCATTAAATAGAAATTTCTAGGCAATAAGAAATATTATCAGAAATAAGCAAATTTCATAAGCAGGGAATTACTCCAGAAGAAATACATAAATACTTGGAGATTATTTCCAAGTATTGAATTTTTTTATTCATTTTTTGTGATTAACTACTGAGATTGAAATTAATAGATTTTAATTAATTATTTATCATATTTTTTCTCTTCAACTGTTGTGCAATTATGTTTATATTATATTCAAAATATATCACTCAAGGAACTTGAAGATTTCCAATAGAATAATTGTGGTGTAAAAATATATTCTTCAATTTATTAAATAATTCTTCTTCTGTGGAAGATTTCTATTCACTTTCTAGTCACACAGGTAAGCTATCTTTCTCTTCTTCACTCAGATCATCCCATGAGACTCTTATATATTAGAGCATGTTGTGTAGAGTACAGCATGCCTTTATCAAATCAACATATCTTGTTATATCATCCTTTTTATTTAATTTCAACCTCATTTCTCTCAAAGATTCCCATATATCTTTGAGAATACCAATTGTATTTTCATTTCTTACACGCGCCTTTGATAATCATAAATTAAATTTTGTATTGATTTGTGTATTTGATGTTGGCACTTTTAAAGAAGGTATAAGTGTTTCAGTAAGGGGGTACACCAAATCTGCCAATAATTATTGGCCTGTTTAAGACAAACATGTTAATTTAACTATTAAACTCAGAAGGATGGTTTCTTTAAATTTGTCAAAAAGAATACACATCTTTGAAAAGTCCCATTTCTTCTTAGACCGTTGCATCAGAACATGATCCAGGCCAGTCAATAATAAAAGCTGTTATATTTTTATCAATGTGAGCCTTGAGGTATATTTTACATACCCAAATAGGCCACAATTATCTTACAAAGAAATTTTGAATTATACATAACTCATAAGTCATGCATATATCCAAAATGCATCATTTTTGATTTCAGAAAAGATGAATAACTTTTTATTGAGTAAGTAAATCCATGGATTTAAGGCCAGATTTGGATTCTACACAAAAATTCACCTAGGGTAGCTCCATAGAGTGAATAAGCTCAAATTAACTCTTTGAGGTGGTAAAATGGAAAATACTTCAATACCACATCATCAATACCACATAAAAGATCCGTGAAAATTTTTGTTTTTCTTAATTTCATGCCAAAATAATGGGAATGTGAGAAATCCAATGTTACATATACACTAAGAATAGTGTTATGCATGTTTTGAGCACTTAATATCATGGTATTCTTACATGGACTTTTGGTACACCCATAGTTGATATCTCACTTGAAGCTTAAATTACTATTTTGACGTAAAAAATAGGCAAGGGGGACAAAAGACATCAAAGAGAGCCAGGGTACCCAACTTCTGAGGCCTCAGAGGGGTGGACAGCTCTAAAGATTGGATACATGGCTGATGTTAGACTAATTGGTAAAAAAAACCTTTTGGGAACTTGGTTACCATGTCACAACTACTGTAAATCTTAAGAAAATAGCAAATAACCTGCTATTTTGACGTGCCAAGGAGGTAAAGAGCTACTTAGACTCCTGTAAACACATCAATTCTTAATGACTTTCCATGGATAAACCCCAAAAGAGTAATTAAAACCCTTTTTGGACTTGTATCCATTGATTTACCTCATAGCAACCAGTGAAACACTGATATTTGCAATTCTACGTAGAAATGAGGTAAAAACTTCAAAAATTCATTAAAAATACAATTCTTAATGAATCTTTCTGAAGCTTTCAGGACCAATGGAGAACTGTATCATCTATGCTACAACCAAAAATAATCACAGTTTTACTAGTAAAATTAAAAGTTTTACTTACAGTCCATTTTTGACTATTCTACGTGAAACACTGAATCTTCAAAAATTCACAGTAATTACATCCTGTGATGAAATTGGCAATAACATTGATAACTTTCATAAATCAATGATTATTTTGGAATAAAAGAAGATTTACAGATGTCACTCCTTTTATTCTTAACCATATTGGGGTTGGTAGTCACGTAAAAGCATTAATTAAGTAATTATGATAATCTTACGTGACAACAGATGATGCAATCAATAATCCAAAAAGGTTTATTGCTTTCTCACTCACTGGTTTTTCAGTTTGCTCCATGGAACGCCTCTGTGAGCTGTTGTTGACTTAAAAGAAGCCTCTTCTTGCTGTTTTTTCCACATCATCATCATCTTATTATCATTTAAATCATTGTTACCAACAAGTAAGTATTAGTTACCGCTATTCTTAAGTGTTTTAATCTTTCAGAATCAACCAGAAAGACGTGAAATCATAGAATCCAACTATATATTGTTGTAATACTGTTTTAAATCCATTTTGATCCCTTAAATCCACAATTCTACGTCAAATCTCTCTACTTTATCTTTCAATAAGTTCTTTGGAATATTAGTGAGTGATTTATTTTTAATTCTTAAAGTTTTTTTTCTAAAATTAGTTTTCTTCAAGAATTATCATTATAATTATTCTTGCAAAAGATAATTATATATTAAAATAATTTTATTATTTTAATAAAAGAAGTTTTATTATTAAAATCTTCTTGTAATTGATTCTTGTAGACAATTACTTGCTCACTGTTAAAGTCACTAGTAGTGTTTAACACGTGAAATAAATAATTTCAATTATTTAATTGTGGTTATAATAATACTTTATTATTATATTTCATAAGAACAGACATAGTACTGCTGATTAATAGTAATATTATCATCAGTTTCATAGTCACATCTTACAATCAAAATCACATAGTATTTGTGCATTAAGTGAATTATATTTTTTGTGATCAAAGTACACTTCACCCTGCTAAGATGGCTTTTGATAAATTGGGAATTTTGTTCCATCAACAAAGCCTATACACCCTTAAAAACCTTCTTGTAACATCACCTGTGATATTTTCTGCCTTCTCAAACTATATGTCTAAACAAATTAGTCTTTTTGATAATGGATTATTGACTTTATGACCTGTCTTTACATAGCAATAACTGAGCCCCTGGTGATGTGAAAATTACATGCAAACTTTCCAACTGAGCCTGAATTAACATTGGAACCCAAGTGCTCCAAAGTTAATTCTATTTGATGTGAAATCAGGAGCTGCATTCTTGTAGTTAAATTTTTAAAAACATTATTGTGTTTTATAATTTCATATATAAGCTTAAAACCCTCTTTTGAATTCTGCATTCCCTTCTTGAAATCTTCATCTCTCATGTTATAGAGAGCTTTAATATCAAAAAGGTGAGCACTGTTTTGTTTTAATTGCCTCTCCAAGTATCTTCTGCTCAATTTTGGACAATCGAGCTTGCAGTATATCCATGACTTGCCATATATTGAATCTAACATTGTTGAAAACAAAAGATATTGTGAAAATGTTATTGAAACAATTGTTGGGAGGATTCTTAATCCAAGTACTCTTCTCAAGTTTGATTGTCTTTCCTCTATTTGTGCCATCATACCTATACTTGAAAATCACTGAGTAATTTCTTCCATTGTGAGACCTTTGGCATTTCTCAAGACAATGAGGAACTCAAGTACTGCAAAATGCAACATCTAAGAAAAAAAAATATAGTATAAGATGAAACATATGAGATTTCCTGGAAATACTTACAAGGGGAAGATCTAGGAAGTTACTAATACTTTTACTTGTCTTTATCCATAGTATCACTTGTCGTCAAGCCAAAAATTGCTACCTGGATTATAATAATAATTCCAGACATCAAGTCGCAATATCATCCTTTCTTGGAAGAGTTAAGAAAAAAAGGAAAAATCAATTTTTGATATCAATTATTTGTGTTATTTCAGAAAAGGAAAGATTATATGACGGGGCTGATAATATCATTTATTTATCAAATGCAGTAATGTGGAGTCTCCATGGCTTTACATAAAATACTTTTACAATAAAATTATTTTAAATATACTTTCCATGTGATTGTATGTGAGGTGGCTCATGCAAGTGCTTGAGTAACAATTTTAGTGTTCATGCCAGTATAAATTTTTGCTCATTGAACCTGGAATTGAGTGTCACTAATTGATAATTTGATTTTTTAAATTTAATATTAATTTTAATATCTTTAAAAATTAAAATATAACTTTTTTAAATTTTTTCTTTTAGAGTTAATAATTTCCATTTGATTATTTGAAGCTTTCAATATATATACATTTGATATTCCAAAGATTTCTTAATTATTTAAATTATATTTGAAAGTGGCATTATTTAAGGAAGTTTAGTTAAATAAATTAATTAATTATAAAGGAAATTTTTTAATTAAATTTTTCAAATATTTCATCTGATGAGATCTAAAGGTTTTAACAAAAAAAAAAAAAAAAAAAAAAAAAAAAAGAGGAAAAATCAAAATTCATTTAACTCTCATTAAATCTCTTTAACTTTGAATTTTTTTTTTTTTTTGCATTTTCTAAATATCTTTAACAGACAAGATTTGGTATCATCCAAAAAAAAAATAATAATAATCCAAATCTAAAAAAATAAAATTTTGAGAATTAGAATCAAAAAAATCAAAATGAACTTTTGAAACTGAAAATTTGCCCTTTTTTTCAATTAAAGTCAAAGCAATGGGCACACCGGTGGCGGTCAAGAGCCAATAGTGGTGTTACCTTCACTGTAGACAAAAATTTCAAAAAAAAACAGTCAATTTTTCCAGTTCTAAGTTCTTCTTTTTCTTTTTCTATATTATTTCTATATTACGATGCTTTTTTTGGGATTTATTTGTAACTTCAATTTTTCAATTTTTTTCATATTATAGCAATCTTTCATTTTTTCATAAGATGATTAATCTCTTCTATCCTTTTCTGACATATTTAGAATTTATTTGAATGCCCTCTTACAAATGGGATCAGGCACAACATAGGCAAGGAAAGTTTATCCATTTCTTCAACCATCTCAAGTATTCCAACCTGATACCAACAAGCCATCATTCAATTTTAGATCTGTGACATTTAACCTCCTGTTATTAGCTACGACAGATGGTATTGGAAGGTCCCTCTATTTCTTCAACCCATCCAAAGTATTCCCAACTAATACTAACTATTTTTTTAACAGCCTTTGATATGTGGCACAACAAATACATTCCCCCTGCTGTTACAACACCCTCTGCGATCAGTCATAAAATAAGCGAGGCATGTCCATCTATTTCTTAAACCCATCTCAAGTATTCCAAGCTAATAACAACCATCCATCATTCAATTTTATATCATCAGAGTTAACCTACTGTTATTAACTACCACAGATGGTATGGGCAGGTCCCTCTATTTCGTCAATCCATCCAAAGTATTCCCAACTAACACTTTTGGCCTGCTGTTATTTTGGGGCAGGTTCTATTTCTTCCATACATCTCAAGTCTTCCCAGCCAATAACAACCCTTATTTAACGAATTTTAGATCAGTGGAACAACAATCATGTTGGACCTACTTTTATTAGCTACCAGACTTGGTTTGTTAATCATTGTATTATTTTTATCATTATAATTTTTTTGTAGGGTCCAAATTCCAACCTTTTCAAATCTTGCATGAGCTGGAGAAGCACAACATATGAGATAGGGCACACTTAGTGAATACATTGTTGAAATAGAGAGTCAACCATAATTCCATCGGAGTTTACTCACCACCTCAATTTAATCAGACCAGACACATCTACAACCCGCATTCCTTTACTCTACAATGCTCATCCCTTGAATTTTACATACAACAGACAACCTACAGGAATTACATGTGGCCAAAAATATCAAATCTTTTTTCCTTATAAAGAAGAAGAAAATATCAAATCTATTAGCTCATTATAATTATTATTCTCACAAACAACTCATTACATAAGCCACAATCAACAATGCCAGTATCAAAGAAGGTTAGCCATCCTTTTCATATTGGAGGACTATTTGAAATATTCAGAAAAGTAAGTCCAAATTTTGCAATGATTATTAGATACCCAGCTTTAACATATACTATTTTAGTCGGATGTTTCATTAGTCGGCAAATCTAACTATGGTGTACTCAATGTGACTGGAGGGATATCTATATCAGGTCATACAAAAGATGATCCATTGGAAGTTGATGTTGAATTCTCAACATAAACAATGCAGGGTAATGTCCTGAAATCAGGATGGTTCTATTCACTATCAGCTCTATTGTTAGTTTCCCAGGATGGTGATCACCCAGTGGCGTTCTATCAAGCAAAACTTCCCATACAATTGATCCCTGCAAAAGAGGTTACTTTCAATAGAATGAACCATGTGAATGTATTTGGCCTTGGCGTAGTTCTTGACAAGACTGACATAGAAAACATTCATGACGTCAACTTACAAGGACCTGGCATTGTAACAACAGTCAAGCACAATGACTGGCATAATAATTTGAGTTCCGGGCTACATAATTAAAGTCTAACATTAATGTGTATAATTAGTTCAGGGATTATCTCAATTTCAATGTTAAATACATCGTCAAAAAGAGCAAAGCCACAGCCAATATGCTGGTCCTCATCCAAATTGGTAGAGAGATGACTTTCAATGGAACTATTGTTGAACACCATCCCAGCACGAAGACATTTTATGTTGAGGTTTTTCATTCACCTTCCTTTACCTCATGTGCATCTTTCCTGATTTTCTTCATTAGGTATCAAACCTTGCTGTGACATCAGGACATGTGCATGCTCGAGAAGCCAGAGAAACTGTAAATGGTCCTGTTACACCATCCAGTTGTGTACAAAGGATGTAAGCCCAAAAATAATTGCAACATAAATTCAGAAGCTAACATTTGTATCAGTGGTAAAGCAATGCAAGCAATAACTCCGCAGAAAAGTTCTCAGCAAGGATCTATACCTGACTTAGCAAATGAAGATGAAGGGAAAACTGAAATTGAGATTGAGTCTGACAATGAAAGACAGAGAATATGCAAGAGCCCCTTGGACGGAGAAAACACAACTCCTGAACCAAAAGGCAAAGGTGTGTGTATCTGCATGCTGATATCCTTCCATATAGGTGCTGTATTCACTATTAGCCAAAATGTGTTGTCCCCATAGGTAAAAAACGTGCTCGAGGGTCAAACAAGGATTAATTTAGTTTGATCTTAAAAACCCTGCACATAATTTCAAACCTAAGAAGAATGTAATGACATAAAAAATATTTGTGTTTCTTTACAGAAAGCAGACGTATTGATGGCTTAGTTCCTAAGAAACCCCTGAACATGCAATAAATGCAATTACAATAAGTTCAAAATCAAAACCATATAAATTGGCTCCATTGTACCCAGATATTTCAACAAATTTATCAAAACACACTTCCCTCTACCAACATTCTTCCTTTGTATTGAGTTGTTAGGTCATCAAGTCCTAAATAGCGGACCACATGGAAGTATATCTTTTAAATAAATTTCCAGGTGCATTTACACATACTTTGAGCTCTTGCTATGATATTTGCAGAAACTGTTTGGCATTGCATTGGCATGAAGAGCAAACTGGTAGCTTGAAAAATACTATTGGAACCAGTTATTCCATATGCTGTCAAAAAGGTGCTGTAAAACTACCTTTCATTCCAACAACTGATCAGAACATTGCTCCATTTTTGAAAAATATATATTTTTCATCTGATGACAACAGTGGGTTGTTTTACACCATGCAAATCAACAAGTTTCTAATTTATCTTATATTGTGCAAAAATTTTCTTGCAGAAATTAGGTCATATAATAATTCCCTATCCTTTACAAGCCTGGGGGCAAATATTGACAGGTCTATGGCTGGCCATGGAGGGGTTTTTTCATTTCGAGTTTCAGGGAATTTGTATCACAACATTGGTAATCTATATCCTGTTGAAGACCAGACACCTTTGTTCGCACAAATATATTTTTTGGCTTCAGATGATAATTCATCATCAGATATCCGAACAACAGCTGCAAGAGGGAGGATTCAAAGAGATGTGGTTAGCCAATGGGCCCATTTTTTATCAATTAACAATCCTTACGCACAAGTCTATGAATCTGAAAATGAACGCTTAACATCTTCAACAAATACCTTCTGTTTAACCACTATAATGGGTCGTGGCCTAAATCCAGCTACTTACAACCGACCAACAGTTGATGAAGTTGCAATTGTTGTCAACTCTTCTTCTGAAATAATTCCCCCACAAGATATTCTTCTATGTCTAAGAGGTGGCCCACTGAAGCATGTGACTGATCTACATTCAGGGTATCTTGCACTTCGATATCCTGTAATATTTCCTTATAGTGAACAACACTGGCACCCTGACTATTGTGGACAGAACATGCAGACACATAGTAAGTGAAAAATAATAAAAATTTATACTTATCACTGAAAACAATGATAGGACGCACAGGTAATACTACCCAGTGCGAATGGTATGCCTACCTGCTATTCCAACAAAAAAATGAATACGATTTTATTCTTTGTGGTCGTTGTTTACAGCAAGAATTTGTTGTGGATTTGTATATTTGTATTGAAAGGAGTAGGATAAATTTTATCAGGAAAAACCAAGCCAGGCTGAAGGTGAATCTCTACCAGGGAGTTTTGGAGGCCCTGGACAATGATTTAGATTTGAACAGAAGCCATATTGTCCTTCCCTCATCATTTATTGGAGGACCCAGGGCAATGTCTCAGCTGTTTCAAGATTCCATGAGTCTTGTGCGAGAATTTGGGCACCCATCATTGTTCATCACCATGACAGAAAATCCACACTGGCCAGAAATTGTAGAGAAACTGGGCCCAGGAGAGACTTCAGCATACAGACCTGATATTGATACTTGAGTTTTCTACCTCAAGCTGAAAGGTATGATGAGGGACCTTACAAAAAAGAATTGCTTGGGGAAAGTGGTATCATATGTGTATACTGTAGAATTCCAAAAAAGGGGTTTGCCACATGCACATATCTTATTAATACTAGATAGAGAGTATGTTCCAAATACTTCTCACAGGGTTGACAAATTGATATTGGCAGAAATTCCCAATTTATACAAATTGGTCACAAGGAATATGCTTCATGGACCTTGCAGTGCACGATTTGCATGTTGGCGAAATGACAAATGCAAGTATGGTTTCCCAAAGCCTTTTTCTGAACACAAAATGTTGGTTGATGGTGAATATCCCATTTACAAAAGAAGAAACAACGATAGTCAATTTGTGAAAGGATCCACAATTTTTACCAATAAAGATGTAGTTACATATTCTCCATTCTTATTAATGCGTTATGAATGTCATATTAATGTTGAAATTGTGGTCAGCGTAAAAGCAATGAAATACATCTACAAGTATATATGTAAAGGAGAAGATAGAGCAGTCTTATCATTGGAATCCAAAGATGAGACTCTAGATTTTGTGAATGGACGTTACATTGGACCATGTGAAGGTTAGTGTCTAATTTTGCCAGTTTTAACTCAGCTAACATAAGGACTATAGCCATATGGCAAATTTACCAGTTTTGACTGTCTGATAGGAATCCAGCAATCACAAGAATGGCTATACATACAGAAGGAAGCCAGCTGTTCTACTTTAGGGACGAGCATGGTACACGCAGTCAAGTTGAGGCAGGAACTGCTGGAAAAACAACACTCACAGGTTACTTCAAGCTAAATTCTGAAAATGCTGTTTCAAATGGACAACCTGCACAATCATTATTTTATTCCGACATTCCAAAATACTTTTGGTGGAATAAAAAAAGGAAGGAATGGGAGCCAAGGAAAAAGAAAATTTTGGCTGTTGGTAGGGTATATTTTGCAAGGTTCACAGAGGGTGAACGATATTATCTGTGCCTTTTGCTTATGAACAGAAAGGGTGCAATTAGTTTTGGTGATCTGAGAACTGCCAATGGTACTCAGCACTCCACATATCAAGATGCAGCACTAGCATCAGGTTTGTTGCTTTCTGATAAACATTACCATGACTGTCTCACCGAAGCAACACTTTGGATGTCTGGAAAAAGGTTGGGGAAACTTTATATTATTATGCTGTGCAACAGTCCTCCAGCAGATCCCAAAACACTCCTAGACAACCATATTGAAGATCTTTCTGATGATTGTGGCCATCTCCTATGTCACACATATTCAATAGATGAACCATCTGAGACTCTATCTCAAAACCTTGCGAAGTACTTCATAAATGAAGAATTGAAAGAAGTTGGAAAGTCGCTTAATGATTATGGCATAGATATGACTGATATGGAATTTGATTTTATCAGTTCATTTGCAGAAGAACCTTGAAGCATAGATGATGGAATATACAAAAAAATGTTGGGTCAATTAACTCGCCCACAGAAAAAGATTTATCAGGAAGTTGAGAAAGCTGTTGTGTCAAAGGAACAGTTGCTCTGTTTTTTGGATGGCCCGGGAGGAAGTGGCAAAAAAATTTTATTAAGCACCATAATAGGGTCGTTGAGAAACCAAGGCATAGCTATAGAAGCTGTTTCGTCATCTTGAATTTCTGCCTTACTACTCCATGGTGGCTCAACAGCACATTCTGCTTTCAAAATTCCATTGAAAATAACACAACACTCTACATGCAATTGGTTGCATCATCACAAACTACAAATTCATCTCAAGTCAGTTCAGCTGATTGTATGGGATGAGGTCTCAATGCAAAATAGATATGCTGTTGAAGCAGTTGACAGGTCATTACAGGATTTATTCAAGACAAAGCAAAGCTTTGGCGGAGTCTCAATTGTGTTTTCTGGTGATTTTTGGCAGACATTACCTGTCATCAGGCATGAATCAATGGAAAATCAATTGGCTGCATCCTTTAAATAATTAAAAATATTTACTTTGACAGAGAACTTACGGCTAGAACCTGACACAACTAATCACATGCAGACAGCATATGCCTCTTGGTTATTGAAGCTAGGAGATGGTGCCCTACAACATTGACACATTGAACGATTTTTGGTTTATGGGATAAAATGTTTTCAATCCCCGCACAAGATGTGGGTGCACATCAAGGCAGTGTTATTTGTGTACAACAAGCTGGTCTCAATGACTTATAATGGCTCCATCAAAGATAAAATCAATTACTTCAAGTCACGAATACTTCTGGCTCCGCTCAACGCAAAGGTGAAGGAGTTTAACAAATTGTTATTAGATCAGCTAGAATCAGAGGAATACATCTCCTACTCAATAGATCGTCTTGCCAAGAATGAAGCCCATGCTGTTCCTGAAGAGGTTCTGAACTCCTTATCAAAACCAGGATTTCCTGACCACAAAATTCATCTCAATCTAGGAGTGCCACTTTTACTACTTTGTAATCTCAGAATTCAATCAGGGCTTTGCAATGGAACAAGACTTCTTTTAATTGCAATTAACCCAAATGTATTGAAATGCAAACACATGGATGGGCCAAACCAAGGCAAGAATGTTTTGATTCCAAAGATCAAACTGCTATATGAAGATATTGGTACCAGTTCCCTGTAACCCTTGCATATGTCATGACTATCAACAAAGCTCAAGGTCAATCATTTGACACAGTTGGTGTGTATTTTCCTCAGGAAGCTTTAAGCCATGGTCAGTTATATGTTGCACTGTCAAGGACAAGAAATGCTGCAAAAATTATTATCTGCAGTCTTGGCCCACCTGGTTCAAAGGAAATTACAAATGTGGTCTGCAAGGATTTATTTAACTAGGGGTGGATGCAAGATTTTCTGCGGTAAGTCTCAAATTTACCATTTTAATTCCCTTATAAATGGGTGAAACTCTCTTACAAGTCAGTTGTTAATATTTAGTAACCTGCCATGCTGAGCTATATGTTATATAAGTACTGCTATTGTCAAAATGTGCTTCTTAGAGTACTACAGTGGCTGTAGTCTGCAATATAGCCAGGATTGGAATTGTAAAGAAATATGAAATTTGAGCCATCTAGAGACACATGAGAAATTTCAGACATCTAAATAAAGTACTGTACAGTGCCCTCCAACAAACCTTTGAACACTTTTTTTTTTGTGATTTTTTTTTAATTTTTTTTTCTCACAATTGGCTCTCACATTGCACAAGTCTAAATGGAATAGTCAACTTTTTTTTTGTATGATTACACATATGTTTGTTTTAAATCAAGCTAATAATAAAGACACGTGTATAAGTAGTAATTCAATAAAAAACCTCATAAGACAAACAAACTTGAGTAATAATAAAAAAAGATAGCTTCTACCATTGAGTAGGAGCACCATTCTGATCCACTACCGTCTGCATCCTTGCAGGCAAAGATAAGAGTAAGGCCTCAACATGATCAAAAGGTAATGTCTCCAAAACAGCATTAACAGCAAACGTTAGCTCATCCATTGTCTTGGGATTGAAGAGGTTTGTAAAAACATATTTCATCTTGAACCATAAGTTTTCGATGGGGTTAAGATCAGGAGTATAAGCCAGCCAGACTAGCTTATGGATTCGATTTTCTTCTTGCCATTGTTGGCTGGCAATTGCAGTATGGATGGGAGCTCCGTCCTCCATTAAGGTGAGCTCTTCACGATCTTCAGCAACACCTACTTCGACCAATTCATCCATGAAGGGCAATAAGCCCAGCTCATAAACATTTTCAATAAAATCCACGGCTCGACGTTGTCCAGGTGGCATCAAAATTAATTCAGACTGAATCGGTCCACAAAGCGCCCCCCAAACCATAATTGAACGACAACCAGAACGATGATTCACAGCCATCCATTCAAGGTCATATTTTTGATCAATTGACCGCCAGATACGCCTTTGAGTGACTGGCTTACTGAGCTCAAATGAGGACTCGCCAGTCCATCTGACTCGAGACCAATCAGCAATGGTCCAGTGCAAAGTCCAGGCAACGTTGCATGTGTCGTGGGCTGAGGTAAGGTTTTTTTGACTGCAATGCATGATCATTTACCAAGTTCATGAATAGCCTTGCGAAGAGTGTTAATTGATACATTGGCTGTGATCATATTTTTGATGGAGACAAGAGTGTCTCAACAGTTTTGATGAATAACTCGGGAAAGCTCCCGTCGGTCTCGATCATTCAATTTTGGAGGTTGACCTGGTATAGGTAAGCTTTTAAGATGTCCTCATTCTTGGTATCAACAAATTGTATTGTGAACAGTGGTTGGTGGTACCTCAAGATGTTGGGCAATTGTGCGAATTGAAGCACCAGCATCATGCATACCAACAATTTGACCATGAATGCCTTCACTGTGGTAGGGAGCCATTATGGTGAGTACCTAAAATGATGGATTAAAAAAAAGACTTACTTAACAACAGGATTGACTATATTTATAGCCATGATCCTTTAGCCAAAATAAAAATAATAAAACCACGCATGATTGACAGTCGATCAAAATGGTCAAAGGTGATTGGTTAACAAATCTGAGCACAAAGAAAAACGCGACAAGACATGAGGCTGACGAGATGAGTAAAGAAATTAGGAGTTTCAAAAAGAAGAACCATGCGGGTTGTCCAAAAAAAACCCATTAGTTTTCAAAAAAAAAAACCCTAACGGTGTTCGGATCTTTTCTGGAGGGCACTGTACATAAGGAATGAAAGGGTTACATTTCTTCTCAAAGTAATGTTTCTGTGCATTTCCAGTACAATTACGAGCGCGGGCGGCGCAGCCGTGCTGTTTCCTAGTATATTTAATAATAAAAATTTTTAATTGATTTTTTTTAATTTTTAAAATTAAAAATAAAATAAAAAAATAATCAAGCAATAAAGAACTAAATTTTCTGAGTAATAATAATATTTATAAATTTCAAGATTTTTTTAAAAAAAAAAAAAGTTTTAAGTTTTATTTTAAATTTGTATATATATATATATATTTATTCTCTTCATATCAAATAGGATTTTCTTATTGAATCATAAAAAAATTCAGAATTAACTTTATAAAGAAGAATTTTTTTTTTTTGCAATGATGAACTTTATATGCTAATTTTTATTTAGGAGTTAAACACTTTTAATAAGAGTAATAGCTATACTAATGAAAATTGGGTGTCCAAAGGCCAAGACAGAAAATGTTTTGTTAAATGATGTCTTTAAGTCCCTTTAGTAATGTTTTAGCGTATTTTTGTAAAATTCATCCTCTTTTGATTCTTTTTCTGCTTGTGTATTTATACTTCTTTCTTCATCCAATTACTTATTGTTCAAGTAAATTTTGTATTGAGGTTGTAGTCAATGCTAGTTGAGACGATGAAAGTTATTCTCTCCTGAACATAAAATTACATTCATAAAGTTCATCATTAGAGTCATCCATAAGTTACATTACCAACGACCTACTGCTGCATGGCTTCGGTCACTGATTGCAGCAGGGAAACGCAAGGGCAAAGTCCTTGTACAGTTACTAAATTGTAAGTACTGCACATATTTTTTTGTAGTGCCTCATCCTTTCTGTATGAGCTTCCTTTGAACGAAATTTGAACTTGATTAGGGCACAGCAAGGAGTAGCTCATACCCGTCAGGATTTTACATTTTAAGACATGGTAAACTACATTTAAATTGTGACGAGGCATTTTCCTCATTTCCAACTTGATTTGATAGAGAAGTGACCCCACGACTACTATGCAAAATGATACTTTCAATACAATCCTTTTTCAAACATATTGGAATTATAAAGTTGCTAAAGGCGAAAACTTGTGAGATGAGCTTGTGATATAGGCAAAGTACACCAGACATGGCATGAGACTTTGGAGTTGGTTCTCAACTTGCTTTTGTGATGCAAGACAATGATTCTACAGCATTTGCAATACGCTGACATATCTGACCAAAAACTTTACTTACTGGGGTTTGAGCGTATTTTTGTACTATATCTTGGCTTGCCGTTTCGGCAGATCCGTTTGTATTGGGTTCCATTGCTTGATCCATCAGTTTCATGAACTCGACATCCAAAGGTACAGCGCCTAGGAACTCAAGTTGCTCTGATGGCTGATCGGCCTCAGCAGAGATCTTTTCACAAAATGCTAGTCCACCACCACTACCAAATACGTTTTGTGTTTGGCCACAATGCGGACAAATATAACCGCTCATGTTTTCGATCAATCCAATAACCTTCAAACCAGTCTTTTTAGTGAAATCAAACTCCTTGGAGACGTCTGAGAGAGATACGGCTTGTGGAGTGGTCACCAACACCGAGGATAGAGTTGGAAGTTTTAAAGCTGACGACTGAGGGGAAAAAAGAAACGAGAGTTGCTCGAGAAGGGATATATGTTCGTCAGAGGTACCTGAAGGACAACGAAGAGCAGGAGACGAGACAGTTTTTGTCAATACGCTTGTCTCACGACGTATCATTTACGATATGGAAGTCAAAGCAAACCAGGTGGTGTATCGACGATGAGCCAATCTAGTTCGCCCCATCTAACGTCCGTCAAAAATTGTCGAATCATTGCGTTCTTTTTTGGTCCTCGCCACACGACGCTGTCTTTTGGGTCTTTCAACAAGAATCCGATACTCATACACTTTAACGTGCCACCAGTAGGCTTGTTGGATTGACTATCATCATTCTGGTTCCAGTTGAAGTCGGTTTGCACAGGTACCCAACCATCAGTCGACTGGTGAACAGAGCGACCCTGAAGGCCTAGCATACGTGGAACTGAGGGGCCAGTAAGATCGATATCCAATATTCCAATACGTGACCCAGGCCTCTGATGCAGCAATGCCAAAGCGAGTTGGGCAGCTACCGAAGACTTGCCGACACCGCCTTTACCGGACAGCACGAGCAGGATATGATTGACTTGGGACAACCGTCGAGTGAGGGCCAGATCATGGTGCGAGCTAGCCATTCGGGCCTAGGCTGAAGAAACGGATGATGAATACGACGATGGCGCTTGTGTGGTGGATGACGATGATTCTGAGCAGGTTTCGTACTCCAAGGCTCGATAGATGTCTGATGTCCTGTTTTTGGCTGGTCTTGCCTGAAACCAAGCCCAGGCAAGAGCCATAGCCACCTGGAAGAAGATGCAGACGCCAAGTCATAGCCCTCATTTTCTGAGATTATGGATCAGTAGTAAAAGCAGCAGCTTTCTGTGCCCTGATTTGGCTGTTTGTCAGAGATTCAAGGAATCAAAGTGGCAGAACTTCTCCACAAGACAGATTAAAAGGTATCATTTATGGATAACGTCTATGAAATGCATCATGTCGAAAACACTTGAATGAAAAATCTTTTTTGAAATATTTTACATTCTATTATTAGCTAAAATGTAGATTAATTTCCTAAAGTATCTTGACCTCATAAGCTGGTTCAACCTTCCATGGACAGTATAAGGTGGTTTGAATGGCTTTTTTCTTATCATATTTTTAGTCCTTGCTTAGGATTTTGTCACAATAAGAAGTCTTCAGATGTGCCATATTGTTTGGAAATTTTGAGGGGTTATTGGATGAGATTTTCTTAAAGGGGCCTTAAAACCTGGAAGGGACAAAGTCTTGTCTTCAAAAACAGCAGAGAAAATTTTAAAACAACTAATCTTAAACAAGATGATGAGCCTGTTTTAAGATAGCTTGATAGAACTTCTTAAAACAGAACAATAATCATTTTCAATTGAATTAAATCTTTGAGTCATTTCAAATTAGAATTTTTAATTCAGATTGTGATTAATGTAAATTTATTTTGGAAAGGGAGGTCTTACAAAATTTTTCATTAGGCATGACAGGGCAAGATTCCTCTTCAAAAGGCTTAAAAAGAACTCTCTCACTATAAATTTTCCATATATCAAGTGTGTATCATAAATCTATTAATTTTTCTAAATTTTTTCCTCATAGCTTATTATTTAGTAGCTAGACCCTTGATTTTTATAATAGATTTGGTTAATATACCCAGGCTTAAATAAGGGTCACTTCTCACAAGTTTTAATTCAAATCCTCTTGTTGTGTTAAGATCCATATTAGGCTTGCTCAGACTTGCAAAAAAATATAGTATTTTATTTGTATATTTTGCCCCAAAAGTGAAATTAAAAAACCCATATCTTCTAAATCAAAATCCTATGAATATTTAACTTTGAAGTCTCTCTTTTTTAATAAATTTTAGGTTGAAAACCTTTCAAAATCACTTTGTCAGGTTTTGATACAAAATATACACTGATGTTGTATATTAGAATGATCATTTAAATCAAATTCTCATATAACACAAATCTTCAGCTTAATCATTACTCTCATCAACTTATTTTATTTCAAAACTCAGAGAATGACACCAAAACATTTACTGGTTAAATCAAATAAAGATTCTGGTACTGATCCAAAACCATTAGGGAATCTTGAAAAATTCATTATAAAATCATCATGAATTGGGTCAAATGCAAAAAAAAAAAATTTTTTTAAGAATGTTTTAGATCTTCTGACAAGACTTCTATTGGATTCCTCCCATTTTACAAACTTGTGTGATTACCACTAATGGATAATGAAATGAATAAGAAATTAAAAAATATATTAAAGATCACATGTAATAATATGAATGACAAATAGAAAGGTTATAATAAAATATTATTTCTGCTAAGAGCTACAAGGACTCGAAAGGAGCTGGGTTCACAAATGGAAATCTCAAGAAGGGAATTCCTACAATGTGTCAAAAAATGTAAAAACTTTTCCCATTTTTCCCACAATTGGATAGGATTATTGGTAATAAACTAAATTTAAACCCAATAGCAATTTTTGAAATTCCTGAAATAGAAGCAAGTGAAATTTATGAACCAGATAAATCTTTACTTAATAATGAGGTATGTTTTGCTTATCTGATAAATATATGTCTCAAAATTTGAGTTCAAAAGCTTCTCTAAAGGACTTTGAAGAAACATTCAATGACCAAGAGTCTCAATTATTAAAAAAATGATCCAAAGAAAACTTCAAAGAGTTGAAAATAATCAATAAAGTTTGGAAAAATTTATAACCTTAAGTCTGAATTAAAGACAGGGTGAAAGAATATGAAGCTAATTATTATGATTATAAAGGAAAGTTTTAAAATAATTTAGATATTGAAAATCTATCACAGGGAACTATACTAAAAAATTCATGTAAAAATACAGTGCCATGAAATATGAATGTGAATGTTTTTTTTTGTTCTTCAGAAAAATATCTCATGCTCACAACTCAAAGGGCACCTATTTTATCATTCTATGATGCAACCACATAAAATTTTTTATTTTAGGTTGTTTTTGTTTTTGTTTTTTTAATTTGTAGAATACAAAGGCATTTTGTTATTCACTACTTTACAAACAATCAATTGTTGAACTATCACACAAAAATCTAAAAAAATCACACACTGTTTCAGTGCTGTGATTAATTAAGAGCCAAAAAAAAACTTACAAGAATTGGTGGTCCTAGTAAGAATTAGGACCACCACTCATTGCAATGACCATCTCCATTTGGCATGGCATTGACAATAGTAAGTCATCCAATAGTACCCAAGGAACATCATTCCATGCCAATTGAATTTCCACCTGAAATTCTTGAACAGTTTGGGGCTGGTATAATTTAGAAATTGAACTTTTCATTGTTTTCCAGATATTTCTGATAGTGTTAAGGTCTGGAGAGTGAGGAGGCCAAATCATTTTGTTGATGCGATGTTCTTCATGCCATAGGTTTCTAAGGTTTTCTGTATTAATTGGGGTGTTGTCCTCCATTAAGATCAATTGATGGCAACCCATTATCCATGGTGTGGTGTTCATGTGGGTGATAAAGGGGAGTAGGGCAGGCTGATATATTTGTTGGACCATCTTGGCTGAAGTCATTTGTCCATCAAGAATTGCCAACCTCAATTGTTTTGCCAAACAAAACACCCCCCAGATCATAACTGATTGTCAGCCCAATTGATGGTTCACCGCAATGTTTTTGAGTAGCCACTTCTCTTGAGGTGTTCTCCAAGCTTGAACATGATTGGCCTTCTTGCCTAAATCAAAGGCCAATTTATCAGTCCAAATCACCTTTTCCCAGTCATTAATGTTTTTGAGCAAAGGCCAGACAAGAGTGGAAATCTTGAGGTCATAAGAAGGGTTTCCTCAGGGGGATTCTTGAGGCTTTCCCAAGTTTGTGAATCTCACGCTGCATGGTTCTTTTCAAAAGATTTTTGGTCAGGAGATTTGCAACTTGGGCAATGGTTAGGCACCAGAATTGAGTTATTAATCAGTTAAGTTGTTGCCAATCTCATTCCTTTAGGGTCAATGGCCGGCCGCTTTTTTTTGTGTCTTGACTGTCCCAAGATGCTGAAAATTAGCAATGTTGTCGTAAATGGTGGTAACAGGTATTCCAAGTAACATCCTGAGATTAAAAAACAGCAGCCCCTCTTGATGCATTCCAACAATTTGGCCTTGCATCTCATCTTCAAAGTGTGGCATGGCCTGTAAGGAAAAGGAAAAAAAACAAGCAATGATGAAAGGAAGGTCTTAACCTCAATTGGCAGAAGAGGTAAGACAATTGTAAAGTGTCAGGGTGAGTCTATGAAGAGGTTATAGTAAAGAGTATTTAAAACCTAGACTATGACTGTGACATGGATAATAATATTAAAAATAGGGCTTTACTAATGATTATTAGTGCTGGTGAGCACTGTTGAAAGCCCTGAGTGCAGCTTTACCTGTTGGGTTACAATAATAAAGTCTACAATACTAAAGTTTATAGTATAACTGTTTTTGACAGTTGTACTACGTAGGAATTCAAGAGCAGGATGGGGAGTCCTTTTCTAGCAGTGAAAAGGCCTCCTTTTATCCAGAAATGGGGTGAAAAGGCTGCTAGACCTTTTCATGTAGAGGAAGTGAAGATTTTTCACTCTTGAGGACAGGCCTGTATAGCCTGTATTGGGCTCAGATGTGGTTTTGAAACCACATCAGGGTAGTTTTCACCAATACAGGGTGAAAAATTTCATCTGGGGACCATGTTGTATTATTTCAAAATACAATCCAGAATCAAAGAAACCTAACAAAATGACAATTAAATATTGAATATGCATAATACAAAAAAAATCAGTACTTAAAAGGAGGATCGAAAGAAAGATCTTTTCCTCAGGGGAGATCTTTTCTTTCAATCTCTTAAAAATTATTTTTATTTTTTATTTACTAACTTTAAATATTTTTTATTTATATATTAGGTACATTATAAAATATCAGGGGTGATCAATATTTGTACTTAGAAGATTATAATTGTACCTATCTATTATTAAATATTATTAGTAAATAAAATATAAATTAAATAACAGGTTATGGGCTGACTGCTAGCAGCGTAAACCTCGTTAACTAATTTATACACGCTTCAAATATTGCTTCCCTCCAATCTGGATTCATCTACGACTCGTTCTGGAAAAGTTTTTTCTTCCTCGTCAAAAATGATCAATCCTAGCGACAAGCCTATTTGCTCGGAAATGGATGAAATGTCCTTGCTATTACAAGCTGAAATCTTTCACCGATTCACACAACTGGCCAAACGAATCCGACCACGACTCACTTATGATGGGACCAATTTTAATGCGTGGTCAAAGGGACTAGTTAATGCGTGGAAAACTTATTACAATGGAGATCCCACCTACTTTGAACAAGAACGACCTGATAGTAATCATCTGCGAAATCTAGTAGCAATCTCATTTATTGAATATAGCATACAACATCATATCTTTGAATCTATCACCTCTCCGATGCGGCTGCTTGATGCGCGAAAGATTTATCAGGCTATCAGGAGTCGTTTCAATAAACCATCTTGGTCTTCCATCGTACACAATTCCAGGATTCTTTTTAACACCTCCGATTGTATGGATGATATTAATGCTTTCTCTCTATCGGTTTATGAAGCTATCACTGCAATTGAAAACCAGATTGGGCCATTAGATGGAGAAAAATTAGCTACCTTCTCGATTTTCTTTGCTGTTCCTCAACTACGGGATCATATTACAGCGGCCCTGAACACGCGACTGGCCACAAATCCACACCTGAAGATCCATGCCAGATGATTTGTTAGATATGATCAGGCAAATCAGAACTGCATCACCGAGTTTTGACCACAGCACCAAAATTGCTCGGATTAATGCTTCATTTCCGGGACATAAAAATCGGAATGACGGTAAAACAAATCGTTCAACTTCAGCTCCTCAGTCTATCCCTCATAACACTAAACAAGAAAAGCCAAAAAGGTCTTTTGATCCTTCTAAACCCTGTTTTTATTGTGGGGAGCTTGGTCATTGGGTTCCGAATTGCCAAGTTAAACAAAAAGCATTGAAAGTTCGAGCACAAGTAACTCCCAGTAATACGAGTATTGCAAGCTCTGAAGCGGGACCATCTCTAGAAAGCCTTGAAGCACTTCTTGATTCTGGAGCCACTCACTCTGTAGTAGGCGATATTTCACTTTTCACCCATATAACGGCAACTAACATGTCCCTGTCTGTTGCATCTAATCAAAAACTCCTGGTAGTTGGCATTGGACAAATCAGATTAACAGCTGGAAAAGGCATCCTCACAATTAACAATGTATTGTACTGTAAGGAAATCCCTGGAATAATCCTTTCCATCGGTCAAATGATGAACCAACTAATCGAGGTGACTTTTTGCAACAACCGATTTACTGTTAGTCAAGGGGGTGTCCATTTTCACAGTTTTAGGAGAAATGACAGATGGTTTTTAGCGGTTGGAAATGGTTCTCATGTGATTGATATTAAGCCTTTGAGGGCTGAACAAAGTAATGTAATTGAAAAAGAGTGTAATCCTTCCTTGCAAGATCTTAGTTTTTTGTGGCACCAGCGAATGGGTCATCTATCTATTAGAAACCTTAATCGAATATTGAAATATAATGCTGCTGATGGAATTAATAACTCATACCTTCCAAATTTCGGCGTATGCCATCCGTGCTCTATTGCCAAAAGCGAACATCGACCAGTAAAAAATGCATCAAGAAAAATTGTTCGGAAACCAGGTGACGTCATTGTGGTGGACCTGATGGGTCCCTTACCTGTGAGTATGAACCACATGAAATATAATCTCATGATTCAAGACGCATTTTCCAAGGTGGTCGTTGCAATACCAATTATGGACAAGAGTGAGGCAAAATTAAAACTTCAAAATTGGATGCTCCAATTTATGAATGTTACAAACAATACCATCAAAATACTACGGAGTGACAATGGGGCGGAATTCAAGAATAATACTCTCTTGCAATTATTGGTAAGCAAAGGCATTGTGCATGAGTTTGCTATGCCATATGAGCACCACCAGAACGGCAGAATTGGAAGAACAAATAGGACGATTTTAGAAATGGCAAGGACAATGCTGACTGCTTCAAACTTACCAATTACTTTGTGGCCATGGGCATTCTGACATGCCGCATGGATATTCAATCGAACTCTGCACACAGATGATCACAAGACACCATTTGAATTGCTGGGAAATAAGAAGCCCTCTCTTATAATGTTACGAGTCTTTGGTGCAACATCATTTATTCATGATCATAACTTCAAAAAAGATTTATCAGCAAGGGCGGTAATTGGCTACCATTTTGGAGTTGCGGAAGATTCAAAAGGGTGGCTATTTTGGATACCTGGAAAGAAGGTTATTGCTAGATTGGCCAGTGTCAAGTTTGATGAGAAAATGTTCTACAAACCAGGTACGAGTCATATACAATCTATTCAAGTGAATAATTTGTTCGACAAGTCTATGATAAGTGAAATATATAAGCAGGACAAATTGATAACAACAATTTCATCAACTATGAACCCGGATGTGGTATTGCCAACCACATATCGAGAAGCTATTCATTCAGACAACAGGAACCAATGGGTAGCAGCTATCAATGAAGAACTAGAAAGTATGGTTAGAGAAAATGTATTTGAAAGAGTCGAACTAAAACAAGCCCTGGCTGAAGTCCCGCATGAAAGCATACTCAGCACTAAGTGGGTATTCGTGAATAAACCTGAGAGATACAAAGCACGGCTAGTAGCACGAGGTTTCAAACAAATTCATGGAATAAATTATGACAAGACTTTTTCTCCCACACCTACATTTAATTCTCTACAACTACTTTTCTCGACCGCATGTTTGAATAAATGGAACATCAAAACATTTGATGTTAAAGTCGCTTTTCTACATAGTCTAATAGATAAGCCTGTATATGTATGGAACCCACAGGGTATGGATAACAAGAAGTTTGGTGTGTTAAAGTTGAAGAAGGCTCTTTATGGAACCAAACAAGCTGCCCGTTGTTGGTGGCTACATTTGAAGAAAATTTTGCAAGACATAGGTTTTCAGCCGAACGATGAGGATTTAAGTACTTATATTTTTAAACATGAACATGAAGAGGCAATTCTTTGGATACATGTGGATGATGGAGCAATCACTGCATCATCTGAAGACTTGTTGAGAAGACTGACAATGAAATTGAATGAGAAACTGAAGACTAAATGGGATGACATGTCTGGTAGTCTCGTGGGTATTACTATAGAGAAATTAGACAAAGGATTTAAATTCTATCAGCCACATCTTATTGACAAATTAATTCATCTGAATGAAAGCAACATCAAAGCTAAGTCTCCTTTACCTGTTGACTGTAAATTGGAATCTAATCCATCAAAGGGCATAGACAAGCCCTATCTGAAGCGAATCGGCATTTTATTGTACATTGCACAAGCTTCTAGGCCAGATATATGTCATGCAGTAAATTACTTAGCTCGATTTTCAATGGGCACTGATCGATCACATTGGCTTGCACTCGAACATCTAATTGCATACGTAAGGGCTACCAGGAACATGGGAATACTAATTGCAAATGACAACAAGTCATGTGAGCTTAAATGCTATGTGGATGCGAATTGGGGAGGAGAAGGTGATTGTTCCACCCATGGATACCTCATTATGCAGGGAAAGAATCCAATATCATGGCAATCTAAACGACAAACAACGGTGGCATCTTCCACTGCTCAAGTGGAGTATATGTCTTTGTCATTTGCAATAAAAGAATGCATGTGGGTATCAAATCTCTTCCAAACCATTTTGGGCGATTCCACTCCGATCATGTTGTCCGACAACAAGACTGCTGTTGGTATCTCGACTGCATCAATGAGCAGGAAACAAACTCGGCATTTAATCAGGGAGTTTAACTTGATAAATGAATACATTGCTCGTGGGAAAGCTAAGCTGGAATGGATTTCAACCAACTACCAATTAGCTGATATTCTTACCAAACCAATTGGCTACATTAAGGTTGCTCAATTCACTGGAACCATTAACTGGACGTGATTATTTGTATTATGGAGGGGAGTGTTGTATTATTTTAGAATACAATGAAGAATCAAAGAAACCTAACAAAATGAAAATTAAATATTGAATATGCATAATACAAAAAAAAATCAGTACTTAAAAGGAGAATCAAAAGAAAGATCTTTTCCTCAGGGGAGATCTTTTCTTTCGATCTCTTAAAAATTATTTTTATTTTTTATTTACTAACTTTAAATATTTTTGATTTATATATTAGTTATGTTATAAAATCTCAGGGGAGATCAATATTTGAACTTAGAAGATTATAATTGTACCTATCTATTATTAAATATTATTAGTAAATAAAATATAAATTAAATAACAGACCACACATCCTGATTCTGATGTGTATGATTCGTAGAATTCTGTACAGAACCTGTATGAGGCCCCAGTATTGAATGAACTATAAGATATTGAAGTAAAAACAAGCTTCTTTGTCTGTTTGACACCTCATAATCATGGTTATGGGATATTATCCCATGGTAAGGCTGTATTGGCCAAATTGTGGGATTTTGAACTTAAAACTGCCATAAATTTGTCAGTATGTGAGATATCAACCTCAAAATTGGTTCAGTGTGTAGCCCTGTATGTGCTCTACACAATGGTACCTCAATTTATATGGTTATCATTAAATCTGGCAAAGTTATGCCATGTACAAGAGTTTTGTACATATGTGTGTTTTAGGCAAAAAGCTGTATTGGGCTTGTTTGCCTTATAGCTTTTGTTCTGGATGAGATATGGGGAAATGAATGGCCCCATAAGATATACCTGATTGTGCTATTTCCTAAAAGACTCCACTTTAGGTATCTCACACTAAAGCTTTAGAAGTTAGATGAGAGGTGAATATTTTATTCACCCTTATTTGACCTGAATTTTGACCATAACTTCTGTAATACTAGTGTCAGCTCAGTTTGGCTTGTACCATTGGATAGCCCTGACTTAGAGATTCATTTTGAATACCAATTTGATGGGGTTAAGCCTATTACTCTGTATTTCAGATTTGAGGTGAAAATTAAGGTTTATGCTCAGCAACAACTTTGAGCAGGAATAACTTTGTTATTCTGTGTCCTATGGTGATGGGACTTGAATATTTAGAAAGGGGTGAGTTTCCTCTTTCTTTTGATATCTTTTGAGTTGATTTGGCTCAGCTCCATGTTTTGGTGGTGTCTTGGCTATACCATTGATATATGGTATTTGGCTGTCATGCTTGTGCTCTGGTTTTGAGTCACAGGCTGACATAAAGTGACTGAGAGGGGGAGTTCATTTGATCTGGGCCTTTAAAAGGCATTGGGAGGCCATTGCCTCCCATTGCGTTGGGTACAACCATGCAAGGACTGAGGTGAGAGATGTGAGATTCAAATAAGCAAGTGTGCAACTTTGACAAATATGATAGGCCAGTGTATGCGCGTGCTGTGCACAGCTACTTGATGGTTCAAGTTCCCTGCAGCATTTGCATTCAACTGGCAGGGAACTTTACAGTAATTTTGATTTCCATAAACATTGAGAACAATATTCTTAGTTTATGCATAATATCTAATTTCTCATAATGCCATTATCTTGGAATTAAAATCCAAAAAACACAAATTTTCACAATTATTTTATGTGGTATTGATGATGAGGTTTTGAAGTAGTTTCCATATTGACACCTCATAGAGTATATTTAAGCTTATTCACCTCATGAAGTTACCTTAATTAAATCTTTGTGTAGAATCAAAATCTGGACTCAAATCCATGAACTCACTTACTCACAAAATATTTATTCATATTTTTTTATATTAAAAATAATAAATTTTGGATATATACATGACTTATGGGTTTTGTATATTCCAGAAGTTATTTTTATATCATTTTTTGCCTATTTAGTTTTTTAGAGTATACCTCAAGGTAAAAAAAATGTGTCTAGTAGTTATTAGCTTTATCATTAAATAAACTATACACCACTTTATTTATACTTGAATTTAGTTTTATATTCAACTTATCTTTTAGTATTTTTTGAATAATGATTCTCTCAATTTAAATGAAAGAATGGTTGTGTATTTATTAAAATGTTATAAACTAGTCACCATGAGTAATCCAATTTATTTTGAGATAAAGCTTAAATAAATCAGTATTCTCATGAATTGAAGTATAGATTATTTTAAAACCCAAATAAATAGCATCTTAAAAGACTCAAATGTTGATATGAATTTCCTTCTTTCATAATTTGCAATTATTTTTAATTCCCTATTCCATCCCATAATGACTTTATCTTCTCAAAATAGACATTGTCATATATTATAAGTAAAATTTTGTTTTCTTATATATGATCCTAGAGATATTCTAACTTGATAATAATATTTAAATAATATACTAAATCATTTATTATTTCCTATAACTCAATTTTTTTGATAAATTTTGATTTTGTATCAGTTTAAAAAAATTATATTCATTTTTTTTCATTTTATCATAATTCCATTTATTAATCAATTTTAATTATATGAAATTTTATACAAAATTAAAAGATTATCACTATTTTATGTTATTTCATATTTAGTTTTCCTTGTTTTTTATTGTACATATAAACCATTAATTATATCTTACCATTTTTTTATTAATAGAACCATCTCTATTAAATACTGAATTATGTTTTTTGATCAAGTTTTTTATTACTCATTTTTTTTTTGGAAATCTCATGAATTATTCAAGTATTTTTAATAAAATTTCTGAGCTAACTACCATAATTAAATAAAATCTTATATGAAATTTAAGCTAAAATTTATATAATCATTAATAAAAAAAAGTCAATTAACCTTTACCCATTTTGATAAAGGTACTTAGTAGATAGATTCAAACCCATTATCCCAGGTCTTAACAATATATTTACTTCCTTAATTTATCCATTCTAAAGAGGCTTCCATTATAATTTCTTTGATTAATTATAGAAACTAGAATAATTATAAGAAAATCTTATCTTCAAACCAAGAAAATTGAATATTTTCTTTGAATCTTAACTATCTATATCATCTCCACCCAAAAACCTAAAATAATTGTAAATTCTCAGATTTTGAATATTTTAGTGGTTTATCTTATTTTTAAATTTTTGAATTTAATATACTCATAAAAGTAAAAAAATTATATAAAACTTATTTTTTCATCTAAGATTTATGGTTAATAATAATATTTAATAACTTAATCTATGTCTCAAGTTGAGATATTTTTTTTCCACAAAAAATAAATATCTTGATGACTTTATACCTGATTCTTAACTTTATTATATTTACTCTAAATATATAACTATGTCTTAATAAGATATTATTCTTGAAAAAAAAACAATTTTTTTTGAAAATTTCCATTTTTTTTTCTTCTCATAATATTTACCTTATCTAGTATGTCTTTTAGCCAAATAACCTTATAGGAAGAAATGCTTTTAGGGTTAAGCTTTAAATAATAAAAATTATTTTAATATAATTTAAAGCTAAAAACTAATCTACTTGATGTTTATTTTTTATACAGAAAGAAGAGTTGATAATTAATCAACTTATAAAACTTCCTATGTGATCCTGAAAGATTTTTAAATATAAAATACACATTTTTGGTACACTAAGCCTTACAACTCCATCTATTGGTTTAATTTATTATCTCATAATTCTATCTTAGGTTCCAAAAGGGTTTTTTGAGTTAGATTTTTCAGCTCCAAAATTTTTATTTTACTGTTATAGGATACACTCTTTAATTAAATCTACCATTATTTAAATTGCATTTTTTTTCAATAGTGATCTTTTTTTATTTAGGTTATTCCAATTTTACGGGTGAAAATTATATCCTTTTTTAAAATTAAAATATTCATCATTCAGTATAAAATGCTAACTTGAAAGTGAAAACAATATTTAGTATTGAAGTTATTTAAAGAAAAAACAAAGAAATTTAACTACAATAGCTGATAATATTTATAATTCAGTAAGAATAAAGAAATAATCTTCACTTAAGATTTTTCAAACTTATTTTTTAATTGAATTTTAAGTTTATTCTTTTTTGAGTAGATTAAAAATCCAAATATTTAAAGAAATTAGAAGTAGAAAGACACATTTTGATTATTTTACAAGACCAAAATTTATAACTCTATATATCATTAGTTTGAGTATTCCACACATTTTAGATTGAAGATCTTGATTATATTCCATTATATTTTTAATCTTATGGAACTCAAATAAGCTTAATTTTTCCCTTTTTAATCTTAATTTATCATTTTATTACCCATCTATAGTATTCTTATGGTGTGTATAGTAAGTTTATCCTGTTTTAAAGTCACACCTTTCCAGTAGACAAATAAGATGGACAGTCAGACTAAATTAATTGAAAAGTGAATTTGAAAATTGAATTTAAATCTTTCAGCTTTCAAGTAAATCTTGTCTGACTTGCATAAAATAAGCCAAGAAGTGTTTTAATCAATTTTTTCAGTGATACATTTGATTCTCTGAGATCTTACATAATACAATAATATGAGCTGTGTGGCTTACTTTTTTGAAACAAGCCAAGCTCAACTTACAGACCATACTAAAGAAATTCCTAGATTTCCTTCCTTAATTGTGTTTTTTGCACTCATGCTTCTCCACCACCTAAATCCTCAAAACTAGTTACCCTTTCATTAATCTTGCCAATTTCTTAAAATTATATCTTTCACATCATTTTCAATTCTCTCTATTTCCTGCTTTTGATATCTTACTGCTTAGTTGAAAACATTTCTTAAACAGACACAAGAAGACCATCTTTTCTATACCAAATCTCCTACATTTTCCTTTTTAACTTCTTATGTAAATTCACAAGGGTTTCTAAAATTGAAATTCCTGAATCTCTACTAAAAATCAGAAATCAAGCACAAAGGGGTATCACCAACTGAACTGAATCAAAACACCAGCCAGGACTCATTAACTTCCATATACTCTCCAAGCAAACTGTCTTTTTCTTCAAGAACACATTCTAATTAACTCAATCCTTCTTGTTCTAGATCAGCTGCCAATCTGTGCTATTAATCTTTGGGCCACCACTCCTGATAGAACTCAATTCATTCCATTTAAACTCTTGGCACTCAAAATTTCTTAAATTTACCTCATACTGCATCCAGGAATCAAGCAAGGACTGTTCTCTAAAATAAATTATTCAACTCTCAAGATTATCAGCAAACTCAAGTTAGACTGGCATGGAGATAATTCTCCCAGCCATTAACCAAGAAATTCATTCAATCAAGAAGATCTGGCTGGTTGTCATTTTTTACTTCCACTTACATTTGGAATAGTCCCGGGGGGCTGCTTGTTCTGGCCGGCATGGAACCCACATCCTGGCAAGAGGAATTCATGGATCCATCTGGATTTCGACCTGAGGCCCACGATAATCCTGTCACTCCTGTCGCTCTGTACCAGGAAACGAGTCTATTGCACGATATAAAAGCTGAAGCTCACCCAATCAAAATCAACCAAGGCTCTAGCCACCACTCCTGTTCATTTTGGATTCTCCAACTGCGCCGTCCATGGTTTATCAACGATTCTAGCCCATCGACACCCTCCTCCATCCATCATCAAGCCGAATCATCATTCTCCCGTTTTTTTGACGATTGCTACTATCTTGGCCTCGTCTGATTGCCGCTGAGGCAGTTAAAGTGGCTGAAAAGTGCCACCACCACCAGTACGTAACACTTGATTTAGGAATATTTTGGGTTCATAGCTGATGATCTTGGCCAATCTCATTCTTTAGCAAGATTTTCTGTCCATCCAGTCAGCCCTTGTGGAGATGTCAGCGACCGACAAGGACCACATCCACCAAAAAGAGGTAGAGGACGCTTTGCAATCGATCGTTGGGCAGGCATCAGTAAAACATTCCGAGACAACCATCAAGTTCTTGCTCCATGCCATATCATCTCTTGTTCCATCAACAAAATCTATGGCATTCAGCAGCCTAGCCCTCTTTCTTAAGCATCAGCCTAACCCTGTGCAGTCGCTCTTTGCTTCACTTGAGGAACTCTTACATTCAACTAAACTCGACCATGTCAGCCATGGATTAGCTGCCCTAGCTGCTGTCTTTCAACTTTCTCCATCGCACGGCCTTGAAATTCTTCAGTCTGATGGTTTCCTTCCTCGCCTCGCCGAGTCAGTCATAGACATACTGGCACTGGATTCACGTAAAAAGAGCTGCAAGGTAGATCTCAATCATGCACTCTCAGAATTTCTTGCCTTGGTCATGAATCAAAAGCCTGCACGGCAGGCAGTCATGTCTGATTGGCCTGGTTGTATCGATTGGTTGACTCGTGTCGCCTTTGAAACATCAACCACAGTCTCGCTCTCTGCTCGTTGTGCCGCCAGTCTAGCTTTAGTCAAGCTTTGTTTAACGAATCAAACAAATCAAACACCCACTGCTTTACCTTCTTTAATTCGACTGACTCGTGTTCTCCTCAACGCTTTTCTAATGAATCATAACTCGCCAACCGCAATTGAAGGGCTGGCCTTAGTCAGTCAGCAAGGATCCACTCGAGAAATTCTGATGAATCAATCTGATGACCTGCTCCGCGGTTTTCGAGCTTTGCTCTTAAAGACAGGTTCTCAGACCTCAAATCAATTACCTTCTACTGATACCTCTTTTGCTTATGGAATCGCTACTATCTTGCTGCATCTAACCACGTACAAAGCCATCCTAACCGAAGAAGAAGAGGCCGCCGATCGATTACGAAAGTTGGCAATAAGAGGTAGCAAGGCAGATCGCTCAAAGAAATCGGAAGAGGTGGATGAAGAATTTATCATCGACGATGAAATCGTCTTTCAATGGATTCATCGCACACTTGAAAAATGCAATGATTTAATGGACACCATTGTCTCTCTTGTGAAATGTGAAAGTAAGGAGGTGAGGAGGACAACCGGCCGGGTCTTATTCAATTTGGTACAACGCCAACAGTGTAGAGGCAAGATCTTGCAGGCTGGTGGCGGACGTCTATTAATGAAAATTATTGCTTCAATGACGATTCCTACTATTCCCTTAATCAACTCTTCCGCTTCTACCCCGGAGCCAGCCAGCTCGACAATTGTCGCTTCACTTGATTGCAATGACCTTGAAATAATTCAAGCCTTGGCCAAACTTCTTATCACAACCAACCCTTTGTTGATTTTTGGGCCTACCCCAGAGTCCCCAGTACTACTATCAACAATCCAACCACTGGTTGTCCTCCTTGTTCATCCTTCTGCTACACTGCTACAAATCTTTGAAGCTCTCATGGCGTTGACAAATTTAACTAGCCTTGGTCTACAGGTTGCCACTAAAGTGGCTGAGGCACCTCGATTGTTGCCGCGATTGGAAGAATGCCTCTTAGGCGTACGGACGGGTGAAAATCAAATGGTTCGACGCGCCGCAACTGAGCTTTTATGCAATCTTTCCTCTACCGAACTCGTTCTCGCTCATTTTTCCCCACAATCAAGTCTTCAGAAAACTACAGCTTCAGACACTCAAGGGTCGTATAACACAAGCCTGCATCTGCTCATTGCATTAAGTTCAAGTGAAGACCTGGCAACTGCCATGGCTGCAGCTGGCTGTTTGGCTATTTTAACCCAACATTCTCCTGAAATTGGCCGTACTTTGTTAACTCAACCAAAACTAGCCCAAACATTATACAGAGTATCTCACGTTATCATTAGTGAGGGAAGAATCGGGGTTCAGCATCGATGGGTTAGTATGTTGGGTAACCTGTCATACGAAGTTGAACACCAGCAATCTTTTCATAATTTTTTTACCTTGGACCTTTCAAAAGCCTTGATCAGCTTGGCTGAAAGGTTGTGCGAAGAGGAGGAAGAAAGTAAAGAAGTGAAACGAATTACGAAAGTTGTGCTAGAAGAGATTCATAAGCATCAAGAAGCTTGAATTTTGGTCTTTTTATTGTATACACATGGATCCCTCCAAGGATGAGCTTAATGTCAATCTTTTTGGAGTTTTACCTCCAGTGTTTTGCAATGGTATTTATCAGGCCACATCAAGACCCTTGCGTGTTGGCAAATGACGTTGCTTACTCACTGCTAACTATATGATTTGATAATTCCTGACATACCTGAAGACTTAACACTCGTGAGTCATAAATTTAGTCTAATTTATTTTGGAAGTGGATCTCACAAAGCTAAATATTTGAATACACCCCTGGAGATCAGTTATGCCCCCAGTCAGTGAAAAAACCTGTGCTCCACGAACTACAAATCAGGATATACTCAGATACCAAAGTTGTGAAGCTGTGGCCCACCAACTAAATGGTGAAAGTACCACCATGTTTTCTTTACTTGTATTGAACAATTTTGCTTTGCCGTCATTCAATGAGATGTGTATTGTATTTACCTATACGTCGAAACATGTAATGCAATTCAAATTACGGTTTGACCATACAGTCGAAGGAGAATACAATAAGAAGAAAAGCTAGAGCCAAAGAAATGGCCCGACTTTTTTAAAATGGGCGAAAACTTTTTCAAATGCTATCTGCGGCACCAGTAATTTAAGAATATATGATGTTTGGAATTTTCATTTCAGTAATGCATGACATTTTCAAGTTGCTGCTGTAGGCTGACTTAAAGATGTAAGTGTAGGCGTAAAAATCAACCAGGAGACTAAATGCTTCACTTTAAACACTAAAAATTGATTCCCTTCAAAACTGGAGAATGGTAAGTCAAAATTATTCTTTTTTTGTTTTATAATCCTTAAAACACACAAAAAAAGAAATAATTGATTATTATGATTTTTCATTTATAAAACACCAAAAAAAACACAAATTTGTATTCATAATGTATTCATTGAAAAAATAAATAAGCAAACTATTTAAATTAATTAATTACTATTACAAATTTGAATTTAAATTATGATTACTATTATGATTTCAAAAAAAAGGGTTTATTTTATATATAGTAATCATTTTAAAGTTAATTAATGATAAAGATTTTATATAAAGTTTAATAAATAAAACTTTAATTGAATTTTTTTTATTTTAAAGTATAAATAAAAAAAAAAAAAATTAAGAAAATAAAAAAAAAAAAAAATTAAAATTGATTTTAAAAAATAAATAAATTTTAATAATTGAAATAATTGAATAATTATTAAAAATTTTAAAATATTTCAAATTTGAATTAAAGACTCTGAAATCATTATTGAAGTCAAAATAACACATAGAACTTACCTTTAATGAATGATTAAGATAATATTGATATATGCTGTACTATGTGTTTTTTGGTTTGTCAATGTACAAAGTCCATACTACCAAGAAGGAGACTCATATTATTTAATGGCTATATTTAATTAGTTTTTTTTAAGTTTTTTAATTGATTTAAAAATAAAAAAATTATTGCATAATTTTAAAATACTCAGATGAAAATCAGATGAAGAAATAATTTTTTTATAAAAAATGGAATATGGATTAATTTTAAAGTTTTAAGAATTTCAAATATGAATTATTGGGTTTACAATATTCTCAAACTTTAAAATCCATTATTGGTCCAAATCATTCCACTGAAGAGAGAATTTGGGATTTGAAGTTTAACAAGGTAAGGATTAATTATTAAATATTATTTAATATAGATATTTAAAAAGAAATTAAATATTAAAGAATCCCTAAAAAAAATTTATATTTAAATTTTAATTTAAATTAAAAATTCAAAATTTAAACAGGTAATTAAAATCATGAAAGAAGATTTTATTAAAATAAATTCAAAAATTAAAAAAAAAAAAAAAAATATTTTAAAATAATATTTTTTAAGAAATAATTAAATTTTTAAAAATTAATTAGAAATGAATTTGAAGAGGATTTAATTAAATGGAAATGGATTCTCAATTAAAATAATTTTCAAGGGTCTCAAGGTTACAAGAGGAAATATCATTTAAAGTCATGAATAAAAGAGGAGTTTAAAGGATTTATTGGTTTTGTTTGTGTAAACAAAATTCTAATGTATCAAAATCCTGTTAAGGATGGATTTTACAGAAAGAAGAGATACTCCCTAAATTTTAAAATTGTCTGTGATTTTTACAAAATAATTATTAAATTTATCAATAGATGGCTAGAATCTTGTGAAGATTCTCACATATACAAGTAAATTTCAATTTAAAAAAATGAGTTTACAGTTTTTCAAAAGAGGTCAGATATTTATTTGAATGCTTAATTTGTATTATGTGTCAGCTAATAATAATATATTTAGTTAAATAATTACTCTAAAATTTAATTTAAATAATTAATGAACAATTAATTAATTTTTAAAAGTAAATAAAATAAAACTTTGAAAAAAAAATAATGATTTTTAACTATTTAATAGAATTCTAAATGTTTTAAAATGAGAATTTTTTTTTTTAGAATTATCAAGGGAAGGTAGGATTAATAAAATTTTGATCCACCTATTTCTTTATTAAAAAGATAATATGAAACCAATTATTGAATGTATATAAGAATTTTTTATATTAAAAAACATAATATTCCATTTTAATGATTAATGGGAAGAATCATAATTAAACCAAAAAGGAGTGGTAAATCAATATAATCAATAATTATCAGCTTTCTCAAAATTTAAAAGAAATTTTTAATAGAGTTAAAGGCCAATGTCTAAGCTCATAATATTTCAAAATAAGTGCTACATATTTTTGAATGAAAAGTTAATTAATCATAGTCAATATGTTTATTTAAATAAATATAATTTATTTTTATTATACTATTTAGAACATTAATATTTTTTTTATAATAAAATTATATCTCTCTATTTTATCAAAAAACTAGAGAAAAAAAGTTAATTTAGGTCTCAATTAACTATATAATCACTTAGAAAATCAATATCAATTGAAAGTTAGTATTAATATTTTTCCAATATTTTCAGGACCTTTCATAATTTTCAACCAATATTGAACTTCTATGGGACACTAATTCCAAATTCAAATAACTTTTAGGAAAAAAAAAGATTGTCTTCAGAAATAATATCAGTGTAAAAGAATGATTTAATTTTGAATTTTTAGTTAATTTCAATGATTCCTCATATCCTTAAGTAAAAAATTATCTTCTTTCTAGTCATTTAAAATATTTAAATCTTTCTGTTAATAAAAAATATTTAATAATAATTTGCCTTTTTATTTAATAGAATTCATGATTTCATCTTCTTTCAAATATTTTTTATTCCCTGTTTTTTGATGGAATATTGTCAGTTGGATCTGATATTTGAATTTTATTTAATAATTTTTTATTTTGATTATTCATTAAAGGTCTTTTTTGTGCTAATTCTTTTAAACTCTTGACCTTAATAACCTTATTTTTAGGGTTGTCAAATAATACCATATCCAAATAATCAATTTTAATAATCTCATATAAACTAATTGAAATTTAGAAGGATTAATTCAATTATTTTTCTATTCTGAAAAAATAATTCCTTTAGCTCACTTAATGGATTCCATTATTAAATTTACTTAAAGGCTAAATTTTTACTTTCTAATCAATAATTTTTTTTTCATTTTCTGAAATTAAGGGAATTTTTCTTAAATTTAGTTTAATAGATTAAAATTTATATAAATTCAATGTTCTTAAACCAGTTTTTTATTTAAAATTAAAAGGTATTAATTAATTTCTTTTTTTTTTTGTAAGTAAACTAACACTTTTATAAATTTTGGTTATTCAACTTCAATCAACCATTAATATTTTTTTTTTTTTTTTTTTTTTTTTTAAAAAAATGAATTAAAAACCTCTTGAATGAATTTTTTTTTTTTGGGTCTATTCCTTAATCAACCAAATTTTTCTATTAGGATCAAAAAAAAAAAAAAACTATAGAATTCATAATAGAATTAATTAATTATCTTAATAATAAAAAAATTAAAAAATTTTTAATTATCCTTATAATAAATTTAATCTTTTAAATATGTAAAAAAAAATTATTTCATAATAATCTTTGATTAATTTTGAAATTTTTATATAATAATTTAAATTTTTTTGAATAATTATCATTATAATAAAATTTAATAACCTTTTTTATTGATGTGATCATAAATTATCTTTGCTTTTGTTTCTGATTTTCCTAATTTAGAATGTTAATGTTATGATTTACTTTATTGAAATAATAATTATTAGAATGAAATCTTATGTTTATATTTTTTTTAAAAAATGATTTTATAATTAAAGGATCCAAGATTAATTTATTTTAGAAATCAATGATTAAAGGCTTTGAAAAAGTAATTTCAATATGATAAAATTTTGTGAAAAGGTTTCAAAAAAAAAAAAAAATGGAATAATGAGATAATAAATTAAAGAAAAAAAAAATAAAAGATTTAATATTTTTGAAATTGTAAAATTATTAAAATAAAAGAAAATATATAAGAAATCAAATCAAAACATAATTAAATATTAGGTAGAGCTATGAGGAAAGGAAAAAGAAAAGAAAAAGTGTAAATTAATATTGAAAGCGGAATCATTTTAGTTAGTGAGATATAAAAATGAACTTTATTCGGATTCCATTATTTTGAATCAATTACCTTTTGAATTAATTTATTCTAACAATTTAATTTGTACTGATAAACTGAATTTAATTGATGGAATTGTAAATCTAATGAGATCCGAAAAAAAAAAAAAATATTTACCCCTTTTTATAATATTTTTTATTTTATTTTAGAAATAAAAGATTAATGAAAAGTAAAAAAAAAAAAAAAAAATTCTTGAATCCCTTTTTTTTTTTTATGGGAATGGAAAAAAAAAAAAATATAGTGGAATTATTTTTATTTTTAAATTTTATAAAATAAGAATTTAAAATTAATAATTAATAATTAATTTAAATTTAAATTTTATTTTTTTATTTATTATTAAAATTGATTCCTTTTTTTTTCTAAAAAAAAAAAATAAAAATAAAAATAAAAAATAAAAAATAATTTTAATTTTTCTATTAATTTAAAATTTCAATTTTAATCATTTTTTTTTTTTTTAAAAAAAAATCATGATTAAAATAATATTTCTTCTAAAAAGGTTTTATATCAAAAAATCTATATATATATATATATATATATATATATATATACATATTTAATGCTTATAAAAAAATTATTATTAAATCTTCACAAATATCAATTTGAAGCAAAAAATAATAATTTTTAATTTTTGGATTAATCTAATCAATTATAAATATTTAGAAATTAGATTAAAGAAATTAAAAAAAATTATGATAACATTAATCTTAATAATTTGAATCTATTAATTTTAATTAAAATGAAATTTTTCTTTAATTACATTCAGTAAAATTGGTAAAGAGAGAATTATTTTAAAAAATATTATAATTTTATTTTAATCTTTTTTTTTTCAAATTTTAATACAATATTTGAATATAAATTTATAAAGACTTAAAGATAAATAATTCTTGAATTGATATTAATTATACCTAACTTTGTAAGAAATATTTGAAAGATTCAATTATTGGTTTTCATAAAATTTGTATAGGAAATTTAGAATTAAAATTTTTCTTTGGAGTGATTAAATTATTGAGAATACTCCCTTGTAAAGATTATTTTTTGAGCAGATTTATTAGAATAATGTTTGAATAAAAAATTTAAATTTATTTTAAAATTCATATTGAAGTATTTTTGTTAATAAGTGTCACAGGGGCTCTTGGACAGAAAACAAGAGTGGCCTGGAACTCAGGAATCAAGAACTCACTTGGAAGGCTCCAAAAGGATAAAAGAGATAAAGCAGAATGAATTTCTTTATAAATGATAAGAGTAAGAATAAGGACAAGTATGTCAAAGATAAGAAAGAGCAAGTGAAGCCAGTGGCCAGGGAAATAAGAAAGCCAAAAGCCAAGAAGCCAACCAAGTGAATCCCCAATTCACTGTTTCAACCTGCCAGAAAAGGAAATGGAATTAGTACAGGATATGAACACCAATATCCACTGACAGGCAAAGAAGAAAGGTGCAAATGACTGAATTGAGAATATCAGTATTTACTTTAATAACTGAAAATAAAAATGAAGATAAAAATAAATCCAATATATTAATTAACTGGGGAAAAAGTCCCCAGGTGCTGAAAGGTGGCCAGTATATGTGAAAATTTTAAAGGCTGATCCTGGAAGGTGAGTCACCGGCTGTATTGTCCAAATTGGGCCAATAAAGCTCTGTCCATCTTGAAAACTGAACTGTGGGACTGAATTGCCACAGTGGGAATGAATTGGCCCAATTAGGCGAAGGCCATACAGGATACTTGAGTATTACCTGTGTGGACCAACTGAATTGTCCAAGGGATGCTGAAGTACTTGCTGCCTTGGCAACTGATTGAAATAATGTAATACCTCTGAGAGTGGCCCCTTTTGAATTTCCAACCCAACTCCTGCAGGGCCAGTTGGCTGGGGTCTTTGAATAGTCTTCTGATAGCCACCATGGATTGCCAGACTGATGAGCTGAAGAGTCCTCCTTTGGAATGGGAATTGGATTTTGGGACCTTGATTTGGAATCATGGAATTTGGTTCTGAAAACGTCACCATTGAATTTCTGCGAAAAAAAGGTGCATAATGGTATATAATACCATATATGCACCACTCCTGCAACCTTGAGTATGGGGTGCATGGAGGAATGGGAAGAATTCCCCTTAAGTTGAGGGGGAGGATTAAGCTGAGCTGATCTGGTCGCCTCTGGTGGTTTGCAGAGGCCATGGGCTGAAACGTGGTCCATGGTGGTCATTGGGCAATTTGGGCCTATGGTGGTTTATGGTAAAAATTGGGCTCAGGTGGGCCCAATTGGCCCCAACTTGGTTCCAGGCTAAATTGCCACAACACCCATGGAAGGGGGTCATTCCTTGTGGTTGTGACAGTACCCCCCTACCTTGAATGGTGAGCTCCTGAGAACCAAGATAAGGTAAGAGCCTGTTGAGGCTGTTGAGACGGATTGGGCATAGGGATTTCAGAGGTATTGATTCTTGAAAACAAAATTTTGAACTGATACTGATGATGGCATATGAGATGGGGTTAACTTGGTCTTCTCTTGACATTTGGCTTTGGAAATGTTGACAGATTGATTTTGGCATTATTGATTATAATAAAGAAAATTTTAAGGAAATATAAAGAAAGAAAATGAAACAAAGAAATAAAGAACAAAAGGGAAAGAAAATTTGAGGAGGATTCCAATCTTCATCACAGATTTTGACAGTTGATTTTGAAAGTGGCCAAGGACCTGAAAAACAGAATTTGATGCCAGGTGCTCACAGAGTGGCCAAGGTGATGTTTTGAAAGATTGCAGACCCCTCAGGGAAGTGCACACCAGGAGAGGAACTTACTTTTGGTAGTTACCACTCCCGCCAGTGCCATAAATAAAGAAAAATCTTGTTAAAGGAATGTGTTGAATGGATAATGTCTTGAGAAGGAAATAAGAAAAGGAATGGTCCATTTTCCCAAGTGTAAATGGCCATGAATTGGAATTGATGTTGAAGCCAGGCTAAAGATCTGTGTCCAAATTTCAAAGTTCTCACAGAGTGGCCAAGGTGATGCTTACAACAAAGAAGAGTAGAATACCCCTAAAGGTGAATACCATGAGTGGGAATTACTTTTGGTAATTTCTTTCCCCACCAAGCACCATAAAAAATCAAGCTTTTGAAGAATTGGGTCCTGGCTTGTCAGGATATAAAGAATGAAAATCTTTGACGAGTTCAGGACAATTCTTCAGGTTTTCAGTTGGTTCCCAAGTGGATATTTCTGAGTCTTGACTGAAACCTTTTCATTCCACCAGATACCATAATTTTCCTCTCTTGAGCTTTGAATCCAGTATTTGAGATACTTCCCATTCCTCTTCTTCTTCAATGATGATTGGAGGAGGAGGCTCTTGATGCCAATTTGGGATTGTTGATGTCTTGACTGGTTCCAAGAGGGAAATATGGAAGACTGAGTGGATGGATTTCCATTGAGATGGAAGCTTGAGGTGGTAAGCATGAGTACTGACTTTCTTCAAGATTGGAAATGGACCCAAACATCTTTCAGACAGTTTTTTGGTGGGTCTATTCAATTTGATGTTCTTGGAGGAAAGCCATACCATGTCACCAGGATTGAAATCAGGTGGACTTGCTCTACTTTTATCTGCATACCTCTTAAACCGGCTTATGGCAGCTTCAAGTTCTCTCTTGACATCTTGCTGTACTGATTGGATTTTTGTTGATAACTTTCCAGCAGGATTGTCTTGAGTGATGTGAACTGAATCAAATTGTGGATCTCTTCCATCAACATTGAAAAACAGCAATTGCTTGGTTGAAGAGTGCTCAGAATTATTGTAGGCAAATTCAGCCAGAGGGAGCCAGGTGTTCCAATCATCTTGATGATAACTGACATACATCCAAAGATACTGTTATAGTATCTGATTTACACTCTCTGTCTGTCCATCAGTTTTTGGATGGTAAGCAGTTGAAAGATCTCTTGAAATCTTGAGCTGCTGACAAAGATTGGTCCAGAAGGAAGAAACAAAAAGATGACCTCTATCACTGACAATGCTTGAAGGAAGGCCATGCTTTGTAAAGATATTCTTGATGAATAAATGGGCCAAATCTAGTGAAGTGATTGAAGAAATTGTTGGAATAAAAACTGCCATTTTTGAGAATATGTCCACTATGACAAGGATTGAGTCAAATGAGTTGGACAATGGCAATTGAGTAATGAAATCCATTGAAAGACAAATCCAAGGATCATTTGGAATTGGGAGAGGCTTGAGGAGTCCAAACTTCTTATGATGAATATTCTTGTTTCTTGAACACTGTTGACAGGATGAAACATAATCCTTGATAAATTGAGTCATGCCAGAACAGTGGAAATCCCGCTTGACAAGTTTGAGAGTCTTCTCTTGGCCAGTGTGTCCAGCTAGAGGAGAGTCATGATGCTTTTGAAGAATGCTGAGTTGGATTGTGGGGTCATTTGGGACCACCACCTGATCATTGAATAGAAGAAGTTGGGAAGAGGAATCAAAAGAATAATCCTGAACAGATTTACCTTTTCCCAATTCTTGAAGGATACTTCTGTACTGAGAATCTTTCCATAACTTCTTCTGAATCTATTCAATCAAATTTGAAAAAGATTCCACCTTGACTGCAAAATATCTTGAGGGTTGAAATTCATCTTGCTTAATGAGTTGTTGAAAATTCATTGGATTCTTGTTGATGAAATCCTCCCCCCTCTCCGGATAAACATTGTCCCAAAGAGTAGCTAGGCTACCAGGGTGGTAGGTGATTGAAAAATGAAATTCAGCCCAGCAGGCTTGACAGCAAGTAAGAACTTTTGAGGACATGAAGTATTGAAGAGAACTGTGATCAGTGAGAACTTCAAAAGGGGAAGAAAGAGACAGAAGAAAAGCCCTCCATTGCTTGAGAGCCCAGACTATGCCAAAGATTTCCTTGTCATGAATCTCATAGTTGAGCTCAGCTGGTATAAGCTTGCAGCTGTTGAATGCAATGGGATGTTTTACTGAGTCAGAAACCTGACTAAGTAAAGCACCCAAGGCATAATTGGATGCATTGGTCTCTACAATGGTGGGTAGAGAAGGATTGAAATGGGAACGGACTGGAGCGGTGGTGAAACTGACTGAGAGCTTCCTCATTGAGGGGGAAACAGGAATCTTTCTTGAGTGAACTGATCTTCTTTGAATAATTCTTGATGAAATGGTGGTAGAAATTGGAAAAGCCCAGGGATGATTGAAGAGCCTTGAGGTTTCTTGGAGGAGGCCAGTTGAGAATCTGCTGGACTTTGGCTTGGTCCATCTTGAGGCCTTCAGAAGAAACAACATAACCAAGATATTCTACACTAGAAAGATAAAAAAGGCACTTTGAAGCCTTAGAAAAGAGGTTATTGGCTCTGAGTCTGGAAAGAACAGTGGACACATGAGTTACATGTTCTTCCTCATATTTGGAAAAGACCATAATTTCATCCAAATAAACCACAAAATAAACATCAAGAAGATCTTGGAAGATATCATTGACAGGATTTCTGAAGGAGGCAGGAGCATTGGTGAGTCCAAAAGGCATAACCAAGTACTCAAAACTGCCATATTTAGTTCTAAAAGCTGTCAAATGTTCATCACCCTCCTTGATTCTGAGCAGGTTATATGCACCACGCAGATCAATCTTGGAGAATATGGAAGAACCATTAAAAACATTGAGAAGCTGATTCATAGGAGAAACAGGATACTTGTTCTTCCTAGTAACAGCATTGAGTTTGCGGTAATCAACACACAAATGGAGGCCACAATCCTTCTTTTTGAAAAAGAGGACAGGTTCTCCTGTTGAAGAGGAGCTTGGCCAGATGAAACCTTTCTCTAAATTCTCTGAAATGTAGGCCCTGAGTGTATCTGACTATTGGTTTGATAAAGAGTAGATCACCCCGGATGGAGGTAGAGACCCCTCCAGCTCAATATGTTGATCACAGGCACGGTGAGGAGGAAGCTTCTCTTCTTTTACCTTGGAGAATACATCCAAATACTGATGATAAACAGAGGGAACAACCTTCATCACGGTTTTTATTTCTTCTGGCTCTTCCTCTTTATCCCACAACTCCTCCAGGGAGTCATGATAAGATGAAGGCGGAAGGTCCATATTCCCAAAAAAGAGATGACGTGAAGATACAGAATTATCTTCTCCAACATCTTGAATCTCTTTGAAGACTTTATCTCTAGATTATGGTAATGACTGATGGGAATTAAGGGAAGGAATATGGACAGAAGATGGAATTGATGGTGTTCTAGAATCACCAACCAGAGCTGCACCTGATTTGGCAGAAGAAAAGTCATTACTGAAATAATTAGAAGGATCATAATAGTACTTTTGATCAGAATGTAAGGTGATAATCCCTTGCTTCCAATCAATAGAAGGATTAAAATGATTAAGAAAGTCAAAACCCAATATGAGGTCTTCTCCCTTGGGCGTATCAATGACTAAAAAGTCCCATTCAAAGCTTGGGAAGGAAGGGAGCTCAACCATATATTTAGTATGGTGAGTCACAAATAAGGAAGGGGACTCAGAGGAGTACAAAATGATAAGAGGAATCTTCTCTGGGAGTTCTGACATGGTCAATGAGTACTTGTGAACAAACTGCTTTGCAATAAATGAGTTGGTAGAACCAGAATCAATGAGAATACTGTAAAATACATAAGAAAGAGAAGAAAAGACAAAGATTTTTTCAAAATTCTTGACACCAGTATTCAGAATGCACAATTGTGCTCTGGAAGGAAAACAGTGAAGACCATTGAACACAACATGATCTTCACTCAGGCTTTTCTCTGGCTGGGAAAATTGCTGGAGGATTGGGTAAGCTTGTTTTGAGGCCTTTTGAAACAGGACTAAAGACTATGCTTCCAGCCACAATAGGTACATAAGCCCTCCTTGATTCTTCTTTCTTTTTCAGAGTTCATTAACTTGAAGTATTTATTCAAAAAAGAAGAATGGGGCTTGTCCCTCTTCTGAAAATTCTTCTTCTTCTTATGGCTTGAACTTGAAGAATTTGACTTTGAGGCTTCAGGCTTCTTCTCTTGATGATGGTTCTCCTTTTGCCTCTCAAGGTACCTAGTATCTAGCTCCAGGGTGATATCCATTAAGTCTTGAAGAGAATCAATATTTGAAGGATGGGAGGCCAATTAATCCAGAATCCTGGAGGCCAACCCTCCCCTGAAATAATAAATGAAACCCCTTTCACCCCAATCCCTAATTCTTGACACTAAGCTTCTAAAATCAGAAATGTATAAAGATACATGCCCACATTCTTTAATTCTCAAATAATTCAACTCTGCTTCAGCTTTTCTGACTTCTTTCGGGTCACCAAATACAGTGAAGAGTTGAGATTCAAATAATTTCCAAGAGTTGAGAAGGTAGCTTGGGTCTTGATTAGTGAGATCGGAAAGATAAGGCTCAATCAATTTTTCAGCCCTGCCAAGAAGAAATGAAGTGGCATAAAGAACTTTTTTTCTGTCTTGAGAGAAATTTTCGAGATCATTATGAAAAATTAATTGACAAGACTGAATAAAGCTTCTGACTTTGAAGGGTTTAGTCTCATAAAAGAATTCTGGTGCCTTCATAAATGGAGTCTTGAAGGCTGGTGCTCTTGATGATTCAGAAGAAAAAGCTGCTTGAAGATTGGCCATAATTTGAGTCATCTGCTGCATAATGGCCAATAAAGATGGTTCAGATTGATGAGAGACAGGCTGATCAGACTGGGATAGAGTTGGTCTTCCAGTACATTGAGGTGCCCCCACAGGAGCAGGAGCAGCCTCAGTACCATCAGACTCTTCCTCTTCCACAGAATTCTCCTCCTCCTCTCCATCATCTCACCTGGAACCTTGAGACTGGTTCTTGAAAGTCCTTTAAATCTGCCAATTACTCCTGAGAATGAGCTTGATCTCCTTGGCCCTCTTCCTTCCTTCCAGGATGGTGCTTCTCCTTCCATAATAGGTCCTCTGTCTAATTGGGCCCTCAGTTGAGGAACTGCTGGGGTGCCATCAAGAGGAGCTCTTGGAGTTGGAGTAAGAACAGCTTCAGTTCTGGCCTGAGATCTGGTCTGTCTTGTAGGAGGTGAATGTTGGATGGGCATAATTTCAGGAAGATATTAATAAAAATAAACTAAGAAAAATAAGAATCAAAAGTTAAATGGATAACTTGAGGAAATCAAAAGTGAGAGCTTGAAGTCAAATCAAATAAAATCTTGAAGTGAAAATAATGAATAAAATAAGAATCTTCAGGTACATCAATCAATCAAATATCAAATGAAGTCTTGAAGTGAATAAATAAGTCAATCAAATCAATAAAAAGAAATTCTTGCAGAAGATCAATCAATCAGCTGAATTCTTGAGTCAAAAGCGATTTATGTCGAAATTCTTGATGTGAGTAATCAGCAAAGTCAATGAAATCTTCAGGTCAATCAATTTTCTTGAAATAAATGTCAATTATGTCAAATAAATTAATCAAATCATTATCAAGTTAATTCTTCCTTAAAAATCAAAATTCTTGAAGAAATAATCAAAATGAATCTTGATGTGAAGAAGGTGTCTGAATAATCTGATGAGCAATTTGAGAATCAAAAACAAAAAGACACCTGAATTATGACTAAAATGAGATCTGATGATTTGAAATTGATATTTTAAAAGAAGATGAATAAAAAATAAAATGAAAGTGGGTAAGTTATCAATTTCCAAGAATGAAGAATGAATGAGAGAAAATTGAGAAGCAACAAAGAATCATTAAGTTCATAAGTATTAAGGAGTCATAATTTTTATGAATGAAAGAATGAAAATGATAAAAATAATTATTGGATAGAATGAAAAGAAATTATGAGTTAATTAATATAATGTCACAGGGGCGCTTGGACAGAAAAGAAGAGTGGCCTGGAACTCAGGAATCAAGAACTCACTTGGAAGGCTCCAAAAGGATAAAAGAGATAAAGCAGAATGAATTTCTTTAAGAAGGATAAGAGTAAGAATAAGGACAAGTATGTCAAAGATAATAAAGAGCAAGTGAAGCCAATGGCCAGGGAAATAAGAAAGCCAAAAGCCAAGAAGCCAACCAAGTGAATCCCCAATTCACTTTTTCAACCTGCCAGAAAAGGAAATTGAATTATTGAAGGATATGACCACCAATATCCACTGACAGGAAAAGAAGAAAGATGCAAATGACTGACTTAAGAATATAAGTATTTAGTTTAATAAATGAAAAGAAAAAAAAGATTAAAACTAAATCCAATATATTAATTAACTGGGGAAAAAGTCCCCAGGTGCTGAAAGGTGGCCAGTATATGTGAAAATCTGAAAGGCTGATCCTGGAAGGTGAGTCACCGGCTGTATTGTCTGAATTGGGCCAATACAGTTCTGGCCATCTTGAAAACTAAACTGTGGGACTGAATTGGCCCAATTAGGCCAAGGCCATACAGGATACTTAAGTATTAGCTGTACAGACCAACTGAATTGTCCAAGGGATGCTGAAGTACTTGCTGCCTTGACAACTGATAGAAATAATGTAATACCTCTGAGAGTGGCCCCTCTTGAATTGCCAACCCAACTCCTGCATGGCCAGCTGGTTGAGGTCCTTGAATAGTCTTCTGATAGCCGCCATGGATTGCCAGACTGATGAGCTGAAGAGTCCTCCTTTGAAATGGGCATTGGATTTTGGGACCTTGATTTGGAATCATGGAATTTGGTCCTGAAAACGTCACCATTGAATTGCTGAGAAAAAATGGTGCATAATGGTATATAATACCATATATGCACCACTCCTGCAACCTTGAGTATGGGGTGCATGGAGGAATGGGAAGAATTCCCCTTAAGCTGAGCTGATCTTGTGGCCTCTGGTGGTTACCAGAGTCCATGGTGGTTTATGGCCATTTTTGGTGTCATGGTGATTGTGGCCAACATTGGGCTCAGGTGGGCCCAATTGTGGTTTGGGACCCACCTGGCCCTGAGGGCTAGTGGGCTGCCCCCTTTAGCCCCTTTTGGCCTCATTGGATTAGGCCAGAAGGGGCCTAATTGGCCCACAGACTGCGGACTGTGGGCTGTGGATTACAACCCACAGGCCATAGAGGGCCTAAATGGCCCCAAAAGACCATTTAGGCCCTAAACCCCCTAATGAAAAGGGTTGGCCCACTAGTTATGGTGAGGGCTAGGGGACCCAGAACTCCCTAGGAGACAAAAGGACCCCTCCAGGCCCAAAATCAAAGATAGAGGCCTGAGGGTTGGAGATATGGAAATTGGCCAGGAAGGCCAATGATGGAAGGATATGGCCTGAGGCCATGAAAGGCCAGGGGGAGGTGCTATGGCCAAAGGGCCATAGAGCAGCAAAGGGGGACAATTGGCCATAAAAGATATGGTGTGGCCAATTGGCCCCAACTTGGTTCCAGGCTAAATTGCCAAAACACCCATGGAGGGGGTCATTCCTTGTGGTTGTGACAATAAGTTTGAAATAATGGAATATACAGCTTTATTTCTTTATGTTTGAATGAACTCTAGTAAGTCATATGTAAAGATATCAAATATACAACTAATACCAGTTCAATATGATATAAATTAAATGAAATAAATTGAATTAAAACAAATAATAAAAATTGGAGAATTTTTTGGTAATGGAACATTTCTCTGAAAAATATTTTTATTCAAACTATCAAATAATAAAGGCCTGAATAAATTTCCCTTTACTTAATTTCATTTGTATGTTAGCTCCCAAAAAAATTCAAAATATATATTTAAATGTTCTACTAACAGTAAGCTCAATGAATGGTTTATTTAAATTTATGGAGAAATAATTCCATTCATAAAGTTTTAATTAAATGTGGAAAGAATTAGAATGTTATTGAATAAAATTAATCTCAAATAATTCATTAATCCAACTTGAAAGAAAAATGGATTACACTTAAAGGCTTAAATATTTGAATATAAAAATAACTTTCAAAAAACTTAAACATTCAAAATAATATACCTGAGCACTGGAATTTAGAGGAATTTTTTTTTTAATATTTTAATATTCCTTTTTCTTACTTCATAAAAGACTTTTAGAGAATTATAATTTTAATAAATTTCCAATTTTGAGGAATTCATAAAGGTCAAAGAAAAATATCAATAAATATGATGAATAAATTTTTAAGAAATAATAAGAATAGTTTATTAAAGAGATAAAATAGAAGAACTAAAATGAAATTGAATAATAGTTAAAAGAGAAATATTATTATTATTATGATTATTAATTGAAATAAAACTTTAGAAGATGTAGGCTTAATTTCAAAGAAAGAATTTTTTAATTGTTCAAATGAAATTGAGCCATTTATGTAAAAATTTCATTGGTTTTATAGAAAATATTTCAATAGTAATACATTATTTGTGGGCTATAATAAATTGAAGTTAAATTTCTATCATTATATCAATTTTATTTCAAAATAATTTACAATCAGCCATCAAATATGGAAAATTTCAAACCAAAATTTCTAAAAGGCAAAATGGAATCACATTTTCAGCTTCAAATTTCCTTCAAAAAAAGTTTTCAAGTACAGGAATACATAAATTGAATTCATTTTTTCCAAGATCTTAATAAGGATATTTATAGAAGTTGGAAAATTTATGATATAAATTTGATGAAAACTAAAATTAAGAGAGGTATTCATATATCAAGTGATTTCAATTAAAAGGTACTTTTAGCTAAGAAGGTTAAGCTTTAGTATTTTTAGAACAAGATATGTTTTACTTCCTTGAAATTTTTAGCCAAAGGTTTCTATATAATAAACTGTTTTTTGATCTAAAACAATGCATTTTTGAATGTAATCATAGCCAGAATATCTCCAAATTATTGAATACTTTCTATATCATATTTTTGGATCTAAAGGAAAAAACAAACAAGATAATGATACTGTGTCTCTTATGATAAATTATAAGAATATTATTGAAGAAAAGATATTATGAGAAAAAAATATAAAAGAAATATAAAATTCATCAGAGATAGTATTAATGGGATAAAATAAGGGAATGGTGAATATGCATTTTTAATTATCATATCATGTCAAAATCTAATATTCATGAGATTGTTTAGCCTTATAGATGAAAGTATGATCTGAAATAAAGGATTAAGAATAAGAAAAAATTGTGAAAAGAAAATCAAAATTTTGTCAGGTGCTTTCTTTTTATTCCAGGTGGGGGAAATTCAGAGGTTATTTTACTCTATAAAACAGTTTATTTAAGCTTTCATTAGAACCCTTATAATTCTATCTATATTCAAAATAGAGTTTTCAAATTAATAATTGAGGAAATATATCTTATATGCAAGCTCAATTAAAAAAAACTAGTTTAGAAGAATGATAGGAGATAGCTCAATATATTAATATTCAAATATTATCCGAAGATAAATAAAAAGGATGTGTATGGGGTGGATATGAAACTTTGATTAAACATCAAATACTTTTCCTGTCCTCAAAATTTGTATAAGGTGAAATATAATTAAAAAAGAGTATGAAATAGTATTTTTAAGAGAAAACATGCCAATTTCATTTTTTTAGCTTTATAAGTATAGAAAAATAATATTATGAAGATTTATTGTTTTACCAACAATAAGAATTTATCCAAAAATACTCTACAAGAGATATTTAAGGCTACAAAAGAAATTTCAAGTGGAAGTAATTGAGAAATGAACTGAAAGAAATTAATTGAAGAACTCAGTCATTAAAAAGATATTTAAAGAGAAAACACTCCCAAAAGTGACAAGAGTGAATTTGAAAACAAAGTGACAAAGCTAACAGTGATGAAAGATGCTTTAATTCACTTATGGGGCAGCTCAAGGATTAAAAATGATTATAATAGTTACAAACAATGATTATAATGATTTTTTCACGTGGTTAAAAGGTTTAAGTTGATATAAAAAGGGTGGATGGAGCCTTTTATTGATTGGTTTAACAGTGTTTAAAATAATTATAAAAGGAAAATATTCTAACATGAAGAGAAAAGTGGGGCAAAGAAGACATTCTTTTATAGCCATCAATTTTCTTACTCCAAAAGTAAAATTTACTCTTATCAGTCGTGAAAAACACTCTTAAAGCAGAAAAGCCAATTATGGAATCATTGAAACCTGGCTTAGGCCAAAAAAGGCTGTTTTGAGCTATTTTAGACCCTTAAATCAGCCATTACTGTAGTAATACCTGGTCTAGATCCTTCAAAATACATCAGAATGTGTTTAAGAGATGTATAAACCAGTTAAAACTGTTTTTACTAGTATTTTTTTAGCTTAAGGGTAGTTTTACCCTCTTGGCAACAGTTAAAACTGCCCTGGTTGGTATCAAAACCTCATCATCAATTGAGTCACAGACCCTGTGACTCAATTCCAGGCCAAAAGTGATGAGACTTTGCATGGATTTCAACATCCCATGCCTTTCAGCAACGATTTTGGGGGTCTGGCTCCCCCTTGGAGCTGGAGTACCTTTTCCCCCCAGAATTAATCTTTTCAATTTATTTTTTCTTTAGTTCCTCATCATGTAATATACTTGTAATTTACACATACAATTCAATTGAGTTTTAAAGTACACAACTGTAATAATTGATACCTCATATGTAAATTACAGCTCACTTATGTAATACATGTGCACATTTTGACATTTCAATTGAAAATACTTCAATTCCTCATAACTTCTAAGCTACCCACAACACCTCATTTTTAACACAAAAATTGATGGTTAACACCACATGTGGTATGAATTAAGTTAAGGCTTTGAGGATCTTCAAATTTTGTACAGAAAATACTAAAAACTTAATTTAAGCTTATTTAGAGTTGGATTACAGAAATTTTACCCAGAGGTGACCCCACCTTATTTTTTATGAGGAATCCAATGGTGAAATAATTTCATATGTTTGTTTGTAGGATAAACAGTTATAGAAATTTTTATTTATCTTTTTTCCAAAAATATTTTGATTTCATTGATTTTAATCAAAATTCATTTTTACTTACATTTTTTCAAGTAAAAATGCATTTTCATAATTTTAAATTTTAATGTAATTTTTATTCTAAATTATAATTAAATGTTTATTTTCTTATATAAATTTGAGTTTATATTTTAATTTATATTTTGATAATATAAATAAATTCATTTCATTTATATTTGTATCTTATTTTGTTATTTGTGGTCTTTTGGGTATATGAAAATACCTCTAAGGCTCACAGGATGCGTGGAAGAGTATACAAAGGACACCTTTTATTAGATTTTGAGAGATGAATAAATTATATATGAAATAAATTGAATTAATATATATTTAAGCCCTGAAAGTGATGTGTATACATTTCTAGAGTCACAAAATGTCTCAGAAGATTAAAATCTCATTGGTAATTGAGAACTACTTGTGTAATTTTATTCTGTTTTTAGTTTAAGATTCCTTTGAAAAAACTCCAAGTTTTTCTATTAATAATAAATTAGAGCTAATATGATGAACCATATTACTTTGAATGTTTTGGAATAGGATCAATGACATAAAGCTTATTGGAATGATGGCATAGTTTAAATTAAAAAATTGATTCAGTTCTTAATAAGAGTTTTAGAGGTGTAGATAATATTAATATCATATTCAGCTCGTTATTGAAAACACATGCTAGGCTAAGTCACAAAATGCATTATAAGCTGAATAAGCTTATTGGTTATTGAAAAAAGGTAATAATTTATAGTCAAGGGTTAGTTTATAATTCTGGATGGATTTCTGCAATATTTTTAATTAATAATAAGGAAGAACTTATTCCATATATTCCAGGTTGGACTTGTTTTATGATTAATGAACTTTCTTGAAGTTATCTATGATATTAACTAATTTCAATTATTCTCTAGTAAAGATTAAAAAGAAAGGAAGAAGAATAACCCAAGTAAATTATTTATCTGTTGCTGATAAGTTAATGTGAGAATATGAAAGAAGTCATTTTGATATTCATTGAAAAATCTGAAGAAATATCAATATAGGATCAAATTAGAAATAGTGATTGTGAATTGGATTGAAAAAATTCTCAATCATTTTGAGTCCAATGTTAGCTGAGGATGTTTTATCAAAATTTAAAATTGTGTTCTGTTAATTAATGAAAGCTGAATATTTATAGTAAGTGATTAGAAATGAGAATTACTGCATTGAATCCAGAAAGAAATTAAGCTGAATTTGTTACTGAAAGTGTGTATTTTATCATTGTAATGATTTATAGATTGAAAATCAGTTTATACTAAAATAATTGAACTTTTTAGCTTTGCAATGAGTGTGAGCCTTGAGGTAGATCTTACATACCCAAATAGGCCACAATTATATTAAAATTAAAATCTTAACTATGCATAACCCATAAGTCATGCATATATTCAAAACTCATCATTTTTGATTTCAGAAAAAATGAACAGCTTTTTTGTGAGTAAGTAAATCCATACATTTAGGACCAGATTTAGATTCTACACCAAATTTCACCTAGGGTAACTCCATAGAGTGAATAAGCTTAAATTAACTCTATGAGGTGGTAATATGGAAAATAATTCAATACCACAAAAAAGAATTGTGAAAATCTTTGTTTTTCTCAATTTCAGGCCAAAATAATGGGAATGTAAGCAATCCCATGTTACATATACACTAAAAATAGTATCATGCATGTTTTTGGCACTTAATATTATGGTATTACTACATAAAGTTTTGATACACTCATAGTGGATATAAACCTGAATTTATATTTTTGACATGAAAATAGCTAAGGGGGACAAAAGACATCAAAGAGAGCCAGGGTACCCAACTTCCAAGGCCTCTTAGGAGTGGAAAGCTCTAAAGCTTGGATCCACGGCTGATAATGAGCCAATTAGTATACCAGAGCCTTTTGGGAACTTGGTTACCAAGATAAAATCTTATTGAATCATATGAAAATTGCAAATAAGCTACTAATTTGATGTGACAAAGAGGTAAAGAGCAACTTAGACTCCTGTAACCATGTCAATTATTAATGATTTTCCATGGAAAAGCCTTAAAATAGTAACCAAAACCCTTTTTGGACTATTATCCATTGATTCACCTCATAGCAACCAGCCATATAATGCTATTGGCAATTCTATGTATAAATGAGGTAAAATTTTAAAAATTCATCAAAAATACAATTCTTAACAAATATTTCTGAAACTTTCAGGACCAATGGAGAACAGTATGATCCATAAAAAATAAAACATAATTACAGTTTCATAAGTAAAATGAAAAGTGTTACATACAGTCCATTTTGGATTATTCCACGTGAAGCACTGAATCTTCAAAAATTCACAGAAAATAAAACCTGTGATGAAATTTCCAATAAAATTGACAAACTTTACAAATTAATGTTTATTTTAAAGTGAAAGAAGATTTTCAGTTGTTTCTCCTTTTATTCTCAACCATATTTGGGTTGGTAGTCACATAAAAGCATCAATTAAGTAATTATGATAATCTTACATGACAACAGATGATGCAATTGTTGAAACAAAAAGGATTATTGCTTTCCCACTCACTGGTTTTTTGATTTGATCCATGGAATTCCTCTGTGAGATGTTGTTTACTTAAAAGAGGCCTCCTCTTTCTGTTTTTTCCAAATCATCTTATTATCTTATTCTACCATTTTTACCAACAAGTAAGTATTAGTTACAGCTTTTCTCAAGTGTTTTAAATCTTTCAGTATCAACCAGAAGAACGTACAATTATAGAAAATAAAATATATATTGTTCTAATATTGTTATAAGTCAATTTTCATCTCTTAAATCCACAATTATCTGCCAAATATCTCTATCATATTCTTTCTAAGGTTCACTGAATATTAGTGAGTGATTTATTATTAATTCTCAAAGTTTTTCTCTAGTATTTTTTTTCTTCAATAATTAGAAATAGAATTATTCTTGCAAAGGATAATTATATATTAAAATAATTTTATTATTTTAATAAAGAAGATTTATTATTTAAATAATTCTTGTAATTGATTCTTGTAGAAAACTAATGCTTACTGTTATAATCACTAGTAGTGTATAACAAGTGAAAGAAATAATTCATTAAATAATTATTCAATTGTGACTATAATAATTTCTTATTATTGTATTTCATAAGAACAGTCATAGTAATGTTGATTTTTAGTAATATTATCAGAAGCTTCATAGACACATCTTAAAATGAGGGATCATAACTACAGATTAATGATTAAACTTTGGTATCATGTCATTCAGCTCCCAAAACATATTTATCCCTTTTCAAAATGATTACAGTACATTTTCACTTCCATATAGTCCCAATTCAATGAATATTTTTTTGTATCAAATTTACAGATTCTGAAAAGGAATTGTATTTTTTTCAGAGACTTATTATATTGAGAGCTAATCCCATTTACTTTCCGAAAAGTGAACCATTTTTTAGTCCATAATGCATAACTTATAAACAATTAACACTTTTGTATCTCAAATTTTTGAAGCTCAAGTATTTTATCAATTTTTCTCTTTTTTTATAATTCTTCAAATGAGCTAAATGGGTCAAGATTTTCAGGTTAGTAACTTACTAATTTTGCATAAATATCTTCCTTCAATACTGAGAGTATTTTCTAAGCATGAGGATTATCCGTTATTATGTTTGATTTATGAAGACTCATAAGTTTATTGTTCTTCTGGTATGATTTAATTCTGAGTGAGCAGAAATGGAATAAAGAATGGATAAATCATCATTCAAGCCACCTAGTTTCTGGATAAAGAAGAATAATATTCTTGAATATTTTTATATTATTATTATGAGGAATAATTAATGTCACATCTCTAGTGGGAGGTAATCTTTGCCTTCATGCTGGATTAAAGGATTTAGTGATACAGTGACATAGCCAATCTTAGAAAAGGGCTTATCTGAACTTGTATTTAATATATGGCTTTAAAAAAATCAAGATAATAAGTCACTTAAAAATAAGTACAAAAATAATCATGATATATTATAAGAGATATTCCAATGAATGTTTAATCTTAATGTAAGAGATGTATATGAAACACTTGATAATATGGCTATTGATAAAGAGTACTATGACTTTTATTATGAAAATGTGATAAAGGAACTTATTATAACCACAAAGAAATGAATGATTTCTCAATTATTTCTTTTACCTGCTATACACTAGTAATAACTATAACATAAAGCAGTAATTGTCTACCAGAATCAAATAAAAGAAGTATTAATGATACAACTTATTATGAAATTAATTTAATTGATAATTATCTTTTGGAAGAATAATTATCATAAATTCTTGAAGAAAATTAAAGCTCAAGGGAAAAACCTTCAGAATTTAACAAAAAGCTCACTAATACTCCAATAAGACCTTGAAAAGAATTTCTTGAGTGATTTGATGGATTATATGTGGTTCTAAGGGATCATTAATTGACTTATGGAAGTAATACAGCCATTAATAGTTAATTAATATTGGAAATGGTATTATTCTTTGATCTAAAATCTTTCTGATAGATTTTGAAAGTTTAAAATGATTAAGAATGATATTTCAACTAATACTTAATTGTTGGTATTTAAAGATAAAACTGAAGAATAGGATGATATTGGAAAGAACAGAAAGAGTAGGCCTCTTTTAAGTCTGAAACAGCTCAAAGATTTTTTACATGGAGGAAATTGAAAATGAATTTAGTGATAAATCTTTTACCTTAATTGGTTTAATGATTACATCCCTTATAGTCAGGTAAGATTATCATCATTACTCAGTTAAGTCATTTTCTGTGACTATCAACACATTTATGGTTAAGAAATGAAGGAGTAAAATTTTTGAATATTCTTTTACTTTAAAATATTTTTTTATCAAACTTATAAAACTTATTAGAAAGTTCAACACAGGTTGTATTTTATGTGAATTTATGAAGACTCAGTGTTTCACTTGAAATCATCAAAAATGCACTATAAGTAAGACTTATAATTCAAATTATGATGAAATTATTAGTGTTTTCTTTGGTGTGGACTATTCGTTTCTCCATTGGTACTTAAAGTTTCAGAAGGATTAATAAGTCATTGTATTTTTAATGAATTTTTGAAGTTTTTACCTCATTTCTACATTGAAAAGCAAATAGTATAATGACAGTTAGTTTCCATGAAGTAAATTCATGGATACAAGTACAAAAAGGGGTTTATTTTTTTTCAGTTTATCCATGGAAAATATTCAATAATGGACATGGTTACAGGAATCAGAGTTACTCATTATGTTGTCACATCACAATAGCAACTTATTTTCAATTTACTGGTTATTTAATAGAATTCTAACTAGGTTACAAGGTTCCCAAAAGGCTTTTCTGTACTAATGGGGCAATTATAATCCATGAGTCCAATATTTGGAGCTTTCCACACCTCAGAGGCCTCATAATTAGGGTAAACGGGCTCTCTTTGATGTCTTTTGTCCCCCTTAGCTATTTTCACATCAAAAATAGTGCTTCAGGCTTGAATACTAATATCCAATATGAGTGTATCAAAGCTTTATGTAGGAATACAGTAACTATAGGTGCCAAAAACATGAATAACACTATTATTAGTTTATATGTAACATGGTAGTTCTCACAATCCTATTATTTTGGCATGAAAGTGAGAAAACAAAACTTTTCACAATTATTCTATGTGGTATTAGAGTATTTTCTATATTAAGACCTCATCAAGTTAATCTAAGATTATTCACCCTATGGAGTTACCCTAGGTGAATGTTTGTATAGAATCCAAATCCAGCTGCAAATACATGGATTCCCTTATAAACCAGAAAGCTATTCATATTTCCTTAAATAAAAAATGATGAAAGTTCCATATGTGAATGGCTTATGAGTTATTCATAGTCAGTTATTCATAGTCAATAGGCTATTTCTATATTTATTATTGCCCATTTGGGTGTGTAAAATATACCTCAAGGCTCAAATTCCTTTCCACTACAAAATGAAATTGAACTAAAATTTTGTTAGTGAGTTTTAGAACAAAAAGTAAAAAAAACATTAAAGGGGGTAAATTTTGATTTCATCCTCTTTATATTACTAATATCGAGTAATTAAAGAAAATTTATAGGCATATTCAGGATTGTGGCCTTCTTTAATGCCTGAATATTCTCAAATGTTCATCTGAGTCAGGTATGTCTGATATTGCCAGCCATTCATCATGATGTACTTGTTTTCTATATATGAAAGGATATTCTCTTTGATTTTTACCCCTAAGTATCCTTTCTTAAATGAATTTCTTTATATTTTTGTCTTTATTTTGTTCCACTGGTGGTACAGCTAAGAAGTGGGGTTCATTCAAGGAAAAAATCTTTATCAGCTTGTTGATAAGGTTTAATCAAGCTGACTGAAAAAGTGGGGTGTATTTTTTCCAATTAACCACTCCATTCCACTTGAACTGCATTGGTTCCATGTAAGGAAAAAATAACAAAAGGTCCTACATAAGAATATTTAAGCTTCTTTGGGCCCTTAATATAATCAAAATTTATGGTTGAAACCAGAACCAAGTACCCTACTTTGAAGTCTGGTACTTTATGACTCCTGTCCAACTTCTGTTATATATATATAAAAGTGTCATCCACGCTTCATTTTTCATAGTGTTTCACTTTATCAATAATAAACTTGAATCTGGAAGCTTTAGGATGAATGCAAATCAAGTATTCCCTCAGTGTATCTTCTTGGAGTCTTGGATTACATCCTCTTTGTAACATAGCAGGAGATTTACCAGTGAAAGAATGAAAATATGAATTATATTCCAATTATAAAGCAGGTATTAAAGTAAAACAGTAATGGGTAAAGCCACCTGAGTATTTAAATTCTAAACCATAGGCACAGAATCTCCTTATCATGTCTTCTAAATTTTTAATCATTCTCTCTGATTGCCCACCAGTTCTATGGTGGTATGCTGTAGAAAGGTGCAGATGTGAACTTGGGGTTTCTGTAACTTATGATATTCTTAAACAACCCTGTATGAGAATTGACTGCATCACATACAAGGAGAGCTGTATCCATAGCAGTTTCATCTTGATGACATGGTAAGAATATGGGGGTATTTATATATCTATCCAAAATTCCCAATAAAGAATTATAGGTCATGTCACCACTTTGAAGTAGTACTGTGATACAATCCATGTGAACAACTTCCCATGGGGATTTTTGTTCTTGAATATGAATCATAAATACAAATTTCTTTCCTGTGCTCTTGTTTTCTTTTTGGCATCTGTCACAATCATTGTAATATTTAATGTTCTATTTTCTCAAAGATTTCCACCATGCATGGTTCTTTACTTTTTCAATTGTCCTTTCCTCTGATAGGTGTCCAGAATAGATACTATCATGACATTCATGGTAAATGATATTGATAATTAATCTACTGCATAATGTAATTACACAAGAATGTTTAGTTCTATGATAGATTATGACATCAAACAAGTGAAAACTTCCTTAAGAATAGGAATTTTTCCATATTTCATCCAATGAATTCACAAAAGCTGTGTATTTATAGTGTTTTTCTAATAAGGATGTTGAGATATGGCAATTATTTTCCTGCTTGTATGACTCTCTGACTTCTTCAAAGAATTTAATCCCAATTTTGGTGATGTTAATCTCTTAAATTGGGATACTTTGTTCTGCCTATAAGGTTATATAAGCTGGGTTATCAGGTGTATTTTCTAGTGCTCACCTGCTAAGACCATCAGCATTCTTATTTATATTTACTTCCTTATTAATTATTGTCATATTTTCTTTATATTTTTGAATGACTCTTTGCCATCTCAGCATGTGCCTGTTGGGTGTTTTGCTTTTCAGAAGTGATATTACTGAATCACAGTCAGATATGACTTTAAAAACACTTCAAGAAAGACTTTAGTGTAATTTCTCAAGTTCCCATACCAAAAATAAGGATTCCATCTGTCTTGAACCATATATGGCTTCTTTTGATTTTATTTCTCTTGAGATAAAACAAACTGGACCTTCTGTTTGTTTGTCATTAATGATTTGAACTTGGTGTAGGGATTACCTCAGACCATCTCCACATGCATCAATGTAAAACTTGAATGGTATCTTCAAGTAAGGAATGAGGAGTAAATAAACATGTGCAATGGCTTTCCTTATCTTCTAATATGATCTAATTCTTTCCTGGGTCATCTCAAATACTGTCTGTTGGTTACAGATTTCAAAGAGTGACTTGGCTAGAATTGAAAAATCTTTCAGGTTCTGGCTATAATAGCTGTAAAATGCAAGAAAAGAAATATTTAATTTCTTATTCTGGGATATTGGTTTAAGTAACACTTCTCCTAATTTGTTCTTGTTAATACCTAAGCTTAAGCCTGAAACAATATGTCCAAGTGCTTTGAGTTCTTCAAAGCCAAAAAAGCATTTCTCAAGTGAAATCTTCATATTCACTTCTGCAGCTTTGTCTAGTACACTTTAAAGTCTTTCAAGGTGAAAAAACCATTAGTATTAACATATGGTTATATTGTCAATATAAATGATAATCCATGCTTCAGAAAATTCTGTGAGAAAAATGAAATTCATCATTCTTTGATAATGAGATGGAAAATTTTCAATACCAAATGAAATTCTTAGATACTCATAAATACCACAGTGAGTGATAATTTTAAGTAACTTCTTGGCTTTTGGTGTCAAGAAATTCTGATGAAATCCTATAAATGCATCTATTGAGGCTATATACTTGGCTTTAGCAATTTGGTTCAATGTTTCTTAGATTCAAGGAATTGGGTGCCTATATGGAACTGTGTAGGTATTCAACTCCCTAAAATCTCCTACCAGCCTTTATTTTTCATTATGCCAAGAAATAATGACAGGAGTTGTAACCTCAACTTCTTCATTATTGCCTAATTTTCTTAGTAAACCAAGTTTTGGTAGCTCTTGGATATGGTTTTACAAAGCTTCCCTATATTTTAGGTTTTCTCAGTAAGCTGTTCTTCTGAGAACTGAAGGTTATGGTATGTTAATATCAAGAGTAATATCCACTTCATGCCCTCTAATTGCACCTGAAGGCTCATTTTCTGAAGCAAAGGAATTTTTATATGTGTATAACACATTAATGAGCTCTGGCTTCACTTTTGGTGATAAGTCTGGATTAATATTTTCTTAACTAAGTTGATGTGACAAAAATTCTTCTTTATGATTATCTTTACTTAAAGATAACACTGATATTTGTTTGGGAAAATTAGAAAAAGAAATATTTTTTCTGTTGTTTTCTACAATTGTAAAAGATATATCCTTATGGTTATTGATGTTGATACTATAAATGTTCAAATAGTAATTTCCAAGAATGATATGTTGAGAATTACAGTAATCCATTACTACTATCTCTGTTTTAATTTTAATACTTCCTGCTGGGTGTGGAAATGGAAATTTAGTGTCCAATATACCAAAACAGTACATATTATTACTTGTACTTCTGAATTTTATACCTTCTATTGGTGATAGATGGTTTTTCCCCTGGGTAAGTATGCCTTGAAGGTAATATTTCCCTAAAAATTAAAACATTCTCCTGTGTCTAGATTGAATTTGCCTTTGACATGATTTATCAAGATTTATTTAATACAAAATTCTCCATCAGTGTAACCTTTTCCTCTAAAATGCTTAGTTCTACACATATTGGTATCAGGGATATTAATCAGACTATGGAAGTCCTCACTATATTTTGTTACATGAGTATGAACTTCATTAGCTTCAAATAGTGCTTTGATATTTTCAATATTGAATTATTCTACTGGTTTTTCATTAGATATTTAAGAATAATGGTCAGATTTTTCTTTCTCTTCATTACCCTGAACCTCTTCATTGACTTGAGATTCATTGATTTTTGTCTTCTTGTCACAAGTTCTGGCTTAATGTAAGGTTCTCCCACATTTATGAATCTTGAAGACATTCATTTCAAGTCTTCTATCCTCTCTAGAAGTATTTGGAATAATTTTGGACTTAACAAGGTTTCTAGTCCAGAATTTACCAATTCTTGTCCTAGTAATGATATCTTCCATTTCAAAAATAAAGTCCTCTGTTGAACAGGGCTCTACAAATCTTCATTTGATAGAATTTTCTCATTAACCTCAACATTTCCATAATATTTTCATATTAATCATTTGGTTGGACATATCTATGTGTAAGGCAGATAGTCTGTCTTTCTGTTTGAGGAACAAATTTAGTGGTTTTTAGTCTTCTGAATTAAAAAATGGCACTTTAAAAAGCATTTTACATTTTAAATCTCCAAGAATTGTTTACCCACTTAGTGATTATCAAATATTTCCACCAAAGACGTACATGTCTGCTATTATCTTTCCTCATCTTGTAATACCATTTATTTTCAGTTCTGGGAAGCAAGGAGTGTAATTCAGATACTATTACTTCATCAGGTATATGAAAGTCCTCCTGAAAAATATCAATTTTTCTAATGAATTCATTATGGTTATACTTTCCTTCACCAGAAAAGCTTGGCTATTTCTCTAGTTTGGGGATATCTTTTTCATTAATTGGACTTTCTCCTGAAAAAAGGGGTCATACTTTCTTTTACAGAGAGTTTGCCTTCATTGAAAGGTGTGTAGTTTCTGGGAATATGTGAATAAGTTTTATAATTTTTATGAATTTGATTCACTTGTGCAACCATTTCTTCTTTTAGAATTTTCCTTTCATTATAACTGCCCTCTAAATGTGTGGCAAAAATATTTGTGTTATTAATGGTGTAAAAAACATGTTCTTTTAAGCTTGTGAGTTGGTCATTGATATGATTAATGGAGATATTATCCAATTCAGCATTTTTTACCTCACATTTACTCTAAATTCTGTCACATGTATTGGAAATTGACTCAATTCTTGCAGTTTCCATTTAAAACTATTCATTTAAATTTCTATCATTATTTCTTAGGGAATTGAATCTTGATATTAACTTCTTGAATTTCTTTTCAAATTGATAAACTTTTATATCACTATCACAATGAATTTGTTTAATTTAATCCATAATTTGTGTGGAAAGGTCCTGTGCATCCTCTATTGTTCTTTGAATGTGAGCTTCATAAGAGTCCTAGCAATATTGAACACACTATCAATGGCTGAAGGCTTCAATTTGGGAATTCTGTACCCTTGTGAGTAAACTCTGTACCAATGTTCTTTTCTGTTCCCCTTGCCTTGATTGGTCCTGGGAAATTTATGTTTCTTCTTAGACAATTTGAGCTTGTCTTTGGGGAGTTCTGGAGATGGTTTAGAGCTGGTTGATACTACTTGTCCTTTCTTTTCTAAATCTGGGGTCATTTACAGTTCATTCTTTCAGTCTACTGATAAAATACTTTGGTTCTTCAACCAATTCTTGATATTTTTGACCTTTACATTTCAGGAAAAAAGGTTCAAGCCTCCTAAGAGCTCTATGGTCTTCTCCTGACCCAGAGAGCTCTTGATGTGCAAGTTGGTGTTCATAGCCTCATGAAAAGGCAATATTTCCCACTATTCTTTCTTGGCTTCTCTGTACAAGTTTCTGTACTGGTACTGATATATTTCTATAGCTTCCACTTGGAAGTGGTTCAACCCTTAAATAATTAGCTTGAGTCAGGTCATTCTCTGAGTTTATGTCAAAGGTTGTTGGTGCAGAACTTTGGGGATGGGGAAAAATTTGGAATTCTCCAAATGTTCTATTCTTGAAGAAAGTGTTTCAGGTCTGGCTCTGGTCTTACCTCTTCCTTATCAAGATCCATCCAGTTGGACTGAATAGTTTCTTCCATTTCTGGTATGCACCATTTTCATGTAAATTTAAGAGAAAATTAAGAATAAAGACAAAGAAAACACACATTTTGGTGGTTTTTTGGATTGCTCTGCTTTGAGTAAAGTGCCTCTTTCAGAAATTTTCACTTCAATAATTTCTCCAGATTCTGCGCTGGTAGTAAGTATACTTTATTGAAAACATTAGAAGATAAAAACTATGAAAGAAAAATTATCTTTTATAATTTAAAATATTTCTAAGATTTGTTATGATGTTTTATTATTTTTTATATGTTTTGAAAATATTTTCTTTCAAAGAAAAAAGATCAATATGTAAGATTTTTAATCAAAATTAAATTTGAAGTAATTCAAAGAAGAATCTTATAATTTTTTGGATTTGAAAAAGAAATGTATAAAACAATACAAAATTAATCCAAATTCCTAAATGAAAAGAGCTTTTAAGATGATTTCAAAAATAAAAATAATTTTAATTCAAAATGAAAGAAAAGATATTTTATTCATATATTTTAATTAAGGTCAAAAAGTCAAAAAAACATGGCCAGGCCCCTAAATGTAGGATCTTTCTATGAAACTCTTGATAATATCACTATTAATCAAGAGTACTATGACTTATCTGTAAATATAATAAAAGAATTAATTATAGCCATAAATAAATATTTCATTGCTTAATTATTGCTTTTAATTCTCATAAGCTACTAGTAATTACAACAGTAAGAATTCATTGTCTCCTAGAATCAATTATAATAAATATTGATAATCAAGTTTCTTATTAAAATAACATCAAAATATTTTAATTGATAATTATCTTTTTGCAAGAATAAGTATAACAAATCCTGGAAGAAACTAAGAAATTGGAGAAATAAACTTAAGAATTTAAGAAAACACTCATTAATACTCCCATAATAACTTGAAAAGAATTTGTAGAGAAATTCTACAGATTATGGTGGATTTAAGGGAACAATAATTGATTCATAACAGTAATAAAACAATTAATAGTTAAATTATATTGGAGATAGTATTATTATATTATCTCACATCTCTCTGATTGATTTTTAAAGTTTAAAATGCTTGAGAGTGATATTCTAACTAATACTTACTTGTTGGTATTTAAATATAAAACTGAGTAATAGGATGATGTTGGAAAAAAGAGCAAGAGTAGGCCTCTTTTAAGTCTGCAACAGCTCACAGAGGAATTCCAGGTAGAAACCTAAGAAACCTTTACTTTAATTGGTTTAATGATTATATCACTTTTAGTCAAGTAAGATTATCATAATTACTTAATTAAGCCATTTCACCTGACTACCAACCCATTTATGGTTAAGAAATAAAGGAGCAAAACCAGTAAATATTCATCTATTCAAAAAAAATTCTTTTATTATCAAATTTATCAATTCTTTTGGAAATTTCATAAAAGGTTGTATTTTCTGTGAGTTTTTGAAGATTCAGTCTTTCATGTGAAATCATCAAAAATGGACCATATGTAAAGCTTATAATTTGAACTATGAAGTCATTATTATTCTTGGCTTCTTTGTGGATTGTTCTTTTTTTAATTTTTCCTGAAAGTTTTGGAATTATCAATTAATCATTGTATTTCTGATTAATTTTTGAGGTTTTTACCCCATTTCAACATAGAAAAGCAAATAGTATAAAGATAGCTAGTTTCCATGAGGTAAATTAATGGATACTAGTAAAAAAAGGGTTTCAATCAATATTTTGGGCTTATCCGTGGAAAATCATTAATAATGGACATGTTTACAGGAGTCAGATTTTCTCATTACCTCTTGCCATGTCAAAATAGAAGCTTATTTGCTATTTTCTCAAGATTTTATAGGCTTTGAGCTAGGCTAAAAGGTTCCCAAAAGGCCCTAATAGACTAATTAAGCCATTTTTGGACATAGGTTTAAGATTTGGAGCTGGCCATTTCTGAGGCCTCAGAATTTTGGTACCCTGAATCTTTTTGATTTCTTTTGTCCCCCTTAGCTATTTTCACATCAAAAATAGTACTTCATGCTTACAGACTTATATCAGCTATGGGTGTATCAATGCTCTATGTAAGAATACAGTAATCTTAAGGCCATAAACATGCATAACAGATTTCTTAGTTTACATGTATTTTGGAATGAAAGTGATAAAAACAAAAATTTCACACTTATTTCATGTGGTATTAAGGTATCATTTTAATACTACCACCTCATAGAGTTAGTTTAAGCTTATTTACTCTATCAAGTTACCATGGGTGAAGGTTTTTTTAGAATCCAAATCTGGCCTTAATTCCATGGATTCACTTTTAAAAAGAAGTTTTTTCATCTTTTCTTGAATAAAAAAAGATCAAATTTGGATACATGCATTACTTATTGGTTATGCATAGTACAGAAGTTATTTTCATATTCATTGTGGCCTATTTGGATATTTAAGATAGGCTACAAGGATCACACTTAACAGGAGGTGAACAGATTTCTTCAGAATTTGAAGTGTGGATCTAAGATCTTTGTGAGATTATTTTTCAGATTGCCAACATATGTGCACAAAGAAGATCGTAGGAGAATCATATGATTTAAATATCCTAACCCTAAATGCTATTTTCCTAAATGAATCATTTTAAGAGTAATTTTAAATTTTCATTATCATTGAAGAAGTAATAAATAAAGGAATGCTCATCATATCTTTGAATCCTTAATATTTTAATTAAGAGTCTAGGTTACTTTAAGAAATAATTCCAACTGAGATTTCTGCTTTTGAAATTTTTATTCCGAATTCCATTCACTTATAAAAACCCAATTTATAACATTGAAATTGTTTTAACAAATACTGCTTCCTTTGAATGAATGAGAAAAACTCACATATTCAATCTCTATTATGAAATCTTCAAGGTATTTGATATTAGATTACACAGGCTGGAAATATAAGGAATGCCTCAAGGTCCCTCCAAAAATATCGTTTTATCAAACCTCCAAAAAAACCTCTTTCATGTCATTTTTAAGGTGTTTTCCATCATCCTTTATCTTGGAAGCTATCCAAGGATAATCATATTATTTCTAAAACAATGAATGAGGTTAATAAATGAGAATAAATTAGCTACCTAATATCCTTTTTATTTGCAGTTATGAATTAAACAAAATTTCTCAGAGTATTTCTTGTATATTGAAATTCATACTTTCTATTGATGATGCAGTGTTCTTTGAAGTATTTTGAGATATATTATACTTATTCTCCTCAAGAGTATAATTAGCTATTTTAACATTAAAGGATTTCATTTTTGACATAATTTTCCTCTTTTTACCTTGATTAGGTGTAATTTTTGTGGATAAACTATTAATTAAATACATTAGGTAGCAATCTCCAGAGATACAATAGAATACATATAAATTATTTCTTCAATTGAATTTTGAGAAATGTCTGAGATTATTTAATTTCTTTTGAAATTTCGGATTGGCTAGTTGATATGAAATCATTTCTTGGGATAGAATATTTATTATAATCATATTGAATATGCTTTCTAAAAGAGAGAGTCAAATGATGATGAAAATTTGGCTCATTGAATTATTGAAAAATATCCTTCTTTTCATCAATAATATGTATTTTAAGCGATAATAAAATTTGATACTTGTTTAGGGAAGACAATAATATAGTATCAAGAAAAAAAGAAACCCCTACTGTTTTCTGATAATGAACACTTAGTCCTTGGATAATTTCTTTCATAAAAAAATGGAACCTAAATAAAAAAATACTTGAAAAATAAGTTTTAATATTCAATTATTCAAATAGATTCTTCTTGTGATATTTATGGAAAATTAATTGATATTCTATCAAAGCTTTATATTTATACCTTACAGGAAAAAAATCCAAATATTTCATACATAATATCTTGGAGCCTCAAAAATATAAATATCAAGTTAGAAGCTCAAATTTATCAAATTATTTAAAAATAGTACCTCATAATTAAAAATAATTCAAAGATGAATTTTTTACAACTTTTTCCTCAATAATATGGGGCCCTGGGACCAACTCTGAAAAAAAAATTCTTCTAAAGAACTATGAATTCCTTCTATAAAGGAGCAAAAGGAGAAAAAAAATAAGATAGAATTGTTAATATATCCAAAGAGATGTCTTATTTTGTTTGGGTGTCAACTATTCAAGGTTTAAAAAGGAAGTTTTTGGAAATTATTACCCCTTGGAGTGATCAATTTTACTATAATGAAAAAGGGATTCAGTAGTAAAACTAAAATTTAATGTATATAGAGGGATCTGTTAAAATTTACTTTTACCAAAATTTAATCACATTTTGTGGTTCTATGATTAGCCATAAACAGATTCTCTATTGAATATTCTCCCCTTAAAAAATGCTTTTGTGGGAATCTTTGAGTCCAAATTTTTGTCAAGGGAGGTCTAGGAATTTATGAGGATATATAATATCTTAATATGAGGCTTAAAAATGATTATGAGAGGTCATTCAATGATTATTGAAAGCTCATTTCATGTGGTATGAAATAACCTTGTTTTCAAAAAAAGATTCCTTTTTTGGAACTTCTGAATTTGAAATTAGTCTTTTTATCTTAAAAAACCTGTTTTTAGGTATTCCAAGCTAATTACTATATCCTGTAATTATTTTTAATATTTTGAGAGAGTAAAATATCTTATCAATTAAAGGTATTCTAAGAATCAGTAAGCTTTCCAAGAGAAAAACTGATATTTGCTTTTGGATTTATTTTGAGTGGAACAAACTTTAATCATAAGATCTATTTCTAATAATTATTTTACCATCTCATAGAAAATATAATCCAAGTTTCACTTGAATTAATTTCAAGTTAATACTTTCAAAATACTTTCAATAACTATAGCTTTTTCTTAGGCAAAAATACTATAGATATCTGTTTCTGATATTCCATTTTGGAAATACATAAAACCAATTTCTTCAAAGAATCAAGTAAGAATGAATTTCAAAAGACTTATTCAAATCTTCATACATAATTTTCTTTTTGAAAAATAACATCTTGTTATTTAAAAAAAACTGAAATCCATCTTTATTTTCTTTTTTTTGAAATAAATTAAACATCTTTCATTAACTCTAAAATAAATTAAGAAGAGAAATATAAGCTCTCATAAAAGTATTTTTGGCCATTCTTTTCGTTCATGGTATATCATACTCATTTGGGGAGCACATCTATTTCATTTGGCTTGGGGAAGGCTGAATTTTCCACTTACACACTATTTTGGGCCGAACAACCAGCATAGGTCAACAATTTCTGAGATGAAAGTGTCTTCTCATAATTTTTTACATAAAAAGTATCCAAAAAAACTATAGATTATACATAGAATGAGTAGTTTAAATTTATCTAGTAAATTTCTTCTCAAATTTATTTTCTTCATTGGAAAATTTAATCTATTATACTTTCCAAAAGTTCAGGAATGGTAAACTAGTACAAAGTTTCTGCAGAGATTCTGAATTTTTAATATCCGATTTCATGAGGTTTTTTCATCTTCTATTAATTGAGAAGAAACCAAGAATAGTTTAAATTTCCTTAAGAATAAATAAGTCTTGATTTCATGATATTCAATTTTTTTCAAAAAATAAATTGATTAAGCTGAAAAAATTTCACCTTTTTTGTAATTAAAATATTCAATGGACTTGTCTTACCTCATTGGAACTTTGAAAGAAATATTTTGCAGAAATTTGAGCCAAGACAATAATCTATTGAGGTATGTGTGAACTGAGTCCAAGAGGAATTATTGTGATTCTATTGACATTTAAAGCTTTCATAATTTCAAATTTTAAACTTAATACTTCATGATAAAAATAGAATTGATTGTAAATTGAACCGATGAGAGTCACTCTCCTAATTTTTACTTTATCTTCATAAATATAGTTTTTTTTCAGTATAAAATATATGAGTTAGATATTTTTCAAAATGAATATGTGATAGAAGAAAAATACTGAAGGATAATAACTTAAATTTGTTATAGATTACATGCTAAAGAAATATTAATCAATTCAATTCAGCTTTGCCTAAGTATCAAGGTGGAATTAAGAATTAAATTTGGCTTTCTGAGCCATTGGGTCTTGTCTAACAAAATATTTGGGAGCTTTAGTATCCTGGTTTGAATTTATATCCACATCAAGGAGCAGCTTACTAATTCCTTCATCTTAGATCTTAAAGACAAAAACATTTTTGAATTATTTTGAAATTTCTTTCAATGTTACTGCAAGCTTATTTCAAATAAAGTAAAGAAAATTTTGTTTTTATTTCTTTTGTAATTTCCCTTCGCTCTTTTAATTCATTTTTACCATTTCAATATTTACCAAAGTCTCATATGATTGGAAATATGATCTGTTGACTAAATGATATCATTCCTTGAGATTTTTTTGTCCAAAGATTAATCTTTGAATAAGCTATGTACTTATGGAATCTCCATTGTGTTTTCCTTCTTTAATTATTAGTAGTACTTGCATTAATGATTTTTCTCTATTAATGTCATTCTTCCACAAAAAATATCACAATTTCTGTAGTCTTTGTAAAGGAACTACAAGTTTATCCTCTTTCTCCTGAGTCTCAATCCCTTTGGAATAGCTGATTTTTTGAGAGATACTTTATTGAATAAGCTCAGTTGAGCTTAAAAATATCTGTTTTAAGAGTATTATAAATTATATCTAACTCTCAGTAAAAAATCCAGTTATTATGAAGCTTTATTATAGCTTGAATAATGAAGCCCTTCTGACCACTAACAAATTCTTGTGACATTTTTTTTAAGTGAGTGTTGCTTTTTATATACTGGATTAAATCATCTACCAATGAAACTTTGAAGTACTTCCCAAAACAATCATGATAAGCCACAAGAAAAGAAAAACAACAAAACATGCTTTGATAATATGGATTAATACAATATTTTATAATATATATAATATTTTCATGGGGAAAGGGGAAGCTAGTTTTTTTACCTTAAATAAACCAAAAAGGAAAAAACAAATTTTTGGGCATAAATGGGAAGATTAATTTAAAAATAAATCATAAGAAAAATAAAATTTTGCTTTCAAATTAATATAAACCAGTTTATTTTCATGATTATTATTTGTATTAGATATATATATTATTAACATATATCTAATTTTCAAAATCAAGAAATTCAATTTATTATATACTAAATATATGTAGTTCTTGTCAAAAATAAGGATGAAGAGAAACTCCAATTACTGTTTTTAGTCATTAATTTCTAAATTTTGACTTTCTATTGAAAAAAAACTTACTGGATAAAGTAAATTTGATTACTTTTGTTTGAAAAAGTTTTTCTTTTATGAAAAATATACCTCATAGCTTTTATCTATATCTATATTAATAAAAAAATCCACCTCGTTATTTTCTGTACTGGGGGGCTCAAGAAGGAAGAAGACTCCTCCAGACCTTTTTTGAAAAAAAGGTATTCTTTATTAATGACCCCCATAATCCGCATTCCCTCTGAAACTGACTTCATTTTTACCTTTATTTTACTATATAGAGGGAGTTTTCCTTCAATCATAAATTGAGAAAAGAAACTTAGACTAAGCCTTAAACCACCTTAAAACTAAAATTTGTTCTCATGTTTATTTTGAATTTTTCATAAAGCCTTTAGATAAGTTTTTCTCAATCACCCACAAAGATAAAGTATTTAATTTAGTTTTCCATATGGGGCAAAAAATTATCTTGAGCTTTGAAAAATGTGAGTTTATTCAAGCTCATAATGATTCTGTATTAAATTTTAATAAAGGATTTCAATATTTTTCAGAAATTTACCAATTTAAAGAAGAGAATATTTGAAAATAAAAGTTCGAGATATTAATTGAATAATAAAAAAAAGGATTGAAATAAAATTTATTCCAGAATATTGGAACCAGAAAAATTCCAATTTTTTTGAAAACATAAAAAAGCCAGTCTCTTTGGAACGGGTATAGCATAAGTTTTATTTTTTCCCTAGAGATTTCAAAAATAAAATCTCAAAAATATCATTCCATCATTTTTTATGGTGAAACAAAGTCCATTAATTTAAATAATAAAAAGATGGAATTACCTATTTCAGAGCCCTGTGATGAAATAAGAAATATAAACAACAGGAAGAGAAAAGGTATTCATTGAAAATATAAGGATTTTAAATAAAAATTTTGCTTTGAAATAATTTTCTGTTAATTTTGATCCTAAAGGAGCTAATTCAGAAGGGGTTTTATATACAAACCAAAAGTAGGCATATTTTATTAAATTATGGAAAGCCATAATTATTTCCGTTTTATATTCTTAAAGGCCACAATTAATTAAATGGCCAGCACTACTTGGGAAAAAAAAGCTGTCTTGGAGATCCTCAGAGAGATACAGGATATTCTAACAGAAATTAATCCATTCATTATAAAGCTAAATAGGATTCATATTATTCATAAAATTGAAGGGAAATTTATTTCCATAAATTTTAGTGCCTTTTATGTGTATTTATAAATCTACAAAAAGCCTTTTTCAGATCAATCCGAAGGCATATGGATGGGAGGTACACCCTTTTTATTTCTACTTTCAACTGTATTATCTATTTCTTTTTAAATAACAAAATAATTATGTTTTCTAGCAGGGAATGAAGAAAATGCGAAGGAAACTTAAGGAAAATCAGTCTTAATTCAAAAAAAGGAGGACTCAGAAGAAAATTTGGAGCTTTATGAGGCATATGGTGCTTATTAATACGTACTCTTACATCAAAATGGTGAACTTGGTTTTCCAATGTGTGTGAATAATGAAAGTCCTAAGTCTTAAGAATAAAAATGATAATTATTCCAATTTATTCTCTTTTCAAAGTATATATTATTTTCTTTTTCATTTTAATTGATACTTATTGCGCAAATATACTGTATATTAATGTATTAAGGTTAAATCTGAATTAACTACATATATGAAACGAAATCATAAGGAAATAAAACAACATAATTTACAAGGATTATCAGATTTAGTTCATCATGGGATTACTGAAGGGAATAGTATCTATAATAAGATATTATTTCTTAAATCATTTATTGGATCCAAAAGTCAATCTAAACCCCAATATCAAGAGGAGATGAGTTTAGTGAAACAAAATGGGAAACCAAAACTATTTTTTACATTAAAATGAAATCCTAAAAAGCATGAGATAAGAGAAAAAGCTCTTGCTGGATATGAAACACCCAACAATGCTGACATTATCCAAAGAAATCATAACTAAAAGCTAAATAAACTACAGTGACCCAAAGCATATATTTGAACATTTCCTGCATGTTCCCAAAGTGCAGACTCCATACAAAATCTCAATTTTCTGTGTGAAGTTTTTAATGATGTTTTGTTTTAACTTTTTGCACCATTTTTTCTCTTTTCTCTTTTCTCTTTTTTTTGTTTTTTTCCTCATAACATTCTCTCTCTTTCTCAATTTTTTCTCCACCATTGTGAATTTTAGACCGCAAATCGTATCTCATACTATTTGAATCTCAAACTTTTTTATATCTTCTACTTGTATGAATTTTAGTGGTAAATTTTTATTTTTATTCCTTTGTCAAAGGGGGTATATATAATCTTCTGTTTCAGTTCAGCTCTCACCCCTATGCTAGTTTCTTTAACTATATATTCTTGGTAGCTTGATTCTATTTGGTTTTTACTTCAAAAAAACATTGTTTTTGAGTTTATTTTCTATTTTTTTAATTATAATTCTCAAATATCTCGGATTTGAACATGAAAGTTATATTTTTGGAATGTGGAATGCTGGACTGTCAATCCAAGAAATTTCCTTGCATATCAAAGCTCCCAAATAGACGGTTTATGACATGATAAAACATTATTTAGATCATGAGACATGTTCCAAAAGGATGGAATCCAAGAGTGCTTGATGAGCATGACCAACGCTGATTGTATTTCTTCATAACTGAAATTAGGCAAGCCAGCTTAAACAAAAAATTTCAGATCATTGTAAAAGAATTCAGTAATCAGAATATCAGAAAGGCAATACATGATCTCGGGAAAATATCATGTGTTTCCGCAAAGAAATCATAGTTTCACGAAGTAGTTTTTCAATGAAAACTGAGCTTTGTACAACAGTTCAGTAATTGGAAAGTTCAGAATTAGGCCTGAATACCTATGAAGTTTTTTTTTAACTTGGGAAGAATTCAATCCAAGTGCACGTTTGGTGAAGGACTCAAGAAATATACTCATTATTATGAAATATTAAGGTTTATCATTGCCTGGAATGTTTCTAAAGAATGGAATGGGGTGTGTTAATCTTGGGCACCAAGGGGGCCCTGGTCTTTTTAGATGGTAACCATATGGTTGTAACATTCACCTATAAATTATAAAAACACATTTGAATCCCTTTTAAAATAAAATGGCTTTCAACTCATATATTTTAACATGATACCAACTCACTTTGATTGAGGATGGGGAACTAATAAATGAATCCCAAATATCCAATTTTTTCGTGTGCCCCCAATTGGATTGAGAAGCTTCCCTGGCCATCCCAATCACCAGATATCAATCTAATAGAGAATTTCTGGAAGACTCTCAAGATACAACTAATCAAGAATCATCAGCCCTGCACAATTGATGAATTATGTGCCACAATCCAGGAATCTTGAGATGAACTCTTTCCTTCTTTTTTGAATAATCTACTAATTGGGATGAATAAGAAAATGGAGGCAGAGATTGTTTCAAATGGTCTTCCCACAAGATATTAAGGCCATTATCTAATTTTTCCTCAAAAGTATCATATCCTGTACCAGACAAATTAATTCAAAAGTATTTCTCTTTGTTTCATATGATTCTTTCTGATAGCTTGCTACTACTTATTTCAGTGTTTTTGCTTTTTTATTTTATTTTCATTTATTTTTAATTATCCCATATCCTTGAAGATATATTCATTAATTAAATTAATGATATAGTTCTGGGTAATAATTCAAAAAATACTCTTTCTATACTTTTTGCTACTAGAGTTGGTAATAAAGCCACATAAGTTCTTATTAAATGGGAAAGTTCCTTCAAAAAGAGAGTTCTGTGTGATTTTTTCTATAAAAAAGTGTCCAAATAAGTTATTTGGGCCACTGTACATGACAATATTATCAAAAAGTGAATTTCTGAAAAAAAACATCAGCTTATCCCAAGCTGTGGAGTTTCAAAAAAAGGCTTTCCTCATGAACATATATTTTTAATTTTGGCATCAAATACTTTTACAGCTCCCCCTGAATAATAAATTTCTTTCATAAGGGGTAAAATACCTAATAGAGTAAAGCAGGAATCTCTTTATTTAATCATCAAGCATACAATCTTTCATGGACCCTGTGTATTATTAAGTCACAATTAACCCTGAATGTTTCATGTTAAATTCTTAAAAAAATATCCCAAATGGTTTTCAAATGAAACTTTGATCTCATATAGCTCTTATCCAATATATCAAAGAATAAAAAATACAGTAAAACTAAATAAATCAATTTTTGAAACTGGTAATTAATTTAGTATCACATGTAATCTGTTTGATAATGAAATGCATAACCATAATACTTATTTAGAAGTTATAGAATGAGTTTTCTCAGTGAATTACTTCTACAGGCATATTTGAAAACCACAAGATAGGGTAAGTATGGAAGCTGCATAATGTGAGGTTGAGATAAACAGGTTCATGGATAAAAGATGGTTAGCAGCTTCAGAGGATGCATGAAGGATATTATTCATTTTAGATCAATATATTAATTAGTAATACATCTTGATATTCACCTTAAAAAAAAGGATAAAATTTTACAAAGATAAAGTCTTGATTGAAATTTCTAATCATTCAATGTAACTAGAGAATTACCTTAAAGTATACCTTCTATGTAACCGAAACAATGAATATTAAGGAAGAGAAAAGTAGCATGAGTTTCAACAGCATTGTAGTCAGAAATCAAAATAAAAAGTATGGCTCAGAAGGAGATCTCATAATCTTATTTGTGGAATATATAAAGTATATCTATCAGATGCATCAAAGTGGTTTTTCAGAATTATAGCACTTCACATAGATCTTTTAAAATAATCTGAAGAATTTCAAAAGGCTAATAGAGCTCTCAATGAATTCTGGTCACTAGTTTCCCTAGACTTGAGATTTTATAAGAATTACTATAAAATGGGCAGAATTTTTGAGGAATATTCAGAAACACTCAGTTTTTAAAATCTCCAAAAATTGTTCTGAGTGGTACTCAATCTAACTAAACCAAAAAATATGTCAATTTTATGGTGAATATTCTTCAAATATATGGTTTGATAGCTTGAAATACTTTGAGTGAAAGATGATACGTAGAGATAAAGAGTATTTTAACACTGATTTACCCTGTTTTACTTGACCATGGATGTATTCTTGCTGAATTTTTTTTCAAAAATCTCAAAATGAAAGAAATTGAATTATGTTAAAGCCAAGATTTGTTCCAATTGGATAAAATATTATAAATGAAATTTTTATTTTTCACAAGTTGATCCTGATAAATTTATTTGATAATCGATTCATGTTTGATTTTTATATTTGGTATTTGAGATTTGTGTTACTAATCATTTATTATATAGTTTTGTGACCTTATTTATATATGAGGTCATATCTCAAAGGCTCAAAGTATGATGAAGAATAAATGTGAATTTGTTTGATGTATACACCTTTAACAGGAAAGCTCTTTTCATATATGTGAATTTTGGAACATATAAGACCATTTGTACATATGTGAGCTGCATGTAGCTTAAATGGGAAATGATTTTTATTCCTTATTATTGAAGAAAGCTTAACAGATATGAACTCAAAAAATAAAGGTATTAGAGAGATACAAGTTGCAAATGGACTAATGGATAACTCAGAATTTTTGAATTCCAGTAGTAGTTTCTTTAAATTTCATTCTAATCAATAACCCAAAATAGCTAGAAATAAGGCTTAAAAAACCACAAATAACAAGTCATGTTATAATTTTAAATAAGTAAATTTATTTATATTATAAAAAAAATTGAATATAAATATAAAAATTATATATAAAATCAAGATTTTAACTATAACTCAAAATTAAAATTACATTGAAATTCAAAATTGTGAAAACACATTTCTACTTGAAAAAATTAATTAAAAAAACTTTCAACAAAAATATTAAAATAAAAATATTTTTAGAAAAAATTTACACAAAAATTATTATAAATTTTTATCCAATGAATAAACTTATGAAAATTATTTCACCCTTGGATTCCTCATAAAAGATAAGGTGGGGTCACCTCTGGGGGAAATTTCTGTAACTCAACTCTAAATAAGCTTAAATTAAGTTTTAGTTATTTTCTTTATAAATATTGAAAATCCTCAAAACCTTAATTTAATTCACACCACATGTGGTGTGAGCCATCAATTTTGGTGCTAAAGTTGGGGTGTGGTTTGTAGTTTAGAATCTATGAGGAATTGAAGTATTTTCAATTGAAATGTCAAAATATGTGCATGTATTACATAAGTGAACTTGGCTTTACATATGAGGTATCAATTATTACAGTTATATACTGTAAAAACCCAATGGAATTACATATGTAAGTTTCAAGTATAATATATGATGAGGAATGGAAAGATTAATTATGGGGGGGAAAGGAATCTTGGCTCCAAGGGTGTCAGAACCCCCAATTGTCTTGCTTACAGGAATGGGATGTCAAAATTCACACAAAGGTTCATCACTTTTGGCCTGGAATTGAGTCACAGGGTCTGTGACTCAATTGACAATGAGGTTTTGATATCAACAAGAGCAGTTTGAACTGCTTCTAAGAGGGTAAAATCACCCTTAAGCTGCAAAGATCTTAGTAAAAACAGTTTTAACTGGTTTTGACATAGCTTACACACATTCTGACATGTTTTGTAGGCTTGAAACCAGGTATTACTATAGCAATGGCTGATTTAAGGGTCTAAAATGGCTTAAACCAGCCCTTTTTTTGTCCAAACCAGTGTCCAATGATGCCATAATTGGCCTTTCTGTTTTCAAAGTTTTTTGTAATGACTGAAAAGAGTAAATTTTACTTTTGGAGTAAGAAAATTGGTAGCTATAAAAGAATGTCTTCTTTGCCCCACTTTTCTCTTCATGTTAGAATCTTTTCCTTTTATAATTAGTTTAAACACTGTTAAACCAACAAATGAAGGATTCCAACCACCCTTTTTAAATAACTTAAAATTTTCTAAAAAGATAAAAAAATCATTATAATCGTTGTTTCTAACTCTTATAATCATTTTTACCCTAGAACCACCCTATAAGGGAATTAAAGCATTTTTCATCACTATTGACTTTGTCACTTTGTTTCCAAATTCACCCTAGTCACTTTTGGGAACGTTTTCTCTTTAATAATATCATTAGAGAATTTAATATTATATTAATTTCCTGTAGCTCTTTTCTCAATTAGTTGTAATTGAAATTGCTCTTGAAGAAATTTCTTTTGTAGCCTTAAATATCTCTTATAGAGTATTTTTGGGATAAATTTTGATTTTTGGTAAAACAATAAATCTTTATAATATTATTGTTCTATATTTATGTAGCTAAAAACAATAAATCTGGTGTGTTTTCTCTCAAAAATTTTGAACTTTACTCTTTTTAATTGAATTATACCTTATACAAATTTTGAGGACAGGAAAAGTACTTGATTTTTTAATCAAAGTTTCATATCCACACCTTACAGTGGCTTTTATAATTATTGAGGATAAGTTACCAATGGCTCACAAATATAGATTTGAGGTGTTAAATATGTTTCTCAAATACTTAATGGATGATGAAAAATGATGTGGTGGAAATTAATATTATGGTAATTGGTGATGAATTTAGGAAAATTTTTCCAGAAATATGGAAAGGAGAACAACCCCAGATTTTCCAAGCATGTATAGTTAATTTTTAATACTGGAGAAACTGAAATCTCATAAAACTTGAGTAAAATATGCATTCTGAACAAGATATAGAGTACAGGTAGTTTTTTGATGAAAATTCAAGATAGATCTTGGGGAGTAAATGTTATGGATGAGCTTCCTACATAAAAGACTGTTACTGAAATCTACAAAAAAGGATGCACTGAAGCTTTTGATCTGACATAATTCTTAAAAAATTGAAGAAATTTATAATGATAGATTATTCTTTCATGAAATTTCCCTTTTGACTCCAAGAAATGTCTCAGAAAATTTACTGAATCAAAAAATACTTGATACTCTCCCTATCCAGAAACTTACATATACCAGCTTTAATTCAGTTGATTAAAATCCACAAAACCTATATCAAAATAACTTTATCATCTCACTCACAATTTCAGGACTTCTACCACATTTTCTAAAACTCAAAGAAGGATGACTATCAACCCTCCCACCACTCATAGCCAAGAAATATGGTCTTTGCATACCATTAATATCTGAGCTAGAAGAATAAGGATTACCATTCAAGATGTGGTATATAAATCTTCAATCTGCCTAGCATTTCCTTTAACACTGAATAATTCTCATGGGTAAACTCTGCAGAAAGTTGGTGACCACTTTCAAAAGTAATTATTCTCACATGTTCAACTATATGTTGCATTTCAAGGGACTAACTAGATCAAGAGTCAAAAAAAAAGCTTTTTATTACACATAACAAGAATACTATTTCAAAGGCAGAAACAAGAATTGTGGTATTCAAAAAATTCTACATGAATATGTTGTAAAATCAGAATATTTTGGACTTGTTTATTTAAGCATGTTTCATTTTATTGTTTTATTTTTATTTAATCATAGAATTTTCAGGGCTTTTCATCTAATTTCTGATTTATCACCCAAGCCAAAATAAAGTTATTATAGATTTTTTTTCTTTTTTTTTCAACTTAAAAATCCAAGACTTTTTTCCCATTGAAGAATTGATGCACTTGAGCTACAGAATCAGGTAGCGTTAAAACCCTAATATACATATAAAAACTTCATTATTTATTTATACTCTTATTTAAAAAAAAGTTCCAAAACCATTTCCTTTTTTTGTCTTTTTTAGTAATTGAAAGTTTTCAAATTTTATTTAAATGAATAAGTTTATCGTCTTTTTTTGGGGTATCTTTGACATAGTGTTTTGAAGAAAAGTTGTTGGAGATAATAATAACATACGAGGGTTCTGAGAAAATGATGCATTTTCTCCCAAAAAATTTCAAAGATTTGAAACATAAAAGTTTAATGCTCGATCTTTAATGGTCGATCAGGAAATTTGCAGAAGCCTCATTGAAACTCAGCTTTGGATTGTTTTTGCTGACATTGTCGGGGGAATATTGAATTATTCAGAGGTAAATTTAGCTTTTGTGTTGATCAAGAGAGGTGGCCAATAATACACCATATAAGTAATACAGATCTGTTTTGAGTGATTGAATCACATTTCAATTATTAATTACAATATTTGGGCTTGTCGGAAACCAAGCAAAAAAACTAAATCAAGCCTGACAATCACTTCTACGAAACTGAGTTTCAACTAAAGATAAGATAAAAATTACATTGTTGGACGAAATACATCATTAAATACAATTCAAATACATAAAAAAAACAGGTCGACCAGCATAACTTCGTCTCGGCAATTTTGACGAGGTAGCAAGATGGTGTCTGACCAAATGTGGCATTTCTCGGCATTTGCCTCCTACCCCACTGATAACTAAATATCTCTAAGCACATGATTTCCTCCTTTTGTTGGTCTTTGTTGCAGCGAAAACCAAACCTAGATTCCGTGTTTCTTGATGGAAGAGTGGTTAACCTGATTTCCACAAAGGAAAAAAAACTAGTCCTTAGCCGATCATTTATAATATAATGAAGTGTCAAACAAAAGTTGAATAAGGAAGCAACTTCACTGCTAGGACCTTTGACATCGGACTCTTATTTCAGTGGTTCCTTTTAATCTTAAGCATTTCCAATGATTTAACTAGGCCAGTTAAATGAATTGTTATTGGAATGAGGCATATGATTTTGATGGTGATTGTATTGCTGGTGTTGCTGTTGAAGCTGACCTGGAACTTCAATTGAACTCATCTGTGAATGTTGAACGTGGATGTCCATTTCGCCTTGATGTTGACCCATCTCGAATCCCGCAAAAGTCCACTGCCGCTCATCTTGAGGGACTGGAATGCTATTCTCAGCTGAAATGGCAGGATTGTGAGGCAATTGACCAACAGCGATATCATTGGCTTGCTGAGGGGATGGAACGGGAATACTGTTATAGTTATTAGGAGATGGGACAGGAATGCTGTCATTTGAAAGGGGTAAGTTTTGATGAGCAAGATTCATGTCGGGAACTGGAATGCTGTGGCCATGCAGAGATATAACATTGTTGTTAGCAAAGACCGGAACGGGTATGCTGTCGTTGTTGATGTTTGGAACCGGTATACTACCAACCGAAGGACCAGGATCTTGATGACCTGGTAAACTGGGAACGGGAATGCTAATGCTAATGCTACTGCTAGTATTGAATTGATCAGGGACAGGTATGCTATCTTGCAGGGGCACAGGGATGGAGTTAGGAACAGGAATATTATCCTGACTCGAAATGTAGCTTTCGGATATGGCATGGGAACGTGGGGCATTGCTGACGATGATATTGATTTCAGAACCTGATGGCATAGTTGAGGATACTAAATCGTTTGTTGGGGTGGGGGCAGATAGGTTGTGTGACTTTTGAGAAGCTTGAGCTTGAGCCTGAGCAGCAGCAACTGCTAGTTTGCGCTCTTTAAGCAATCTTCTCTGCTCGGCTTTTTTCTTCCTCTTTTCTTCGGCAAGGGCCATAGCTTCAGGAGACATTTCGAGTTGTTGTTGTGCTTTCTTGCTGAATTTCTTAGTAGAAGCAGAGACAGAAGGAGCTGGTGAGCCGGTTTCAGATCGTTCGTCAATCGTGCTTGCACCAACCATAGTTTTCTTCTTTGAAGTACCTGATTTTTTGATTGCTGCTGAAGCTGAGAGATTAGCTGTGGACAAGGCTGGAGGGGAAACGGGGACTTTGATGCCTGAAGGGGGCAAATGTAGCTGTCCTGAATTAACGTCAGGCTTGGAGGGCTGAGCCACTTCATTCTTGGAGTCATTAGGAACGATGATAAAATTTTGAGGATCTTGAACAACGGTCGTTGGGCAAGGCGTCGAGTTTGTGGTTTGTTCTTGTGTAGCATCTTGTGGGTTGAAGTTTGGTTCAGGATCCTGTAAGGGGATGGGGGCAGGAGGGGCAGTGCGAAGCCGTTTGATCAACTCGATTCGAGAGAAGCTTAATAAAAAATAAAAATTTAAGCTGAAAGAGATCAAACCGAGCAGACTTGAAATTTTTGTCAACGTACGTTGGCGCAAAAGGTTGACCGTAGCTTTCATCGGCAATGTGCATGAAGACGTCCCGACGTTCACGTTGACGACGCATAGCTTCCTCCTCGCCGGAGTTCAAAGGCCTTTTTCTGGGCTTCTTGTGAGCAGTAGATGGCTGCAAAGTGGTAGCAGCAAGCATCTGATTGGCGATACGGGAGGTAACGATACTGGGTGACAAGCAAAGCGCAGGGGTTGTACGCTCCTAGTGAGTGCATGAGTACTATTGCAGACGATTGAGATTCGATGATAGAGTTTTCTCACCAAGATTGCAGCTTCAAGCTCAAGAGCTTCGTCTTCTGTTATTGGGCCCCATTTAAATTCAGATCCAGGGCCATCTTTGGCACCACCAGAGACTTGGGCGATCTTGGCCTCGTTCATGAGCAGAATGTCTCTCCATAAAGTATCACAGGACGGACTGAGCACAAGCCGATGTAGAGTTACTTGATCATTCGGCAAGTCTGGAGGGGCGTCACGGGAATGCGAATGGGTTGGTTGAGATTTGGCTGAACTGTGAAAGCCATATTGGCTGGCGGATTGGCTCAAGGAATGATGTGAGGGGTGATTGTCGGATTGAGTATGGTCCGTATGTTCAGCAGGCCGATGATCATGAACCTCAACAATCAAGCAGCCGTCATAAAACCGGATTCCGGATTCGTCGAGAACGTCCAAGAGATCATTGGGCATTTTCTGCTGCCTGATGAAGTTGATCCAATATTTCATGTCGCCGTCATACGCATGAATGGCCGATTCTTGTTGTCCGAACCTGAAGCCGGAAGAGTAAAGATGCATGACGAGCGAAGGTGGCTCCTTTCGATATCGCTTGAGCACCGACCGAGTGGCCCTCGTCAAGTTGTACACGCCGGCCTGGCGGAAGGACATCGTATGCTCGCAGACGCCGACCAAGGGATGGGATGATCGCAGCCGAGCTTGTGGGAGAAAATCGAATATCGATGGAAGACGTCGGTCGATTGCTAGAACCGGCTGAGCGGGCAACTGGAGAGGCCGCTTCAAGCCAAGATCAGGAAGGAAAACCCCAATCACAGAAAATTCCAGCTTGAAGCCACAGAAAACTTGCTTTTGAGATATTTCGGAATAATAATCACCTCAATACTGCTTTAGAACACGTAAAAGCTCATAAATTCACATCTTTTGATGATAAATCTGAGCCTTCATTGGTGGAAGAAACTGGCATACCACATTCAATCAGTGATGATTCATAGGGCTATTACAGCTTATGGCTCTCAAGGTCTTTCATCAATAAAACTTATTTTGTGTGTTTGAAAAATTGAAAACTTTGCAGTATGCTATTCTGTGTTATTTTCAAAAAATATTTGAGGTGGTAGGAATCCAAAATATAGTAATTTGATGTGTTGGGCATCACTTAGAATTAGTAATCATTTGAATATTGATAAGCCTGACCCATTTTCAAAAAAAAACATTAGAGAGCCACCCCTACTTAATCTTTCTTTTTTTAACATGAGCCCCACTTGAGAGGGAGGCATGCCAGCTCAATACTCACAAATGGGATGATTCTACGGACTGTTTCCTTTATGCAAGAGACAATATGATTGAATTACTAAAATTAACTGAGTGGAGTTCACAAAAGGGCTTTAAGTAAGCCTGACTGACACCTACCAATGCTTAAAGTGTCCAAATCCCCTGCTTTTTTCAATCCTAGATGAAATTCAAGGTTAATTATATCATTTTATCAGGTTGTTTCTGTCATTGTATCACTTAATCCTTGAATTTCCACATGAAAGAAAAAATTACATCACCAAAATGTGAGATAATTATTCCTCAGAATCAGAATATCTAAAGATTGAAATTTATTATTTTATTTTATCCAACAATCTATATTCCTCATTTTATTTATCTATATAATACCCTTACCATTTTCTATATAGGTTTTGAGTTTGTATTTCACCACCCTGTTATTATTATACTACCAGCTCATATCATTTCACCTACCTTTATACTATATATTGTAACAATCCAGCTGAATCCTCTCTTATAGTATCAATAAGCTCAATTTTATATTAGTTTATTATATTGAAAATATTATTATATGAATATATTAGCCCTTTATATTCCAAAATGCCACCATATATATAAGCTCACATTGCTGTTCAGGAATTACTTCATACTTTACCATTATTATATTTTTTATGATTATCTGTAGGTATGATAGATGCTATTGCATTATTATTCTATATTTTCAAAGCTCAATTATTAAATATTGACTTATCAAATAATTATAGGGAGCTATTAGTATATTGATAGAGTTGCCTAATAAACCTTAGTACCCTTGGCTGTGGAATTATTTCAGAAATTCAAAACTGATTAGCTGTGATTCTCCTCTTAATAACTACCTTATCCAATCCTCAAAAAAAGGACACCCAAAGTACTAGTATAAGTTGATATTTAACTTTTCATCCCTATTTCTCTGCCATCTACATCTGGATCTTTCTAACTCCTCACTATAGGTGTCCAACCTATGTATCTTTCAAATTAACTCAGAGTATGAATCAAAATATGATTAATCTCAACAATCAATTTCAATGAAAAGACAAAGTAAAATTGGAATGGAAGGAAAATTGATAAATTTCAATCTGATAGAGGTGGTGAATTTCTTAACACTCAGTACAAAACTTCTCCAACCACAATAAATTTTCTGAGATATCAAATAAGAAAATACTCAAAAAGGCTCAATGTCTTTTCAAGAACCCAAACATCCAAAATAACTACTAGGTAGAAGCCATAAATGCCCCAACCCATCTCTCACTCCCTCAAGAAAAAAAACTATCCATAAACTATTTGGAAAACTTTTCCCCCAAACTGAGAAGCTTTTGGGTTTTGAGTTTAGGAAATGATCATGACTTCTAAGGATAATATCAAGTGAAATCTTGGTATAAATGGGTGTAAACTCATACTCTTTTTCTATAAAAACAATATGTATACTTATTCAGTTATATTCTGAAATAAAAAAAGATAATTGTCAGGATGAGTCTATGATAAGGTTATAATAATGGTATATATAACTTTAACTCTGACTGTGACACTGATAAAAATGATAATAAGGGCTTTACTAAAGAGATTTAGTGGTGGTGAGTGCTGTTGAAATCCCTGGGTACAGCTTTACCAATTATGTTATTATAATAAGGGTATTGGTAAAAACATGTAAGAGCTTACATGTTTTTACTAAAAACTTATGTGTTTTTGCCATAAATTTTTAAAAACACATAAGGGGTGCCCTGGGACCATTTTTAATTAAAAATGAAACACATTAATGCCTGTATTGGGCCAAAACATGCCCAAAAACGGTTTTTTCCCCCCAAAATCCCTCTAACTCCCAATTTTTTCAGATTTTTTTCCACAGCCCCCCCAAAAAAGACTAAACACCCAAATAATCCACATTATCCCCACCCCAAACAATTTTTTTTAAAAAAACAGAATTAACAAAGCAATTTTGCAAAGCTTTTCACACTTTTCTTTCTTTTTTTTCTACCACAACAACCTGCTTCAAAGCCTCTAAAATCCCAATTTTTTACCATCCCTAATCCATTAATCCCACATTTAAGCCACTTCTTTTGATTTTTAACACCTTTTATCACTTCTTTTTCAAATTTCAAAAGCTTCTTTCCCCATTACAAATCCCCAAATTCCCCCCTTTTTTATATTTATACATCTTTTTCACTCAAAAATGCTGCAACCCCCCACTGAAGATGAATTTCAGACCCTTGAGCTTATTTTTAGGCATTTACATGATGTTGTCAGGGCTCAGGGGTATGCTGTGTCCAGCTTGAGATCCAATATGACCCACAGCCAATTTGAAATAGGTTGTGACAGGTCTTGTCAGGCTGAGTCTATGATAAAAGTATTATAAATGTATTTAAAACCTTTAACTATGACTGTGAAATGGTAAAAAGGATTAAAAAAGATTATAAGAGTATTAAAAAATGGTTTAATTTAAAAATAAAAGGGCTTTACTATATTAAATATAGTGGTGGTGAGCACTGTTGAAAGCCCTGGGTGCAGCTTTACCTGTTGGGTTACAATAATAAAGACTAAAATAATTAAAATTATAATTATACCTGTTTATTACCCAAGAGTAAAGCTGTTTTCAACAGTTTACTACGTAGGGTATTCAAGAGCAGGATGAGGAAAGCCTCCTTTTTATCCTGAAATGGGGTGGAAGGGCTGTTAGACCTTTCCATGTAGAGGAAGTGAAGATTTTTTCACTCTCTGAGACAGGCTTGTTGTTTTCAAGGACCTGTATAGCCTGTATTGGGCTCAGATGTGGTTTTGAAACCACATCTGGGCAGTTTTCACCAATACAGGGTGAAAATTTTCACCTGGGGACCACATAGCCCTCTTCTGACGTGTATGATGCATAGAATGCTGTACAGAAACTGTATGGGACCCCAGTATTGACTGACTTATGAGGTATTGAAGTATAAACATGCTTCTTTGTCAGTTTGACACCTCATAATCATGGTTATGGGATATTATCACATGGTAAGGCTGTATTGGTCAGAATGTGGGATTTTGACCTTAAAACAGCTGTAACTTTGTCAGTTCTTGAGATATCAACCTCAAAACTGAATCTGTGTGTATCCCTGTATGAGTTCTACACAATGGTACCTTATTTGATATGGTTATCATTAAATATGGCAAAGTTATGCCATGTACAAGATTTTTGTACATATGCGTGGTTTAGGCAAAAAGCTGTATTGGGCTTGTTTGCCCCATAACTTCTGCTATAGTTGAGATATGAGGAAATGGATGACACCATCAGATAGCCCTCTGATTTTTCTCTTTCCAAAAATACCCCACTTTAGGTATCTCACACTAAAACTGTAGAAGTTAGATGAGAGGTGAATGTTTTGTTCACCCTTATTTGGCCTGAATTTGACCATAACCTCAGCAATACTGGTACTAGCTCATTTTGGCTGGTATCATTGGATAGCCCTGGCTTAGAGCTTCATTTTTCATACCCATTTGATGGGGTTAAGCCTCTTACTCTGTATTTCAGATGAGAGGTGAAAATTAAGGTTTATGCTCAGCAATAACTTTGAGCAAGGATAACTTTGTTATTCTTTGTCCTATGGTGATGGGACTTATATTTTCAGGAAGAAGTGAGTTTCCTCTTTCTTTTGATACCTTTTGAGCTAATTTGGCTCAGCTCCATGTTTTGGTGGTATCTTGGCTATACCATTGATTTATGGTATTTTTGGCTGTCATGCTTGTGCTCTGGTTTTGAGTCACAGGCTGACAGGTCTGCAACCCCAAATCCCAATAAAAACTCCTACAAAACAGTCACTTCAAGAAAGCTTGACTGTCCATTTAGACTTTATGCCAGAGAATATGCCAAGAAGACTACTTGGACTCTTGAAGTCAAAAATCCTGAACATAGCCATGATGCCACTGAAAATATCATGACTCATCCTGCTTTCAGGAAATTTAATGAGCAAGAAATATCCCAAATTGCTCAGATGTCTCAATCACTGCTTCTGCCAAGGCAAATTAAGGCCCAATTATGCAGCCAGAGGGTGTCTTACAGGCCTGTAATCCTTCAAGACATTTACAACCAAGTCAAGAAAATCAAGAAAGACAAACTGCAAGGCAGAAGGCCCATTGATGCTCTTATTGACACTCTCAAAGAATAAAGTTATGTTTGGTCCTCTGCAAGGGATGATGAGGGACACATTACCTTCTTGTTTTTCACTCACCCCCTTTCCATAAAACTCCTTCATGGCTTTCCTCATGTCATTCTTATGGAATGTACTTATAAAACCAATAAGTACAAGATGAACCTTTTTCATATTGTTGGATTAAGCTCAACCCATAAGACCTTTTCTGGGGCCTTTTGTTTGATGAAGAATGGAACTGAACCCTCATATACTTTGGCATTAAATCAATTCATGGAAAAAGTCCTCAAAAACACCAATATTGTTCCCCCTCCAGTCATTGTTATTTACAGGGATCTGGCCTTGAAAACTCTCTTAGGAAGCTCTTCCCAGAATACAAAGTCATGTTATGCATTTGGCACATAAATAAAGATTTATCTGCTCATTTCATGAAGGAAATTGGTCATGGCACCTATTTTGAAAATTTTATGGGCCTTTGGAATCAAGTAATATACTTTTATATTTCACTTTATTTCACTTGGTTTCACTTTTGTTCTTATTATTGTTTATATTAATGACTTTGGGAGTCATTTCTAAGGTTATGTATTCATCCACTGAAAATTTATTCAAAGACAACTGGAAGAAGCTTCAAAATAAAGTCAAAAATCCTGAAGTCTTGCAATATTTGTACAATACCTGGCTTTTTATAAAGGAGTATTATGTGCCAGCCTGGACCAACCACCATTGCCACCTGGGTGTGGGCTCCACCTCCAGAGTTGAAGGTGCCCATGCCATGGTTAAACGTTTGCTCCAAAAGTCCACTGGTACTCCCCTGGAGGTAGTTAGGGCTCTCCACATGGCTTTCAGAAAACATTCTTTTGAAATAATCAACAGAATCTTCAAAGAAATGATTTTACATTTCAAGAATTTTCCTCCACACATCTGTTCTCTCAATGTCAAGGTGTCTCATTATGCCCTTCAGATGGCCTTTGACAATTTCAAAACCAAATTTCCCCCCAATGAAAAATGCACCAACAAATACAACTATCAAGGCATTCCATGCAAGGATAAGACCCAACAGGCATTTTCCAAGCGTCAAAGGCTTGAGATATCTGAATTACATCCTTGGTGGCATTTGAATTTGCCTGTGAAGGTCTTTTAACTTCAAATTCTTACTTTTTTTCTTATTAACTGATTTTCTTTGTCATATTATTCTCAGACTGGTTATAAAGGTGATGATCAAAGTGTTGTAAAAGAAAGAAAGAAAGAATACAAAAGAATATTTGAAGATATTGGGGAAGACCTTTTTCAAAGACCAATGGCAGAAATCACCCCAATTCTTGCACATTTTAAAGTTGTTTTGACTGGAAAATCCCCATTTGATCAAATTCCCAAGAGTCAAGAGGATTATCAATATTATGAAGACCCACTGGAATGCTAGAATATCTGTGGAAGACCTCAAAGAGCCAAGATTAAAAATAAAAACAAAAACAAAAGAGAACCCTCAAGATTTGAAATAATTGAAAGTCAATACAAGAGAAGAGGAAGAACCCCATCCAAAGTGACCAGCACAACAACATCAAGACCACAGTCAAATGTCCCCTCTCCAACTATGGAAGTGGACTCATCTGAAAATTCTGAAGATTCTGAGGTCTCATTATCAAAATCAATCAGTTCATAAGATTCACTTCCCTCAGAAACTGAATTCGATGAATATGGCCAATCCAAAGTCACCCTTATAAGGTCCAGAAGATTGGAAATTGGAAGCAAAACCTCACAGGGAAAGTCCCACAGGCCTGCCACCAGTTTGAAGATATATGATGCAATTGACTTGACCTGTGAGCATTTTCAAAGAAATGATCACACAAGTGATGAATGATCCAAGCTCTTTGCGAGTTTCTAAATCTTTTTAATGTATATTTCTCTTGTTTATTTTGATATTTATTCATTTTTTGACCTTATTTTATCAGGTACCTGGCTCAGAAGACTTTCCCAAGTTTGAATTGAAAGACACCTTCAAGGCCATCAATGTCCAGGGTGATGGAAAATGTGGCTACAGAACAGTATCTCACTACATTCACAATACTCAAGATCAATGAGCTGATTTAAGAGGTGACTTGGCTGAATAAATTAAAAAAAATCAAGACCTTTATGAAGCCAAGAAAACTTTAATTTTCTCAGTATCCTCTCATTTGGACAGAATTGAGTGGTATGAAGATGTTGGCCAGGCTCCAAAGAGCAAGTGGATGTCCATGCCTGAAATAGGAGATCCAATTACAAATAAGTATCAAAGACATTTTTTCTTTTACTCCACAGCCCAATATTTCTGTCCTCCAAAAGATAATCCACCCATTTTCATCTGCTTCTTGGATAGCTGTTCTCATTTTTTTCCATTGGATATACTCATTTCTAAAGATTATCCAGTCCTCCCCATTACTTTTAGTTGGTAATTTCATTCCCAACCACAAGCCCTGGGGTGGGCTGATGAATTTAGCAAAAACAGGATGTTATATCTGTCCAATCTTCCCCCCGCAGAAAAAACCAACTATTTTGGAGGTTGATTCAGATTGATTGATTTTTGTATATACAATTTATGCCAATTATCCCCCTCCTCAGTCCTATTCAATGTTCAAATCCAACCTCAGTCTCTTATTTTATCAAACATATGAAACCTTTTACTCAAAAATAGTCATATTACAAAAAACAATTTTTTTTTTGAAAAAAAAAACACTTTTTGCACCTTCACTTGTTGTCCCACCAAAAAAATTCCCCAAAATTATGGGCTTCTTTTTCTTTATTTTCCAGATTGAACCCTTTATTTTTTTCAAAAAATGAAGGAAATTCATAAGTGGGAAGATTTTAAATTAATTTTTTAAAAATAGTCATATTACAAACATGGGAAAAAAACATTTGAAAAAAAAACACTTTTTGCACCTTCACTTGTCCCACAAAAAAATTTGCCAAAGATATGTGCTTCTAGCTCTTCATTTTCAAGATTGAACCCTTAATATGAAAAAAAAATCAATGAAATTCATAAGTGGGAAGATTTTATATGAATTTTCCAAAAAAAAAAAGCCATTTTGTGAAATTGGCAAAATTTGAGAAATTTGGCAAAAAAAATTGAAAAAATTTGAGGATTTTGAAATCCCATGTCAGAAAAAAAATGGCAAAAAAAATTCAAAAAAAACTTAAAACTGAGCCTGAGGAATTTATTTAAAAAAGAAGGTCACTTATGTGTTTTTACCATAAACCTATGTATGTTTACCAACACCCTATAATAAATACTACAATAATTAAAATTATAATTATAACTGACTTATTTTCCAAGAGTATAGCTATTCTTTACAGATTTAATACCAAGGAATTTAAGAACAAGATGGGGATTATTCCTTTGGGCTGAGAAAGGTCCCTTTTTCTCCTGAAATTAGGTGAAAAGGTCCTCTAGACCATTGCATGTGCATGAAGTGAAGATTTTTCACTTCAGAGTACTGGATTGTGGTCTCCACAACGCATGTATACCCTTCATTGGCCTCAGATGTGGTTTTGAAACCACATTGGGGCAGTTTTCACCAATAAAGGGTGAAAATTTTCATCTGGGGAACACACAGCCCTCTTCTGATGTGTATGATGTGTAGAATTCTGTACATAAACTGTATTGTACCCCAATATTGAATGAACTATGAGGTATTGAAGTATAAACAAGCCTCTTTGTCTGTTTGACACCTCATAATAATAGTTATGGGTTAGTATCCCACAGTAAAGGTGTACTGGCCAAACTGTGGAATTTTGACCCTGAAACTGCTATAAATTGATCACCTTTTGAGATATTAAGCTCAAAGTTGGTTCATTGCGTATCCCTGAAAAATATCTATAAAATGGTACCATATTTGGTATGGGTAACATTAAATATGGCAACGTTATGCCATGTACAATTTTTGTTATTCAGATATATGATTTTCTCAATATCTGTATGGAGCTTGTTTGTTCCAAAACTTTTTTTCTAGATGAGATGTGGGGAAATGAATGGCACCATCAGATAGCCCTGATTGTTCTCTCCCCAAAAAAACCCACTGTAAGTATCTCACAGTAAAACTGTATAAGTTAGATGAGAGGTAAATATAGTATTCACCCTTATTTGGCCTTATTTTGGTCATAACTTCTGTAGTTTTGGTTTTAGCTCAATTTGGCTAGTACAATTGGATAGCCCCTACTTAGAGCTTAAATTTGAATACCCATTTTCTGGGGTTAAGCCTCTTCCTCTGGATTTGAGATGAGAGGTGAAAATTAAGGTTTATGCTCAGAAACAACTTTGAGAAGCAATAGCTTTGTTATTCTTTGTCCTATGATGATGGGACTTGTATGTTTGTAAAGAGGTGAGTTTCCTCTTTCTTTTGATACCTTTTGAGCTAGTCTGTCTCAGCTCCATGTTTTGGTGGTATCTTGGCTTTACCATTAGTTTATGGTATTTGGCTGTCATGCTTGTGCTCTGGTTTTGTGTCACAGGCTGACAATAATCATATCTTGAAATGTCATATTTGTTGAAGAGATTCTTATGTCTCTCCAGGATTTTATTATGAGAGACAATCCATGTTCATTCCCTATTGTTTGGGTCCAGTAATGGAAATGTAGATAAAGTCCATGAACCACCTTTTTCTTATGACATTAAATAGGATCTATAGGAATTAGATAAATAATTTTCCTCTGAGGAAATCAACAAGTATGCCAAACATTCTTCAGCAGGAGTTGATTAATCCCATCTTCCTAGCTCAGTATCTATCCTGGAGGATTGGAAGCCTGAGAAAATACAAAATTGAAAGATCAAGTTAATGTTCTCTAGGAGCTCTATTAGTATCCCATGTGATTTTTTCAATAAATCCAACATCAATTCTTCCTGTAGATATTGATAGGAGCTTCAAATTATCATTGATAAGGTCACTTGTACCAATAGGGGGAGTCCATTATTGCTGTGAATGAACCTGAGACACATTCAAATCTGTATTTCTGATTCACAGATGTCCCATATACTATTTCTCCTGCCCTAAAGCCCTTTGGTTTCTGTGGGGTTTGAATTTTTTCTTTCCCATTTGCCCAGTATATCTTATTGTTTTGCACACCCCATGTACCTCCACAAAACCATAACCCAATCACACATATCATGCCAAAAACCAATCAGGGAGTCAGGATTTACAATATGAACTCTTCAAAAAAACACAAGAACCTGGACACCTTAGACTTCTGGGAAGACATTTTAATTGCTCTGAATTTCCTCAATGTTGGCACCATTTTAAGTCCAGATTGTCTTAGACCAGCTCTCATTTTTGAGTGTTTATTCAAAAAGGAGTTTGATTTGGAACTCATAATATATAGAACCTTGAGAAAATGGTAAGATCAATTCTTGATAGATTTTAAGTTAAAATCCAACTTGCTTCTTTTTCTCAAAAGTTATTTTAAGACTCAGAGGCTTCTGATTTTCAAAGAGGAAATGAATTTAAGAGAACTCTTTAATATGAGGGGGAATTATTTCAAACAAGTCATCCGGATGAGAAAATCAAGTTTTGTCACAGTTAAAAAAATGAGCAAGGATGATCAAATTTTCCATAAGAAGAATAATGAACTGAAAATAAATGTCTGGCTCCACTTAACATTGACATGTGAGCACCTGCGAAGCAATGGCAACAGATCATTTTTAGCTTGGTTTTCAAAGAGTTATCAGATTAGTAGGGGTACAGTTGTGGGGGCCTAATCTTGTGATTTAGCCCAGTGAGATGTTTTGACATGAAAGCTCAAGACTCATGGAAGGAGAGGGGTTTTTGGATGGAACATCAATCCCTCAATTGTAGAGGCCTGGGAAATATGATTGAGCTTTATTTGATTTCAAGAGTCTCTATTCATTGAAAATGAAAGTAAAATCTGATAATAAGAAAAGAATAAAAATTCTCTTGAGTGGTTGGACTGGCTCCTGTGGGGATATTTTAATGTAAAATCAGATGGGAATATTTAGGAGACCTCTAGAATTTTTTGGTCATGGTAAGCTATTTGCAAAAAAAATTATTATCCTGAGTGACTAATGGACCATTCATTTTACCATCAGGGAAGCATGTCCTTGAAGACTTGGAATAGTCCAAGGGACTCCAATGCATTCTGTGTTACAAGGGGGTGACAGCCAATATGCACTGCAACCAATCATTTAGTTACCATATAGCTCAATCCTGTGTGAGGATAGAGCACTGTATTGAGATCCTTAAGGGATTTTGGGCTTACCTTAAAAGCTTACAATTACAGTGCAATATTGGTGGAGAAATGGCTCATATTAACTGGCCAATCTATGCATGTGCAATATCTCACAACATCCTACTCAATCCTGGAAAGAATTTGGAGGTTCCAGAGCCTGAGAGAGGTGAGCACATAGACACTTCCTGGAGATATAATATTTTTTTGTTCACATGAATGGAATCTTATGAGACACAAAATAACTCATTTTTTAATTTCTGAATTGCATGATTCCAAAAGGTCAGGTCTTGAACTGAGTGATTTTTTCCTTGCAGGTCTCAGGTCCTTTTGGGTATCATCAGTAATTAGATTCCATCAGTTTGTACCAAACGTATTGCAAGTCATTGACAAATGAAATTAATCATGATTTATGACTCAAATGTTTCCATTAATAAATGTGGAGGTACCATCAATCCACTCACTTGGGAATTTTTCAGGTTTCACACAATAACTTTACTTTGAAATGAATCAAATTTCCTATTTTGTCACATAATTACTTCAATTTCTCCCTGCGTGTTTGTGGATAAATTATAAATTTATTTTCCTCATCACCCTTAAACTCAGTATATGCTATTTCAACTTTCTCAAGGTTTTATTTCTGTTGTAATTGTGTGGCAGGGTTCACTTAAATATGGTGTTTCTGGTATTAAATTGCAGAAACAATTTAAACTAAACATTCCTTGACATATTCATTGATAGGTATAGATCAGTTCAATCTTGCCTTCAGTGTCAAAGTTTCTGAGGTGCCTGAATCCTTCAGACAATTAGGGAACACAATTGAGCTGTTTGCACATGTTGAAATCATAGGCAGCACTGGGGTGGTGAGTGAATGGCCATTACTTAGGTGAGCCTGTAACTCATGAATCAGACTGCATTAGGAAGCTATAAATAGTGTGTATTATGGTAATGGGAATCATGGTTCTATGGAGAGAGAACATCATTGTGTCAAAAATTACCTTTTTAACTGAATCATTGATAGTGGTTCAAGTTGACTCATGCAATCCACCTTTGATTTATTCTTCAATTTTTGGGGTCATGCACTTTATGCATAATCAATTTAATAAGATGGATTATCCTTTGAGAGGCACAAGATTACCATCTGGACAGTGGATTGGCTCACTCAAATATTAGTCCCTTTCATGGGATAAAAATCAAACCAATGTAGACTACCAATTGCAATCCAGAGGGCTTATATAAACAGTGTCTTAGCAAATGTGATTGATTAGAAATTCCATTTATTTAAAAAACCTAAATTTTGTTGTTTATAATGAGGAGTATCAAAAAAAGCACACAGATGAACACCACAAAGGGATAAAATTAATTGATCTTGTGTATTTAGAAGTACTTTGAAATTAGTTTAATAATTCTCACAAATGTGAAAATTCCCTTAATGTGAGTTTTGAAGCATCATAATTTGCCATTGATTCAGCATATCAGACAGATAAAATGAGTAATCAACATTAAATACAACATGTACCACCAGAAATCATGTCACTTTCAAGAAGACAGCTATCTCATCAGTTGAATTTCCTGACATCATGAGCTCACATGCCATAACCAACCTCTCCTGTTTCTCCTTAATTTTGATCTTACTTGCAATATACTCCCTTTCAATATGCGGATGTTTCTCAAAAATTTTGTTTCATAAATTATTATCACAATAAGAATTTTATTTCCACCTTGTGCATTATTCTCAATCAAAGTGAATTTGTGTTTAAGATTTTATTTCTCCATGTTCAACTACCTGTACTGGACCTCCCATTAGAGACTAATTGTTTTTTAAATTAAACAAAGTTTCCAAAAGATTTCTTGCATTCTTCTTCAGATTCTCAGGCCTTTTGCTCATATGCCTCTTTAATATTGGACTGTTTTCACTTACCACCACCCCCATCTTTCATCCCATTACTTCCAATAAAAACTTTGCAATAGTCCACAAGTTGAAACTTTCTCTTCTGAGAATCATACCCCAACAGACCAGATTTTTTTGCATTGGAGATCAAGGAGCCAGAAACATCTTCTTAATTCATAACATAAACTATTGTGCCCAGTTCAGCCACATTTAATTCATTCATGAATTTTATATTTGATTTAGAGCCAAAGATTTGATATGTTTGCTTGCAGCAGGAACACATCAAAACCAACTTTTGCTGCATTGTAATACCCATCTCCTCCTCATTTGACCCTGCCAATAAGAATGTGGAAACATATTATATCTTTTACATACTGAATTTCTGTGCACAGTTTTTCCCAGTTGGTTTGAGCCCTGGCTTTAATGAATTGTGTTACCCTGCACATAGCTCATAGGCCTTCCTTGTTATAACAAGTTTCTCACCAATGGACATTTTTGAATTTTCTTCAAACAGCTGGCTGTAATATAACTCATCCTCAAGGTATGTGCATATCTTTGCGAAATCCTTGTGAATGAGATTTGGGTTTCTGTCTCCATTAGGCTGTCACAACAATGGATTGATTGAAATTCCCGTCATAACCATATTATGGAAAATTGGCCATTATGGTTCTCTGCAGCCCCAAACATAATTTATGGCTTATAGCGAATATCCTGTCCATCATTCCCTTTCAACATAACCAGGAATCTTGTACAAACCCCTTTCATTAGGGAGGCTCTGGCCTAAATGGCCTTTTTGGGCCATTAGGGCCCCCTTTGGTCCACAGGCCTTAAATAATGATCCACAGCCCCTTTTGGCCCAATTTCAATGAGGTCAAAAAGGGCCAAGGAAGTAAATTGTCACAATATTTTTACCACCAAACCACATTTTGGCGCACCTGTACCAAATTTTGGCCATGGATCTTCTTAAGGCCACAATGGCTAAGACAACACAAATTATATATACAGTGCTATGCCACATTATGAATCAATTTTTCTCAGAAATTTCATGAAACCATTTTAAGGACCCAAATCCTTTATCTTCAGATAAGTAAACAGCCCTCACTCCCATTTTTGAAGGAAGTTATTCATGGAAATCAATCCCTAAGCTATAGGGGTTGATGAGTAGGACTTCAAGAAGGCAATTCAAGGACAACAATCAACTTCAAAATTCAGGTCTTGAAATTCTTGAATTATACATTATGTTCACAAGGGAATACTGGTCAAGTATTTTCAAGGAAATTTAAGAGTCAGTAATTCACATCAGTTGTCAAGGTGTCAAAGCTCCAACACTCCCTGGAAAACTCAATTAATTCATACAAACTGTACTACTGCAATATTTATGACATTTACCCTTTTGGGTCACTTCACTTGAAGTACTGTTGTAAAAACACCCAGTTCATTTCCCAAGATATCCAAGGTGTATTTCCCAAAATAGTCAATACAGCTGGATTTTAAATCCTCCAGGATCAGTCTGTCAACTATTCACATATATGGGCTACTATTTCATTTCCTGGGGACTTTTTCCCCAGTTAAATAATCTACTAGACTTATTTCTCTTGTTATTTTATTTTCATTTTGAAAGTAAATACTGAACTTTCTAAGTCAGTCATTTTCACCTCTTTTTTTTCCTGGCAGTGGATATTGGTGGTCATTTTCTTTTACTAACTCCATTTTTCCTTTCTAGAAGGTTGAAAAATGACATAAAGGACTTTCTTGGTTAGCTTTTGGCCATTGGCTTCTTTCTTCTTATTTCTGAATATTTTTTACTTGCACTCTTCTTATAATGAAAAAATATATTCTTATTTCTATCTGTTTGATTCTGTGGAGTATTCAGAGTTAGTTCCAGATTCCTTATTTCCAGGCCACTCTTGATATTCCCGATAGCCCCTGTGACATTAGATTAATTAGCTCATAATTTATTTTTTATTTTTTATTTTAAGAATCATTCATTCATCACTCATAACACTCTCATTATCTTAATGGCGCTTTATTCAAATATCTCAATTTTCAATTGCTCTTTCACCCCAAAAAATTGATTTTCTCTTCATAATTTCCTTGCAATATTTATCAATTTTTTTCTTTTTTAAGATTCTTGGCTGCATTTTTTCATCTTTATTCCATTCAATATTCATTCAGGTCGCAGGCTAATTTTTATTTTCAAATTGTTTCATAAATTCAATTAATACACAATCTTTGTTCACCAAGATTCCTTTTTATTTATTCTTCAATAATTTTTATTCAAGCAAGAGTTTCATTTAATTTTGATTTTGCTTGACTGATTTGACATAAAACAGATTTTTACTTCAAGAAATTTATTAACCTGAATATTCCATTGATTTGATTTGATTTATTAATTAATTGACCTCAAGAGTTAACTAATTTGATTGATTTTTCCTCCAGACCTATTTATTTAATTGCTCAAAATTCATTGATTTATTGAATGAACTCAAGAAATTATTGACTTTGATTTTCCCTCAGAAGATTGATTTTTTGCTTCAAGATTTGCATATTTGATTTGCTTTAAGTTTTTCATATTCAAAGTTTGATTTTATATATCAATTTCATTTCATTTTATGCCTGTCAAAAATTCACCTCCGCAAGAAAGACAAGATCTCAGGCCAGAACTAAAGCTGTTGAAGCTCAAACACCAAGAGCACCTCTTGATGGAACCCCAGAAGTTCCTCAACTGAGGGAAGACTTAGACAGAGAACCAATTATGCAAGGAGCAGAACCATTCAGGAAGGAAGGAAGAGGGACAAGAAGATACAGATCTTTTTCAGGAGTTGGTACTTTTCAAGGAATGTCAAAGACCTCTTTAAAATGTCTTGTTGAATAAGGTGAAGAGGAGAAGAATAATTAAGTGGAAGAGGAAGAGTCTGATGGTACTGAAGCTGTCCCTGCTCCTGTGGAGGAATCTGAAAGTATTGGAGAGCAAACTCTAGCCCAGTCTAATCAGCTTGTCTCTCACCAATCTGACCCATCTTTATTGGAAATCATTCAGCAGCTGACTCAAATTATGGCCAATCTTCAAGAAGATTGAATATTCAATTTATGAAGGCACCAGACTGCTTTTATGGGACTAAACCCTTTGAATTCAGAAGATTTATCCAGTCCTTCCAGCCTATTTTCCATAATGACAAGGAAAAACTCTCTGAAGGCAAAAAGATAGTTCTTTATGGAACCTCATTTATCATTGGCAGGGCTGCAAAATTGGTTGAGCCTTATCTTTCCAATCTTAATAATAAAAAACCAAACTACCTCTTCAATAATTGGGAACTACGAAAATCCTAAACTCTTCACTTTATTTGGGTACCCAAATGAAGTTAGAAAAGCTAAAGCAGAGTTTAATTCCTTAATAATGAAGGAAGGAGGGAATGTTTCTTTATAAATTTCTGATTTTAGAAGTTTGATTTCAAGAATTGTGAATTGGTGCTAAAGGGCTTTTATGCATCATTCTAGGAAGGGATTGGCCTCCCATGTTTCAATTATTTCTTCTCTTAAAGAATTAATGGGTGTTACCCTGGAACTTGATACCAGGTGGCATGAGAGGCACAAGAAGCAGAATACTGAAGCCTCATAGTTGAGCTCTTCTCATCCTAAGAATTATTCAAGCTCAGGTAATAGGAAGAGAAGAAATTTTAGGTTTCAGAAAAGGGACAAGCCACATTCTTCCCTCTTGAGTAAGGAACAAACATTGATGGTTCCTGAAAATAAAAGAAGATTGAATGAGGGCTTGTGTGCCTATTTTGGTGGGACACATGGTATTGAGGCTTGTGTAAAAAGGCTCAAAACCAGATCACCAAATCAGCAAGCAGACCTATCAGCCAGGGAAAAATTCCTAGTGAAGATCATGCTGTGTTAAATGGTCCTCACTATTTTCCACCCAGAGAAAAATTATGCATACTGAATATTGGTGTAAAAAATATTTTTTTTTCTTCTCTCACTGATATGTTTTACAGTATTCTCATTTATTCTGGTGCTACCAACTCATTTACTGAAAAGCAGTTTCTTCACAAGTATTCTTTGATCATTTAAAAAATCCCACAGGAAATTCCTCTTATCATTTTGGACTCCTCAGAGTCCCCTTCTATTTTTTTACTCACAATACTAAATATATTGTTGAGTTCCATCATTTCACAAGCTTTTACTGGAAATTTCCAGTCATTGATACTCCCAAGGGAGAAGGCCTCATATTGGCTTTGACTTTCTTAATCACTTTGATCCATCCATTGATTGGAGTAAAGGTATGATCACCTTTAAGCCTGATTATAAGGACTCTAGTGATTCTCTTATTCCCCTTAGTAATGAATTCTTCACTGACACTACTTGCGAAGCTCTGGTTGGGAATTTTAAAACACCATCTGTTCCAACTTCTATCCATATTACTTCCATAAAATTCCCTCAGTAATTACTATCCTCTATAGATGAAGTTTTCAAACGGATGATAGATGTTGGAGGAGATAATTCTATATATCCACTTCCTCTCTTTCATGGGAATGTGCACCTTCCTCCTTCATACTATCACAGCTCCCTGAAGAAGTTTTGGGATGAAGAGGAATATCCAGAATAAATTAAAACTGTGATGAAGGTTTTTCCTTCTTCTTATAACCATTATTTGGATTTATTTTCCAAGTTAAAAGTAGAGAAAATTTCTCCTCACCATTCCTGTGATCATAATATCAAGTTGAAGGGGTCTTTACCTCCATTTGGGGTCATCTACTCTTTATCAAATCAAGAGTCACAGACACTCACAGCCAAAATTTCAGAGAACGTAGAGAAAGGTTTCATCTGGCCAACCTCCTTTTGAAAGGAGAACCTGTCTTATTTTTCAAAAAGAAAGATAGTGGCCTCCATTTGTATGTTGATTACCACAAACTCAATTTTGTAACTAGGAAGGACAAATATCCTATTCCTCCTATGAACCATCTTTTTACTGTTTTCAATGACCCTTCTATCTTCTTCAATATTGATTTTTGTGGTGCATATAACCTTCTCAGAATCTAGGAGGGTGATGAACACCTGAAAGATTTCAGAAACAAACATGGCATATTTGAGTATTTGGTTATGCCATTTGAGCTCACCAATTTTTATACCTCTTTCCAAATATTATCAATGATATTTTCTCTTATCTTCTTTATATTTATGTAGCTGTTGTTTTGTATGATATTATGGTATTTGACAAATCCAAGGAAGAACATTTCACTCATGTGTCCACTGTTATTTCCAGACTCAGAGCCAATAACAGCTTTGATAAGGCCTCTAAGTGACTCTTTTACTCTTCAAGTGTGAAATAGATGGGTTATATTGTTTCTTCTTAAGGCTGAAAGATGGACCAATCAAAGGTCCAGAAAATTTTCAAGTGGCCACCTTCAAAAAAACCTCAAGGCTCTTCAATCATTCCTTGTTTTCCAATTTCTACCTCCATTCCATCAAGAATTATTCAAAGATGATCAGTTTTATAACCAAATTCCTCAACAAAGATTCCATTTTCCCCCCCAATGAAAAAGCCATTAGCCAGTCTAATCAGCTCAGCTTCAATCCATATCTACCCATCATTTTAGATACTGATGCATTAGATTATGCTTTGGGTGCTGTACTGAGTCAGTAAAACATCCCATTGAACTTGATAGCCACAAGCTTCTTCCAGAAGAACTCTTTGGAACAGTCTGGGTGCTCAAGCACTGGAAGGATTTTCTTCTTCCTCTCTCTTCCTCTTGAAGCTCTCACCAATTATTATCCACTTAAATAATTTATATCCTCCAAGATTCTCAATTGCAGTCAAGCCCTCTAGGCATAACTCCTTTCTGAATCTCATTTCTCAATGAATTACAACCCTGGTGGCCTTGTGATTCTTCCTGAAACTTTGTAGCATTGGCACAATTTTTACCAAATGAGGAGGGAAGATTTAATTAGAAAGAATCCAATGAGTTTCCAAAAATGAATTCAAACCCTACAAATATTCTTGAGTCATGGTGGATTCCTTTCCAAATTTGATTTATTCAATTCAGAAGGAATTATTACAAGAATCTCAATAAAAAATATCCTTTATAATTTTGTTAAAGGTAAATATGTCCAATATTATTTTATTTAATCCTCTTCCAACTGCTTCCCTTCAGAGATTGGTTGATGGTCCCAAATGACCCCAAAATTAAAATAAATATGATTCAAAATCACCATGACTCCCCTCTAGTTGATTGACCTGGCCTAAATAAGACTCTGGAACTTTGAAAGAAGGGTTTTTTCTGGTATGGCATGACTCAATGAATCAAAAGCTATGTCTCAGTCTATCAACAGTTCTCAAGAAACAAGAACATTAATCAAAAGAATTTTGGTTTAATAAAGCCTCTTCCAATTGCAAATGGTCTGTGTTTTTTTTTTGAATGCAATTCATCAATCAATTGTCACTATCCAATTCCTTGTATTCAAGTATTTTCATAGTGGAAAGGCTTCTAAAAATAGAAATATTTATTTTAAAGATTTCTTCAATCACTTCACTGGACTTGGCCCATTTATTAATCAAGAATATTTTCTCAAAGCATGGCCTTCCTGAAAGAATTTTCAGTTATAGAGGTTTCTTTTTTTTTCTTTCTTTTAGACCACGCTTTGTAAGAAGCTCAAGATTTCAAGATATATGTAAACTACTTATCACCCTGACACTGATGGACCAAAAAAGAGGGTAAATCAGTTACTAGAACAGTACCTTTGCATTTATTTTTAGCTATAATAAAGATAATTGGGACACCTGGCTCCATCTGGCTGAGCTTGCTTACAATAACTCTGACAAATCTTCAACCAAAAAATCACCATTTTTCACTTTTAATAGAAGAGATCCTCATTTTGACCTAGTTCAGATCACTCAAAAAACTCCTGCCAGAAAGTTATCAACAAAATTCCAATCAGTAAATAAATATTTCAAGAGATGACTTGAAGTTTCCTTAAAAAGATTTAAGAGGTATGAAGATAAAAGTAGAACAAGTAAACCTGTTTTAAACCCTTGTGAAATGGTATGGATTTCCTCCAAGACCATAAAGTCAACCAGACCCACCTAAAAATTTCAGAAAGATGGTTGGGACCTTTTCAAATCTTGAATAAAGTCAGCACTTGTTCCTACAAACTCAATGGAAGTCCATCCACCAAGTCTTCCATATTTCCCTCTTACAGCCAGTCAAGAAATCAATAGCCTCCTCTTCCAATAATCATTGAAGAAGAAGAAAATACCCCCATGGGTGGAGTTATGGTTATTCTTAGCTTAACCATTTTATGGCCAATTGGCCATTCTGGCTGTCTGTGCCCCCTTGGGCCATATAATTTGAATTGGCACCTTTCAGAAGAGCCAGGCCCTTTAGCCTGACCCCTTCCATCAGGGAATTTTGGCCTAGATGGCCTTTGTGGGCCATTTAGGCCCCATTTGGTCTGGGTATGTGATATTGCCTAGGCCACTTTTTGGCCCCATTTCAATGATGCCAAGGGGGGAAATGGGCCCAGCCCTTCAAACCCCAAACCAAATTTTGGCCATGGATCCTCTTAAGGCAAAAATGTCCAAGAATACCCAAAAATTTCATATATGGTGTTATACACAATTATGCATAAACTCTCCACAGAAACTCAATGGAACCATTTTAAGGACCCAAATTCTTCTTCTGAAGATATAGAACCAGCTCTAAATCCCATTGTTAAAGGAAGTTATTTAAGGACATCAATCCATAACCCATGAGGGGTAATGAGTAGGACTTCAAGAAGGCCATTCCAGGACAAAAATCAACTTTACCATTCAGGTATTAGCATTCTTCATTTATGAAGTATTCTCCCAAGGGAATACTGGTCAAGGATTTCCAAGGATATTCAAGAAGAAGTAATTCAAATAAGTTTTCAAGGTTTCAAAGCTCCAACACTCCAAGGAAAACTCAAATCATCCATACAGACTGTACTCATTCAATTTGTATGGCATTGAACCTTTTGGGTCACTTCAATTGAAGTACTGTCATTGTCAAAACACCCAGTTCATTTCCCAAGATAGCCAAGGTGTAATTCCCAAGAAATTCAATACAGCTGTACACTATCCATACATCTGGGTTTTACATCCTCCAGGATCAGTCTGTAAGCCCTTCACATATACTTGCAACTCTTGCAACCCCTGGGGACTTTTTCCCCAGTTGAATAATCTACTGGATTTTTTTCTATTATTATTTTCTTTTCATTTTGAAAGTAAATACTTAAATTTCTAAGTCAGTCACTTTCACCTCTTTTTTTTCATGGCAGTGAATATTGGTGGTCATTTTCTTTTACTAATTCCATTTTTCCTTCCTGGAAGGTTGAAACATTGAATGAAGGACTTTATTGGTTGGCTTTTGGCCATTGTCTTACTTCTTCTTATTTCTGCATATTTTGTACTTTCACTCTTCTCATATTAAGGAAATTCATTCTTATTTTGATTTTATTGATCCTTTGTAGTCTTCTAAGTGCGCTCCCTGATTCCGCAGTGCCAGGATACTCTTGTTATTCCCAAGAGCCCCTGTGAGATAGGCTTTTTTTTCTCTTTTTCTTTCTCTTAATGAATTTGGGAGAAACACCAAACAACCCACTACTTCTTGAATAGTTTAGTGGCCTACTGATGGCGCTTTCAGATTAGGATGATGTCAAATGTAACTTCTCCACAGTTTTAGTCAGCCAATTCAACCCAATAGGCTGCCTGAGAAATATACTTTGGGCCTCAAAGCTGTTGGACCTATTTGTTCAGATGCCTTTTCCTCTGGAAAGGATTATATTGCAGGTTTGGGACCTTTGACCATTGAGTGAACTGCCTAGAAGAATAATAGGTGTTGTAAAAGCCATGGCTTAGCTGGCTTCAAAACCATGATCCACCTCTGTGCACAAGTTCTTTCCAAAAAAAGGGAATTTCTTCATTGTGTGATGGTGATCAAGAAAAAACCTTCCAGGGATTTATGCCTTTGATTGTCCAATAAATACAAGAAGCATTGTTTGGGAGGGTAAGTAAAGATATTGCCATACATTGGGTGATAGTGTGGCACCAGGGGCTGTAGCTCCAGACTGTTTGGAAAAAGCTAAAAAGCAAATGGGAGTACCTGATACCAACCAGGTAAGTCATTGCTAAAATTATTTGAAATATTCTCTTTTGATCCCTTCAATGTAGGATTTCCCCCAAGTAATATTCACAACTCATATCAATTTGAAAAAATGATGCCTGCCCACTAAGATGAGGTGGAGGAGGGAGCTTTTCAGCAAGTAAAAACAAAGAAATTATAAAAGAATTGAAAAAAAATCATTTTGGGGTAGAGAGACAGATTCAACCCTGGGAGTTTTCTCCCATTGGGAATTTCCAGATAGGGCTTTGGATGGTTTCTGAAGTGGCCCTTTACCACAATGCTTTTTTGAGGGAAATCAGTAAACTTCATTTTGTCATTTCTGGCACAAACTGACTCCCCCTAATAGTATAACATTTCACTCCATCCAAGAATTTCTGGTGTGGAAGTATTGAAAAAAACCATTACAAAGAGTTTTAAAAATTCTTTTCTAATTTGAAGCTTGATATCTCTTAAGAGCCCATCCTCATAACCCATTTTTTAAAAAAAGAAGAAGAATTTGAATAAAGTGGTGTGGTGTTCCATAGCTTTTTTACCAGCTTAAACCAATTTTTGAAGATGAAGAGTTGGAAAAATAAAGATCTAAATGACTAATTTAGAAATTCACTACTCAAAATACATTTTAAAAATGAAAAAAACCCAGGAATAACATTAATAGTATGGAGGAAAGGAAGATTTTTAGAATTCAGAATGGAAAAAACCAACATATTTCCATAATTGAAGGAGGAATAAAGGAAGAAACCTTCATGGATTTATACAAGAAAGCTTACATATAAGCTTTAAATCATGAAAAGTATAAGCTTAATACATACATAAAACACAAAATTACATGTACAAAGTAACAGTGTAGAGCTATATCCACCCTGAATACATCATGAAGATTATATTGCTAAGAATTCAAATCATCAAAATAAAGTTTATGAAACACAAGGATAATCTTACAGTATCAAATTCAACTCAATAAATGGAAAATGTACTAAAAAGCTTAAATTATATAAAAATACAGACACCCAGATAAGGTCAGGAATTCCACATTCCAGAGATCTGTACATAACACAGCCACAGGATCATTAATTTCAACTCAAATGAGTTTCAACTAGCTGAATTCTAGGAAAATTAAACTAATACTCTAAGAAGCTACACAGAAACTAAAGTAATCAAATATTGAAACTCAAGAAGATATCCCCACATTACACAGCACGATCACCTTTAATTACATAATCTTACAAGAAAATTACGCAAGGGCTTATTTGAGCTGACTAAGGCATGGAATTAGTCACCAGAACTAATCAATCAAGGCTGTGAAATAAGACTAAATAAGTGTAAATGTGAGCCTGTGAGATATGTATGACATACCCATAAGGCCACAAATAACTTTATACAAAGTTGATTTAGTCTTAAACAGACATATCAATCTATTTTAAAACAAAAAATAACAAAAAATAAGTATAAATTTATTTTGGATAAACAAAGCTATAGTTATAATGCCATTTTTGGATTATACACCAAAAATAACCTAGGGTAGACTCATAGGGTGTTATACCCCCAAATGGCTATTTATTATGTTATTAGAATATTTAAGAATCTCACAGTACTATGGTAAATTTTTTAACATTTTTTAAAATTGTTAAATTTAAGCTTAAATAAGCTTAAATTTAAAGTTACATAAGGCTCATGCAAGCTTACCAAAGTTTTAGTTAGAATTAAAGTGTTGTGTATACTTACGGAATTAGCTAAGGATTTGCCATACAGAATGTAAATTCCACATGAGCTCAATTCAAAAGGGTTCAAGGCCATAGTACCGCTTTAAATAAATAAAAGGGCAAAATCCATGCAAAAAGGTGTGACAAAGGAAAAGAACCAAATAGAGCTGGGGTAACAACTTTTGGGATCTGAAAGGACTCAATTAAGGTTGTCCACCTGTATTGGAGGATTTTCAACCTTATTTAAACTTTAATATTAGACTTTGATCCAACCTCAAGGTTCAAACTGGTTTTATCCCAATTTGGACAGGAATTTCAAGCTGCCAAAGGGTAAATCCCAATATTCAAGCTTGAAATTAAGGTTTTAAGAACTTTAAAAGCTTAAATAAGCTTAAAACTTTTAACTCATAAGCTTCAAAACCTTATCAAAAGCTAAGATCTGGTGTGTATTGCTATTTTACATGGAAAAATAGCAATGACTTCAAAAATTCATTAGAAATCCAAATCTTAATGGATTTGCTTGAAGATTTTACACAGCTTACAAATTAATATTATCAGTGTATATTTTAAATTTCAAATATCTTTCTTAAGCAGGTTTAGTTGCTAATTAGCCTTGATATTAGCCTTTTTAATTATTCTTACAAGAAATTAAGTTTTTCTTTCAAAACTAATTAAAAATCCAGTTTGGGAGATTTTGACTTGAAATTTCATTTTTAGGCTGTTAATGTGATTAAATTTAACATAAATAAATTTGTTTTATATTAAAACTTGAAATAATGAACTTAATAAGGATTAAAGCTACTTTGAGTTAAGAATAACACCAGTAACTTGAAATTGGAATTAAAAATAATTTACCTTAATTTAAGAACCTTATTTTTAAGAATGATTTTTCAGTTTTGACCTGAGAACGTCCTCTGTATCTATTATGAATAATGAGAGGTGCTCTGAAGGCATAAAAGAAGTCTTTTCATCACTGTTTTTGTCAATAATCATCATTCAATCCAATTATATTAGACATTTAAACAGGTAAAGCTTTATTATATATAAAATATTATTATTAAAGTATTTCTTAAGTATTTTATTCTTTATAAATATTAAATTAAAGAATTGAAATCATAGGAATTAGATTATTGTTGTAATCACCAATAATATACTTTATTTTATAAAATCTTTGTCTTAAAATATCTTTTAAAATCCACAAATTCCTCTTACAAAATCTTTAATCATATTTTTTATCATGAAAAGTTGTTTTATCTTTTGAAATATTGAGTTTAGGTGTGTTTTTAACTTATAATAATTGTTTAATATAATAACTGTTGTTGTTTGACTTGTTGCATTAAGTAAATATTATAAGTAAGTTTTCTCTAAAGATTCCATATTTTTTATAGAATTTTTCTATAAGAATTATCTCTGCACAGTGTGTGTGATAATTTCTTTCATAAATGATATTCATATTATTTATAAGTGGATAAATATTAATATTTTTCACATATAATTGTCTCATTAAGATATTTCATATTTATTATTATTATGAATGTCAGTGACTTGTAATAATAATAGAATAATCATAATTTATCATAATTATTAAGATTTTTTATTATTATATTATTTAATAATAATTAATCATATTATATATATAGATATATAATTATTGTTAATAATCATATAAATTTGTGGTTATAATATTTTATTATATTATATTTTCTACTGAGGAAAGTCATAGTACTCTGAATATTTGCTACTATTATCAAGAATTTCATAGAAAAACCTTACCGTAAAGGTGAGGTCATCTGATATTTATCAACAAAATACACACCAGAAAAACCATCTCAACCTTAATTTTGGCCAAAGAAATGGTGAAAATATCTCAGTTATATGACACAACTCTCAATTTTACCTACCAGAATTAATCCCTCAAGGCTGTGCAAGCTTACTAATGCAGTGTAACAGATGAGTCATCTGACCTTTTGTACAAAACTCTACACAAGCAAAATAATCTCAAGGGCATCAAAAAAAGCTTTACATGGAGAGCCCATGGGTACTTCTCACAACATAAAAGGAGGACTATCTCCCTCATTATCTCCTCTTCCCCCATGCAATAAATTATATACCAAGAAAGAGAATGATTATTCATCCCTTACTAGGAGGTTAATCTATAAATTACTATTATTCATATTATATTATAAGTAAAGTCATTTATAAATAGCTGTAGTTAATAGTATTTCTCCCTATTTTATAGATATATCTATCAGTCAAATACTTATTCTTAACAAGCAAAAGATATGATATATTTATATTAAAGTTTTCTGATTAGTAGAAAATCTACACATTGTTATTATCAAATTATAAAAATGTATGCATTGGCAGGTTTATAGCTGTTACTATTAGTAAATCTCATTACTTATTATCATTCCTCTTATAATACAGTATTACTATTATAAGTTTTGACATATTTATTAAGCTTCACCAGTATTTTCTTAAAGGAATATATTGGTGCTATACTCTATAACTACCATTAATTATTAGCTATCCATATTGTTATTATCAAAAGTATAGCTAACATATTATCATTATGATTTATCAATTGCACCTATGTAACCATTAAAAAAAATTAGAATATATCATAAATAATACTATATATTGTCATATTAAACTATCATCCATTAATATAAAATTACTTTTGACAAAAGAAAAAAATTAAATAATCACTAAGTACTATCATATCTACTATCTATCTACTCAATTATTATTTACTTATCTGGAAACCACCTACAAATCTATCTCTTGAAATTATTTTATGTGAATTAGTATTATTTTCTCATAAGTCTGATTACTGATTAGGTCCGATAGAGACTTCTTAAAAGTCTTCTCTAGTTGTAAAGCCACAATCTTAAATATTGATTTGTGAGCTCTGTAGGGAGATTGATTAGTATATTCAGATAGCAGCTAAAGCACCATTAGAACCCCTGGTTACAGGATTATTTCAGCAATTAAAAACTTCTTACCTGTTATTTCCCCCTCAAGGACTTCCTTATACAAGCCCACACTAAAAGAGCTCCACATATGGTGCCCCAACTGTGGATGTTCTAAACTTCAACATTCAATGATCAGTTGAACATGAATAAAGAAGATATTAAAGTCAACCTACATCACAGACAATCTATTATTTACAAAGAATTAACCATCAGAGAACTTATACAATCTGGAATCTGGAAAACAATCCCATTACAAATTATCATCATCAGAATCACCATGTCAATCATCAAATAAATTTTACCATTTTCAAAAAATCCAAGGATATTGATTTACTGATTTTAACACTAATAATAGAACAGAAAGAGTAGGAATAATTGAGGAGATTTTTCTTCAAGTTAATTCAATAAGAAAACAAAAAAATAAAAGTAAAAAAGAGCTTAAAGTATCAGTTTCACAAGTAGAAATGAATCAGCAATCAACATCTGAATTACCACCATTACCTGAAGATACTGCAGAAGGACAGTATGCAGAAGAAAGTGAAGAACAAGATCAAAAAGTAAATATGCAAATTATGATGAGAAAAATGAAGGATTTCTTATTGACACAAAGTGAGAAGAAAGGGAAGGGAAGGGAACAAGCATTTTTTACACCTGGAGCCATTCCAAGTGAGCCCACACTACCAAGGCATGTTCGACCTGAATACTCACCAATATTGCCTATACCTGGTCCTAGAGCAAAATCTACTCCAGAAACAGGCCAAAACCTCAAAATATTCCAAGATGAGATTTTGTCCCTAAACCTGATAGCCAAAGTACATTACAGCAGAAGGCTCCCAGGCAAGAAATAACTGTGGTTAAAATCAAAGCAAAAGATTAAAACCTAAATTTTGATGGGGAAAAAGTAGAGAAATTTATCAAGAAAGTGGAAAGAATAGCTCAAATTGAAGGAGGAAAAGCTGAAGAACTAGAAAAGCAGATGGAATTTTGGAAAACAGAATTAAAGGTGAGTGATGAAATTGCAGCTATGTTACATTATGAAGAAGGAAATCTGACACAGCTCAAGAAAGATCTTATATAAAATGGGGAAGAGTTGAATTTGAAAGAAGATACAGAAAGGATTCACCAAGGAAGCTTTTGCCTTACACTCAAGAAGATGGAGAAATTGGTAGTCTCTCACAGTATAATAAATTTATGGGAGAGTATAAAACTATTTTTACTTACTTATTAAGATATAGGTATATTCCTCAAGATAACATGTTCCATGAAGACTCATTTTATTGTCTTTTGACTGATGTTAAAGGGACCATAAGCAAGGAAATTATCAAGGATGATTTTATGTTTGGAGCTGAGGATGGAAAATACATTATACCCCCAATGAATATCCTAAAGAAGTATATTGAACAATAACTGGAAGCTAGAATATTAGTCACCAAAAGGTTCTAATCATCAGGAGATACAGGAAGAAATGTGACTTAAAACAAAGAGAAGGACTTTCACTTTGAAGAAGAAGATTTTTCAGGAATAAATGAAACTTTTAATGAAATGAAAAATATTACTGAATCCACCAAAGAAAAAAAGATGGAAGGTAGAAAGAAGTCACAAGGGGAAAATGAAGATTTCAAGAAATTTCTGACTCAACTGGAAGAATTTTGAAGTCTATCTAAACCTCAAATGGGTGGGGTTGCCAATCATCAACTAAATAATGAAAAATTAACACCAAGAAATAATTTACCTTCATTCTCAAAAAGGCATTTTCCCTATGCACCAGTGCAAAACATACCAAAACCTCATGTCAAATTTTATTACTGTCTGGAAGAAGGGCATTCAGCTAATAGGTGAAACTATCTTTTTGAAGATTAGAATGTAAAATGGGAAAGCAGACAAGGAGGTGGATGCTTATTTCCCCATTGGAAAAGAGTACCAACAGAGGGAATAACCTATCCAAAGAAATGAGCTGAAGTATTTGCAAAGAAACAAGAAGAACTTGCCAATAAAAGGAAATAAAGTGAATCTAAAGAATAATTACCCAAACAAAAGGAGATTAATATAATAAAGTTAGAGAAAGATTATATTTCAACTGATATAGCAAAAATTGAAAATTGCGGAAACTTTCAGCGACCAACCATATCATCAGCCAATGAGCCACTTTTGAAGACTTATGGATTAATAAATACTAAACAAAGAGCCTCAAAAATAGAGAATATAGACCAGGATGCTTTAAGATCACATCTAAAAGTGGAAAAAGATATGAATAAAAGGCAAAATATAGCTGGAGCTCAAATTAAATATTAGAAAAAGGAAGAGAAAACAATTATTTCAGCCAAATACAAGAAACCTCAACAGGTTCAAAATGAACAGGAAATACCTCCACAGGAACCTAAAAGTGATCACACTGAAAACACTCAAGAATAAATCAAGACAGTCAATAAAAGGGAGATTTTTAAGGAGGGAAAATTAGATATTCAGAGAATTATGGCACAAATAATCAAAAAGTATTGGATTAGAAAATAAATCTTACCTTGGAACAAATTCTAGTCATGCCACCAAATTTTTTCTAATCAATTAAAGAATCTGTCAAAAGAATAGAAACAATCTATTAACTAAATTGATACAAAGGATATTCAAGTAAAGCTAATAAATCATCATCTAGGTAGTTATTAACATCCAAAATGACATTATGCCTGTCCATTAGGATTTATGAAAGTATATTTAAGATAAGAAGGACATGAAATAATGTCATTAGTTGACACAGGATCAGAATTGAATATAATACCAGAAGAATAATCAATAAAAGAAGGACTTACCACAAGATGCCTCAACATTAATTCAAGGGGAATTGGTGATCACTGTACCTCAATAGTTGGATTAGAAAAATTTGCTCTGATAACTTTGGTTACCAGGGAAGAAAGAAATATACACCTTGTTGTAGCAAGGAGAGCAGTGCACACAGTATTGGGAAGACATTTTCTTGCAGATAATAACATCATATTAGAATTTTCTCAACAAAAAGTGGAAATATTCAGTTACAAAGAGCCAGATGGCAGAAGACTTTGTTTACCCATTTGTTCACCACAGAAAGTAGAACGGAGAGAGAACCCACAAGAAGGTATTGAAGCCTGTTCATTTGAAAAAGTAGAAGGATACAATAGTTCAAATGTAGAAGACAGGTAATTTAAGGAAAATATAGGAAATAATTGCAAATATTCTAAAAATAAAGAGTCACCTCAAGATATTGAAACTTTTACCGAAAAATCTGTAAGAAATAAGATATCATCTGAAAAACCAACAGGAATTTTTTATTCATAGAAACAAAATACCAGAAAAGGGGAAAGCTTAATAAACAATAGCCATCAATAATCCATACTTATGGAAGAACAGAGGTTAATACAAGAAGAATTTAATACAATGAATAAAGGGGAATTTATTTTGGAAGAGATATCTAGAATCACCTACAAAGACCCTGATTATACTTTGGTCACTAAGAAGAAACCCCTCAAAAGCAGATTATCACCTAAAAAATCAATCAAGAAGGAAAGGGAACTACTTACTCATAAACCAAAACAACACTCAATATGTGGAGAAATTTCTCTAAGGCACCTTCATCGCTAATCAGTGGTATTAAAAAGGTAGAAAAACCTAAGAATAGGAAGTACCCACTCTCTTTGGACCTAGAATATCTAAATAGGAAATTATTTCAAGATGAAGATATCAAAAAAGTCAATGAAGATAAATTTGGCCCTCCTTTAGCAGATATTACATGAAATGTAGGGTATACTGAGCATACTAAGCCTAAAAAATAGGAGTACTTGAACAGAAAACTGAAAATCCTACCTTCAACCAACAAGAGAACAAGGAAAATAACCAAAAGGAATACCCCTTTTCAGCTACAAAAGAACATCAATTAACAGAAAAAAAATCTCAAGGAATAATCCTGACATATTTTGTTGTGGCCCAAATACAGAGGACATGGTAATTCATGAAGAATTAACCTACACAATACACACAGAGGACTTTATGGAAAACAAAAATCAGCCAAATTTAATGGGTAGTTCAAATACAATGAGATTCTCAGCTAATTCTAAAGAAGAAGACTAACCTACCCCACACCATTTTTCTGATAAAGAAAATATCAAGTTAAAACTGGGAACAATTTTTTTCCTTGGAAAAAGCCAAAGAAATCCAAGTGATGGTAAATGAAGAAATTAGTTAATAAATAAGTGAAAAACAGGAAAAACAAGATCAAGAAGCTTTATCAATACCAACAAATATGTAAGAGTTTGAAGTAGATGTAATTTTATCTACAGAAGACCGATTTCCCTAGGAACACTATACCAATTGGCAGCCTTTGAGGAATGAAAATTGAAACCTGGAACTTTACAAAATATCAGAATGGGATCATCAATTCTCAGCCCAGCATGTAGATTCTCTGGAAGGGATAAAAAAAGTACCAAATGAAAGAAAAGCAAGTAAAAAAGGAGAAATTGCCAAGGAAGAAAGGGAATTTTTTTTGATCAGAAAGAATAAAAATTTACCCATCAAATTTCATAATCAAGTTCTGGGAGAATATTAAAATTTAGCCCAATATATGGAATGGGTAAAAAATTCCAACCAAAATTATAGAGAACCAGAAATTCAGGATTAAAAAAAGGTACAACCAGGCCCAAACTAAGAATAGAAAGCTAATTACTCATGAAGAAGGTATTAGAAATTTTGATCCTACAAGAAAGGTAAAATTTAAGTATGATTCTGAAAAAAAGTTCCAGAAATATTGTTAAAACAACCATAAAGACCAGACTGACACTTTCTCTTGGTTTCGTCACAGTATTTATTATACTTGAAATAATAATAATAAAGCTGACTTATATATATGTGTACATAATTAATACATGATTATTTACTTCCATCAATCACCAAGATGTATAGGTAATATAAAGACAGAAATCCTTTATTGGATTGAATATTTTCCTTTTCTCTCAAAAATTCATTTTAATATTTACTTATTTTATTTATTCTTATTTAAATACCTAGCTTATTTTATTATCATTGCTAGTTATATAAACTAATAATTTATCTATTATTTGTCTATATATACATAAATATATATATTTTTAGTTTAATCACTTTCTAAATAGGAGCGTAAGTTTCTTTATTTCTAATTAATATCACAGCTAAATGGCACCTCAGAACAAGATATCAAAGAGGAGAATATCATGTTTTATATTATCTTTCAGCTTTTCCCGTGGCAACAAAAACAGGAACTCAAAGATCAAACTAAAAATGCCCAGTAAATGTTCAATGTTCCTCAATCAGATAAGAAATAATATTTAAATGTAAAAAATCAAAGATAATGAAATTAAAAAAAGAAATAACCCTAATAACAAAATGAAAAAAATTAATTGGGTAATGATGGCATTTACGTTTTTGAGTCTTTTTCTTTGCAAAGGATTCTATGATTAATTGATAATATAGTAGTAATATAAAGAAAGAAAAAAACTCACTTGGAAAATTGGCTATATAAATCCATAATCATACACAACTACAAAGGCAAACAACAAAAGTCCATAGGATTTGATTATGATGCCACTGTTTCACAGTAATTCTCATGAATATTTCCAAAATAACACCAAAACATCTGATCAAATTCTGCATAAATTAGCTTCAATTGTTTTCTGGGTCATGGTCATAAAACTGGAGGTGAGGAAGGCATAGAGTGAGATTCATAAGGAGATGGAGAAACAACATTAGGAGAGTGAACATTTGAAGTAATGAGAATGGGAGGTATCAGATTCCCAAATATTAAGGTGATTTCAGATGAGGTTTGCCAATTAAAGCCATTGATATGGACAGGGGAGGGGTTAGGTGGATGTTGCAGGTTGTTGTGATTAAAAGATGAAAGTGCTGCTTGAAAAAGGTTGGACTGGGGTAAATTGGGAATCAGAATGGTAGATGAAGGAGGAGTCAAAGTAGCTGTTGTCAATGCATGATTTTCATGTTGAATACAATCAATCATATAACAAATCCCACTATAGGACACAATAATGGATTCTCTACAATTTCATGGCATATTGATAAAAAGGGATATGGGTGGGATTATGGCTAATAAAATACAACTAAAATATATAAATAAATAGAAAATTATACAAATAATAAAAATTTATATATATAAAAAAAGAAAAATAAATAAGAAGAAGACTTTCGGCTTTGGAGGACCACCACAGACCCATGCATGCAGCAGCATAGCATTTTAAACCCTTCCAATAAAATCAAATTAAAAAAATAGAATAGTAAGTTTGGGATGAATTCAGAAAAGAAAACATTAAAAATGTGCCAGCCAGAAGAGAATATGGCCAACATGAGGGATTTGCATTATATAAAACATCATTAATAAGCTGGGATGCCTGGTGTCAAAAAGGAAAACTGAAAAATCCAGAATATTGAAAGCAAAGAAAGTTATTTTTAGATAAAAAATAGAACACTAATTAAAAAATATAACAACAGATAAATTAAATAAAAAAACGAATTTTTTTGAAGAAAGAAAAAAAAGAGGAAATTGTAAAAAGAAATAAATTAATAAGGAAAATGACATTAAAAAGGCGGTAAAAGAACAAACCTCTACTAGAAAACAAAACAGAATACTTCAAATTTGAAGTATTTGCACTGGCAGGCTTCAAATAAATAAATAAACAATAATAATAATATAAATATTTGCTTAATCACTTTGTTCAGTTATATTAGTTTGAATTTTAATTTGTTTAAAATGGTTACTTTTGTTTAAACTTATATATATTATGTATTGATAATGTAACTTATATGACTGATATTATTGTTTTTATTAACAATATTATTTATATTAAGTATTATTATTTTTATTATATAATTTTGAATACTTTATTTATTACAAAAAAAAACTTGTTCCATTTATGTTTTACTTATTATTAATATTATCTATATTAATAATTATGATTTTGTTAACTTCTATTATTTATATTACTTAGAATATCTATTATTATCATCTTTTATATATCCTGAACTATCTCATTATTATTCTTGAAAAAAGGAAAAAAAGAAAAAAGAAATATATATATTATTTAATATTCATATTATATTATATTATTTGTATGAATTTCTCCTTTTATTATTTTATTATTATCTATTCTTGTATTTTATTTTTCAAATTTGTTATCTGAGTTATTTATGCTATCCTTTCATTATTTTCGTTGTTTTTTATCACTATATTATTATTATCTTATTTATATTTCATTTATTATTTACATCATTTACATTCTATATCTTACTCTTATTATTTTTTTCTTAATTATTTTCATTAATTTTTTTTGAAAAAGAAAAAAGAGAATGATTCAATTAGTAGTTATTTATATCAAATATTAATAAAAGGGTGGAAATTGCGATAGAATTATTGAATGGAGAGGGGGTAACCAACCATTCAATAATCATCAATGAAATTGTGATTTAGAGTTTACATGAAGAGGCTGACATGAGATTGAATGCTACTGAAGGTACATATGGGGTCTCAACACTAGTAAAATTCAGTGAAAGGGACAAAATAAATCAAATTAGTCAAATAAGTCTATGAAAAAAATTACTTCAACATTGGTCATTGATAGGACCTTAACCTTTCTAAAAGAATTTCTCTTATCAATAATAAACCAGATTTACTTCAAGATATGGTCCTGGACAAGACCTTAAACTGGAATAAAATACCTTTTTAAATCAAATTTTATCAAGACCAATCAGGACTCAAGAAGTGGTCCTAGACAAAGACCTTAAACTGTCCAAATAATTTTTTTCATAATTACTACAGAAAATTACCTCAAGGACTAGGTCCTTTGAAAGACCTTAAAATTTCCAAATCAATTTTATCCTTTTATGAGGAAACCTTAATACCTCAAGAAATGGTCCTGAGTATGGCCTATAACTGCATCATAGACACTGTTTTCTGCTAATTACAGTCTCAGGACTAAATCAGAGGTTTGTGAAAAGACATTAAGCTGTACCACTTCATTTTTATCAATTTTAATGACAAAAATTGGTGGGAATATTTAATTCAGAGGAGCTATTAGGATCTGGAAGGATTTTATCAAATGGAGGCTTAAATTGCCCACAAGAAGTATTGATGGTATTGAACAATAATTAATACAAATCAAAAAGCCTGAAGAGACGAAGAAATCAAATAAAGTAGAGAGGCAATGAAGATTGAAAATTAACACAAAAGATAATAAACAGGCTATCTCAAAGGAATGAGACATTGAAGAAAAATATATGGAATACTTTCCATAATTAAAGATCAAAATAGAACTTAGAAGGAAGAAACATACAAGAAGATGATATTAAGATTCAAAATCAATATAAAAATACACAAATAGAAACTATCTACTGAATCAATTAAAATAAAGCCTTCAAAAGAAGGAAATTTGGATTTATGACACCAATGTACTTGAAACTGGAATTCTGGGGACAGCATTAATTGGAGAGGGGAATGTGATATTCCTTACCTTTTTTCCCAGTTACAAGAGAATTTTGAAGATGAAAAGGCTGGACAAATCCAGATTCAATTGAATAATTTAGGAGTTAATCTCTAAAAATACATTATTAAAATCACACAAACCCAGGAATAACATCAATAGTATGGAGGAAAGGAATATTTTTAGCATTCATGATGGAAATAACCAAAATATTTCCATAATTCAATCAATAATAAAGGAAGCAAATCTTATGGATTTGTAAAAGAAATCTTACTTGTATGCTTTAAACTATCAACAATATAATCTTCATACATACAGAAAACAAAAAATTACATGTACAAAGTAACAGTGTATAATTATCTCCACCCTAAATCCATTATTGATGTCATATTACTAAGAACTAAAATCATCCAAAAATAAATTATGACACACAAGGTTCATCTGAAAGTATCAAATTAAGCTCAATACATGGAAAATCTACTAAAAAACTCAAATTACATAACAATACAGACACCCAGATAAGGTTATGCAATCCACATCCATGAGATCTGTGCATGAAACAGCCACAGGATCATTAATTTCAACTCCGAAATAAACAGAGCTAATCCATCAAGGCTGTGAAAGCGGACTGCAGCAATGTAAAGGAGAAGTCATCTGATATTTTTTAACAAATTCCACCCCAACAACATCATATTAACCTTGATTTTGACCAAAAAATTGTAAAAATCTCCCAGTCATATGACACCATTCTCAAATTTACCTACCAGAATTAATCCCTCAAGGCTGTGCAAGCTTACTAATGCAGTGTAACAGACAGGTCATCTGAGCCTTTGTAAAAGAATCTACACCAGAGAAATTATTCCAAGGGAAACAAAAAAATCTTTACATGGAGAGCCCATGGGTCCTTCTCACAACATAAAAGGAAGCCTATCTACCTCATTCTTGGCTCTTTTCCCATGCAATCAATTATATACCAAGAAGGAGAATAATTATTCATCCATCAATAGTGGGTCAATCTAAAAATTATTATTGGCTACATTATATTATATTAAAAGTGATTCATAAATAGCTGTAGTTAACAGTAGGTCCTCCTATATGTTAAATTTATCTATTAGTAAAACACTTATTTTTGAAAAGAAAATAATATAATATATTTTTATTACAATTTTCTCATTAGTGAAAAATTTAGACATTATTATTATCAAATTATAAAAACAAGGTATGCATTAGTAGTTTAATAACTGTTAATATTGATAAATATCATTATTTATGATCATCCCTATCATAATCCATTGCTAATATCATAATTGATAATATTTTTATCAACCTTCACCATTTTTTTTTCAAAAACAAATATAGTGGTGTTATCATTTTTAATTACTATTACTTATTACCTATCACTATTATCATAATCAAAATTATAGTTAAAATATTATTGATATTATGTATCAATTACATCTATTGAACTATTAAACCAGTTATGATATATAATAGCTATTACTATATATTGTCATATTAAACTATTACCCATTGAAACATACTTTTGACAAAAGAAAAAAATTAAATCATCACTAAGTACTATTATATCTACTATATATTTACTCCATTATTATTTTATTATGCTGAAACCACCTAAAAATTTATCTTTTAAAATTATTTTATTTAAATTAGTATTATTTTATCATAATGCTGAATATTTATTAGGTCTGATAGGGACTTCAGAAAAGTCTCTTCTAGTTTTATAGCCGAAGTCTCAAGTATTTATTTGTGAGATCTGTAGGGATATTGTTCAGTATGTTCAGAGGGGAATCTAAAACACCATCAGCACCCTTGGTTACAGAATTATTTCAGAAATTCAAAACTGCTTACTGGTGATTTCCCCCTCAAGGACTGCCTTATCCAATCCCACACTAAAAGGAGTTCCACAGTGGGAGAGAACAAGGTGAATCTATTTCCAAAAGAATTCACCCAGAATCCAGGTAATGACTTTGAGAAGACCTAACATCCAACAGGAAGATTCAATTTTATTCAGACTTTGATTTCTTTTTCTACAGCCAATGGTATTCAGTTTCATCATATTTCACAAAGGAATATTTTGTGTTTCTGGCTGCCCAGTAACAGTCTATGACTGTGATATTATTTCATCATCCCAGTTTTATTCCTCATTTTTGTTTTTCTTGTTTCTTTAATATATAATAGATATAATCACAATAAGAAAATTACCTTTTTTAATCAGTCAATATTTCTGATAGACTTCAACAAGGAGTACCTGTTTTTTACAAGGTATGTATTGATTTTTTCCATAATTGAGAACTGAAATTATTTCTCCTTTTTTTAAAGAGAAGAATATAAATACAAATTTCTATATAAAAATAATAATTTAATTATAATTTAAAATAAAAAATTACATTAAAATTTTGAAATTGTGAAAATGCATTTTTACTTAAAAAAATTAAGTAAAAATGAATTTTTAATAAAATAAATGAAATTAGAATATTTTTAGTAAAAAGTTACATAAAATATATTATAGCTTTTCATCCAATAAATAGATTTAAGAAAATTACTTCACCATTGGATGCCTCATAAAAAATAAGGTGGGGTCACCTCTAGATAAAATTTCTGTAACTCAACTCTAAATAAGCTTAAATTAAGTTTTTAGTATTATCTGTACAAAAGTTGAAAATCCTCAAAACCTTAATTCAGTTTGAACCACATGTGGTGTTAATCATCAATTTTTGTGTTAAAATTGAGGTGTTGTGTGTAGTTTAGAAGTTATGAGGAATTGAAGTATTTTCAATTGAAATGTCAAATTGTATGCATGTATTACATAAGTGAAGTGTAATTTACATATGAGGTATCAATCATTACAGTTGTGTACTGTAAAAACTCAATTGAATTGTATGTGTAAATTACAAGTGCATTACATGATGAGGAATTAAAGAAAAAATAAATTGGAAAAATTAATTCTGGGGGGGGGAAGGAACTCAAGCTCCAAGGGGGAGCCAGACCCCCAAAATCCTTTCTTACAGGTGTGGGATAGAAAAATCCATGCAAAAGCTCATCAATTTTGGCCTGGAATTGCGTCACAGGGTCTGTGACTCAATTGATGATGAGGCTTTGATACCAACCAGGGTGGTTTTAACTGTTGCCAAGGGGGTAAAACTACCCTTAAGCTAAAAGCATCTTATTAAAAACAGTTTTAACTGGTTTCTACGACTCTTACACAAATTCTTACGTGGTTTGAAGGCTCTAGACCAGGTATTACTATAGTAATGGCTGATTTAAGGGTCTAAAATGGCTAAAAATAGCCAAAAATGGCTAAAACAAGCCCTTTTTTGGTCTAAACCAGGGTTCAATGATGCCATAATTGGCTTTTCTGTTTTCAGAATGGTTTTCACAACTGAAAAGAGTAAACTTTACTTTTAGAGTAAGAAAATTTATGGCTATAAAAGAATGTCTTCTTTGCCCCACTTTTCTCTTCATGTTAGAATCTTTTCCTTTTATAATTGGTTTAAACACTGTTAAACCAATAAATAAAAGATTCAAAACACCCTTCTTATATCATTTTGAACCTTTCAGCAGCGTAAGAAATTCATTATCATCATTGTTTGTAACTCTTATAATCATTTTTACCACTTGATCCACCCCAAAAGTGAATTAAAGCATCTTTCATCACTGTTAACCTTGTCACTTTGTTTCCAAATTCACTCTGGTCACTTTTGGGTGTGTTTTCTCTTTAAATATCTTTTTAAAGACTTTGTTATTTAATTAATTCCTTTCAGTTAATTTCTCAATTAATTCCAATTAAAATTTCTCTTGAAGAAATTTCTTTTGTAGCCTTAAATATCTCTTGTAGAGTATTTTTGGAAAACTTTTTATTGTTGTTAAAACAATAAATATTTATAATATTATTCTTTATACTTATGAAGTTAAAAACAATAAAATTTGCGTGTTTATCTTAAAAATACTATTTAATACTATTTTTAATCATTTCTTACCTTATACAAATTTTGAGGACTGGAAAAGTACTTGATTTGTAATAAAATTTTTATATCCACACCTTACAAATATACTGTATGTCTCTGCAAACTATTATTTGAAAGCTCTTTTAATATTTCAAAGGAGCTTCCAAGTATTCATTCCAATCTCTTTCAGAAAGTTACAAAGAGAAGAACAATGAGATCCAATTTTTTGTTGTTCCAAAGTATAGTCTTTATTTTGTCATTTCTGTCCTGATTGGAACTTTAATAATTAAAATAAAGACTTCCCTTCATATATATTGAACTTTATGGAAACCATTATTTATAATGATAAATAATGAAGAGATTCATCTCTTAATTAAAAATACAATTATTTTTCTCTTGAAAAAAAACTTTGAATTTTAGCTCATATAATCATTCCTGACTGATTATCCATCAAAAATATTGATAAGATTTATAGACACTGTAATCTACCTTTTTATCATATCAGGATTACTGAATTTTATTATGAAAGTTCCATATTTCATAAGAATCCCCTACTTTCATTAAATACCTGTCTTGATATAAAGCCAGCCATTAGTGAGTAAGCACACTTATTTACCAACAAGGGAAAAAGAATTAATACATATATTATAATAAAATGATACAAAGGGCTTATAATAAAATTTTCAAAGGATCTTTTTTATATTAGGAAGTGGTCAAAGTAGCTTGGGATAAATGTAACTGTCATTGTAAAGTCTTTTGAGAGGTTCAGAACCTTCCTATCTGCATGTAGAAGACTGTTTGATTTGAAAGGGTGAAGTACCAGCAATATAGCTTCAAGCTAATATGTTCCCAAGTAATCAACTATAATCAATCTTAATAATCATTAAACATTCTGTCTGAAAATACTTCCTTATTTGGATGGTATAAGAATGAACAGATCAGTTGTTTTATATTTCCTTATTCCCAGTGCGTTGGTATTCAAAAATCAAGAAATTGAAGGAATTAAGAGAGCTCCAAATATGATATCAGATAGATTCTATTAAATAGCCTAACTTCCAAGCTTTCCTCTCATTCAGTATATGGCATAGATTTTCTACTCAGAGAAATAATGACTCTTTAATAATGAAAAAGTTCCTAAAAATTTAGAAAGTTTCCATATGATATTTTTGGAAAGAATAATCAAAAAAATAGACCTGAGTTAGCTTGTTCTGATTCAAGATAAAATGAAAATTTACTATTAAATTCTACTTCATTTGCCTGAATAGTAACTTAAATAATCTTTTTCAATGAAAACAGAAAATACACTAAAAAGATCTAATTTAAATTCATTTTCTAACCATCCTATTATTTCTATAATTTGGTATTATTTTACTCATTTATGTGGTGGAGATTAGTTTTATTTAAGCTAGTGAGGAGTTCTCTATAGTCTCAATCAAGCCAGAATAAATGATATTTATGAATTATTCCAAATATTACTGATTGTCACAAGAAAATTAATGATGAGAAATCTCAAATGAAATATAGATATTGCTTAACTAATCTCTTAATTGATTTATTAGAGAAGCTCTTTCTATTAAATAAAATAACAATTGCTTATTATTTTGTAAAAAAATCTTTTAAATTTCATTATTATATTTATAAAAACTATCTTACAGTTGAGTATTGTAAATCCAATTATTTATCAACAATTTATTAACTGCATTAGTGAAAAGAAAATATTATCATTATTATTTTACATTGAGAAATTTACAAATGTTTTATGAAAGAAAAATTTACACTAAATATTAATTTCAATTTTTTCTTGTGAAAAAACTGTGATTTATCCAAGAATAATCTGATAGGAGATATGAAAAGAGGGGGGCAAATATTCGAAGACAAAATTTGGTATATGAATGTGTTTCTCTGAGTTTGGCGATTATAAATAACTCAGAATTTCATATCTAAAAATCTAATTCAATAAATTCAATTTTAAGGGATGGAAACAGACAATATTGGTGAGATATGTTTTTGATTTAGTGTACATAAATCTTAATACATATTTTTTATTTTAATGCGAATAAATATGAGATTATAGCTGCACTTATTCTTGAAAGTATGGAAGATTAATTTTCAAAATATAATCAATATTAGGGCTTTCATTTCAGTTGAAGAGTGACAAATATTCTGATAAATAGATACATTGTTAGGAATTCAGAGCTTGGGAGGATTTTACTATTACTGAGATAGAAAATCCAGAATATCAACAATATAATCATTTTTAGTATTAATATAGAAAATTGGTGTTCACATATAGATTATAGTCAGCTATAATAAGCTGAAAAGAAAAAAAGCCAAAAATTTATCTCAATTATATTTGATATTCTTGAGGGTAACCCCAGAAAAACATCAAAAAACCCAAACAGGGGGTTGTTTGTATCAGCTAACACAAACAGATCCCCAATGTATTTCAAATTTGATTTTGGGGTCTTTCTCTAGGTAATGAGACTTATATTGAGCTCAAAGTTAGATTTATTAAATACTATTACTGTTTCAAGTACAATACTTGTGATATTTGGTTATGAATTGGCCAAATTTTCAGTTTAGCTAGCCAGGTGCTTTGAAATTCTTGGAGCTATAATATCTATTCAATTTTCAAATAATAAAAAGGAAAGAACATTCTTGACCATCCTGAATCTATACAAGAGGGAAGAAAAGAATTTTATATGTAGTGATAAAACAAATTGAAATATTATATATAATCAAAAGCTTTTAATTAAAATTAACATTTCATATGATAAAAAATAAAGTTGGAACAATCTTGGAAGTAAATGAGCTTATATAGATACTTACATTGACATAATAACACCTTGTTGATAAAAACCCTCTATGAAAAGTAATCAGATCATGAATATCAGGAAATATCTCAGGAAATTTCTCCAGAAATCTCTCTTTTCTCAATTAGAACATCATTTTTCAATAGCTTGATATTTATGATAAAAAGCTCTCATTATGTAAACAGTTACACTTATCACTTTGTGTGAGCCTTTGAGATATGACCACATATCTAAAAAGGTCACAAAACACCTTTACAATACTTATTTTAATAATAAGAATTGAAATTATTATCTTAAAATAATTAAAAATGCCATAGAAAGGCATAAAATCTTCATTATCTCAAAAAAAATAATGATAATGTGAAATAAATTACACCATTGGATTCCCCATCAAAAACTACACATATAAAATTTTTATGTCAATAATTACTGAGATAACCTAAACCTATGCACTTTGATGATAAGCACATATATCCATGGTTTTTAGCTCATATGTCTTCAATTATGCATGATGAAAATTTGATCAAAAAATAAACTTACCATTCAATAGCTTTAAAAATACAGATATAAAATTTATCAGACAAATTATAAAAAAGGTTATAGCTTACAAGGGTTTATTGAGTAAAATAGCTATATCTGTTGACCACTTTGAGTTAAAAGTTGTTCAAAATTATAAAAAGTGGATATTAAGATTCAACAAGTTCATAAATGAGGAATTATGTGATTTTTATCATTATATTAAAGGTATGACTACCCAAAATCATGGTTTAAAGTTTAAAATAGTAAATTTTGACAGAAAAGATGAGTTACAAGAAAAATCATTAAAAATAGATTTTTTATTATGTAACAAAAATTAACCAGAGGCTCAGTAATGAAATTCAAAGCTATCAGAAATCCCTCTCTGAATGGCTGTATCATTAATAACTCAAAAGCTATTAATTACCAAAGCTAAAGTATAAAAATGATCATTTATGATCACACACTGTAATCTTATTTAAAGTTCAACAGCTATATAAGTGATGGAACTGGTGTATACTAGTGTATTATGATTAATAATAATAAAATACACAAATTTTAGCCTTTTTACAAGCCTATGATTTCAGAAAATGTAGAGTTACAGTGATAACTATAAATAATGGTGTAATATTGAGATAAGGAGGTTTAATTATGATGTAATCAGTACTAAATGCTAAAATGCTAATACATTCCAGTAGATACCATTATTAAACATCTACTAGAAGCTTTATGGACTATAGGAGGGAGGCTTTTACTATAAATAGAGCTCTTTTTCCTCTATTTCCCCCTCAGATGCATCAAAAACACTAAAAATATTAAATCAAAAGGTAAAAGATTTATTCTTTTTATAAAATTCTATTATATTATTGGAGAAAAAAGTTCATATCTGTAATAATCACCACTTGTGACATGATCAAATCAATATTTAGTTGTTTTTGTTAAGTTCTCTCTAAAATCTTTAATTTCATGTTAAATAAAGAGTATTTGTAATTTCATTTATTTTTAATTGTAAATACAATGTAAATATGTTTTATTCACATTATTGGGCATAAAATTGTTCAAAATTATTATATTAATTTTTAAAAGTAGGTTATTTCTCTTTGTATAATAATTTTCTCTATATTATTATTTTCACTAATTATTTTATTAATATAAATAGTAGTTATATTCATATATAGCTTTAATATTGGTACTATTATTTTTATGAATTGTTTTTTATTATTAAATAAACATTTCTTACACATTTAATATTTGTTGGTAACAATAATACATTTCCATACATATATTAATTACTGAATATAAATATATCCATTCTTATAATATAATTTATATTATTTTATTTATTTAAATAATATGAATAGTTTTACGCCATAATTATGACATTTCTCTATTATTATAATCATTTTTAATATTATTTATTATTTTAAAAAGGACATTCAGAGTACAATAAGTAAAATATTAGTAATATTTACTTGTTGTTTCATAGTCAAACCTTAGATTTTGAGATTTAAATTGAAGCACTTTCACAAAGTTTTATATAGCTCAATCTTCAGAAAATACTTTCCATTCCATTTGGGATGATTACTGTATTTCATTACATGATGACTATGAGGTAAAATTTTAGTTTGAGACTTAGGCATAAGCCTGTAAATAAGATTATTTCTCTTTACTCCTGGATTAAGCTTCTATGGTATCAGGGACTGGAATAAGTCTTACTCATTAAGTATAATTTAAAAAACGATCAGATATTATATATTATAATAAGAGAGCTCATTACCTTCATGCTATTTCAATTCTCAATTATTTGTCCAATGTTTTATTTTGGTCCTTTCAACAATCTATCCTTCCTATTCTTCTATGTAAAGATTTATAAAACTAAGAAAGATTGTTTCTGTAAATACCCAGTATATGAATTCATTTTATTTCATGTTCATTGAGCACATTAATAATAATTATTTTATATTTTTCTTATACTTTTTTGGATAAATATGTCAAGATTTTCCATAATAATCAGTTCCTTAATTCATGCAGTACTAATACATAGATTATGAGATTGAAATTTGGATTTAGTAATTGAAAATAGTTTTAATCAAGAAATTTATGGATTTATATGTACTATAATATTTGATACTCCCATTGTTTTTAAGTTTGAAACTATCAAATTATTTTTTGTGTTAGTTTCTCAAGATATATTTTAGATATTTAATCTCATAGATTTTGAGAATCCACTGAAACTTTAAAAAGTAGGTACCAATGGTACTTATAAAAAGTAGAATAAAAAAGGCCATATAGACACTGATAAAGAGAGGAAGAATATTTTCACTAGATTGTAAAGACTCATAGAGATCACTATCCAAATTGATTAAATATCACACTCCTTGAACTTCAGCTTTCATTTCCAAAACTCCAGGATTTTTTATTACCCAAATGAGATCATATTATTATTATTTTTTAATCCTTATTTATCTTTCCTTTATCAATGAATATGCGTTATTAAAAATGTTCTTGATCATTAATCCAAATGAGTAATTCAGGTTATTCTTATTGTGTGGAGGATATAACGTATGTGATGATATGATAATTTGAATACTTATTGCTATGGTTTAATGATTATAAAGAGAAATTTTGTTACTCCTAAGTAAGTAAACTGAAATTTATAATATTATTTACCTTAATTCAGTTCATAAATTACGTCAAACACTGATATTTTTCATTGGGAATAATCATCTACTTTTACTTCTTGTATATTAATTTGAACTTCATTGGAATAATTAATAAGGCAAGTTAAAGCTTTAATGAATAGAGATATATTCAAATCTTCAATTCAAGAATAAATTGGAAAAAAATCTGTTAAAGTGAAAACTAGGGAACAAAGCCAGAATTTCTGAAAGAAAAATCAATAGAGAGTATTAATTCTTCCAAAAGACACTTCCGTAAAAAATTGGTGAGAAATTTCAAGTCAGATAGACGCATATCTGCGGTAAATTACTGTTCCTACTCTTCCCGATTGTATAACACACAACAAAATTGAAATATAACGCAATACACATTGATTCTTTTAAGAAATATTTGAGATAAATATATCTTAAATTTTAAATCGAAGAATACACATAAATATTACTCACGCAGAACATCTGCTTGGAAATTAATTCATTACATAGCAAAAAACCTACTAGGTGAAAGCTGTCAAATTAAATTTCTATTTCGTTTTTAATAGAAAATTTGATATATAAATTTGATGGGGGAGAGGGAGATTAATGCGTCATGAGTTTAGTGATATTTATTCCTTAAAGAATGAGTTCAGTAATCGGATTCACTTTAAAATGTTTTTTCTCAAACTTTGAAGAATAAAAATTGGGATTGGGATTGTTGTTTTAATTTTTTGTATGCTACTCTAGAGTAAGTTATGGTTAAATAAAAAATATTGATGTTTCTGGAACAGAGTATTGTGGTCAAAAATGGGAATCTGGAGATTATTTGTATGAAATAATTCACCCTTCATATAAGCAAGCTTATTTAGTATAAAGAGGAAAAACAGAATAGGAGGTATTAACAAGAGAATCAGAATTCTTTTTGAAGAAACTTCAATAATAAGTTTTTTAATTTAAACCAATATCTACATGGTTTTCACAAATTTATCCTTGGACACATATATCTTCTGTTATTTTAGTGAAAAATAAAGAAAATTTAATTTATCCATCCATAGCTACACATTATCTCTTCAAAAAATCTCTCCTAGGTGCATTATGGTAATTTTCATTTCATATCATGGGTATACTGGAGTAATGTATTTGACACAAAATAAGCGTTAAAAAGAATCTTTTTGGATCACAAGATGTTACTGGCCAACCAGTTACCAAAAAGATTCCCTGGTGTTGAAATTGACAGTGCCCTTTCAAATACACCCTTGAGCAAATCTGTCTATTTAGGCTTCCCTCAACTCCTTTCTCAGGAATTTTGAATTATTTTATCCATATCAACAAGGTCATATATGTCTTCAAGAAAGCCCCCTCACATGGTATGAGGGAATGAAGGGCTGCTGAATTGGATTTGAGTTCTGATTTTCCATGCCGGATTCATGTGTTCTCCATTTAAGGAAAGGTGGCATTAAATGGCTGTACCCACATTTCAATGAAATTTAGATTTTCTGAAAAATTACAAAACCATTTAAAATAACTCTCATGAAATCAAAAATAATTACTTTGGGGAAGCTAATAGTATACTGGTTTTAAGAATCCCCCAAACCCGAAGATTGTTTTATGAGGTAACAAAAAAGCTTTTATGATTCTCTTATTGAGCTCTATGATATGAGTTTTTCCGACCATTTTCAACCCTGCTCGTCCCTAAGGATCACTCTTCGCCTGTTACAGTGGTGGTGGTAGTTGAGCCCAAGGCTAGGTAAATTATCTATTTTAGTGAAATAGAGACATTGAATTACATAAGTACTTCAGCAAGGTCCGATTTTTATTTTTCAGTCAGCACTCTATTTCAATATTTCAGATACTCAAGTATTAGGAGTTAGAAGTACTTGGTCCATGTGCTAAAATATCTTTATGGCTCTCTAAATATTTGTATTTTATACTCCAGGAAGGGTTTCTTCAGGTTTTTTGCTTTCAAAAACACTTATTTGGATATATTTAAAGAGACTTTTTTGTCTATCAAAGGCTATCTTGCAACATCAAATTAACTACTTGTTCTCTTCCGGACAAGAGAAAAACCGATGATATTTCTCTCTATCTATGAAGCAGAGTGTAAGTAAATCTGATATTGTACCTCTGAGATACTCTGGCTTCAAAATTGTTTCACCAAAGCATTTTTTTAATTTAACTTTGCAATGCCTGGCCAAAAAATTAAATAAAAGACGCTCTAGTATAGCCAGTGGTGACAAAAATTTCAATTTTAAGAGAATGAAGCTCATTCAAATTCAATTAAAGTTTGTGAATTGAGAAATTAGAAGCTTAAAAAGGATTCTCAAAAGAACTCCTACCAAGAAAATATTGGCATATTTCATGAAAAACTTGGTTTTTAGGGTATCTTTGGCTCACCCTCTGTAGGTTTCGAGTTTTTGTGCCTAGGAGTGAGGGGTATGTCAAACATCATGACTTATCCCACTAAAAGTCTTATCACAGATACCGCTTCTATAGTGAATCATCATTTCAACTGACCAGAGATTTCCGTAATCAACCTGTAAATTATTTAAGTTTTGATCCATCTTCAATACTCAAACCAACCTTCCCAGCTATTATTATCATGGGATAGTCCTTATTCACTTTCTCAATCCTTCCAAATAGCTCCTTCCTCTATGTAATATTTCTATTCTCTTTCGATTCATACTTATCGCTAATTACCTTTCTTCTTTTATCTATCCTCTGTCTAAACTCCATTATTATTGTTAAGTAAAACTAATAGAGGTCTAGTTATAGTAGTCACTCTCATTTTCTGATTAGTGTATTAAAAGGATGAGTAGTTTTCATATTAAGATTAATTATTATCTTATTCATTGTAATGTAGATTATTCAATATTCCATCATTAGGTAATTCATAGTAACTCTACATAGATTTTAGAAAAGATCTTATTCAATGAGCCTTTAGCTCTGAATTATTATGAATTCAAAGTCTATAAATCTCTTGGATAATAGAAAAGGTGGACTAAATCATCATAATTGTGAAGTATGACTTGAAAATAAAGCGCGGAGTATAAGGAAGAAAATGAAATACCCTTTCTCGAGGGCACCATTGTATGTGGCTTCTCCCCAGCTCAAGAGAGCTCTTAGAGGTTTGAAAAAAACTTCTTGCACATTATTCTTAAATTTAGGTTACATATAAATGGAGCAAGCTGAGGTTTTATACTATTACCTTAATAACTAAAAGGTTAAATAAAAGAGTATTTATGAAAATTATTTTTCAAGCCTCTGAGACTTCTCAAATACTCTTGTCTAATAGCCATTAAAAATATGTTTCAAATAGATATATGGATAAATGGTACATATGTTTGAACTGTAAAAAGTCAAACTATTCTGGAAAAATTCAGGATTAAATGGATAAAACTCAAAATTTTCTGCTGAAACTTGGGTCTGTAATATTAAAAATGCTTCCTGAGATATCAAATTAAATTAGACTTGGAAAATTTTCCAACTAAACAAACCTCACCAAAATCCTCAATTTGTAACCTCACTTAAACAAGGAAATGAAATCTAAGGACTCCGCCTTGAAATTTCTCTTGCAAGCCCATCATAAGTTTATAATAACATAGTTATTCCACAACAGGAAGAACGAGTACAAGTATACCTCTCACAATAAAGGATAATTTTATCCTTATAATCATCATCTTAGACCTCCACGGTGACAGAAAAAGAATAAGGCCTATAGAAATAATTATTTATCTCATATAATTACTGAAAAATCCCTTATCACTTCCTCAAAAAGCTCTTGGATCCTCATTAGAGTGTGATTGACCATGGTATAAATCATAAAAATCTTTTTTTAAGGAATTCCACCATTGCTATTTGCAAAATTAACAAGTTTTTGATTGCCACAGGTGATCCTTCAAGCAACCTTATGTCTGAGGGACTTAGAAAAATAAGGATCCTCATCAATGTAAGCTCCTTGAAACTATCAAGCTTTATTTTAATACTTGAGATTAATTTAAATCTGATTATCTTCTCAATATTTTCAAGATAGTCTCACCATCGCTTGAAGAAATACTTTTTTCAGCATAAAATCAAATGGAACGACTCTCTTTACAGGACATATAGACAGAAATCTCATTAAATTTTATTATATAGTTTCTAAACCCCTCATTAATAAACCTGTGGAAAACCTATGGAATTAAAGGCTTGGTCATCCTAGAGGAAATACCATCAATACTATGGGCCTTCTTTACATTATTTTATCTTGTAAGAGGTGTAACCCAAACAAATAACACCAAATTCCTTTCCAAAATAAATCTGAATGTGTAATTCTTCCACTTGACTGCATTCATAGTTAAATTTCTGTCCCTATTTCTCCATCATATCTATTTTCATCTTGCTAATTTGTCACTATAGTAGATTAACATATCACTTCCAAGATCCCCTAAATTTCAAAGCACAAATCTTATTCATTTGAGAAGTTTATTTTAGTGAAAAATAAAATTAAAAATAGGCACAAAATAATAATTAAGCAATTGGTATCTGATGGGGCGAAGAATTTCTTGATAATAAGTTCAAGGAGCTCTCCATATTCTGTGTTTTCTCTCACTTCTTCTCACCAGCATACACCCCACAACATAATGTGTTTGCTGAGAGGGATAACAAGAAAATATTCAAGACGGCTCAGTGTCTCCTCAAAGGGTTGAGCCTCTAAGTTGTGAAGATTAGAAAAAATGTATGCAAATATTTGGTGTGAGTAGCATAGCAAAGTTAAATATATGGAAATTCATTTTGGATAGTTTTCCATAATACTGCCAATTTTTATATTCTCAACTTCATATTCTTTCTTGGGTTGGTTCACATTTTCAGTGGCGACTTGGAATGGTGACCTGAGGAACTACCAAAATTCAAAAGGTAGCTATTATCACTTGATCCTAGCCAGAAAAATGCTGATATCCTATTTTTGGGGAAATTGGATTTTTATGCAGGTAGGTTTCTTATCATTATTCAGGAGGTGTTCACAGTGGTCATCAATGCCTACAACAGGTATGCATGGCAGGAGCAAAGAAAGAATTACAAAATGAAAAAATAAAAATATTATTTAGAATAATCCTGATTTCATTGCGAAATCCTACGAAAAACTTAAACTGCGTAACTGCTTAGGTATAGCAGTTGCATGCTACGTTGGCAGATTACAGTGCCTAGTAACTAGGTACCCTCAAGCCTAAAGAATAAGGTGAAAATATTAGTAAGCTATTCACAATGTGACCATCCAAAACAGTTCACATGCTCACTGAATTTTAATTGCTGTATTTTTAAGCTAACACGTAGCAGCAAATCCCAACGAGAGTAATCAGAAAAGTGGATGACACCATCATGCTTGCAGAGGACGAAGCGCGATTGAATGGTGTTTTCCCTGTTGTGTTTTGAAAATTTTTACTAGTAATGCTACTTGAATTAGTGTTGATGCTGCTACCGGTTGCATTGGTGACATTGTTCCTGGTCGTATTCGTGACATTGCTACTGGGGGTATTAGTGATATTACTACTTTTCTGGGGGCCTGAGGTCTCTGTCATGGGCACCGGGGTAGCTAAAAAATTCAAATTCAGTGGTCGTTTTGAATACAATGGATCGATCATTTACTCACTTCCACTTGGTTTCACTGAAAAAGGTGCGGAGGTGGCGTAGATTTCTGAATGGTTCATTGGATTAATCATTTGAACCTGGTGATCAAAAATGATCAGCACGAGGTGGCCACTTGCAAACTCGGCGAAGGATCGCAAAACAAACCTCAAATCTATTACATGAAGAAAAAAACTCGATGAGAAGTTATGCTTGCAACAAACAAACAAAAGAGTATAACCTTACCCGTCCCCAACAACCAAGGCAACATTTGTCACGGTGAAAGAAAGTTGAGATGCCTGTACGTATTCTGCAATAGAGAATGCGCCATTCAAGGTATTTTGATTTTTGTTAATGACCTGAAGCCTGTTACAAGCTAAATTAGTAATTCATCACTTAAATAATCACCATATAAGTACTGACGACACGGAAGCAGGATCACCAGATATGGTCGACCAAGCAATGGTGTTGGTCGAGAACTGGACCCAGTAAGAAGCCCCAGATGGTGCGGTAAGAGTGAAAGCTTTGATACCAAAGCAAAGTGGATGTGTCAAAAGCTTAGACACATGGGACAAAGATCAAAATGGCCCTAACCTCCAACCGCAGCTATGGTACCGGCCAAGCTGACAGCGACAACGTAAAACTTCATATTGGAGAAGCCTTCACAAGTAGTGGCTTTGTAAATTGAAGGATTATGAATCGGTGTTCAAGTTTTTTGTATTAGAGCTTAAATAGCAGTGAGAAAGACGAAAGGTAGTTGGGATATGCAAAAACAGAGTGTCTCCAGAAGGTGATGAACTTATAGCCACTCACAGCTAGCCTAATAATGTGGACAAGTGTCCCAAGACCAACTATTTTACTCCAATGATGGTAGATTCTCATGATAGTCACTCCAGAGCTGGCGCATTTTCCCACATCGCTAGTGTAGGGTGTCCAAGTGAAGAAAGCTCAAACAGGGTGAATTTATCGTGTGGGTGGTTTTGGAAGTAAAGCCAAATGGAGAAATCACTTCGCAGATCAGAACGCCAGCTAACATCTTTCAAGCTCAACCATATCAATCGAGACCAAGATGCCTCATTTAGCGTTTTTTAGCTTGTGCTTTGACAGTGTGTAGGACGCATGCATGCAAGACTGCGTAGTAGAGGTCTCATGACTACAAAATGATTGTAGCAGTCGTAGAAAAAGAAGGGGGACCCAACTTTTAAGGTTGTAGGAAAGCATAAGTCTTGAGTTAAAAAGCTGATTCTCTTGAAATTTGTGGAGAGAGTCTGGAAATATTTCATGCTAAAACTCATGTGTCATTTGATATCAAGTCATTTTTACTTGGTTCATCACTGAAAACAACTGCTTTGGTATACTGTAAATTACAACTACTGCTCACAAAAAGGTTTTCCCTAAATTTACAAATAAGTTTTTGAGAAAGATTTTCCAAACCAAGATCATATTTTTCAAGAAGGTTCAAGAGTTTTGAATCTGTCCACTAAACATTTATCTAAAGGCACAGACCAGGGTCTAAAGATGCTTGAAAAGCATGAAATCCTGCCTAATATGAAAATTATCATCATAAGACTGACCTTACCCCTTAAGCTATGTTTAGCAATCATCAAAATGCAACAACCACATTTCCCACCCTATATACCTTCTGTCACTCAATAATTTAAGAGAAATACTGTGGAACTCCTTTTAGTGTGGAATTGTATAAGGCATTCCTTGAGGGGGAAATCACAGGTAAACAGTTTTGAATTGCTAAAATAATCCTGTAACCAAGGGTGCTAATGGTGTTTTAGCTGCCCCTCTGAATATACTAAACAATCTCCCTACAGAGCTCACAAACCAATATTTAAGATTTTGGCTTTACAACTAGAGAAGACTTTTCAGAAGTCTCTATCAGACCTAATCAATAATCAGTCTAACAATAAAATAATAGTACTCTAAAATAATAAATCTGTAGGTGATTTCAAGATAATAATATAATAGTTGAGTAGATAAATAGTAGATATAAGAGCACTGAGTGGCGATTTTAAGTTGTTTCTTTTGTGAATAGTAATGAATTTTTTTTGATGTGTAATAGTTTGATATGAGAATAATGATAATTTGTTTATTGGTTAAATTTTTGTAATTGATAAATAATGTAGATAATATTGTCCTATGATTTTGATAATCATAACAGTGATAGCTGATAAGTAATAGTAATTATATATGATAACACCACTATAATTCTAAAAGAAATACTGGTGAAGGTCAAGAAATATTTCACTATTTATAATAGTAATGATGGATGATAATAAATAATAAGATTTACTAATAGAAACAGTTATGAAACTACTATTGTTTATTTTGTTTGAATTTGATAATAATAATAGTAATATAGTTTTTCTTCTATTTAGAGGAGTATAGTATATATAATTTGTTGAATATGAGAATCTTTACTAATAGATGAATTTATAATATAGGCAGACCTACTGATAACTACAGCTACTTATATATCACTATTAGTGTAATGTAATAATAATAATAATTTCTAGATCATCCTACTAGTAAAGGATGAATAATTATTCTCCTTCTTAGTATATAATTATTTTCATGAGGAAAAAAAAGAAAATGAGAGAAAGAGGCCTCCTTTTATGTTGTGAGAAGCACACATGGGCTCTCCATGTAAAGCTTCATTCTTGCCCTTTGAGGTAATTTTGCTGGTGTAGATTTTGTAACAAAAGTCAGATTACCTATCTGTTACACTGCATTAGTAAGCTTGCACAGCCTTGAGAAATTATTTCTGGTGAGTAAGATTGAGAATGGTGTCATATGTTTGAGATATTTTCCCCATTTGTTTGGCAAAATTAAGATTAATATATTTTCTTGGTGGGGAGTTTGGTAAAAAATATTAGGTGACTTCTCCTTTTACACTGCTTTAGTCAGCTTTCACACCCTTGAGGAATTAATGCTTGTGAGTAAAGGATGAAGATGGTGTCATGTAAATGAGCCCTTGCATAATTTGTTTGTAATATTTATTTAATCCCAGCTGATCATGTTGTGTAATGTGGGGGTAGCTTATGAGCTGTATTATATGATTACTGTAATTGCTGGGAAGTTCTGAGTTTAGTGTGTTTCACTTGCATGAAGCTAGTTGAACTTGAATTAAGTTCAATTTGATGATCCTGTGACTGTGTAATGTGGGGATAGCTTGTAAGTTGTAACATCTGACCACTGTAATTGCTGTGCAGCTCTAAGTTTAGTATATTTTCAAGTTCTCTTTAGTTGATTTTTTATTTAATGAGTTGGATTTGATACTGTCAGATGATCCTTTTGTTGCAAGAAATTCATTTTGATGATTGTGACGTTTAGTAATATAATATTCATGATGGATTTAGGGTGGATATAATACTACATTTGCACTTTGTCCATGTAATTTTCGAGTTTTCTGTATGCATTAAGCCTATATTGTGGATTCTGTAAGGCTTATATGTAAGATTTCTTGTATAAATATATAAGATTAGATCCCTCTGTTATTCATTCAATTATTTAAATATGCTGGTTATTTCTATTATGAATGCTAAATTCTTCCTTTCCTCCATGCTATTTCTATTATTACTACTGTGTTTTGGGCTTTCAATATGGTCTTTTGAGTGGCAAATTCTTGAATTTGTCATTGTGATACTGATTTTTCCAACTTTTTAGTTTTCAAAAAGAAATCTTGAAGCTGCAAAAAGGTATGGAATACCACATCCCCCTCGCTATCCCCAGAATTCCAGTTTCAAGTGCAGTATCCTGGGCTCATAAATAAGAATTTTTTTCCTTTAAATTTGCTATTTCAATAAATTCAGTTGATTATTCCACTTTTGTCTTTTAATATTGATTTTTAATCTCCATATCTTCTTATTTGCTTTGGACCCTGTTCTTTCTTATTTTTTGTTTGTTTTATCCCTATTAATGTTTTCCTATATAATTAATACTAGTTTAGGGTAATTTCCCTCTCCATTTGTTAAAAATTCTTCCAGCTACTAATAAATCCTTTTAATAAAAGATTTTCACAAGTGTTTCCATAAAATAGGTAAATTAATAAGAAAAGAGAAATTGGTATAGTTTAAGGTAATGTCCAGGAACTATTTTTGAGGTGATGTTGTTGGTTAATTTTGAAAATGAAGGATTTAGACAGATGAAGGTCTTATCTAGTCCCTTTTCTGAAATTTATATTTTTGGTTTCATTGTCTTGAGAAAGATAAAATACAGATTCAGACAGTTTAAGGTCTTATCTGGGACCTCTTCTTGATGTAATTTTGTTTTATGATGGATAAAATGAATAAAGAAAATTCAGATATTTAGACAGTTTAAGGTCTTATGAAGGACCTTTGATGGAATTGTTGAAGTTTTCTTTAATGAAAAAAATGATTTAGACAGTTTAAGATCTTATCAAGGACCTTTTATTAAATTTTGAGTTTTTGTTGAGAATATTTGACTTAATGTGATTGACTAGTGTTGAGGCCCCCTATGTAGCTTCTAATAATATTAATACCCATTTCATCCTCTTCATGACAACACTAAATTATATATCCATTGATGATTATTAAATGTGTGGGAACCCCCACTCCATTTAATAATTGTACCATAATTTCTACCTTCTTTCATGATAATTTTGACTTTTAGCAGTATAAATATAAAAAATTCTTCAATTTGATTTAGTTTTTTTTAATGTAATTTTTCTTTGTTGAGACAATATACGATATAGAAAAATGATAATAATATAAGATAAAAAATAATATAAATAATGATGAAAATAATAATTATTAATATAAATATAAATATATTAGGGGGTGTCAAAGTCACCAAATCCCGCCTTAAAATAACACGGGATTTGGAACCCAAATCCCAACACTAAATCCCAGGTTTTTTATGTATAAATCCCATGGTATTTTGACCAAATCCCATGCATCTGGGATTTCAGCTTGAAACCTAACCCAAATGAGTACTCACAATTCATACCTGTACAACATGTTCTTCTGAACTCCATTTTGGACAATCTGACCGAACAGCTGATAGTCCATTTATACTTCATCATCCATATAATAATGCCTCGATCCAAAGCAAGACAAATCAAGACAGACATGAAGATCACCTCTGGCCTGCCTCATCCATCAGGTCACTTAATACGTACAGATTATTTAACAATAATTAATTGGCTTTCAGTCAAGTCCAATTTCGAGTCATGTTTTGGTACTAGCGGTTCAACAACTATTGGAAGACCTCCTTCCTCAAAGCAGCATGGGTTTCAGCTTATGGCCATTGAGGTCAACAAAAAATCACGAAATCGCCTAAACCTTAGTTCAAGCAGCATCCGAGATCGATGGCGAACATATAAAAAGAAATATATGGCAGCCAAAAAATTCGAAAACTTAACTGGGGCTGGAATAACGGAAGAAGATGAGAGTAAAGGAATAAAATCCATGAGTGAAAAGCTGGAAAGTATGTGTCCTTGCTATGCAGAAATGGATGTGCTCTTTGGCCACAAGCCCAATGTCACTCCCATTGCAAGCTATGATTCACAAGAAAAAGACAGTCTCAATGGTGATGATGATGATGTTTTGCTTGATAAGGTACGCTATGGTCTCTTCCTTTTTATACCTCAGATAATTAAAGCCCATTTGCTTTTCAAAGGAGAATAATCACTTGGATTCACCTCACAATCTGGATCGTTTGCTTCATAATGAGGATAACTTGGTTCCAGTGGAAAACCTTCAAGATGATTTGGTAAGTACATTTAAGAGTCATATTTATTCACACCAATATTGATTATTCCTCCTTTGATCAGCAAAGTAAATCCATAATGCATTCAGCACAAAAGAGTAATCAAGCCATGACACCCAACTTGAATGACAAGAGTGGTTCTAGGAAAAGGTCGCTGGATATGTTTGCACCTACTTATGCAAATATACTTGAATCACGGAACAAAGGTATGACTTGCAATTATGGATACTATTAAGAATCCTACTGACAAAATTCATGCTTATTAGCCCGTGAAATAAGTGATCATGCACGTTTGGAGTGGGACAGGGAGAGGTGGAATGAAGAGAAAGTGTGCAACATGGAAAAACAACGGTTTGAAGAAGTCAAGCTACAAAAACAAATGGAGTTTGACGAGAAGCAAAATGCAAAGAAACATGAATTTGAAAAAGAAAAGTGGAATCGTGAATTGGAATTGAAGGAAAAGCAATGCCAGATGGATCTCACTATAGCGGCATTGTCATCAAGCAGGCCAATCGGGGAGCTGGAACGCATTCTGGCATTAGTCAATAAAAAATAACTTATTACATATGTGTAATGTGATCAATTTATATATGGTGCTTGTTTAATTATTGATCTTATGTCATGAAATCTAACTCCACTTTATTACCAAAGGGAAATTTCAATTTTTATGCATAATTGACGCACCAACTTGCCATTCCAAGTGCATATGACATTTATTTGCAATTTGCGGCAGATTTGCAAATTTGGGCAAGTTTTGCATTGAGCATTTATATGAAGTCTGTTCAAAAATCAAATTCGATGACAGTTTTTTTCCTTTTTTATGAAAATGTCATTTTATGGTTTGTTGGGAAATTTTTTCATCTTTTTCTATATATTTTTTTAAATTTAATGGTTATTTTTTATTTTGAAGGGTTTCAACTTTTAAATGGGCAAAGTCCCTTGTTCAGTTGATTTTTGATTTTTAATTCTTAATTTTTAATTTGCTTTTTAAAGTTGATTTTTTCCTTTAATTTCATTTAATTTTTTTTTTTTTTTACTGCTCACCCCTCCCAATTAAAAAAAAAAAACTTTTTTTAAATTTTTTTTTTTTGAATTTCAAATTTTAATTTTCATTTTTGCTTTTCACTCCTCCCTCTTAAAAAAAATCACCAAATTTTTTAAATTTGATTTGTCAATTCTCAATTATTTTTATTCTATTTTTATTTTTCACCCTTCCCTCTTAAAAAAAAACTCACTTTTTTCAAAATTCAGGTAAGTGAATTTCTCTTCTTTTTGTTCAATCACAATCCTTTTTTGCTAATTTTTTTTAAATTTTTCTGTAGGTAATGTCCTTTTGGTCTTTTAAAATATTTTAATCATTTTTTTGCACCTCCCATCACCATCATCATCCACAACTCACCCACCCATCATTATTTCTTTCTTTTTTTATAATCATCATCATACATCACTCATCATTATCCATTTCCGACTTTTTTTTTTGGATTATGATCTTTACTAACCATCACTCATCATTATCCATTTCCGACTTTTTTTTTTGGATTATGATCTTTACTAACCATCACTCATCATTATCCATTTCCGACTTTTTTTTTGGATTATGATCTTTACTAACCATCACTCATCATTATCCATTTCCGACTTTTTTTTTTGGATTATGATCTTTACTAACCATCACTCATCATTATCCATTTCCGACTTTTTTTTTGGATTATGATCTTTACTAACCATCACTCATCATTATCCATTTCCGACTTTTTTTTTTGGATTATGATCTTTACTAACCATCACCCATCATTATCCATTTCCGACTTTTTTTTTTGGATTATGATCTTTACTAACCTTTTTTTTTCTTTTTTGTTTTAATTTTTGTTTTATTTGTTCATGTAGGGGTGGATTATTTATAAGGGTTTCTTTTGCAATGTCATTTCATTTCCCATCCCTTCCATCATCCTTAAAATTCAAAAAAAAATCTCCTCCTCCTTCTCATTCTTCCAATCAGTTTGATGATGTCATGGTTAGGACTAAACCAGACTCAGCACATCATCAGAATGATTTGGAAGATGATTAAGCTCATATTACTCCTCTTGATGTCATGGTTAGGACTAAACCAAATATAGAACATCATGAGGATAATAATACCAAATTAAATAATAAAAGAAAGCTCACCCGAAGCCAAAGACAACACATCCATGATTCAAAAGAAATAATGTCTCACCTTGGCCATTCCAAAAAAGAATTTAAAAACTTTTCCACAATTTCGATTGACAAGAAATCTTCAAATGCCTCATGGTTAAAACTTCCATCACTTAACACTCTCCCCCATCCTTATATCCTCATTAATAAAACATCCAAGCCGTTTTTGCCTGTCATCATATATGAAATAACCCCATTTGATAATTATTCTGGCCACTCTCAAATGCTGCAAAAAATCGTCATGACATTAATGTCCTTATCTCAAAATCGACAAGAAATTAAAACCAATAAGCAACTTGAAGGTGGCATTATGAAAGGTATTGGGTTTCGATCTGGTTCTGATGCTGGAAAATCTGCAGGTGTGTGATCTTTTTGTCATATTCCCTTAATAATTACTGACTGATTACAAAATTATTAGGTGTTTACTCCAGAAAACCTGGTTTAACTCCTCATCAAATTGAAACAGATAACAATCAATGGATCAAGCTTCATGAATATGACGAATTCATTTACTCAAGAATCTCCCATTTTTCAAAATTAGCAGCAAATGAAAATCAATCATTAATGGAAGCAGCCCAATTACCCAACTTCAGTCAACTCAAATGGACTTCTGCCAATCCCAAGGAAGGATTCAAATCGTTTACCAATGTCATTGTCACCCAAGATGGATTTTTCAATAAGCCACACAAAGATTTAAACGATCTCAATGCCTGGACTTATGGTATTTTTTCTTTTGTATCAAAAAAAGATTTCCTTCCACTTCCTACTATCTTCACCCCCTCTGGACATGGCTTACACTTCCCTGAATTAAAAATGGAGATCGATTTTTCAAAAAAACCTGGCATCATGGAAATACTTTGGAAGACATCAACAATGGTTCATCATACAAAAAAACCACCTCCAGAAATTATCAATCATGACACAATTACTCATTTTGGATGTTCTTTTCAAATAAACCATAAATTATTTAATGTAGGTGACAAATTCTTGAAAATGACACCCACCGAAATAAATTCAAGAGTCAATGGGTACTTTGAACGAAATATGCAGGATCAAAAAAGAAGTAAAAAATGTTAATTGTAAATACTTTTATTTTATGAATAACATCTCCACTCCGTTGTATGCCATTAAATTAAGTACATAAAACATTGGTCCTGAAGAAATTTACAATTGACTATTTTTCCATGCCAAAGTGATTGGTTTAATTTTCTCATGCATATTTAGCACATCTTCCCCAATGTCATTGTTGGCCAGATTTTTCACTTGTGGTGGATCATCATCTTCATATAAATCAAACCACTCATCACCAATTTGAGCTAACATATTATGTAAAATCGTGCAAGACACAACCCAACTAACAAAATATTCAATTTCATGATTATACCTCATTTGATTTCTCATTTCCCTTAGAGAAAACCACCTCCCCTTCAAAATGCCAATTGCATGCTCGATTCTGACCCTTGATTTTGCTAGACAGTAATTGAACGAACGGTTGTCTTCATTATGTGCTACAACTCCCTTATATGCTGGAACAACCCAAGGAGAGCTTGCATATGCCGAATCTGCAAGTAAGTACTGATCCTTTTCATAAAACTCTTGAGGTGTTTGTGCTATTTTCATATGTTGATAGACATTCGAATCATGAAGTGACCCAGTACAACCAACATGCAGAGCAGTGAACTGCTTGTTGATATCGCAAACCAGTTGTATTGACATAGAATACCTTATATGTAAACCATCAGTAAGATTGAAATAAAGAATAAAGATTCAACAGCTTACCTTTTTTTGCAATCAAAATACGCTTCACCATCATTGGGAGGACGTTGTGATAATGGTATGAGACTCCCATAAATAAACCCAATGCACCCAGGGAAGCCTTCTGCTTGCATTACTTGAGACATTTCTCTGCGTTGTTCTATTGTTGGCCACACAATTACTTTGCGCTTCAACTTCATTAATATCTGAATTACTCTTTGAGTGTACAACACAATAGCCCCATGGCTAATTCCAAACAACATTCCAATCTTTCCCAAAGCGGCCCCATTTCCATTTGATCCTAGCCTTGATAATGCCACAGCCAATTGGATGGCAGGATTGCGTTGTTTGTTTTGTGATGAGTTTTGAAAGATTTTATCAGCTTGAATTTGTGCAACCAATTTTTCAAATGATTCATGTGTTGTCCTACATAGCTGTCGAAACTTTTCAGATGAGAATGTCTGTAAATCATTCATTGTATACATGTAATGAGATGGATATCTTCTACGAGGATTGATGTATCTTTGTGAGGTTATCATATCTAACAACATTATATCTTCCTGGATATCAGAATCACTATCAGAGTTGAGAGCATCGATGAACTGAAGTGAGTTCAAGGTCTGAAGTAAAGGTAGCCTTTGCGATGCCTTGGGCATGGTAAATAAAGAAACGGCTGGTAGTAAATGAAATTTGAAATCAAATAACTTAATAAATGATGAGTGTATTTAGATTTTATGCAAGAGAAGGAAATTTTTATGCAATTTAACATTCCCTTACTGAGTTGTGTGTTTGAAAAATGTGCCTTTATGGGAAGCTAAAGGTGGGATTTTGGTATTTAAACACGGGATTTGGTACCAAAAAACCTGGGTTTTTGTACCTCAAAATACCTCACCTCTTTAGGTGTGGGATTTCTGAAATCCCAAAAAATTAATGTGGGATTTTGGCAAAAAAAAACTCGGGATTTTGAGTGTGGGATTTGGTAACTTTGACACCCCCTATTATATGTATTCTCTTTTTTTTTGCTGGTGGGAATACTTGATATTTGAAGTTCGTGGTTTTTGTTTTTTGGTTGCAGGTGTTTCTTTTCTTGACTGTTCAATCTAACTTCTACTATTTTTTTATCATATGGATATTTTTTTAACTTCTACACTGTACACCAAGGCTGGCTTGTTGGTTAGTCCCATTGGTCTTTACTAACCAATTTTCAACATTTTCCAGTACAGACTGAATTATTCCCAGCTCAATATGATCTTAGTGTGTTTTTACTAGTACTAAATAAACACTCATTTAGTCTGTAATTGTTAGTGCCCCACTGCTACTGACTCTAAAAAGTATAGTTGCAATCAAGATTTTCACTGTTTTTTGCACATTTTGATGTTTTTCAGCAACTATTTAAAAGAAATAAACCTATGAATAATAGTATTTTTTTATAAACATATTTTTTTAGACGTGAATGAGGGTAGTACTGATACCCAATAAAAGAATTTATCAGTTCCATACTTATTGAGTTTGGGACCACTAATTTATGCTTTGAGTATGGAATAACCAGGAGTCTTCTGATAATTGGCTTACTCAAAACTGATTATTTACCCAGGAGCCAGACTTTCTGTACAGTACTCTTTTTCCATTGCAATTGATTGTTTCTTCTTTTTTTTGTTTTTTTTTGTTTTTATTTTTGTTTAGGAGAAAAATTCAAAAATTCAAAAAAAAAGTAACAATTAATAATTCCTTTTTGTTGTCTATTTAATGTACAGTACTGTACTCTTCCTTTTTAGTCGTGATTGGTCATTTTTATTTTCTTTTTTTCTCTCTTTTTATTATCATTATTATTGTTTTTTGAGAGAAAACAAAAAAATAATAAAAAGTAATATTTTTTTAAAGAATGATAAAGTAACTAATTATTTTTTTTAAGAATGAAATGAATAATTGTATTTTATTTTTTTTCTAGAAAATAATAAAAATAAAAAAGTATTATATATATATATATATTTGGTATATGTAGTTTTTTTTGGGAGGGAAAATAATACTAAGAATGAAATAAGAAATAAATGATATAAATAAATAAAATGATGATCAATAATATGTCAGTAATAATTTTTTTTAGATACTGTTACAGAAGAGAGAGAAAAGAATTTGTGAAGCTTTTTGCCTCTGTTTTTGGAATTTGAAATTTCCAAAGCTAGATCCTTCCTGGGCCTTGGCTCTAATATATGTAAGTTTTCCTTCATTTCTATAAATCAAGGACCCATTTTGCCCTATTTGTGTTCTGAAATAATCATTTTCTTCTTTTTTATATTTCAGGAAGTTTTCTTTTTGAATTGAATCCCAATGTCTGTGTGCCAAGTGTAGTGGTAAACTGGAGGTTAATTTTTGATTTGGGGAAATCCTATCATATGGTTTTGCCCTTTTCTTCTCTTCTTCTAAGATATTTGACTTATCCTTTTGACCAAGTCCCTCTTCATATTATTAATTTTTCTTTCAGAATATTTTTTATGATGTGGTGAGTGTCCATAATTGTGATTTATTTCATGTTCATGCTCTTTTGCTTGAATACTGATGTTGGTAGGACCTTTGAGCCTTAGGTTTATTGAATATACATTTTTAGTAATTTCACTCATTTTTTCTGTAGAAATTACTTGGATATTGGGCAGGACACTTTCCCAATATTCTTTTTCATTTGGTTCTCTCTTTAATTCTGCCAGCCAATCTACATGTTGATTTGAGAATTGATTATCTTGTTCAGTTATTTTGCATAGTTCCAGGTTGAAATTTTCATTCCTCAAAGGCTGCCAATTGGTATAGCCTTCCAAGGGAAATTGGTCCTCTGTAAGTAATATTCCATCTGCTTCAATTTATCCCATATTTGTTGGTTTTGTTGAATTGTTTTGGTCTTGTTTTTTCTGTCTGTTACTGATTCCTTCACTGATTTCTTCATTTATATTTATTTGGCTTTCCTTGGCTTTGTCCAAAGGAAAGTAATTTATTCCCAGATTCAACTTGATACTTTCTTCAGTGGAGTGATGGGGTTAGGTAAGTTAGTCTTCTTCTTTTGCATTGGTAGAGTATTTTATAGGATTTGAATTACACATTCCATTTGTCTGTGGTTTTTTTCCATAGATTCCTCTGTGTTTATTGAGTAAGTGAACTCTTCATGAATTCCATTTCCTCTGTATTTTGACCTTGACAAAATATGTCAGAATTAGTATTTTGAATTTTATTTTCTGTGAGTTTATGTTCTTTTGTAGTTGACATGGGTGATTCCTTCAGGTTGAGTGACTTTTCATCTTGTTGGTTGAAGCTAGGATTTTCAGTGTTCTGTTCAGCTCCTTCTTTGAAAAACTTAATAAGCGCAGTATATCCTCCATTTCCTTCAATATCTGCTACAAGAGGGTCAAATTTATTTTCATTGACTTTTGTGCTTTCTCTATTTTGGAATAATTTCTTATTTAGATATTCTAGGTCCAAGAAGGGTGGGTACTTCATATTCCTAAGTGATTCTTCATTTTTAATACCACTGATTATTGTTGAGTGTGGTGCCCTTGGATCAATTTCTTCAGGTTTTGAGTTTTGTTTTGGCTTATGAGTAATTATCTCCCTTTCCTTCCTGATTCTTTTGCATATTGATTTGACTAATTTCTTGGGTGATAATATTTTTTTGTGGGATTTCTTCTTAGTAACCAAATTATAATAAGGGTCTTTGTAAGTGATTCCAGAAATTTCTTTCAGAATGACTTCCCCTTGACTAATTGTATTTAATTCTGATTTTATGACCCCCTGTTCCTCTATAATTATGGAGTCTTGATGGCTATTCCTGATTAAGCTTTCCTTTTTTCTGGTATATTGTTTCTCTGAGTCCAAAATTCCTGTTAGGTGTTCAGATGAAGTCTTATTTTCTATATGTGTGTTGGTCAAGGTTTTAATTTATTGAGGTGACTCCTTATTTTTGAAATATTTGGACTATTGTATCCTTCTACTGTTAGAGATGCACAGTCTTCCATACCTGCTTGTGGGTTTTATCTCCATCCTACTTTTTGTGGTGAAAAAATAGGTAAGCCAAGTCTTCTTCCATCTGGCTCTACATAGCTGAATATTTCACCTTTTTGTTGAGAAAATTCTAATATTATGTTGTTATCTGCAAGGAAGGGTCTTCCAAATACTGTGTGTACTGCTCCCCTTGCTACAAAATGGTGTATATTTCTTCCTTCCCCAGTAACTAAAGTGATTGGGGTAAATTATGCTAATCCAACTATTGAGGTACAGTGACCACAAATTCCCCTTAAAGTAATGTTGAGACATCTTGTGGTTAGTCCTGCTTATATTGCTGAATCTTCTGTTATTATTTTCAATTCTGACCCTGTATCTACTAATGCCATTATTTCATGTCCTTCTTCCCCTACATATACCTGCATAAATACTAATGGACAGGCATAATGTATTTTGGGCTGTTCATAATCTCTCAAATGATGGTTTATTAGTTTGGTTTTAATTTCTTTTGTTTCAAGTGAGTTTATTGAGTTTCTTTCTTCTGTGGTCAAATTTTTACGTTGGTTTATAGCTTTAGGTGACAATATAAGGACTTGTTCTAAGCTGAGATTTATTTTCTGATCCAAAGACCTTTTGATAATTTGACTCATAACCTCTTGAAATTCTGTGTGTTCTTGCTTGATATCCTTGTTTTTAACAGTATTTTGAGTCAATTCCTGCTTCTTTCCAGAATCCTGTTTTTTTTTCAACTTCTGAGCTAACTTCTTCTTCCTCTTTGAACTCTTGAGGTTTCTTGAATTTAGTGGGAATAATTGTTTTTACCACTGTACCCTGTTCATCTTCAATATAGGCTCCAAGTATGTTTGGTTTCTTTTGCAATTTTGTTTCTATTATCTTTGGTGATTCTTCTGTTATCCTTGGTAATTACTTTTTTTTCTTGACTTGGATTCTAATTTCTTGAGGATCTTTGTTTTGTGTTTTCTCAATCCATAATTATTGCAAAATGGATCATTGGCTGATGATATTGCTGGTGGCTTCCAGCTTCCCCAATCTTCAATTTTGGCTATAGCTGTTGAAATGTAATTTTTCTTTGCTTCTATTATTTTTATCTCTTTTGGTTTGTGTGATGACTCTTTGGCTTCATCTTCTTTCCTTTTCTTGGTAATCTCTTCTTTTTCTCTTGAAAATTCTTCAAGTAATATCTTTGGAGAGGTTTTTCCATCTGTTGGTACTCTTTGTCAATTGGGAAATAACAATCCACCTCCTTTTCTGTTGACCCATTTTTTATTTTTATCTCCAAAGAGGTAGTTGAGTTTATTAACTGAATTTCTTTCCTACAGACAGTAATAACATTTGACATAGGGTTTTGGTATGTTTTGTGCTGGGGCATAGGGAACATGCCTTTGTGAGAAAGGAGGTAAATCATTTCTTGGTTTGAGCTGTTGATTATCAAGTTGATTATTGTTAACCCCACCCATTTGAGGTTTGGATAAACTTTTCAATTATTCCAGTTGCATCATAAATTTTTGAAATCTCCATTTTCCCCTTGTGACTCCTTTCAAGTTTAATTTTTTCCTCTTTGAGGGATTAATCAATTTCTTTCATTTTGTTAAAAGCTTCATTCATTCCTGCAAATGCTTTTTCTTTAAAGTGAACTTTCTTCTCCTTGTCTTGAGTTACATTTCTTCCTTTATTTCTTGTTGATGAGAAAATTTTGGTAACTAATGTTCTGGATTCCTATTCTTGTTCAATATACTTCTTGAGTATCTTCATAGGCGGTATAAGGTATCCCCCATCTTCAGCTCTAACCATAAAACTATCTTTTATCATTTCCTTGCTTATGGCCCCTTTAATGTCAGCTGAACGGCAATCAAATAAGTATTCATGATAACTTTTATCTTGAGGAATATACCTGTATCTTAATAAGTAAATAACAATATTTTGATACTCTCCCACAAACTTCTTATATTGTGAGAGACTAACAACTCTTCTATCTTCTTGAGTTTCAGGGAAAAGATTCATCAGTGAGTGTTTTATGTATCTTCTTGCAGGTTCAACTCTCCCCCATCTTGTTATCAGATCTTTCTTTAGTTGTGTCCAATTTCCTTCTTCATAACCTGGAACAGATTCAATTGCATCACTCACATTTTGGTCTGTTGTCCAAAATGCCATTTGCATTTCTAGGTCTTCATCTGTTTCTCCTTCAATTTGAGCTATTCTTTCCACTTTCTTGATAAATTTCTCTACTTCTTCTCCATCAGAATTTAGATTGTAATCTTTTGCTTTAATTTTAACCACAGGTCTGTCTTGTCTTGGAACTTTCTGCTGTAATGGACTTGGGGTATTAGGTTTAGTGACAAAACCTCTCCTTGGGATATTTTGAGATCTTGGCTTTGTTGCTGGAGTAGAGGTTGCTCTTGGTCCAGGTGTAGGTGATATTGGTGAATATTCAGGCCTAACATGCCTTCGTAATGTAGGTTCACTTGGACTGGCTCCAGGTGTGTAAGATTTTTATTCCCTTCTTTTTCCTTTGTTTCTTGCTTTGTGTTAATAATAGATCTTGCATTTGCTTAATAAGACTTTGGAGCTTTACTGTTTGATCCTCTTCTTCACTTCTTTCTGAATACTGTCCTTCTACAGTATCCTCAGATAATGGTGGTAATTATGAGGTTGATTTTTGATTGATTTATACTTGATAAACTGATCCTTCAAATTCTCTTTTTATTTTCTTGTTTTTCTTGTTTTTCTTTGCTTCTTGGATTAGCTTGAAGAAAGATCTCCTTAATTCTTCCTTTTGCTTCTGTTCTGTTCTTGGTGTTGCAATGAGTAAATAAATATCCTGAGGTGTTTGATTTTCTGGTGTTCTTTCCTTCACTGGATAATAAAAATGGTATGATTGATTTGTTGATTGTGATTGTGATGATGATTTGTTTCCATATTCCAGATTGTATAATTGTTTTGATGTTTAATCATTTATAAATAGTAAATTTCCTGTGTGTTAAGTTGATTTGATTATGTTCTTTATTTATTATTTACTTATTATTGAATTTTGAAGTTGAAATACCCTTGTTAGGACACCAGATGTGGAACTCCCTTTGGTGTGGGATTGAATAAGGCAGTCTTTGAGGGGGAAATCACAGGTAAAAAGTTTTGAATTGCTGAAATAATCCTGTAACCAAGGGTGCTAATTGTGTTTTAGCTGCCCCTCTGAATATACTAAAAAATCTCCCTAAAGAGCTCACAAATCAATATTTAAGATTGTGGCTTTGCAACTAGAGAAGACTTTTCAGCAGTCTTCATCAGACCTAATCAATAATCAGTCTAAAGACAAAATAATACTACTTTAAAATAGTAAATTTGTAGGTGATTTCAGGATAATAATATAATAGTTGAGTAGATAAATAATAGATATAGTTGTTGTGAAGAAATTAAGGAAGCCTGATTATTTCCTATACTTCTGTTTCCAACTAACTTGGTCATTCTAATTAGTTCATTGTTTCTCCTACATTGTAACCCTTAATTTTTATCTAGACCAGTCAATTGTTTTATTGTTGTAAACATCAATGGTCTATCTGAGGAGTAATAGGATCTCACCATCAAGAATCTCTTTTACAAATTATGATGTTATTCTAACATCATTCTTTCCTCATCTTTTTTGACGGTGTTTTCTTCTTTCATCTTAACTCTCCTCAGGTAAGCCTTTAGTTCTCTTATTTCCCTTTTCATATGAAATCCCATTATGTTTGATGGTGTTTTCTTCTTTTATCCTAAATATCCTAAGGCTATTGGCCCAGTGTTCCACTGAAAATAGAAATAAAAAGTTTCATCTCATTTAAGATCAATTTCTTCATTCATCAGAAACTATTCCTATATAAATTGAAATTATATAAGTCAGCTCAATAAAAATACATCAAATAATGAGGTGGCTGATGTTCAAAGTACTTCTGGACAAAGTTGTCACTCAAAATCACCAACTACCACCTATAAGCTCTTGAGACCAAATCTTCTGAGGGATCTAACTATTTGGAGAATAACTGAAGCTCTTGAAAAATGCTCTGTTGATCCTTTAACTTCCAAAAATTATGCATAATGGAGCACTAAGGTTGAAATGGCTCTCACCATTAAAATCCTTTATCAATTCCTGAAAAACAAATGGGTTAAATCCATGCCCAAGGATTCTTCAGATGAAGAAATGGAATTCTTCCAAAATAGCTGTTGCCAAATCTATTTTTGGCTCAGAAATTCTCCCAATGAAGAGAACTTTGAAAAAATTTTCAATGATGATCAAGAGGAATATAATCCATCCTTTTTATGGTCATCTATCAAAGATAAATATGCTTCCTCCTCATTGGAAACCTTTATGGCCATTGCCACCAAGCGTTTTGGAATGTGTATTGAATAAAAAAGAATATTGGATTCTATCATTGAGATTTGACATCAATCAGAACTACTAAAAGTCACAGCTCAGGACTTATTTGAGGAAAAAACCATGACTTGCATGTGTGCTTTCAACATACTTGGAACAATGCCCTCATCTCTTGCCTTTGTAAAAAACAATCTCTATCAAGAATTAAAGTTATCAAAGAAAGTCCCTAGTATAAGTAGTGTTCTGAGTGATGTCAAATTATCTCTTTCCAGGGGTCAAGAGGTACCTGTGCCTGATGCCTTAGCTCTTCATATTGGAAAATGTGTGAGGTGCAAGAATGGTAAACATTCCCCAAATGCTTCACACACTGCCAAGAAGTGTTTTCAGTTGCATCCTCATCTTTTGAAATAATTTCAGGAGCACAAGAATTGTGAGAAACTTCAAAAAGAAAACAAGGAGGAGGAAAACAACAATGACAATACCTTCCATCATCCTAGGGTTTATTGCATGCAAGAATCCTCTTGAAGAGTAAATATCATTAGGGAAAATCATGCCATTCTTGATAGCAGAGCCTCTCACTCCCTTTTCAAAAACTCAGAGAGGTTTGTCTCCTTTACTAAAACTAATGTGGCCTCGCAACAAGCAGATGGAACTATGATATATGCCAAGGGTTTTGGAACAGCTGCCAGAACTGCAGCTGATGGAAGTATTTTTCATCTTAAGAACTCTCTCATTGTTCCTTCCATCACTACTCCCTTAATCTCACTTTCTCCATTTCTGCAAAAAGGTTTCTCTCTTTCTGGAAGAGAAAAACTCAACTGTGCAATGAGAATGGGCTCCCCATTTTGGAAGGAAGTATTTTAAACGATGTTATAACCATTCCTTTGGCACCTCTTGTTTCAAATCTTTCTAAAAAAGACATCAACGCTCTCACCATCCATCAATCACTGGGACATCCAAGTAATAAGTATGCTTCACATCTTTTTCCAGAGGTGGATTTCTCTAAAATCAAGTGTGAATAATGCATTGTAGCAAAATCTCACATATGAGCTTTCAATTGTTCCTTTCCTGATGTTTTGCACTCTCTAGAGGTTCTTCATATGGTGTGGTATTCCATACCTTTTTACCAAGTTAAAGAAATTTTTTCAAAATTAAAGGTTGGAAAATCAAGATCCTGATGACTAATTCAGGAAATCACCACTCAAAGAACATGATTAAAAATCACACACCCCCAGGAACAACCTCAATAGTAGGGAGGAATGGAAGAATTTAGCATTCAGAATAGAAATAACCAACATATTTCTACAATTAAATAAATAATAGGGGAATCCAATCTTATGGAATTATACAAGAGAACCTACATATAAGCCTTACATAATGAACAATAGGCTTAATACATACAGAAAATCAAAATTACATGGAAAAAGTAACATTGTAACATTATATCCACTCTAAATACATCAGGAAGATTATATCACTAAGAATCCAATACATTAAAAAAATACACTTTATGTGACACAAGGATCATCTGACAGTATCAAATTAAACTAGCTGAATGCAAGGAAAATACACTAAACTGTAATTTACACACAAATTACAGTAATCAAGAATTAAACCTCAAGAAGATATCCCCACATTACACAGAATGATCACCTGGAACTAAATAAATCTTACAAAAAAATTATACATGGGCTTATTCACATGACACCATCTTCATCCTTTACTCAACAGCATTAATTCCTCAAGGGTGTGCAAGCTGACTAAAGCAGTGTAAAGGAGGAGTCATCTGATACTTTTATGAAAATACCCACCAAGCAAAAACATCTCACTCTTAATTTTGGCCAAACAAGTGGTGAAAGTATCTCAGTCATATGATACCATTCTTAATTTTACACACTAGCATTAATCTCTGGAAGCTGTGCAAGATTAATAATACAGTTTAACAGATAGGTCATCTGACTGTTGTTACAAAAATCTACACCAGCAAAATTATCTCAAGGGAAAGAATAAAACTTTACATGGGGAGCCCATGGGTACTTCTTACAACATAAAAGAAGGCCTCTCTCTCTCATTTTCTCCTCTTCTCCCAATGAATGAATGAAAAAAAGGAAAAAATTAGTTATATACCAAGAAGGAGAATAACTATTTATCCTTTACTAGTAGGTCAGTCTAGAAATTATTATTTATTATTATTAAATTATATTAATAGTGATTCATATATAGCTGTAGTTAACAGTAGGTCTGCCTAGATTATAAATTCATCTATTAGTGAGATACTCATATTCAACAAAATATTTATATTATACTCTTCTCACCAGAAGAAAATTTATATTACTATTACTATAACCCAATCCATCAAAAACAAAATACACACTAGTAGTTTCATATCTGTCACTATTAGTATATCTTATTATTTATTATCACCCCAGCTATAATCCATTATTACTATTATCAGTAGTAACATATTTATCAACTACAACTATTTAAAATATTGAAACATATTATTAAATATTATCATTATTAATACATTTTCTCACATTAAACTATTATCCATTAAACAAAAAATACCTTTAACAAAAGAAAAGCTTAAAATCACCACTCAGTACTATTATTCTATCATTTATCTACTCAATTATTATTTTATTATCTTGAAATCACCTAAAAACTCATATTTAACATTGGTATTATTATTTTATCATTAGTCTTATTATTGAATAGGTCTGATAGAGACTTCTAAAAAAGGTCTTCTCTAGTTGTAAAGCCACAATCTTAAATATTAAAATGTGAGCTCTGTAGGGAGATTGTTTAGTATATTCAGAGGGGCAGCTAAGACACCATTAGCACCCTTGGTTACAGGATTATTTCAGCAATTCAAAACTGTTTACCTGTGATTTCCCCCTCAAGGACTGCCATATCCAATCCCACACTAAAAGGAGTTCCACATCTGGTGTTCCAACAGTGGCCCTTTTCAACTTCAACATTCAACAATCAGTCAATAATCAAATCAAACTGTCTCACAGAATTCTATTATTTATAAATAATTAACCATCAACATATTTATACAATCTGGAATCTGGAAATAAATCCCATCCCAAATCATCAGCATCGCAATCTCCAAGTCAATCATACCTTTTTTATCATCAAGTGAAAGAAATAACACCAGAAAATCAAACACCCCAGGATATTTATTTACTCATTGCAACACCAAGAACAGAACAGAAGGAAAAAGAAGAATTAAGGAGATTTTTCTTCAAGATGATTCAAGAACCAAAGAAAAATCAAGCACAGTACAAAAGAACTTAAAGGATCAGTTTACCAAGTAAAAATGAATCATCAATCAACATCTGACTTACCACCATTACCCGAAGATACTGTAGAAGGACAGTATGCAGAAGAAAGTGAAGAGGAAGATCAAACAGTACAGATTCAAAGTCTTATGAAGCAAATGCAAGATCTATTATTAACACAAAGAAAAAAGAAAGGAAAAATAAGAGAACAAACACCTTATACCCCTGGAGCTAGCCCAAGTGAATCCACATTACCAAGGCATGTTAGGCCTGAAGACTCACAAATATCACCTACACCTGGACCTAGAGCAACCTCTACTACAGCTACAGAGCCAAGAACTCAAAATATTTCAAGGAGAGGTTTTGTCACTACACCTAATAATCCAAGTCCATTATAGCAGATAGTTCCAAGACAAGAAAGACCTGTAGCTAAAATTCAAGAAAAAGATTACAATCTAAATTTTGATGGAGAGGAAGTAGAGAAATGTATCAGAAAAGTGGAAAGAATAGCTCAAATTGAAGGAGCAACAGATGAAGACCTAGCAATTCAAATGGAATTTTGGACTACAGAACCAAGAATTAGTGATGCAATTGAAGCTCTTCCAGGTCATGAAGAAGGAAATTGGACACAGCTTAAGAAAGATCTTATAGCAAAATGGGGCAGAGTTGAACCTGAAAGAAGATACAGAAAAGACTCACTCATTGAGCTTTTTAATGATACTCAAGAAGATGGAGGAATTGGTAGTCTATCACAATATAAGAAATGTATGGGAGAATATGAAACTATTGTTACTTATATATTAAGATACAGGTATATTCCTAAAGATAACATGTTCCATGAAGATTTATTTGACTGCCTCTCAGCTGATATTAAAGGGGCCATAAGTAAGGAAAGGATTAAAGATAATTTCATGGTTAGAGCTGAAGATTGAGGATACCTTATACCGCCTATGAAGATCCTCAAGAAGTAAATTGAACAAGAATTGGAAGCCAGAGTATTAGTAACCAAAAGATTCTCATCATTAAGAGATACAGGAAGGAATTTTACTGAAAATAAAAAGAAAGTTCACTTCAAGGAAGAGGCTTTTCCAGGAATGAATGAAGCTTTTAATAGGATGAAGGAAATTACTGAATCCCTCAAAGAAAAAAAATGGAAACTAGAAAGCAGGCACAAGGGGAAAATGAAGATTTCAATAAATTTATGACTCAACTGGATTAATTGAAAAGTCTATCCAAACCTCAAATGGTTGGGGTTACCAATAATCAATTCACAAATCACCAGTTAAAATCAAGAAATTATTTACCTCAATTCTCACAAAGGCATGTTCCCTATGCACCAGCACAAAACATACCAAAACCTTATGTCAAAGGTTATTACTTCTTGGAGGAAGGACATTCAGTGAATAGATGCAACTACCTCTTTTAAGGTCAAAATAAAAAATGGGTCAGCAGACAAGGAGGTGGATTTTTGTTTCCCAATTGGCAACGAGTAACAACAGATGAAAAAATATCTCCAAAGAAATTAGTCGAAGACTTTGCAAATGAACAAGAAGAGCTTACCAAGATAAGAAAAGAAAATGAAGCCAAAGAATCAACACTCCAATCAAAAGAAGTAAACATAATACAAGCAAAGAAAAATGACATTTCCACAGCTATAGCCAAAATTGAAGATTGGGGAAGCTGGAAGACACCAACCATATCATCAGCCAATGAAACATTTCTCAATAATTATGGATTGAGAAGCAACAAACAAAGATCTTCAAGAAATGAGCATCCAAGTGAAGAACCAACAAAGTCATTACTAAAAACAATGAAAACACCACTAAAAAATAAACCAAACATACCTGGAGCCTATATTGAAGATGAACATGGTACAGTGGAAGAAACAATTATTCCCAATAAATTCAAGAAACCTCAAGAGTTCAAAGGGGAAGAAGAGGTAATCCCAGAAGTTAAAGAAAAACAGGATTCTTAAAAGAAGCTGGAATTGACTCAAAATACTGTTAAAAACAAGAATATCAAGAAAGGACACACAGAATTTCAAGAGGTTATGAGTCAAATTATCAAAAAGGTTTTTGATCAGAAAATAAATTTCACCTCAGAGCATGTTCTTATCATGTCACCCAAAGTTATCAACCAGCTTAAAAATTTGACAACAGGGGAAAGAAACTCAATCAACTCACTTGAAACAAAAGAAATTCAAACCAAACTCATAAGCCATCATTTAGGAGATGATGAACAGCCCAAATTACATTATGCCTGTCCATTGGGATTTATGCAAGTGTACTTAGGAGAAGAAGGACATGAAATAATGGCATTAGTAGATACAGAATCAGAATTGAAAATAATACCAGAAGATTCAGCAATAAAAGCAGGACTCACCACAAGATGTCTCAACATGAATTCAAGAGGAATTGGTGGTAACTGTACCTCAATTGTTGGATTAGCAGAATTTACCCCAATTACTCTAGTTACTGGGAAGAAAAAAATATACACCTTTTTTGTAGCAAGGGAGCAGTGCACACAGTATTGGGAAGGCCCTTTCTTGTAGACAATAACATCAGATTAGACTTTCCTCAACAAAAAGCGGAAATATTCAGTTATATAGAGCCAGATGGAAGAAGGCTTTGCTTACCTATTTTTTCACCACAGAAAGTAGGATGGAGAGAAAACCCACCAGCAGGAATAAAAATATGTGCAGTTTCTAAATTGGAAGATTGGAAAGAATTACCAGTAGAAAGAAAACCAAGTTCCAACAATCAGGAAATTTCAGAAGAACATCCTCACCAAGTATTTAAGGAAAAAGAGATAATGAAATCTGAAGATAAAAGGGAAATGAAAATGGAATTAGCCTCAGAAGATATTAAGCCAAAGCCTAGAGAAATAAATCTTACAGGAATTACAATCCTAAGAAGAGAAAATGGAAATACTTGTAACCAAATATCTCAAGCCATAAACAGTGATAATTTCAAGAATCATGAAGACATCAGAAGAAAACCACTCACTAAGTTCCTCTCACCTATCAAAGAACTAAGGTCCCTCTCAAAAGGAATATTCAAAGATAAATGGAAATCAAGGGTAAAACCAGTTATGCCAATAATTAATGTCACAGAGGGGGAAAGGAATTTGCACCCTCACTCTAATACACCAGCATTAAATTCCTTAAAAGCAATTTCTCTCAACTACAAAATTACCATAAATAAAGCTCTCAAACCTTGAGAAAATCCTATAGTTCAGGGAGAAAGTATGGAATCAACAACAAAACCTAAAGAATCTGCAGAATTAAATAAAATCTTGGAAAATATTATTGTTAATCAAACTACAAATGGAAATGATTATGGTCAAGAAACTGCAAAGAAAGAATCCAGAAAAACCAATATCAAAAATAATATGGATGAAAGTAAACCAGTCTTACCACAAGAAGTAACCAGGTCACCAATTGAATTTTCAAAAACATCCCAGCCAAAAGCTTCACTCAAAAAGGAAAATAACAAAACTCAGAAACTTCAACCTTTTCCCTCAAATATGGTAAACATTGACCCTAGGCTTATTATGCAAGATAAAGATATTACTCAACAAAACCTACAAAATTCAAGAATTGGGAAAAGAAAATCAGAACAAGATTTTTCCAAAGAACTAATTCAATAATCAAAAGAAGAATCAGAATATCCACAGCACGTCAAAACATTCGACCCAAATAGCAAGGTGAAAAAACAAATCCAGCCTGGAAATAAAGCTATCAAACAAGTGATGACTGCATAAAAGGAACATTTTTGTATTACTCAAAATAAGAAGATATGCCCAAATTTGCAAGGCAACATCAAAATTCAACACAAAATGAGGACTGGACAGAGAATAGTAATAGAAATGAAAATATTATCCAGGATTACTTTAATGAGAATGAAGATTATCAATATCAATATCTCAATGAAGGAGGTGGAAATGAGCTTACAGCTAAGAAGGCCAAATTCAAGAATAATCTTGGCAACAAATGTTGACATCCTCAATGAGTTTTTATAATAATAAATTTTCTTCTTTTTATCTCATGAATTTTAGTTTTATTAGAGTCTCAATTTTCCATAAAAAAATTGCCTCTCTCTTCTTACTTATAAATAGATCTCCTTATATGTATTACATATTATCCTTTGGACATGTTTTGTGTCATAAAATCCAAGTATTCTAAATACTTAACTTTATCTCTGTGTTTCATATATCATTAAAAGAGTATCATGTTTTACTATTTCATTCTTTTTTCAAAAAAAAAATAAAAATTAAATAAAAAAATCCAAGTACAAGGCATTCAACCCAGCTAGAGAAACACATTAGTCAAAGGGAGACTTTGCATTAAAACAGCAAACCCAAATAATAAGAATTTAGACATAGGATAGTAATAGAGATCCTGAGTTAGGCTCTACATAATAAGCAGAAACTAGCATAACTTATGTTGGACAAAGAGGTGGTCTTTTTTTCCAAGTTCTAATAATAATAAAAATCAATAAATAAAACATATAAAAAAAGATGATAATAGTAGCTTACATTAATAGGGTAAGCTTACTCATTGGATGAAGAGGCATCATTTACCACATCTAGAATCCTAAAAAATAGAAATAATCAATAAATAAAAGATATCAAAAAACTGACTCTCTCATTTTATTATATAAGTCCATGAGGGTACTCAATGATGATCAAAGACACAGAAGATGTGGAGTGTGCACCGCAGTAGTTCGAGCTTCCCAAAAGTATTGATGAAAATCTTGAACCTATCGATGGAGCCTGGTATCAAAGAATTCAAATAATTGGTTGAATAGTTCTTTATTTACTAAAGAAGTACTAGTACTGGTGGATACCGCCAAATCTGAATAATAAGATGGAGGAGAAGTTTTTTCCAAAGAAGAGTGGACTACAGAGGCTAAGGCGGGCGGAGAATTAAAAGGGATTGGCAAGCTAACAGGAAGTGAAGAAGTGGAAGAACTAGTAGAACCTGGTAGCAGCAAGGAAATAGCCAACTGAACAAGGTTTGCTTAAAGGAGTTCAGTCACACTATGAACAGCAGTAGGTGGAGTACTAGGGGGGGGTAGTAGAATTATGATTGTCTGAAAGAATACAATGAATAGTATAGTGATACCCCTTAAAGAAGATAGTAATGATGTTGCAGCTGTCACTATTTGGCTTGATGGAAATAAAAAAAATGTTAGAAATAGTAAACAGAAAAAATAAAATAAAATAAAAATGGGAAGATATGGAAATAATTTCTTTTTTTGTTACAAAATGGATAAGCAATTTTCCTATTTCCTATTTAAGAAAAAAAAGGGGGGAAAGAAACCATAACTTACTTCAATAAAATAAATAACAAAACAGTAAAAGAAACGCCACACAATTCCATGTATGGTCCAAACGGTGCATAAAGAAGGGTATACAGAAAAAGGATAGGCCTGATAAGAAGACCCAACACAACAAGCTGCATGTGGTGTCAAAAGAGATAGAGAGTTTAAAAAAATAAAAAATAAAAAACACAACAAAAACAGATGTTAGTAGAATAGAAAGTAAGAAGAAGAAAACATAACATACCCACAGAAAAGATATGGCCAACATTGAGGATTGGCATTACTGGAAACAGACTACAAAGAAGAAACGGTTAGGTGGTGTCAAATAGAAGAAATCGGATGCAGGAGGCAAAGGAGTTAGAAGAAATAAAACCATAATTAATAAAATCATAAGTCACTAAAACATAACTAATAAATAGGAATAAAGAATAAAAATATGTTTCAAATAGGAATACATCAATAATAAAACATTGCAAACAGGAATAAATAAATAAAAAAATGAGATCAAGCGGGCAGAATAAGAAACACCTGCGGCTAGAAAACAAAGTTCAACCCTTCAAATTTGGAGTATTTACACTGGGTCACTTCAAAAAAAACAAAAAAAAACATCATCATTATTATAAAAGGTGGAAAGTAGGTCACAATCATTAAATGGAGAGGGGGTTTTCACCCATTTAATAATCATCAATGGGTTGTAATTTAGTCTTGTCATAAATAGGATGGCATGGGAATTAAAGCTATAGAAGGAGGATATTAGGTCTCAACACTAATCAATACAATAACAAAAAAATAGGACAAAACCAATGCAATTAGGCAAATATTTCCAAACACAGCTCAAAAATCAATTTCAGAAAAGGTCCTAGACAAGACCTTAAACTGCCTAAATCATTATTTTATCTTTCATCAAGACAATTCAACAAAAAAAATCAATTTCAGAAAAGGTCCTAGATAATACCTTAAACTGTCCAAATAATTTATTCTTTATATTTTTCCAACAAAATTACTTTGAGAATAGGTCCTTGATAAGACCTTGAACTGACTAAATTATTTGTTTATCAAAGAAACTTCAAGAACTCAAGCAAAGGCCCTTGATATGACCCTAAACTGTTCAAATATTCTGAATTCTATTTATAATAACAAACTTAACTCAATAGATGGTCCTTGATAAGACTCTTAAACTATCTATATAACTCTTTTATAGTACTTATTAAAAATCAAAAACTCAATAAAAGGTCCTGAGTATGACTTTAAACTGCCTCATCAACATTATTTTATGCTAATTACAGTCTCAGGACTAATGCAGAGTCCCTGGATAAGACCTTAAACTGTACCAATTTCCTTTGTTATTGTTATTCATTTATTTTATTTTATGGCAACACTGGTGGAAATATTTAATAAAGAGGAGTTATTAGTAGCTGGAAGAATTTTTTATCAAATAGAGAGGGAAATCACCCTCAATCAGTATTAATCACAAATATAGAAAAAAACAACAAAAAGAGACAACAGCAATCAAATCAAGTAGGAAGGAGGGAAGATTCAAGAAACTAACATAAAAGAACAACACAAAGGATTTCTTGGAGGTTCAAAATTAATATAAAGACACAAACAAGAACTATAAGCTGAATTTATCAAAATAAGGAGATTGAAGAAGGGAAATTCTCATTTATAAAGCCAGAATGCTGTACTTGAAACTGGAATGCTGGGGACAGCATTAAATGGAGAGGGGGATGTGGTATTCCATACCTTTTTACCAGTTTCAAGAAATTTTTTGAAAATTAAAAGTTGGAAAATCAAGATCCCAATGACTAATTCAGGAAATCACCACTCAAAGGACATGATTAAAAATCACACACCCCCAGGAACAACCACAATAGTAGGGAGGAATGGAAGAATTTAGCATTCAGAATAGAAATAACCAACATATTTCTACAATTAAATAAATAATAGGGGAATCCAATCTTATGGAATTATACAAGAGAACCTACATATAAGCCTTACATAATCAACAATAGGCTTAATACATACAGAAAATCAAAATTACATGGAAAAAGTAACATTGTAACATTATATCCACTCTAAATACATCAGGAAGATTATATCACTAAGAATCCAATACATTAAAAAAATACACTTTATGTGACACAAGGATCATCTGACAGTATCAAATTAAACTAGCTGCATGCAAGAAAAATACACTAAACTGTAATTTACACAGAAATTACAGTAATCAAGAATTGAAACTCAAGAAGATATCCCCACATTACACAGCATGATCACCTGGAACTAAATGAATCTTACAAAAAAATTATACATGGGCTTCTTCACATGAAACCATCTTCATCCTTTACTCACCAGCATTAATTCCTCAAGTCTGTGCAAGCTGACTAAAGCAGTGTAAAGGAGGAGTCATCTGATACTTTTATCAAAATACCCACCAAGCAAAAACATCTCACTCTTAATTTTGGCCAAACAAGTGGTGAAAATATCTCAGTCATATGATACCATTCTTAATTTTACACACTAGCATTAATCTCTGGAAGCTGTGCAAGATTAATAATACAGTTTAACAGATAGGTCATCTGACTGTTGTTACAAAAATCTACACCAGCAAAATTATCTCAAGGGAAAGAATAAAACTTTACATGGAGAGCCCATGGGTACTTCTCACAACATAAAAGAAGGCCTCCCTCTCTCATTTTCTCCTCTTCTCCCAATTAATGAATGAAAAAAAGGAAAAAATTAGTTATATAGCAAGAAGGAGAATAACTCTTCATCCCTTACTAGTAGGTCAGTCTAGAAATTATTATTTATTATTATTAAATTACATTAATAGTGATTTATATATAGCTATAGTTAACAGTGGGTCTGCCTAGATTATAAACTCATCTCTTAGTGAGATACTCATATTCAACAAAATATTTATATTATACTCATCTCACCAGAAGAAAACTTATATTACCATTAACATAACCAAATCCATCAAAAACAAAATACACACTAGTAGTTTCATATCTGTCACTTTTAGTATATCTTATTATTTATTATAACCCCAATTATAATACATTGTTACTATTATCAGTAGTAACATATCTATCAACTACAACTACTAAAAATATTAAGCAATAATATTATATATTATTACTATTAATAAATTTTCTCACATTAAACTATTATCCATTAAACAAAAAATACCTTTAACAAAAGAAAAGCTTAAAATCACCACTCAGTACTATTATTCTATTATTTATCTACTCAATTATTATTTTATTATCTTGAAATCACCTAGAAATTCATATTTAACATTAGTATTATTATTTTATCATTAGTCTGATTATTGAATAGGTCTGCAGAGACTGCTAAAAAAAGTATTCTCTAGTTGTAATGCCACAATCTTAAATATTGAATTGTGAGCTCTGTAGGGAGATTGTTTAGTTTATTCAGAGGGGCAGCTAAAACACCATTAGCACCCTTGGTTACAGGATTATTTCAGCAATTCAAAACTTTTTACCTGTGATTTCCCCCTCAAGGACTGCCGTATCCAATCCCACAGTAAAAGGAGTTCCACAATGGATATGCGGTCCCATCACTCCACCCTCTAAAGAGGTCAATTGTTAAATTCTTCAAATATTTGATGGGTACTCATGTTATTGCTATGCTGCCTCTATATACCACAAATAAAAACCATTTGAGGTATTCAGAAATTTCAAATCCATGATTGAGAATCAGACTGCACTCAGGATTAAGAAAATGTTTTCTGAAAATGGGGGGCAATTTATCATCAATGTCTTTCAACAATTTCTTTGAGAAGAAGGGATTGACTCTTTATTCACTGCTTCACACACTTCACAAAAAAACCCTTTTTCTCAAAGGGCAAACAGAACTCTAACGGAAAGAGTTTGTTTCCTACTTCATGACTCAAAGTTAGAACATCATTGGTGGGGGGAAGAAGTGTCAACTACTACTTATCTCCTCAACAGAACTCCAGTAGCTTCATTGAATATTGAAACTCCTATTAAACTTATTTTTCGATAGGATCCTAAAATAGACAATATTCATCCTTTTGGATGCACTGTCTTTATCAAAATCGATAAGTCAAATCTTCAATCAAAACTTACTACTTGTGCTGCAAAAGATTTTTTCTTAGGATATAGTGAGGGCCACAAAAACTACCGTGTCTACAAAGGTATTCTGAAGAAAGTCTAAATAGCTTATTAATGTTTGTTTGATAATGAAGATTGTATTAAAAACAAGAATCATGCTTCTAGTTCTATAAATTTAAACATTCAAAACAGTCTAATTCCCTCAACCTCCTTAAATCCTCAAGAAGAAGTCAATCAAACCATTTCTATCCAGCATGAACCGTCAGAAAATAACAATGATATTCAAGACTCTCCAATAGATGAATACGTCTCTGATTCATCTATCAGTCATCCTCAAAACTCTTCAACTCTCACTTTCAAAACCACCTCTGAAGCTGGAAGTATTCAAGATAAATCTTCTCCTGAAAGCCCATCTCTATCCTCAAGAGAAATCAAAAGATCCGATAATACTCACTTACCTAAAGGGTGGGTAATGGATACTGTACCTGAAAAAGCTCCCAGGGATATTATTAGAAGCATTCATTCCTCCAACATTAGTTATGAAAAGAGACAATGATTTGCTAAAGATGAAGCTCTATTCAATTCCAATACTCCAAGGACTTATCTTGAGGCTATCTCTAGCTCTTCTAGCGAGGACTGGGAAAGAGCTATTGACAACAAAATAGCTAGTATTGAGGAAAATCAAGTATGGCTTCCAGTACCCGTCCCAAATGGATAAAAACTCTTTTGATCAACCTGGGTTTTTAATTTAAAAGAAAACAAATCCGGTATAATCATAAGACATAAAGCTCGTCTTTGTGTGCAAGGCTTTCCTCAAATAGAAGAAGTGGATTACAAAGACACTTATTTTCCCACTGGAAGACTGGAATCATTATGTTTTTTATTATCATATTGTGAAAATTATAATCACGAACTCCAACAAATGGATGTTCAGACCGCTTTTCTTCATGGTATTACTAAAGAAGATGTATTGTTGAAATACCCTCAAGGATATCCTCATAAGAAAGAACCTGGCACCTGTCTAAAACTCATAAAATCTCTGTAAAGACTCAAACAAAGTCCTAGGTGTTGGTATCAAAAGATTTCTTAAGTATTTTCCTCTTTTGATTTCAAGCCATGTCAGGCAGATCCTTGTCTTTTCATAAAGAAATCCTCAAGCTTTTGTGCTGTCTATGTTCATGTATACAACATGCTAATTGGAGGAGTAAAAGAGGCTGTCAAATCCTTTAAAACCAACATAAAAGAAAGATTCAAAAAGGTAAATATTGGAGATGTTAGCTACTTAATTGATATGAAAATAAAGTGAAACAGGAGGAATGGTACTATCTTTTGATCTCAACAACTATACATAGATTAAATCCTTAAGTAATTAGGAATGGAGAGCTGTAAATCTGTGTCCACTCCTATAGATCAAAATTTTAAACTTTTACCTTCTACCAATTCAAATAAAGATCTTTCCTTTAGCTTTAGAAAAGCTGCGGGACTCTTAAATTACCTGACTTCCTGTTCTTGACCAGATCTTTCCTATGTCACATCTGTCCTATCACAATTTCTTGAAAAACCTTCTGTAATACATGTGGCCACTTTCAAAACAGTTCTTTGCTATCTCCAAGGGACTAGAACCTCGGAGCTTTCGCTTGGAGGCTTCCAATATTCTCTCAATATCCTAGTCTACTCCGATTCTGAATGGGGTAGCAACTTTGATGGTTGTTCTTTTTTGGGATACAGAATTTTATGTAGAGGACTTGTTATGAGAAGATCAAAGAAGCAACCGACTGTAGCCCTCTCATCAAATGAAGCTGGGCTAAGATTCATGACCAAGTGTGCTCAAGACATATTCTGGGTAAGGAAACTTCTTTCTGATTTTGACATCTCTTTGAATAGTAATCTTTGTTGTGACAACCAGGGCGCATTAGAATTATTATTAAATCCTCTCTATCAACATTGTCCAAAACATATAAATATCCAAATCAACTGGCTTTGCAACCTTATTAATAATCACACCTTAGCTACTTCATACTGTCCGACTAATCTTATGTGGGCAGATATTCTGACTAAAGGACTTGAAAGAATAAAGCATGAAGAGTTCTGCAAATGTATCAATTTGATCTCATACTCAAGTGAATGGGGGTGTTGTGAAGAAATTAAGGAAACCTGATTATTTCCTATACTTCTTTTCTAACTAAATTGGTCATTCTAATTAGTTTGTTGTTTCTCCTATGTTGTTCCCCTTAATTTTTATCTAGAACAGTCAATTATTTTGTTGTTTGAAATATCACTGGTCTATCTTAGGAGTAATGGGATCTCACCATCAAACAGCTCCTCTATACATAATGATGTTATTCTAACATCATTATATCCTCATCTTGTTTGATGGTGTTTTCTTTTTTTATCCTAAATCTCCTCAATAATAATACTGATTAGTTATTTAAGCTGTTTGTTTTTGTTAAAAGCTCTTTCCAATTGATGATATCTCGCTATTAGAATATATAGTAATAATGATCTATGTATGATACTTTGTTGAGTGGTTAAATAGTTGTAATTGATAAATAATATTGACAATATGTCAACTATACTCTTGATAATTTTAATAGTGGTAATAGTAATGATAGAAGATAAGACCACTATAATTTAAAAAAATACTGTTGAAGATTGATGAATATTTTACTACTTATTATATGAATAATGGATTATAATAAATAGTAAGATATAATATTACTAACAGTTATGAAACTACTAATGTGTATTTTGTTTTAATTGGATAATGATAATAGTAATATAGATTTTCTTCTAGTGAAAAGAGTATAATATAAAATTTTTGTTGAATATGAGTATTATACTAATGGATGAATTTACAATGTGGGAAGACCTACTGTTAACTACAGCTACTTATAAATCACTATTGGTGTAATTTAATAATAATCATAATAATTTCTCAATTATCCTACTAGTAAGGGATGAATAATTATTCCCCTTCTTGGCATATAATTAATTTCATGAGGAAAAAGGAGAAAAGGTGAGAAAGAGGCCTCCTTTTATGTTGTGAGAAGCACCCATGGGCTCTCCATTTGAAGCTTCATTCTGGCCCTTTGAGGTAATTTTGCTGGTGTAGATTTTGTAACAAAAGTCAGATGAACTATCTGTTACACTGCATTAGTAATCTTGCACAGCCTCGAGAAATTATTTCTGGTGAGTAAGATTGAGAATGGTGTCATATGTTTGAGATATTTTCTCCATTGGTTTTGCAAAAATTAATATTAAGATGTTTTGCTTGGTGGGGATTTTGATAAAAATTATCAGGGTAGTTCTCCTTTTACACTTCTTTAGTCAGCTTTCACAGCTTTTGTGAGCCTTGAGGTATATTTTACATACCCAAATAGGCCACAATTATCTTAAAAAGAAATTTTGAATTATGCATAACTCATAAGTCATGCATATATCCAAAATTCATCATTTTTGATTTCATAAAAGATGAATAACTTTTTATTGAATAAGTAAATCCATGGATTTAAGGCCAGATTTGGATTCTACACTAAAATCCACCTAGGGTAGCTCCATAGAGTGAATAAGCTCAAGTTAACTCTTTAATGTGGTAAAATGGAAAATACTTCAATACCACATCATCAATACCACATAAAAGATCCGTGAAAATTTTTGTTTTTCTTAATTTCATGCCAAAATAATGGGAAAGTGAGAAATCCCATGTTACATATACACTAAGAATAGTGTTATGCATGTTTTGAGCACTTAATATCATGGTATTCTTACATGGAATTTTGGTACACCCATAGTGGATATCTCACTTGAAGCTTAAATTACTATTTTGATGTGAAAAATAGGCAAGGGGGACAAAAGACATCAAAGAGAGCCAGGGTACCCAACTTCTGAGGCCTCAGAGGCATGGACAGCTCCAAAGCTTGGATCCATGGCTGATCTTGGCTCAATTGGTAAACTAAAACTCTTTGGGAACTTGGTTACCATGTTACAACTACAGTAAAACTTAAGAAAATAGCAAATAACCTGCTATTATGACATGCCAAGGAGGTAAAGAGCTACTTAGACTCCTGTAACCATGTCAATTCTTAATGACTTTCCATTGATAAACCCCAAAAGGGTAATTAAAACCCTTTTTGGACTTGTATCCATTGATTTACCTCATAGCAACTAGTGAAACACTGATATTTGCAATTCTACGTAGAAATGAGGTAAAAACTTCAAAAATTCATTAAAAATACAATTCTTAATGAATCTTTCTGAAACTTTCAGTACTAATGAAGAACTGTATTATCTATGGTAAAACCAAAAATAATTACAGTTTTACTAGTAAAATTCAAAGTTTTACTTACAGTCCATTTTTGACTATTCTACATGAAACACTGAATCTTCAAAAATTCACAGTAATTACATCCTGTGATGAAATTGGCAATAACATTGATACATTTGAGAAATCAATGATTATTTTGGAATAAAATAATATTTACAGATGTTACTCCTTTTATTCTTAACCATATTGGGGTTGGTAGTCACGTAAAAGCATTAATTAAGTAATTATGATAATCTTACATGACAACAGATGATGCAATCAATAATCCAAAAATGTTTATTGTTTTCTCACTCACTGGTTTTTCAGTTTGCTCCATGGCACGCCTCTGTGAGCTGTTGTTGACTTAAAAGAAGCCTCTTCTTGCTGTTTTTTCCACATCATCATCTTATTATCATTTTAAATCATTATTACCAACAAGTAAGTATTAGTTACAGCTATTCTTAAGTATTTTAAATCTTTCAGAATCAATCAGAAAGACGTGAAATTATAGAATCCAACTATATATTGTTGTAATACTGTTATAAATCTATTTTGATCCTTAAAATCCACAATTCCACGTCAAATCTCTCTATCTTCTTTGGAATATTAGTGAGTGATTTCTCTTTAATTCTTAAAGTTTTTCTCTAAGATTAGTTTTCTTCAAGAATTTTAATTATAATTATTCTTGAAAAAGATAATTATATATTAAAATAATTTTATTATTTTAATAAAAGAAGTTTTATTATTAAAATCTTCTTGTAATTGATTCTAGTAGACAATTACTTGCCCACTGTTAAAATCACTAGTAGTGCTTAACACGTGAAAGAAATAATTCTTTAATTATTCAATTGTGGTTATAATAATATTTTATTATTATATTTCATAAGAAAAGACACAGTACTGTTGATTAATAGTGATATTACCATCAGTTTCATAGTCACATCTTACAGCTTTGAAGAATTAATGCTGGTGAGTAAAGGATGAAGATGGTGTCATGTAAATAAGCCCTTGCATAATTTGTTTGTAAGATTTATTTAATCCCAGGTGATCATGTTGTGTAATGTGGGGATAGCTTATGAGTTGTAATATATGATTACTGTAATTTCTGAAGGTTCTGAGCTTAGTGTGTTTTCCTTGCATGAAGGTAGTTGAATTTGAATTAAGCTCAATTTGATGATCCTGTGGCTGTGTAATGTGGGGATATATTGTAAGTTGTAACATCTGACCACTGTAATTGCTGTGTAGTTCTGAGTTTAGTATTTTTCAAGTTCTCTTTAGTGGATTGTTCATGTACTGAGTTGGATTTGATACTTTCAGATGATCCTTGTGTCAAATGAACTGTATTTGGGTGATTGTGATTCTCAGTAATACAATCTGCCTGATGAATTTAGGGTGGATATAATACTACAATCTCACTTTGTCCATGTAATTTTTGAGTTTTCTGTATGAATTAAGCCTATATTGTGGATCCTGTAAGGCTTATATGTAAGATTTCCTGTATAAATCCATAAGATTGGATTTCTCTATTATTCATTTAATTATAGAAATATGTTGGTTATTTCTATTCTTAATGCTAAATTCTTCCTTTACTCCATTCTATTGCTGTTATTACTGTGTTTTGGGCTTTCAATATGGTCTCTTGAGTGATGAATTCTTGAATTGGTCATTTTGATCTTGATTTTTCCAACTTTTTAATTTTTAAAAAAATTCCTTGAAGCTGTATGGAATACCACAATACAAAAACATTAGAAAAAAGGACCATTATTCTTGTAAGTTTTTATATGAAGCCTTGATACTAAGACCTCTTATTAGGAGTCTTATGACTAATCCTACCCCCTGTCCCAATGAGATTCCAAAAAAACCATGGGAAAGGTTTTAGGAACATGGGTTGCAGGTTTCCATTTTCAAAAATAAAAACTTAGGGACCTGATGTTAGGGGGATGTTGGATGAGGCTTGGACCCCCATAAGGATCCAAGAAATCTATTTCAGTCCCTCATTACATAAATTAGGATAGAATAAGGAAATAAATGACAAATCAAAAAAACAAAACTGAGAGGAAATTTGCTAAGCATTAGAATAAAAAACTATCAATCATGTGCATACATAGGTCTAATCTTTGACACATTTTAATTATTCAACATGTGTGTTGGTATTTGAGTAATTTCCTAAAACATGAGAAATCCCTTTCTGATGGAGCATTTGTTTCTGGAATGAAAGATATTTCCTTGTCACATGAGCAAGAGTAGGAAAAATTGTACCTCTTACTTCCAAAAGAGATTGATGTTGGTATCTCTTGATTCTGGTAGTTTGGAAAAGAATAATTGGATTTCCTTTTCCAAATTTCTTCCCTAAGATGATGGCAAGGATCACATATCATCAAATAGTCCCATTGAAAGACTAATAGGAACAGGCTTATTGGTAGGATCAGTAATGTGTGAAGTTTTTGTAAAATGTTTTCTTTCCTAATCTTCAAAAATGGCTTCAATCTTGGCCAAATAATTTCCAAATAAAGTTATTATTTTTTAGTGATTGGTGAAGAATTAAATTTTGAATTTAAGCTCCATAATTTAGGTTCATATAACATTGCGTTTGAGGAAAAACTGCTTGATATATCTTGATAAGTTATTTCAAATGACCATGGCTTCAGGCTCAATTAGTGCCACACTTTATTGATCACATGCCTTTGGAAACAAAATGCCAGTTATAATTTGGTGAAATCATCAAAATTAGGTGAGAAACAAATACGTTATTTATTCAATTGATTACTCATGTTTATAATGGTAGTATCTCATTTTTTGTGGGGTAAGTAGAACCACAAATTATATAGGTCAATTTATAAAGGGGCTGTAAGAAAACAGCGATTTCTGAGAACTTCTCCCATCTGAGCTGGGTTAGGAAGTATAAATGAATAAATATTGAAGCGATAAATATAATTACAACATGCTAAAGTTAAATTAAAAGAGGTGAAAACATTTGAAAAAAGTGTATTCCATTTTGCGGTTCTGGCTTCATCAAATGTAAGGCTTACAGTACCAATGATGTTTCCTCACCTCTAAGGGTGTTTTTGGATGTAGGATGAAGTCCTACTGATGCAACTGATAATCGAATTTCAATTAGTTCTCAAATCATCTGGCTTGTCTAAATTATATGATATGTAAATTTTTCTATTTATATTTCCCTCTTGCTGATTTTCAGCCACTGGTCCTGCTTGAGAAAGAGAATTCCATTTATCTCATTCTCCAAGTTCTATTTTTTGTGCCATGCATTCGATCGCATTTGTGCATGCAAAGAAAGTAGGTACCAAATATTCTATCTCTTGAGAAATGGAATTTTTTGCTGAGATATTATCAGTACCATGAATTGATTATCTAGTGAGAGCCCAGAGTGGTCACCTAAAAAACTAAATTGCTCAGAATATTTGAGTAATTCATAGAAAACAACAGAAATCACCTTCAATATAGCTTAAGTCCAAGAGTATTGATCTCATATCAACATTAGAATCCACAAAATGCATAGGGAAAGCCATAAAGGCTTTCAAATTTGGAATTTTCCAAATATCAGTGGTGAAATAGACAAAAGCTTCAGTTTTTGTGATCACTTTATTAATTAATTCTTGATTAATTTGAAAAAATTTAGATAGGTGACCTCTAAGTGAAGTGAATCAAAAAAGGATATGAAGAAATTATTGATTTCACAGCTCAAGAAGATGCCAGAAAATTTTGACTCAGTTATTCATAAAGGTAGATTGCAATTGTAAATGAGGTAGATGAGTGTGGTCTTGAGGTATTTCAACAATTAGGTTTGTGAATCAAAAAAATCCATCCTTAAAAATCTTTATAAATTAATTAAAAGAATATCTTTGTGGTATTTTCCATTTGAAAAAACTGGTCAAGAATTGTATTTGAATTTTCTTGGCTTTCTGGTTTCTGTAATCAATGCAGGCTCATGACCTTTGTGCTTCCTGTTTGATTGTGATTGAGATTTTTTGGAATATTTTTACAAATGAATTGAGAAGATTTAATTTGAAACCCTTATCATAAGCCTAAGAGAAGTATAACCAAGCCAATGAGGTTTGGAAGTAGGAATGGGCTCACTGGACGCTTGTGCTGTATTCTCTGTTTGTATGATTTCACTGGGTGTGAAAAACAAAGATGGAGGAGAAGAGGAGAATTAAGATGGATTTCTATATGACATATCAAAAAGTTTTGGAAAGATTGAAGGGATAAAACACGATTCAAAGAAAAAAAACCAAATTGAATCATGAATAATACATTATTAATTAAAAAAGGAAAGAGAGATTTATTTAGGACAGTAGAGAAGCTCAAATAGAATTGAAACAAAAAAAGATTAAATCTTCTTGGTTAAATTTGATATTTTCTTGTCCTTGAAAGCCTTCCCAATCTTGAATATAGGGGTACAGAAAAAGAAATTCGTGGAACTAGTCAAATGGTTTGAGCTTGGGATAGATGGCTTGCAATGGAAAAACGACGGGGGAAAGGCTTACCTATGACAGATTTTTATGTTCAAATATAATATAATCAACTATTATAACCACAAATATGAATAAAATTGTCTTTCATTTTAAAAAGGAATTAGTATTATTGAAGCCTTTAATAATTAATATTATCATAATTCTATTTAAAAGAAATATGAATGTTATATTACTATTGTTAGTAACTGAAAATTATACTAATAATGGTAATGTAAAAGCCCTATTAGAGAAAATTGTATCTTAATTTAATGAATGTAAGCCAATTCATAAGATATATGACTAGTATCTATAGATAAGCTTTTAATACACTAGTGTGTGATAAAAATTTAATAATATGATAATGCTATAAAAACAATTATAAGCTGAAAGCTTTAATATTGATGAAAAAACACTTGCAAAATAGTATAGAGATAGATACTGAATAATAATAAAAGTTTAAAGCGTGAAAAAATGGATAATTGAGAGATTCATGGAACACTTTTGCATTTTATAAAGACCTTTTTGAATATTTTAAAAAATGAAAAGAATCATTTTGATTATTCGAATAAATTCATACTCTTATATCTCATTTCTTCAATTATAAATATTATAAGGAGTAAGAATATGGAGAATTCATTTGAATAACATCAGATTTCATTTGATAATATATATATGTGATAATACTAATTTATGAGAGAACTCTGTTATAGAATATCTCCTTTTATGCCTGAAAAAACCTTCTCTGTAAATACCAATTCTTTCAGGGGGTGTTCAATAATCAAACTAAAAAAATAATCATTAAGTATTGAGTTTCAGCTTAACGTTTCTGAATATTCAATTACAATATAAGCTACAAATTTTATCGTTAACTCTAAGGAAATTTAAGCTTAAATTGGGTATATTAATTTTAGGTTTAATGTAAAAAAACAGATTTATTTCAAATGAAATCCTACAAATATGTTAGAAATATCAATTCAAGAAAAATCTCTGAATGTATATTTTTAACTAATTTTTGAATAAATTTGAATTTTGTTTAAAACCATAAAATAGGGTATTCTCAAGAGTAAATAACAAAGAATATTATTAGTAAAATAAGTATTTTTTTAGTATAAATATAGATAAAATCAAATTTAAAGATGTGTGAAAGTCTTGAAAAATTAATGGAGAAATGCATTTTCTGTGAATTTTGAATTATTTCTGTTTCTTATGTAAGAAGGAAAATATTAACCAAACATCATCCTTTGATAGGCTTTCGATGAAGTTAAATTTTAATTCAATTTTATTCAATATTTTACAAGATTTCAATTTCTTAAAACTTTAATTGAAAGTCTGTAAGCTGAGATTCACCCTTTGGAAGCTTGTAGTTCCTTTCCAAATGGAAGATAAAGAAGTCTAAAATTTAACTTTCAATCAAGTTCTATCCCAAAGATTGAATAAGCTTAAAATTACTTTCTTATAAGAGAAAACTCCTTTGGGCTTTTTTAGATTCCAAATGTGGGATACCCTGGCACCTTTTTCCATTTTTTCCTTTTTCCACTCTTTCCTGGATTTTTACAACTTCATTATTCAAATCCATGATATGGAATCAAACCAGCTTTAATTAAGTCCATTAAATATTAAAAATATGTATAGAAATCCTCACAAAATGCAGTAAATATACACAAACACCTAATTTGAACAACTTTTTTGTAGGCTTAAATATACATTATGTGACCTTGAATTGAATTTGAAACAAAAAATTTTGAGAGTTTCTGAGATTATCAAAAATTTATAAATTATTTTTGGAAATTATTAAATAATTTTATAACAGAAAAACCAAAAAATTTGGGTTATAACACTCTATGGGGTCGCCCTAGGTTAATTTTAGTATAAATTTCAGATATGAAACAATATTTACAGCTTCTTTTATCCAAAATTAAATCATAATAAAATATCATTACTTTTTGCCTTAAGCTAATTTTAGAAGTAAGTCAATTACTAATTCAAATGTATGAGAAATTATTTTTCGCCTTATGAACATGTTTTAGATACCTCAAAAGCTCGCAATTCTGAAAACAAGTTATTAATGATTACTCCCTGGAATACTCTGTTATTTTTCTATCAATTTTTCATTCCCCCTGAGGAAGAGAAGTTACTGAAACTACATTGCACATCCTTTCCTCATTTTCTTCAGCCTTTCGAATGCCTTCTATCTTTGAATATTATGGGGTTCACGTTTATAGACGATATTTCATTCCTAATAAAGATTAAATATTTTCATGTTAGATAATTATGTCTTCACACCCTCTTTCCAAAGTTTTTTCTCAAGGAAAGCACTTTTTTCGATTTTTCAAGGATTAGAGCTAAGATATAGTTGGTGTTTTCCTTTTTAAATAGGCTTCTAGAAGCCTGAAGTGGAGAAAGGCATACAATTAAACCAATAATTGAGCTCTTAAAACAAATTATCTGATAAAATTAGCACTTATTATTGTAGGTTGAAATTTATTTTCATGACTTTTTTTTAGAGAAATTTTCAATTTACTATTTTAAATAGTATAATTTATATCGAGCTCTGCATAGATATGTATGGCCTGTAACAAGACTGACCGCCTTCGAGAACTTATATCTCAGCTTTGTGTCAAGATATTATACCATCTATTTTCTTTTATTTATGAATACTCATGATAAATTAGAAATTATCTGTCGAAACATGGGAACTTCTTCAGCGAAATAGCACAACACCAAATAAAAAGTGAAATGTGAATCAATACTTGAGTTATCTGAGATATTTTAGTTTCATTCAGGAAATCCTCAGAGAGTAATCAAGGAAACAATTTTGTCAATATATTTTCACTTATTTTTTCAGAACTATTCCATAGATTGCACACATATATGTATTGGGAAACCTTAAAAAAACTTCTTACTTGCAATATGGAAAATTTCTCATATTCTATTCCATATCATCAGCCATATCTAGCTTATTTCATTTTCAAAAGTACTCAATAATTTTGTAAAACTTGATATTTCTCCACTTATAAGTCACATATTAATTACTCTCTTAGCTTAAACCAGAAAAGGAATTCATAACCAAATTCCTCAGAACAAATTTCATCATTTCAGATTTGTTTTACCTTTTCATAACTCAACTGATTAATATTAACCATTTATTATTTTCTAATTCTCATATATAGATAAGAAATATATAATTTATTATTAAACATTATTTAAGATATTGTTGAATTTAGCTCACAAGCTATAAGTTCAATCGTAAATTTTCCCAATTTTCTTCACAATCATATTCAATATATAGAAATTTCGTGGAAAATAATAAGCCCCATATATCTCAGCTTAATATTCCTTACAGAAATTCCCTCTTAAAATGACCACAAATGAATATTAAGTAATTGAGCCTTTTGAAAAATCAAACTGATTATTCAAGAATTTTATAAAAATGGTTTATCCCCTTGTATTCAATACCAAGTAAGTTAGCTTATAGAAATAACATATAAACCCATCTGTTTCTATTTTAACTTATTATAAAGAAAATTAATAAATTCCTGATCGAAAGCTATTTATGAGTATATGCTTTCATTCTTATTACGGGAGTATACTACTTCTTTCTCTTTAAAACCAGTGGATTCAAAAAAATACTTATCCTCATGTTGACTTAGCTTAAATTAAACTTTGATAATGGATATTCCATTTAGTTTATTCAATTGAAAAGGATGTGTACAGATATATTACTTATTTTTAAGAATCTAAATACTTATATTATTATTTTTCATACAATAAATTTATTTTCATTTCTTTCATGTTATTACTGACTATCTCAGTAAGAGGAAGTATGGCGGAAGGAGAGGACCGATCCTGCTTACAAATAATTTAAGAAGTAAAAATTGGTACTAAATATTTTTATATTTGGAATGAGATTAATAGAAAATCTGTGACAATGAACCAAAAGGTATTACCATTAAATCCTGCTCAAGTATTTCTTTTGTCCTAATAAGATAAAAGACTTTAAAAAGAGCTTCAAATTGAAATAAATTATTTTCATATTTGGAAAACAAAACGTTCTCTTACAAAACCCTTTTTAGTAACAAAAATTCAATCAATTTTTTGATAATAGCTGATTTCTTCACGCTGATTCTCTGTAATTGTGGTTTCTTCTTAAGCCATTGTATCTAAGAGTTAATTCATTCTCAAAATAAACCACCTATTATTCACCGTAAAGTCCACCATAAACTCAAAAATTTACACAGGAGATCTCAAAAATTGATAAGCATCTGGAACTCTTTCTATGATATTGGGAATATGATTCACTTAAAGCCAAATCCAAGATTAGAGATGTATGTGACCAGTTCTACTCCAAAGGTATTATATTTAGTGAAATAAATGATTTAAATGTGCAATAGTATATAAGCATTAATAGATTATCAAATTTGAGGTACATGAAGTGATAAAGTATAATAAATATCTATCAGAGCTTGAGATTAATTTTTAAGGGAAATTTGGGATATGAAATATGGGATCTGAATTCTTTTCCTGTAAGAAGAAAGAAGAAGAATTCCTGTGATTTTAAATTATTATTAATACTAAGGTAAGTGTGTAATGTTGTTTTTCATTTATATTCATTAATCTCATTCAAGCCCAAAAGATATGGTGTTATATTCTATTACATTTTACCTATCTAATCTATATGAAACAAGTCTTCAATAAATTAATTAAATCCATTTAACATATAAATATTCCTTTCCTGAGTTATTCTGTATTTTAACAGTGAGTTTTTGAATTATTATGAATATATTTGTAAAATATGCAAAATATTTTACTCCTTGGAAAAAATGTACTTTGGGAGCATGTTAGGGGGGTTCAAATCTGACGAATCACAAGTTCCAAAAATGGAATTTTTGTCATCAAAATAGTTAATTTAACTTTTTCCTTTCTCAATGTACCTCACCTCATGAGCTATAGTATTTTGAGTCACCATAAACCTGCTTTCTTGTTCCTAAACCCTCAATTCCCTCTACAAGATCCCAAGTATTGCCAAGAATTTTTCTGAAAATAAATTTATTCTACCATAAAATTGAATACATATTCATTTTTCCTGTTCAATAATATGGTTTTTTCCAATTTATCCCATACATAGAGAAACAACTAAAAGAAGAAATTCAAGTTTCAAAATAAAAAAAGCCAACAATATCATCAAGAATTCTACTCAAAATTTATATCTCAGCAGCATAATTAGCACATGATACTTAAATTAAATGTGATGAAGAGCTTGAATTTGATATATGGGTTTTGCATTCAATTTCTCAAAAGTGATAACTCAGGACACAGCAGTTCTTTTTCTCTCCTTATATCTTGAAAGAAGATAGTCTGTAAAATCCCCCTCATAGAGATTTCAGGATCTATTTCATACAGAATACAAATCATTTCTTTTTTTTATATCTCTTATTCGAAAAAATCAAGTATTACAAAAGAAAATATAATGAATCTTTGGCCAGAAAGATAAATAGAAGTGGCCCTTTCAAGACTTGATTGCAATGATAATGGCTCATTGGTTGGGAAGATTGGGGCAATCTTTGGTATAGGCAATGGTGCAGTTGTTATATATACACAAAGGGTAATTTCATACTTAATAAAGCTTAAGAAAACATATATATTATGGCCGAATGGGCAAGAAAGGATTGAAATTTCCCAAGTGATGCAAGCTAAAGGTCTTACTGGTTGTGTTGTTTTTATTGATGGTAGTCTCATTTCATTATCCCAAAGGCCACCTAATGATGTACAGCTTTATTATAGTTTTGAAAAGAAGTATTTTTGGATATTCTCTGTCTTATAGCCATGAAATAAAGTATCATTCCTTTGGATAAAGGGCATTATTAAAACTGATAATGTGTTTCTATTTTTTTACTCAATGTTATTCCAGTTATTATTCGTTGTAAATCTTCATTTTAATTCATTTGATGTTGGATTTCAGGGTCAATACATGATCCAAGTCTATATCAAAATATGGGGATTCATAAAAAGACTGAAAGATAATTTTCAGAAAAGAATTATCTGTTGGCTGACTCTTACTATGGAAGCTCAATCACAATTTCTCTAGCATGAAACGGAAATGCAGCACATAATCCAGATAGTAGTAAACTCAACTTCTTCCTTTCAAAATCACAAGTAAGAATTGAAAATGGAATTTGGAATTCTCAAACGTTGATGTTCATCTCGCAGGTAACTGAAAAATCAAATGCAAAACATAAAGAAAGTGAAACTCTTCATTTATTTCTTTGTTAGTTTTGTAATTATTCATAACCTTTTGGCCTAGATTCAAGATGAATGGGACAAGATTTATGAAGATAATGATATACAAGCACTTCAAAATTTACCTGATTTATTCATTATTAAACAGCTCTTCAAGATGTGGCAGCAGATAAATCAATTAAAATTGGCATTGAGTGATATGATTCATTAAAACACTTAATTCATTTCAAAAATATTTTGGATGTGATATTTATTTTTGAAATCATTTGAAAAAATGCAAATTGTAACTTTTTCCGTTTAGAAGGGTGTTTGAAAGAAATATTTGAAATAAGAATTATCAATAAAAGCTATATTCAACTTCATTAAAAGATATTTGAAATGTAGTTTCAAATTTCAAATTTTAAATGAAAAATAATTTAAAGCCCCAAAAATTTGTATTTACCATTTAATTTTGTTAGATTTATTTTTCATATGTAATACAAAATAGCCAATAGATATTATGTAGAAATAGAATAAATCCTCATTACAATTAAGTTTTTATAATCGCAAGTTAGTGTGGAAAGTGTTTATTCATTGAGTAATTTGAAAATATTTAAGATTTCTTGGGATATTTTCATTGAAATTGAGAGCCTGACGAAGTTTCCATTAGAGTCACCTTGGGGATATAAGCGAAATTATTTATCCTGCCAACACCACATACCATTTGAGAAATTCCAGGACTCTTAAAGTTTAAATTTGAATTCAAAATATGATTTGGAAAAGCAAAACATTTATCGAAGAAATTATAATATTTAAGAGGAAGCTGACCTGTTTGTTTATTGATATAAATGGAGAGAAAATATGCAAATCCTCAGAAATAATTATTAATTTTAAGGAAATTATAAATTTTAAAAAGAGTATAAGTAAATTGAGTAGAAGAAGATTCATAATCAAAGAATTAAGAGCAATTGAATTCTTGAAATCCAGGTACTTTATACTTAAACATCTTTTCTTTATCTTGTTTTAATACTGTGAGCTCAAAATGCTTAAAATTAATTATTGAGAATAACAAAGGCCTGTTGAGCAAAAGAATTAACCTCTTTATAATCCTTTAGATTTTAAGAAATTTCCTTGGAGCAGAAATATTGGCCAATATTGGCGTTAATAACCTGGGGAGGCACCATCCTATTGCATAAATGGAATCATGAATCTTGTTTCCACATTGTTGAAATTTAACAATAAAGTCGTTCTGCTTTAATAGGAATGCTGAAAGGTACTGGATTTTATATCTTTTCTCTGAATTCATTTTACTAAAAGGTTGAAATTCTAGATCTTCAAAGAAATTCTTAAAATAAATATTGGATAATTTATCATGTAAAAAAGTGAATCCATTCTCAATGGTATGAGAGGTAATTTTGATATGAAATAAGATTTGAATTTCTTTGGTCGTCCAAATTGGCAATAATTTACTTCTGGTTTTCTCATTTGTATGAATTACTTCCAAAGTAGTTATTATAAGAAAATTTTTCTATTATATTGTATGCAGATCTGACTTTTCTTGTGATTTAATGCGCTGAGTTCTTGAATTGATTGAAATTCAGCCAGGATGATCTGGTTGTTTTATTATTGGATATATTAGTTAATTTGAAGTTTAATTCAGGTGATATATGAGAATTAAAGCAGTATTAATGAATAACAGCACTAAATGCTAACCATGGGTGATTGTTTTTTTCTTTGAAATGTTCAAATAAAGATTATTCTGAAACAATTTGTAACAACTTAAATCTGACTGGCAAATTATAGCTCAAAATATATTTTTTTAGCAATTATATCACAAGAAGAACCAGTCAAATTGAAATTCAACAAGTATGTAGCAATAATAATTATTCAAAAAAATAGTAATATTAAATATTATAAAAATCAAAAGAATAAAAGTGCTTCATAAACAAGACTAAAGCAGGTTTTTAACCCAAAATGAAATATAGAGCGAAGAGAGATGGATCAAAGCCACTTTGATATAAAATTTAGCCCTTGATCCTGGCTACAACTAATATCAAAGTCAAAAGGCTGACCTAAAAATAAGAACATTAGTAAATCTTGGTTTAAAAAATGGGTTAAATTTTCCAAAATTTAAAGTTTTTAATAAGGCTTATGGGATTAGCTCATATGAATGTTTTTTTCTGCACAATTTTTTGAATGATGAATGCTGTTAAGTTAGGATCATATTATTGGTGGAATTTTTTTTAATTTATTGAATCTGGTAGGTTAAAGTTCAGTTGAAAATTGAAAAAAATCAGAACTCTCGAGATTGAATCTCATAAGTTATTTCTGTTTAACCAAAACTTCATTGAAGAATTTTAATTTAATAGTTATTCAAAATTTATTGAGAAAAATTTTTGAAAATACCATGAGAAATAATTAAAGAATTAATAAAAGGTTCAGTACCAATCAGAAAAATCACACAATAGGTATTATTAATAAGCCTAATAATTCTTTCCAGCTCTGATGATTACCACCCTGAGTTTACCATGGCCACTTTCAAATTGAAATTTTCTTTGTTTTCAATTAAATTAAAGCTCCTTATCCCATTTATCCTTCTCAAATTCTTTCTTTGAAATAATTTTCTTTTCTTTAAAGCTCAATTCCTTTTTGATTTTCTCTCTCTCAAATTATATCTTTAACCCTTTTTCCTGTTCATCTTTCTTTATTCTCAAACAAATTTTTTCCTTTTCCTCCTTATATCTTAATTTCTCGCATTCCAAGCTTGCATTGAGTCTTCTATCATGTACTGGGTTTTTTCAAAATCGGATTCCATATATATATTTGTTCAATAATCTTAAGAAAGAACTAGCCTTGCTTATGGATATCTATTAAATGATTATATGTTTGTTATAATGGATGATGCTATTACCATCATGACTCATTCAAAATATCAAAATTCTGAGAATAGTGGCCTTAATTGCTGGTCCTTGGAAGTTTTTCTTTTTGAATTATTATATCATTATCATTATTTTCCTCAGTATCCTTCATGGAGTGACTATTTATATTCTTCTCATTATCTTGAATACCCTTTCATGGTGCAGTTCTATTCATCTCTTCAATATGTAATAGTGATGATTCAGTATTCCAAAAATTTATATATATGAATGATGCTTACAGATTCTGAAAACAGAATATTTTCCTCAATTCTCTCCATTTTTGTATCAATATCACTATTAAGAAAGTGGTGCTCTGATTACTCATTCATTCCCCTTTCAATATAAACAAGCTAACGCAAACGGTTTTCTTTAATATGAACATACTATCCAGTAAAAATTTATTTGGCCTTCCCTCTTTAATATTGGTCGATTCCTTTTGTGGAGCTTCATAAAAAAAGTTTGAGCTATTGTTTCAATACCCTTTTCATAATCATAAAGAGCCATTCCAAATCCAGTATTGGTTTTGAAAGTGTTTTTAGAGAATTTATTTTTTTTATATGTTCTCCATGGCTCACACAGGTTAGCTGCAGTAATATTCAATAAATTTCAAGATTTTTTATTCACCGCATCTGCTAAATGTTGAAAGCCATTTTGTTTAGAGGAGGGTGGTCAACCTATTGAGCTTTTCCTTGATGTTCCAAAACAAGAATCAAAGTTGGACTTCACTGAAAGCCAATTAATCATACACAAGTAATTGGAAGTTTTAAAATCACCTGATAATTTTGAATCAGGTTCTATTGTCCTTTTTTGATTATTTTAATTGAAAGGATTGTTTTTTGTGTGGAATAGCTATTTTTAAAATTAAACAAATGAGCTCCAAGGATTTGGGAATCAAATGGCTGAAAATAAAAAAAAAGTGATCAAAAAATTAGGTTTCACCTGTTTGATCTTGGGAGAAGGACTTGAGTGAAATCCCAGGGGAGCTTAGCTTAAAAAATTTGGGATTTTGCGAGTACAAATCAAGGTATTTAAGTTCAGAATTCCTTCCAAAATGTTGAATAAGTAAGACCTGTATTTCTAAATATTTCAACTTCCTTATTTAAAGCTTATTAATCCATCAGATATATCTTAAAAATACACTTTTTATTGAAGAAATATAGCAGTATTATTACATATTTCAATCTTAAATTGAGATCACTTATAAGATACCTGAGAATCTTTCAGCCAAAAAAACTCCATAGTTTGTAAATATACATATTGAATCTTGGACAAACAGCTTATCAATTATTCAAAATTCTGATCATAACTTCATTATTTACTCAGATATTTATCATATAATATCAAAACTTGAAGATATGATGTGGCTCTTTAGTTCACAATCAAAAACACTCCTCTAGACCAGAATCTCTCCATAGAAGTAATAAATAGAGAAATCCTCAAGGATCTTATTTATACTTAAATAATAACTATATAGGTATAGCATATTTCTAGTAGTATATTCTAATGAGCTATTTAATTATTTTGATATGTATAGTTTGAAACCTACCTGTAGGATAATTTATATCTGGAATATTTCATAATTCACTAAAAGAAAGTAAATTGGTAAATTAATATTTCTCAATAATCAAATGTTTATTTTCCCTTTTTGAAAAAAATATTAATCAAGATTCAAGGAACAGAGAATACAATTATTCTCCCGGGGGTCATTTACCTGTCTTTAAGCTTTTAAGTTTGATATTTTGAGCCATAGAATATTTATATCAAAAGGGGAAATTAATACCTTTCTAAATATTGAATTATAGGAGATTTAATCTAAAGAAAGAAAAAATATTACATGTATTTATAAAACGCAGCCCTTGAGATTGAATAGGAAATGAAAAAGATTATATCACTGTAGAGTTTTTTTTATGAAATTTGAATCTCAATTTAGTTTTATGTATTTCAGTCATATTTGGATATGAACTATTATCATTAAAAACTAAATAATCTTGAATCCTTCATCATATTTAGGAGTTATCAATAGAGTAGTGTGGCTATAGATCTATGTATAAAATATAGAGAAATGAGCCTTCATAAGTGAAGCTATTTTTTTTTCTAAATATAAATCATTTATTGATAAGCTATATAGTTTTATTCTAAATTATTCCTCAAATTGGAGATTAATATCTCTTGAGAAAGAAATAATGGGCCTACTTTGCAAGAATATTTATATTATGTTAAGCTAAATAGAAAAAGTAATCTTTCGGGAAATCAATTACCTTTTAAAATTTCATTCTTCTTTTATTTTGATCTCTTTATGTAGCATAATTTCTCACAAAATTGGTTCTATGAAAGAGTACTATGAAGCTCATATTTAATCTCTATTTTAATATTGGTGAAAAAATCTCAATAAGACATATTTTAGGTATTTTATAGCTTCGATACCTTTATAGGTTAAATTTAGACTTCCTTTTATAGCTACAAAGTTGTATTAAAATCTGTGAGAGCCAGGAACTAAGATTTCAGGACCCTGGATTATGTTTAGAATTTATCATAGATTCATTTTGAAATATAGCTAGCATTGAAAGAAAATTGAGTATATGCAGGACTGTTTATCTTTACATTTTTACCTCAAAGTGGGAACAGGTATTAGTATTCTATTAGGAGAATAGTAAATTGATTAAGGGCTCTGTTCACTACAGATATTTCTTGTTCAACTTTCACCTCAATGTTGAGATATGGGAAGAAGAGCTGAGGTGGTGAAATTAAGAAAGAATTATTAATAATTTACAGCTAGATTACTTCATTAAAAATGTTCTCATTACTAAACATTATCCCTTTTTCAAAATACTTGGAACAGCGCATTCATCCAGTCATAACATAACACACCCCTGAAGATATATAAGTGTTGTAGTTTTATAAAACTTCTTTCCCTTTTTTTCTTTATTTCCAGTCCTAAGAGCTCTTTGGTGATGATGTTTTTGTGGTTTATTTTAGCTTCATTCTATGCTGTCTTACCATGTAATTTATGAATAAGGATGCCCTGACAAGATACCAAATTTTTTTATATTAAGCTTAACTCTACTTATTAGGTATATCTCCTGAATGGGCTATTGAGTAGCTCCCAATTAAGCTACATTATCTGGTGGTTTCACCAATTTCTGACTCTTAGAGGCTAAAATAATGGGAGCTTCATAAAAGTTTAGAAAGAATCTTATTGAGAGAATTAACAGTCCCCATTCAAAGCTGAAGGGAGGTTGAATATGTATTTATTCAGAGTCCTTATTCTTTAATCTTTTTCATTCAGGTGTGGTATTACTGAAAATAAAAGACATGGCCTTGCACCAGATATGGGGTAGGATAGGGAGCTTATGAAAGAACATAAAGCTTTATTTGAAGGTGTATCTGGATTTTTGGCTTCAGTATTTTTTAAGAGGGGGTTGATAAAGAATTGTTGAGAAAGAGGAAAGGGTAATTTAATCCAATTTTTCTTGAAATATTTTAAGGACACAGGTGTAATTTGCCTTCCACTTTGTGGAAATTAATTCTCACAATTTTTTCAATGTGGTCTTGCCAAATGATTTTGAGAAATTTTATTAGCTTTTGATGGAAGAACAGAGCGGGAATTTGTAATTTAAGCCTAGAAGTCCATAATTTATGTGGAGCCATGCAGCCGCTACTAATTTCTCCTTTTGGTAGGTATACAATGACTTTTAGATTTCTACTGTGATAAATCCCATGGAATAGAGAATGTATTATAGTAAATTTAGCCAGAACTGGAAAGATTCATTCATTCCACAAAGAGCGTTTCGAAGTTTAAAGTCCTTTCTCTTGAGGTCCAGGAATAATTCTGAAAATTTTTGTACAGTTCCCCTCAGGAAAGCTCTAAACAATTTTTCAATTTTCTTCTATTTTATTTCTCTAAACTTTTCTTTCTTACAATCTCATAATTTAAATGCTTTCAGTCCAATAAGAAGTTAATTATATCACTCCATGTGTGATAGCATTTTGTGTATAGTATGATTATGATATTTTGAAATGATAAGCTATAATTTATTTTTTTAAATGAAAATAGCTGATCTCCTTATTAATTATATATGAAAAATATCCTTTAGGCTAAATCTTCATTGTTTTGAAGATAATTGGGTGATATCGAAGAAATATTTTCATGTCATATTTTACTCCTCCCATTGAGCTGGGGCACCATTACTATGGGGAACTTATTTGATTTCATTTTACATATATCAAAGCAGATAGTCGATATACTTAAGTTGGACTGGATCAATTCCTAAAGGTTTCCTATTTTCATCAGAATTTATAGCCTTGTAATAATGTATTTCAGCTTAAAGCAGATTTTCCCAATGATATTGAGCTTGGGTTAATTTCCTTTTGAACGAATGTTTCATTTTTTTTCATTTTCATTCTATCCTTTATTTATCCGAAAGTTCCGGTGCCTCATTATTCAATTTGATGAGGCTCTCATTGCAGGAGATCCTATAATCTTCAAGGTCTATTATTGATCACATCAAGCCAATTATTTGGAAATTTCTTTAAATTTTTGAGGAAAATTTATTTCTTTTTTTAATTATAAAGAATCTAAATTTTAATTCTCCATTAAAGGCCGCCATATAATAACACTTTGCTAATGATATTTGTTATTTACTTTAATGAAGTAAATTTTGTATTTTTCCTTGGGTAAAGTATTTAGTTGTGTTTGATCTTGTTTATTCTTTAATTGAAAACTAAATATTTTGTAAAAATAATATATTTCCAAAAAGCAATGATCCATCCTTTATTTTTTGATGAAAGCCACAGTTGAAAAGCTATATGGGTATTGGGGAGGTAATCTTCCTTCATGGCTATACATGAATTATTTGCTAGTTCATTTATATACACCTTTGAGAAACTTTACTTATTACTTTGGATTAATAATTCTTTTATTTTGGAAGGCTTTTTTTATAGAGGCTGATTTATTACTCTTGAAATTTTGCATTTATCTTTATTTTTAGTCAATGGTAAGATTTTGAATTTCTTTTTTCTTCATATTTCTTGATATTATATTTCATTTTAATTTTGAGAAGATTCTATTTGGAAATGATATATTTAATTTAACTTTGACCTTCTTACAGGCCTACTATCTGTTCATGAGTTCCTGTTTCATGGGGGGCATTCTTGATAATATGCAACTCTATAGCTAAAAAGCTCTCTTTATATTAGATACACAAGTGAAGGATCTCATATCAGATGTAGGAAATATTATCTTATTCTGAGGTTTCAATGGTGATAGAAGCTCTAAACAGTATTCTAAAACTGAAGAAAGGGATAAAGGATCCTTAAAAATAACAAAAAACAATTTCAACTAAAATGAAAAAACTTGTTCTTATTATTCAAGCCATGCACCTTGAGTGGTCAGAATCTTCAAGACTTATCAAAATGAATTAATATTATTTTACCTTTCAAATAATGATCTTTATTTTAAAATAAAAATTCTAAATAAAGAAAAAAATTTACTTGAATAAAGGGATTGAAATTTATCTACAATTTCTTTTATGTTCCAAAAGTAAATAAACTACTCCAAAGTAAATCCACTAGTGTAATTATATTTGGATGAAGAGAAACACAATTTGGTTCTGAAAAGGTATAAATTGAACATTCGCATATAGAATTAGGGTTATTTTTTGTCTCCAAATGTAAATATAAAGTGTGATTTCTATAACTGTATGCTTATTCCCTTCTCAAATTTACTTGAGCTGTATCCCAGTCTTTTGGTTAGACAAGTTAGACTAGAGTTCTTTTTGAATTAAATAATTTTGTTGGGTAATATATCTGGTTGAAGATAACTTCTGGGAATTTCAGGGAACTAATTCACAAAAACATTCCTTCAACTTCTTCATAGTACCATCAGAGCTGGATTAAAAATTTAATAAAAATTGGTAGGAAATTCCCTTTTAATAATGTAAAAGATCTAGCCCATTCAAGACATTTTTTGAGATTTTCAAGGAAAGCTAAGCTAATGTCCTGATGATGGAAGTAATTAATATCTTAGTTGGTCATATTTCTTTTTCTGGAACCAAGGGACCTAATGCCACTACTTCATCTTAATTGATTTAAATTCACTTTCTTCTCCCCTATCTCAATATCATGCTTTTGAGGATCTTGGAAAGTAAGACTTTTTGGTGATTTTTTCTAAATCCACTTGACTGTTGGAAATAGGAGAAATATACCATCACATAATGCACTAATCAACTTTGGTCCCCCACCCAGAACTACATGTAAGGGGATAGATTATATGTCCTTCAAGTGCTTACTCATAACAGTTTGAGCCCTTCTGGGGGTGATGGATGTGGATTAGAGTCCAAGAACAAAAGGGGTTCATGAAGTGTAAATTGGGTGAATTAAGAGATATTTCAAGACTTTTATGAGGTTGAAAATTTGTGAATAAAGTCTACCACCATATATCCCTAAACATATTTAAGATTATTTTCATGGAGTTACCCATTTCCCAAACCATATTTTCCATTAAATTTTATTCAAAATTATCCTTATAAGATTATGTTATTAACTAAGTGGATCTTATCCCCTTTTATGAAAAATAGCTTGTGAACCTGGAAGAAAAAACTTTTTTTTCTGTGAGTGCAAAGTGCCTTTTGGGTTTGGCCAGGCTTCACTGAGAGGAATTGAATCCATTTTTCATCATTCAAAAATTTCAGTCTATGAGAGAATGGGGTGCACTATACTGAAGGTTAAAGAATGATCCTTCATTATAATATTTAATTCTGATTAAATAAGTGAAAAGTGATTAGTCTTAGCTTAATGTACTCTCAATGTCCTTATGTATAAAAGATTATTAAGATGATTATAATGGAAATGATAGGATTCATTGTAATTATGGTATAGAAATATTTCTATTATCCATTTGAAATAAATGATAAATAATATTATTATATAGTAATTAGATAAATATAGTATAATCAATATACTCGAAGATAGTTATTATTTTTACAAACAAAAAATTATTTCATAAAACAAATCCTGATAATAAAATAACATTAATATCTTAAATTATACAAATATTGCACTTATTAATAATATAAATACTATATATATAATAATTAAAATAGCTAAGATAATTTCTAGTAGAAGTTATCATTAAAATAAGACAAAATTTCACCTTTGAACTTTTTAAATATGAATTCTTGATTATTTTATGCCTAAATTAGCAATTAAAGCTTTGATAGAATGAAACTAAAGAAATTCTTAATATTAAAAATAATTTTTTCATTTTTTTTATGTTAGATCAAGATTTAGAGGATTTTTACAAAATGTGATATTAGTATTGATAAATCAACTTAAATACTAAGAAATGAAGAAATTTCTATATTTAGTCTTAATAATTAGTAATTTTACTCTTAATTAGAAATATTTTAGCTGTAGAATTTTATATTTAGTTGGGTTTTTTGGTGTCTGAGAGAGAGTTGATCCTTTTAACATGGATATCTCTACTCCTTATTGACACATAACATTTATTTGAGCTGTAAGGAGTAGAGATTATAAATCATTTTTCAAGTTTTTATGGTTCTTATATTATTATTGAATCATCCTATATAGCTATTACACCTTTTTTTGAAGTTATCAATATACCTTCAAAGAAATGATTTCATGAGCTTATTGATGAATTGATTTACATTAACTCTGGTCTTTGGAGCCTTAGGGAACCATAATTAATCAATTTCATCTATCTTTGATTGTTCTTACCTAATTTATTATCACTTTTGGTAAGCCACAATGATCATTTCAAGTATTACTTTTTAACCTGAACATTTTTTGCATTTAGGAACACAAATTGAGTTGAGAACAGATTCATATATTTTGAAATGTCCTTATAAATGTAAAAAGGTAATCAAGCTTCATTATTAAAACTCTGTTTTTAATGATTCTTCTAGTAACTAGTCTTTTCCTTTCAAATTCATTATTTATAGCTTCAAAAAATCATTACTCTTTATTTTGTCATTATCCTAAAGCTTAAAATGACATAATTCCTTAAATTTAAGCTAGAAGAATCCAAAACTGTAATTAATTTTGATTTTCGACTACATCTTATCATTAGTTGTCAACTTATATGATCATTTTTGAGAATTTCCAGTTAGGTATTCTTGTATATCCACCTATTTTTCTTATATCTTTGTAAGTTTATTCTATAAATATATCTACATAACTTAAAATATAGGACTTGAATTTCTAATATTGCATTTATCATGTATGATTTGGAGTATATAAGCTAAAAACCAAGAATATATATGCTACTCCTTAAAAATGCATATATTTAGGTATATAAGTAACACTTAGATTTATAGATATGTCATCAAAGGAGAAATATATGTAGGACTTCATGGGTAATCAAATTGTGTATTCCATTCTAATTTTTAGCTTATTAAACTCAGATTTAAATGAGAATTAGTGCTGTTTCAAGTTAATTTTTATTACTTAATTTGGTATTGTTATATTTTCAAGGTATTGGAAGTTGCTTTAAGGCTACTTTATAGTGTAAAGTTTGATACCAGCTGTTAATTTGGATCAAAATAGAATTATCTACTGTATAGAGTTCTATTATCACCTTTTTTTAAAGGTATTTTAATTAGTACTGAAATCATCATACAATAGTATTTTAATGTTAATTATGAAAGTAATTAGTTACACTTTTATTGAAAAATTCTTATTTTTTGATACTAAAAGTGGTAATATCTTTATGAGTGACTTTCCAAAAAATATTTGAGCTTACTTATAATATTATGAATCTCTTTTTTATGAACGTTTTAGGTATGTGGTCATATCTCAAAGGCTCATATTAAAGGTGATAATTAAAAAGAAAGATGAAGGGTTGAGACTCAATATGTTCAAGACTTTAGGAGAACTCCAATAATCTTATCCCTTGGGACTTCGGAAAATGACTTCACAGAATTGTGTGTTCCCTTTGCCATTGCACAAGCTTCATAGAAAAATAAGAAACCATACATTTAGGCAAAAGGTAGGGAAACGAGCCCCAATGAGGGCTCATGATGTGTGGTTTTTGGAATTACTGAGGTGGGAATGCAAGGTTGCAGTCAGGATATGGATTTTTTTGGTGGAATAATTTCATTAAATTCTAAATTTTTCCCTGAATCAAGCAGTTAGTCATTGGTTGAGGGAGTACATATTCTGACCTATTGGTCCCTCCAGACAAATAGAGGTTTAGGAACCATTGGTAGACTCTTAAGGCTGTCATTGACAGCTAGCTGGGGGTAAAGAAGGTTCTTTTACCTCAAACACCAGAATAGTTCCTATCTTCATAAGTGTCCCAATAGCAGGATGGTGCCTTCAATGGCTCTTGAAAATTTCATACTGGAAATATTGAGAATTCCACAGTTTAACGGCTCCAGGAAAAATCGGATATTTATTCACATAAATATATTTATCATCAAAGCAGTATCAAGAGCCACTAAAAATAAACCTGGTCAGATTTAAGAATCAACATGATAGATAGATTTATTTTCTGAAGCCATAGTATTACTGCATTAGAGGTTCTTGTTGATCTGAGATAGCTGATTCACTAATATATCTAGTACCTTGGTCCTCTAAGTTTAATCTTTCTTTTGTGGGCGGCTTTTTCTTTTTTCATTCAATAATTCATGTGCTGGTGATTTACACCCGATCCCCCTGGTGTGTGTTTCCAAATGATAGTGGGATGTGAGGGGTTGTAAAGGTATTTTAAAAAAATCTTGAGGATGCCAAAAAATTGTGTTTTAAAATAATACAGAGTTGGAAAATTATATTGAGGCATTGCTATATTTCAGGATGGATTCAGAGGTGTTTAGCTCAATAAATTTAACTTGGGACACCTTATTTTTTGTCAATCCAAGAAGCTTTTAGCTCTAAAATTTGGAATGGAAGTATTGAAGTGGTTATATTAGTATTTCAGGGAAGCACTGAGACAATGGTGTGTACAAGAAATCCTTCTTTTAGTGGGCTAACAGCAAGAGTTATGTTAAGCTAATTTATATTTTGCTACTAGAAATTCAAGGGGTCTCAGGGTGCTTTAAATCTTGGTTTGAGAGGGTTAAGGAAACTATATGATATTATTATACTTCTTTTAATATGTTGATCTTGCAAAATTGCCTGAAAATTGGGCTGTCCTGATTCTCCAAATTTTATTCTTGTGCACCTGTTCTTAGGATTATTTGGGTGAAGCTCACCATGATCAAGAGGTTTATCTCTGTCCAATTCTCCTTAAGTGGGTAAAATACAAGGCCTGAAGAAATTTTTCCCCTTACTTCTCTTTTCCGATTTGGAGACAAGCACACTGGTCAAATATGTTTGTGTAGAGTCAGACTTCTGATTTTGTGAGAGGAGGAATGGATTCAAAATGATTACATAATGTTTTACAGAGAATTTAAAAGGGATAATCTCTAAAATAATTCACCTGAAGAGAATCAGAAGCTGATTATCTCACATGTGGAATGAGAATTGGCATAAAGTGGATAAGCCTCATGTTCGAGGTAATTTTAGATTTTATCATTGAGCACAAGAAGTAGGTGATGGCCCAGCTTTCATGATGGTGTTTTGTAGCCAGTAGCTGAATTAAATTTATAATCCAAAGATTAATAGTTGATCTTGTGTCAAAGGGATCAGGAAGAAGTGGAACCATAATTTTCAAGCTTGTAATATTGTCTTCAGAGAAGCTTACCATAAGTGGTAGAAGTAAGGGAAATGTAAGACTGGACCTTAGTGAGATCTTCCATGTCATTAACCATGAAAACAAATCTATCCCCACCAGCAGGGGTATCAGGTCCAATCCAGCTTCTAACTTGCTTCATACTGGGCTCTAACTTGCTATTTGTATTTGGTCATCTTCCAAGCAGGATCTTCAAGATTCAGAAATAATTCACAAAGTTAATTTAATTATTTAATTTCTGGGAATTTAAAACCCTTCATTCCAAAAGAATCTTTGAAAGAAAAATCAAAAACTTTGAGATGAATATGAAGCCATTAGTCATAAATTTTTCTTACAATTCTCAAAATCAAAATACCCACTTTCCTCATCTGTTATAATATCTTTCCTTTCATCTATTTCCTTTCTCTGAAGGTTCATTTTTCAGAACTCAATATTTCTAATGTTGAAAATATTTACATAAAAATATATCTCTTCTAACAATTACTCATCATCATTCTTTCTAGTTCACTTGAAAAAACAGCAAAATTTATGTTTCATTATTATTTTCTCCTCAAAGCTCAATTAATATTGATTTCTGGAAATCAAGAAACAAATTAAGATATATCGTGTCCTTCTTTACTCTTTGGAAATTACTTTGGAAAATTTCTTGTGAATATCAGATTCAAAAGAAATTTCCCCCAAAAAACATTTACCAAGTATTTTTCAGTCTTATCCTGGAAATCCAATATATATTTTTCAAACTTGAAACCAAAGATAACTCCACTTTTCCCAAAATTTAACATTCAATAGCTCTCACACCTTTTTCCCATGATAAAAATGATGTGAGACCTCTCATGACCCAAAATGTATTTCTTGCCATATTACATAACATTCAATGTATCCAAATATTTGCAAAAAAACAATTTGATATAAATATATTTCCAAATATTATTTAATCCATACAAAGGATATCATTCAAAGAGGAATTCATCATATCCTCCTGTTGTGGGTCAAAAAAAATTTAGCTCAGGCTCTCAATATTTTCTTATTTTTGAGAGAAAATTTGGCAATCCTCTGAAGACTTTTCAAATAAGAAACATGCTTAGTAATTACTAGCTCTCCTTCAGAATACCAATTCAAAAATTTAATCTTACACATAAATGTTTCAATTCTGAATATAGAAAATAATCTTCATTGGACTTAAGGTATCTCATAGGCTCCCATAGTATAAAAATCAGGAACAAATATCCAAGGTTTTATAAAGCCTTAAATATCAAATGAGTGAAGTAAATATTTAAATGAAAATTATTCCTCATGATATGAGTCTCAAATCCTCACACATTTTTTCTTTCTAATAAAATTATTTGTTTCAAAATAATCCTTGGAATTAAGCTTGCAATCTAGTTTATATTTCCATTTCTGTGGTAATAATAACTTAATTACCATGGTTATTATTCATTATGCACAATTATAATCTTCAATCTTTGAATAAAACTCATCAAGCTCCAAAATTCCTTGGAAACATATATTTACTTGTATATTAATATTCTTGTCTGATTGGGTACAATAAAAATTAATTCTACTGATAAAATCAATTTACCATCATGCAAATGTAATGAATTTCATAAATTTTCAGCACCAGATAAAAAGATTCATAATGATAATCAGCTAAAAATCTCACTTTTATTTATGTGAAAAAAAAATTACTTTTGAAAATCCCCCTCAAACTCATAGGATTTTGTAGAAGATTCATTCATGGTTGTCATTTTCCAAATCCTGAAGAGACTATATTCAGATTAATAGAATAAAATCAAACTTGTGGATCAACTGATATCTTCTGATAAGCCCATTAAATTCCTCAATTTCAAAGAGCTGTCACATGATATTTATTTCTGAAACCTTAAATCTCCAACATATTATTCTTGCATGAATCCACCTCCAAGATACTTTGAAGGATTTAATCCCTTCAAGTGTAGCTTATAAGAAGAAAGCTTTAAATATATTTTTCTCTTTCATTTGAAAAATAAAGAATATATTCAAGATTATAAATTCAAATATTTATATATTCTCATAGAATTTTTGGTCTCTAGAAGAAATAGTACTACAGTTCTGAATCACCTGAAAAGGAAACTGGAAGAGAATCTTCCAATGATATAGTCCTGTAGAATCTTTTGAATTCTCAATTTAAGCTAGTAAGTTTATTCATAATTTGCAAGCTTCATCTGTATATAAACTTATGTATATTTCTGAAATATAATTTTGTACTAGCTTTTGATTTGAAATTTTTTCATCAACTATGGAATAAGCACATATATATGCAATACTTGAACATCTCAAAATCCCATATCATTTTATTCCATTATTCCAACATTATTGCCATTAAGGTTTTCAAAATGGAAGAGTTGAAGCTGAAAATTTGGATTTCAACCATTGCAACAGTTTTATACAAAACTGTGTTTCAACACAGAAAATTTCTAACTTTCTCTTCAAAGGAATATTGCTTTTTCAATATTTTGTTACTTAATTGGAAAAAAAGGCAAAATAATTCCATATTAATTGTCAATGGAATATTTTTTGCTTTATTGAGACAAAAAAAACCTCAGACCAATTTAAGTCAATCTTCAAACCCATTCTTCAGCTGTTAATCCCAGTAAAAATAGCTATCAAATTATGATCACTCTTCTATCTATAGTCAGAGATTAAAATAAAATTCAATGAAGGCTCCTTTGAAGTGGAAGATTTGAAAAAAATTGAGAAGTTAATATTGCATAAAATTTCTCTATGAAAGAGTTTATAATCTGATAAAAATGTTTTTTCATCAATAAAAACATGTAGTATAAATTATTCAGCTATCTGAGTCAAGTCAGATAAGAGCATCCTTTGAGATTTCCTTATAAATTGCTAAATAAACTGGTAAGTAGCCATAGTTTCTGTTAACTATTAAAAAAACATACCTTCAGAAGTGATCATGATAGAAATTTTCTCTTATAGACCTCTTGGTGGTGGGTTTTGGTTTCTTTAAAGCTTTTGGTGAAACTTATTCCTACCTTCATTCAAGTCTGGCTAAAGCCTTTTTCCAACCTAAATTCACTGACCAGGCTGTAATGAAGCTGAAGACAAGCTGGATTTGAAACCATTTAACAATTCACTATTATTGTAAATTCTTTGATTGAAAAAATACTAAGTGTATGTTTGAGGTTATTAATTCAAATCACTTACATTTAAAAAATTTTGCAATACTTCAAATAAGGATCCTCTGTCAAATTTCAATCATTTTGAAAATATTGATATTCTTGGCGTTTGAGCTTTTTTCAATGTCTTTTTACAATGATGAGTTACAACTCTGAAATTTGAAGTCAATTTTAAACTAAATATAATTGAATGTACAGTAATTTATTACATCAAATTTCATTGTTTTTGATATATGGAACAAGTAATGAAAAACCATGATGCCTCATCCTTTTACACTCTTTTCAACCAGCGTGGAATTTTTGTCATCTTAATTCCAATTCTTTATTGAATTTTTATCTAATTTCCTGTCACAATATTTCCATATTTAATCCACAAAATTTCAATGATATTGATGCTTGTGATTTTGGTGTGGTTATTAATATTTTATTGTCAAATACCTTTTGGCCTTTCTTTGATTATTAATGTTACTTCATTCTCTCATAATTTCTATTTTATTTAAACTTTTTTTCATTTTTCAAATTCTTATTTTATTGTTACTTGAATTTTTGAATTTTACAATTTACACTTTCTATTTTTTCTTTTTTCTTTAATATTTTCTTTTCTTTGAATTTTGTTTTTAATTTCAAAATTAATGAAAGTATTTCTTGAGTTTTATTTTCTGTTTTTCTCTTGTAATTTTCCCAATTTTCTTTTTCAAATTGCATTATTATTATTTTCTTTTTTTTTCTTTTTTATTATTATTTTCTTTTTTTATTAATTTGATTCTTTTTTTTCTTTTTAACTTTATAGCTTTTTTATTTTTTCTTAGGGGTGTAGACACTCCCAATCAGTGCTTCTCCACTGATTTGGAGTTTCCACACCCACAAATAAAAATAATAAAAATAATAATGAAAATGAAAAACAATAAAAAGAATAATAATCAAAATAATCAAAATTACATATCACTGGAGAAGGACATTAAAATTGAAAAAATGAACATATGAAAAAAAATGAGAAGAAAAAAGAACTAAAAATGAGTTTTTTTGTAAAATACTAAACAAAAATTTTGACAAAATCACAAAAAGAAAAATTAGAAAAAAATTTAAAACAAAAAGTTTGTTATTTTCTAATTGCTTAAAAAAACTCAGCATGTATATATAGCAAACATCCAAAATTTAATATGAAACTCCATTCACTAAAAAAGAGGGAAATTGACACCCAAAAATTGCTATTTTTCCTTTTAATCAAAGTTCCTCAGGATATTTCTTTGCACTATTTTTAAATGAAGTTTTAAAATTCATAACATTTCAAAAACTAAGAAAAATTCAAAGGAAATCAACATTTACAGGAATATATATATTGGATGTGGGAGTTGAAAAATGTTGAACCACAAATGGAAATTTTAAAAACTCAATACTTCCACTCTTTGCAAACCTGCATATAGGACATTTTTGAGGGAATGTATTAAATTATAATGATGATTAGGTATTTAAAACAAAATTTAATAATTTTGGGAAAAAATAAAGTTAACTTTCATAAGTATTATTACAATTTATTTTAAAGATTATTAAGCTAAACAAACTTTGACATTTAAGCTGGAAAATAAATGTAATAATGAAAATTTCCCAATTTAGACTTATTAAGCTGTAAGAATAGACTCAGTTTAATATTTTTGATAATCAAAACAGGTGTACAGATATCTCAAAAAATGTTGACTACTATTTATTTACAGGAATTAATGGCTAGAAATTAAGCATCAAACAATTGTGAAAACAATTGTTTCATGATAAATATGGGATTTTAATGAGTAATGAGAAAAAAGATCATTCATTAAGGAAAAAATTAACCCTTGGGTTATACCATTTTAATCATATTGAAAGACTTTATAATGATAAAAAACTGTATGGTGCAAGAATTGGTTGGATAATGTTTCATTTCTTCAAATATTTCTTTTCATACGTTGAAGTTTTCATTCAAAAAAGACAAAAAGAAATTTTTTGGAAATGATGGCTCAGTTTAATTCAGTTGAGTCTTTCAATAAGAAAGAGAAATGGAATTCAAATGAATATTCCAAAAAAGAACTTAATCAGGGAAGTTTCATTTAAGACCCCCTTAAAAGAATAAATAGTAAATATGGTGTGTATAAGGAGACAAACAAAGTTCATGGAAAAGCCATAATCTTCTACTTTAATTGATGGAAATTATTAATGTCCAAATCTGTTGCTGGAAGTATCTTCAAAAACATTTCAAGGTTAGAACCAAGGTTAGGACCCAGGTTGGAAGCAGGTTGGACCTGGGTTGGACCTGCTATCCCTTCTGGAAGGGATAGCTTTTTTGCATTGTTATTGGTACAATCTTCTTCAAGGGAAGAGTTCCTCTATTGATGAAAATGAGGATTTTAGAAATATCTTCTATGTTGGAAGGCTTATCACCCTCATAAGCTGTAACAAGATTTCTTCCAAGAAATGGGGAGGAAGGCATTTCTGAAATGGCCAGAATGCTGGATCACCGCATGTTTGATAGGAAGGGGTAAAGTAAAATTTAAACTTTATTCAGACTAGGAAACTGAATAAGGGCTCTTCTTTAAATGGTCCTTCTAATTTAATTTTTGCCTAAACATATGATTATTTATTTATTAACTGTTAGAAAAAAAATTAATTTAGGTATTTATCTTCTTATTAAGGTTTTTTCTATTTGAATATTCATTTTGAAGGGGTAAAATCTAAAGAGTGGTATATTTGGAACATTGAAAAAGGCTTAATTAGCCACAGATAGATGTCTTTGATCTCAGTTTGGAGTACACATTACTGAAAATTGTGCTCTTTTCGAGGTACTTCAACTTGCAAATTACCCTGGCAATGACATAAAATCCAATAAAGCTTTATATAAGTCTTCATATTGCAGCTTAAAGTAAATTCTATGATATAATATCCTGTTCAATTTGCATTAAAACTCACTGGATCATTTTCTTTCTATCCACAGTCTTGCTTTCACCTGTTTCCACTGAAGTAACTTACAAAAGTCAAGAATTATAGTCCCTCTATCTTGAACTATGTTGAATTAACTTCGGGGTTCTTCCAACCTACTCATCAGGATTGCTTTCACAAAAGAATATTTTCACCTTTGTAAGATTTTATTTATCATCTTCCTACTTATATTTCTTGTATTTAATATAGTGAATAAGCCTATAAAATCTCATGTTCATCTGAAAGTAGATTAGAATAAATATTCAGGTCTTTTAAACATATAAAGTAGCTATTTCACACCCATATAAGCTCTTCGTACCTTTCACACACATCATTCCCTTTAATAATTCCTTCAAGATTTACCTTTACCTCAGAAACCTCTATGAACAGCCATTATCCCTCCATGGAAAATTGTTCCCTTTCTCTTTGAATCATCCATTATTATCTCTTTCTCAGAATCTTATTATCCATTTCTAAGACATTCTATTAATCCAGTCTTTATCTCCACGTGTCTGAGCCCTTAATGACATCACATACCCTTTTCAGTACAGAAGAGCTTGACCTTTATACACAGAGGTGATTTTCCCTTACATAAAGAGCCTCTTAATTGAGCCACTTGAACTTACTTATCCAGGATTTCTAATTGAATTCAGGTTATATAATATATCCTGAGTCCTCATCCCTTCATTATATATATATATATCGGCTTCTGCATGAAAATTAATTGTTTTCCTCAAAAGGCTGGTTTGTTGAGTTTCTTCAGTATTTGTTTCATTCATCTGTGGGAACTGAAACTTTACTCAATTAATATCAAATTATGTTACTCTGATTATTATTTTTTAATAGTTATATCTTTTATAAATTCCACTTCCCCATTCATTATAGCTCTGACTGTTTGTAATATAAAATTGGAATGGAAAAGTTTTATTCATTCTTCCAAAACTTATCATAAGAAAAAGGGGAATTAAATTTTTTTTTTAGAAATAATGAATCAAAATAAGAATATCTAACATTAGAATTCTTAATATGAAAATTAACTCAAAGATAGTAATGTATGGAGAACTTCAGCTGGGATAATTCTTTAGGAAAGCTAAAATATCTCCAATAGCCTTTACTCTTGTTGCTCAACATCCTATTTTTATTTCATTATCACATTATTGTTTCGCCTTTATGTGGAACTTCTGAAGCTACAATTAAGTTTTGGTATTTTTAAGTATGAGAAATCTTTATTAATCAAACTTGTAATTTCTTTAAAGCATAGGTGTTTCTGACCATCACTTTTCTTGTTGAAAGTGAGTTTTGGGGTGTTCCTCAACATGTATTTGAAATTCAAGTTATTTCAATTCAATTTTGCAAATTTTCTCAACACATTAACTTCAATTTAAATATGGGGTATATATTCCTCAAGTTTTGTAATTAGAAAACTGAATATAATTGATTTTTGGTAAGAATTTGATGGCAAAATTGGATTAATGAGATAATAGTGGATGAGAAGTATTAGAGTTAAATTAGGGAAGGAATCTTGGATAAATGGGCTCTAGGAATCTACAAGATCCTCAACTGTAGTTTTGGAGTGTCAAAATTTACACAAAGAGTCATTAAATCTGGCCAGTAATTTACTGAAAGAGTATGTGACTCAATTGAGCATGTAGTCTCAATAGCTAGCATAGGCTTGAAGAATTTATAGTGTTTGAAGCTTCCCAAAATCTAACATATACCTGAAAATAAAATCTTCCACTTTCAGAATGGTCTCTTATAATCATTATGATATCTTTTCCTTTTTAAGATAGCAATTACAAGACCTATGACTGGTTTAAGAAGTTTAGAATGGCTAAAAATGGTAAAATATAGCATTTTGTGGATTAAAAATGGTATAATGAAACTACAATTCCCTTTTATATTTCCTATAAAGTTATCTCACATTTTTTTGATAATAATCTAATTTTTGGAAAGAAATTTTGAGGCTATAAAATACAGTCTTTTTTCCCATCTTTTCTTTTGATGTTGGAATATTTTTACGCATATATTAATTTAAACTACCATCAAACCAATTGATAGAATATTCAAATCATATTCATCAAATGATTTTAATAATATTTATCATGGGAATAGATGATTATAATCATTATTCTTAACTCTCATAATTATTTTTTCTCTTTAGCCACCCCACAATTGTATAAAATCCTCTTTCATTGCTCTGAAATTTTTCACTCAGTCTATACATTTACTCTGGAAATATTTAGTAATATCTTTATTTAAATACCATTTTGGAGACTTCTTTGTTGCCTTTATTCAATCTTTTGATAAATTAGATCTAAATGCCTATTTCTGTAGAAATTTATTTTTACCCTCAAATATCCCTTTAAGAGGATTTTTGAAAGAATTTAATTGTTTTCATAACAAGAAATCCTTATTAAATCATATTTTATACTAATAAATGTGAATACATCATTTTTTAAATTTCTGTATCTTAAAACTCTGAAATTTACTATCTTAAATTGATTTTTTAAGACACAGAACTATGATTACAATAAAATTCCTTGATTTCTAATTTAATTTGCATTCCAATTCTTAAAAACTTGGATCTCACCCAATTTCTTCATATTTGATATATATTTTCAGTATTTCAAAGCTTTTATCAAAAACACATGAGAAATATCTATGATTAAGAAAAATCAATAAAAAAATAGTTTTCATGTAAATTATGAGTATTTGTAGTTTTTTCTTATAAAAATAATCATTTCATCAATCTTTGAAAGCTTTCACTTTTACTTCAGTGTCTGGAGCTATGTTTCAAGGAGTAAATATTGAAGATCACTAAATTTAACAAGGCTTATGTCTTCCAGTACAGTAAAATCTGAAGATAAGGGTATTTCCAACATAGATAAAACAAATAGTTAAGAACCAATTCCCTCATTATTAGAAAATTTAGTCAATAATAAGCCCTTTTAAAACTCCTAAAATCAGATAAATAGTAATTTTTCATATAACTATTATTTGGGATATTTTCTATTCTTGATAAAATACTATTCCTTCAGCCACATAAATAGGGAGTTACTTCAACAACATCTCTTTCTTCTAGAAGATATCTAATGGATATTATTGAGGTAGATTTTGAAAATCCAAAGGATTCCAAGAGTCATTAATTAGTCAAAATGACATAAAATTTCCATATTCTGAGGCTTTCACCACCATTTTTCCTTAAAATAAGGTTGAAACCATCACTCAAAACCTCATTAGACAGACAAAAATCCATTTATAAAGCTAAAAGCAGCTTTATCAGACATCAATGGTATCAATTTCTAAAAGATATTTGCAAGATATGCATCAAACTGTCCCTGACTATCAGGAGATTCCTGGGTAATACCAAGAGTTGAAATATTCTTAATGGGCTAAATTGCATCATGGGTGAGCACAATTGAGTTCCTCTGGGCTGATAATTAAGCAAATAATCCAATGATCATCCAAAATCCCTTCAGAAGGTTATTGAAGAAATCAATTTAGAAATTTTTGCACAACATCAGAACAAGATATTGTGGGAACTCCCCTTGTGTGGTATTAAAATGAGGCAGTAACTGGAGGGGGAAATGACAGGTAACTAGTTTTGAATTTCTAATAACTCCTGTAACCAAGGGTGGCAAGGGTGTATTGCCTGCCCCTCCTAAAATACTGAACAAAATCTTCCTTGGAGCTCACAAACCAAAAATAAGATTATTAAGTGGCTTTACAACTGAAGAAGACAAAATTCAGTAGTCTCATATTAGACCTATTCAATATATAATATGAAAAATAATTTCAGTAATTTTGGTTATTTTTTAGATTTTAATTGAATACTTGTCTGGATAGGTTTTATTTTAGTGAAATTGGGATGAGTGGTTTCTTCTTGGTGATAAAATTTTGGTAGTATGAGTTATTTAAGGTTTTCAGAAAGATTTTTTGAGTGTTGATAAAGGTAAGTTTGTTAAGGTATAGCTATAATATAGTAAAATAATTTTTAAGGGTTTGTTATTTTTTTAAGAGTGGTTAACAATAAGATGAAATTGTATTTTTTTAAATTTAAGAGGTAAGATTATTTTATATTGGATTTTTAAAGGGGTAAGTTAGTTTTAAGTCTTGATAAATAGTGTTAATTTTACTGAATAAAATATTTAATAGAGTAGTAACCCTAATATTGGGTACTGGATAATTTTTTTTTTATTTCAATAATAATATGATTCCACTGAGAATAGCTACTGGGTAATCTTCAACACTATACTTCCACTGATCTTAGCTACTTGGAAAGTGAATTTAATATAATATACTGGACTACCTCCCAGGTGAGGAACTAATTATTCCTATGCTCCTACTTTGCAGGGGATATAATGTGCATGGGGGTTATTTTGAAATTTGGTGGGAGAGAGCCCCTCTATTTATACCTTTTGGGAGCCCAGGGCACCCTCCATGGGAGCTGTCTTTCTCCACTTTAATTCCTCTTGATTACATCATGTGAATTTGTTTTTGGTGAGGACTTTTCTTGCATGGGTCAGGTAGTTTAAGGTTTGTTGATAATTTTTTCTCTGCACAGCCTCCATTAATCACATGATGGTCCTGTAGTGAACTAATTATGATGTGATATTCTTGGATTTTCCTTGCATGCATGAGGTGATTTCATTTTGGCTGAGGATTTTTCTTGTGTACAGAATTTTTTCTGTCACATGATATGCTGTTGGTGGGTGCAGTACCACATGATGACCTTGTATTTCCTTTGCATATGTCACTTTTAGGCTTGGTAGAAGTGGCTGTGTAATTTATGCAGTTGTCCTGGCTGTGTTTCTTCTTTTGAACTTTAAAATGAGGTCAGGTGATAATTTCTTGCACTGATTAATTTACTGTTGTGTATGAGATGATGTGATTTTTTAGTTTGACACATGCTGTACATAGTCATGTTGTTGAGATTTAATTAGAAGTGTGTACTTCATGCAGCCTGTTGTAACTAGCTTTGGTTTGAATGAGGTGATGAGTGGTTCGAATAATTCTGATTTTGTTTAAAGGTTTCAAGTGGGGTTACTGTGGACATAAGATAAGGTACTCCTGTGGCTGTGTTGTAAATGAATTGCAGTAATTCCATGGGGTTGGGCTTTGTATCATGACACTTTGAATGCAAGGTGGCTTTGTAACTAATGCATGTGTCATTTTCATGCTGCAGGAGTCCTGTGGCTATAGAGGGGGTGTAAATCTGGGTGGGGTGTGTAACTTGAAGGGTGGTACCTTATTTGTTGTAACTAGTTTTCTATATATAACTTGATTTTTACATATGAATAATGAAATTGAATAATTTATTTAAACACATACACTTCCCTTGGGTGCCTGTGCCATGGTGTTATGAATACATCCAGTTTCTTGCTGTAAAATTGACCTTTTGGTGTAAAATTTGAGTGTAAGTCTTCCTGTAGTATGGATTTACTGCTGTTATGGGGTACTATGAGCTTGAGCCTGGTGAAAAAAATGGTATGGAATACCACAATATAAATAAAGGCTCTAGGATATTACCATATAATCAGATATATAGAACTCTGAGTTTTTAATAGGATGACATGTAAAACATGTTTAATATGGCAAGAACCATGAAATAAATGAGAAAGAAGGATTAATAAAGATAAAAATGCCAGTAATAATACCCTACTTTAATTCAAGAGATTATTAAATTTTGAATTGGATTATCATGGTTTTTTGAACACACTTCACATAGAAGTTAGATCTTTTGTAAAAATCTTGACATAAATAACTCAAGTTTGGTAAAAATTACTGAGATAAATTAATTTTCTTAGAATTTCATCAGGAAAACTGAGCAATTATTTTAAACTTATCAAACAACATTCACATGAATTTAACATGAGATTATTAATTATAGATTATTTTACATATAAATACTAAAAAGCAAATATTTCTGACGTTATTGAAACAAAGATCAATATTTCAATGAATAAAATAGAAAAATATGATAAAACTACTTCTGAAAATATTGGAAGAGCACTTTGATATGTGAAAATAAACATAATTTACTTCAAAATGTCTTTTATTATTTAAAAAAGAAATAATTAAATCTGAAAGTGAAATTATACAATCTAGCCTCTTAGAATACCAGACAATGTAAGCCAAGTCCATAAGTCACAAGCAAAGTAGATATGTAAAAATGTAAAAAGCTGATTTACTTATTCTAATAAAATATCTTCAGCATTATTTAAAAATCTCTACAAGGTTCATTCTTGTGAATTTAAGCACATGCTACATATCTCTTTAAGGATCTCTACATCTCTTCATCAAAATGAATGAATATTAAATTCCAATTCACCTTCATTTTATTGAGAGAATTAATAAATGTAAAACAAAACTTCTAGCTATTTAAAAACTTTTGACCATCCATTTGTGAAGCATTATTGAAAAAGTTCTAAAACCCAAATTTTTACCTGACTAAAGTGTTCTAGTAGTGTATGAGAAAATTGAATTTATAAGACTTACTTTAATTATAAAAAAATAATTCAAGCTGAACAGAAGCTTTATTAGCTCTAATCTCAGAACCTTGTTTACCAAAACATCTCATAGGTGCTATATTAAAGTCAGACACATGGAAGCTTCAGTTGGACTTGGTGGAAATCCCAAATCATCAATTAATTGAAAATGGATACTGGGAGGTTTTAAATATAAAAGATCCTGAGAATATTCCACATTTTCACATTCAATTCTTACATATAAATATCCTTACCATGGTCCTGCCATATAAAACAGAATGACATAAACTTACCCTTCCAAGTCAAAATTTATGATATATATAATAATTTCAATATAATATGGAGTCTTTAAGAAAATGGTCATAAATTTCCCATAGTTATCCTTTCCAGAAAACTTGGTCTTAATCAGCTCACTTGAAATTTCTGGTCACTTGGCCTATTGGTCAAAGCCCCATATCAAGGGGATAATTCAGCCATTTTGTCCTTGATAAAATTAATTTACAATTTTTTGAAAAATTTTGAAAATCAATTTTAGACCCATTTTTCACCATTGCAAAAAATGATATGAAGCCCCTAAAATAGCTACAAATCAGCCTGAAGGCCATAAAACACCTAAATTTGTCGAATTATTCAAACACCCCAGATTTTACCATAAGAAAAATATCACTAGGATTTTATGTGGGACCTATTTTTTCCCACAGTCAATCAAAAACCCTTTTACTCATATTTTTCCTTCAATAACCTAGGTTATGGCATTATTAGAGGCTCATTTAAGGAAATATTCCTAATAACAATGGCTCAGGAAGTCTTTAAATTTTTTATCACTCTTGTATTCTTGGAAATTGAGGCTGACCCAGATTTTTTAGCTTCATAATCAATTTTTTATCATCAATGAAAATTATGCAATAGAATATTTGATTATTAATCAAAATTAACTCAACTATGATCTAAACTTAATTCCTCAAACCTTTCATTCACAATTGATAAATTGACTTTAAGAAATTTACTGATTGGTTTCTTTAACCTTATCTTTATTGATTTTTAATGTTTTCCTTTTATCTTTATTCTTTGATTTAATTTGATTTATTGAGCCCTTGATATTTTTTATTTTATCTTATTTATCTCCATTGATTTAATCCTCAAGAGATTATTTCATTTATTAATTGAACTAAATACATTGAATTGATTCTTCCCCAAACCTTCAATTATTACTTCCCTCAAGTCTCCATTAATTAATATTTCATTCCTCCCTCAGCTTTCCTTTTCTTTTCATTCTTTAAGCTTGAAATTCTCCTCCTGAAGCAAAAGTTCATATCTCAGCTCAAAGTTAAATTACTTCACACTCTTACTCCCAGGGCTCTCTTAGATGTCATACCCTCACTTCCTCAACTGGGTTCTTGTTTATACAGAGAGCCCAGAATTTAAGTAGAAGAATCATCTAGGAAGTTAAGAAGAGGATCAAGAAGATCAATTTACTCCTCACTATCTTTTACAGAATTTCTCAGAAGCTTGAAGGCCTCTTCTCAAGCCTTTGGTTAAGATTGCTATGAGGAGGATAATTATTTGAAAAATTAATATTCTTATTACACTTGATCTATCTATTTATAGGACAGTAAACTTGGGGAACCTAAAAAACACCTTCATCCCATTCTAAGAAGCCTTCCTTCAGCTAATTTTACCCAGATCTGTTGAAAATTTTCAAAACACTATCTCCAAGTCATGGACACTTAAAATTCATATTCACCCTCTTAATCTTCAAAAAACAATCTATTAAAGTATTGGAATATTTTTATGGGACTAAAACCTTCAAATTGGGATTTTTATCTAGAATTTCTAGCTTATCTTCTATAATTATCAATTAATTTTCTCACTTTTGGAACTCCTTTTGGGTGGGATTGAAATTAGGCAGTACCTGGAGGGGGAAATTACAGTTAGCTATTTTTTAATTTCTGATAACTCCTTTAACCAAGGTTTGCAAGGGTATATTGTCTTTCCTTCCTAGAATACTGAAAAAATCTTCCTTGGAGGTCACAAACCAAAATAAAATAGGTAACTGTCTTCACAGCTTAAGAAGACAAAATTCAGAAGTTTCATATCAGACCTATTCAATATATAAAACAAGAAATATAATTTTATTAATGTGGTAAGTATTTCTATTTTCAATGAGATACTTTTCTGTATAAATTCTTATTCTTTGTGAAGTTGGGGTGAGTGGTTTTTTCTTGGTAATAAAATATTGCTAATTTGATTTTCTTGGGATGTTCCAGAAGATTTTATATATTTTTATAAGGTTGATTTTTCTTAACTTAACATAATAATAAAGTAAAATGGGTTTTTTAGAGCTAAATATTTCCTAATAGATTTTAATAATAAGATGAAATGATATTTATTAACTTTAAAAGATAAAATTCTTTTATTTTGGATGTTTAAAGGGGTAATTCAATTTAAACTCTTTGTGAATTGTTTCACTTTTACTGAATAAAATATCTCAATAGATTAGTAATCCTAGTGTTGGCTATTGGGTATATTTTTCTATAATAAGATTCCACTTATATTAGCTACTTGGAAGTATTCAAAACTATACTTCCACTTATCTGAGTTACGGTTAAAGAAAATTAACTATAATATACTGGACCAAATTCCAGGTAAGTGATGACTTACTCCTGTCCTTAGGATATAATGTGAATTGGGGAAAGAGAGCCACTTTATTCATACCTTTTGGGAGTACAAAGAACCCTCCATGGAAGCTGTCTTTTCCTACTATAATTCCTCTTGATTTACTATTTTGACTTTGCTTTTTAAGAAACTTGCTTGCATGATTCAGTTGATTTAAGGCTTAGTGATAATTTTTTCTACTGCAAATAATACATTTTGTCACATATTAAAGATAAAATAATTCACAATATCACTATTGTTCTTATTTAAATTTTGATTATATATATATATATAGATATATTTTTATAATTATCATTATTATTATTATCTAAATAAGTATGATTATGGGTATAGATGACTTGTTTAGAAGATAAGATTTTGATAAATTAATGTAGGTTTTGTATCAATTCTTAAATACAGCTCAAAAGATTAGTCACTTTCCAATGATTCTTTGGTTGCTTCCCCATTTTTTTAGTTTTTCTAAGTCCCAAATCATTTTCCTCATATGTATTTATTTGAAAATAAAAAATATTCTTATTTGACCCTTTTTATGGCCAAATTGAAAAAGATACCAAGGAGGAAAGATTATAAAAGCAGATTCCACTTATGAAATATCAAAATTACATTTTTTGTACAATTGAAAGTGGAAATTTTGTGGGAATTAAAAAATAAGAAACCATAAACAATTACTTTTTGAAGAAATTTTTGCAGTTTACATAATTTTGGCTAAAATATATTTCTTCTTTGGTTATAAAGCCAATATATATATATATATATATGGAAATGACTATTTTTACCAAAACAATTTCTTACAAGGTAGATACTTTTTCCTTGTATTCCCACTAGCTGTTCCTTTTATTTAGAGCTATAGATTCCATATTCAATGATTTGACTCTCATTTTATATTTTTTCCCATTAATTTTTCCAAAAATGAATAAAATTTTTGGAATTTTTTCTTCATAATTATCTAAGAATTTCTTTTTTTTCTCTTTGGGACCAAAACCATTTCCTCAAAATATAGTATTATTATGATATGGGACTTTTTTGGTAAAGAAATAAACCATCTCTTACATGAATTTTCCCAAATATTATGTTTGTGTTTTTTAATATAGCTGTTTACTTATTATATTTTCATTTTTCATTTTGTATCTTTTATCATCTTTCTATTATTCAGTTTTATTTTCAATTATCTTTTTATTTATTTCAAAGTTCTTATCTATTCTTTCTCTTCTTTGTTTTAGAAAAAAACATTCTTAATTTTTTCAAAAATTGTCTTGAGATAAATAAATCAGAATCAATTTATTTAAGAAATTAACAAACAAAGAGAAAAATGGAAAATTATTATTACCATTATTATTATTATTTTCAAAATTAAGATTAAAATAATTACCATTATGAAAAAAAAATATTTATTATATAAATAAATACATTATTATATGTATATATAAAATACATTTGAATATTTCTTAATAATTTTTCTTTATTTTAATTTTAATTTTATTATCATTGTGAGGTAATTTCTAAATTCACAGCAAGCCTTTGCTAAATCAATTCCAGGACCCCACACATGACCAGAACTTTGTGTTAATTTAGCAGAAGTTGGGTTTGATTAAGTAAAACTAATGGCTAAATCGATTTAAATTGGAAATTTTGAACTTGAAAATTATTTCAAGTTTAAAATGACCATTATCTCTATTTTATTTTTTTGAGCTTCAGGGTTGGTGGTCCGATTAAGGCGCACCACCTTTTTCTCAAAAGAAAAATTCTCCCTTAAAAAACTTTTTTTATAAATAAATGGCCATATTTAACCCCTAAATGAATGTGCCAACAGAAGGAGGGCTATCCATTTTTCCCTCATTATCTGTGCCTCCAAGGTTTTCCCTTTTTAGGGGGGTTATAGTTGCCTCCAAAAGGAGGAATGGGCCCATCATCCCATCAAATTGACCCCCAAGAAAAGTTAAGTAAATAATAATAATAATAAAGAGAACTATCATTTAGGAAAAGTAAATTAATCTCAATGTCCATTAAATTATTTTCCTCTAAAAACAAAAATATTTTTTGTGTCTTTACAATGTCCCCAAAAAAAGGGACAAAACGGTCAAAAATAAGACATTATTACCAGTTGTTTCCAATTTGTGATAACTTAAAGGAATGTAAAATAATTTAGATTAATAATTTGATCAGATTTATATTTCATTAATTACCTTGTCCCATATCATTTTTGACCTCTATTAGGCTTCAGAAATAGCTTTTTCATGTGGAAAATTTGGAATCAACATGGGAAGAAAGCTCATTTTTAGATTAAAATGACATTCTTATATTTCAAAGAAAAAACCATATATATTTATCATTTTTCTAAAAGAAAAAATAAGCCCTTTTATGTCCATTTGTATTTAGAAATGTTTTTTAAGTACAAGGATGAGTTTTTTGATAATCATTTTCCCATGGCATAGCTTCTGGAAAAGAATATCTCTCCCAGTCAATGTTGAGTTTAGCTATTGGAAAAAGGCAATAATTATCTAATGCAGATGTAAAAAACTGAAAATAATTTAATAAACAAAACAAAACAGAGGGGTTCCTGTTGGGAAAGGAAGAAATAAGTGGAAAATGAGGCATACTTAATCTTTTAGTAAAAGATAATTGGCCTTTATTACCTTTTGGAAATTAAATCTCCCTATTCTTGTATTCAAATCCATCTTTCTTGGTTTATTAAATATAATAGCAGTTCACTATTTCCAAATATCCATCAACCCCATCCCAGATGGTTTTCAGTTTGTAATGAAACTTCTTGTTACTACAAATATCTTGTTGAAAGTCACTTTTTACACTTTTTTACATATATTCAATATAATGAATTGAATATTAAACCCTTTTTAAGCCATAGTGACCATCTCCAACCACATTGTGTTAATCCTTGATAGATGTAATTATGAATTCTTGGAGATCCTATCATTTCTGGCATATTGGAAAATGGAAACTCAAAATTTTTAGCACAAAAAACCATTTGAGATGATTTCAATCAGACTCATATTTAATAAATACCTAAAATAAGCAATATTCACTTGAAAAATAATTAAGTTACAAGCTCAAATACCTAAATATTTGGTAAAAATGTTTTTGTGGATTAGTTATTCATTCTTTCTGAATATATATATTTTGACTCAGTAGTCAATCTTGAGGATCTTCTTAGGTTTTTATCCTCTTGGAAAAAGTGGGAATATCAATTTTCGACCTTTATTTAGACACTATACTTAGAAGCTGAATACATAATTTCAGGCTCAGGATCCTTTTATAAATTAGCTTTGGATATTTTTTATAAATTGGTTGTTTTAAGCTTTAGTTTGTTTCTTTTGATGAAATTCCTATTATTTTTCTGTGTTAAATTCAATACCCCAAATGAATGAATATCTATTCCTTTTTTTTGTTCTTGGAACCTTTTGGTCTTCCTCCTATTTCTGTGGGTTTTTAGGATATTGAATATGGGGAAACTGTGTAATTTTGGTAAGGACAAATTAAATAACTCTTATTCCCTTCATCATTTTATAGAAAGCTCTTGGAAAGATTTAATTTCTTATTTTTTCTTACCTTTTATTGAGTGTCTCTTCTCTTTTTTTAACAATTCTTAATCTTCCTGCGCCAAATTGTTCTTGAAATAAGATTTTGTGAGTAATAAGTTAAATTATCATTCCAATAACCAAATATAAAATAATCTTAAGAGCTCATTGAGGATATAAATATTCCACTTTAACTAATATTCTGTTTTCTAGATCATACTAAACTTCAAACTTGAATGGGATTTAATTATTAATTCTGTAAGATTTAGTTGACATTTCATTATTTTGAATGTTTTCTTTTGCTTAATAATAAAATTATTTCATGGAACAATTGTAAATTCTTCGTTACGGATCAGAATCTATCAGGGGAAGAATTAATCAATATCTTAAGCTTTTAATAATACATACTCCAAAATACTTATTTGTATTTCAGTTCAATGAACATCTTTATGCTTTAAATAACTTTAAAAGGGTCTAAGCTACCTTTTTAATCAAATATTTTACCATTTTATATGATCTTATAAAGACTTCGGTGGATTAGCTTCCTAAATGGGGAATTGTTTTGTTCCATCAGGAAAGAACCACTCCTTAAATGAGATCCATGTCTCTCTGAGGCAATTGAAAATAGGTTCAGCGGAATTCTTCTTTATTTTTGGGAAATTATTATAAGATTCTTTCTTTTTATATGACCGAACCACTTATAGGACTTCAAAAATAATTATTAACATCCTTTTAATAATAAAAGAGATAGACAATATTACTTGAATCTATTGTTTAATAAGTTGCTTTCCCCTTAAAGATTCCCTCGATTATTGCTTTATATTTTGTAGGATATTTTAATTAATATGCTAAATGAAAAAACTTATCTTGAATTCTGGTAATAACCCTTTGAAAGTGTTGATTAAGCTCATATTTATTTCAAAAAAAAGACAAATAGGATTAGGTATGAGATGGGCTTCTAGGATCCTGGCTTTGAAGCTTTTAAGTTCCTAAAAGTAAGAGTTTTAAGTTTTATTCTATAATAAAGCAAAAGCCACGGAGAAGGTTTTGTATGTTGATATGAATACAAAAGTGTGTAGAAGTGGGAGTTTTTACCATTTTCTGTTCTAAGTACAGTCCATAAGGAGGAAATTTTCAAAGTTTTTCAAAGTCTCTAAGTATTTGGGATTGAAGAAAAGTAATGAGAAGATGTGGCCCAAATAATCAGATAAGGAGGGGTGAGTGAAATTCTCAGTTTTTGGCCTGTCACAAAGGGATTCGATAGGCTTTCTTATTTAAATTTATACCTTGGTTTTCCTTCTTTTTATTATGAATGTCTTTCATAACAGCTTCTCTTTAGCTTCCCCTTGTGCTAAGAGCTTGGCTTGAATTTCGTGGGGCTTCCTATGTGAATCAGGTAAAAGAGCCACTTGAAAAGTCTCCTCTTTATTGAGATTCCTGTATTTATAATGAACCAAATTATTTTTAAATTGGAATTATTATCTTCTGTATTTATGAATTTAATTTTCCAAAGATCTTAATTGACATATCTTTTTGGCTTAAACAGAAAAATGGAGATTTATTTTTTTGATTTTATAGTGTCGTTTATCATGACTACTATGACCAATATAACTTTATATGTAAGATCTGATTCAAATTATTTTTTATTCATAATTTTACCTCATTTTCAAAACTCCATAGCCTTTACTTGAGCCTTGACAAACTCTTTGTAATATTAAAGAAATAATTTATTTGATATGAATTTTCCTTTATTTAGTAGATTCAACAAGATGAAATCATTTTCCAAAGGAATTGATAAAAAGATTTTCTTTTGAAAAAAGAGAAGTTTCTGTTTGGAATAAGAATTGAATCTTTTTTTGAAAAAAAAGCAAGTTATTTTGAAGAAAAAAGCAGAAGGGTTGTTTTCTTTTGGAAAAATAGGAATGCAAAGAATTTTTCCTTTTCAAAATAAAAAGAAGAAAAAAAAGGAAAAGGAAAAAGGAAAAAGGAAATAGTTTTTCTTAAAAAAAACTTTTGAAAGCACAAAAAAATGAAAAAACAAGTGAATATTCTTTTTTAAATAAAAGAAAGAAGTTAACTTCTTTTTAAGAAAGAAACAAAATTATTTTTTTTCAAAGTGAAAGATATTATCTCTTTTCTTTTTTTTAACAAATTAATTATTTTTTGAGAAATAAGTTTTTTTTATTATGCTTTTTTGGAAAAAATAATTGAGTTGGTCACCCAAAATTCTCAAGGGGGATGCAAAAGCATTCCTTTGGAAAGGGGCAAAATTAATTTATAATGAAATGTTCAAAATATGTTCTTAAATCATTTAAATAGGGGTTGTTGAATGTATAAAATCACACCTAACGATACCATGTGATCTGGATTCCAAATTCCCTGTCAAGAACCCAGGTTTTCAATGCATAAATTACAAGTAATTTTAACTGAGTCCCCTGGTATTTTTACAAAATTCCATGCCTTTGTTATTTAATTAATTAAACCTAACTCAAATTATCTCTTACTGTGGATTAATTATTAATAGATGTATTATTTATCCTTTCCAAAATCTATTTTCACAAACTCCATCAAAAATAATAGAATCCAACAATCTTTCCTTGAGCCACATAAAAACCCACCAAGTCAATTATAAAGACCACCTCTTTCCTTCTTTACATATAAGGACATTCAAGACATTCAGAATAATTACAAAAAATTAATTGGCTTTAGATAAATTCAAATTTTGAGTCATTTTTTAGTACTAGTTTCTTATCTTCCATATGCAGTCCCCCTTTATCAAAGCAGCATGGCTTTCAGCTTATGGAAATCTATTTGAACAATAAATCTCATCATTTTTTAAACCTTAATTCAAGAAGAATTCAGGATTGGTGGAAAACATATAAGTATATATATATGGAAGCTGAAAAATTTGAAAATTTAACCAGAACTAGGATAATTGAAGAGAACAGGAGTAATGGTTTAAGTCAAAGGCTGAGAATCTTAAAGGTATGTGTCCTTGCTTAATGGAAATGGATGCACTATTTATTCATAAGCCAAATTTTAATCCCATTTTAAATTATTATTCCAAAGAGAAAGATAGTTTTAATAATGATGATCAGTTAAAAATGGAAACCATCAATGTAATTCAGCTTACATTTTCATGAATTCATGAACTAATGAAATGTGCTTTCCATTCTCAAAAGTAATAATTTTTTGGAGTCAAATCTTGATCTCAATTTTTTCCTTAATAATTCCTATTAAATTATTAAAAATGAAAATCTTAATGATTTATTGGTATTTATGCTTAAATATGAACCTTTTCAGCTTCATAATTGATTATATCTTTTTTTTAAGTCAAGTAAATTTAATACACTTTTTACACAAAAGAGGTATAATGCACTTACTCTAAGCCTAAATGAAAAAAGATGTTCCAGGAAGAGTATTATTTCTATTCTTCTATTTCTTTGTTCAAGATCTCCAGAATCCTGACAGAAAGGTGAATATCATGAATATACATATGCTATTATATTTCACTGATTTAATATGGTTCATAGGCTTTGAGTCAAATGATAGTTCTTTTTTAGACTGTGGAAAAGATAAATAACTTAAGGAGAAGGAAAATAATGTTTTAACTTAACATTTTTAAGCATTCAAACTGAAAAAACATTGGAATTGGATTAGAAACAACACAGAATGGAACATTAATTTTAAAATGAATAATTTAATAAGGAATTTTAGTTAAAGGAGAAGAAATTCTAGATGGATCTTACCGTATTTTCTCTCACCTCATCAAAGCCCAACTCAGAGCTGGAGCATATTTTTTCTTTTTTAAATAAAACTTAATACATGATCACAATTTTGTACATATGAAGGAATAAATCTTCATTTTGCAATGCATAATTACATTGATTTGATTATTGTAAGAGGTAATTGTCATATCAATTGAGTTTTATGATACACTAATTTACCTATTGGGATGAAATATATGATGTGAAAATTTGGCACTTTTTCAGATTTTTATTGAGTATAATTTGAGTTTAATTTAGCTTTAAAGGTTATTTTTAGCCAAAATTGTTTTGAAAACAAAATCTCAATTAATTTTGAGACTTTTCCATATTATTTAAGAGTTTTTTTTCTTTCTCGATGTAATTTTACACTTTAATACTGTTTTAATCTTAAAATGTGGTTGGTAACTTCCTGCTTTAACTTGGATTAATTTTACATTTACTTCATATGTCGTTTTTTAAATTATTCAAAAAAATCATCATTGCTTTTTTGGAATATTCCACTGTCCTTGAAAATGAGTATTTTTATTTTCAATTTCTTATTTATTATATTTTTAGAATTTTTTTTTATTTGTGATTTATACTATTTATTTTCATGAGGGGTTCTTAAGGGGAGAAACTGGAGTCATATTAGAAGAATTTTTAGGTCTCATTTTAAATTTGATTCTGCATGGCTTTGCAGATATTTTATTTTATTTTTAAATTTTGTTTTATTTTCAATATACTTTTGCTTGGGCGCTTATCATAGTTCACTTTATATTTTTAATTGAAAATTGCATATTCAAAAGTTTTTTTAATTATTTTTTTCAATTTTTTATTTGAATTTTTAGAATATGGCTTACTGAAGTTTCAATTTAAGTATTTATTTTTCTTTTCCAATTCAAATGATTTTTGAATAATTTATTATTTTTTTTAAATGCAAATTTTTAGTTTAAAACTCAAATTCAAATTATTTTTTAAATCAAATTTTCTTGAACTCCCAATTTTTATTTTTTAAACAGATCTCATCCACCTCAAAATCAATACTCATTCCTTTCAGTTTTTTCAAATTATAATGAAAATTGGTATCATTTTTTTTCTAATTATTAATTCTGATTAAAATTCATACTAACAGTTCCCTCAAATCCCTTTCTACTATTTATCCACTATTTATTTTAATCTCAAAAGGCTTTATTAGGTAATTAATTAAATATCTTGGTAATCCTTTACATTTTTCTTTTATATTTAGCTTCATTAAGTTTTTTCAGTTTATTACTCCATCAGATTTATTCATACCTTTAAAAGAAATAAAATCTATCAACATCATTGACAACAGAACCTACCTTCCCCCATCACCCACCCAAACCACCTAAAAACAGGTATTCACCTCACCACCCAGATCAGCCTAGTGCAAATGCCAAATCCATCTTAAAAAACTAGCAAATAAATTTTCTATGCTTATTAAATCACATAGTAAAGAAAATCCTTCATAAAATTGATTTTCTAAAGTATTTTTTTTAAAAAGAAATTCTACTTATCCCATGCCACTCATCAACTCACCCATCCAACACATCTCAACCCAAATTTCCAAAAACAATTTTCAAATATTTTTGGAACCTTTCTACAGCTATTTAACCACTCCTTCAAAAATATGAATATTTTTTCATTTTTTTTTTTGACTATTTCCTCTGCTTCACAATTTTTTTAAAAGAAAAATTCAAATTGTTTTTGGATCTTCCTAAATCAGAAGAAGTCCTTCAATTAATTAAACTTATTATTTTATTTCTATTATTCTTATTTTTTGAGATTGATTCCTTATAAATCTATTTCATTCACTTATGCATGGCTTTTTTTTCCATTTTAATATTTTCAATTTAATATTATCCCTTATTATCTAAGCTAATACTACTGACTTATACTAATGATCTTATTTTTTTATTTTTTTTAGGGGTGGAATAATTGTGAAGGTCATATTTTTTTAATTTCATTTACATAATTAAAGCTTAAATTCTCTTTAGAAATTAAGACATTCCCATCTTCTATCTCATATTTTCCAAATCATTCCAATTATTTCATTTTTAGGACTAAACCAAATTTATAAAATCATCAAAATAATTTTAAAGAGGATGATAATTTTATTCATTCTTCTGATTTAATGCTTAGGAATAAACAAAATATATAACATTATGAACAGAATAATAAAGATATTAAAATTTAATCTAACATTACTCAATCCCAAAGGTTTTATATCAATTATAATAAACAACTCACCTCAAAATATTTCCATTCAAATTAATTCTATAAGAAGTTTTCAAGAATTTCAATTTATAATAAAGATAAGAATTCAAATTGGTTAAGACCCCAGAAAATGAACATGCTTACACACCCTTATTTCCTCATAAGAAAATCTAAGACCCCATTCTTACCTTTGTTTATTTATCAAATTACACCATTTGAAGATCAAACTCTAACCTTATAGGCCTTAAAAGAACTTATAGTGACATTAAATAAGCTATCCAATAACAAAAAGGATATTAAAACCAATCATAATTCTTTAGGTGGAGTAATGAAAGGGATTGGTTTTCTACCATGCTCTGATTTTAATTAATCTGCAGAAAATTGATATTTATGTTGATTTCTATATATAACTACTAAGTATCTTATATTTAGTAGGTGTATACTCCTAAAAACCTGAATTACCACATGAATAAATTAAAAATTATAAATTTCAATGGTAAAAACTTCAAGATTATGATAATTTTATTTATTGAACAATTATTGATTTCTCTAGAATGTCTTCCAATTCAAATAAATTCCTAATAGATTCCTCTAAAATTTCAAACTTCAGAAATTTATGAAAGATATTCTAATTTTACTAATAATTAATAAAAATCTTTTTCAAATTCCATTATTTCCCAAAATGTATTTTTCAATAGATAAAATTAATATTCGAATTATCTCAATTAATTTACCTATAATATTCTCTATTTTATTTTCTAAAATTACTTTCAGACCATTCCCATCATGTTCATACTATCTAATAATGTATTAAACTTCCTCCAATTTAAAATAGAAACCTATTTTTAAAATAAACTCAGAATAATTGAAATACTCTTAAAGACTTAATCAAATATTAATTAAAATTAAAAACCACCTCCAGAAATCATTAACCATTTTGGCTTCACATTTCAAATTAACAAGAGATTATTCAATTTAGGTCAAATATTTTCAAAAATTACTCATACTAATATCAAATCAAAAATTTATTTCAATTTCTATAAAGAAATTAACATAATAAGAATTTAGCTAAGAAGAGAAAACTTTAAATATTTCAATGTTTGGTTTTATAATTTAAATGAACTAAAATTTGTATTAAATGAGATTTTTCACATAATTAATTAAATAAATATATATATATATATATATAACTTTATAAATAATTATTTTTTACCATTCAAAAATTATTAGGTTTAATATTTTCACAAATATTTAAATGATATTTTTAAAAAAAAAATTATTTAATATAATTTTTTTTTAAATTGTTTTGGTTTATAATTTTAATAAAAATCAAATCATTCATTTCAATTTTTTTTTCTAACATATTATATAAAATTACACAAAAAAAACCATTCAAATAATAAATTAATTTTTTTTTGTTTATTATTACTAATTGAATTAAAAATTTCTCTTAGAGAAAACCACTTACCATTAAAAATCCATATTACATGCTATATTCTTCCCCTCAATTTTTTTTCTAGACAAGAATTGAATGAAATATTTTATTCTTCCTGTGTGATAACCCCCTTATAAGGTGGCACCACTCAAGTTGAGTTTGTATATGAAGAATCTAATATTGATTACTGATCCTTTTTTGTAAAAGTCTTGTGGGTTTTCACTATTCTCAAATTCTGATATACATTCAAATCATTAAGTGAGCCAGTACCTTCAAGTTTTTAGGGAAATGAATTTTTTCATTTATATCATAAACCAGAAGTATGGACATAAAATACTTAAATTTTGAATCATTGTTTGAAATCCAAAAATATTCAAAGAAAAACATATTATTACCTTTTTTAATCAAAATAAGTTTCACCATCTTTGGGAGGGCATGGAGACAAATGGATCAGAATCTCATTAATGAATTCAATGCAGCCTGAATCACTTCTGAAATCTCTCTTTGTTGTTAATCTGTTGGCCAAGCTATTATTCTTTGTTCTTACTTCATTAATATTCCAATCACCCTTTTAGTGAGCAACACAATAACCCCATGGCTAACTCCAAACAAAATTCCAATCTTGCCCAAAGCAGCCTCACTTACATTTGATCTTAATTGTGGTAGTTCCACAACCAATTGTATGACAGGATCCCATTGTTAGTTTTGTGAGGAACTATGGAATGTTTCATTGTCTTGAATTTAAAGAACCAATTGGGCAAATGAAGCATATGTAGTGCAACAAAATTTCCAAAATTTATCTTATGAAAAGGCTTTTAAGTCATTAAAGGTATATATGTAACATGAAGGACTTTTTGAACAGGGATTGTCATATTTTTGTGTTGTTGTCATATAAAATAAGGCTATATCATCTTAAATATCTGAATTACTATCAGAATCCAAAGCTTCCATGAAGTGCAAGGCTTTTAAGGTCTGAATTAAGGGTAGTCTTTTGGATGCATTTGGCATTTTGTTGGTGAAAAGATATGTTTAGATGATGTTAATTGAGAAAATTACTTCAAGTTATTAATAGTAAATTCAGATTTTATGCAATATAAGGGTAGGTTTATGTAAATATACAAGCACTTACTGAGGTATGCATGAAAAATGATCTTTGTGGTGAGGCTGAAAGCAGGATTAAGACTCAAAAACCCAAAGCTTTTGGTACCTCAAAATCCCACACCTCAAAAAGTGTGGGATTTGGGAAAAAAGAGTGGGATTTTGATTCTGGGATTTTGTAACTTTGACACCCCCTAATATGGCTTTTTATATTACAAAAAAAATCTTTTTAAAATTAGTTTTGGGTGTTGGTAAACACACGTAAGCTTTTAGTAAAAACACGTAAGCCCTTACATGTTTTTACCAATTTATGGTAAAAACACGTAAGTGACCTTAATTTTCAAAAAAAATTCCTCAGGCTCAGTTTTGAGGTTTTTTTTAATTTTTTTTTGCCATATTTTTCCCGACTTGGCATGTCAATAAGCACAAATTTTTTCAAAATTTTTTTTTTTGCCAATTTCACAAATTTGGCCAATATGCCAAAATGGCATATTTTTTTCAAAAATTCATTTAAAATCTTCCCACTTATGAATTTGCTTGATTTTTTTTTTAAAATAAAGGGTTCAATGTGAAGAATAAAGAACCAGAATCCCATAATTTTGGCAATTTTTTTGGGTGGGACAAGTGAAGGCGCAAAAAGAGTTTTTTTTTCAAATGTTTTTTCCCGTCATTGTAATATGCTTATTTTTAAAAAGTGAATTTAATAACTTCCCACTTATGAATTTCCTTCATTTTTTTTTAAATTAAAGGGTTCAATCTGGACAATAAAGAACCAGAAGCTCATGAATTGGGAAAATTTTTTGGGTGGGACCACAAGTGAAGGCGCAATGGGTGTTTTTTTTTAACTGTTTTTTTTCTTGTGTGTAATATGACTATTTTCAAGTACAAAAGTTCCACATGTTTGATAAAAAAGGAGGCTGAGGTGGGATTTAAGCAATAAAAATGACTGAGGAGGGGGATAATTGGCATAAATTGTATATACAAAAATCATTCAATCAGAATCAACCTCCAAAATAGTGGGTTTTTTCTGAGAGGGGGGAGGAAGATTGGACAAATACAACATTCTGTGTTTCTTAAATTTATCAGCCCACCCCAGGGCTTGTTTTTGGGCATGAATCTCCCAGTTCACAGTAATGGGGGGGACTGGATAAGCTTTAGAAATGATTATGTCCAATGGAACAAAATGAGCACAACTATTCAAGAAGCAGATGAAAATGGGGGGATTATCATTTGGAGGACAGAAATAAGGGAAAAAGGAAAAATATTGGGCTGTGGAATAACAGAAAACTGGTCTTTTATACTTATTTGCAATTGGATCCCCCATGTCAGGCATGGACATCCACTTGCTTTTTGGAGCCTGGCCAACATCTTCATACCATTCAATTCTTTCCAAATAAGAGGATACTGAGGGAATTAAGGTGTTCATGGCTTCATAAAGGTCTTGATTTTGGTGAATTTCTTCAGCCAAGTCACCTCTGACATCAGCCCATTGATCTTGAGTCTTGTAAATGAAGTGGGATACTGTTCTGTAGCCACAGTTTCCATCACCCTGGACATTGATGGCCTTGAAGGTGTATTTCAATATAAACTTGGGCAAGTCTTCTGAGCCAGTTATCTGATAACATAAGTTCAAAAAATGAATAAATATCAAAATAAGCAACATAAAATTACATTAAAAAGAATCAAAAACTCACAAACAGCTTGGAGCATTCATCACTTGTGTGATAGTTGCTTTGACAATGCTCACAGGTCAGGTCAATTGCATCATAGATATTCAAACTGGTGGCAGGCTTGTGTGATTTTCTTTGTGATGTTTTGCTTCCAATTGCCAATCTTCTGGACCTTCTAAGGGTTACTTCTGATTTATTTAATTCAGTTGCTGAGGGTAGTGAATCTGATGAACTGATGGATTTAGACAATGAGTTCCCAGAATCTTCAGAATCTTCAGAATCTTCAGATGAGTCCACTTCCATAATTGGAGAGGGGACATTTGACTGGGATCTGGAAGTTGTTGTGCTGGTCACTTTTGATGGGGGTCTTCCTCTTCTCTTGGTTTGACTCTCAATGATTTCAAATCTTGAAGGTTCTCTTTTGTTTTTATTCTTGGCTCCTTGGGGTCTTCCACGGATATTCTTGCATTCTAGAGGGTCTTCATAATATTGATCATCCTCTTGACTCTTGGGAATTTGATCAAATGGGACTTTTCCAGTCAAAACATCTTGAAAATGTTGGAGTATTGGGGTGATTTCTGCCATTGGTCTTTGAAACAGGTCTTCCCCAATGTCTTCAAATATTTTCTTGGCTTCATTCTTTCTTTCTTTTTCAACACTTTGATCATCACCTTGAAAACCAGTCTGAGAAGAATATGACAAGTAAAATCAGTTAATAAGAAAAAAATAATAAGAAGAAAATAAAAAACCCTCACAGGCAAATTCAAATGCCACTGAGGATGGAAGTCTGATAATTCAAGCCTTTGGCGCTTGGCAAATGCCTTTTGGGTCTTATGCTTGCAAGGAATGCCTTTATAATTGTTGTATTTGTTGGTGCATTTTTCATTTGGAGGAAATTTTGTTTTGAAATTTTCAAAGGCAATCTGAAGAGCATAATGAGACACCTTGCCATTGAGGGCACAGATGTGTGGAGGAAAATTCTTGACATGGACAATCATTTCTTTGGAGATTCTGTTGATAATTTCAATAAATTGTTTTCTGAATGCCATGTGGAGTGCCCTGACTACCTCCAGGAGAGTACCAGTGGACTTTTGTAGCCAAAGTTTAACCATGGCATGGGCACCTTCAACTCTGGAGGTGGAGCCCACACCCAGGTGGCAATGGTGGTTTGTCCAGGCTGGCACATAATACTCCTTTAGAGGAAGCCAAGTATTTTCCAAATACTGCAAGACCTCAGCATTTTTAACTTGCTTTTGAAGCTTCTTCCAGTTGTCTTTGAAAGACTTTTCAGTGGGTGAATACATAAGCTGAGAAAAGAATCCCAAAGTCATTAATAAAGACAATAATAAGAAAAAAAGTGAAATAACATGAAATAAAATGAAGAAGTATATTACTTGATTCCAAAGGCCCATAAAATTTTCAAAATCAGTTCCATGACCAATTTTCTTCATGCAATGAGCAGATACATCCTTGTTGATGTGCCAAATGCATAGCATGACTTTGGAGTCTGGGAAGAGCTTCTTAATAGAGTTTTTCAAGGCCAGATCCCTGTCAATAACAATAACTGGGGGGGGACAAGATTGGTGTTGTTGAGGACCTTTTCAATGTATTGATTTAAGGCCCAAGTATATGAAGTTTCATTTTCATTCTTCATCAAACAAAAAGCCCCAGAAAAGGTCTTATTTGTTGAGCTGAATCCAACAATATGAAAAAGAGGCATTTTTTACTTATTGGTTTTATAAGTACAATCCATAAGAATGACATGAGGGAAGCCATGAAGAAGTTTTATGGCCAGGGGGTGAGTAAAAAACAAGGAGGTAATGTGTCCCTCAGAATCTCTTGCAGAGGACCAAACAAAATTTTCTTCTTTGAGAGTGTCAATAAGAGCATCAATGGGCCTTCTGCCTTGCAGTTTGTCTTTCTTTATTTTCTTGACTTGGTTATAAATGTCTTGAAGGATTACAGGCCTGTCAGACTCCCTCTGGCTGCATAATTGGGCCTGAATTTGCCTTGGCATGAGGAGTGATTCAGACATTTGAGCAATTTGGGATGTTTCTTGCTCATTGAATTTCCTGAAAGCAGGATGTGCCATGATATTTTCAGTGGCATCATGGCTATGTTCAGGATTTTTGACTTTAAGAGTCCAAGTGGTGCTCTTGGCATATTTCCTGGCATAAAGTCTAAAAGGACAGTCAAGCTTTCTTGAGGTGACTGTTTTGGAGGGGCTTTTGTTGGGATTTGGGGTGCCAGACCTATCACAACATATTTCAATTTGGTTGTGGGTCATATTGGACCTCAAGGTGGACACAGCATACCCCTGAGCCCTGGCAACATTATGCACATGTTGCCAAAGAAGCTCAAGGGTCTGAAATTCACCTTCAGTGGGGGGTTGGAGCATTTTTGAATGAAAAATATGTGTAAAAGTGAAAAAAAGGGGGGATTTGGGGATTTGGAATGGGGTAAGAACCTTTCGAAGTGTGAAAAAGAGGTGAAAAAAGGTGTGAAAAATGAACAGAAGGGGTTAAGAGTGAAAGAAAGTGGTTTAAATATGGGATCAATGGATGAGGGAAGGTAAAAAATTGGAAATTTGGAGGCTTGAAAGCAGGTTGTTGTGGTGGAAAATGCAGTCTTTGGGTGAAAAAAATAAAAAAAAGGGTGAAAAGCTTTGCAAAATGGCTTTGGTAATGCTGTTTTTCCAAAAAAAAAAAATGGTTTGGGGTGGGGATAATGTGGATTGTTGGGGTGTTTGGGCTTTTTTTTTTTTTGGGGGGGGGGGGGGCTGGGCAAAAAAATCTGAAACAATTTGGAGTTAGAGAGGTTTTGTGGGGAAAAAACCTCTTTTGGGTATGTTTTGGCCCAATACAGGCATTTTTGTGTTTCATTTTTAATTAAAAATGGGCCCAGGGCACCCCTTACGTGTTTTTACCAATTTGCTTACGTGTTTTTACCAATACCCTTAGTTTTATTTCAAATATATTTGAATATATCCTAATCACATCTCAAAAGCTCACCTGTCACTTAGTAGACTTCTGTATAACTTGCACCAACTGCTGCATTTTATCAAGAATTAAAATTTGAACTTAAGCAAACCAACAGCTTACATGGGGAATAGTCGAATGTAGGCAGTTTTTTGTTTTGAATTCCCTTCAGGCCAATTTTGGTTAATCCCAGTTCAAGATATTCAATTGTTGGGGTGAAGGTCATCAACTTTCTGATAATTCAATGCTTTTCCTTTCTGGCTACGTTTGCTTTGGTTGATCAAGACTTTGAGGGTGAGAAGTGAAAAAGCAGCGACTGTATGGCGTAGCTGTAGGGACAATCTTAGTTTAGATTTGATGAAAACAATAGGTAATGATAGTCGATTTAATTTTAGAAGATTCTTTCATTTCACCTAAACCTGCTTCGAAACTGGTTAATCTAGACAGCAAACCAATCCAAGAGAAATTGGAGCGCCATAGATTTCTGAGTATTTTGCCACTGATTACCAAAAGGTGGACAAACCAAGTCTAGGATGAAAGTATATAGACAAGCTTATTGAGCAGAGTAAATTGTCAATATAGTCTTCGTTTGCAAACTCATGCTGATTCATAAGCCAATTTTTCGTAAAACTAGGTCTTATTGACTAAAGTACGTGATAAAGAAAGGGGGTAGGGGGTAATTTGACTAGAAACAAATTAGATGAGCAATGTACGTAAATAGATTCAAGCATATCTGCTAGGGAAGAACCATTAGAGGTCATATGAAGATTTAAGATTAAATAGCAATCCGATATAAAGCTAAACCAGGTATTAAGATGGGATCGATATGAAGGCTGGATGAATCTCAAGATTGTCCAGGGTCGAAGAATCCAAGAAGAGACTAAGTGTGAGACTTAGCGCATGAATTGAATCCACAAGGCCAAGGAGAGCAAGATTGAGGATAGGATGAGAGGAGGTTTGACAGAGGCAGAAGACGAATTACGAGGGCCATTGTTAGCAGTAGCGCTTCCTGAGCCGAAAGTGGGCGAGGTACCATTGCGAGAAGCAGTGGGAGAGTTTGAAGAGTTGGTGTTAGTTGATCCAGTGCTGTTTGAGGCAGTTGAGCCGCCTGATGAGCCTGGTAGCGTAGCGGGAGCAGCTGGATAGAGAAAGAAGAAACCAGTCAAGATTGAATGCAAAGTGCAAGATGAGAGCAAGACCATAAACTGACTGCCGTTTGGTTTGACGGAGAAAGGTGCTGATGAAGTGTAGACTTGAGTGTTGTTAGTGGTATTAACCATTTGAACCTGCAAAGCCAAAGCGGAGAGCCAATGATGATTTAGTGAGGTTGAATGAGACAAAGATAAGCAGAATCCATGCTGACGATGTAGCTGGAATAAGGGAAGGAATGGATAAAAGATTAGTTAAATGACAAGACAAGGCCATCAAACCACCACAAGAAGATCTCACCCATCTGATACGAGCAAGGTGACGTTGGTGACGGTGAAAGATTCCAAGGAAGTCGGAACGAACTCGGTGATGGCGAAGACGCCGTTGAGGATAGTTTTGTTAGGATGAACGATTTGTAAACTAGAATGGGCAAAACAAGTCAGAAAGCAGGAAGAGTGGTGGCGATCGATGACAAGAGGAGATGCGAATGAGCGTACCTAACTTGAGAAGGGTCACTGCCGCCATTCGACCAGGCAATGGTGTTAGTAGCGAACTGCACCCAGTAAGCTGAGCTCGATGGATTGTTGATGGTAAAAGCTGATGAGGCATTCAAGGATTAGAAAACCAAAAGACTGCCAAGGCCATCGATGGAATACTCACTCGATCCCAGACAGGCTAAGCTCAATAGCAAGCTCAACTGAATCCAAATTGCAGTCATTTTTGTTAAAAATTTATCAAAATTTATCAAAATTTATTAAAATTTAAAATCTAATGTGATTATTATCCTAAATGGATGGACGGATGGACGGATGGATGGATGGATGGAACTCAATCTGATCGATGCCCAAGCCAGAGGAGCCACGCCTGTCTGCTTTATCTTGGCTTGCCAGCTTCAGACTCATAGGCTAGGCTCAGGCATTAGGTTTATACTAATCACCTGATCTGATGATCTCTCAATACAGCACTCCCAGACTAGTATCTACCACGGCTGTGCAATACAGTACTAGAGAGTCTGTATAGATCTCAATACCGTGACAGATACAGTGACAGATACAGTGACAGCTCAATAGCACAAGTACTGTAGATGGCAGATGCTTTGCTCCCCTGAGACGCGCACGTAGTTTAAAATTCATCCATGAAATTTATAAAAAATAAAACTTGTAAAACTTTAATAAAAAAGAAAAAAAGAGATCTTTAAAAATTCTAATTTCTTCCTCATTAATTATTACTTACTTCCTACTAAATAAATTTATAAATAACGTAAAATAGAATCTTTTTATTAAATTTTTAATTAATTAGAAATAAACTGTCTACTTGGAATGTAACACAGGGTGGGCTGTACTGTACTGTACTACAACAATTAGAGCTTGTTTAGAAATTTAAATGAGTCAAATGAATATCATTAAAAGTTATATCAATAAAGAAGCACTAGTAGTGTAAAAGAGAAAAAAAAATATAACTTCAAAAAAAAACAATCCTTAATCTTAATTTAATTAAATATATATATTTATATAATGGGTGATATTAAAAATGAAAAGATGATTTTATATATAATGGATTTGAACATTCATTTAGAGTTTTAACTTATATATATATATATTGTTACTTAAAAACATTTAAAAAGGGTTTTTTTTTCTTTTGTCATCCAAAATGAAGTTTTATTTTAATAATTTATGCTGATTTAATATGAATGTTAAGTTATCATACAAGTGAATTCATTAACTTAGACAAAATTAAATATATTTTTTTTAATTAAAAAGAAAAAATCTTTTTTAGTATGAATTTATTTTTACTTTAAAGTATATAATTCTTCAAGCTTAAATGACAAAAAAATGAAAAAGTGAAAAACTAATAATTATTTATATTGATTTTCTATATTGATAATTAACTCTTATATCATTTGTAATTAATGTGCTCTCTTTTTTTCTTAAAAAATGAACAATATAAAAATAAATAGGCAGTCTGTGTAATATGTATTCTAATACATAAATAAATATAAACTATTATACATATATATATATATATATATATATAGTCAACACCCGCCTAACCCATACCTTTTGGTGGAAATAGAACTCTATGGGTTAGAGCAGGTTATGGATTATGATATTTCCCCTGTCCTAATACATACTTTTTATGGGTTAGGGATTTTTTTTGAAAATCAAGAAACAGAAAAAATAAAAATTATGAGATGAATTTTTCTAAAGCACTACATTTTACTGTATGATATAATTGATTCACTGTAAGTACAATAATTGAATAAATTAATATGTGTTTTTTGAGAATAAAAAATATAGAAATAAGAGGAGAGAGGGATCAAAAAAGTCTTTAATTGAGAATTATTGAAAATTCTTGATTAAGGCACAGTCAATCTCACTTGCATAACTTTAAATCAAGTCATGGAGCTGATCAACCTGGGATTAATTTTTGAGGGTTTAAATCAATTTTTGTGCCTCTTTGACACTTGGCTTTATATCAATGATCTCTTCACTCAATTTTCTATTTTCATTAGTATCTTTTGTTGATTCCTTCAGCATCTCTATTTTCATCGTTTCAGTTAGATTTAAACATGTCTTCTGGGCCCCAATCATCAAAATAGCCCTCAGAGTCTATATTAAGGGGGCCCAAGCCAAATATGCATGGTATTTCCTGTTTTGGAAAAGGGTACAGGCAAGAATTTTTACAAAGAAAAGATATATTTCCTCAAAGGGTAAAGGCATGGTCTCAAGGGTAGCTCCCAAAGAGATCCTGATATCATATTGCAACAAGTATTTACAAGAACATGAAATTAGAAATGAAAAACAAAAAAGAAACAATAAAAAATACCAACAAAGGCCCACTTGGTTTATTCATGATAATAGAGTGGCTCAAATTGATGTTCCCAGTCTTTAATGCATGCCAATTGCTCAAAATGGTTAGGTGAAAGTGAGGAGTATTGGTATGTAAGAATCTTCCTTCCACCTTAGAAGACATTTTCAGATGGTTCACTAGTTGCCAGGATAGCCAAAAATTTACATGCCATCAAAGCTAGGGTTGGGAAAATATTTCCTTGTGATTTCCAGAATAGTAAGGTGTCAATGTCCTTGGGCTCTGGAGGCTCAGCCAAGAACCTTTTTTAGTTCTATTTCCAGAGTTCAGGTTTCTTGCAAGTGAGATGGATAAAGCTCATCAAGCAATGCAGTACCTTTCCCAATCATCTGACTGTTCTGGGCCTTGTATTTAAAATAATTCTTTTCTTCTTCTTCAAATAGAACTTTCAGTCTTTAATATGAAGTGCCAAACTGGACCAATGTTGAATTGTAAGTCATAAAAAACTTCAGCTTTATGCATGGATCCAATATTGATGTGCAGATGACTGGTGTCTTCACAAGTAAGATCTTGATATATTTTGAAAGATTGGATATCATGTCAATGGATGTGGGCTGTATTAATCCCACATCATATCCTTCAGAATGACACAACCATGGAAATTTACCCTCTTGGACCTCCATATGGCATATGCATGCCATATCCAATTTATAGAAATTTGGCCATATCCATAATCATTAGCCAAATTTGCCATTTCATTTTTTCTGGCCAGCCTGGCCCCTTCATCATCATCAGGCCTTTCCTGGCTAGGCTTTGCTTTTGGGCACTCTTAGGTATTTTCCAGTCAACAGGGAAAATACAGCCCAAAAGCCTGTATTTAGCTTTTTAAGCTTTAAATACAGATTTGCAAATTTTGCTGTATTCAGCCTTTTTATGAAATTTTCCCATGTAATATGGGGAATATGCCCAAATGGCCATATTAGGCCATTTGGGGCTCAATTTCCAGTGTTGCGCATTTTTTGCATCTTGCGCAAATACAGTTTTAAAGCTGTATAATCTGTATTTGGCCAAAAACACCCAAAAACACTTTTTCACCTCTGAAGCCACCCAAAACCCATTTTTCACTTCTATCCTCCTGGCATCCTTCCAAAAAACCTTTAGCCATATTCACCCTCCAATATCCAGAAGTGCCATAAATTGTGTTATACACCATTATTCACCTTTTGTCACCAGAAATCCAATGGTGCTAATATCAAAGGGCTATATCAGCATTCCATAAAATCATCAAGGAATCACCTCATCCAGAGGATTCATCAAGGCTCAAGGACAAGTGTCACTTTCAAATATCAATGATTCCATCAAGCCATCATTGCACATTCTCATTCATAGTATTCCTCCAATGGAATACTTGCAATTAATTCTCAAGAGATATTCAAGAGGAAGTTCCAATACAAATTGTAAAGTGTCAATGCTCCATCAATCCACCTTGGCAACCACATTCATTCAAAACAGTCTGGATTCATCAAGACCTGTATTATTAATCATACACCATGGGAAAATAATTCAACCCAGTTTATTTCTCAATTTGGCAAGGTATACATTCCATCAGACAATAAATAGAGCTTCCAGTATTCAATACAGATCAGATACCAGCCTGAAGGAGTCAAGCTTTCAGCTTTTCACATATACCAGCCTCCTTTGACTCTGGGGTTTTTTTCCCCAGTTAATTTATATATTTTGATTTTTTTTTATCTTTATTTATCTTATATTTTGTTAATTGAATACTGATATTATCAAGTCAATCATTTAGAACCTTTATCTTTTCTTTCTTGGCCTGTCAGTGGATATTGGTGGTCATATACTTTACTAATTCCATTTTTCATTGTGGCAGGTTGAAACAGTGATTAAGGACTTTCTTGGTTGGCTCTTTGGCCATTTGGCTTCTTATTTCTCTTATTGCATCTCATCTTTGTACCTGAAAATTTCTTAGAGAAATTCATTTCTATTATTTTATCTTCTTTATTTTTTGGAGTCTTCCAAGTGAGATCCCTGATTACTGAGTGCCAGGCCACTCTTGTTTTTCCCAAGAGCCCCTGTGACACAGAGGCCTATAATGATGAATGAAAGGGATTTATTAGCAATGAGAATCAAAACTTCTGATATGAACACAAGCACTACTTACCTGAGAAATATGTAAAGGGGGAGGGGCTGATTTATTGTTGGATAGTTTTATACACAAAATATAATTGTGGATCCATAGAGAGGTTGAAGAAAATCAATATTTACCTGAACCTTCTCACATGGAAGTGGGATTATGAAATAATATTCCAAGTTGTTGGGATTACAAAATTGATTGTAATAATCCTTTAAGAAAAACACACACTAAATTATGTAATAAGTAGAGTTCCATCAGTTTGACACATGTTAGAGGAGTTTTGTGGCATTAGTTTCCTTATTCTTGTTTTAGATGAGGTTAACAGTTGTTGAGAATATGTCCTGTCTTTGGGGGATATGTTTCAGGTATGTTGCAAATTGGGAAATTCTTGATATACTTGATGGCCATCTGACTGTGTGACTATGTTTTCAATCAAAATTGGGGTTGTTTTATTGCCATCTTTTGGGGTTGATTCCAAATATATTTGGTACAAAAGTGCTTCTAAGTGAATTGTGTGAGGCATGCATCCAATGGAATGAGTTTTTGCACAAAAAGTTGAGGTGACACCTTCAAGGGCCTGTGCCAAACAGCTATTAACAGAGAAATTGTCTTTTTTAAGGCCAGCGGTTGGATGGTTCACCCCATAGTGGCAAAGGACACTTGTAAATGAGCTTTCAAGAAAAGCTCTGGAGTGATTTCTTAATAATTTGAAAAATATATTTTATGGTTTTTATAAGTGGGATATACTTAATAGCTAAGAAAATTACCTTCAATTTCTTGAAATACCAAAAGAAGTGAGTTAAGATGAGATTATTAATCCAAAAAATGCCCTCTAAAAGCAAAAGATAATTTAATATTTGAGCTAGTCCAAGTATTGGTTGTAAAGGAAATGAATTGGCCTTATCAGATATTAGCTTGAAAATAAGCTCTTTATGGGAGTTTTTTTTTTGGAAGGTGAGCTGTCAATGCATTTCATAAAACTAATATTGTTGAGATTATGGGCTTTCAGAGTTCCAGAAAATTTCAAAACAATTTGGATTCCTTCACAGAGAGTGGGAGGTCATTGTCACACACAAAATAAACAAGGTCACTCTTTAGTGATCTTGGTGAAAACTTCTGCCACAAGAAATAAATAAGTCACCTAGAGGAGTTAACTATAGCCAGTGTAACCATACCTTTTTTAAATTGTGATTCTTGATGAAATCATCAGAGCTCCTCGTGACTTGTGAATGCCTTGATTATGATTGATGCTAGTCAGGCAGTGCAATAATTTGAGATTCTGACTCATGAATTTCGCACTAATCATCCAATTGAATTTAGCTTTCTGGTTGCAGAACTTGCCAGCTGGGTTCTTGACCTGAAGTTGGAAAAAGATAGCCAAACATATGATCGTTTAGTTGGCTGTGTAAGATTAGTTGTTGAGATTTGGGTTGTGTGATCAGCTTCACTGGGATTAGATTCAGTTAACGGGTGTGAAGGTGGTACTGAGGACATTCTAGTCCAAGATATTGAGTACCATGGAAAAAACAGAAGAGAGAAAAATTGAACCAAACAAATGAAAATATCAAAAAAAATTATAAGAAAGAAAGGGTAGGGGTTCAATTGCCAAAGATAAAAGGTGGATGAAGAAGAAATAATATGAAAAAAAACTTAAATTAATTGAGAAAAAAATGAAAGAGGGAAAAAGTTTTATTGGGGAGAGGAATAAAGAAATCCAATGTGATCTGTCCAACCCCGGAAGCTCTGGGAGGGTTAGGGACCGGGCCAAAAAATAAGTTGGAATTTAAATCAGAATTGGAGCCGGGATGGGATAGGGCTAGGTTTATGGTGCTAAAAAACCATGGGGCCCTCCTTTAGTCCGGACTGAGTAGTACATTCAGAATCATCATATTTTTTGCATAAGAAATACCTAAGTTGATTAGGCACTGCAATTCATTTTTTAAATCTTCTTCAGCTTGAGAAATAAGGTTCTGATTAATTGGATCACTTGTAGTTTTTTCATTACTTTCTAAGAGGATTTTTGTGTGTTTCTGAAAATTGTAAATGGTGATCAATGTAATTGAGGCCCAAGAAATCCTGGAAATTTTCATTTCCACAACCTTATTTATTTTGTATATCTTGGAAATTAGGGTCTCATAATGAAAGTTTTGGATTTCATAGAAGAGTAGATTAAAATGGTAATAAGAATTTAATGTTCAAATAATTCCAGAATCCATTAGTTTAATGTGGGAAGTTAAATTAGGCTTCGAAAACTTGACTTTGATATTAGTGATGTTTTCATGGACTGCTTGGCCCGTGAAGCTGTCAAAAATTAAGACTATTAATTGCTTGGCAATTTGGAGTTTCTGATCCCATCCAGTGATCCACGTTTGAAAAATTTCTGAGGTAATCCAGTATTTGGAGTTAAAATGGTATTGATGACCCAATTGATGGGAATATTTTTTCTTGAAAACTTTTGGCCATTAAGATCTCTGAATAAAAAGTGGAGGAAAATTCTCACAGCCACTTTCATTTCAAGTGAATTAAATCGTTAACTGGTCTTTGTTGCCCTTACCTCCTGATGTTTCTGATACCAATAAGCCCTTGTCTGGTGAAATGCTGATTCAAATTTTCAAAATAAGTTTTTTAATAAATTAATTGAATATGAAAAGGGATTATCTACTTAAAAATAAAAAATCCATGTTTCATCCATATTGTAAATGCCCTTTAGGTTATAGTCCTTCAAAAACATTTTCAAGCTATTTGTTTATGATCCAAAATTCTATCCATGAAAGACAATTTGTGAAAGATGGTTTCATGTTTTAAATTCCCCCAGCTATCCATTACTAAATGTAAGCCAGTCACTTGATGGAATCCCTGCACGAAAATAAAACTACTTCAATTTCTCACAAAGTACGTTTCTTGTGATATTAATTTGGAACGGAAGTGCTTTTGCAGTCAAATATTCTAAAAACTTATTGATGTTGGAATTTTTCTTGAAATTTGGATGTTTTGTTGTTGATTTTACAGCCTTAAACTTAATTTCAATGGCCTCTTGCTCCTTAATCCATTCTAAAATCCATGGTTGTTTCAGTCCAAGGTGGGGTTATACAGTGTTGAAAAGTGTTTTTCTGTCTCAATTTGATTCTTTTCAGTGGCATCATACCACTTGAGGATCACAATTTTTTGAATTATTGTTTCATTATTGCCTGGTCTCTCGATGGTTTGTGCCTCAGGTGAGGAATTTCTTTGGAATTTTTTTTTGCTTTCTTTGTTGTTGAATTCTTGTAACAAAACTTGCACTTTTATTTAGATGGTGGCTTTTAGCTTTCTGAACAAGTTTTTCTTTTTGATTCTTTTGATCTTTCTCAACATACTGAATGGCTCAGTCAAGGATTCAAAAATTATCCTTGGAGATATCAAAGGTTCCCCTTCATTTCAAAATCTATCATGAAATTTTTCTAGGAGCATCCTCTTCAGTACAATTTCCCACTTGATAAATCTCTTCTTCTTCATCTGGTGATATGCTTCTTCCCATTGCAAGATGCTCCTGTATATTTTTTGTCTTTTCGAATATCTTGGTGTTTTATTCTTTAATGTAGTCCTCAAAACAATTAATCGATAGTTCTATTAAAATTGATGAAGGAGTTGTAGTCAGTGAATCAGAAACAAAAATTGAATTTATTTGAATAGCAGCAAATAAATTTGTATTGGGGAAAAAATAGCCAATTCAGAAAACCGCATGGGGAAATAGAACATAGAAATTGTGGCAGAAGCCATCCCATAGAAAATTTAATTAAAGAATTTGAATGAAAAAAGTACGGAGTTATTGTTCGTGGTGGACAAAAACCACATGGGTTACAGGAACGGGAAGGTTTATGGGTTTTTAGCCCAGTTTTAGCATGCACCAATTTAGTGGACAGGTTTTTGTATCGGATTTCACGGGTATGGGTTAGGAAGCTGTTGACTGTATATTTATTTTTTATTTAGTTTTGTTCTAAAAAGAATTCCTCTTTTCCAAAAAATGAAATAGGTTAAATCTTAGGAATTCAATTTTGTAATCTTTAGTTTTTATATATATATTAATTATTTGATTATTATGTTCCTTTTCATTTTCAAAAAGAAATAAATTTAATTGAAATTTAATTTTATTTCAATTTCTTTTTTTATTGAAAGAAGAATAATTATTATGAATAATATTTTTTTTGACAAAAAATTATGGGTTTTTTGTTATAATTTTCTTATTACTAATTAATTTTTGGAATTTTCAAAATAAATTTAATTAATAATAATAAAAATTAAATTTTGTTCAAAATATTCCATCCTTTCTTTATGAAATTTGAAAACATAAAGTTTAATATATGTATATAATTCTTAACTCAAGTCTGATTATTTTTGATTTTAAAAAAATAAATAAATTTTAAGTCAAGATTAGAATTAAAATTAGCATATTAATTTAAAGTATTAAATTGTCTTTTTTTTTCTAATTGAAATTTCTCAATTAAATTATATAAAATTGAACTTTGAGTTTATTTAATTCAATTCATTCACTTAATCAATAATTTTATTTTCTTCTTAAAAAAAGAATATATAAAACAAAACAAATAATAGAAATTGATTTAATTAATGAAAAAATTCTTGTTGAATAATCTTTTTTTTATTATTGAATCAATTTTTTTTTAAAATTTATAAAAAATCCATTTCATTTTATTTTATTAAATGGCATAAATAAGAAGAATCAATATCTAAAATTAATAAAAGGAATAAAATTATGAAATTAAAATTGATTAATATAAATGAAAATTCAAAACCTAATAGAACAAAAAAAGAAAAAAATTATTAAGAAATTCTTAGAAAATTATCAGAATTAATAATTTAATATACAAGATTTTAAATGAATTTACCAAAGAATTGAATTGAATTTTTAATCAAATTCAAATAAAAAACTCCAATCCTTATCTATTTGTTTATTTCTTAAGATTGAGGAATTATTATACATAAAATTCAATTTTTGTAAGTAAAAACAATATAATTAATGATTGTTTAGGTTTCCCAAAGCTTTTCCTTTTTTTGATTTTTTTGGCCAAACTTGGGTAATTATTTTATTTCATTGGAAAATTATGAAAAATTAAATCAAATTCTTTATTTCCGATATTTTGATTATAAAATAGAGGTATTAATGTAAAAATTAAAAATTATTCAATGTTATTGATTTTATGAACTTTTTTATGTATTTTTTTGACCCTTTTTTAAAAAATATTTCTTTTAAAGGGCAAAAATAACACTTATTAAGAAAATTTTCTTGAGAGAAATATTCTTAGATTTAATTTAAGGGGAAAAAATGAGGTTTTTTTTTATTTCTATTTTTATTTTAATTTACCTAAAAAAAAGTTAATCAAGGAAATACATGGAAATTTTCAATAATAAAAAAACCAAGTTTTTTTTCTTTTTTAGGTGGGGGGGACTTCTCAATCTGAGCCAAATATTTTAAAATGATAAAAAGAATTTTTAAAAAGAATTTAAGCTTATATCAAATTTAAGAAAATGCCCCAAATTATAAATTTTGTTTTTTAAAAATTGAAAAACTTACATTTTTGGTGAATATCTCTATTTTTTTTTCAAAACTAAGTCTGGGGATAAGTTTTTTAATCATAAATGTTTTTCTTGATGAATTTAATTTTTATTGAATTACTCTTTTTTCAGTAGTATATCATCAAAAATTAATAAAATGAATAAAGAGATTGGAAGATTTCTTTAAAAATAAAGTTGAGTTGGGATAATGAAATGTAAGTTAGGACGAAAAAATCAATCAAAGGCAGCGTATAAAAAAGTGGTAAAATTTCTTTCAAGGCTGATAAAGCTTAATATACATAAATAATCACATTTTCTTTTTCCTAAGTTTGATTTCAGGATCAATTCATATTGAAGCTCTTAGAGGATGATTCATAGCAAAAATTATAAGTATGAAATGTAAAAATTAATCAAAATGAGATAATAAGGCTTCTACCATTGGGAAAAAGTAGCTATGAGTCTGTTCAAATCCTTCGTTTCTCTAGAAATTGATTATATTACTACAATAATTGTAAAAAGAATCATAAAAGTTACTTTCTGTGAAATAAACTTCAACAAAATAAGAATAAATCTCAAAAATATTTTTTTATTTTGATCAGGAGAATACCTCTTTCTATATTACACTGAGGTGGCCACAGGTTATTCACCTTTTTCACATGACAAGATAGTGAAAAACGTGACTATTTTTGCTAACTTGTGGTAGAAGAGAAAAAGCCCAATAAGGTCCTAAATTGAGATTAAATATGGTTTTGAGACCACAGGGTATTATTTTAAACACATAAAGGGTAAAAAATATTCTTCTAAAGTCCTTCCAGAAATGCTATTGTGCTTATTAATATAAAATATGATGATATGTAAAGTGGTAAAAAGTAATAAATGAGTAAGAATTTTCTAAGGTGGTTAAGGCTCTCCTTTTATTAATTTTATTTATAACACTTAAAGATTATTCATTTTTTGTGTAATTAATATTAATAATAACTCTAGAATATTCCTTTACACTTCAAGGATGTCTGGGGGTGTCTTATTTGTCAATTTATGAGTAATTGAGCTATAAAATGCCTTTGGGCTGAGTTGACACCTCATAATTTAATTATATCGCCAAATTTCCCACATAATAGATCAATACAAGCTTATGTGGGATTGTAACCTTAAAAACTTTGATATCTTTGTCATTTTTTGAGATATAGAGCTAAAAACTGGTTCAAAGTGTATCCCTAACTGAAATTGAGACTTATTTTTTACTTCTTGATCCCCTTTGGCTTAATTATAGAAAAGCTATACAAGCTTCAAGTAGTTTATACCTGTCAAAACAATGGTGATTTCCTTGCTTTAAGAGAAACCCCTTGATAGCCTTTCATCTGTATGTGGTATAATTAGATTAAACTAACATATCCCTTCCAGAAAAGATCTTATTTGGTTGGTATGTAATAAATTTCTTTTGACGTCGGATGTGAGACTAAAATTGCATATTTTCTATTTTGACCTTTTCAAGCGGTAGTAATATGGTACATTTTTTTATAATAATTCCAAATAATTGGAAATTTTAAAATTCAATATCTTAAGATGCGTTATTCAATTAAATTGAACCTAAATGATGGGGTTTCTTTTCAAACTAATTTTTTCATATGAGGCGTAAAAATTAAGGTCTACAATCAGTAAGAGCTTAAAGATTTGATAAAATTGTTATTTATTATTTTTTGGTAATAAGGATAGTATTTTCTGGAATAGTAGAATTTTCTCTTTGAGATGGTAAAATGTAAAGCATTAATTTTTGGTCCTTTTCTTAGTGCTTATTATCTTGTTGGTATTTTATTATTTGGTTTGATAAAGGAAAAATGTGTGTATTACAATATTTCAATTGAATGCCATATTTTATGGTATTTTGAATTTTATTTTTGTGCTTTGATTTTTATTCACAGGCTGACACCAATGATATAGATTGAGGTTCATAATGAAGTTTCCAATGGTAAGCTATAGGATGAGCTGGAAAGGGTTTGGGGATAATAATTTTCAGAGGTATAGAATTACTAAAATCTTTCAAAAGGAAAATGGAAACTGTTTAATTATTGCTTTGAATACATAAGTAGTTCAAAAGGGTAAAATTATACAAAGAACAATTAAAAATACAGGTATTTAATATCCATTTTCAATTGGATCTCCCATGTCTGACATATAAATAGAATTTTTGACAGGAACTGATAAAATGTCTTCATAAAATTCAGCTCCTTCTGAATTTAAATCAATTTATGCATGAGAGATCCACTTTCAGATAACTTTTTTTATTGTACTAAATTTATTTTACCGTATCTCCTACAAAATAGTTCTATTTCTCTTCAAAGCTATAAGTAGAATGGGCTACACTTTTGAAACCATGATTTCTATCACCTTAGACATTGAGAGTTTTGAATCTGTGTTTGAAAATGGATATTGGGGATCATTATATTCCAAGAGAATGTAAAAAATAAATAAATATAAATATTAATATTGGTATAATAGTTTCTCTCTTGAAGGAAACTTAGACTTTTTTCAGTGATTATGTTTTTCTCTTTTTTCAACTTTTCCTTCCTCTTCTTTTGAATTTTGTCCGAAAAATTACGGATTTTGATAGGTCCCCTTTGGTTTTTTTTTGGATTGACTGGGTCTTCCTCTGATTTGGGTACATGTAATAGTCTATTTATGGTTTTTTAAGGTTATTGGTAAAAACACATAATTCTATGGTAAAAACATGTAAGAGATGGTTTTTAAATGAAGTATGGCTATTTATGGCATTTATGATGCCATTAATGCCATTTGTGGCATTAAAAATTCCATTTATGGCATTAACAGTGCCATTAATGGCATTATAAATGCAATATTTCTGATGCCATTAATGCGATTTATGGAATCAACAATGCCATAAATGGCATTAACAGTGCCATAAGCGACATTAACAGTGCCATAAATGGCATTAACAATTCCATTTATGGCATTAACAATGCCATTTATGGCATTAAAAGTGCCATTAATGGCATTATCAATGAAATATTATTTATGCCATTAATGCCATTTATGGCATTAAAAATGCAACATTTCTGATGCCATTAATGCCACATTAACAATGCCATTAATGGCATTACTAATACCATGAATGGCATTACTAATACCATGAATGGCATTACTAATACCATGAATGGCATTACTAATACCATGAATGGCATTATCAATGCAATAAATGGCATAATGCCATTTATGTAGCACTATAAATGGCATTGTTAATTCCATTCATGTAATTCCACAAATGAAATTTTTGATTCCATAAATGGAATTTTTGATGCCATTTATGTTATAGTTAAGGCCATTAATTCCATTTTTAAGGCCAATGTTAAGGCCATTCATGCCATTTTTAAGGCCAATGTTAAGGCCATTGATGGCATTGTTAAATGCATAAATGGAATTGTCAAGGCCATTAAATTCAATTTATGGCATTTCTGTAATGCCATGTATGCCAATTTTCTGGCCATAAATGGCATCTGTATGTCATTCTTGATGCCATTTATGGCATTATTATGTCATCAGTGATGCCATTTATGGCACTTTTGATGGGACAAATGGCACTGTTAATGCCAAAAATCAAATTTTAACTTCCACTAATCATAAATTACATTTTGAATGCAATTTATGTCATAAATGGAATTTTCAATTTAATTACAAACATGAACAAAAAAACATAAAAAACCTTAGACTTTTTGGGCCTACAAATGTTCTTGCAAAAAAAATACCAAAATGTTGGGCTTCTGGTTTATTATTCTCAACATTCTCACCTTCATTTTTAAAAAAAATATTGAAATTCATAAGTGGGAACATTTTTAATGAATTTTTTCAAAAAAATGGGCTGTTTTACCAAATTGCCCAAAATAGAAAAATTGGGAAAAATTGGGGACCTTCACATCCCATGTTGGAAAAAATAAGGCAAAAAAAAATGTTAAAAATTCTCAAAACTGAGCCTGAGGAATTTTTATAAAAAAATTAGGTCACTTACGTGTTTTGGCCATAATTTGGTAAAAACACGTAAGGGCTTATGTGTTTTTACTAAAAGCTTACGCGCTTTTACCAACACCCTTTTTTAAAAGGATTATTTTCAAAATAAGTTAAATTATTGAGCTTCTGTATTACATTAATGGCTTTATTTCAGCTTGAAAGTATTTGGGGATAATGAAACTCAAAAAAAATATTGAAAAATTGGAAAAATCAGATAAATTGATTAAAAGATAACTAAAGTTCAATTACAAAACTAAATATAAGTTCAATGAGAATAAACTAAAATTAAATGAAATTGGATAAAAATTGAATGAACATTAATTAAAACAAAAATGAAATATTTTCAAAATATTAAATTGAAATAAAATGAAAGAGAAAAAATAGAAAAAAACAAATAAAAATATTCTTGAAATCAAAACTCAAATAAAAAACAGATATAAATTCATAAAAATCAAAAAAATACAGATAAAAAGACGAAAATTATAAAAAAAACTGCAGCATTCAGAAAAATGTGCAATAAAAACAAGGAATAAAAACAAAAAAAAGTTTTATAAAAAATATGGAATTTATAGAAGAATATACATTCAGGTAATACAGAAATTTATCCAACTTGTAATAATATTCATATAATCATGGAAGTAGAAGATATTAATCTTTGTCTATGCGGTGATTGACTAGGATATATATCAAAAGTGTGAAGTATTATCTCTTAATCTTGATAATCTGCGATATTATTGAGAACAGTGGAAATTATATATATATATATATAATTGAACACTAAGTTTCAGAAATGAGAGTACTTTTCAGTCTGAAACAGAGCCATATTAATCCTTCTACGGGAACTCCGAAACAAGGCTCTTACCTGAGGTGATATTCATTCTTCTGATATGATTGGGAATTGTTGAGGGTTGTGATTTTTCAAATTTATTAGTAACTATAAGCATATTCTTTCAAATTCCTCTATTTTCTTGATGATAAAATTACCTATACAACACTTTAACTTTCTCAAAGCAATCAAAACTTCATGCACAGTATTTGTTGGTATATCATAGAACATAATTATGATATAGATAGGAAGTATGAAGCTCATATATCTAAATTGGAATTAACTTCTGGTTGGAATTGGCTTTATAACTTAAATTATTGTAATATTCCTTGATAAAGCTACCATTGAATCAACAGCTTTCTGGATCAAGATCCTAATTTGGAATAAATGTGTGTGTTGAAAGCTTCTTGAGCTATAATCAAATCGGGCTGAGAAAACTTAATGGGCTTATTGATTCATGTTTGGAAATTATTCTTCAGAATTATCTGAGATTAATTAGCGAATAAATGTCTCATCTCAAAATAATAAATATAATTGAGGGTAGAAACCCACATTGAATGTGATGAAGATAGAACTTTATGCCACTTTTTCCTTCGATAATTTTCAAGGTAGTGATTAATGGGAGCTCAGAGATTATTTAATATTGATCTAGTTACGCTACTCTAATCCCCCCCAGATCTCCCCAGATTGAAGCAAAATATGCAATTAATATACATATTAATATTATTTGAGAAATTGTTTATTATGTTGTTCCTGAAGTTTACAATAACCAAATTTGAGAGATATGGCGCAAAATATTATAGCTTTTGAGCTAAGTTTCTCTGATAAAAAGTTGATTGTTTCAGAAACTTAAATAAAACAAGCTACAATAGCATAGTCATATAAGATGTTATATTCTTATTGAAAGAAAGAATTATTCACAGCTATTTTAAAACTATAGTTTTATGAATAATGGAGTCAAATAAGAGGGAAAAATCAACAATCATATACATGAGCGCAGAAAATAACCCTCCTCATCTTCAAGACATTTGAAGTAAAGCTTGAGATTCAAGAGTAAAATTAATCATTTTTGTTTCTAATATGATATAAATCTCAATATAGCTAGCTATTAAGAAGAGGGGAATAAAATCTCTAGATTATTCACCTTATTTTCATAAATATTTTTCCTCAATGGCTTCTTTTCTCAAAACATGATATTCATATTACATACACAGAGCATTATGAAGCCTTTTATTGTGTTATTTTCTTTGAGATAGGAGCTTTTCTCATATAATTACATTAATTTAAAGGGAGGATTATTAGGAAAACTGATAAAGAGGTAAATTTCACTTCAGAAACAGCCAAATTCCTGGAGGTCAAAATAATGGCTATTCCTTCTGGTCTCCAAAGATTAGAAATGTGCTTTCTTATTCAATTTATTTTACAATAAAGAGCTTATCACTGGATATATGAAATTCAAATATTAAGGATAAAGCTGAATTACATCTTTCCCCGCATATTTTTAATCTTATCATTCTTCAAAGAACCCATTTTTTCCTCAGTTTATTTTATTGAGAGTTTCTAAGTAGATATCTTATATGAATATAAATAAAGAAAAATATAAATAATTTCATTTGATACTTTTGCTATATATAAACGATATTTTAGACTATTTAGGTGAGACATTTTTTTTATAAATGCTTATTCCTTATGTATGCGAGAGCTTCAATACTAGATGAAATATTTGAAATATTTTAAATCTATTTAAGTATCAGGATCATCAATATAAGAAGATTTCAAACACTCTGAAACATCTCTCCAACACAAAATGTGATAGCTCCGATTTCGATTACAAATTGCGTGACTTTGACGCAAGGCTCTGACATTAATCTTCAAAAGATATGATAAAGAGAACACTTAGAAGAAATAAGTAAATATAGAGATTTTGAAATAATATATAATGAATATTAGAAAAACAAAAGCATAATTCACTCATCCTATTGCAAAAGAATCTCACATATCCATTTTCTCAGCAAGACTAAATTATGGAATACATCAAAAGCTGGAAAATTGATGAAAATTGCAAATAAAAATTGTCTTAAAGAATATTATTGCTTTTTGAGAGAATTTCTATATCTGTAGATCAAACTCCTATAAATTTTCTACATTAAAATATGAAAATGCTGAATGAAGGTTTTTTTTACAAGGCTCAAATGATATTTGTAGTAAAAGGGGAAAAACATATTTATACCTATTCAATTATTTTGGTTCTTGAAAGAAATTTTTGAAATAAAAAAGGTGTTGGGATATTCTCAGAATGAAGTTTTACTGAATAAATTTTTTTATTTCAGAAGTGAAAATTACTCTACAAATATAAAGTAGAAATTACTCAGAATATCATGGCTTATGAAATAAAATTAATGCAAAGAGTTATGAGCTGTTCAAAAATACTATTAGTGGAATATTTTTAATACCAAAGTTCTATTTTATCTAATTAAAGCCATTTTGATTATTTAGAGAGTATAATAATATGGACCACTTGAACTGAGAATTCTCAAATCTGAATTCATATTGTAATATATATAATATCTTATTAACTATATAGTTAATGAAATATTGAATTTAATATTGTAGTAAAATTTTCAATAATTATCGCTCATATTTATTTACTTTTACTTCACAGAATATAATATTTGAGCTCTATAATTTAAAAGATTCTTATTGTAAGAATTCCATCGGTTTTTTCATTTTTTGAATTTAAGGGAAAAGCTTCACATAATGTTGAATCAGAGATTATGGAAATAAAGTGAATATAATTTCATTATTTTTGGTAAAAGGAATTTCTTTTTTCTTCAAATTACCCAGGGTAAAACCTGAAAGAATTACAAATAGATATTCAAAAAGAAAATAGAAAAAACAAAATATAAAAGCACTTATTCTACTGGTGGAATAGATAAACTGATGAGCCCTGAATGAATTCCTCATGAGAAAAGGTTAGTAGTCTCCAAAATTTTTTTTTCATCAATGGAGTTGATCAAAATAAATTAAGTTACTTTCAAGAAAATATATTCAGAAATATGATTTAGTCTTGAATATTGAATTTTGTATCGTACTTGAAATTATGGTAAAATTTGATTTGTTCAGGACGAAAATTCTCACATTTTCTTTTGAAAGGAAAATATCTCTTAACTATATAGTTCTAAATAATATTTGGTCCTAAAATCGATTCATGTAAGAATTTTGGATATTCTTTGAGCTCCAATTCTCTTTGTTATCAATGTTGTTGAGCTCCATCCCAAATTTTCATTAATGCGATTAATAATTATTATTAAGAAAAGCTTTTCAATATCTATGAATAGCTAACTAGAAATAATCAAAACATTTAAGTATCACTATTTATAAGATCACTACATGTGAATACTTTACTTGAGATATTGTAATCATATAATGTGTCAATAATGTCAATATAATTTGATATTTATCTAAGAAGCCCATAACTAAGGGGTAAATCAAATTTTGTAAATTAGTAATTGATATTTTGTCTTGTTATTATATCTATGATCTCTCGAAGAACTTTATATTATCTTATGTTCACAGGATACTATATAGAGTATTCACTGAATTAATGGCTATCTGATGCTTTCAGTCATTTATATTGGTTTTGTTTTATTCGTAAAAGCTACCTTCAAACTATTTTTATTTTTTTCTGTTCATTTGATATTCCTTCATAATGTATTGGTGAGTTTGAAATTGTCTCAAATAATATCCCATTTTATTGAAGGTTCTTTCTATTATTATATTTGTGTTTATGGAAAAATTAGGGAAAAATTATTCCTTCCTCTGATATATAATTGACCTTAATATTGAAAAATACAGCCTGAAAAGTAATTAAATAGAAAAAAAATCAAATATTTTGCTCCTAAAAATCCAGCTATAAATATGAGAGGGAAATAATTTTTGAAAAAGATTATTCAAGTAATTCTTGGACTAAAATATTTGGAATTCAACTTCAAAATATAAATTTCATGAATATGAGCTTATGAAAAAATTATTAGAAAGTCCTTATGCGAAAATTGATGGGTGAAAAAAAAACCATTCTAAATAAAATATTTTTATTGTGGAAATAAGTTTGTCTTCTATTGATGCTTTGAAAATATTTATTGAATAAATTTTAAATTGAAATCAATTCCTTCCATGTTAGGTTTTAACAGAACTGATAATCACTTGTTTTTTTACCATGGTGGAACCTTTTACAATTACCAGAAGCGGATATTTTGAAACATTTTTGGGGCAAATTTACAAAATACTTTTCTGTAGGAAGTCACAATAAGCTTATTATATTTATGGTATACTCTAACATATTTTCACCTTTATGGGATAATAAACCAAATTGTGGAATAAAGAAAAAGTATTTTGTATTTTTTTATTTCTATTTTGGTAATGATTTTGAGCTTGACCCTGTTGACTTCCATCAAACTATAACCTATTTTTCTCCAAAGGGAGATATCAGAAATCAATTGATTTAATTTTTGGAGAAAGGTTGAAGCTATTATTGTCAATAAAAATAGCAAAGGAGGCTATATTAGTTATCAGTATTCTCAAACTGATTTACTCCACATATAGATTAGCTATCTCCTACCCCCATGAAAAGACTTCCCATTTATAATAATGCTTTTAAATGCCAAAGAATCATTAGATATATATGTCTATGATGAAATTTTCTTCCTTTTATGCCTTTCAAAAATAGAAATTCATTTTATTAAACTTACCATTTAATCCATCAAGACTAAAAGCCTTCAATAATTAGGTAATAATGGATGTTTATAAGCATAATTGTTCCATGAAAATCATCAAGAATAAGGGGAATGATATTGAAAGAAATATAAAATGGTTTCAAAATGTTTTTGCTTAAATATTTCAAGAATAATTTTCTTTTATTGTTTAAAGAAAGATCAAAATATTTCATAATAATAATGCCTTCTGGATAAAAAAACAACATTTTGGATCTGAAACTATTGAGTAATTTCAAATCCCACATCACAAAGACCTTGAAATATCATGAAAATGAGCCTTATATTTGTTTCCTATTAGAGCTCAAGGCTGTTTAAAATGTTTGGATTATATCTCAATAGACAAATTCTAATAATAATATAATCAAAAAAAGGTAAAAGTATTAATCCTTCCATTTCAAGTGGCCTAAATGACTTTATAAAGTGATGAATTATTTCAATATTCTCCTAGATAGGATAAGTTCCTGAATCTAACAGAATATTTTTTCCATATAAGGATATATGTTTCTGATTAAAGTATTTAATTGATTCAAAAAATGAAATATTGATAACTGATACTTTTAAGTAAAAGGCTACAGCATGATGTAACTATCTTTCTGAAATACTCATATGTGTGTTAAAATAGAAGCTAAATTTAAAAAGGCTGTAAAAAAATTTCTATAAAATTTTCAAAGAATATTATTGATGAATTAAATGGGAAAAGAATTATTTTATTTTTGGATCTTTTAGGCCTTCAAATTTCTTCATTGCTAAACTTTAACTATACTAACCATTATGGGAATGAAGATAAATATTTTTCATATTAAATATTTTATCAATATTAGAAGCTATCTAAAATAAAGAGAAACAGAATTCATCTTGAATTTATTTTCTAGATTAAATGAAGCTATCTTTTGAGCTGAATATTGAAATATTCTCTAGCTATCAATAAATTGAGTTTAAGAGGAAATTCATATTGAATTCCAAGTAGCATAATATTTTTGTAAACTTAATAATTATGTGATTATCCACTCTGTGAATATTTTTACTAATATTTGTAAGAAAGAAGGATACCTCTGTAACATATCAAGATACGCAAATCAATAAAATTGAGAATATAAATCATTTTAATCCTCTCTCTGATGAAAAAAGGAATTACTTTCAGGATGATGATATATAATAGCTGAAAATTTTGGAAAATAAATGTAGGAGGCAATTAACTTACATGTTTATTTTTTAATCTACTTCTAAATAGAATATTTCAAAATTATTTTCATTGTGTGGTTTAAAAAGGTCAGTACCATGTATAGCTTAGAAAAACACTCATTACCCTTCATATCAAGAGGAAAATTTTTTATCACTGAATGAAAATGTCAAAGAAAGATATTCTCAATTAATAAGAATCAAAATGTCTTATCATACTGTGAGTTTGTGAAAGAAAGGAGCTGAAAGAACTTTTTATATTTGGATTGTGATCTCTTCAAAATCTCAATATGAATGTTTGTATATTAAATATAGTATAAAGGTTTATAGTCAAAATAATTGAAGATTGAGAAGAAAAAAATATTGATAATAAAGGAGAGAGATATTTTGGAAGAAAAATAGATCTTTCATTTTAATTTATGATTATTAAATATTTTGTCAATGAAGTAATTGTTTCATAGTGCATTGATACCCTTGAATGATGAATATAGACTATTCTTTGATATATGCCAGGCTTTCCAATAAGAACTTTCCATTTTATAATCAATAGATATAGCTCTCTATATTGACAGCTTTGAGCCTTTGAGATATGACCACATATCCAAAAAGATCACAAGAAAAACCTTACAGTAACTATTCCTCCAAATAGTTATCTTAAAATAAGTAAAAATACCATAAAAAACCATAAATTCTGGATTAACTTAAGATCTGATGAATAAACATGTGAAATAATTACACCATTAGCTTCCCCATGATAAAACACACATATATAATTTTTATGGCATATCTCTAAAGTCAATAACTCATGAGTAATAAGCTAAAAATGCCATAAAAAGACATAAATTATTGTTTATCTCAGAAACTAATGGGAAAAAAATTGAAATAAAATGCATCATTGAATTTCCCTTAAAAAACTACACATGAAATTTTTTTCTTTCACTTCTCTAAAGTTAATACTTAAGGAATTAAGCTGAATATATGCACTTTTTTGGTCAGTGCATACATTCATGGTTTTTAGCTAATATATCTTGACATATACATGATAGGGAGTTAAACCAAAAAGAAATTTAGCACATAATTACTTTAAGAGCACAGATATGAACCTAATTTGACAAGTTACAAACAAGGTTATGACTTGTAAGGGTTTATTGAACAAAATTTCTAGAGCTGTTGACCACTTTGTTGTGAAAGTGGTCCAATCTTATAATAAAGTAGATATTAGGTTTATACTAGCTCATACATAAATAATGATGTATTTCTTATCATAATATTCAAGATAAAACCACCTGAAATCATGGTTAGAAGTTTAAAATATTGAATTTTGACAGAAAAGATGAGATACAAGAAAAATAATCAAAAATAGATTTTTTATGATTTGACGAAATTCTCTTTTTAGTATAATAAAGACATACCAAGCTATCAGAATTCACTCTTAGAATGGCTTTAGTGTGTATACCTTAAGAGTTATTAATAATCAAAGTTTAAGCTGAAAATTGATCATTTATGATCACTCACTGTAATCTTATTTTAAGCTTAACAGTTATATAAGTTATAAAACTGGTTAATCATCTTAGATTATGATTAATACTAATAAATTATATGGATTATAGGCTTTTTCCAAGCCTACAACATCATCAAATGTATAGTTATAGTTATAACTCTAAATAATGGTATAATAATTGGATAAGATGGTTTGATTATGATTTAATCATTCCTAAACCTTAAAGCACTGATCCATTCCAGTGGTTAAAATAAGTAAAAGTCTACTAGAAGCCTGCTAGACTCTAGAAAGGAGGAATTTACTATAAATAAAGCTCTTTTTACTCTATTTCCCCCTCAGACGCAACAAAAACATTAAAATTATCAAAACAAACATAAAAGCTTTCTTATTTTTATATAAAGCTATTATATACTAAGAGAATAAAGTTAATGTTTATTATAATAATCAACTTTGATGTGATTACATCAATTATTAATTGCTTTTGTTAAAATTTCTCTATAAATTTCTATTTCACGTAAAAATAAGAATATTTGTAATTTCTTATAATTTTTATTGTAAATACAATTTAAATAAGTTGTATTTATATTATTTGGCATAAAATCTCTCAAAATTATTATATTAAGTGTCAAAAGTAGGTTATTTCTCTTTTTATAATAATTCTGCTCCATTATTACTCTTAATAATTCCTTTATTAATATAAATCGTATTTATATTAATACATAACTTTAATATTAGTAATATTATTGTTATTAATTGTTTTTATTATTAAAAAAATTATTTTATGCCCTTATTATTTGTTTGTAACAATAATAAAGAGCTTTTAATATATTAATTATTAATTATTAATATATTTATTTTGATTATATTATTATATTTATTTAATAATAGAATTTTTTTATACAATAATTATCATTAATTCTTCATTAATTCATTCATTTTTTATCTTATTTATCAATTTCATAAGGACATTCATAGTACAATAAGTGAAATATTAGTAATATTTACTTATTGTTTCATAGTCAAACCTTACATTTGGGAGCCTGGACGTGATTTTTACTTAAAGAACTTGAAAAAGGATTAACTTTGGGTTTATCCAACAATAGGTTATATAATAATTTTATATTTATTGATTATTAGAGCTATTGAGGCATTTGGAAAGGAATTGTACTGTCTTACACATGGTTTTTCACATCCTTAGACTTGCAAGAACTTTCTTTGAGTGACTCTAGTGATTAAGAAAGATATTTATAAATCAAAAATGGATTTATATTATAAATTAATTTTAAAAATAATCATCTAAATTTTATTTTATTCGTCAAAAAAGTAAAAAAATAAAAATAATAAAAAAATATAAAAAAAAAACCAATAAAAAAGTTATTTTTGATATTTTTTTGATCATTTCTTTCATTTATTTTATTCATTCAAAAGATATCAAAGAAATTATTACATTGAAATTGCCATATTTTATCAAAAATAGCACTTTTAGGAAAAGACTTATATTTATTTGTCTTCTTAGTGTTTGCAGAAAACCCAGCAGAGGATAATAAAACAACTGTTGAGAGATTGGTGGAAGAAACTTGTCCAAGTTCTCCAACACCAATTGTCAATAAGAAAAAGAAAGCTAAGAAATTAGTCTTTCAAGGACCCACTATTCAGGAATCTGAAGGTGAGTACCTCCTTTTTAATTGCCATAAACAATTGTTTTTGGGTTCTGAAATCTTTTGTTTTATTAAATTCTTATTAGAACTACTAGAAGAGGATCCAAATACTATATCAAATCAGCTGGAGGTGGACTCAGAAGTAGAGTTGATACCTCAAAAGGGAAAATTAAAGGCAAAATCCCCAGTGGAACAGAATCCACACAAGGAAGTGCCATATTCAAAAGGCAAGTCCCAGATATACCCATGATTCCTGAACCAGAATTGGAACTAAGTATGAGTGATTCCAACAGAGAAAAATCACATTCAGAGGCCTCAAATAGAAACCTATATGAGCCAGCACAAACAGTATTACACAGTATACAAGGACAAAGATTGGGAAATGTTGCCACAAATCCACCAAGAAGTGATGAACTCCGGGCATTTCCTGAAAAAATTCCTCAAAGAGGAGGAAATAGTGAGATACTCCAATGGATGGAATCCACTATCATCCAAGCCTCAAATCAAGGAGATAAAGGAATAACATGCCAAAAATAAAGAGGAAAGCAAGGAAGAAGCCCCAGTAGCTTCTACCAGCAAGCATCAAGCCAACCAAATTCCCCAAGAAGGGAAGAGGAACTAAAAAAAAGAATTGGAGGAAACCATATTCCCTAAGCTACAGGATCCCAAAAAAACCAAAAAGATGCAATGGACAATGTCTTCAACATGGCCAGAACCTTGATGGAATTCAAGGACAAAGAGGAACAAAAAATGAGACAACCTCATTTCCCAAAAAAATAAATTTGTCTCCTGATGTTGTAAATACTTTAACTGAAATTAAAAATATTATCTTACCTCTTAAAGAAATTAAAAATAGTCTATTATCCTTACAAGAAATAAGTAATGGATTATCATCCTTAACAAAAATTGTTGTACAACACAAAAAAAAATTAATAAAATTAAATTTATGGTTGAAAATAATAAACCAAAAATTCTAATTGACAATACTCAAAAGTTAATACAAGGACAAAAAGAATTGTACAGATACATAAAAGATATTAAAGGAAAAACTTTAACAATCAATTATGATGTGAGAATTGACAATTTAACAGAAAGATTAAACAAATTAAGTATTTATGTTGAAAGATTTGGAGAAAAGACTTAATCACATCAAAAATTACTTCTAGAACATGTAGATAAAAGTGATGAAGCAAGAATGAATTTTAAAGATGACATTCAAAGTGTAATGAGACTTATTACTGAAAAAATGGATAAAATAAATGAGGCTAACTTAAATATTCCAAAGTTATCAGCCCCATTTTCTCACATAAGAATTCCTGTTCAACCAAAAGAGGAAATAAAAAAACCATTAATGACAGACTTGAGTCATCAAGAAAATAACAAAGTCTTAATGAAAGAAGCACCTCAATTAAAATAATGGCCAAAATTCACAGGTGAAGGTGAATATGACCATATGGCATTTATTAAAACAATTGATATGTTACAATAAGATTATGCCATACCAGTTAAATTGATCACTGCTAGATTACATTGATTATTTGAAAAATCTTCAAAAAGATGGTATTATGGAATAAGACAAACCAATGGTAAAAATACCTGGTCTTGATGGAAAAATGAAATTATCACCAAATGGGAAAATGATGCCTGGAGGTACAAAATAGAAAATGCATTTGAAAATTCCTTCTTTGATCCAGATAAGGATAAAACTTTGACTTGGTTCTTGAAACAAGCTGAAAGATTGAATGCACTGTACCCAGAAATGTCACAAAAAATGGTGCACATGAAGATACTTAAGAAATGTGGAGGGGAATTAGAACATGCCCTGAGAAGCAGGTGCATAGAGCCATTCTCCACAGAGGAATATATCAGTTCACTGGAAGATATAGTGACAAGAACTAAGATAGGTAGAGCTTGGAAAAAAGTGGACATCAAAAGTCCAAATAAACCATTTATGAATAAATTCAAACCAAGAGAACTTTTCAAACCCCATACACCTAGCAGTAATGAGCAAAGAGAATTCCGTAAATGTGGAGGTATTGGAAACTTAACCAATAATTGCCCCAAAAAAGCAAAGATCAATGAAATTGTGGGAACAGATGACCACAATGACAAAGAAGAAGAATCAGATTCTGAGAAAGACACTGAAGAGTAAGAAGCTTCTGAAAGTAATGAAATCAATATAATTAATGCACAAATTAATAATATTGATTTAATATATGAAGTATTAGATGTTAAATTAAGCTTACCAAAAGTGGGAACATCTGATAAAAGCCTTACAAGCATACAAGATTCCAAACTGTATAGAACCAAACCAGAAAAAGGAATGGGATATACAGCTGGAAAGTCAAGTATAAGAATTATAATGGTTGAGAACCAAGAGGAAAAAGTAAACTTAGATACAGGAGCATACTGTAAATGTGTTGGTAATAGTTATTTGGAATCAATTTTACCATATTGGGAAAGAAAACTTATACCAATACAAGGAGTAAAATTTGGTAGTTCCAGTGAAAGCATGAAGCCCCTTGGAGTAATAGACTTAACATCAATCTTGCCTTACCCTTAAAAATGTATAAGAGTGAAAGTAGAGCTTGTAGTAATGGAAAACTGTACTAGTAACCACTTTATACTTGAAAAATATTACTTGGCAATTTATGGCGTAGATATCTCAAATCAAAAAGAAAGATATTTTACTATAGGAGACAATAAGAGGCAAAAATTTGGGTTTTTAAATAACAAAAAACAAATTACAGTCATAAAAAAGAAGAGAAAAAAACCAGAAAAAGACTTTTTAATAAGGGACCAACTTAAAGAGGCAGAATTCAATCAAGAATTAACAGAAAAAATGAAAAAACAATTGATTTACCTCTTATTCAAATATAAAAATGCCTTTTCAACTGACAAAGAGCCACTGGGTGCCATTACTGGACATGAAGTAGACATTATCCTTCATATAGAAAAACCTTATCCACCTCTGTTAAGAAGACCAGCTTACCCAGCTAGCCCAAGAGCTAGAGAAGCCTTAGAGGTACACATTAAAGAATTAATGGAACTTGGGGTATTAAGGAAAGTAGGACATAATGAACAGGTAGAGCTCACTACAACTGTCATTATTACTTGGAATAGCAGAAAATTGAGGATGATAGGGGACCTTAGAGCCCTAAATACCTACACTATTCCTGACAGATAACCAATACCCAGAATTCATGAGACATCAACACAATTGTCACAGCCTAAGTTCATTACAGAAATGGATTCTCTAAAGGGATTTCACCAAAATGTCTTGATAGAAAACGCCAAAAAACTACTGATGATAATAGCTCACTGTGGGATATATGAATAATTAAGGATGCCATTTGGTATAAGAAATGCACCTTCCTATTATCAAAGGATGATGAACACTATATTTCCTGAAGAGTTATCACAAGGATGGTTAATCATCTATATTGATGATATCATAGCTTGCTCAGAAACTTGGGAAAGTCACTTAACAAGACTAGAAAGAGTACTACAAAAAATAGTCCAAGTGAATATGAAAATTTCCCTCAAAAAGTGTAATTTTGCATATAGTGAGCTTAAAGTACTAGGACATGTTGTATCTGGACTAAGCTTGGGCATAGATAAAAACAAATTAGCAGCGGTACTACTGAAACCAATGCCCCAAACCAAAAAAGAAATGCAATCCTTTATAGGATTTTCTGGTTACTAAAGACAGAATATAAAAGACTTTGCAAGAATAGCAAAATCCTTGTATAAACTCTGTGACCAACAGAAAGTTTATGAAATGACTGAAGAAAGAGTCAAAGCATATGAGGAATTGAAAACTTCCCTTAAAAATGCCCAATTTTTTCTAATTCCAGATTGGAAATCACCTTTCAAGCTATACATTGATTCTTGTGGAGAAGGATTGGGTGCTGCACTACACCAGACACAAATTATCAATGATAAACCTGTTGAAGGGCCAATTTGCTTCATTTCAAGACAAATTAAGCCAACAGAAGAAAGGTATGGAGCAAGCCAAATGGAATGTCTTTGCTTATTGTGGGATTCAGAAAAATTATATTATTATTTGGATGGTACAGTATTTGATGTAATTACAGATTGTAATTCTGTAAAATCTTTGTTAAACATGAATACACAAAATAGACATATGCTACAATAGCAAATTGCTGTTCAATAATATAGAGGAAATATGATTATAGCTCATAAATCTGGGAATATTCACAAAAATGCAGATGGTATTAGTAGATGGGCTTTAGCAAATACACCTTAAAAACCAGAATGGGTACCACAGAAAGAGCACCATATAGAAGGCATATGTGTCAAAGATATTAGCACAGAATTATTGAATCAAGCTGAAGAAATCTATAAGATGGATAAGAACTGTCATTTCCTATGCCAACTTCTGATAAAAGACTGCAAAGACCAATAGATCTCATCCAAACTAGATGAAATATGGAAAAAAGCATATGATGAAGGAAGATTCCACCTTCTTCATGGAATACTTTATCATAGGAAAAAACACACATGTGTTATCACCTTAACATATAGAGCCTTGATAAATACTATTTTACATGAATGTCATGATAGTGTTGCATCTGGACATCTCTCAGAAGATAGGACACTGGAAAGGGTTAAAACCTGCTCTTGGTGGTCAAACTGGAGAAAAGATGTTGCAGAATACTTCCAAACCTGTGACAGATGTCAAAAAGGAAACAGAGCCACAGGAAAGAAATTTGGAATGATGATCCAATTCCAAGAACCAAAATCCCCATGGGAAATAGTTCATATGGATTGGGTAACAGCCTTACCTTCAGGAGGAGACCAGAGTTATAATGCATGTCTAGTACTGGTTGACAGATACAGCAAAAATCCAATGTTCCTACCATGTCATAAAGATGACACAGATATGGAAACAGCCATAATGATATGGAATAAAGTTATTATCCACACAGGCTTATTCCAAAATATCATAAGTGACAGAGACCCAAAGTTCACTTCAGCACTATGGACAAACCTCCATAACTTGTTTGGAACAAAGTTATCATTCTCAACAGCTCATCAAACTCAAACTGATGGTCTAACAGAAAGAATGATACAGACCTTAAAAGACATTATCAAAAGATTCTGTGCTTATAGACTAGAATTCAAAGACTCTGATGGCTTTACCCATGATTTGTGTACATCAATACCAGCTCTTGAGCTGGAATATAAAACATCAATCAATTCTTCAACTGGCAAAACACCAGCAATGTTAGAAAAACGGTGGAATTCAATACTTCTTTATGATACCCTCAAAAAGGACTTAGGGGATATACATCCAACAGCAAGCAGTTTTTAAATAATGCTTGAAAAAGAAAGACATCATGCAAACATATGTATACAAGACTGTTTGAAATATGAAAAAGAGAGATGGGATAAAAGTCATAAACCACCTGACTTTAAAGTAGGAGACTTGGTCTTGGTATCAACTTTTAATTCTAATAATATCGAAGCCCCAAAGAAATTGAAAGATTCCTTTGTAGGACCATTCATGATAAAAGCACTACATGGACCTAATGCTGTGCAATTAGAGCTAACAGGTGAGCTTATGAACAAAAACCAAGTTTTCCCTGTAAGTCTGATAGAACCTTACAGCTCAAGTGACAAATATTATTTTCCACTAATAAATAAACCCCCACTTCAAATATGCCCTCTAGAAGAAGGAGAAGAAAATAAAATGGTAAAAGTCCTTAAAGGAAGAAGGACAAGGAACAAAAAAGAAAGGGAATACCTTGTAAGGTATAGAAACCCAACTCAAGAATATGAATGGATACTTGAGAAAGATATAACTAATGCTACTAAACTCCTAAGAAGGTTTCAGACATGAAAGAAGACCTAAAGAATAGAAGAGTTAAGCATTATTGAGACCCAAAACTAAGAAAGTCTAATGGAGAGATAGGACAGTGGATGATACCCTAATTAACTATATCATATTGTAGTACAATCTTTTTTGGTGGTAGGGAACGAGAGCCTTTGAGATATGAACACATATCCAAAAAGATTACAAGAAATACTTTACAGTAATTATTCCTCCAAATAATTATCTTAAAATAAGTAAAAATACCATAATAAGACATAAGCTCTGAATTAACTTAGAATATGATGAATGAAAATTTGAAATAGATTATACCATTAGATTTCCCATTATAAAACACACATATATCATTTTTATGGCTTATCTGTAAAGTCAATAACTAATGAGTAATAAGGTAAAAATGCCATAAAAAGACATAAATTCTTGTTTATCTCAGAAACTAATGCAAAACATGTGAAATAAGATGCACCATTGGATTCCCCATGAAAAACTACACATAAAATAGTTTTCCGCACTTCTCTAAAGTTAATAATTAAGGAATTAAGCTGAATATATGCACTTTTTTGGTCAGTGCATACATTCATGGTTTTTTTGCTAATATCTCTTAGAATATAAATGATAAATGGTTAAGCCAAAAATATATTTAGCACCTAATTACTTTGAGAACACAGATATGAACTTTATTTGACAAGCTATAAACAAAGTTATAACCTGTAAGGGTTTATTGAACAAAATTGCTAGAGCTGTTGACCACTTTGTTGTGAAAGTGGTCCAAACTTAAAATGAAGTGGATATTAAGGTTTTAATAGTTCATATGTGAATAATGATGTATTTTTATCAAAATATTCAAGGTAAAACCCCCTAAAATCATGTTTTGAAGTTTAAAATATTGAATTTTGACAGAAAAGATGAGATATAAGAAAAATTGACAAAAATAGAGTTTTGATGATGTAATGGAATTCTCTTGACAATTTAATAAGGACATGAAAAGCTATCAGAATTCACTCTCTTAATGGCTATAGTGTGTATAAACTCAAATTTATTAATGATCAAAGTCTAAGCTTAAAATTGATCATTTATGATCACTCACTGTGATCTTATTTTAAGTTTAAAAGCTATATAAGCTATAAAACTGGTGAATACTGCTAAAATATGATTGATACTAATTAAATACACAAATCCTAGGCCTCTGTCAAGCCTATGACCTCATAAAACATGGAGTTATAGTGATAATTCTAATTAATAGTGTAATACTGAGATAAGATGGTTTAATTATGATGTAATCATCACTAAACCTTAAAATACTTATCAAATCCAGTGGATAACATCATTAAACGTCTACTAGAAGCGTGCTAGACTTTATAAAGGAGGAATTTACTATAGCTAGCACTCTTTTCACTCTATTTCCCCCTCAGACGCACCAAAAACATTAAAATTATTAAAAAAAATGTAAAAGCTTTCTTCTTTTCATATAAAACTATCATATACTAAAAGAATCAAGTTGATATTTATTGTCATAATTAAATTTGACGTGATTAAATCAATTATTAATTGTTTTTGTTAAAATTTCTCATTAAATTTCTATTTCACCTGAAAATAAGAATATTTGTAATTTCTTATAATTTCTATTGTAAATACAGTTAAAATAAGTTGTATTTATATTATTTGCGTAAAATCTCTCAAAATTATTATATTAAGTGTCAAAAGTAGGTTATTTCTGTTTTTATAATGATTTCTTTATTAATATGAATAGTATCTATATTAATACATAGCCTTAATATTAGTAATATTATTGTTATGAATTGTTTGTATTATTATAAAAAATTATTTTACGCCTTTATTATTTGTTTGTAACAACAATAAAGAGCTTTTAATATATTTATTTTTATTATATTATTATATTTATTCAATAATATAATTATTTTGCCCATAATTAAAATTAATTCTTCATTAATATATTTATTCTTGATCTTATTTATTCATTTCATAAGGACATTAATAGTACATTAAGTGAAGTATTAGAGATACTCACTTATTGTTTCATAGCCAAACATTACACAGTTGGTAGTGCAAAAACAAACATATAGAAATCCTTTGAATTATATCTCAATATAAATACTGATTTTTGTGGTATCTTCTAAGCTTTTTACATAAATCTTATGAGTAATTAGTATCAAAATGAAAGAAATACAGATATGGGTTACTATTAAGGTTTAATTTAATGGTAGTTAGTTTTGTCTGATAATATAACAAGATAATTTCAGGTTTTGACCCATGTTTCACCCATATTCTATTCATAATGGCACCCATGCTGAGACCTGTATTTTACCTGCAGCCCATCCCCCAGGGCCTTGATTTTTTAATGGTTAATTTATATTACAGTTTATTTAAGGAGAGCCTTGATTCAATTTGATCAGAAAAAATACCAGCTTTTGATAAGTTTTCATCTTGTTGTGGCTAGCTTGATAGTTTTGCTTTAAGTGTAGAAGGAAAAAACAGATTATTTAAGCTCAGCCAAGTATTTTGAAAAGAAATATGGAAGTGGTTAAAAAAGGAATTATGGGATTAATTTTTGAGAAACCATATTAAACAATTTTGTTTTATTTCTGAGAGTTTTTAGCATTTATTCAAGATGAGCTACTAGGTGGAAAAAATTATCTTCATTTTTTCAAAATTTTGAGTGTGTGCCATATATTCCAATTTTCTCATTTTAACTCATAAAATCTCTCAATCAAACTGGCAAAATTATGTCAGAGATAATCTTTTTGTTTAATTTTTTTGGGGGTACTTTTATCAAGGAATGATAATATTGTGAGGAGTTTCACTTTTGAAATCTTGATCTATTTTCTTTTTTTTGTATGGACTATCCAGCAGGTCGCTCATGATCAAGTTTCCTCCATAGGACAGTTGATATAAAACAATTAAAAGAGATAAACTATATAAATTAAAGTTCTTTATTGAAAAAAAAATAGTCTTTTTTTGTTGTTTATGATAGCAAAATTGGAATCTATTGATAAATCTTTATTAACCATTACCAGGTGCAAGATTACGCATTGTTTTTACTTTATTTATGATTATTTTTGGTTACTTTGGCTCAAGGCGCTAAGAGAATTGAGTAAGTGAGTTTATATTTACTAAATTGCAATTAGAAATAATTTCAAGTCCAAAATGTGAAATAAAACAAGAAGATACAGTCCTCTCATCATCAGTGCCTCCTGTAGAGCCTATTGCTCCACTTATGAACCCAGTGATTATTCTCATCTTTTTTAAATGAATGGGAAGTAATTGACCATCAGAAAATTATAAAGAATAATTCTGAGCTTACATTTAATGGAAATATTTAAGGAAATTTTTTGATTATATTTTTTTCATTGAAATTTACTCCATAACCCATTTTCTATGCTTTTTACTGAAATAATTCAAAATTGAATTATAAATTAACATTGTAAGAAATGAAATATATTCAAAGGGATGACTGGAGTACAATGGATAGCGGAGGACTCCCTTGAAATATTTTTTTTAGGATTTGTGGATAAAATATTTTCCCAAAAAGAAATTCAAGAATTATTATCTTGAAAAACATAAGCATAATGGGTTAGAGAGATTTAGAAAAAGAACCCCATAATTGAAATATTTTTGGCAAATTTTATATATGTTTTTTTTGGAGATTTTTGAATTATTTCTCTTAAAATTTTACTTGCTTGAAATGAAAAATAAAATGTTGGAGTGAGATAGGAAAAAGAATTAGAAATTGAATTTCTTTGAATCTTTTTTGAATTTTTTTTAATTATTTTTAATTATTTTTTATTTTTTTAATCATATTTATTTGAAAAAAATGAAAGATAGAAATAGATATAAATAAATTCAATAAAAATAACCAAAAATAAATAAATATAAATGAATAAAAATAACTACAAATAAGCAAACTGAATCAGAGTGAGATAGAGTAACCAATTCAATGTTATTTCAAGAATTATTGTTTTTGTTTTCAATCCAAAAAAAAAATTAATTGAAGCTGGAAAGAAAGGGAACTCATCTATTATTTTTTGAAGTTTTTCTCAAAATAATTTTATTCATTTCTTTGAAAGAAATATTTTATACTAGGTAGATAGATCCCCTGAGAATTTCACTGTTGAAACGGCGCTTTCCCTTTCTATTATTTGTACTTTTCCTTTAAAATACTTTTCATCAAACAAAAGTACAAATACTTTTGTGTGTTTTCTTATTGTACATGTTTTACTAAAAAGCACTATACTCTTTAGTATTTAAAGAGACAGTCCTTTGTCGTAACTAACGATATGAAAAATAATAATAATAATAAATTATTCTAATTATCATCGTCGTCGTCGTTGCTGCGCTATTGTGACCACTACCTTAACAGTGAGAAATGAAGAAAGATGAATAACCAAGCTCTCTCTTCTTTGTTTGGGTTTTTGAATAATTAAAAATACATATTCCAAAATATAGATATATAAATAACTAAAAAGGAAAAAAATCTCAAAAAATCAAAGGAGTGAGAAGAAAACTTATTCAACCCCTTTTAATATCTCTTTTTGAAAACAAAAAATACATTTTATATAAAGTAAATAATGACCAATTTTTATGGAAATCAAAATACTGAAAAAATTAGCTTACCATAGCAATAGTAATAAATAACACACTCAATAAAGCTTTGCTCTTATCTAATCCCAAAAAACCATCAAATTCAGATCCTTTGTTAGAAGGATAGAATTTTATTGAGATTTTGGTTAAATAAATCTCAATCTTACCAAATGAGCTCTATCAATTTGAAAATCAAACTATCAAGAAAATGAAGCTATAATAGTGAGAAAGAGAGGAAAAACTCACCAAAAAATATCATTTTTATTAAATTAGCTCTTTCTATTCACCTTTCTGATGTTCTGCCTGTTAATACAATAGCTAAAAAAATGCAACTCAAAAAGTTGGACAGGAAATATTCAAATAAATAAATTAAACTTGACTTGGCTAAATTCCATTTGGAGAAAAATACACTTTAGAAGTTTTGAAAATTTGGTTCATGTTTGATGAAGATCTTTGAAGAACAAATTCATAATCTATCTACAATTTCCCAATTTTATTGGTCAATTTTTGAATCTACTTTACAATTCACCTTCTTAAATTTAAATTATGCAAGTTCGTAATTTCAAGGATATGGGAGTTTTTTGCTAAATAAATACAAACTATTCAGGTTATTCCTGGATTTCAATTTTAATTTTTGGAAATTAAGTCACTAAGATTTAAAAGAAAATCATTTCAAGTATTATAGCCATCCTTGATTATCAAAATATATAAGTAACTTTCTAGTTTTGAAGAAAATTTAATTACTAAAGCTAATTCATTCTCAAAATCAAACTCAATAAATATTCTATTGATCTGAAAGTATTGTTTTGATATTTTACAAACAAGTTTCTATTCCAGCATTTACCAGGCCTTCAAATGGTCTCTAGAGCTCTTGTTCATAATAACCATTTTAAAATTGTAGGCATTTATTTCTAATCAGTTTCAAATTGATTGTTTGTTACTAAATTATTCATTTCCCAATATACAAAATTTTGAGAATCTGCTCTACCTTTGATTTTGAGGTGAAATTTTGTAATCTTTACAAATTATCTTTGATATTCTTGATAAAATTATAGCTGAAAGCATGTGATTGATATCAGAAAAGATTGATTTTTTAGAATTCAGCTGTGTTATATTTTATCTATATGTAGGACTTATGAAATTTGAGCTTAGATTTTCTGAATTAGTGATAAAGGATTGGCTTTTGAAGAAAATATCTTATTGACTGTATGAATATTTGCATTTTGATATGATTAAGTGTTTCAATTATCCTTTAAGTCAAAGATGTAAGTCTCAAGCTCAATTTAAGCTTCAAATAATATCTGAGCTGATATTGATTATCTATATAAAGAAGTTAGTTTGACATTACTATATAAATTCAGAAGAAAATAAAAACTATACAGCTTCTCTGGATTAGAATGAAACTCAGAGTCATGTAGTTTTTTCAAATGATGAAATAGAGCCTCCATCAGTAAAACCAATTTTATTGCAATAAATTGGATAATTGTGTTTTCCAATTTAAATATGAGACTAAAAGATAATAGGATTTTTTTAATTGAATCTTGATTTATTCATTACATATGTATTATTACTTTACTGGGACCAGTTTTACCAATGGACTCTTCATTCCCATTAATACCTAGTCTACAATAATCCACTTACAACTGTCTACTAATATTATATGTATTGATATTTTCTCCATTTTATAAACTCTTTACAATAACTGATGGATTAAATAATCTTTGAGATATTGAATAAAATATTGAAAATTATTAAAAAGCTTAAATATATCAAGCTTCAAATATCTGGTATTATGTATATAGGGTGGACTATAATATTTATCATATACTATTCTTGAATCCCTTCCTAAGTGAAAAACTACATAGTGGGGGGTTCAAATATTATAAATAACAAGTTACAAACACTGAAGTAATATTTTTATTTTTCAAAATATCACACCTCATGATCTGTGGTAATTTGAGTCACCATAAGTCTGTTTTTTGTTTCTAAATCCTCAATTATTTCTACAAGATCTTGAGTATTGTTAAGAATTTGGCAAAGAATAAATTTTTCTTAAAATAAATTTATTTTATAAGCAAATTAAATAAAGCTTCATTTTTACTTTTTAATAATATGTCTTTTTTTGATTGGTTCATATACACCCAGGAACAACTAGAAGAAGAAATTGAAGTTTCCAATCCAAAAAATTCACAAGATCTCATAGTTATTTCTAGTCAAACATGATATTTTAGAAGCAAAATTAGAAAAAGTGAGTAAAGTTGAATATTATGTATGGGGTTTTCATTCAATTTATCAAAATAAATACCTCATACCATGGTGGTTCTTTGTCTCTACTTATATATTTAAAGACAATAATCTGGAAATTCTCCCTCATAGAAAGCTGAAGAAGCTATTTTGTACAGAATAGAGCTCATTTATTTCTTTGAAATATCTTTTTGTAAAGGATGAAGTATTTTACAGCAATTAAAGCTAAAAGAAAAATTATCCATCAATAAAAATATCAGAGGCCCTTTTAAGACTTGGTTTAAATGCTAATGGTGCATTGGTCAGAAATATTGGGGAAATTTTTGGTAGTTATATATACACCAAGGGTAATTTAATGCTTAATAAAGCTGAATAACACATACATCTCATGCCCAAATGAGAAAGAAAGGAATGGAATTTCACAAGTGATTAAGGCTAAAGAACTTCCTGGTTTTGTTGGTTTTATTGATGGTATTCTAATTTCATTATCCCAAAGGCCACCTAATTAGCTTTATGATGATTTCAAAAAGAAGTATGTTTGTCTTTTGAATATAATATGAAACATAATTCCTTTGAATAAAGGGTATTATTGAAGCTTATAATGGGTTTCTATTTAGTTCCTCCATTTCAGTCCAGTTGGTATGTGATTGTAATTCTTTTGTTAATTCATTTCATGTTGGAGTTCCAGGATCATTGTGAGCCTGTGAGGTATATATGACATACCCATAAGGCCACAAATAGCTTTATATACAGTTGATTCAGTATTTACCAGCCTCTTCAATTGAATTAAAAATAAAAAATAACAAAAAAAAAGTATAACTTTTTTTTGGATAAACAAAGTTATAATTATTATGTCATTTTTGGATAAACAAAGTTATAATTATTATGTCATTTTTGGATAAACAAAGTTATAATTATTATGTCATTTTTGGATAAACAAAGTTATAATTATTATGTCATTTTTGGATAAACAAAGTTATAATTATTATGTCATTTTTGGATTCTACACCAAAAATAACCTAGGGTACACCCACAGGGTGTTATACCCAAAACTTATTATTTCTTATGTTATTAGACGATTTGAGAATGTCACAGTAAGATTTCCATTTTTTTAAAATTTTTTAAAATTGTTAAATTTAAGCTTAAATAAGCTTAAATTTAAAGCTGCATAAGGTTTATGCAAGCATACCAAAATTATAGCTAAAATGAAGGTGTTGTGTATATTTACTTAATTGGCTAACAATTATCCATACAGAATGTAAATCCTGTGTGGGCTCAATTTAAAAGGGTTTAAGGCCATAGTATGGCTTTAAATAAATAAAAGGGCAAAATCCACCCAAAAAGGTGGGACAAAGGAAAAAGAACAAACAGAGCTGGGGTACCCAGCTTTTTGGATCTGCAAGGATTCAATTAAGGTTGTCCACCTGTATTGGAGGATTTTCACTCCTATTTCAGCTTTAAGATTAGACCTTGATCCAAACTTAAGGCTTAAACTGGGTTTATCCCAATTTTGACAGGAATTTCAAGCCACCAAAGGGTAAATCCCAATATGCAAGCTTGAAATTAAGGTTTTGAGAACTTTAAAAGCTTAATTAAGCTTAAAAAAAATTAAATAATCTCAAAAATTTAAAGTTACAAGCATTAAAACCTTATCAAAAGTTAGGCTTTGATGTGTATTGCTATTTTACATGGAAAATTAGCAATAACTTCAAAGATTCATTAAAAATACAATTCTCAATAGATTTTCCTGAAATTTTCACACGGCTTACAATTCAATGCTATCTATGTATGCATTAAATTCCAAGTATCTCTTATAAACAGGTTTTATTGGTAATTATCCTGGAAATTTATTCTTCTAATTATAATTAAAGAAAATTAAGATTTCTTGAAAAATTGAGTTTAAGAGATTTTTGCTTGAAGCTATATCTTTAAGTTTCTCATGTGATGAACTTTGATATAAATAATGTTATCTTATCTTAAAACTTAAAATAATTAACCCAAATGAGGATTAAAGTTACTTTGAGTTAAGAATAACACTGGTAACTTTAAATTAAAATCAAAAATAAGTTACCTTAAGTTAAGAATCTTATTTTTAAGCATTCTTTTTCATTTTTTACCTTAGCACGCCCTCTATATCCATTATTAATCATGAGAGCTAGTCTGTAGACATAAAAAGAGTTTATTAATCACTGTTTTTGTCCATCATTCATTATCAATCCAGTTATATTAGAAATTTAAACAGGTAAATTTTTATTACATATAAAATCTTATTATTAAAGTAATTCTTAAGTTCTTTTATTCTTTATTAAATTCAAATCAAAGAGTTGAAATCATATAATTCAGATTATTGTTGTAATCACCAATAATATATTTTCTTTTATGAAATTATCATCTTAAATATATTTTAACAATCCACAAATTCCACTTAAAAACTCTTTGAATCATATTTTTATGATAAAAAATTGTTTCATCTTGAAAATATTGATTTTTTGGCATGTTTTTAACTTATAATAATTATTTAATACAATAACTGTTGTATTTAACTTGTTGTATGATATATATATTATAAGTAAGTTTTTCTCTGAAGTTCTATATTTTTTATATGGAATTTTTCTATAATAATTATTTCTGCACAGTGTGTGTGATGATTCTTTTTTAAATAATATTTATATTATTTATAAGTGGTAAAATATTAGTATTTTCCATGTTTAATTGTCTCATTAAGAGCTTTACACTTCTTATTGTTATAATTTTCAGTGACTATAACAGTAATGGAATAATTATAATTTACTATAACTATTAAGATTTTTATTATTATTAAATTATTTAATAATAATTGAATCTCTTTTTTTTATTACTCTAATTACTTTTAATAATTATATATATTTGTGGTTATAATATTTTATTATATTATATTTTTCTACTGAGTACAGTCACAATACTTTCAATATTGCTACCATTATCAAGGGTTTCATAAAAACACCTTACATTTGGGGGCCTGGACATGGTTTTGACCAATTTTTGGCACATAAATCATATTCTAGACCTTATTTTACTCTTTTTTTAATGTAAAATTGCCATATTTACTTTAATTTTGGCTTTTTTGGGACTTATCCCTTATAAATAATCTTCATAATATTAATAAAGTTATTTTTTTCTTAAGAATATTGTTTGAAAAAATATACCATTGAGTCATTTGGAATAAATTTTTCTTGTCTAACTAGTGGCTTTTTCACATCAAAGACTGGAAATTTATTCTTTGAGTTATTCTAGTATACAGTGAATAAAGATACAGTTTTAATTAATAACTTATTAATTGCATAATTATCATCTGCTTAAACAGAATATATGATAAATTTTTTTAAAAAAGTGGAAAATAAATACTTAAAAAAGAATTTCTCTATTCTTTAGACATTTTTGCTCATTTTTGACATAATTTTCCATAAATTACATTAAAACAACTTTATTCAATAAGTTGAGTTTATAAGTTATTTTTATTTTTTATAAAAATAACTTATATTTATTTTATTTTCTCTAGTGTCATCCACCATAGATAATTATTCAGACTCTGAGGTCTCAGAGTATAGTATTTAAATTCAAACCAGCCCAGAACCAACGGGTTTGATTACCAAAGAGCCCTTCAAAGGTCCAGCAGGTGAATTAAATATATATCCTAGCCCATTTTTTATGAATTGAAGTGAAATGACTCCTACTAGAAGTGGGAGTAACTACCCCATCAAATCAAATGATTCTGTACCAGGACATTCAAGTCATAAATCCAAAGGAAAAGACTGTCATAACAGAGGAGAGGCACAAATGAAAGATGCCAGAGCTTCCACCAGTTCTCAAAGGTTAGAAAGCACCTTTGACACTCTTATTGAGAGTACAGAAGCTGAAATAACTGCTATTCCTTCTCTCAGACCTGAATCATTTCCAACAGGCAACAATAGAAATATACCAGTCTCAGTACAAGAACTGGTTTATGGCGGCAAAGCAGCAGGAGTGGGAACTTCTGCCAAGTCTTTGGATAGGAAAAATGAACTCATATCTTCAAGTGAGGAAGTTCATTGGCTCAGAAAAGACAGAGAATCTTCTGAGGGGTTGGACACCCATGTCTTGCAAAGGACAAGTCCAACAGATAAAATTTTGGTTGAAAAACCAAAGCATGTTTTAAGAAGACCAGAAGAAGTTGGCCCAAGGAAAGGACAAGAGCCCAGTGGAAGATCCCCAAGCCTCCACAAGCAAAAATATGCCTCAACAAGAGCCAAAGAAGGGCAAGAAAAACCCAAAAAACAATCAGAAGGGCAAGAAAAAGGCAAAGGGAAAGGCAAATCCCAAGTGGAACAAGCCTTACCCACAGAACTACAGAATTCCCAAGAAAGAGAAGACAGCCATGGACGATGTGTTCAAGATGGCAAGGACTATGATGTAATTCAAAAACAAGGAGGAGGAAAGAATGAATCAATACTTTCAAAAGAAATAGACCTTTTGAAGCTTGTAAATAATTTTGAAACTTGTAATAAAGATATTTCAGAAAAGTTAAACAATTCTTAGTATATCCAATAGAAGTTGGGTAGAGAGATTTTACAAGTAAAAGAGTCACAAAAGACCATCATTGGTCTAGAAAATGTTAATAAAGACAATATCTTGTCTTTGACCTAAATTTGTGCAAGAATTGAGTGTAAAGTTACCTTACTCAATCAACCAGATAAAAATTCTATTAATTTTATTACTAAACAATTAAGAGAATTAAGAATAAAAGTCCAGAAGTTGGAAAATTGAACTGGTAACAATGCAGCTCTTTTCCAAGAACTATTGGAAAAAAGTGATAAAGCAAGACTTTAATTGAAAGAATATATTCAATCAAATTGTAATAATATATCACTGAATAATTATTTACCAAGACAGTGTACACCAATTCTTGACAGAAATGTGCTGAGCTTGAACAATGACTTACATCATACAATTTCAAGTAATGCAGAACTGAAGACTGCTTGTAATTTTGAAGACATTCCAAGATTAGAGGAAAGGCCAACCTTCAGTGGTGGAGGAGAATACAATCATATGGAATTTATGACAACAATTGATATGCTCAAAGAAGACTTTAGAATACCAGATGAATACATAAGTGCCATATTACACTCATTGTTTACCAAATCAGCAAAGAAATAGTATTACAAAATGAGACAAGACCATGGTAAACATTCTTGGCCTTGGTTGAAAGAAAAAATTATTTGAAAATGGGAAAATGATTCCTGGAGATTTAAGATGAAAAATTCCTTTGAAGAATCCATCTTAAATATTGAGAGGGACAAGCCCATGTCCTGGTTTCATAAGCAGAAGGACAGATTAACTGCCCTTCATCCAGATATTTCTGAAACAATGATACATAAAAGGATGTTAAGGAAATGTGGTGGTGACCTTGAGCATGCTATAAGAAGCAGATTTATTGAGTCTTTCCATACAGAATATTATACCTGTGAACCTTTGAGATATGACCACATACCAAAAAAGGTCACAAGAAATATTTAATATAATTATACATTAAAAATAAGTACCTTAAAACTACAAAAATAACATAAATTGGTATAAAACGTGGCTTAACTTAAAAACCAATGAATAAACATGTGAAATAAATTACGCCATTGGATTCCCCATGGTACAATACACATATACCATTTTATGGCATATCTGTAAAGTCAATATCTAATAAGTTATAAGTAATAATACCTTATAAAAGACACAAATCCTTATTTATTTCAAATGCCAATGAAACAACATGAAAAATGAATGGTACCATTGGTTTCTCCATAAAAATCCACACATAAAACAATTAATAAGCTAAGCTTCAAAATCAATACTTAAGGAATTAACCTGAATATATGCACTTTTTTGGTCAACACATATATTCAAGGATTTTAGCTAATATCTCTTGAATTATTCAGAATAGAGTGATGAATCAAAAATAAAGTCATCACGTAATTACTGTAGAAATAAAGATATGAAGTTTATTTCACAAGCTATAAACAAGGTTAAAACCTGTAAGGAATTATTGATTAAAATCAACAGAGCTGTTGACCACTTTGTTGTGAAAGTGGTCCAAACTTAAAAAAAGTAGACAGTTGGATTCTACTAGTTCATTCGTGAAGAATGATGTATTTTATATTATAATATTCAAGGTATAACCCCTTGAAATCATAGTTTGAAGTTTAAAATATTAAATTTTGACAGAAAAGATGAGTTACAAGAAAAATCATCAAAAAGAAAGTTTTGATGATGTAATGAAATGCTCTTGGAAGAATAATAGGGTTATTCCAAGATATCAGAATTCACTCTCTGAAGTGCTGTAGCATGTAAATCTTAAACGTTATTAAGGATCAAAGTTTGAGCTTAATTTGATCTTTATGATCACTCACTGTAGCCTTAAATTAAGTTTAACAGTCATATAAGTGATGAAATTGGTGAATACTATTAGTTTATGATTAAAAATAATAAAATCCACGAAATTTGGGGTTCTGCAAAGCCTTTGACATCATCAAACTTAGAGTTATAGTGATAACTCCAAATAATGGCGTAATAATGATGCAATATGGTTTGATCATGATGTAATCATCACCCAACCTTAAAATATTGATCAATCTCAGTGGATATGATCAGTACACGTCTACTAGAAGCCTGTTGGACTCTAGGAGGGAGGTATTTACTATGAATAGAGCTCTTTTTACTCTGTTTTCCCCTCAGATGCATCAAAAACATTAAATTAATACAATAAAAAGGTAATTTATTTATTCTTTATATTTAAAACTTTTATATTATCAAAGACCAATGATCATCTTATTATAATCATCAATTTTGACGTGATTAAATCATTTATTTAACTGTTTTTGTTAAAAATCTCTCTAAAATCCCATTTCCACGTAAAAATCAAGAATATTTGTAATTTCTCTATTTTTTATTGTAAATACAATTTGAATAAGTTGTATTTATATTATTTGGTGTAAAATATCTCAAAAATATTATATTAAGTATTAAAAGTAGGTTATTTTCTCTTATTATAATAATTTTCTCTCTATTATTCTTTTAATAATTTTTTAATTAATATAAATAGTATTTATATTAATTTATAGCTTTAATATTAGTAATATTATTGTTATTAATTGTTTTTTATGAATAAAAAACAATTTTTTACGCCTTTATTATTTGTTTGTAACAATAATAAAGTGCCTTTGAATATATTAATTATTTTATATTAATATATTTATTTCATTATATTATATTTTATAATATAAATTATATTATCATATTTTATTGATAATATAATTATTTTTACGCCATAATTATAATAATTCTTTATTATTATCATTATTTTTATCTTATTTATTTCATTTATAAGGACATTCATAGTACAATAAGTAAAATATTAGTAATTTTTACTTATTGTTTCATAGTCAAACCTTACATTTGGCGGCCTGGCCATGATATTTACTCTAAAAGACCTTTACAAAGATCATAATTGGTCCTATCCAATAATAAATTATATTTATAATCATAAAATTGCATAATAATTTTATATTTATTGATTTTAAAAGCTATTGAGGCATTTGGAAAGCAATTGTACTGTCTTACACATGGTTTTTCACATCCTTAGACTTGAAAAAACTTTCTTTGAGTGACTCTAGTGATTGAAAAAGATATTTTATAAATTAAAAATAATTTTATATTATAAATTAATTTCATAAAAGAATCATATTCATTTTTATTTTATTCTTTAAAAATAAAAACTTAAAAAAATAATAATAAAAATATTAAAAACCAATCAAAAAAGTTATTTTATTCATTTTAATTTCATTTCTTTATTTATTTTCATTTTTTTTAATAAAAAAAAAGATATAAAAGCAATTTTTATGTGGAAAATTGCCATATCTTACCAAAAATAACACTTTTATATAAAAGACTTATATTTATTTGTCTTTTTTAGTGTTTGAAGACAACCCAACAGAGGATAACCAAACCACTGTTGAAAGATTGGTGGAAGAAACTTGTTAAAGTTCTCCAACACCAATAATCACTAAGAAAAAGAAAGCCAAGAAATTGGGCTTTCCAGGACCCACTATTCAGGACTCTGAAGGTGAGTACCTCATTTATAAATTGCCATAAGAGTATTTCTGTTCCAAAATCCTCTTATTTCTTGTTTTTCTTATAATATGACTACCAGAAGAGGCTTCCAATACTCCATCCAATCAGATGGAGCTGGACTCAGAGGTAGAATTGATTCCTCAAAAGGGAAAAGGAAGGGCAATATCGCCAGTGGAACAGAATCCACACAAGGAAGTGCCTTATCCCAAAGGCAAGTCCCAGAAATGCCCATGATATCTGAACCTGAATTGGAACTAAGTATGAGTGACTCAAATAGGTACAAATCACATTCAGAGGGCTCAAATAGACATTTACATGAGCCAATACAAACAGTACTACACAGTGTACAAGGACAAAGATTGGGAAATGTTGCCTCAAATGCACCAAGGAGTGATGAACTCCTGGAACATCCTAAAGAAGTTCCTCAAAGAGGAAGAAATAGTGAGATACTCCAATGGATGGAATCCACTATTAGCCAAACCTCAAATCAAAAAGATCAAGGAGTATCATGCCAAAAAGAAGGAGGAAACCAAGGAAGAAGCCCCAGTAGCTTCTACCAGAAAGCCCCAAGTCAACCCGCTTCCCCAAGAAGGCAAGAAGAACAACAAAAAGAATTGGAGAAAACCATATTCCCCAAGTTACAGGATTCCCAAAATCCAAAAAGATGCCATGGACAATGTCTTCAACATGGCCAGAACTTTGATGGAATTCAAAGACAAAGAGGAACAAAGAATGAGACAACCCCATTTCCCAAAGTAATAACCTTGTCTCCTGATGTTGTAAATACTTTAACAGAGCTTAAAAATAGTATTTTACCTCTTACAGACATTAAAAATAGTTTATTATCTTTACAAGAAATAAATAATAGCTTATCATCTTTAACAAAACTTGTTACACAAAATAAGAAAGAAATTGATAACATAAAATTTATGATTGAAAATAATAAACCAAAAGTATTAATTGACAATACTCAGAAATTAATACAAGGACAACAAGAGTTGTACAAATACATAAGTGATATCAAAGAAAAAACTTTGACAATCAATTATGATGTGAGTATTGATAATCTTACAGAAAAATTAAACAAATTAAGTATTTCTGTAGAAAAATTTGAAGAAAAGACTTCATCACACCAAAAATTACTTTTGGACCATGTAGAAAAGAGTGATGAAGCAAGAATGCATCTGAAAGATGACATTGAAAGTGAAATAAGGCTTATTACTGAAAAAATGGATAAAATTAATGAGGCTAATTTAAATATGCCAAAGTTATCAACACCATTTTCTCACATAAGAAGCCCTGTTAAACCAAAAGAGGAATTAACAAATCCATTCACAACAGACTTGAGTCACCAAGACAATAACCAAGTCTTAATGAAGGAAGCACCTCAATTGAAAGAATGGCCAACATTCACAGGAGAAGGTGAATATGACCACATGTCATTTATCAAAACAATTGACATGCTACAAGAAGATTATGCCATACCAGATGAATTAATCACTGCAAGATTACATTCATTGTTTGAAAAATCTGCAAAAAGATGGTATTATGGCATAAGGCAAACAAATGGCAAAAATACCTGGTCTTGGTGGAAACAAGAAATAATCACCAAGTGGGCTAATGATTCCTGGAGGTACAAAATAGGAAATGAATTTGAAAATTCTTTCTTTGACCCAGACAAAGACAAACCTCTAACTTGGTTCTTGAAACAAGTTGAAAGACTTAATGCATTGTACCCAGAAATGTCACAAAAGATGGTGCATATGAAAATACTCAAGAAATGTGGAGGAGAGCTAGAACATGCCCTAAGAAGCAGGTGTATAGAACCATGCTTCACAGAAGAGTACATTAATGCACTAGAAGACATAGTGACAAGAACAAAAATTGGCAGGACTTGGAAGAAATTGGACATTAAAAGCCCAAATAAACCATTTATCAAAAAAGATAAATCAAAAGAATCCTTCAAGCCCAATACATCCAACAATAATGAGCAAAGAAAATGCCATAAATGTGGAGGTATTGGACACTTAGCCAATAATTGCCTTAAAAAGGCAAAGATTAATGAAATTGTGGAAACAGAAATCCACAATGACAAAGAAGAGGAATCTGACTCTGAAAAAGAGACAGAAGAATCAGAAAATTCTGAAAGTGATGAAATCAATATAATTAATGCACAAATTAATAATATTGATATAATTTATGAAGTATTGGATGTTAACTCAAACTTACCACAGGTTGGGACATCTGACACAAACCTGACAAATATACAAGATGCCAAAATGTATAGAACCAAACCTGCAAGAGGAATGGGATATAAAGCTGGAAAATCAAGTATAAGTATTGTTATGGTTGATAACCAAGAAGGAAAAGTTAACTTAGATACAGGAGCATATTGCACATGTGTTGGTAAAAGTTATTTAAAAACCATTGTCCCAGACTGGCAAGAAAAACTTATGCCAATACAAGGTGTCAAATTCAGTAGTGCAAGTGAGAGCATGAAGCCCCTTGGAATAATTGATTTAACACTAATTTTTCCCCATCCCTTACAATGTGTCAGACTTAAAGTAGAGTTTGTATTAATGGAAAACTGTACTAGTAATCACTTCATACTTGGGAATGACTACTTATTAATTTATGGTATAGATATCTCTAACCAAAAGGATAGATATTTTACCATAGGAGACAACAAAAGACAAAAGTTTGGCTTCTTAAATAACAAAAAACAAATCACAGTTATTAATAATGAAGAAAAAATTCCAGAAAAGGAACTTTTTATATCTGAACAACTTAAAGAGGAAGAATTCAATCAAGATTTAACAGAAAAAATGAAAGAAAAATTGATTGACCTCTTATTTAAGGACAAATGCCTTTGCAACTGACAAAGAGCCACTAGGTGCCATAATTGGACATGAAGTGGATATAATTCTTAATGTGGAAAACCTTACCCACCTTTACTAAGGAGACCTGCTTACCCAGCTAGTTCAAGAGCTAGAGAAGCCCTAGAGGTACACATTAAAGAATTAATGGACCTTGGAGTATTAAGAAAGGTAGGACATAATGAGCAGGTAGAAGTCACTACACCCGTCATTATAACTTGGCATAATGGAAAATCAAGGATGGTAGGAGACTTCAGAGCCCTGAACACCTATACCATTCCAGACAGGTATGCAATACCCAGGATCCATGAGACATTGACACAACTGTCACAAGCTAAGTTCATCACAGCCATGGATGCCTTAAAGGGTTTTCATCAAAATGTCTTAACAGACAATGCCAAAAAACTACTGAGGATAATAGTCCACTGTGGAATTTTTGAATACTTAAGAATGCCATTTGGCATAAAAAATGCACCTTCCCATTATCAAAGAATGGTGAATACCATATTTCCTGAAGAATTATCAGAAGGATGGTTAATTATCTATATTGATGATATCATAATTTGCTCAGAAACTTGGGCAAATCACCTTGCAAGACTAGAAAGGGTACTACAAAAAATAATCCAAGTGAATATGAAAATTTCCTTGAAAAAGTGTCATTTTGCATACAGTGAATTAAAAGCACTAGGACATGTGGTATATGGACTTAGTCTAGGCATAGACAAGAATAAAGTAGCAGCAGTACTACTTAAGCCAATGCCTCAAACCAAAAAAGAAATGCAATCATTTCTAGGATTTGCTGGTTAATATAGACAGCATATAAAGGACTTTGCAAAAATTGCTAAATCCTTGTATAAACTATGTGACCAACAAACAGTCTATGAAATGACAGAAGAAAGAGTCAAGGCATATGAAGAATTGGAAAATTCCTTCACAAATGCCCCATTTCTTCTAATGCCAGATTGGAAACTACCCCTCAAACTTTACATTGATGCTTGTGGAGAAGGACTGGGTGCTGCACTACACCAGACACAAATTATCAATGATAAACCAGTGGAAGGACCAATCTGTTTTATTTCAAGACAGATAAAGCCAACAGAAGCAAGATATGGAGCAAGCCAAATGGAATGCCTCTGCTTGGTGTGGGCTTTAGAAAAATTACATTACTACTTGGATGGAACAGTATTTGATGTGATTACAGACTGTAATGCTGTAAAATCTCTATTAAATATGAAAACTCCAAATAGACATATGCTGAGATGGCAAATTGCTATCCAAGAATATAGAGGAAATATGACTCTTGTTCATAAATCTGGAAATATTCATAAAAATGTAGATGATCTTAGAAGATGGGCTCTAGCAAATACCCCTGACAATCCAGCATGGGTACCACAAGAAGAAAATCATATAGAAGGAATATGTGTTACAGACATTGGCACAGAATTCTTTAAGCAAGTTAAAGAAAGCTATAGAATAGACAAAAATTTCCATATCTTAAGCCAACTTCTAATGAAAGACTGCAAAGACCCATCACTTTCATCAAAACTGGATGAAACATGGAAAAAGGCATATGATGAAGGAAGATTCCACCTCCTTGATGGAATCCTTTACCATAGAACAAAACACACATGTGTTATGGCCTTACCAGATAGAACCCTGATAAACACTATTTTACATGAGTGTCATGATAGTGTTGCAGCTGGACAACTTTCAGAAGACAGGACACTAGAGAGGGTAAAAACCTGCTCTTGGTGGCCAAATTGGAAGAAAGATGTTATAGAATACTGCCAAACGTGTGACAGATGTCAAAAAGCCAACAGAGCCACAGGAAAGAAATTTGGAATGATGATCCAAATCCAAGAACCAAAATCCCCTTGGGAAATAGTTCATATGGATTGGGTAACAGCATTACCTCCAGGAGGAGATAGAAGCTATAATGCATGCCTAGTATTGGTTGACAGATATAGCAAAACTCCCATGTTCCTACCATGTCACAAAGATGACACAGCTATGGACACAGCTATAATGATATGGAATAGAGTTATTAGCCATACAGGCTTATTCCAGAATATTATAAGTGACCGAGACCCAAAGCTCACTTCAGCATTATGGACAAATCTCCATAACTTGTTTGGGACAAAATTATCATTCTCAACAGCTTACCATCATCAAACTGATGGTTTAGCAGAAAGAATGATACAGACCTTAGAGGACATGATCAGAAGATTCTGTGCTTATGGGCTAGAATTCAAAGATTCTGATGGTTTTACCCATGATGGGTGTACACTAATACCAGCTCTTGAGCTGGCATATAAAACATCAATCCATTCTTCTACTGGCAAAACACCAGGCATACTAGAAAAAGGTTGGAATCCAAGACTTCCTTATGATATCCTCAAAAAGGACTTAGTGGATATACATCCAACAGCAAGCAGTTTTAAGATAATGCTTGACAAAGCAAGACACCATGCAAACAGATGTATGCAAAATTATTTCAAATATGCAAAAGAAAGATAGGATAAAAGTCATAAGACACCTGATTTCAAAATAGGAGACTTGGTCCTAGTATCAACCCTTAATTTCAATAACATAAAAGGCCCAAAGAAATTAAAAGATTCCTTTGCAGGACCATTTATGATAAAAGCACTTCATGGACCCAATGCTGTGCAATTGGAACTCACAGGTGAACTAATGAACAAACACCCAACGTTCCCTGTAAGTCTGATAAAGCCTTACAGTTCAAGTGACAAGGAGTTATTTCCACTAAGAAATAAACCCCCACTTGAAATTCCCCCCTTGGAAGAAGGAGAGGAAAAGAAGATAGTAAAAGTCCTTAAAGAAAGAAGGACAAGAAACAAAAAAGAAAGAGAATACCTTGTAAGGTATAGAAATTCAACTCAACAAGATGAATGGCTACTTGAGAAAGATATAACAAATTCTGATAAACTACTAAGAAGGTTTAGACATGAAAGAAAACCTGAAAAATAGAAAATTTAAGCATTATTGAGCTTCAAGACTAACAAAGTCTATTGAAGAGGTAGGACAGTGGATGATACCCTAATTACACATATCAGATTGTGGTACAATCTTTTGTGGTGGTAGGGAATGTGAACCTTTGAGATATGACCGCATACCCAAAAAGGTAACAAGAAATATTTAATATAATTATACATTACAAATAAGTACCTTAAAACTACAAAAAAACCATCAATTGGTATAAAGCTTGGTTTAACTTAAAAGCCAATGAATAAACATATGAAAGAAATTACACAATTGGGTTCCCCATGGTAAAATACACATATACCATTTTTATGGCATATCTGTAAAGTCAATATTTAATAAGTTATAAGTAATAATACCTTATAAAAGATACAAATCCTTATTTATTTCAGAAACCAATGAAACAACATGAAAGATGAATGGTACCATTGGTTTCTCCATAAAAATCCACACATAAAACAATTAATAAGCTAAGCTTTAAAATCAATACTTAAGGAATTAACCTGAATATATGCACTTTTTTGGTCAACACATATATTAAAGGATTTTAGCTAATATCTCTTGAATTATTCATAATAGAGTGATGAACCAAAAATAAAGTCATCACTTAATTACTGTAGAAATAAAGATATGAAGTTTATTTCACAAGTTATAAACAAGGTTAAAACCTGTAAGGAATTATTGATTAAAATCAACAGAGCTGTTGACCACTTTGTTGTGAAAGTGGTCCAAACTTAAAAAAAAGGAGAAAGTTGGATTCTGCTAGCTCATTCGTGAAGAACGATGTTTTTTTTTTATTATTATATTAAAGGTATAGCCCCTTGAAATCATAGTTTGAAGTTTAAAATATTAAATTTCAACAGAAAAGATGAGTTACAAGAAAAATCATCAAAAATAGAGTTTTGATGATGTAATGAAATGCTCTTGACAGAATAATGGGGTTATACCAAGCTATCAGAATTCACTCTCTGAAGTCCTGTAGCATTTAAATCTTAAAAGGTATTAAGGATCAAAGCTTGAGCTTAATTTAATCATTTATGATCACTCACTGTAACCTTAAATTAAGTTTAACAGTCATATAAGTGATAGAATTAGTCAATACTATTAGTTTATTATTAAAACTAATAAAATGCACAAATATTGGGGTTCTGCCAAGCCTTTGACATCATCAAACTTAGAGTTATAGTGATAACTCTAAATAATGGCATAATAATGATGCAATATGGTTTGATCATGATGTAATCATCACTAAACCTTAAAATATTGATCAATCTCAGTGGATATGATCATTACACGTCTACTAGAAGCCTGTTGGACTCTAGGAGGGAGGTATTTCCTATAAATAGAGCTCTTTTTACTCTGTTTTCCCCTCAGATGCATCAAAAACATTAAATTAATACAATAAAAAGGTAATTTCTTTATTCTTTATATTTAAAACTTTTATATTATCAAAGAACAAAGATCATCTTATTATAATCATCAATTTTGACGTGATTGAATCATTTATTTAATTGTTTTTGTTAAAAATCTCTCTAAAATCCCATTTCCACGTAAAAATCAAGAATATTTGTAATTTCTCTATTTTTTATTGTAAATACAATTTGAATAAGTTGTATTTATATTATTTGGTGTAAAATATCTCAAAATTATTATATTAAGTATTAAAAGTAGGTTATTTTCTCTTATTATAATAATTTTCTCTCTATTATTCTTTTAATAATTCTTTAATTAATATAAATAGTATTTATATTAATTTATAACTTTAATATTGGTAATATTATTGTTATTAATTGTTTTTTATTAATAAAAACAATTTTTTACGCCTTTATTATTTGTTTGTAACAATAATAAAGTGCCTTTGAATATATTGATTATTTTATATTAATATATTTATTTCATTATATTATATTTTATAATATAAGCTGTATTATCATATTTTATTGATAATATAATTTTTGTTACCCCATAATTATAATAATTCTTTATTATTATAATTATTTTTATCTTATTTATTTAATTTATAAGGAAATTAATACTACAATAAGTAAAATATTAGTAATTTTTACTTATTGTTTCATAGTCAAACCTTACAATACCAATTCCATGGAAGACATTACAACCAGAACAAAATTGGAAGAAATTGGTATAAACCCCAAATAGATAACAAGACTAGTGGGAAACCAATTTCAAAACCAAATAAACCACATGACAAAGCCCCTTTAAAATGTCATAAATGTGGAAGTACATCTCATTTGGCCAATAATTGTCCAAAAAAGACAAGAATCAATGAAATAGAAATTGAAAAAGTGGATGACACAAAAGAAGCCAATGATGTATCTTTACATGAAAGTGACTCTGAGCCTTCTTAAGAAGAAGAACTAACAGACAAACTTAGTATAGAAGATATTAATGTTTCTTTTGATGTCACATCAGTGCATACTAACTTACCATAGTACAGTAATGAATTTCTGGATCTCATACATGTGCAAGATGCCAAGATGCAGAAAACCAAACCTGCCAGAGGTAAAGGTTATACATCTGGGTCATCTTTCATCACTAATATTGTGATGAACAACAAAGAAGCCAATATACATCTTGACTTGGGTGCTTTTTGTACTTGTGTTGGAAAAGATTATCTTGAAATAATTTATACCAATTTCAAGGAAAATTTAATGCTGATTGAAGGCATAAAATTCAGCAGTTCCAGCCAAGATATGCACCCTTCGGGAATTCTTGAAGCAGAAATTATATTCCCTTCTCCTGCAGGAAGTATCAGATTGAAAGTTGAATTTGTTGTAATGAATAATTTTACTTCACAAAACTTTATACTTGTAAATCATTATCTTAATATTTATGGTATTGATATTAATAATCATAAAGACAGATATTTCACTATAGGGTAAATAAAAGGCATAAATTTTCTTCTCCTCTAGAAAAAAGAGAAATAACTGTCATTGAACAAGTAAAGGATGTTAATAAGCAAATCTTTGTGTAAGATCAATTGATTGAAGCTCAAATTGGCCCTTAATTAACATTATAACTGAAGGAAGAACTTATTGAAATTTTATTCTAATACGGGAAAGCCTTTGCTTCTGATAATGAACCACTTGGAGCTATCAAAGGCCATGAAGTGGACATTATGCTTAATTTTGAACCCAGCTAGCCCTAGGGCTAGAGAAGAATTGGAAACTAATATTGATGAGCTGATGAAACTGGGAGTTCTTAGACAAGCTGGGCAGAATGAAGAAGTAGAAGTAAAAACTCCTGTAATCATTACTTAGAATAATGATAAATCAAGGATGGTTGGTGATTTTAGAGCATTGAATACTTACACTATTCCAGATAGGTATCCAATCCATAGAATCCATGAGACTTTGACTCAATTATCCAAAGCAGGATTCATTACTTATATGGATGCCCTTAAAGGTTTTCATCAGAATTTTTTGACACCTCATGCTAGGAAATTATTGAGAATAATTGCTCATTGTGGTATTTATGAATACTTGAGGATGAATTTTGGTATTAAAAATTTGCCCTCTCATTATCAAAGAATGATGAATACCATTTTCCCACATGAATTATCAGAGGGATGATTTATCATTTATATTGATTAAATTATCATTTGTTCAGAAACCTGGAAATTGCATTTAGAGATACCTTTGTTACTACTTAAGAAGATTCTTCAAGTGAACACAAAGATATCTCTTAAAACACATAATTTTGGGTTTCATGAGTTGAAAGCTCTAGGATGTGTAGTCTCAGGACTGAGCCTTGGTGTTGATAAAAACAAAGTGGCTGCAGCCTTACTGAAACAAATGCCTTAGAACAGAAAAGAAATGATTTATTTCTTAGGGTTTTCCAGTTATTACAGGCAACACCTTCAAGATTTTCTAATCTTTGACAAATCATTGTACAGAATTTGTGATTAACAAAATTTCTTTTAAATTACACAGGAAAAGATTGAAGCATATGAAAAAACCAATTATGCCTTGACTAATGCACCATTATTATTTATGCCAGACTGGAAGCATCCTTTCAAGCTGTATATTGGTGCATGTGGTGAATTTTTAGGTGCAGCTCTTCATCAAGTTCAAATTGTCAATGAAAAGCTTTATGAAGGTCCAATTTTTTTATCTAAAGACAAATCAAACCAGCTGAGGACAGATATGGAGCTAGCCAGATGGAGTGTCTTTGCCTTGTTTGGGCTCTAGAAAAACTTCATTATTATCTTGATGGTAGTGTGTTTGAATTAAATACTGATTTCAATGCAGTAAAATAACTTTATTAATATGAAAACTCCAAATAGACACATGTTAAGATGGCATATTGCTATACAGGAGTATAGAATTAATATGACCATAGTACATGAAGCTGGAAATATTCACAAGAATTATGATGCTTGAGTAGATGGTAATTAATCAATACCCCTGACAATCCTGCCTATGTTCCTACAAGTGCAGAACCTCAGATTCCAATTGAAGGAATTAACATCACAGATGTGGGTACAGAATTTTTTGAAGAAGTTACAGAAAGCTATAAGCAAGATAAGAACTGTAATATTCTTATTGCTCTACTTGAAAAAAATTGCAAAGATGCATCCTTGGCTACTTCTCTGGATGATATTTATAAGAAATCTTATTACAATGGAAGATTTCATTTATTCAATGGTATCTTATATCATAGATCTAAACACGCAGGTTTCATGGTCTGATATAGTATAATATTGATCAACACAATACTATTAGAATTTCATGATAAAATTCATTTTGGAAATTTATCTGAAGACAGACCAATGGAAAGAATTCAGACATGTTCCTGGTGGCCATCTTGGAGAAAATATGTCATTGAGTACTGTCATAGCTGTGATAGATTCCAGAAAGCTAATAAAGCTACTGGTAAAAGATTTGGCTTAATGATTCATATCCATACGTCAAGTACCCCATGGGAATTGGTTCATATATATTGTGTTACTGCTTTACCATCTAGAGCTGATAAAAGTTACAATGCATGTCTTGTTATTGTAGACAGATATAGCAAAACTCCAATATTCTTACCATGTCATAAAGATGACACAGCTATGGATACAGCTCTTTTTATTTGGAACAGAGTCATATCCCATACTGGTATTTTTGAAAATATCATTAGTGATAGAGACCCAAAATTTACATCAGCCTTATGGAATAATTCACATAGGCTTTTGGGTACAAAACTATCATTATCAACAGCATACCATCCACAAACAGATGGGCTTTAAGAAAGAATTTTTCAACCCCTTGAGGACATGATCATACAATTTTGTGCTTATTGCCTGGAGTTTAAATATTCTTATGGCTTCACCCATTATTGGTGTACTATTATACCAGCATTGGAATTAGCCTATAAGACTTCTATCCATGCTTCAACAAGCAAACCTCCTGCAATGTTGGAAAAAGGATGGAACCCTAAGATTCCAGTTGATACTTTGAAGGAATATTTAGGCAATATTCATCCAACTTCTTCAAGATTTGAGCTATTTCTTGATAAATCAAGGCATCATGCTAATCAAAGCATGAATGATGCCTTTGAATATGCTAAACAAAAATGGGATAAAAGTCATAAAGCCCCAGAATTCAAATTAGGGGACTTAATACTAGTCTCAACCTTGAACTTTAATAACATTAAAGGCCCAAATAAATCGAAAGATTCCTCTTCAGGACTATTTATTATTAAAGTGCTTCATGGGACAAATGCAGTACAAGTACAACTGCCAAGAAAATTGGAAAACAAACATACAACCTTCACTGTCACTCTAGTAAAGCATTACACTTCAAGTGACGAGGAATTATTTCCTTTGAGAAATAAAACACCCTTAGAAGTACCCCCAATTTATCAAATTGAGGAGGAGAAAGTACTGAAAGCCTTGAAAGAAAGAAGACTTAGGGGAAAAAATGAAGTATAATACTTAGTCAAGTACAGGAATCTACAACATGAAGATGAATGGATTTGAGAAAGTAAAATGCCTGATTCCCAAAATTTTCTCAGAAGATTCATACATGAGAGAAGACCTATTCCTCAATGAAAAGTTTGAATTATGTCCTTTACATACTTAAAAAGTATAATTAGAGAGGTTGGACTGGGGATTTTACCCCCCCCAAATAAATTGAGGGTATACCACAAAGGAAAAATTGTGGTACATTTTTTTTGGGCAGTGATATTTCCACGCCTTAACCTAAAATTTACGCCTACGCCTACACATAAAATTGTGGAGTCAGATACACCTTCACGCCTTTCATGGATGTAGTTTGCTAAATCCATGCATCCAAGTCATTACTAAATCCATGCCAAATAAGATGTTGATAAGATTCTTATCTCAGAAATTTGACAAAAAAATCTAAAATGAAAAAATGCTGGATACAAGTGATCTTTCTACATTTTTGGAATAATTTTATTGATGAGGAATATACTCTTCTCCAATTTGAAGCTGATTTATGTGAATGTGCCCCAGGCCACTGTGGTGGCAATTTGGGAAGAGGTAATTTGCCTATCTCATGTTCATTGAAAATGATGAGTATCCAATGATTACCATTTATGTGACCTAGAGAGATTGGATGCATAATTGAAACTCCACATGGACTGCATAGGGTTGGAAGGAATGTCTGTGGTGGGAAGTTCTGCCAATCTGGATGGAAAAATACAAATGGATGCTTATATTTATTTGTAAATATTGGTCCATGATCCCATTTACTTAACCAGTTATCCATTTGTGTGATAGCTGTAGCCATCAGATTATCTCTTATCTTATCCATTTCCACTGCTCCTCCCAATATTTGGCTGTAATAATTGTTATTCCTATCAATTTCTTCTATAAAATCTTGTCTCACTTCTCTCCAGCTCTTTTCCTTTTGTGGGCTTTAAAGTGAAAATCCTTTTGCCACTGCATGGAATCCACAATTCCTATCTGCAGGAGGATTAAAAATTTTCTCAATGAAGTTGTGCATGAAAGGTGGCTGTATCTGATCAATATAGAGAGTCTTTGAAAAGGAGGTTATTTTTCAGTTATTCATTTGCATATCAAATTTTATCCACTCACTGGTTCTTCCAAACAATTTGAGTTATTTTGGGGTCTCAAGTTTATTTCCAATTTTCCTATATCATTTAACAATTTTCTTTTTCTTCTTGTGGTAGTTTCATCATCTTGGCTTGCCTCTTTTCGCATCAAATAGAACTTTTCCCCCCTCATAAATTGAGCTTTGGGACCAATAGTAGCTCTGTGCATCTTTTTAAGAAATCTTTTGTGACAATTCAGGATATCCTGCTCAATTTCAAATTTGGATGGAAGCCTTTTGGTAGACTTTACCCTTTTTCTTTTTAGTGATCGCCTACCACGGGAAATTAAAGCCTTTTTGGGGTGACAAAGCTTAATGGTTGTGTATTGAAAGCTAGGGAGCTCCTGAATTTGTTTGATCAATTTTTTTTGTAATGGTATTTCATGTTCATCAAATTCCTTTTCAATATTTTCCATTTGTTTTTTCAAATTCCATTGTGAATTGGAATTATGGTCCTGTTAAACATGATTTTAGCATGACTGATCAGAACCCTCCGGTTACATTCAATATTTCTGATTCAGCTTCCAGTGATTCTTTGTCTGTAGAAATTAGTGCTATGCAATATTTGGGCTCATGTTTGAGTGTCAACAAGGTTCAACTTGTTCCACAAAGCAATGAAGGTCAAGAAGGTACGAGTATCACATCAAAGGGAATTTTAACACCAACTTTGACTGGCTTGGTCGATAATCTCCTCCAGCTAATGATTGCATTAAATTGGGTGTGGGCTCATACTAAGGTTGATTCCAAAACTACTCAGAAAATTGGAAAGCACTTGGTCAAGAGAGGAGTGGATCCTTTGCAAGCGTTGGTGACCATTCAAGATCAGATGAAGGCTGGAAGGCCATGCTACAATCTGATTGCAGCATTCCTTACAGGGGGTGTACGTGGACATCTGTTGTGCTCAGCTGATTACCGCATTAGTTCAGCAAAAAGGACCCTTCAGCTTCTGGAAATCACATCCATGCTCAAGAGAAAAGAATCCTTGCCAGATGAAGATATTTGGAAGCGCACAAACAAGTATATATGTGAAATCCTTCATGAAAGCTTTTTCTTGAATCCTTCATCTTCACCCATTTGCCCAAGCAAATGCCGCCTTGCAGAATATTTAGCATTGGATTTTAGTGAGGCATGGCAAAAAAACACCCTTTGGAGTCTAATTTAATCATGAACTTACCTAAAAAGGTTGGTATTGACAAAGAAATTCAAAAGGTGTAGTAGAGTGTGCGTGTGTCATATTACTTATTATTACCTGTGACTGGAAATTCATCACTATTGAGTGCAGAATACGCTTACTGTGTGGAGTCATGACTTCAAACAGCTTTGTGCCAAGCGGCTTATAAGATTATCCAGTGTGCTTTTTTCAACTGAGTTCAAAAAAAGTCATGGGTAACAAGTTGATGCCGCAATTATCACAATAGAGAATAATTGTGTGCTACCTCTCAACCAGTTTGAGAGGCAGATGCTCTAACTATTAGGTCATTCACATCACATTGACTTCCTCCTACACTTTGGGAGCAAAATCCCCAATTCACCTGCATTCTTTTCACTTCAGATATAATCACTGAAACCTATTTTTTTTTAATTCAAAATATCATTTTCTTTGATACAAAATAATACTCATAACCCAAAACTTGTAATTAAAAGATACCCAAGTGAGTTTCTTTTTTAATTTTCAATTTACCAATATGATCACAATTTTTTGCAAAAAAAAACATTTTAATTTTTAATTTTTTTTAATTTTTTTTTTTTTTTTTTTTAAAATTTTTATTTTTATTTTCTTTTTTTTTATTTAAATTGATTGCTGGGGCTCTTACAGCCCCAGCGATCAAAAGTTTGTTACACAAAAACTTTTTTTTATTTTTTTATTTATTTAAATTGATTTCTGGGCTCTTACAGCCCCAGCAATCAAAAGTTTTTTATAAAAAAAACTTTTTTTATTTTTTTTTAAATAATTTTAATTTTTTTTTATTTTTTTTTTATCAATCTAAAGTTTTTTTAAATAAAAACTTTTTTTTAATTTATTTTGAATTTTTTTTTATTGAAATTGATCACTGGGGCTCTTACAGCCCCAGCAATCAAAAGTTTATAAAAAAAAAACTTTTTTTATTTTTTTTAAAAAATATTAATTTTTAATTATTATTTTTTTTTATTTAAATTGCTTGCTGGGGCTCTTACAGCCCCAGCGATCAAAAACTTTTTTTTTTTTTAAAAAAAAAATTAATTTTTAATTATTCTAATTTTTATTTTAAATTTTCTTATTGAAATTGATCACTGGGGCTTTTACAGCCCCAGTGATCAAAAGTTTTTTAAAAAAAACTTTTTTTTTTTTTTTAAAAAAAAATTAATTTTTAATTATTTTTATTTTTTTTTTATTTTTTTTTATTGAAATTGATCACTGGGGCTCTTACAGCCCCAGTGATCAAATTTTTTTTTTGTTTTTTTTTAATAATTTTATTTTTATTTTATTTGTTTTTATCAAAAATTATTTAAAAAAAAACAATTTTTTTCTTTTTTGAAAAAATTTGAATTTTTAATATTTTTTACTTTTATTCTATTTTTTTTTTATTTAAATTGATTGCTGGAGCTGTAACAGCCCCAGCAATCAAAAGTTTTTAAAAAAAAACATTTTCTATTTTTTTATTAAAAAATTTATTTTTATTTTATTTTTCAAAAGTTTTTGAAAAAAAAAAAAATTTTCATTTTATTTTTTTTAGTTAAATTGATCACTGGCGCTCTTACAGCCCCAGCGATCAAAAGTTTTTAAAAAAAAAAACATTTTTTTTTTTATTTAAATTGAGTTTACAAATGTTTAAAAAAAGAAACATTATTTTTTTTTTAAAAAAAAATAATGAAAAATTAATTTATTTTATTTTTTTAATTTAAATTGAAAAATGTTTTAAAAAACAAACATGATTTTATTTTTTAATATTTTATCTTTTTTTATCTAAATTGATTGCTGTGGCTCTTACAGCCCCAGAAATCAAAATTTTTTAAAAAAAAAAGATTATTTTTTTTATTTTATTTTTTTTAATTTAAATTGATTGCTGGGGCTCTCTTACAGCCCCAGCAATCACAATTTTTTTTTTGTATTTTTTGAAAAACATTTTTTAAATTTTTATTTACTATTTTTTTTTAATTTCATTACAACAATTATATTTTTAAAAAAAAATCTTATTTGTTTTTTTTGTTAATAAAATTTAAGCAAGAACGATTTTTATTTACTTATTTTACTTTTTTTTTAATAAAAATCCTTATAGGGGAAAGCCTCACACGTTGCTTCTTGCCATTTCACCCATCATGAGTCAACCTTCACCCACTCAACTCATCAAACTCCCAAAATGTATGGAGTCACTTAATGATGAAGAAAAACATTTCATGGGAAGGACTATTTCACCAGTTGTAAATGATTTTTCTTCATCAATTAGTGACTCAATTCATCCAATAACTCTTTGTAAATCAAGCTTATCCAACAAAAACGGAAAGGATGAGTTGTTTTTGAATCCTGTGGATCATGCCATGGGAAGGACTATTTCACCAGCTGTGAATGATTCCCCCTTATCCAAAAATGACCCATCTTTAAATAAGAAATCCAATCATTCACATAGAAGAGTTCAAATTGCACAAAAATTACTCACCCAAATTTTGGACCATGCATCAAGAAGCAAAGGTGAATTCAGTACCGTTCCAGTTAAGCCCAAGCCAAATAGAATAAATGAACTTTTATTACCTTCCATAAATGAAACACCAAATCCTTCAATAGTTTTCAATTCAAAAAATCACGAGCCCCTCTTCATTTATCACTTGCATCCATTTCATATTCCTTCTCCAACTTTTACTTCATTAAATCAATTAATAACAGCACTTTACAAATTAGCCCAAAATTGTCCTCATATTAAATCCAATAGTGATCTTATTGATGGTCATATGAAAGGAGCTGGATTTTGCTGTGGAAGTGATAGTGGTAAATCCTTAGGTGAGTATTTAGAAAATTATATTCAAGTTTTTTTGTTAATTTTATTCTTCTTTTACTAGGTGTTTATGCCAGGAAGACCACAATGAATCCAGAAGTATTAGATGCAGATAATGAAGAATGGATGACCCTTTCTTGGTTTGAAAATTTTGTTTCCTCCCGCATCAAGATTCTTTCTATGTCTGCTGCCCATGAGAATAATGAAATCATGCAAGAAGCCCAGCTACCTCAATGGCATGAAGGTGAATGGAATCCAATGTTCCACCAAAAATTATGGTCTTTCTCCAATGTGATCATAACAACAAATGGTTTTCATAATTGTGTTCATAGAGATGAGAAGGACAAGAATACTTGGACTTATGGTTTGTTCACATTCTTTGACAAATCAGCCATAAAACCAATTCCATCTCCCATCCGCTCCTGTGGCTATGGCCTCTCATTTCCTGAATACTCCACACTTTTGGATTTTTCTCGCAAACAAGGTATTATTGAGCTTCTCTGGAAAACTACCACTTTTCACCAGACCACTCAGCCACCTCCTATTTTTGATGAATTTCCCACCATAACTCACTTTGGCTGTTCTTTCCAAATCAACTCCAAGTTATATTCAAGAGCTAAAAGCCTTATATGTATGGATCAAATAACCCAAGAAGAGAAGACATATGGACGTCAAGAAAGGATTCAAAATGAAAATACAAGACATCAACAGAAAAAAATGAAGCTTTCAAACATATAAATTTCTTGTTATTTTCCATTTCTTTTGATGTAGCTTTTCAACCTTAGACTAGGATACTTATGCATGAAATTGGATGTTTGATGCAAACTTGAGTACATATTTTCCTTTGGTGACTTTCTTGAAATATATGTCCTTAAGTATCCTTAGGAATTTCCTTCATGTATTCTGTTTGAATTCAGGACTTTGAATAGAAAGATTCTTCTCATTCAGAGCTTGATACAATTATATTGAAATATCCAAGAATAAATTTCCTTGCCTCTCTAAATTGAGCTGTTTTTTTCAAACAATCTCTTATTGAACCTCACGTGTTTCTATTCATAATACAAATAGTAACTGCAAACCACAAGCCGGCCTGATTAGTATCAAAATTACTTTAGTATATATTATTGCTCTCCAGTTCATTTCATTTACCATTCATTCCTGTAAAGATCAAACTGAATCTTTTTTTGAAATATGGATTCTTCCAAGCCATATTGCCTTGGTATATTGAAAACCCATGTATGCCTCACTAATCCCATTCAGAAACCTTTTCCACCGGATGATTGGATTTTCTTATGTCATACAAGTCAAAATTTATTCTTTTATACACAAAATCAAAGAGAAGCTTGGGGTAGCCTTCCTCTGGATGTCACCTCTGCACTTGTCTCATTATTGGGTGACCCCAATTTCTTCATATCCTGTGGTCCTTTTGGCATGTGGCACACCAATCTAGAGAAAAACCCCAACCAGAAAGTATTCATTGAAAGCTTTCTCAAGTTTAACCTTTACAACAAGAAAAACATCACTATTCCAATAGTAATGTTTATTTTTTCGTTTTCCTCAGCAAGCATTGATATATTTGACCTCATTAGGCAGAATTCAATATTAATTCACCAACCAGCCACATACAACAGCTCTGAACATTGTGGGTGTTCACTTATCTCACACCTGGAGCCCCAGCCTGTTATCTCTTCTCAGAACGTATTGTTGTCACCTGAGCTGCACTCACAGCTCGTGAAGATTCCAAGTGGGAACGACCTTCCACAAATCAAATCCCTAATACCATTCCTGAAATCATCACTCAAGCCTCATCAAAAGCAAGGATTAGCATTTCTCCTAGATAGAGAAGCCCCAAATGGAAAATCGGCGAAATCTCTGTGGTTAAATAAGCCATCATCCTCATCTACAAGATTAAAATTGATACATAGCATCACAAAGAAGCAAGTAAATAACCTTGAAGACTCCTTAAGCCATACTCCCTTGGGCTGTCTGCTTGCGGATGACATGGGACTAGGGAAATCAATTCAGTGCATATCACTCATATGTATGACTATTGAAGATTCCAAAAGAGATATTCCACCATCCATTCACTTTCTTGATAAAAAACAAAAACACTCCACACTCATAATATGCTTACCTCGTTTGATAAAGAATTGGGAAGATGAATTAAAATTACATACAGACATATCCCAACTAAAGATTGTCACCTATCATTGGAAGAAAAGAAAGGATATTGGACTGAAAAAATGGTCTGAAGCTTATATTGTAATATCTAGCTATCATTTGTTAGCCCATGAGTTTGGTCAGCCTGATAATATAGAAAGCTCTTGGATTTACCATAGTGAATGGTACCGAGTTGTCTTAGATGAGGCCCAGTGAGTTTTTCAATGTATTATATATAAATTGTGGAATTCTGATGAAAGATATATAAATTGAATTGACATACCTAGTCAGATAGGAAGTCAGGAGTCAACTTTCTTCAAAGAAATTGGGGAAATACAAACATCCAGATGCATTTGCCTGACAGGAACCCCTATTCAAAACAGTATAAATGACTTAATGAGCCTAATCACCTTCATTATAGCACCTCAAAGTGAAAAACAAGAGAATTGGGTACCAAATATATTGGAAGAGCTCAAAAAAGGAAATTATAGCCCCCTTCAGTTATGCCTGAGGCATCTTTGTCTACAAAGAAACAAGGACCGCATTTTAAATGATCTACCTGAAATCAATCATGATTATATCCATGAACCTCTCTCAGATTGGACTTTAGATAGATATAATGATATTTAAAAGAGTTCATATCATCATCTAATCAAGGCTCAGAAATTTTCGTCAAGTATATAGAAACAAGCTTCGCCTTTGTTGCAATCATCACTTGCTTAGTGAAAGTATATATGACATTGAAGGCATGATCTCACCATATGGGACACAGATAGGAGGGAGATTTCTTAATAGTACCATAACAGAACATGTTGATGTCAAAACATTTCTACAAAGCACTAAAATTCAGAGGCTCCTGAAAATTCTTTTATCACGCCGAAACATTAAAAATTCAACCCCAAAATCAGTGATTTTTTCACAGTTTACAACATTTCTTTATTTGTAAGTTGGGTTATTTCCCTTATTTTGTCTATTAAACTTCTGCTTTGTACCTCTCCGTTGATAATTATTAAGCTTTTGATTGACAATTATTTGTGATAAACTGGTAGGTTTGGAATTGTCTTAGAAAACAATAAGATCATTTTTACACGTGTTGATGGAACAATACGCCAAGCTACACAGGAGGCAGAACTCAAGAAATTCAAGGAAAACAGAAATGTAGAAGTACTTGTGGCTTCAATAGGGGCTGCAGGGGTTGGTCTGAATATAACTTGTGCAGACGTGGTATTTATAATGGTATGAATTATGATTACATGACCATGAGGCGATATTTTAATATAATCTATATATCTAATATATGTCTAGGAGCCTCATTGGAATCCAGCTGCTGAAGATCAAGCTATTGATTGTCTACATCGCATTGGACAAAGGAAAAATGTAATGGCATACCATTTTATATCACCTGATACAGTGGAGATAAACATGCAAAGGGTATGTTAATTCATAAGAAGTTTCATTTAATGAAAAATTTAGAACCACTTATTTTATATTTATGAATTACAGGTACAACAGAGGAAGCGTACTGTGGCAAGGTGTGTACATTTTTAATCATTCAAATCACTGATTGGATTTTATTTTCCTGTCCTTATGGTGGTTATTTTTTTCATGTAAGAACAACTTTAGCAAGTACTTTGACATATGCTGAGCTATCAAAACTTTTCTTAGAGACTCATATGAACATCAAAATTGAAAGTGGGGAACTGTGAAATTATAGTTCTTGTGGATTAAAAAGAATTGGGGCGTAGATTTGGTAATCACTTGGATGCATGGATTTAGCAAACTACATCCATGAAAGGCGTGAAGGCGTATCTGAATCCACAATTTTATGCATAGGCGTAGGCGTAAAGTATAGGTTAAGGCCTGGAAATATCACTCCCCTTTTTTTTGGTGGTAGGGAATGTGAGCCTGTGAGGTATATATGACATACCCATAAGGCCACAAATAGCTTTATATACATTTGCTTCAGTCTTGAAAAGACTTTTCAATTGAATTCAAAATAAAAATAACAAATAATAAGTATAACCTTTTTTGGATAAACAAAGCTATAATTATTATGTCATTTTTGGATTCTACACCAAAAATAACCTAGGGTACACCCACAGGGTGTTATACCCAAAACTTATTATTTCTTATGTTATTAGAAGGGTTAAGAATCTCACAGTACATTTGCCACTTTTTTTAACATTTTTTGAAATTATTAAATTTAAGCTTAAATGAGTTTAAATTTAAAGCTGCACAAGGTTTATGCAAACATACCAAAATTTTAGTTAAAATTAAGGTGTTGTGTATATTTACTGAATTTGCTAAGGATTTTCCATACAGGATGTAAATCCTGTGTGGGCTCAATTTAAAAGGGTTCAAGGCCATAGTATGGCTTTAAATAAATAAAAGGGCAAAATCCACACAAAAAGGTGGGACAAAATAAAAAGACCAAACAGAGTTGGGGTACCCAGATTTTTGGATCTGCAATAATTCAATTAAGGTTGTCCACCTGTATTGGAGGATTTTAAACCTTATTTGAACTTCAAGATTAGACTTTGATCCAACTGGTAAGGTTTAAACTGGTTTTATCCCAATTTTGACAGGAATTTCAAGCTGCCAAAGGGTAAATCCCAATATGCAAGCTTGAAATTAAGGTTTTAAGAACTGTCAAAGCTTAATTAAGCTTAAAAAACTTAAATAATCTTAAAAATCTAAATTTACAAGCATCAAAACCTTATCAAAAGCTAAGGTTTGGTGTGTATTTCTATTTTACGTGGAAAAATAGCAATAACTTCAAAAATTCATTAAAAATCCAATTCTTAATGGATTTTCCTGAAATTTTCACACAGCTTACAATTTAATGTTATCTGTGTATAAATTCAGTTTTAAGCATCTTCTTTGAAGAGTTCTTATTGGTAATTATCCTGGAAATTTCCATTTTTAATTATACAAAAAAAAAAACTAACATTTCTTTTAAAATTAATTAAAAATTGAGTTTAAGATATTTTTGCTTGAAACTCTATTTTCAAGTTGTTCATTTGATCAACTTTAATATAAATAAATTTATCTTATATTTAAGCTTAAAATATTCAGCTCAAATGAGGATTAAAGCTACTTGGAGGTAAGAATAACACTGGGAACTTCAAATTGGAATTAAAAATAAGTTACTGTAAGTTAAGAACCTTATTTTTAAGTATGGTTTTTCAGTTTTTACCTAAGCACGCCCTCTATATTCATTATGAATCATGAGAGCTTCTCCATAGACTTAGAAATAGTCTATTCATCAGTGGTTTTGTCCATCATTCATCATCAATCCAATTATATTAGACATCTAAACAGCTAAAGTTTTATTACATATAAAGTCTTATTATTAAATTGATTCTTAAAATATTTTATTCTTTATTAAATTTGAATCAAAAAATCAAATTCATAAAATTCAGATTATTTTTGTAATCACCAATAATATATTTTATTTTATAAAATTATCATCTTAAATATCTTTCAAAATACACAAATTCCTCCTAAAAACTCTTTAAATAATATTTTCATTATAAAAAATTGTGTTATATTTAAATTATTGATTTTTTGGCATGTTTTTAACTTATAAGAATTATTTAATATATTAACTTTTGTATTTAAATTGCTGTATTAAATATAACTTATAAGTAAGTTTTTCTCTGAAGTTTTTTTATCTATTATGAGGTCTTTTATATAGAATTTTCTATAAGAATTATTTCTGCACAGTGTTTGTGATAATTCTTTTATGAATAATATCTATATTATTCATACGTGGTTTAATATTTATATTTTCCACAGGTAATTGTCTCATTAAGAGCTTCAAACTTCTTATTGCTATAATTGTTAGTGACTATAACAATGATATAATAATTATTATTTACTATAATTATTAAGATTTTTTTATTATTAAATTATTTAATAATAATTAAATTTCTTTTTCTTATCATTATATTTATTTTCAATGATTATATATATTCGTGGTTATAATACTTTATTATATTATATTTTTCTACTGAGGACAGTCACAGTACTTGTCAGCCTGTGACTCAAAACCAGAGCACAAGCATGACAGCCAAATACCATAAACCAATGGTAAAGCCAAGATACCATCAGAAATGGAGCTGATCCAAAGCAGCTCAAAAAGTATCAAAAGAAAGAGGAACCCCACCAATTTCCAAATACACAAGTCCCATCATCATAGGACAAGGAATAACAAAGTTATTCCTGCTCAAAGTTGTTGCTGAGCATAAGCTTTATTTTTCACCTCACATCTGAAATCCAGAGGAAGAGGCTTAAACCCATCAAATGGGTATTCAAGTTGAAGCTTCAAGTCCAGGCTATCCAATTTTACTAGCCAAACTGAGCTGGCACCAGAACTACAAGAGTTATGGCCAAAATAAAGTCAAATAAGGGTGAACAAAATATCCACCTCTCATCTAACTTCTACAGTTTTAGTGTGAGGTACCTAAAGTGGGGTATTTTTGGGAAGAGCACAAATAGGGAAATCTGATGGTGCAATTTATTTCCCTATATCTAATCTAGAACAAACATTATGGGAAAAACAAGCTCCATACAGATTTTAAGCAAATCATACATATCTACAAAACATCTTGTACATGGCATAACTTTGCCATATTTAATGATAGCCATATGTAATGAGGTAATATTGTGTAGGACACATCCAAGGCTATACAATGAGCCAACTTTGAGCTTGATATCACAAAAGCAGACAAAGTTATGGCAGTTTCAAGGTCAGAATCCCACAGTTAGACCAATACAGCCTTACTGTGGGATAATATCCCATAACTATGATTATGAGGTGTCAAACAGACAAAGAAGCTTGTTTATACTTCAGTACCTCATAGTTTGGCCAATACTGGGGTCCTGTACAGGCTCTCTACAGCATTCTACACATAATACACCTCAGAAGAGGGCTATGTGGTCCCCAGATGAAAATTTTCACCCTGTGTAGGTGAAAACTGCCCAGATGTGGTTTCAAAACCACATCTGAGCCCAATACAGGCTATACAGTCCTTGTGAAAACCACAAGTCAGTCCTTGGAAGTGAAAGATCTTCACTTCCTCCATGTGGAAAGGTCTAGAAGACTTTTTCACCCAAGTTTGGGATAAAAAGGGGCCTTTTCTCCACCAGAAAAGGTTTCCTCATCCTGCTCTTGAATTCCTACATAGTACAACTGTCAAAAAAAGCTATACTCTTGGAAAATAATCAGGTTATAATTATAATATTAATCATTGTAGTAGTTATTATAGTAAACCAACTGGCAATTATTGCACCCAGGGCTTTCAACAGTGCTCACCAGCACTATTCCTCAATAGTAAATCCCTGTATACCTCATTTTCAACCCTTATTACCATCAAAACAAACTTTTTTAAAAAATTTCACTGTGTCAAAGTCATATTTAAAGCTTGTAATTAGTCTTTTTTAGCTTCATCATAGACGCATCCTGACAGTTCTCTTGATATTGCTACTATTATCAAGAGTTTCATAGACAAACCTTACAATCATTACAGGAATGAAGTTTATATCAAGATATGAGCATTCACACAAGGCCTGAAAGATATATTTCCAAAAAACAATAATGCAGAACATAATTCAGATAATATTAAATCCAAATTATTCCTTTCGAAATCACAATTAAAAACCTAACATGCAATTCTAATACTTAAATTTTAATGTTAATCCCTCATACAAATGCAAAATTAAATGAAACATATAAATCAAGTACAATTCTTAATTCATTTTTTTAGCTGTGTAATTACTCATAGCCTTTTGGCACATATTAGAGATGAATGGGATGAGATTTATGAAAATAATGATCCACAATATTTTGAAAATGTACCTAATTTCGTCAATAATGGAAAATTTTTAAAGATGAAGGAGCAGATAAACCCTTTAAAATTGGAATTGAGTCATATAATTAACTAAAGAACTGAATTTCTTTTAAAACTCTTTTGGATGTTATATTCATTTTTTGACTAATTTGAAAAACTCCAGCTTGTACTTTCTTTTAATCGAGTAGGGTTTTTATAAGAAATATTTGAAATAAGAACTATCAACAGCTGCAAAAACATTCTCAGAAAAAACATTGAGTAATTTATCACATGAAGAATTGAATCTATTATCAATGGCACAGTAGGTGATTTCAATATAAAATGATAATTTAATTTCTTTGATAATCCAAATGAATGAAAATTGTCTTGTTTGCTCATTTGTAGGGTTCGGATCAAAGTAGTTACTATAAGAAGATTTCATTTTTAGATTAAATTCATATTCTAATTTGATTTTTATTGAATGATGTGAGTTCTTGAGCTTATTTAAATGCCACAGGGATGATGGTATCTGTTAATTAATTTCTAATTAAAATATGGTTAAGGTTAAATATGAGAATTAAAGTAGCAATAATTAATAATAGTAATAAAGACCAAAAAATGGGGAATTGTTTTGTTTTCAATTTGTCATGTTCAAATAATTATCATTTCTGAAACAATTTTTAACAACTTAACCCTGAAAAAAGAATCATAGCCCAAAGTATATTGGTTTAGAAATCATATTACAATAAACACAAATAATATTAAAATTCAACAGATATTTAAAGATAATAATCACTGAAGAAAATAGTAATATCAAATATATAAACAATGGAAAGAATAAAAGGGTGTCAGAAGAAAAATTGAAGCAAATTTTTAACCCAGAAGAAAATATAGAGGAAAGAGATATAGAGTAAAATGACTTTATCAAAAAATAGCCTTAAATCTTGGATACAAAAATCATTGGAGTCAAAATTTAGACTTAAAATTGAGAGAAAGAGTCAATTTGTGTTTGAAATAGGAGTGATTCTTATCAAAATTTAGAGGTCATAATAAATATGAAGGAATCAGTTGAAATGAAGTATGCATCTTAAATCCATTTTTTTAACGATTAATGCTGTTGAATTAAGATGGTATGATTGGTGAAAATTCATTTTCATTTATTGAATCTGATAAATTGAAAAAAGTTGAAAATTGAAAAAAAAAACGGAACTCTTGAGATTTAATCTCATCATGTATTTCGGCTTGACCAAAACTTCATTGAAGAATTCCAATTTAATATTAATTCAAATTTTATTTTGACACAATTCTGAACATACCATGAGAAATAATTGCACAGTTAATAAATGGTTCAGTATCAAACAGAAAAATTACAAAGTAATAATTATCAATAGGACTCATAACTCCTTCCAGATCTTATGAATACCATCTAGAGTTAACTATGGCCACTTTAAAATAAAAATTCCCTTGTTTTTCTTTTAATTCCAGTGCCTGATCCCACTTTTCCTTCTCGAATTTTTCTGAATTTGAAATTTTAATTCTTTGAATTCTCTCTGTGAAATAATTTTATTTTCCTTGCAGTTAAATTTATTTTTTATTTTTTCTTTCTCAAATGAGATCTACTATCTTTTTTCCTGTTCACTTTTATTAATTTACAAAAATTCTGCTTCCTCTTCCTCCTTCCATTTTAGTTTCTCAAATATCACATCCTAAGGTTTTAAAAATCAGATTATGTATGTATATTTATCAAATCATTTAAAGAATTAACTAACCTTTTTGATGGGAATCCATTAAATGAGTATATGTTTGTGATAATTTACCATGTGATGATTTACCTAAACCACTACAGATATTTGAAGTCTTAGATGATCTACCTGAAGTGCTGGTCCTTAGGATGTTTACTTTCTGAATTATTCTCTCATTATCATTTTTGGCCTCAGTATCTTTCATTCAGTGACTATTTATAGTTTTCTCATTATGTTGAATACCCTTTGACATTAACTTTTATTTTAAAATTTAATCTATCATAGTTATTATTCAGTATTCCAGCAATTTTAATATATTAATGATACTTAAAGCTTCTGAAAAAAGACTATTTTCCTCAATTCTCTCTGATTCTGGATCACTATCACTATCAGAAAAATGGTGCTCTGGTGCCTCACTCATTGTCCTTTCAATAAAATCAACCTAAGGCAAAATTTATCAATTAATATTAGCACACTATCCAGTGAATATTGATTTGGCAAACCTCTTTAATCTTGGATCATTAATTGTGTGGAATTTAATAATTGGATCCTTCATATTGTGTATCCAAAGGGGCCAAAGGAGTCACATTTGGATTTTCCCCAAACAGAAAGTCCATTTCTTTGAAGAAAGGACAAATAGACTCAAGATTTTGAGCTATTTTTTTAATAAATATTTTATTATTATCAGGAGTAATTCCGAATCCAGTTCTTGTTTAAAGTTCTTTGAAAGCATATATTCCTTTTATATGTTCTCCATACCTCATGTAGGCTGGTTGCACTAATATTCAATCAACTGTGGGACTTTGTATCAACCTCAGTTTATAACTTGTGAAATCATTTTGCTAATAGGAAGGATACTGGCCTATGTATGTTGTTCCTGAGGTTCCAAAAACAAGAATAAAAGTTGAACTTCACTGAACCCAATTGATCAAACACAAGTTATTAGCAGTTGTCAAATGACCTGATGATTTCGACTCAGGTGTTGTTGTTTTTTGATTAGTGTTATTTAATGGATGATTTTTTTAATGGAATAGTAATGTCTATAATCAAAAAAATGAGCTCTAAGGATTGGGGATTAAATGGATGGAAATAAAAAAATTTATCAAAGAATCAGGTTTCACCTGTTCGATTTTTGAAGCCGGAATTGGGTGAGATCCCAGGGAAACTCAGCTTAAACAATTTAGGATTTTGAGAATGAAAGTCAAACTTTTCAGTTCAAAATTTCTGTCAAAATTCTAACTAAACCCAGTATTTTTCATATTTGAACCTCCCTAGTAACCTAATCTTTGGTATTAAGTAAAATTGAATTGATTTCTTTCATGTTTTGAGCTCTTAGCAATGGTGAGATTTGAGATATAGTATGTTAAACAAGGGAAAATATTAAACTGACAGGATTTGAAGGCGAAAAAGTGGGATATTTAATTGAGTTTAAGAATTTTACTTTTCAGAAAAGATCTGATTTTATGTTTTTTTTTAGAAAAACATTCAAGCTATAGTATTTCAAAAATTAAACTTTAATTTGGTATGAAAAAAATCTCAGAATTATGGTTCTAATACTTGTTAGTTTAAAGAAGCTCCATTCAGATCCAGAAGTGCTCTGATATCAATTTTAAAACATTTAGATTCATTCTAAATACATTTTCTAAAAAATTAATTGGTAGTCACTTTTCTCTAATCATAGTAAATCTTCAGTATTTTAAGAGTAAAATTAATCTATATATCTGAGGTAGCTTTTCTTAATTATACATCAGCCTCACACAATATAGGCTTGAAATGGAATCAAAAATTTAATTTGAATGAAAAATTCTAAATATTACCAAATCAAAAAAAATTCCAAAATATAATTAATACAAAGAGCTTTCTGTAGGGGAAAAGAATATTATTGTTTAGGTAAGATATATTTGGGATAAAAAAATCAAAAAATACAGATGATATTTATGAATAATACATTTTAAGCTGAAATATTATAATTTCTCCCTTCATTTTAAAATTAAAAGATTAATATTATCATAAATACTACCTTAAAATTCAGTTTTTTTTATAAATATTCAGAGCTCATCCATAAAAATACCAACCGTTGGATACTATATAAGATTATTGCATAATATCCTTTTCAAAAATGATTCCAGGTATTTCAAATCCTTGATTCATTCACATTCTGAATTATTTTCCTACAAATATCAAAGACAAAATATACACAATAAGACTCCACTTTATGTAAAATGTAGATACAAATTTAAAATTGAAAGTTAAATTTTCCATTAAGCTTATCTTTTGGGTGTAAAGTCTACATTTTCTATTAAAATCTTAATTATAATTTATTTTATAGAGAAAAAATTGGTATTTTAGCTATGATTAAATATGAAACAATAGGAATAATTTTCCATAATACTTGATTAAGGTTTAAGTCAATTTTGAGCTTATATTCCAGTGATTTAATAAAGCTTTCTACCCTTATATTTCAAAGATATTTGAGTTTTTGAATATTTAAGTTCATAATTTTCTGATATTAATATAAATTAATATGAAAATAGCTAGTACTATAGAATTTTTTGAAAATTTATTTCTAATACTGATTCTTTTTGAAAGGCTGAGAATGATGGGGCTCAGTAAAAGCAATCATTTTGATAATAAAGATATTTAATGTAGTAATACTTCATATATTCATCTGGACCAAATTTAGTTAAATACTTCTTTTATTCATAATCGGAATATTATTAAGTCTCTCTGAACACTTTATATGGGACCCAAATTTAATCCTTTTGAATAATTTATTAAGCTATTTTTCAATAAATCTTTGATTAAATTTCTACTAATTAACTTGAATTTGATTTTATTTCTATAAAGATCATAATTATTCTATAAAAATTTTCCTCTTTTATATCTTCTCCAAGACTATCATCTGCATTTACCACAGAATGATATATATATATATATATATATATCTTTCAGTATCATTAATCCTTAATAATATGATTTATTTGGTCTTCCAAGAGAACTTTTAAGGACTTGGTATTTGTAAAATGCATTTCTGAAGCCAATCTTGGGTTCTCCAAAGGATTAAATCTATATTTTTAATTCACAAAAAGATGGACATTTGATAAAATTTGAATTTAAATTTAAAATATATATTTTTATTTGAGTAATAGCCTTTCATACAGAAATAATATGCAAATATTTCTTATTGACAAAAGAAGATAGACATAAATCTTAATATCTAAAAATAGGATAATTTTCAAGAAAAATTGTTTTTCACTAAATATTCTATATATTGAATAATAACTTGAGTATTAAAAATTAATCATATATAAATTATTGACTCTTATTATGGGAGTATGTTCATTTTCGGAATGAGAAATGAGAAATTTTCATTTAAGGAATTATTTCAACTCAATAAAAGACAATAAATCACTCAATATGAGATAACATTGGTTTTTTTTCATGCACATATAAACACTTAATGAATTCTTAATATGCTCTCATAATACACTTCTATCAATTTTTCTAATATATATAGGTATTTTTATAATCCCTACATTAAAAAATCTTCTCTTTTGTTTTACTGGTGTACAAAAGACTTATTTTTCATACAATTTGGTTTTAACACCGAATTTCCAAAGCTGGAAGCTCCCACATTTGCTTAATTGAATATTTTTATCCAAATTCCACATTACAAAAACCAAAATTCATTATAAATATTAGGATTATTTTAGCTGAACTCCTTGTTACTTTTTCAAGATCTAACCTTTGTTAAAAAATACAGAATTTACTTTTTTTCAGAAAAAAATAGAAAATATAACCCAATTATACCCCATTATTGAATCCAAAAAAATTGAACCCAACTATTTTATATTAATTAATCATTGATTTTTCTTTCCTCCACCCAATGATAGCTTTTTTCAATTAAAATTGAAGTCTTTTCCTATGAAAATTCCTATTACTCAAAATTAAGAATATAACAGATACCTTTTCAATTTAATAATCCTGTTTTCTTCATTCTCTTATAGCTTATTTTATAATAATCTATATCCAGTGAGATATCATAAAATTTAAGCATATATCTAATGTCAGAATTTGCTAAATTAAGCTAACTATTATTAACTTTATATAAAATTGTTATCATTAATCCATTTCACTACTTTAATTTCAATATTTCACATTCTCTTCACCAATATTATCTATCCTTATTAATATTCTTTATTAGTTTTTCTCAAACATTCCAAATCATGCAATAAAAATCTTTATTTTTTTCCATAAATATTGAAAATTTAATAATTGGAATTTTTGAAACATCACACAAGCTTATCTGTGGAATTTCAGATACCATAAATTCCTAATACTTTTTTCAATTAATTAAAGACCTCATGATCACACAGACCTTCTTTATCATTAACCGACTTATATTATTCCAACATATTTCTCTTAATTCTTGATACAAAAACTCCCAAATGAACTATGATACAAGTATTTTTTGCGTATTTAAAAGGATTATATCACTCATATATATTGAGATTCATCAGATTTAGAAATATTTTATGATACTTTTTTGAATTAAATTTATGAAATATGACTAATCAGGCCACATAAATCCAAGCCTTTACAATAAATATATACCAAAATACCTTTTTATGAACTTAACCAAATATTAATTTAAACAGTTTGGGAAATCCTCTTGTGTGGGGTTAAAATGAGCAAGTACCTTGAGGGGAAACTTACAGGTTTCTAGTTTTGAATTTCTATCAAGTCCTGTAAACAAGGATGAAACGGTGTATTTTCTTCCCTTACTGAAGATACTGAACAATTTTTTTCCTTTGAGGTCACAAACCAAAAAAAAGTAGTAAGTTGCTTCAAAGCTGAAAAATTAATTCAGAAGTCTCTAAAGATTCCTATTAAATTAACAGTATTTTAAAATAGATAAATAGTTCAGTAATAGATTAAATTCAACAATTCTAGGGAAATAATTGTGTGTTTTGATAATAATTAGTTGTAAAGCTTGGTGAGTCCTTTTTTAATGTGGGAAATCTTGAATATCTTAGCTTTTTCGATTGCTGAATTATTTGATGAGACTTTGTTGAAGTTGATTCTTGATAATAGTGATTAGAATATTTTTTAGAGGTTTTTTGTTTTAAATAACTGTTGATGCTGTTAAGAAATAATAGAGGTAATTATTTTTGATTAAGAAGGGAAACTTAGATAAATTGGAGTGTTAGATATGGGAAAGATAATTTATGGTATAAGCGAAATTGGATAATTTTTTTAATAATTAATAATACCTCTGATATTTGCTAGTGGGTAGCTTTAAAATACTATAATTCCTCTGATCTTAGCTACTGGGTAAGTAAAAATTAATAAAATATGCTGAAATACCTTCCAGGTAAGGGATGAATTATTCATCTTCTTCTAGGATCTGGATTAATCAATTAAAAATATGAAATTTGAGGGAGAGAGGCCCTCTATTTATACCTTTTGGGAACCCGGGGGGGTTCAATAGAAGAAGTTGTTTCCACTATATTTCCCTTTTATTCTGTAATGTGACTTTATTTTGGTGGTGCTTTTCCTTGAAGAAGGTTAGTTGATGTTTTTTACTGTTGAGAATATGCAGGGTTAGCTTTTCATGAAAGGCGTAATTTATGATTTCTGGATTTCTTACTTTTTAACTATCCTGAATGAAGGGTTTTGGATGAATCCTTTGTCATTTTTTAGATTACTGGTTGGCTGTTGAATTTATGCAGAGGGATTTCCATTGAATAAAGGTACAATTGTGTGGTATTTAGGCTTACTTTTGATCTTATGCAAAGGATAGTATTTCATAAAGGCAATATCATTTGATATTTCGGATATTAGATTTCTGGATTGGCTGTTCCTTTATCTTTTGAAACAATGCAAGAAGTTTGAGCATAATAGAGGTTTCTTCTGATTTAATGTGATTGTTGATTGACTGTTATGGAGGCTGTACCTTTTCCTGTTTAAAGAGGCTGTTAAAAGGCTGACTTCTGAACTTTCTTTCATAAAGGAAGTTTTCTGTGTATTCGTTCATTTGATATTACTGTTTGACTGTTGAATTTTATGCAAGGCTTTTGAGGGTGTTTAGGTTTTCCGAATTTGGGTAATGTATCGCCATGAGAAAAGTGGCTAAAACTGCCAGCAGGTGTTGCATTTGGAATTTAACATAGGAATTATACTGGATTCAGGTTAGAGATAGGACATAAATCAAATTTAAGAATAGAAGTTTTGGAAGAAATTCCAGCCACATATGCAAGCCACAAACCATAAATTCAGTTAATTCAGCATAAGTGCTTTTTGAAACCTGTTAAATCTTCATAGCTTAACAATACATTCTTAAAAGACTAATTTCAATCTTCCCTTTGTGTGAATATTTTTTATTAACTGTTATAATTTAATTTACAAAAGATTCCACCTTTGCAGTCTTGTAGATTTCTAGATATATATTTCAGTTTCAATATGAATCCTCTTTCAAGATCACTTATGGGAATTCATAGATGAATAATATTGAAATCAGAACCCTCCAAAATTCAAAGAAGATTCTCATTAATGCCAAAATATATTGGGGATTTCAGGACTTTATTTAAATTTACATAATATAAAAAATAGAACCTATCATCTAGCTGTTTTTTCTCATTAAAAGCTGTATTTTGTGAGACATTATACTCCTTATCTTGGCTCTCTCTTTAAAATAAGAGTTTGATATAGATTTCAAAATGCTTTCACGCTTTATGGGAAAAGTTATCTTTTAGGGTAATCCTCCAAACATTTAGTATATATTGAAAGATAATAGCCCCTATTTCAGCCCATGTAATTATTGATAGAGGATTTTGCACTTATAGCTAGATAATATAAATATTCAAAGTGGAATATTTGGTTGCGTTTTGGAATGGAGAGACTTTTTATTATAAATCTTCATGGTGAAAGCTAATAATTATTTCAATATTAACAATCAAAAAATTGTTAATGAAAGAAGTTTAAATATTAATGGTAATTAAAAAAATGAATTTATTTTATTTTTTTGATAATTTAATTTGTTTCTTTATTGATACCAACTTAGCTTTACTTTTCACATTCTTGTGGGGAAATAACTAATTTGTATTTCACCATCTTTTTCTAGTCAATTGCTTTGATATTTGAGAAATAAAGATAATTTGGGTTTTTATTTGAAGAAAATTAGGGTAAGGGCTGTATCAATAAATGAAATAAAGCTGAAATAATGAAACTTTTGGTGTGAAATTTGATTGAATTCAATCTTAGTGTATCAACATGGATTAAAATTAATTTGATCAATTCTTTGATCTTTTCAGAACACTTTATAAATATAAATTGTTATTTAATGTATTTTTTTTATTTTTTCTGTATTCTATACCTTCTCTACATCTTAACCTAAACTTTCTTAATATGAAGCCCATTTCAGAATATTTAGGATATATTGAGAGCTTTCCATTCACTGAAAAAATAGAAATTGTATCTGAAATTGGTGGGTTAATAGCTTGAAGTATGTTAAATTGTATTTTTGGCTTTATAAATAGTAAAAAATAGAAATTGAGTATTTCCAAAACCAATTTGGAAAATAATTTCCTACCTTCTCTACAATGAGATTTTGTCAAATGATTGGGTCACACCTTCATATACTTCTATCAATAATTTAATTTAAGCTAATAGAAAATTCCAGAAGACATTCAAAATAATTTAAAAATTCATATTTATGAACTGATAAATCAATTCAATCAATTATTTTGACATATTAAGGCAAAATAGCTTGTATAAATTGTTTCTTTGTATATATATTTTTTCAAAGAATATCTATAAAGCTTCTTGGAGTTCTGTTCATTTGGTGTTACATTGATACATTTATAAAGCCTAACATAATGAGAAACTAAGAATAAGAATCTTTTTATGAAGCTTACCTCAATAGATTATATAATCGTCTGTTTTGATAGTTTTTACAATATAATATGAGAACACTTCTTGTTTTATTTGTTATTTGTTCTTAATTAAATGGTAAAAGAATTTATTAAAGTATCATTGATTAAAGGGAGGCCACATAAATAAGCTTGACCCTTTTGGGACTTAAGCTTGAAGTGGGAAAAATATAACTTCAGAACCATTTCCACTCAGAATCAAAGTTTCATCTCAACCATGTTTCAATTATTCAATCTTCATTATTAATAAATTATCAAGGAGTTGACACTTTCAGTATTTTTTTTATGGGAATCTGTGAAGAGTTTCTGTTCAGAAATTTTCAAATCCTTGAATGAATGTTCTTTATAAACAATGGAGTGGTCATTCAAATTTATCATGAACTATATTATTTGATTTATGAGACTATGATAAATATTTAAAAATATATCAATTTGAAAATTGAATGAAATACTTCTTAAACTTTCAAAATTGAAACAATATAACTAATATTATTCTTAGGAATATTTGAACAAGATTCAAGGGAAATAAATGTTTTTTAGATTTGATTGACATAAAACTATTCTTTACAGGCTGATAGCATTTAAAGACTCAGTAATCTCATCCTGAATTATTGAAATAAAAAAGAATATACCAATTCTTGATTATTATTATTGACACTATATTGAGTCCATATACTCTTATTTGTCTTTACTAAATTTTGTTTAAACATATATATTCTTTAATAATATTGTTGAAAGAGGAAAGATAAACACAAAAACCAAAAAGAAAATTTTAAAAAGTGTTTTTTCAACAAATAATTCATGCAAATGACAGAGCTACCTCAAAAAAATGAAGGATAAAACCATTTATGAGAGGTGCTCTGAATTTTATCTCATTATTAAAATAAAGATTTTTTTATATCTTTTTGGAGAAAAGATGTGGAAAAGAATTCCTTTATACTACCCTACAATATTTCTATTTCTTTCATTTCACTTTGAGTTTTATTATCCATGTTTTATGGTAAAATCTTATTTTTCATTACTTTTTCATTTTTATTTTCTAGGAATCTTACTGAGTTTTTTTCTATATTTGTAAAATTGTTTTGATTTAATTTTATTTTATTTTATTTAATCCAAATTCAAGGAGAAGGCCTTTTACAAGCATTGCTACTGTAAAATTATTTACATGTGTCAAGTTTCTTACAGTACAGGACCTGTAAGCACTTCTTATGTAATATTGTCGACAATCGTTGACAAATTTTACAGTTCCTTCTATTAAAGGCCCTGTACTCTAATTTTGTTTTAATTTCTAGATTAATTCCAGTAGAGGGGGCTGTATTGCATAGAGCCCACTATTTCTCTGTTTATTTGAGAAATAAAACCATCAAAAAAGACATAATAAGATATCTTACCTTTGAGAAAGCTAAATGTTTGTTTTAGTAATAAAGATTGACAAATTTTCCTAATGATAAAAAAGGAATGAGAGAATCAAAAAAAACTAATAAAACTCAAGCCCTAGGAATCATAATCAATAAATAAAAAACATATACATTTTTTGTATTTTTGGGGAAAAGAGTTTATTCAAAAAAAATTCAAAGCCTTTATACCTGTTCCTTATGAGGCTGTAGAGATTTCAAAATATAATAAACTAACATTCTTTTCAATCAAGTTTCTTTGGAATATGCTTCAGTTTAAAACAGGTGATTTAATAATTTGTGAGCCATTTTTTGAAGAAGTTATAAGAGTTAATATTGCTACAAATTGATAATAATTCACAAATAAAGATAGTATTTTTTTATTCATTGTTAAAACTGGTAGTTAATGTTCTTGGCCTTAAATAAAACTAGAATTGTCGAAATTGAAGGTGAAGCTTTAGATACAATCTCTTATCTTGAAGAGTATTATTTTGAATATGAAAATATGAATGGAAACAGTTTTGATATACTATATTATATACTGACTCCATCCAGTTGAAAAAAGGAATAAAATATTGGAAATTCTGTAATATTCCAGTGGCTTGGAAGAACTTAGAATCCTAACAAACATTAAAATACTGTGTCCAACCTGGTTCACAGGAAGGGTCCCAGCTCCTTCTAGCATGGGTCCAAGCTAATTTCCAAATGCAACACCTGCTGTAAGGTGTTGTTAATCTGCTCATGCTGTATGCTGTAACTTATCCTTATATGTAAAATTTGGTGCTAAATATCCTTCCTGTAACTAGTTAATAATTTTCAAACCATGATATTTGATGTGTGTGTGTGTAGAGTGTTATCATGTTTTTAGGGATTAATTGTGAGTGTAAAAACAGATTTGGTGGTAATTTTGAGTGAGCTCCATCATTTTGTGAGTAATGGCGAGCTTGATACTGGCAAAGAAACGGTATGGCATTCCAAAACAATTATGTAATAGATAATATGTATCTGTCAGCTTATATTATTCAAAAATCATCCAGAATTACAAAATAAGTTCAGGAATAAACAAAATGATCCCTCAAATGAATTAAATCTCTATCAATATCATGCTCTAATGGCAATAATACAGGATTATTAAACATAAAAGCCCTTTTGGAGGCTAATTAGCAGTCTATTTGATTATTTTATTCTTTTTTAAACTCAAACAAATATTAATAATTGAATCTTACATCAATTAAAAAGCTGAAAATCCATGATTTTTTCAGAAAAGAGGCTCTGAAGGATGAATTTTCTTCATACATTGAAGCTTGATAGCCTTGTCACAAAGACCTTCAAAGGAATTTTGATGATATCTTTACCGTAAAAAGGAAACTTTTGAGTTTATTTTTATTATTTAAGCTGAAAGATTTTTTCAACGATTTTTTTTGAATTATTTTTATATTTGGAATTCCATACTCAATGTCAATTTAGCTTGTTTTTGATATCTGTAAAAGAGCTTTCACTCTTTCCTTACATGATACAAATGTGTTCCTGGGTATTAATATCTAAAAACTCCTAGAACTAATTTATTAAAATTCTCAAAATTAAGTTTTAGAAATTTTATCATACATTATTCCATAATATATTAAAATTTTGTCTCACACAGTAGATAAAACCATATTAAAACTCTGTCTTGACAGATAAATCTCTCAAGCTAAACCTAAAACTGGGTTCTTGCATTTTTTATTTATCTTCACTGAGAAATATTTGCAATCATGTTGGAAAGGAGGAATAGATCCATATCTTTGTCAATATTATAGCTAGCTGTGTCGTCTTAAATAATATTTTCCACATATTGCGGATAAATGGGAGTATTTTTCAAGAATATGAGGATCCTCCCAGGCTACATCATATTCAACAAAATTGTAACTTAGATAAAAATTTGAAAATTAGGGAAAATTCAAAGCCCTAAAGATTATAATTGTACAATTTAAAATAATTTGTTTTTAAAAAATATAGAGAAAGCTTTACCACAAAAATTAAGCTCCAATTATATACAAAGAGAATATTTATTATATATCAAACCTAGCTCTTTCTAGAGAAAATAAATACATATATTTTAAAATGGGAGAAATTTCATTATGAAACCACATCAAGACTATTCAAAATGTCTCCTGTTTTTTTTGGAACATAGTAAATATTTCTTGATTATAATTTATTTATTAAAGTCTTTCACTTTCACTTTTTGAGGTATTAGCTCCAGCAAAATATTACAAAAATTTAATAATTTTTATTAATCTGAGAATATTAACCCAAAATTAGTGATATATATTTTTTCATTTACCGGCTCATTTAATGGATTCTTTGGTTTTATTCTTTTGAAAGTACTTCCACTTTTGTAGGTTATTTTTGGAGCTCCTATTCAAGCTTAAGGCCAATAAGATTACCTCTCTCAATAAATAAATAAAAAATAATAATAATCGATACCTTCTTTATCTACAAGGGATTTCTTATGTAATCAATTATTTCATAATATGACTTTGTAAAGATATTTTACTTCCTTTTTATGTTCCATTTGGTATTAGTAAGTCTCGTAAATTTCACTCCATTCATGATTTTTTGAGTTTAATCACTGGAAGCTTTGAATAAAAATTTCATTTATTGTTGAAAGAGTCTTTCAAAACCTTTCAACACATTATTTTAACTTTCATCTTCTTTAATTCTTTTAATACAAATATGTAGCTCATTTAATATCCTCCAGAGTATTTTCTAATATTGGATTGCTGTCCAAAACCGATTCCTCTCATAATTCCACTCAAAAGTTCTTTTTTGGTCGTTATATCTTGTCTATTACTAGCTATTTCAGAGAGATAACTGATGATATTTTTAATTCTTCATAAAATTTTTGGTTTACTATTAGATGATTAAAGTTTTTAAATAATTAATTTTTGGCTAGAAGTATGGTTTTCATCAATTAAAACATGTGGGTGATAATGAGGTTTTTCTTGAGGGAGTGTGAGCCATGATGCACCATCATTGTTGAGTATTATATTTATAAGCTTAATTTTCTGGTGTTTTTTAATGCTTCAAACCAGAAAGATTTAATTAATTTCTACTTCTTTCAATCTAATCTCTCTCTTGTGTTTTCATGGAAGTGTATGGTGATTTCCTACATTAATATTGAACTATATAAGATTAAATTATCTACTTATTGACTGAAATTTATTCTTGAAAAACTATTAAATAATCATATTCATTTGATTCATTAGAATTTAAATGAGATTGGAGATCATTATTAGAATTCGGTTGAATTTTTTTTAGTTCAATTATGGTGTTCTATAGGAAAACATAATAAAAAAAGAATAATAATACCTTAATTTATTATTACCCTTAGAGTAATGAAAAAATGAAAATAATTTGAATCATTGGTTTGAAATGGTCAGCTATATATTATAGTTAAGTATCATATTATCAAAATAAAAATTATTAAAATTATCAAAGGGAATTTTGGAAAATTGAAAAGATAAATTACTATTTTTGTTGATTTATTATTAATATTATTCCACAATCTTAGTTATAAGATGAGACTTTGTATTTGATAGATACTTGTTATTTTCAAGTACTTTTTTCCTAATCAAAAAACAAATCCAAATTGATTCCAAATTGATTCAGACAAAAAATAGCCATCAATAGGTGAACCAATTTCGCATCAGTTTGGCAGGGTGGTGGGTGGTATTGTAGATTAATATGACTATCATAATTTAAAAAAATGAAATAAAATCTTCTTACTTATTTTCTTAATTTAATACCGACATAAAAAAAAAAATTCTTGAGTTTTGAACAACCTACAGATATTCGCACCCAGAGTTTTTCTAGAAGGAATAGTATATTTGAAATGAGTAATATTTAAAAAGTGGAAATACCTTACTCTGAGAAGTTTGGTGAGCTTAAAAAAATAATTGGAGTTAAATTGGATTATTTTCTTAAAAAAATAAAAAAAATGAAAAGCATTCATAAAGAGAAGTTGAAAGAAAATGAGCTCCCGGAAAAAATGTGATTAATAAATTACTCTGAAACTCATTCAGCTGAGAATTTACTATTGAAAACACTAACACAAAGATAAAATTAATAATTAAACAAGCAGTAATAAGCTCTGGTTCAATTTGAAAGCTAAAACTGAATTAACTGTGAAAAAGAAGCTTCATTCAAACCAAATATTGTGAATTAATACCAGGATAGGTCTGCTTCAAAAACAATTCCTAAATATAAGCTAAATAATACCATAAATCAATAATAAATTTGATATCCATAACCACAGATTCCCTTTTTTTATTACCCTAAAATTAATCCAATTGATTGAAGCAGCTTAATATTATTGATGTTTGAAATACTGTAATTAATTTTACCAAAATATTCCACCAAGAAAGCTGAGAATCTTTGATAACTATTCCATATTAATTTTTATTTGTGGAAGAAACTTTATTTAGCTTTTCAATGGCTCTAAAATAGCTCAATACTTGAGCTTTAAGTCCCATTTTATATTTATTTCTTTTGAAATCTATCTCTTCAATCAATTTCCATTTCTCAAAAAGAAAATTGGTTCTAATCTTTCTTATGTTTAAAAATCATTTCATTCTTAAAATTATACTCCTAAAATAATCTTATCTTTCAGCTTCCCCTCATATCTTTAATTCAATTTGTATCCCCATTTCAAAGGTTTTCTTCTATTTTACTCTTTCAATTTCTTCTTATACCATTATAGCTTTCTATCCTCATTTATTACCTTTTCTATAAGCCTTTTAATTGGCTTCTAATTCCATTAGTACAAAAAAATGTAATTTTGTAATGTCTAATCTAATCATTGTGTGTATTAAATTTAAAATAAATTAATGATTTTTTTATTTCTCAGATTTTATCATTAATTTTTAATCTTTCTAGCCTTTTCTGATGTTAAATGGGGACAATATCTGACTAATTTATCTTTATTAATTACACAAATAAATTAAAAATAAATTAATTATATCAATATTTATGGAGTCATCATCAGCAAATTCAAGTTTCAAAAATATTGAAATATTTCAATAATACCAGAATATTATTATGGAATCCCTTATTTATTTTCCAATGTACTTGAATTAAAAACTTAATACTGAGCTAATAGATCCGAAATATAAACCCAAAATAAAAAAAAATATTCTAACTCAACTTAAATCTGTAACTTTTCTCTACTAATTATTTCAAATTTAAAATTTGGAATTGAAAATAAAAATAAGATTTTACTTGTGAGTAAAAAAATGGATTTGTTTAATGATAACATGGAAAACATATTTCTAATTTTTCTTCCATGTTTTTGATACCCTTTTTTTGAAATCTGCTATTACACCTTCTCAAGTTGATTTTTTGATTCTTTTTTTCATGATATTTTTTTTATATGTTTTTCACTGATCTCAAATACTAGAATATTTAAAATACAACCTATTTTGGTACTTCTTATTTACCTCAAGAGAAATAAAATTAAATCAATTTTCCTTTACTTATGTAGGCCTTCCAACTAAATCTGATCCACTAATACCAAAATACTTATCATTATCTGATTTTATAATCAACTAATTTTTGATCCATATATAATTGACCATAGTGATATTCCCCAGAAGGATGTTAGTGATATTAAGTTTTGTTCTTGAATTGATTTTGTTAATGGATTTTCTGGAAAAGTCATTTAAAATTTTATACTTTTTCAAATATGAAAAATTAATTTAATTATAAAAATTATTATTAGTGTATTTTGAGAAAATCATATATCTTTGATAAATTCAAAGTCGATAATATTCTAAAAGTAATTTTGTGAAAAAAGAATAAATTGAAGTAATCAATTTGATGAAAATTATATATTATTGACTGAATTAAAAATGATGGAATTAAAATTTTGATATTTTTATGAGTTTTAAATCTGAAATATTCAATTTTTATGCAAGAAATAATGAAATTAATCATAGAAAAATTTCACTTTTACGTAAATTTTTTTAACTTTCATTTTCCTTCTTTGGACCTCAAGATTCTTTTTGTTTTTTGAAAATTGAATACCTAAAATAAATAAAGGAATATAAAATTCAATAATTAAGAAATATAAAATCATGATTACTTGAAATAAGGATCTAAGTATAAATATCTATATATATCAAAAAAAGATTTCAGTTGAATTAATTGAAGAAATACCAAGAGATTAAATTAATCAATTTATCTACCAAGTATATAATTTAATATAATTGAATATCTTAAAGCTCAGAAAAGAAAGTTTAATAATACAATTGAAATACAATTGAAATTGATTTTCAAGAAAAATTATTGTCAATGTTCTTTTTTTTTTATTTAATAGGAAATAAATTGAAAAGAATAAAGTATAGAAGATCTAATTTAATAATATTTAAATATAAATATTAATCAACAAAATAAAAAATAAAAAATAAAAAATAAAAAATAAAAAATAAAAAATAAAAAATAAAAAATAAAAAATAAAAAATAAAAAATAAAAAATAAAAAATAAAAAATAAAAAATAAAAAATAACAAATAAAAAATAAAAAATAAAAAATAAAAAATAAAAAATAAAAAATAAAAAATAAAAAATAAAAAATAAAAAATAAAAAATAAAAAATGAGAAATATGTTATTTAATAATCTTTAGTCTTAATAATTTTTCACAAAATAATAATAATAATTAAATAAAAAAGGAATTCTTTTTGAAAGAAAAAGAAATGAATTAATATATTATTAATCAAAAAAATAAATATCCCACATTTGATATTTTCATCCTTTATCAATTTTTCCAAAAATATAATCAAAATTAAATTGATTTGTATTAGCGAAATTGCTAAATTTAGATAATAATATATCAAATTTCTTTTTCTTTGAAAGGGAAAATAGTGAATTTTTGAGGTTTTTTCTTTTTATTTTATTTTTGGTTTTAAAACAAAAATATTTTTCAATTTTTTGAAAAAAAAATAACACAAAAAAAGAAGTTTTTTTTCTAGAGAGATATATATACAGTATTAAAAATTTAATTGATTTTCAAGGTAAATTATTTCAACTGAATATTTTTGTAAATTCAAAGAATAAAAAAAAATATATAAAAAATAAAAATAAAATCATAAAATATGACTTTTTTTTCTTTTTTTTCCTCAAAATAAAAAGTATTTAATTTACATATTTTTTGAGTAAAAATATATATGTATCAAATATTAATGACATTCTTTTGATTAAATTATTAAAGGGTGTCTAATATACCAAATCCCAAACACAAAAAATGCAGGATTTGAGTTCTAAATACTAGGGAAAAAACCCAATTTTTAGGTTACAAATCCCACAAAATTTCAACTCAATCCCCCATGTATTTGGGGTAATCTCGCATGCTGGTATGATGAGGCTTAACCTTATTTTAAACCTAATTGGGTCAAAAAAATTCAATTAATTATTCTTTGAATGTTCCAATGGAATCATAAACCATTTTTACTTTCACACATCAATTTTATTGCTTTTAAGCTCATTTTTTACACCAAATCCCCCACCACTCAATAAAGAGAAATAAGTACACAATTGAAGAGAGCTCTGGTGCTTCTCATCCCTCTGGCCGCCTCGCTCAATTAAATTATTTATTTATTATAAATTGGCTAAGAGTTAAATCAAACTTTGATGCATTTTTTGGAATCATTGATGAAAAATCTGTTGAAAGACCTCCTTCAAGCAAAAAAAACCACCTTATGGTTCTGGAGGTGAATAATAGATCCCGTCACCAATTTAATCTCACCTCCACCAGCATTTGTGACCAATGGCATACTTATAAGAAGAAATATATGACTATGAAAAAGTATGAAAATTTGACTGGGGCTGTAATCACTGAAGAAAATGAGAGAAATGGAATTAATACTATGTCTGAAAAGCCAGAGACCATGTGTCCATTTTTTCCAAGATTGATTCCCTCTTTGGTGAAAAATCAAATATTACACCACTAGCAAGTTATTATGCACAAGAAGTGGAATTGAACTCAAATGAGGGGGAGGAGGAGCAAGTGGATTCCAAAGTAAGTTCTGATAATGACTTCAATGAAGATTTCTGAAATTTCTTTTCTCTTTTTATTTAAGTCTTCAATTAATATGTAATATCAGTCACTAATTATTGACCACATCTTGAATTTTGGTGACACAAATGAAAATTATCAAGATTAATATTTCAATGTAAGCTTTTTTAATAATTGGGGTACGAGTATTATGCATCTTTCCTATTTGCAGAATTCATAAACCAAAAAATCCCAAACAGCACTTCACAAAGGAGAAAGAATGGCTCAAGCTTTAATCTGAATGACACAAGTGGCCCATGAAAAATAACTTATGATCGTTTTTCTCCTTCATACTCACAAATAATGTAGAAAAGAAGAAAATGTATGATTCTTTGACATTTTAAACTATCACTATAAGGGCTAATTCAATCAAAATTACGTCGGGAGGCCCATGATAAAGCATTTTTGGAGGGGGAGAAGCAGAAGTAGAAGGAGGAAAAAGATAGATAAATTATTGAAACTTAGAAAGCTCTGGCTATGAAGGAAAAATAATTTTCATTTGAGCTTGAGAAAAATTTGGCTACCAGGAAGTTTGAAGAGGCCCAATTAAAATCCAACCTTAAAGTAAACAAGGAACAAAAGGACCAAAAACCTAATTTTGAAAAGGAAAAGTGGAAAAGTGACCTTGAATTGCGTAAAAAACAAAAAACATGGAAATGGCCATTGCATTGTTGAACTAATCACATTCACTATCTTATTTTGAAATAATCCCAATTTTAATTAAGAAATAAAGATACTTTATGTGCTTGATATTATCCATCTCATAATAATGTTGGTTTTTAGGTGCATTTTTGGTCATGGTCAATTTTGAATGACCATAAAATGTATTTAGTTGGAGCTTAAAGTATATATCAAAGATATTTTGCAATTTTCTGATCCTTAAAAGCCTCTCAAATCATTAAACCTTTGAATTTGTACAATTGAGCGTCTATGCTTTCCTTTTTGATGTTACAAGAAAATGATCTTACTTCCAGGAACAATTCAAAAATTCAAATTCAATCAGTCTGCCAGCATTTGGGGAAATAAATTGCATTCCTTTTGAAAATATGAATGATGTGTTTTTGGTTTTTGGGGTCCTTTCAAATTGAAGCTGTTCTTCGTATTTGGTTTCAATAGTTAGTTTTACTTATCTTTAACAAAATATTACCATTCAAAATTGGCTCTATATTTCAAAAAAACTATTGAATCAGTTTGGGTTTAATTATATAAAAGGTAATTTATCTTCTTTCTTTTATAAAAACCCAACGAAGGTATTTGGTTTGAGTTTGGAATTTTTGTTCTTTTAAAGAAAAAAATTGTAAATTGACCAATTTTTGGCTTAAACTGTTATTTCTTCCTCTTTTGAAAAAGAAAACCATTCGAAATGTATTTTTTTCAATTTAATATGGATCAAACTCCCAGGCTCAAACCAAACTAAAACACAAAAAATAGTTTTTGTTTTTTAAGTTTACAATTTTTTTTTAAAAAAGATGACTAATTCATTTCTTTTAGAATTCCTCATTGAATGAAAATTAACTTTTTTTTTCAAAAATATTTTTTTAAGAAAATAATAACCCACAAAATTCAATTCAATTCTTTTTTTTAAAAAAAAAAGTTTTTTGTTATAGGTAATTTTTTGATTTTATTTTTCATAACTCTCTTAAACATAAAACAACCTACCCACCCTGCCATCCCTATTCCCATCACCTCAAATTGATTAGAAATCTATTGGAGGCCTTTCAGCCCTTCCATAGGAAATTTTTTTATCCTTCTATATTTTGTTCTAATCAATACTAATTTTTTTCTCTTTTTAAGGGTGATTTTTTGCTTTATATATATATATTCAGAAAAAACCCATCCAAACATCAATCAACCTACCCACCCTGCCCACATGCTCCAACCAATTAGAAATGAATTTCTTATTTATTGGAAGAGCTCCAACCTTTTTTTTCATTCTTGATCATTCTCTCTTTGTTTTAAATAAATACTGACCCAATTATTTTTATAGGTAATTTTTTGTTTTATCTTTCTTTATATTAATCCTACTTGACCAAATCACTGCCTTCATGATCCTTCCCACCTCTTACAATTTATTAAAAATAAATTTTCAAATCCATTGGAAGTTTTACAGCCTTTGCTTTGGTTTTCATTTTTCTCTCTTTGTTCATAATGAATACTGATCCAATTTTTTATAGGTAATTTTCGTTTTACCTTTGTTTATATTCATCCTACTTGACTAAATCACTGCCTTCATCAACCTACCCACCTCTTCCAATAAATTATAAATTTATTTTAAAATCTATTTATAATTTATTGGAGGACTTCCAGCCCTTCCAAAGAAACATTCTTTCTCTCCTTCTCCCTCTCTCTTTTTAATCAATGCTGAACTTTTTTGGTTTTTATAGTTAAACTATTATTTTTTATTATATTTCTTCTACTAGAACAAAAAACTGCATAGCCTACCCATCCTTCCTTCCACCACCAATTGATTAGGAATAAAAACCCAAATCAATTTCTAATCAATTGGTGGCTATTCAGCCACCTATTCCCCCAACAAAGTGCCACCACCCTCCAATTTATTTCTTATTTATTGGAGGCCTTCCAGCCATCCATTTCCACCACCTTCCACCACCCTCCATTAAATGAGAAATTTATTTTCAAATTGATTTCTCATTTAATGGGCGCCATCCAGCTTTCCACCAACTTCCACCACCTTCCGATAAATTTCTAATCAATTTGAGGGTTTCCTTCGAGCCTTCTAGCCATCTTCCAATTTAATATAAATTTATTTGTCAATTTATTTGAGGCCTTCAAGCCATCGATTGGTCCCACCACCCGCCATCATCCTCCAATCAAATAGAAATCAATTTCGAATTGATTGGAGGCCTTCAAGCCCTCTATTGGCCTCACCACCTGCCAACCACCTCATTTTCCCAGAAATAGTTTAGGCCACTATTTCCTTTTCTTTTTTTTCACCTTTGACATCATACTTACCCTTAATTTGTTTTCCTTGTCTTTTTTGTGGTGTCTTAAATTATTGATTGGCCTTCCTGTTATTATTTGATAACTAAATCATGTTCAAGAAATGCATACCTACCTCATTACACTTTAAAAAAAACAACCCTCATTCCTCCTCCAACTCTCTAGATTTTTCAAATGATTTGATTTTTGGGATTCAACCATTTCATGAGAATAGTTCTGAAGATGTTTCAACTCATGATAACTCTTGTATTTCTTATGATAAGATGATTTTCGGGACTCAACCTCTTCATCATATTGAATTACAAGATGTTACTCAGAATCATTACTCCAAATCTTGACATAAAATAAGAACAATACAATATCTTAATAAAACTACAGAATATCTTTGAGTGGATCATAATTATTCTTAATTAATCACACTAGGTAAAAAAAGGATTAACATTTAACCTTGCTTAAATTCACTCCTGAAAAGACTCCTGATTAACCTTATTCCTTGTTGATAAAACTCTTAATCCATGCGTACCAATTATTATTTATCAAATTCATTTGTTAAATAATCCCTCACGAATCTTTTCTAAGCTTTAAAATCTCATAATGATCTTAAATAATCTTGCCAAAAATTTTCAAACCATAAAAACCAATGAGAATATGCTTGGTTATATTATTAAAGGAATTAGATTTTTTCGGGGATCTGATTCTGAAAAATCTTCTAGAGCTTATGCAAGAAATACTGGCTTATAACAAAAGGATATTTATCAATATAATTAATATTGGCTTAACCTGAAAGGCTATGATGAGTCTATTCACTCATTAATCCAATATTTTTCTAACATGGCACTACAAAAGAATAGAAAAAACATTAATAATTCTCAATTACCCAGCTTCAGTCAATTTTAATGGAGCTCAAACTCATAAAATTATTTAAAAACCTTCTCTAATTTTATTATTGTTTATGATGTTTTTCACAAAAATAAACATATAAATAAGAAATAATTGGGCTTATTCTATATTTCATTTTGTTAATAAGAATACTTACCAACATATCCCAACTTTTTTTAAGCCATCTGGTCATGGATTATCTTTTCCACAACTCAAGTTTGATTTTTATTTCTCCAAAAAATAAGGCATAATCAAAATACTTTGGAAAACAGCAACCTGTCTTCATCAAACAACCAAACACCCAAAAGAATTAACTGAAAATCCAGAAATTATTCATTTTTTGCTTCTCCTTTCATAATTAGAAGAAATTATTCAACATTTGTCACCAAATGAGATGGATTCCAAAGATATTTGGAAGAAACAACAAAATCCACAAGATTTTAAGAGACTTAGTGAGGAAAATCTGTAAATAGTTTAATTCCTTCAAAATGAAAGATTTTCCATTGTTATGTAATCAAATAATATTCATATTCCCCAATATTAATTTGTGTAAACAATTCATAATAAAAAGTAAATTAAGCAAAATAATTAAAAATAACTTAATATTTCACACAAAATATTCTTCATTATTTTAAGAAATTTTTATGTTCTATTCAATTAACATTTCATCTACCTTTAAACCAGCTCAAATTCAATGGCATGATGCACTCACAGAAGTTCAAATGGGGACTTAAGGCTTCAGGTTCCATTATTTTTTCTAAATAAGGTGGTTTGTAAGATGTGACTATGAGACTGATGATAATATTACTATTAATCAACAGTACTATGTCCGTTCTTATAAAATATAAGAATAAAATATTATTATAACCACAATTAAATAATTAAATAATCATGTCTTTCATGTGTTAAACACTACTAGTGATTTTAACAGTGAGAAGTAATTGTCTACAAGAATCAATTACAAGAAGAATTTAATAATAAAACTTCTTTTATTAAAATAATAAAATTATTTTAATATATAATTATCTTTTGCAAGAATAATTATAAATATAATTATTGAAGAAAACTAATTTTTTAGAGAAAATATTCAATAATTAAAGATAAATCACTCACTAATATTCCAAGGAGCTTATTGAAAGATAAGATAGAGAGATTTGATGTAGAATTGTGGATTTAATGGATCAAAATGTATTTATAACAGTATGACAACAATATATAGTTGGATTCTATTATTTAAAGTCTTTCTGATTGATTCTGAAAGATTCAAAACACTTAATAATAGCTTTAGATAATACTTACTTGTTGGTAACAATGATTCAAATGGATAATAACATGATTTGATATGGAAAAAACAGCAAGAGGAGGCCTCTTTTAAGTCAACAACAGCTCACATAGGCGTTACATGGAGCAAACTGAAAGGCCAGTGATTGAGAAAACAATAAACCCTTTTGGATTATTGATTTAATCATCTTTTGTCATGTAAGATTATCATAATTACTTAATTGATGCTTTTACGTGACTACCAACCCCAATATGGTTAAGAATAAAAGGAGTAAAATCTGTAAATCTTCTTTTATTCCAAAATAATCGTTTATTTCTCAAAGTTATCAATGTTATTGGCAAGTTAATCACAGTTTGTAATTACTATGAATTTTTGAAGATTCAGTGTTTCACGTAGAATAGTCAAAAATGGACTGTAAGTAAAACTTTTATATTTACTTGTAAAACTGTGGTTTTTTTTTGTTTTACTATAGAAAATACAGTTCTCCATTAGTCCTGAAAGTTTAAGAGATATTTATTAATAATTGTATTTTTAATCAATTTTTGAAGTTTTTACCTCATTTCTATGTAGAATTGCAAATATCAGTGCTTAACACTGGTTGCTATGAGGTAAATCAATGGATAAAAGTCCAAAAAGGGTTTTAATTGATCTTTTGGGGTTTATCCATGGAAAATCATTAATAATTGACATGGTTACAGGAGTCTAAGTAGCTCTTTACCTCCTTGGCATGTCAAAATAGCAGGTTATTTGCTATTTTCTTAAGATTTACTGTAGTTGTAACATGGTAACCAAGTTCCCAAAGTGTTTTAGTTTACTAATTGATCCAAGATAAGCCATTGATCCAAGCTTTGGAGCTGTCCACACCTCTGAGGCCTCAGAAGTTGGGTACCCTGGCTCTCTTTGATGTCTTTTGTCCCCCTTGCTTATTTTTCATGTCAAAATAGAAATTTAAGCTTCAAGTGAGATATCCACTATGGGTGTACCAAAAGTACCAAAATTCCATGTAAGGATACCATGATATTAAGTTCTCAAAACATGCATAACACTATTCTTAGTGTATATGTAACATTGGATTTCTCACATTCCCATTATTTTGGCGTGAAATTAAGAAAAACAAAAATTTTCACGGATCTTTTATGTGGTATTAATGATTTGGTATTGAAGTATTTTCCATATTACCACCTCAAAGAGTTAATTTGAGTTTATTCACTCTATGGAGCTACCCTAGGTGAATTTTTGTGTAGAATCAAAATCTGGCCTTAAATCCATGGATTTACTTACTCAATAAAAAGTTATTCATCTTTTCTGAAATCAAAAATGATTAATTTTGGATATATTCATGACTTATGAGTTATTCATAATTCAAAATTCATTTTTAAGATAATTGTGACCTATTTGGGTATGTAAAATATACCTCAAGGCTCACATGGTTTGTTATCTTCATATAAATAAATACATTGGTCTCCAATTTGCTCAAATAAATTATTTAATATCACAAAAGCTACCACCCATTGAGAAAAATATTGAACATCTTCTTTATTTCTCATTTGATTGTGCATCTCCCTCAAATAAAACCACCTTTCCTTTAAAACACCAATAGAATTTTCAATACATACTTGTGAGCTAGACAAACATAGATTGAAATTTTGATGGTCTTCAAAATAGGAATATTGACCTTTATATTCCAGTATGGTTTATTTTGAGATTTGATATTATTGATCCTCAAGGAGGTACTTATTTTTTCAATAAAAGTCCTGAGGAGTCTTTGAGATTGGCATGTTTTAATATACATTTAATTCATGAATTTAGCCTGCACATCCAAAATGAAGTCCAATAAACACTTATTTACATCCAAAACTAACTGAATTAAAATGGAATACCTAGCTTGCTTTAATCTTTTGGTTTAAATAGATTTATAATAAATTTTCAAAATACCTTTTCTTTCTGTCAAAGTATGCCTCCCCATCACCATCAGCATAGTGGCTAAACCTGACAGAAGTTGTTGCATTTATAATTTGACATAGGAGATAGATTGGATGCAGGTTGGAGATAGGACAGAAATTAAATTTAGAAATAGAATTTTTGGAAGAAATTCAAGCCACAAGGTATCAATTAAGTTTACTCAATAGAAGTGCTTGGTTAGGCGTGTAAAAGGTCAAGAACTTAGTAATACATGATTAAAATACCTATTTCAATTTTCCCCTTTTTTTTCTTCCTTTTGATCATTTCATTTACAGAACCTTAAGCTTTTGAATATATTTACTGCAGATTTATCAATATATATTTTAGTTTCAATATTTATTATCTTTCAAGTTAACTTATGAGAGTCCATAAATGAATATTATTGAAATTGGAACCCTTAAAGTTAAAAAAAGATTTATAAATGATAAAATGTTTTGGTAAATTAGGTACTTTCTTCACATATAAATATTATTAGAAATATACCCTACCATTGAACTGTTTACTCTCAATTAAAAATTGTATTGAATGAGACATTATATCCCCTATCTTTTCCTCTTTTTGAAGAAAGATTTAAATAAAAATAAAAACAAGCTTTCAAAATTTATGGGACAAACTCATTTTAAGGAGAGTGCCACTGTAAGGTTTGTCTATGAAACTCTTGATAATAGTAGCAATATCAAGAGTACTATGACTGTCCTCAGTAGAAATATATAATATAACAAAATATTATAACCACAAATTTAAATATAATTATTAAAAATAATTATATAAAAAATAAATTTAATTATTATTATAAAAATATAATAATAAAAAAATAATAATTATAATAAATTATAATTATTCTATCATTGTTATAGTCACTGACAGTTATAACAATAAGAATTGTAAAGCTCTTAATGAGACAATTACACGTGGAAATATGAATATTAAACACTTATAAATAATATAAATATTATTTATAAAAGGATTATAACACATGCTGTGCAGAAATAATTCTTATAGAATAAAATTCTATATAAAAAAACTAATACTAGATAAAAAAAATATAGAACTTTAGAGAAAACTTACTTATAATATTTATTTAATACAACAAGTCAAACAACAACAGTTATTATATTTAGTAATAATTATAAGTTGAAAACACACCTAAAATCAATAATTTTAAAGATAAAACAACTTTTGATGATAAAATTTAAGATTAAAGAGTTTTAAGAGGAATTTGTGGATTTTAAAAGATATTTAAGATGATAATTTTATCATATAAAATATATTATTGATGATTACAATAATAATCTGAATTCTATGATTTCAATTCTTTTAATTTACAATTAATAAATAATAAAATAACTTAAGAATTACTTTAATAATAAGATTTTATAAATAATAAAACTTTACCTGTTTAAATTTCTAATATGATTGGATTGATGAATGATGGACAAAAACAGTGATGAAAAGACTCTTTTTATGTCTTCAGAGCAGCTCTCATTATTCATAATGAATGTAGAGGGCGTGCTCAGTTCAAAACTGAAAAACCATACTTAAAAACAAAGTTCTTAACTTAAGGCAACTTGTTTTTAATTCCAATTTAAAGTTACCAGTGTTATTCTTAACTCCATGTAACTTTAATCCTCATTTAAACTAATTATTTTTAAGTTTTCAATATAAAAAAACTTATTTATATTAAAGCTAATCACATGAGCAACTTAAAAATAGAGTTTCAAGCAGAAATCTCTTAAAGTCAATTTTTAATTAATTTTTAAAGAAATCATAATTTTCTTTGAGCTTAATTAAAAAAGTAAATTTGCAGGCTAATTACCCAGGAAATTTATTTATAAAAGATACTTAAAATTTCATTTATATATAGATAATATTAAATTCTAAGTTGTGTGAAATTTTCAAGCAAATCCATTAAGATTTGGATTTTAAATGAATTTTTGAAGTTATTGCTATTTTTCCACGTAAAATAGAAATACACACCAAACCTTAGCTTTTGATAAGGTTTTGATGCTTGTAAATTTAAAGTTTTAAGCTTTATTAAGCTTTGAAAGTTCTTAAAGCCTTGATTTCAAGCCAGCATATTGGGATTTATCCTTTGGCAGCTTAAAATTCCTGTCCAAATCGGGATAAAACCAGTTTAAACCTTAAGGTTGGATTAAAGTCTAATCTTAAAGTTTAAATAAGGTTGAAAATCCTCCAATACAGGTGGAAAACCTTAATTGAATCATTGCAGATTCAAAAAGTTGGGTACCCCAGCTCTATTTGGTCTTTTTCCTTTGTCCCACCTTTTTGCGTGGATTTTGCCCTTTTATTTATTTAAAGCCATACCATGGCTTTAAACCCTTTTAAATTGAGCTCAGGCAGGATTTACATTCTGTATGGCAGATCCTTAGCCAATTCATTAAATATACACCACACCTCAATTTTAACTAAAATTTTGGTAAGTTTGCATTAACCTTATGCAACTTTAAATTTAAGCTTATTTAAGCTTAAATTTAACAATTTTAAAAAAATGTTAAAAAAGTTACATTAGTACTGTGAGATTCTTCAATCTTCTAATATCACAATAAATAAGTGTTTTTGGCTATAACACCTTATGGATGTACCCTAGGTCATTTTTGGTGTAGAATCCAAAAATGAAATAATATTTATAACTTTGTTTATCCAAAAATAAGTTATACTTATTTTTTGTTATTTTTTATTTTAATTTCAACTAAAAAGTCTGTTTAAGACGAAATTAACTGTTTATAAAATCATTTGTGGCCTTATGGGTATGTTATACATACCTCACAGGCTCACGTTCCCTACCACCAAAAAAAAATTGTATACAATTTTTCTTTTGTAGTATACCCCCAAGTTATTTGAGGGGGGTATAATCCACTGTCCAACCTCTCTACTTATACTTTTAAGTATGTAAAGCACACAATTCAAACTTTTTATTGAGCAATTGGTCTTCTTTCATGTCTGAATCTTCTGAGAAGCTTTTGGGAATCTGGTATTTTGCTTTCTACAATCCATTCATCTTCATGTTGTGGATTTTTATACCTGACTAAGTATTCTCTTTCATTTTTTCCCCTAAGTCTTCTTTCTTTCAAGACTTTTAGTACCTTTTTCTCCTCACTTTGATCTAGTGGGGGTACTTCTAAGAGTGTTTCATTTCTTAAAGGAAATAATTCCTTATCACTTGAAGTGTAATGCTTTACTAGACTGACAGGGAAAGTTGGATGTTTGTTTTCCAGTTCTCCTGACAGTTCTACTTGTACTGCATTTGTCCCATGAAGGGCTTTAATAATAAATGGTCCTGAAAAGGAATATTTCAATTTCTTTGGACCTTTAATATTATTAAATTTCAAGGTTGAAACTAGTATTAAGTCCCCTACTTTGAATTCTGGGGTTTTATGACTTTTATCCCATTTCTGCCTAGCATATTCAAAGGCATCATTCATGCTTTGATTTGCATGATGTCTCACTTTATCAAGCAATAGCTTAAAGCTTGAAGCAGTTGGATGAATGTCAACCAAATATTTCTTCAAAGTATCAATTGGAAGTTTGGGGTTCCATCCTTTTTCCAACATTGCAGGGGTCTTGCCTGTTGAAGCATGGATGGAGGTCTTGTAGGCTAACTCCAATGCTGGTATAAGAGTACACCAATCATGGGTAAAGCCATCAGAATCTTTAAACTCCAGTCCATAAGCACAAAATCTTCTGATCATGTCCTCAAGGGCTTGAATCATTCTTTCTGCTAACCCATCTGTTTGTGGATGGTATGCTGTTGAGAATGATAATTTTGTACCCAAAAGCTTATGCAAATTAGTCCATAAGGCTGATGTAAATTTTGGGTCTCTGTCACTAATGATGCTTTTAAAGAGACCAGTATGGGATATTACTCTATTCCAGATCAAAAGAGCTGTATCCATAGCTGTGTCATCTTTATGACATGGTAAAAAGATCGGTGTTTTGCTATATCTGTCTACAATAACAAGACATGCAGTGTAACTTTTATCACCTCCAGGTGGTAATGCAGTCACCCAATCCATGTGAACCACTTCCCATGGGGTACTTGGTTCTTGGATATGGATCATCAGACCAAATCTTTTACCAGTAGCTTTATTGGCTTTCTGGCATCTATCACAACTATGACAGTACTCAATGACATCTTTTCTCCAAGATGGCCACCAGGCACATGTCTTAATTCTTTCCATTGTTCTGTCTTCAGACAGATGTCCAGAATAAATGTTATCATGGCATTCTAGTAGTATTGTGTTAATCAACATTCTACTACATAGGACCATGACACATGTGTGTTTAGATCTATGATATAGTATACCATCAAACAAATGGAATCTTCCATTATCATAAGATGTTTTCCAAATATCATCCAGAGAATTAGCCAATGCTGCATCTTTGCAATCTTTGTCAAGTAGAGCAGTAAGTATATGGCAATTTTTATCTTGCTTATAGCTTTCTCTAACTTCCTCAAAGAATTCTGTTCCCACATCTGTGATGTTAATTCCTTCAATTGGGATTTGAGGTTCTGCACTTGTAGGAACATAGGCAGGATTGTCAGGTGTATTGGGTAATTCCCATCTACTTAAGCCATCAGCATTCTTGTGAATATTTCCAGCTTTATGTACTATGGTCATATTGCCTCTATACTCCTGTATAGCAATCTGCCATCTTAACATGTGTCTGTTTGGAGTTTTCATGTTAAGAAGTGATTTTACTGCATTACAATCAGGAATTACTTCAAACACACTTCCATCAAGATAGTAATGAAGTTTTTCCAGAGCCCAAACAAGGCAAAGGCACTCCTTTTGGGTAGCTCCATATCTGGCCTCAGTAGGTTTAATTTGTCTTGAAATAGAACAAAGTGGACCTTCATAAGGCTTGTCATTGACAATTTGAACTTGATGAAGAGCAGCTCCTAGACCTTCACCACATGCATCAATATACAGCTTTAAAGGAAGTTTCCAGTCTGGCATCAGTAATAATGGTGCATTGGTCAAGGCATACTTGATTTCATCATATGCTTAAATTCTCTCCTGAGTCATTTCAAAAACAGTTTGTTGATCACAAATTATGTATAATGATCTGGAATGGATTGCAAAATCTTTAAGGTGTTGCCTGTAATAACTGGAAAACCCTAAGAAAGACATCATTTCTTTTTTGTTCTGGGGCATTTGTTTCAGTAAAACTGCAGCCACTTTGTTCTTATCAACACCAAGGCTTAGTCCTGAGACTACATGTCCTAGAGCTTTGAACTCATGAAACCCAAAATTACATTTTTTAAGAGAAATTTTCATGTTCACTTGTAGAATTTTCTTAAGTACTAATGAAATTCTCTCTAAATGTAATTGCCAGGTTTCTGAACAAATGATAATGTCATTAATATAAATGATTAACCATCCCTCTGATAATTCATGTGGGAAGATAGTATTCATCATTCTTTGGTAATGAGAGGGTGCATGTTTAATACCAAAAGGCATCCTCAAATATTCATAAATACCACAATGAGCAATTATTCTCAATAATTTTCTAGCATGAGGTGTCAAAACATTCTGGTGAAAGCCTTTGAGAGCGTCCATGGAAGTAATGAATCTTGCTTTGGATAATTGAGTCAAAGTCTCATGAATTCTAGGGATTGGATACCTGTCTGGGATAGTATAGGTATTCAGTGCTCTAAAATCACCAACCATCCTTGACTTATCATTATGCCAAGTAATGATTACTGGGGTTGTGACTTCTACCTCCTCATTGTGTCCAACTTTTCTAAGAACTCCCAGTTTCATTAGCTCATTAATATGATTTTCTAATGCTTCTCTAGCCCTAGGGCTAGCTGGGTAAGCTGGTGTTCTTAATAGTGGCGGATAAGGCCTTTCCACATTAAGCATAATGTCCACCTCATGGCCTTTTATATCCCCAAGTGGTTCATTATCTGAAGCAAAGGCTTCCCTGTATTGAAATAAAATTTCAATAAGCTCTTCCTTCATTTCCAGTGTTAATTCAGGACTAATTTGTGCTTCAATCAATTGATTTGACACAAATTTTTCCTTATTAACATTTTTTACTTGTTTAATGACAGTAATTTCTCTTTTTTCTAGAGGAAAAGCAAATTTTTGTCTTTTCTTTTCCCCTATAGTGAAATACCTGTCTTTATGATTATTAATATCAATACCATAAATATTGAGATAATCATTCCCAAGTATAAAGTGTTGTGAAGTACAATTATTCATAACAACAATTTCCACTTTCAGTCTCATACTTCCTGCAGGATGAGGAAATATGATTTCTGCTTCAAATATACCCAAGGGGTGCATATTTTTGGCTAGCACTGCTGAATGTTATACCTTCAATTGGCATTAATTTGTCTTGCCAATTGTTATAAATTTTGTCAAGATAATCTTTTCCAACACAAGTGCAAAAAGCACCTGAGTCAAGATGTATCTTGGCTTCTGTGTTAATTATCACAATATTAGTGATAAAAGATGACCCAGCTGTATAACCTTTACCTCTGGCAGGTTTGGTTTTTGCATTTTGGTGTCTTGCACATGTATGAGATCCATACATTCATCACTGTACTGTGGTAAGTGAGTATGTACCTCAGTGACCTCAAAAGAGACATTAATATTTTCTATACCAAGTTCTTCTGAAGGCTCAGAATCACTTTCATGTAAAGATACATCAGTTTCTTTTGTGTCTTCTTCTGTTTCAGCATTTATTTCATTGACTCTTGTCTTTTTTGGACAATTGTTTGCCAAATGAGATGTGCTTCCACATTAATGACATTTCAAAGGAGGTCTGTCATGTGGTTTATTTGGTTTTGAAATTGGTTTCCCACTAGTCTTGTTGTCTATTGGTGTTTTGGACCAATTTCTTCCAATTTTTGTTCTAGTAGTGATGTCCTCCATAGCATTGATATAATATTCTGTAGAGCAAGGCTCAATACATCTGCTTCTTATAGCATGCTCAAGGTCACCACCACATTTTCTTAATATCCTTTTATGTACCATTTTTTCAGACATATCAGGATGAAGGGAAGTTAACCTGTCCTTCTGTTTAAGAAACCAAGTCATGGGCCTGTCCCTTTCAATATTAAAAATGGCTTCTTCAAAAGAATTTTCCATTCTAAATCTCCAGGAATCATTTGCCCATTTGGAAATAATTTGTTCTTTCCACCAAAGCCAAGAATGTTTACCATGGTCTTGTCTCATTTTATAATACCATTTCTTTGCTAATTTGGTAAATAATAAGTGTAATCTGGCACTTATGTATTCATCTGGTATGTTAAAGTCTTTTTTGAACATATCAATTGTCTTCATAAATTCAATATGATTATATTCTCCTTCACCACTGAAGGTTGGCCATTCCTCTAATCTTGGAATGTCCTTCAAATTGCAAGCAGTTTCCACATCATGACTTGAAATTGTATGATGTAAATCATTATTCAAGTGAAGAACATTTCTGTCAATAATTGGTGTGGATTGCCTTGGCAATTCATTTTTAGTGATATATTATTAATACTTGATTGAATGTCTTCTTTCAATTCAAGTCTTGCTTTATCACTTTTTTCCAATTGTTCTTGAAAAAGAGCTGCATTGTGACCAGTTGAATTTTCCAAGTTTTGAACTTGTATTTTCAATTCCCTTAACTGTCCAGTTATAAAAGAAATTGAGTTCTCATCTGGTTGATTGAGTAAAGTAACTTTAGACTCAAGTCTTTCACAAATTTGCGTCAAAGACACAATATTGTCTTTATTAACATTTTCAAGGCCAATAATGGTCTTTTGCTGCTCTTTAACTTTTAATATCTCATTACCCAACTTCTGTTGGACATAATCAAATTCTTCAAATTTTTTCATAATTTCTTTATTACAAGATTTAAAGTGAGTTACAAGTTTTACAAGATCTATTTCTTTGGGAAAGATTGGCTCAATCTTTCCTCCTCCTTGTTTTAGAATTCCATCAAAGGTCTTGCCATATTGAACACATTGTCCATGGCTGTCTTTTCCTTCTTTGGGATTCTGTAATTCTGAGGGTAAGGCTTGTTCCACTTGGGCTTTGCCTTTCCCTTTGCCTTTTGCTTGCCCTTCTGGTTGGTCTTTGGGGCTTGCTTGGGCTTGTTTGGCACTTGTTGAGGCGGATTTTTGCTGGTGGATGCTTGGGGAGCTTCCACTGGGCTGTTTTCCTTGCCTTGGGCCAACTTCTTCTTCTGATCCTCTGATAACATGCTTTGGTTTTTCAACCAAGCTTTGATCTGTTGGACTTGTCCTTTGACAGACATGGGTGTCCAACCCAACAGAAGATCTTCTGTCTTTTCTGGTCCCATGAACTTCTTCACTTGAAGATAAGAGTTCATGGTGCCTATCCAAAGACTTGGGAGAAGTTCCCACTCTTGTTGTTTTGACGCCAAGAACCAGTTTTTCCATTGAGATTGATAAATTTCCACAGCTGCCTGTTGGAAATGGTTCAGGTCTAACAGCAATAGCAGTTATGTCAGCTTCTGGACTCTCAATAATAGGCTCAAAGGTGCTGGCTAACCTTTGGGAACTGGTGGAAGTTCTGGCATCCTCCATTTGTGCCTCTCCTCTGGGAAGACATTCTTGCCTTTTGGATTTGTGGCTGGAATGTCCTGGTCCAGATCCATTTGATTGGATGGAGTAGTTACTTCCACTTCTAGTAGGAGTCATTACACGTCAATTTCAATAAAAAATAGAGTAAAATTGAATTGAATTCACCTGCAGGACCTTTAAAGGGCTCTTTGGTTATCAAACCCCTTGGTGGTGGGCTGTTTTGAATTTCAATACTGGACTCTGAGGTTTCAGAGTCTGAAGAGTTTTCTCTGATGGAAGACACTAGAGAAAATTAAAAGTATAAGTTATTTTATCAAATAATAAAAATAACTTATAAACTCAACTTACTAAATAAAGTTGTTTTAATGTAATTTTATTGCAAATTACTTCAAAAATAAAGAAAAATGTCTAAGATAAAAGAAAAATGTTTTTAGTAAAGATTTTTAATTTTTTAATTTTTTTTTTGATTTATTATTTTCTTTAAAGAAATAATAATTATGTAATTAATAAGCTAATTAATCAAAATTGTATCATTATTCACTTTATACTAGAATAACTCAAAGAATAAATTTCAAGTCTGTGATGTGAAAAAGCCACTAGTTAGACAAAAGAAATTTATTCCAAGTCACTCAATAGTATATTTTTTCAAACAATATTCTTAAGAAAAAAATAACTTTATTAATATTATAAAGATTATTTATAAGGGATAAGTCCCAAAAAAGCCAATATTAAGATAAATATGGCAATTTTACATCAAAAAACAGTAAAATAAGGTCTAGAATATGATTCATGTCCCAAAAATTGGTTAAAATCACGGCCAGGCCCCCAAATTTAAGGTTTGTCTATGAAACTCTTGATAATAGTAGCAATATCAAGAGTACCATGACTGTCCTCAGTAGAAATATATAATATAACAAAATATTATAACCACAAATTTTAATATAATTATTAAAAATAATTATATAAAAAGAAATTTAATTATTATTATAAAAATATAATAATAAAAAAATAATAATTATAATAAATTATAATTATTCTATTATTGTTATAGTCACTGACAGTTATAACAATAAGAATTGTAAAGCACTTAATGAGACAATTACACGTGGAAATATGAATATTAACCACTTATAAATAATATAAATATTATTTATAAAAGAATTATAACACACACTGTGCAGAAATAATTCTTATAGAATAAAATTATATATAAAAAAAACCAATACTAGATAAAAAAAATATAGAACTTTAGAGAAAACTTACTTATAATATTTATTTAATACAACAAGTCAAACAACAACAGTTATTATATTAAATAATAATTGTAAGTTAAAAACACGCCTAAAACAATAATTTTAAATATAAAACAACTTTTTATGATAAAATTTAAGATTAAAGAGTTTTAAGAGGAATTTGTGGATTTTAAAAGATATTTAAGATGATAATTTTATAATATAAAATATATTATTGATGATTACAATAATAATCTGAATTCTATGATTTCAATTCTTTTAATTTACAATTAATAAATAATAAAATAACTTAAGAATTACTTTAATAATAAGATTTTATAAATAATAAAACTTTACCTGTTTAAATTTCTAATATGATTGGATTGATGAATGATGGACAAAAACAGTGATGAAAAGACTCTTTTTATGTCTTCAGAGCAGCTCTCATTATTCATAATGAATGTAGAGGGCGTGCTCAGTTCAACACTGAAAAACCATACTTAAAAACAAAGTTCTTAACTTAAGGCAACTTGTTTTTAATTCCAATTTAAAGTTACCAGTGTTATTCTTAACTCCATGTAACTTTAATCCTCATTTAAACTAATTATTTTTAAGTTTTCAATATAAAAAAACTTATTTATATTAAAGTTCATCACATGAACAACTTACAAATAGAGTTTCAAGCAGAAATCTCTTAAACTCAATTTTTAATTAATTTTCAAAGAAATCATAATTTTCTTTGAGCTTAATTAAAAAAGTAAATTTGCAGGCTAATTACCCAGGAAATTTATCTATAAAAGATACTTAAAGCTTCATTTATATATACATAATATTAAATTCTAAGTTGTGTGAAATTTTCAAGCAAATCCATTAAGATTTGGATTTTTAATGAATTTTTGAAGTTATTGCTATTTTTCCATGTAAAATAGAAATACACACCAAACCTTAGCTTTTGATAAGGTTTTGATTCTTGTAACTTTAAAGTTTTAAGCTTGATTAAGCTTTGAAAGTTCTTAAAGCCTTGATTTCAAGCCAGCATATTGGGATTTATCCTTTGGCAGCTTGAAATTCCTGTCCAAATTGGGATAAAACCAGTTTAAACCTTAAGGTTGGATTAAAGTCTAATCTTAAAGTTTAAATAAGGTTGAAAATCCTCCAATACAGGTGGAAAACCTTAATTGAATCATTGCAGATCCAAAAAGTTGGGTACCCCAGCTCTATTTGGTCTTTTTCCTTTGTCCCACCTTTTTGCATGGATTTTGCCCTTTTATTTATTTAAAGCCATACCATGGCTTTAAACCCTTTTAAATTGAGCTCACGCATGATTTACATTCTGTATGGCAGATCCTTAGCCAATTCAGTAAATGTACACCACACCTCAATTTTAACTAAAATTTTGGTAAGTTTGCATTAACCTTATGCAACTTTAAATTTATGCTTATTTAAGCTTAAATTTAACAATTTTAAAAAAATGTTAAAAAAGTTACATTAGTACTGTGAGATTCTTAAATCTTCTATTATCACAAAAATAAGTGTTTTTGGGTATAACACCTTATGGATGTACCCTAGGTCATTTTTGGTGTAGAATCCAAAAATGACATAATATTTATAACTTTGTTTATCCAAAAAAAAGTTATACTTTTTTTTTGTTATTTTTTATTTTAATTTCAACTAAAAAGTCTGTTTAAGACAAAATTAACTGTTTATAAAATCATTTGTGGCCTTATGGGTATGTTATACATACCACACAGGCTCACAGCCACAAAATTTGGTATATATTAAAATACTATACCCCCTGTTTCAAACCATAAACTTATTTAGAGGAGGTTTTTAACCTTATAACTAGATAATATTAATATTTTCAGTGGAATATTAGGATTTGTTTGTAAAATTTGGGACCTTTTTATTATTATAAAATTTCTTGGTTTAATATAATAGCTAATCCAATATTCATATCAAAAAAAAAATTAATAAAATAATTTTAAATCTTCATAACAATCAAAAACATGAATTTACTATATTTTTTGGATAATTTAATAATTTTTTTCATTGATACCAATCAAAATTAATTTTTTATATTATTATGAATAAATTAACAATTCTTCTCCAACCATCTTTATCTAGTGAATGACATCAATATATGAAAAACCAAGATCATTTGGGGCATTATTTAGAATAAATTAAGGTAGTATCTGTATCAAGAAATTAAATAAATCTTAAAGAATGAAAATATTTGTGTTAATTTTTGGTAGATTTAATCCTCATGTATGAATATGGCTAAACCTTAATTTCCTAAATTATTTCATCATTCAAAAAGAATCTATCAATATATTTTGATTTTTAATATATTTTTTGATTTTATTTTCTGTATTATTTAGGTTCTCCACACTTTAAATTCAATTTCCTTAATATAAATCCCATTTTTCAATTATTAGGATATATTAAGAGCCCTCAATTCACTTAAAAACCAAATAATATCCCTGAATTAGGTTGGTTGATAGCTTTAATTATTTTAAAATGATTTTTTGACTTTTAAAATAATTCAAAATAAAAATATTATAATTATTGAAACAGAATTCAAAAATTAATTTTCCAGTTTCTCTATAAGAATATTTCCTAAAATTTATAGGGGTCACCTTTATAGAATTCTTTTACTCATGTAATTTAATATTATAAAATATTTAAAGAGTCCTTTCAAAGAATTAAAGACTTGATATTTTTTGAAGAAATAAAACAAATTAATTATCTACTTTCAAATGATCAAAACTATATATAATATTAAGGAAAAACAACTAGTAGCAGTTGGTTCTTTTAAAAAATTGATTTCTCAAAATATATCTATAAAGCTTCTGGTAGGGTTTTTAATCTAAGATTCCTTTGATAAATTTATGAATTCCAAAATAATGATAGATTCATAAAAACCAGCTGTTTATAAAATGTATTTACACAAATTATATATACACCTATTTCAACTTTCTTTACAAGATAAGAGGAGAATATTTCTTTTTTTAATTTTTTATTTATTCTTAATAAGAGGTTTAAATATCTTATTAAAGTAGTATTAAATAAGGAAAATTCACATAATTAAGTTAGACCCTTGTGGGAATTCAGCTTGGAGTGGCACAAATATCACTTGAGGGTCATTTCCACTCATAATAAAAACATGATCTGAATCATGTTTGAATTATTCAATTGAAATTATAAAGTGGTAACCAATTAACTTACACTGTTAATATGATTCTTTTATGTAAATCTGTCAAAAGTGGCTATTAAAAAATTCTTAATCCCATGAATGAATGTTCTTTAGAAAAAGTTAATTAACTATCCAAATCGATCATGAATTATATTCTTTAATCACTTATATTATTATAAATATTTTCAAATATATCTGTTTTAAAATTTAATACTAATTCTGTTGAGACTTTTAAAGTTAATACAATATAATCAATCTAAATTCTTAACATATTTGAACAGGATTCAAATGAAATCAGATTTCTTGATATTTCTTTTGAAATAATATGATTCTTTATGGGAATATAACTCTTTTATATTAAGTTAACTTTTTCATATTTCATGAATTTAAAAAAAAAGATTATTTATAATTAATATTATTATAATCATATTGATTTCTAAATATACTCATATTTTTATTTCAAATGTGTTTTTTTGAAAAGTAAAATTATTTAAATTTATTGTTAAAAGAGAAAAAATAAACACAAAAACCACAAAAAAATATTTTAAAAAATGTTTCTTTCAAAAATAATTCATGCAAAATGATAGAGATACCTCAAAACAATGAATTACAAGAAAATTTATGAGAGTTAAATTGAAATTTGTTTTTTCTTATTGAAATAAAGTTTATTTTATATTTTTTTGGAAGAAAGAAATATCAAAAAATATCTTTCTTCTATTTTAAAATAGTTTTTTTATTTATTGCATTTTTCTGAATTTTTGCATCCATGTTTTATGGTGATATGTCATTTTTATTTTTTGATAACATTTTTATTTCTTATTTTTTGTTTTCATTTTTCTGAGTTTGTTGTCTTATTGCTTTAAATTGTTTTTTTTTTTTACTTTTAATTTGTGTTTTTCAATCAAAATTACAGTAGCAGCCCTTTTCAAGGACTGCTACTGTAATATGTTTGACATGTGTCAGATTTTTTACAATACAGGAACTGTAATAGCTGATTATGTAATATTTTCGACAATGGTTAGCAATTTTAAAGTAGCTGCCATTAGAGTACCTTTACTGTTATATTCTTGGAATTTCATTGATTTCCTCCAACAGAAGGTCCTGTATTGCATAGGGATCACTATTCCTCTTTTTAATTAAAAAAAAAAAAAACACCTTCAAACAAGCCAGAGGAAGGGAATTTTTCTCAAAAAAAAGATAAATGTTTGTTTTGATATTAAGAACTTATGATATTTTTTTTTTGATGAAAAGGAATTAGAAAATTAAAAAAATAAAATTAAAACTTCATTTCTAGGAATTCTGATTAATAAATAACAAATAAATCCAAAAAAAAAATTGTATTTTTTTTTGGGAAATAATTTATTTCAAAAATATTTTGAAGGTTTTATCTGTTCCCTCTTAGGTTTCAAAAACTTTAAAATTATAAGAAACAGAAGTTTAAATAAATCCAGTTTATTCAAAATAGGTTTCAGTTGAAAAAGCTGATTTTGAAATTTGAGAGCCACTTTTTGGAGCAGAAATAAGAATTGATATTTTTACCAAGTAATAGTAAGTCATTAATCAAGAAAGATAAGAGATTTATTCATTCTTAAAACTTGGTTTTCACTCTTTTTGGCCTTTAAAAACACTGAAATTGTTTAAATTGAACATTAATTTTGAGCTCTAATTTTTTATCTTGAAAAATATTCATTTAAAGATGAAAATATAAATGGAAATAATTTCAATATATTATATTATCTACTTACTATATTCAGTTGAAAAAAGGGAGAAAATCTTGGAGATTCTGTAATATTCCAGTGGATTGGAAGACCTTGGAATACAAACAAACATTTAAATCCTGGGTTTGAACTATTTAACAATAAGGGTCCAAGCTGATTTCCAAATGAAACACCTGCTTTCAGGTGTAGACAGCTTGCTCATGGTGAATCTTTTGGGGGCCTTTGAGACAAAGGTATGAGACTCCCATCAATGAATTCAATGCATCAAAGGAATCCCTCTTATTGCATGACTTCAGAAATCTCTGTTTGCTTTTGAGAATCTGGCCAAGATATATAATCCTTTTCAAACTTCACCAAAACAATTATTATCCTCCGATTATAAAGTAAAATTGACCCATGAATAACACCTAATAGAATCCCAATATTACCTAATAATTCCTCATTGCCATTGGGTCCTAATCAGAAAAATTCTACAGCCAATTGAATGGCTGTATCTCTCTGCTTTTATCTTGATTAATATTTAAAAATTGCATTATTTTAAATAATAAATAACAGCCAATAAAATAATTCATGTTTAGTATGGCATAGCTGTTTGAATTTTTCACTGGATGAGCTGACCAAATCTCCTGAGGTATATATACAGGTAAAGGGGATCATTTTTCGGGGATTAAGATATTTTGTATATTGAGATGTTGTAATAGTGAAATTTGATTATCTTGGTAAAAATATGATCCAGATTCAATTTCAAGTACATAATTCAAATAATTCAATTAACAAAGTAATTTTATTATTGCTGAAGACTTTGGAATCAATATGGAGACAAGATGAATGTGATATACTGAAAGGTGATAAAATGATCTCTCTGAATTTCTGCAAGCTCTATCTCAATCTCGTTATGAAATAGAGGATTTTTTATTCAAAATACATTTCACTGAATGAGTTTTTGAGATGGATGTGTATACATAAGGATTGGATTTGAGGTATGGAAACTTAGTATTTGTCCCTAAAAATAAATGTTTTTTGATGTTTAAAGTAACATGAAACTACAGGTGTGGGATTCCTGAAATACCAGAAATTAAATGCAGTATTTGAGGAAAATAAATAAAGATTTATAACTTGGTATTTCCTATATTTGACACCACCTATTATTATTATTATTATAATAATAATAATAATTATTATTATTATCATTATTATTATTATTATTATTTTATTTTATTAAAAAAAATAGAAATATTGAGTTGTTTTATATGAATATTGAGAAAAAAAATGACATTAGAAAATTAGACTTTTATTTTGATTGAAATCTCAAATTATGAACTTTAACTGTTTTTTGCATTTTGAAAAAAGCAACAAATACCTGAAGTTAAATTAAATTTTATGGATTTCTCAATTTTGACTTCCCAATTTGGCTCAAAAATATTTAAATTGGTAACACTTGTTTTTTTGAAATATAGTTAATTTGACAAGAATGATTAGTAGTATTTTTTAATTTCTTTAAAAGCTGGGGAAAAAAAAGAACAAATTATTGAAATTGAAATTTATATGTAAGAATACCTCAAAAAAATGTATATGAGCTTACCAAAAGCTTAAAATATTCTTCTATATATCTTCCTTTTTTTTTTCTTAGTTAAGAATATATTTTTTTCATTAAAAAAAATAAATAAATGATAAAATAAGAATATAAGTATACTTTTTTTCATAGTTATCATGATTTATTTAATAATTATATATTAAAATGAAGCTTCAAAATCATGCTATATATATGCATATATATATGTATATCATTCCCAAAATCAATATTCTTTGAAAAAGAGAAGTGATTATTTGAAGAAATATATATATATATATATCCTTCTTTATCAAATTAATTTATATATTTTTAAGAAAAAAGAGAAAAAAAGAAGGAATAAAGAAAGAAAGGAAGAAATTAAATTTAATAATCTTTTAATTCATGTATTCTTTTAATTTTAAAATAAAATAATTAATTTTTTTGGATTGAATTAATTTATTTGCTTTAATTAATTGATTTATTTTAACAGTTTTAAATCTTTAAATTTATTTTGATTATTATAATTCTTTTTGATTTTCAATGTTTAAAAAAAAATTATTTTATTTTTTCATTTTTATTGTATAAAAATAATAAGAAATTTCAAATGTCAATAAGCTTATTCTATAAAAAAAAGAAAAGTAAACAGAAATTAGCATCAATGTTTAATAATGATAAGATTTTTTGACCTATTTGATTTTCTCTCCTTTTTTTAAATAAATATATATATATATATATATATATATATACGTATATAAAATTATTTTTTTGAAGTTTTTTTGTTGCTTGGTTATTAAAAGGATCAATTATAGACTTTTATTTCAATTAAAATCATATGAAAGAGTTTTTTTACTTTTAATTACTATTAGTATATTAAAGATTCATTTTCTTCCATGGTAATAATAAGAATTATGATCATTATCTGAATTTAACTAATAAGTATATATCTTTAAAGTATTTATTATAATTTTTTAAATAATGATAAACTATATTGTTATATTTTAAAGTGTCTTTTATTAAATAAAATAAGAAAAACTCAAAAAAAAAGACGAAAAAAAGAAAGAATGTTTCCCATTGTAGTTTCAATTGAGAGTTTCTTTTTCAATAATTTTCATTTTATTCTATCTTATTTTTCTTCAAAAATATATAGTATAATAAATTTGATTAAAAAATGAAAAATTGATTATTTTGATTAAATTAAATTCAAAAGCATTAAACTTGAAATCATTTAATTCTTAATTTGGTATGTATAAATGTATTATACAGTACAGTACAAGAATTCAATCAAGATTTCAATAAATACTTTCTTTCTGAAATTCAAGGGATAAAATAAAAGATTAATTTTGTCATTGAAAGTTTTTTTTTTTTTCTTGAAGTGATTTCAGCAAAAAAAAGGAGGGTGATTAGTTGATGATAAATTTTAAAATGTTAAAAAAGAAAGAAATCAATTAAATATAAGATAAGAAGTTGTTATAGTACTTTAGTTCAGTTTTTTTTTCTTTTCAAAGAATTCCAATTTTAATTTCAATTTTTTTTTTTCGAATTGTTGAAGAAATCAATTTGGCCAAGACTAAATTCAAAATTTGTATACATAAAACCTTTTATTTATACAAATCTAAGCATGCGTAAAAGACACATTCAACCAAAGTAAAACACTGTACTGTACTATTAAAATGATTGAGATTTTTTTTTTCAACTTGAAATACTTGTACAGTACTGCAGTACACCTAGAAATGATGTTCTATGAATGTTGTACCCATAGTTTTTTTACAGATTTGAGATCTCAATTCCAAAATGAATGATTGTTTTATGGTGATAAAAGCTGTATAAGATTAGTTTTTTTTGAATTGTAGCACTGTCACTGTGCTGTAATGTGTTGTTAGAAATTAGAATACTACCCACAATTAATCTTACTGACAATCCACAGATTCCACACTAAAGCCAAGATTCGTAGTGGTAAGTGATTTTTTATGAAACTCACATCCATCTTTTATACCAGATTAATTATTTAAGAAGACTTTAATCTTTTTAATGTATTTTATTCAAAAAAACTTTTTTAAAATTAATTAAAATTACGCTGTCGCCTGTAGGACAGTGGACACCACATTTTTAACTGTAAGATTGAATTGAACCCCCTATTTATTCAATATGAAATCTATTCAATTTAAGTCAGACTGCTATAGTACAGTTTTAATTTAATTTAATTTAATTTCGTGCTGTACTGTACTGTACTGTACTGTGTACACCAAGTCACTGTGTTGACAGCTGTACAGTACTGTTGTAAACTGTGTTGTACTGTACAATGTCTTGGTATGCATCAAGAATCTGACTGATTTAAATTAAAATTTGGATTAAAAGCTAACTTTAACTTTTCTGTTCAGCTAACTTTAACTTTATTCTGGCTAACTTTAACTTTCAGGTTAACCTTAACCATTTTCAATTTAAATTTTTATTTCAACTTCTTCCCTCCATCCATCCTAAGGCCCTCCATCATCCATCCATCATCCATCCATCATCCATCCATCATCCATCCATCATCATCAATCATCATCACCAATCATCCTCATCTTCATCATCTTCATAGTCGTCAACGTCCTCATCAATCAATAAGTCAATCATCCAAGAAAAAAATAACATCTTGAAGAAATTTACTCGAATCTAATCAAAAAAAGTTAGTCAATCATGTCTGTCATCCATCAATTTCAATTCTTCTATTTCAAAAATAAATCATTCAAATTAACTTTCTCATCTCCTCAAATAAAACTCATTTAGCTATCATCAATCGTCCTTTGACCATCATCAAAATCAAAATCAAAATCAAAATCAAAATCATCAACTTATCTTACAAATCTTCTTTTTCATCATCATCCGATTCGTCATCATTCATCTTCATTCTTCATCATGTCAAGTGACATCCAAGAAAAAATCGCCGCTGCTCGTCGTGAAGCTGAAACTTTAAAAGAAAAAATTAGAGCAAAACGTGATCAATTAGCCGATACAACTCGTAAGATTCTTATCGACATCATCATCATACTCATATTCCATCTTTAATTTTAATCTAATCTTCAGTCGATTTCATTTCATTCCATCATAATCAAAATAAAATTAGTTCGTGCTATGGCTGCTGAAATGGATCCACTTCCTAGAATCTTAATGAAACCAAGAAGAACTTTAAAAGGTCATCTAGCTAAAATTTATGCAATGCATTGGGCTCAAGATAAACGTCATTTAGTATCAGCTTCTCAAGATGGTAAACTTATCGTTTGGGACGCTTATACAACAAATAAAGTCCATGCTATCCCTCTTCGCTCATCTTGGGTCATGACTTGCGCCTACGCTCCTTCCGGTAACTTTGTCGCTTGCGGTGGTCTAGATAATATTTGCTCAATTTATAATCTAAGATCAAAAGAAGGTCCAGTCAAAGTCGCTAGAGAATTAAGCGCTCATACAGGTTATCTATCTTGTTGTCGTTTCTTAAGCGATCGTCAACTTTTAACCTCTTCAGGTGATATGACTTGTATGCTATGGGATATAGACGCAGGTGTAAGAGTAGTAGAATTTAATGATCATTCAGGTGATGTCATGAGGTCAGTTAATTGATTTTATTAATCAATCTAATCCAATCTAATCTAATCTAATCATCTGCCTAATTCTTCTTAGCCTTTCACTCGGACCTAGTCAAAATATCTTCGTTTCAGGCGCATGTGATGCTACAGCTAAAGTTTGGGATATTCGAACCGGAAAAGTCGTTCAATCATTTGTTGGTCATGAATCTGATATTAACGCAGTTTGGTAAGCTTTTATCTCATCAAAATTAATCCATCAAGTTCAATTCATTAACCCATCAAAATATTTTCTCTAGCTTCTTTCCTAATGGTGATGCTTTTGCAACCGGATCAGATGATGCTTCTTGTAGACTCTTTGATCTAAGAGCAGATCGGGAACTAAATCAATACACTCACGATAACGTCCTTTGTGGAATCACTTCAGTCGCCTTTTCAGCTTCAGGTCGAATCTTATTTGCTGGTTATGATGACTTTAATTGTAATGTTTGGGATACATTAAAAGGTGAACGAGTCGGTGTTCTAGCCGGTCATGAAAATCGTGTCAGCTGTCTAGGGGTCTCTGCAGATGGTATGGCTTTATGCACAGGGTCGTGGGATAGTATGCTCAAGGTCAGTCCATTCTAAAAAATATTCATTTAAAACTTTTTTTTCATTTTCGCTAACTTCTAAAATCGTCTTGGAACTTTTTGGTGATTTTAAAATAGGTTTGGGCATAGGCCACAAGAGAATAATAATAATAATCTTGTTTTTATTAAAAGGGTCTTTGAGCCTAAAAGTTTGGCATCAACTTCCTTGCTCAAAGGTCAAGAATCCAAGTCAAGAGATCAGTAGAGTGAAACGTCCTACACGTGATCCTCCTCCTGCTTTGATGCTTCTTTAATTGTATGTTTTGTTTACAAAGCTGTTTTTTGGTCCTAATGATGTTGTTTTCTTTTAAACTTTGTCACTTTCATTCTTTAAATTAAATAATCTTATTACGAAGCCTTATGGTGACGAAAGCCGGTGGGACATTTTTTTTTTCTTTTGGAACTTTATTCGCTTTGTTTTATTTGATTATAAACTCATGAAAATCTCGCAGACCATTTTATTCAAATATACGTAAAACCATTTCAATTCAATTCATGTCTTTTTATTTATACCACGTTCTTCTTGCGTTTAAGAGATAGATTTTGATTTTTTATGTTTTAGTTTTCTCAGTTCAATTTAGCCTGGATAGTTTTCTTTTGTTTGAAATCTCAATAGTCATTTCAATTTAAACATTTGAATTTCGTTCCATGTCCCTTTTCTTGACTTCCTCAGCCCTGGTAATATTTAGTTACATTCTTTTAGTCAAATTTCTTGATTTTCATACATGATTTCATCTTCTTTGAAAGGAAGCGAACAATGTCACTAAAAAGGCGTTCAGAAGGTTTCAGTGCATTTTCAATTACTGGGTGAATCCACTCCACTGTATAAAAGTGCAAATCCAAAGGGTCACTCAAAAAGATTATATATGCAGTATATAATCAAAGATTTAATCAAGTATGAAAAGGAGTATATCATGGCCCAATTCACAAAACCAATTGGAGACTTCTGAAGTAATGCAAGCCAAAGGGTTTCCTGGATGGGTGGGATTTATAGATGGTAGTCTTATACCTTTGTCTCAAAGGCCACCCAGAGCTGGTGAGGAATACTTTGATCACAAGAGGTATTTATGCTATCAAAATTGTATTAGAAAATTATTGACCTGATAATAAATGTGATTTGGGTATTCAATGTCAACAGGGCATTTATTGCACTACATGTGAGATGTGCAGAGTCTCTTCATGATTCAAATGTGTACCAACATATTTAAATCTCAAAAGATCCAAATAAATATTATGGAAAAGATCAATATCTACTCAAAGATTCAGCTTATACCAGAATACAAAGGTGAAACATCCCATTCAGAAGATAATCAAAGATTCAATCTATGTTTGGAAAGATCATGAGGATGGATTGAAAATTACATTGGTGTTTTGAAAGGGAGGTGGTCATCTCTGCATGAGATGAGAAATCAAATGTGTAAAGTTCAAGAGGTACAATTTTTTGTACAGTGGATGGTAAACTGTGTTATATTACATAATATCTTAGCACAAGTAGGTGACCAATGGAGTGATTCATATGAGGATAATGATCCCACTGAGTTCCAAAACATTAGAGAAGAAGATGATGTAAATGGACAATTGAATATGAATGAAAGAGTCAAACCCTAAACTTTGAATTAGTTTAATAATAAATAGAATTATAATTTACAAGAACTGATTTATAATAAGATTAATAAAATTTGTAAAGGGAAATTTTTTAAAATTTTCATTAATTAAATTTTTTTTTTTCCAGAAATATCAAATTTTTTAAATATATATATATATATTATAAATAATATGATTAATAATAATAAAAAAAAAATATTTTTAAAAAATCTTCATTTTTTTATTTAATTTTTTTTTTTTTTTTTTTAATCATATTCTTTTTTTAAAAAAAATTTGTTGATTTAAATTGAAATTGAATTTATTTAGATTTAATTTATTTGAATTTTTTTTTTTTTTTTTTTTCCTTTATTAATAAACAATTTATTTTTTAATTTTAAAAAGAAAATTCAAATTGTATAATGAATTTTTTTTTCAATAAATTCTTTTAGTGGTTCAGTTGTTTTTTTTTTTTTTTTTTAATGAAGAAGTTTAGAAGTTTTACAAAGGATTTCAACTATGCTTTTTTTTTTTTTTTTTTTTTTTTTGGAAAAATTAAGGATTAATTTATGTTTTTAGAAATGATAAACCATTCCCATAAGTTTTAAAAGTTTTTTTGGAATGAGTTCAAAAATAATTTTTATTTTTAAAATACAATATAACTTAATTTAATAAATTAATGACTTTATTATTAGTATTTAACTTATTATTAAAGTCATTTAAATTCATTATAATTTTTTTTTTTTTTTTTTTTTTTTGAATAAATTTTAAAATTTGAATTATTTATTTAATTTAAATTCAATTTTTTTTTTAATAAAGTTTTAAAAATTGAATTAATTAATAATTTTTTTTAATTATTTTTAATTAAATTATTTAAAAATTGTTTTGATTTTGAGAGTTAATTAATTCATTAAATTCTTGAAATTTTAATCATTTCTTATTATAATCATCAAATTTTTTTCTTGTTTTCTTAATACAGACTTCTTTTAATAAAACCCCTACTAATATAAAAAAAAATTATCGTTTAAAAAATTCTACTTATTTGATAATTCCATAAAGCACATTGATGTTTATGGTAATATTTTGATGGTTGGTGGAAATTTTTTATTTAAAGTGATGATTAATTTCTGAAGTTTATGAAAGACTGAGGTTGGACTGCGAGATGTAAGAATTTGATACCCAATAATAAGCAAATAGGTATTTTTATGTTTATCAATAAGTAAATAAGGTCTGGGTAGGAGGTTTTGTAGAGGAAGCTTTAACAAGGAGGCATTGTCATCTTTTTTTTTTCCAGTTCAAGAATTTAGAAGTTGAGATTGTAAATTCCAAGTTGGATTGTAGTTTGGCTCATATAAAAAAGAATCCTATTTATTTTCTGGACTTTGGAGTATTATTATTTAGTCAATTCTCATCTTTTGAATCAATATTATTTTGAGGTTGAGTAAAAAAAGTAATCAAATAATGATGGATCTTAGAGAGATTTGGCACATTCAGATAATTAGAAAATATCTGGTCATTCAGTTGAGTTCCAACAGTCAAATGATTCAATAATTTATGAGGAATAGCAAAGGAAGGGGGGAAGGTTATTTTTGGGATGGGATTTCATAAAGAATTACTTTAGTTAAGCTAATATCTTCTCAATATATAGTTTTCAACTCCAAAATTAAAACAAAAATTTCTGGGATTAATGAATCATATCAAAATATTATTGATAAGTTATGAAAGAATTATAACAACAAAAAAATATGGGGAGGACCTATGAGGATTTAAACCTTGCCAAAATAAATGAAAAGGTGATGGTTGGGCTATTTCCACAAACATAAAACAATGCACGTCAATTTGCATATTTGAATATTGTTGGTGGTCAAGTGTTGTTGGAAGTGGTTCTGGTGGTGGAGCTGTAGGGTTGTTGGTTGTGGTCAATCCCAAGTGGAGGTGGAAGTGGTTTTTGTCATCAACAATTGGTTTCCATTGTCATTGTAGCCAACTGGTGGTGGTGGTACTACTTTGGTGATTTGGCTATTAGTGGGGGGGGGGGGGTTCATGGGCCATTGGTGATGAGGAAGTGTGCCTTGGTGGTGATCCAAATGTTTCAATGCCAAATTTCCACAACCTCAAAGGTTCACCAGAGTAAATTTCATAAACCTTTATAAAAACAAAAAAATTTGTAAATTTAAAATCTGTGTATCAAAACAAGGGGAGAAAGTTAGGACTGTAAGTGCATATGGAATTGTCTTCAGTTCACCATATGGCACAGTTAATTTGAGGGTCTTCCTTGAATTAGCTGTTTTAGTCCAAGTAAAAATAAATTTATAATTCATGTCTCCAACCCATTGGTTTATCCAATTATCAACTTAACTCAGTCAAAATGCAGTCACAGTCTCAGTTATAATAAAGCAATAGAATGAAGTGTGAGTTTATGTCTAATGCACTTTCCAAAGGTTTGGCTTAATTCAATGTTTTTTTCAATAAAAATTATTACTCAATGAAAAATAATACTTCCTGAGACAAGAATCTTTCAAATAAACATAGCTATGTTGAATATTATCTCAGGATCCAAAAAAATTGGTTCTCAATATTATGCTTCATCTTTCTGTCATTTATTATTGAAAGAAAGTGAAGTGGCTTTATTTTTAGATTTTAAATGCACTAAATGTAAAAATAAATAGATAGATAATTTTTTCACTTAATAAGGTTAAATTTTAAGCCTTTCTAAACGCCGTCCATTTTAAAAAAAATACCAATTGACCAAATCAACCATGTGAACAGTGGATATTTTATATCTGATTAATTGCAACAAAGGTCTTGTTTTTGAAAAAATTATGCAAAATTAAACCACAGATTTTTTTAAAGTTAAAGATTTGCATATTTTGGCATATTTTCACAAACCTATCTCCCAACAGTATCCATCACATATGTTAAAATAAAACTCCACAAAATTCAAGATATATTTATATTTTATCCTGAAAATTACCAATGGGTCTGTATGGATGAACCAATTTTTTCATCAGATGTCCCCACTAATATAGAATACACAATATTTGATAAAATTAACTTACCTCAATCACTTTGATTAATGAAATTAAGAATCCTCTCTAAATCTGCAATTGGATGTGAGGAATTCAATAGTGCTATTTTCAATTCCATTATCTGTTGTTTTTCATGCCTCTAAACCTCTTTTTTGAAATAATTTTGTTTTGCCTCCTTGGCCATATCAAAATCCATTTTTGATTGTTCAAGCTTTCAGCCTTTGTTTATTTTCCTGTTCAAATGAAATTTACATCTTCTTCAGTTTTTGTAATCTGAGTACTCCTTACTTCATTCTAATTCTTTTTATCCCATTCTAACTGGGCCTCATCATGAGCCTATTTCCCTAAAAAAAACTTATTAGTCTGCATGAACCTCAGAATGAATAAATTGAATACCAACCTTTTTTACAATCAATAATGATTTGTGAGTAACTTGGAGACAAAATATCATATGAATTCTCCTGTGAGGCACTTGTGCTATTCAAATTGAAGCTGGCACTATGTTTTTGCCTTTAGGATTAACCGTTTATCTTATTTGGTATCTGAGAAAAAATGAATCAGTTATAATTACAATACATTGGTTATTTGAAATAAATCTTATGAATCTTCCACATCCTCAATTAAGTGATCTTCAGAAATATTTATGTTTGGTTGAATAGTTATTTTTCCCTCCTCTGTTATGAAAGAATACTTAAATTAAATAAGAAATCAAAATTGAAACAAATATTGAAATATTTTATCATACCTTACTTTTGGTTCAATTGGTTCTTCCTCTTCTTAATTTAAAATGACTACAACCTCTTGAGAATCATAAGTTTCTAGTAGAGTGAAATTTTCCTTATTACCAAAGAGTCAATCCATTTCTGCAAAACATGGTCACATAATTTTCTAGCTTATGAACCAAAGTATGCAACCCTTTTTCCCTCATCTTCTTCTATTATACCTGACCCAGTTAGATTATTGAGCTTCTTTTCTGTTGTATATTTTCTTATATGTACATCATTGGTAATGAATTCTTGTTGCACTAAGATTCAACCTGGGTTGTGATTTTTTATTGACCTCAATGGCCATAATATTAAATAAATTCTTTTTACTTGAGGGGTTCCCTCCCATGGATCTTGAGACACTGGTTCCAAAAAATGAATCAAAGTTTTATTTATTAATCAAAAAACTTATAATACATAAATAATTGGGCTGAGCTAAGTGACCTGAAGGATTGGGAAGGCCAGAATGAATTTTGGGAGTGTATTTATTTGGCCTCATTGGGTGATGTGGCATTCTAAGGATGATGATTGTGGGTGATTAATCATTAATTTACTAGCTTAAGAAAAGAAGGGTTTGAAAGGAATTATAAATTTATTGTTTGCACCAGGGGTTGGGTAAGAACTTTGACTTGGATAAGGGCAGGGGTTAGGTCTAATTTGGACATTCAATTATACAATAACTTAGGTTAGTTTTAAATAAGTATAAGAACAAATGTGGTATTTTGAAAGATCCCTGTGGGACTGAGTTAAAAATATTGGGTTTTGTGAGATCAGATCACCTATTTTTGAATGTGGGATTTGGGTCTAAAATAAAACTTTTTTTAATGTGAAATTTTGTAGGTTTGGAACCCCTATTATAAATTTTTAATTTTCAAAACAATCATTCCTTTCAATATTAATAACAAGAAGAGGACAAAAAATATTTTGATATATTTGTATTTCTTACTTAAATTCATTTCCATTTTTAAATTTGAATAAGATGAAATACTTTTAAATTATATTTCTTTAAGTTTATTGTTTTATTTTCCTTTTTTTTTTTTTAGATTATATTTAATTATTTATAGATAAGATCATTAAGGTTTCTTTATTAAAACAGATTAGTTTAATATTAATTTTTATTATCCCATTTCAATCAAATAACAGAAACAGAAAAATTTGATACACTTTTTTTTTGTTTTTTTAAAAAAAAAAAATAATCAAAAATGGTTTTCATCAACTTTTAAATTTGAGTATATTGTTAAAAGGGGTTAAAGAAGAAAAATAATAATAAAAAAGTTATTTTCATGGAATAAGTGAAGATAGTTTTTTTGATTTTATTTTATATCCAGATTATTTATTTTGAACATTAGGTTAAATTATTCTTAAATAGATAAATCAAGATGAGAAGTACTCACAATTTTGGGTTCCAATATAAATTAGAGATTTAAATTTTATTCCTTCAAAGTGTTCAAATTAAAGACCAAGGACTGTTGAATAATTGAAAAGGTCTAATTCCACAAAAGAATATAAATGTATCTAGAATTTGATTTGTAGAAAAAAATTACTTTATGGTTATATGAGATGGAAGGTCTCATGAATAAAGAGTCTTGGAAAATTATTTTTAATAATAATATAATTGAAAACTCAAATAGATAACCCTTTTCGGATTATAGCTGTAGTCTTAACAGAAGGATTTTGACCCATTATCCTGGAACACACTACCATATTGTAGAGAGGGAATTGGAACAATTAAATCAAGATTTTGTCTCTTAAATAAATAACTTTTAAACATTTTTTCATAAATTTTGATAAATTAAAAAATTACTTCAAATAAGAGAGGAATTATTTATATTAGGGAACAAATAATTATAAAAATGTTTCAGATTATATTTGAGAAAAGAAATTGGGATGATATTCTTTCAGTACAGAACAATATACTTCTTTTGAAAAATTAATTCTTAATAATAATTTTTATCTATAATGAAAAGATACAAGTTAAAGAATATGGTGAACTTTAATAAGGCGTAGAACTTAAGTATGATGAATCTTCAAAAATTTATTTCCACGGAATTGATGGAGATCTCCACCTGAAAACCTTGCACATAAGAATGATAATAGAAATGCAGAATCAATGTTTTCGAGTCCATAATGATCTTCGATTCAGTACTCAAGGATTATGTATCATATATTGATACTTATTACCGCCAGAATTGATAGTGTTTAGTATAATTCTGTAAATAAAAAGTATAATCTAAATAGTCAAAAAAGTAATTTATTTTTGACTTTATTGAAAATATTAAAGTAAACTTATTGCTAATGGCTAAAAATAATACAGTATGGGCTTTTTTTTCAAGAAAAGAGATAAACTTAAGGGATTTATCTTCAGATAAGAAAAAGCTTTACCTTTATTTGGGTATAATAGATTACAAATAATTCTGATTCTGAAAATATGAGGAGGTTTTGGAGATTCCAAAAGGTTCTGGATAAGATATAATCTCTTTTATTCAAGCACCTATGAAGCCAAAAAATTTATAACTGGAATCCTTCTTCCTATTTTGTGGTTAGATATTCTAATTTATTAATTTTAAGTTTTAGTAAGTGATCTCATTGATGCTTTTGGATTCCTTTCAGAAAGATACTATTATTCTATTGAGTTATATCCTACTGTGAGTAATTCCAAGTTTTTGGAATTTACCATAGGTGTTTACTGAGAGAAACCCCCTGTTTTATATATTTTAGGAAATAATTTTGAACATAGATGATAATTAGAGATCTTAATACCATAAAATTTCTTTTAGAAATCATTAATGTGTTGAAATTTGAGCTTTTCCAAAAATTCATTGTTTGAAAAAAGAATTTTATCTTTATCATCCCAACCTGAACCACTCAGGGAGTGCAGAAGCTCATACTTCATTTAGAATTTTTTATCTATTCAAAGAAAAAAGATGATTTTATGTTTCTTATTATTAATAGTGATAAGGCAATACATTATTAATACTTCAGCCAAATCTCTCATTAGTTTAATGAAGTAATTTTTTCCAAGATTCCTTTTCCAAATTTCCTCAATTTGTGCATTTTTTGAATATTCCTTCCAAAAATATAATATATGATAAGAAGATTAGCTGTGGGATTTAACCCTTTTTGTAATTACTTCTAGGCTTTTTCATTTCTTAATTTGATGTGTTTTATCAATTTTAGAACCTTGAATAATTTCATCCTGCGAGGCTCCAAGTTAGAAGAGGTTTGTTGAATTAATGAAATTAATTTTAATCATATTGTGAGGGCTTAAAAAAGTACAACAAAAAATCCAGATTAATTGAATTATAATATTCCTCACTTTAGCCTATCAAAATAAAAAATGTCACCGATGTTTTTTCTTATTTCTTGTAAAAGATATGAATTATGATTTTCAGAGTAGCTTATGAAATAAGCTAGTAGGGGAATAGAAATTTAATTTTTGCACTTTATAAATACCAATTATGTTCTGTGATAATATTAAGCCAACATGATAGGAAATGTAATTATCATTAAAATAGGGCTTTGTAAGAATAGACCGTAATTTTGATAAATAAATGCTGGTATACCACCCCCAGAATTTTCTTCCTCCATTTCTAAGACCTAAAACAAAAGAAAAAAAAGAAGGAGGATAACTACAAAAAATAGAACCAAATATATTACGTAATATGATACACAAGTTTCAAAAACAAAACTTATTTGAAAAGGTTTTTGAATTAATATGCTACCTGGAAATACTATTTTCTCAAATTTTATGACTAATAAGGAGTCATATACAATTCAAAATTACTTTTGGAAAAGGTTCTTTTTGATTTTATCAACTGCTCATCTACACAAAAATTCTAAATTTTACATTTCTGATGTCTTTCCCTGATATATTTTCTTAATAAGCATAAATAAAATCACCAAATTATTGTTTTTAAATTTTCTCCCTTACTTATATAATATTATTTATTTTTTTTTTCAAATTTTCACTTACTAAAAACAAAATTATTTCCTCTTTTTTGAAAAAGTGCACCTCACTGAATTGATTTATTTTCCTTAATATTTTTTTTTTCAATTTAATTAGAAAAAATGATGAATTATGTTATTATATACATAGTTAAGGGAGATTATAATAAGATTATACCTTTATTCAACTTTATTAAGAGAATTTGTCATGAATTAAGACTGCAAAGATTCCAAAAGAAGGTATGACATCAAAGATGAAGAAATTAAGATCATATTTCAAATATCTCTTACAATTATTTAGAGATTGAATAATAAAAGACATTCAAAAACCAAAGAGAATTTATTTCTCTCTTTCCCTTTATACAAAAAAAATTAAAAATAAGAAATTCTGAACCTTAAGCTCTCAATTTTGGAAATAATTGTAGGAAAAAATCCCTAGATAATCTTGATCTTTATGATAATAAAATATAACAAATTCCCCTTTTCTTTAGAGAAAGAATTTTTTACTTATGAAAATGAAATATATTAATAAGGTATTAAAAAAATGAAAAATGATCTTGTGAAGTTAGAAAATTAACAAGAATATCTTTCCAAATTTTGTAAAAAAATAAGGTATTTCAAGAAGGTAAAAAAATTCATCAAAAATTCAAGTAATTTTTTTTATATGTAATATTAATCAATGGAGTTCTATAATATAATTTTAGAATAATTGAATTTTTCTGTTCAATTATTATAGGTTTTATAATAATTCAAAAAGGAAGGATTTTTTGATAGATAATTCAGGAAAACTTGAAGATAATGAACCTTTATCAATTTACAATTTAATAACTTCTAAATAAATAAAAATAAGGGTATTTAACTCAACTTTGACGAAAACAATCACACAAAGGTACAAAGATAAAGCTCAATGATTAAAGGGGATCATTCCATGGCCGAATCTTGGACTTTCGAGTGAATTGGGACATTAAAATTTTAAAAAAGAAATGATAATTTAAATTTAAAGAAAAAATAATGAAGTTTATAATTTAATTTTAAATGATATATTTTACACAATTATCAAGATAAAATTAACTCAATAAGATCCTCAAGACTTAAGAATATTACTAAACTTGGATTGTAAGAAAGAATGAATTCTTTCATTGAAAATTAGGCCCAAAAACATTGGGATTTGAAGCTTTAAGTTGAGTATTGTACTAGTATAGCTAAATTATTGAATTAATTATCCAATATATGTTTAATTTTTACACATTAAATCAGATATTTAATAATTAATATTTTTTGTTTCATTGTTTTTAATAAAATTTCATATTCCAGAATATTAAGATTTCCCTTCCTTAATTTCAATATAAAACAAATAAGCCACAAAATTAAATGATAATTAGAGCTGTTTATTAAGACATGTGGAATATTTAATTCATCATATTAAATATATATGACTCAAAGTAAGAAGCAATCCAAAACAAGAAATAGAGAAGGAAAGGTTTAATGAAAAAAAAATGATAAGCTAAGGTGAGGAGATTGATAAAAATATATAATAATTGAATAATTATCATATTTCATCCAGAAGAATATATCAAATTTCAAGGCCAAATATTGGGAGTTTGTTTAATCAAAGGTATTTATGGTAAGAGCCCTATCATTCATGATTAAAATATGAATATTTTTCCATATTTCTTTTCCAAATGAACCTCCACTATTCTTCTCTTTTTAACATTGAATAAATGCTCTTATTAACTTTTTCAACTCATCGACTCAAAATTTATCCAATTAGAAATTTAATTACAGAAAATTTTTGAATAGATAATCTTTATCAAAAATAATTATTGTTGTACTTACAAGCTTTTCCCTTGAAATAACTTCTAATCCAAAGGCTGATATATAGTTTTTTTATAAATAATCAATTGCTAAAATACCAAGTAAGATTTGAAAAAAATAATTTTTTGATTTTAAATGATTTTTTATAAATCTCCCAATACCTTTCATACTGGCTTAGAAAGCTAAAAATTCTCACTTTTATCCCAAGTTTTGAAAAAAATATGTAATTTTTGTATGGATAAAGTAATTTTTATGAAATATCATTAATAAAATGAACCTTAAAATAAGGGGTTATCTACATTTTCTGAGTTATTTACCCTAAATATCTCATCAAAGTGTATCAAGAAGGAAAAAACTCCATAGAAATGCAATTTTCGGAACCTTATGGACCTCAAAAAAGGCATTCTCTGAGTTATGAAAGTATTTTCCATGAAATCAATTTAAATGAGGAGAAAGGACATTCTATACCCCTTCTTCATCAAAAATGGACTAATGTTTCCTAAGATGCTGTCATGATCCATTGTGGCCATCATAAACCCCCTCGAAAAAGTGGTTATTAGTAAATAAGAATCAGGAAAACTAGGAAGGGGCAGCTTTTTGTAACATTGAATAGTTTTTGTGGGTGTTTTATTTTCAAATCTTTTTCACTATTTTTTTGAGGTCATTTTGATTCCCAATGAACACACTCAGGCTAAATTGAAAGGATAATCTGTATATGATTTTTATACAATATTCAGGGCCAAATATTTAAGCGAAAAAAATAATAGAAAAAAGGAGAATTTTGTGATTATTTTGTACTTTCATTTTCTAAATTTCTGCGAGGAATGAGAACTGGAGTTAATACAGAAAAAATGTTTGAATTGGTTTGGAAACAGCCCAATAATGATACACCATAATTTTAATGAATAATTTAATTTGATGAATTGAGATGAACAACTTTTTATTTCTTAGTTATTGAAACAATCTCAAAATACGTGTATTTTTAATGAACTAGAAAATATAAATTGAATACCTTGCTTTCTGAAGGAATTCATTGTGTTATTAAACTCAAAATGAAAACAAATTAATAGATATTCAAGGTGAAAATATTACATTTTTCAGTTTTATTAAAATTTTTATCAATTGTCTCTTATTAATTTGCTCTGTAAGTACTTCATCTCACTTCAAAAAAATGAATAAAAAGAAAAATGAGAAAAGGGAAAAATAATGATATTTTTTGATTTCAAATTTATTGTTAATGTTGAAAGATAGAAATTCAAAACCTAGTAAAAAACAACAGAATAGTACTTTTAAATATTAGAAAAATTCACACAAAAATAATAGAATTATTCCATCCCAAAATTGCATGAAAAAAAATCAATTTTTTAGCTTTAAAAAAATTCACAGTTCAGCTTTGTACAGTTTTTTAGACTCTTATGGACTATGGGAATCTCCGTATATCATGAGTGTGGGTTTGAAGAATGAACTGAAGCAGTGTTACTCTCCAGGGTAATCCAGAAAATATAAAACTATTACTATTAATAAATAAATAGTTTAAATTTTACACACAAGCCAAGCCATAATATAACCCCTTTAAATTTTCTCGCGCTTTACTTTCAGTTTTCAAAAATGTCACCAAAAATACATATCTATTATACCCAAAATTCAAAATCTTAATGAAACTCTTTGGGAAATCTTAGAAAAAGATGACTATTTCATAATAATTAAATAGAGAAAGCTGAAGAAAAAGTTTGTGTTGGACAAGCACCATCGTCAAAGCAGATTGGTTTTTAATTGAAGGGAAAAAAGGTCAAAAAAATGTGGATATTGTTTTAAGATAAAGCCAAGAAGTATACATTATTAAAGAAGAAATAATAAGAAGGAATACAAACTGAAGTAGAATTTGAAAATCTTTACAGGGGAAGAAGTTACCAATGGAAATATAAAGAGAATATTTAAGAAATGACCAATTAATTGGAATATATTGTCATATTATATTGAAAGATGCATGAAATATTTGGTAATAAAGCCAATTTAGGTCCAATGGCCAGTTGTAACATTCCTGATATTGAAATAGTCGAATAAGCCAAACCAGGAGGATTCGAAACAAATACAAAATCGTTTGATATATATATTTCTACAATGATTGAAACATCAATTGAATTTGGAAACTATACAACTTTAAAGAAGAAATATATGATTTTAATATCTATGAAGCTGGTAGAGATGATAGCAATGGATAAGGGACTTATACTGAGGCATAAGTATAATTAAATGAGAAAAATGTAAGCAATTCCTTTTGTTTGAAGTTATAGATTGATATTGAATTATTGAATTAGGAAAACAAAGAAAATAGTGGGAAATATTAATATAATAACAGATTAATACTACAAATCTGATTAGAATTAATGAAAAAAGAATTCTGAAGATAAAGAATATTATTTTGAGGAAGGTATAAATTCAAACTCTTTTTGAGTGGTTTTAGGAATGAATGAATAAAGGATTTTAAGAAAAAATGCGGATCAAATCGAAAAATAAGCAAAAATTGATACTGTAACATAAATCTCTATGCAAGGAAAATCAAGGGTTCAAGTAAAATAAAGGGTGAATCTCATATATACTAATGAAACAGAAGTTGGTAATTCATAAATCTATTATATAACTATAGTATTAGAATACAGTGAAATTGTGATATTAGAATGAGAAAAGTCCAAATAAGAAGATTAAAGATATGTAGAGTGAAAATTTATCAAACAGGGTGGAGATCAAAAGAAACTAGAAATCAAATTATAAAGGGAGGAAAAATAAAAGGAATAATATTTTTAAAAAATTAAGTTATAACAAAATAATGGTTTTGAAGAGAGGAAACTAAAAATTAAACTTGATTCTCAGCATTAGAAAAAAAAATGATCTTAAAGTTGCAATTTTTCAATAAAATGGGTCATCAAAAGAGCTAGACTCAACAATTAACCCGATCATAGTAAGGAATGGAAATATTCCAACTATATAAGCTATGAGACTTAATTTTATCGATATGAATTTTTTTTTGAGACTGGAACATTCATAACACAAAAAAATATTCGTATTGTATGAGAAATTTGATAGAAATTAAATATTCTCAGAAACTAAATTGAAAAACTAATCAATTTGAATCAAATAATTAGAATTAATATAATTAAAAACACAGAAATAAGATATCTTTTTTGAAAATCTTTTTTAAAGCCCAAGACAAGTATCATTAGTAATATTGATTTCTGGTCAATTATAGTTAAAAAAATACTTGAAGCTCCAGATAATTTTCTATACACCGTTAGTCTTTGTAATTACTAAATAATAATGTAAGCTGAATGTTTTGAATGGTTAAGCGTGCTTCTTTTAATAATCCAGATTCTTTTTTTTAACACTCGGTTGAAATATTATTACCAATTATTCTCAGTTGTGATACTTGTTATTTTCAATTTTAAGTGGTCTTAAGAATCTTACTTTCCGAAAAATACAAGCCAATAGTTCTTCTGTGAGTTATTCATTCTCTACAGTCAACTGGCCGTATTTTACCAGAGAGAAGCTTATTATTAATTTTTAAAGGTGATGAAGATCTATTTTCCTCAAACAAAGTTTTGGCTAGATATATCCATTAATTGTTTTTCCCTTTTGACATTTTTGAGAATGGAAGACTGTTGAAAATGAAAATTATTTCTTTATTTGTTGCAATAAGAAAACTCAGTTTTGATGCATTAAGATGTAATTGATGACTGTTATTTAAGAACAGGAAATATCAAGAAACTCCAGGATTAGTATAGTTTTGGCATAAAAAATTATTATTTCAATGTTTTTTGAAAATTGTTTTCGAACAAGATCAGAGATCTCAAATTAATGATATTATTTATCCTTATTGATTTTAATTTTTCAGGGGGGAACAACTTTCAAATTATCTTGAATTTGAATTAGGATTAAAATCAAAGTTATTAAGTAATAGAGTTAGTATCAATTATTTAAATAAATTTTCAAATAAAATCATTTCTTTCAATTGTGGGAAGAACTTATCAGATTAAACTATTCAAAAATCTTCAAAGGCCACCAATAGGGATGAAATAATTTTCTAACACAGCTTCAATTTTCATCATTTGAAAATATAATAATAAGAAATATGAATTTTGATAATTTCTTTCTTATCTTTATCTTCTTTTACTATTTTTTATAATTCTTACTAGGATATACCATCCTGAAGCAACGATTTATATCTAATATTTCAGATATTAGACTATCTAAAAGAATAAAAACCAAGGAAGTAAGAAATTATATCAAGATTTGATATGCTCAAGAATATGAAAAGAAGTGATATTGGTAGCTACAATGGAAAAAATACTACTATTCATGAAAGTGATATCTATTTATTAATTCAAAGAAATTATTGGAATCGAAAAAACTATTGCAAGAGTACTGTTTAGAATTTTCATTTTTGGAAAATATATTGAAATTGAGTGATTATGACTGAATCACTAAAAGAATCGCTAATTAATCAGAAATAAATTAAGATTAAATTTGAAAACAGTCAGAATCGATCGAAAGGTTGATTTTCAATCCATTGGAAGGGATCGAGTAATTGAGTAAGTCATCAATTATAATCAATCATAATTGATTTAGTAATTAAATATAATGAAAATTATATTAACTTGGTCATCGGTTTTTAATTGATCTGAAGTCTGGTTTTAAAAAAATTTAATTAAAACATTAAGGGCACAGCATAGAATGTATAATAGTAAATTAACGATTGAATATCTATAAGAGTAAAAAATATCCAAGAATATAAAGAAAAAAGGAAAGGGGTTTCAGCCTTGATTATATAATGGGAAATGAGAGATATTCTAATAAAGAAAGAAATTACAGTATCTTCCAGCTACATTTAATAACTATTAAAGAAAGAAAACAAAGAAAAAAAACTATAATCATTAGTTCTAGGTATAGCAAGAACTTTAAGAACTTGACTGATGAGTGAAGAATTAAGCTTAAATTGTAATCTCTTAGGAAAGAATTTTGTTTTCCCATTATTTGAATTTGAAAGAAAATTGGGAATGGCAATTGAAATCAAATAAGAATCTATCAACAAACAGAAAGTGGTTGAGAAATTTTGAAAAATTACTTCAAAGTTGAGTGATTTGAAGTTGAATTTATTTTGAAAGCTGAATTGAATTCAGGGTTGAATAAATTTTGTTTTAATCAAATTTTGGATACAAAATACCACTTCTAAGCATCAAGATCGTTGGTTTTTCTGCACAAATTGGAACAATTTGAATTGATTTCAATGCATTATTATTTTTTATATCAATTTCAAATCTACAAAAATTTTTTTGAAGAGAATCAACGCAGCATATCCATACTTTCTATGATATTTGTTTTTGGAAAACAATATATTATCAGTCGGTATTTTAATACTTGAAAATGTGTGAAAAAAACTTATTAAAACAATTTTCATCCAAAAAAGTTAATGATATCAAAATTGAATTATAAATGCAGAAAAACATGTATTTTATTTTAAAAAAGGAATAATTGCGCAGATAAAAGTCATCAATGAATTATGTTAATACCAGTTCTAAGTTATTCAATTCATCTTTTTATGCAGATTCCATAATGCCATTTTATTCTTCTTAAGGTATTTTCTGAAAATGAGGTTGGCCTTCATAGCTATAAAAATTGAGCCATTATGACAGTTTTTTAGCAAGAAATTGTGGAATACTACACCGCCCATTATCTAATATATAAAGATTTTAAATTATTCAGAACTCTTATTTGAAATTGCATTTTTTCAGGGATGGCCACTGTCTTTTAAGCCTTCCAATGGCATGTACTATCCATACTCATGATTGTGCCATAAAATAATTCAGTTTTTATCTTTCATTATGAGCTTGATGGCTATTTTATTCTATATTCCATAACTATAAAACCTTGAGCTGGAAAATGCTAAATCTGCAAGTTGATTTTGTTTTCTGAAAAGGAATGACTGGGAATCTAATATTTTTTTATCTTTTGGTAAATTATTGAATCATCAAAAGAAACTGGAAGGAAAAATTCAACTCAAAAAAGGAGTTTTTTAAGTTCCAGACCAACTGGATAGACATTCAGTAAGTATAAAAAAATATATATTCTCTCATCAAATATTCCTCAAGTTAGAAATTGAGCTGAAATCATCATTTTTTTATCAAAATACACCTTTGAATTATTCAAATGAAGTTATAAATATTTAAGAAATAAAAAAATGAAAACTTAAATTCTTTATGATGTCATTAGTAGAGATAATTACACATTCTCATTGAAATCTTGTGATATAAGCTATTCTCAATTGTTCTTTATAAAAGCAGAAATGATATTTTTTGTATAAAATATTTCAATTCCAAGAATTAAGCCAGTTAAAAAAACGAAAGAGATGGTCCCATTTCTACAAAATATAACAAAAACTAGTTCGAGTTCTATTTGACTATAAAGCTGCTTAAGATTTCCTTTTTTCTTGAATATTTAATATTTTCACGGGATGTATTGATTTCCCAACACACTCATATTATGTTTGAAATAATTGTTGGAGCTTTGATGATGGTAAGATTTCTAAATATCTTTCTTGATTAATATAAGGTGAACTATGAAAGCTGAAAATCTTTGCCGATTTATTTTTATACGAATTATAGAGTATCAAGATATATTCTTTGATATCATTTTCAGTATAAGGATCCCTCATTTATGAAGATTGGGCTTAAGATAATCCAAATTAATTTGGTTTTTCACTGAGATTTGAGGGATTATCTGATTGTAACTTGAGATAACTCATATAAATCTGTAATTAATTTTGGTGTATCAGTGATTTATAAAGTTTTATTCATGTGAAAAATTATTATTTTTTCCAAAATATTTCAATTTTTGTATTTGAAAATACCACAGATTTTGAGGTGTTATATTTTTAACATATCAAGAATTGAATGAGGTAGTTTTAGGTAAACCTTTTGTGGCGAATTGTAGGAATGAGACTGGGGATTTTTGAGTGTATCCAGTATTCATATAAATTATAATTAATGAATAAACTTATTTAAAATGAAAGACTTAATAAAGCTACTTGATATATTTTCAAGCTGAAAATATCAATTTCAAATTCTTATAAAAGGATATTTTTACATCTTTTTTTTTGTGAAAACCCCAATTAATTAATTTATATCTTTGTTTTAATAAAAAGAAGTGGAATTTATTTGAATATATCAAAATAAAAAAATTAAAATTGAAATAATTAAAATGTCACTTTCCTTTTTTTATTGAATTAGTATTCAAAATTGAGTTCAATCAATTTAATCAATAAAAAATCAAGAAAAATTGGAGAGGAATTATTACAGGTTATTATTGTTGTTGTTCAATCAAAGAAGACTGGAAAACCTATATAATCTTGAATATGTGAAACAGACGGGCTTCAAAATTTGATAAAACTTAGGATTTTTTGGAAAAGGAAAAAATGAACATAGTAGAGAGATCTTAAAAGTGATAAAATGGGTTTAATAAAGGTATTAAAAAGATTATTGAGTATATATATCAAGGAAAATAGAAAAAACTCATAATTCTACTTTGGATAATTGAGTAAGTGATATGAAATGAATGGGGTATCCCTATTAGTACTCCATAGTTGATTTAACACCATTTGAAATAATAATTTATATAGCCAAGTAAAATAGCTATTTTGCCTGTCTATCATAAAAAATGTGAGTAGTCTTCTCAATCTGAGCTCAAAATAAATCAATTTTATCTTAAGGAGCCATTTCTTATAAATACCATTACTATATATTAACCTTATCTTGTCAGATATCTGATACTCTTTATCCACATTTAGTTTTATTTGGAGTATATATTTTCAATCAATGAATCCTATTGAAATTTTTTTTCCTTGAATTTTTTTCTTTGATTTTTTTCTTCTAAATTTAGATAAAAAAATTAAATTGTTATTATACTTCATTATCTGTTTATATTTATATCACTTCATCTAAATAAATAAGCTTAGCTGTGGTATTATATTAAGCATGGAATAATAAAGCTCATATTTAAATAATCATCCTTCTAATTTGTTTTAATCTTACAATTGTAAATTTTGAAATATTAAATATCAAAGAAATCAAAATTAGTTAAATCAATTCATCTTTAAGTCATATTTTATAATTTTCTGTAGTTTTCTCCCCTGGAAATTACAATTAAAAAGTGAAACAATTATCTCAAACCCTTCTTAAACGCTTGAAGTCATTCTAGAAAACATGTTGCAGTACTTTAAAAAAGTTAAAAAACATTTTCTGTGTGATAGTTCAAATTTTGAGGAAAGAAATTAAGGTGTAATTTGTATAGAATGAAATGGACTATCACTTCTAATCTAAATACATTTTTTGAATGTTTAGTTATATTATACCTATAAAAAAACCTTTGTGAAGGCACATAAAATATGTGAGCCTTTGAGATATGTATGACACACCCATAAGGTCACAAAATAAATTTTTATGCAATTGATTTAGTACTGAATAGACTTATCAATTTGATTTAAAATAAATGATAACAAAGAATACATATAACTTTTGTTTGGATAAAAAAAGTTATAATTATTTTGTCTTTTTTGGATTCTACACCAACAATAACTTAGGGTAGACCCATAGGGTGTTATACTCAACAATGGTTATTTCTCATGTTATTAGAAGATTCAAGAATCTCACAGTAAAATTGCAATTTTTTTTAACATTTTTTAAAATTGTTAAATTTAAGCTTAAATAAGCTTAAATTTAAAGTTGAATAAGGTTTATGCAAGCTTACCAAAATTTTAGTTAAAATTGAGGTGTTGTGTATATTTACTGAATTGGCTAAGGATGTTCCATACATAATGTAAATCCTGTGTGAGCTCAATTTAAAATGGTTTGAGGCCATAGTATGGCTTTAAATAAATAAAAGTGCAAAATCCATTCAGAAAGGTGGGACAAAGGAAAAAAACCAAACAGAGCTGGGGTACCCAACTTTTTGCATCTGCAAGAATTAAATTAAGGTTTTCCACCTGTATTTAAGGATTTTCAACCCTATTTAAACCTTAATATTAGACTTTGATCCAATCTTCAAGTTGAAACTGGTTTTATCCCAATTTTGACATGAATTTCAAGCTTCCAAAAGGTAAATCCCAATATGCAAGCTTGAAATCAAGATTTTAAGAACTGTCAAACCTTAAATAAGCTTAAAAGGTTAAAGTTACAAGTATTAAAACCTTATCAAAAGTTAAGGTGTGTCGTGTCTTGCTATTTTACATGGAAAAATAGCAATAACTTCAAAAATTCATTAAAAATCCAGTTCTTAATGGATTTTCTTGAAAATGTCACACACATTACAAATTCATATTCTCTGTGTATGCAGTAAGTTGTGAGTCACTTTCTTAAATGGGTTCAATTTCTAATTAGCCTTGAAATTAAGATTTTTGATTATTCTTAAAGAAAATTAAGATTTCTTTAAAAATTAATTAAAAATTCTGTTTAAGAGATTTTTTCTTGAAACTTTATTTTAAAGTTGTTCATGTGATGAACTGTAATATGAAAAAAATAATTTTATATCAAAGCTTAAAATAATTAATCCAAGAGATGATTCAAGTTACTTGGAGCTAAGAATAGGACTGGAAAACTTAAATTGGAATTGAAAATAAGTTACCTTAAGTTAAGAACCTTATTTTTATGAATGGTTTTTCATTTTGATCTGGGAGCACCCTCTATATTAATTATGAATCATGAGAGCTTCTCTGCAGGCATGAAAAAAGGCTACACATTACTGTTTTTGCCAAGAACAAATAATCATTCAAATCAATAAGACATTTTTAAACAGGTAATATTTTATTAATTATGAAATATTATTATTAAAGTAATTTCTTGAGTATTTTATTCTTTATGAGTCTTAATTTAAATAATTGAAATAATAGAAATAATATCATTGTTGTAATCACCAATAATATATTTTATTATATAAAATCATTGTCTTAAATATCTTTTTAAATCCACAAATTCCTCTTGAAAACTCTTAAATATTATTTTATCATAATTTTCTTTATCTTTTGAAATATTTATTTTTGGTGTGTTTTTAACTTATGAACATTATTTAATATAATAAATGTTGTTCTTTGACTTGTTGTATTAAATAAATATTACAAGTAAGTTTTCTCTAAAGCTCCATATCTTTTTTATCTATTATTAGTTTTTTTATATAGAATTTTGCTATAAGAATTATCTCTGCACAGTGTTTGTGATAATCCATTTTATGAATAATATTTATATATTCCTTATAAGTGGATAAATATTATCATTTTCCATGTGTAATTGTCTCATTAAGAGCTTTACAATCTCTATTGTTATAATTGTCAGTGACTATAGCAATAATAGAATAATTATAATTTATTATAATGATGAAGTTTTTTGATATTATTAAATTATTTAATAATACTTAAATTTCTTTTTTTATATATAATTATTTTTGATAATTGGATTCAAATTGGGCCTATAATATTTTCTACTGAGGACAGTCACATTACTCTTGATTTTTGCTACTATTATCAAGAGTTTGATAGACAAACCTTAACTTTGGCGCCTGGACATGATTATAACCAATTTTTGGGACATAAATCATATTCTATACCCTATAAGTAATTTTTATGATATTAATAAAGTTATTATTCTTAAGAATATTGTTTGAAAAAACATACTATTGAGTGATTTTGAATAAATTTCTATTGTTTAACTAGTGGATTTTTCACATCACAGACTTGATATTTATTATTTAAGTTGTTCTAGAATAAAGTAAACAATAATACAATTTCAATTAATAACTTATTAACTGCATAATTTTTTTTTCTTTAAATAAAAAAAAAATCATCAAAAAAGTTAAAAAATATTTACTTGAAAATATTTTTCTTTACTCTTTAGATAGTTTTTCTTTATTTTTGACATAATTTTCCATAAATTACATTAAAACAACTTTATTCCAAAAGTTGAGTTAAATGATTTATTTTAATTATTATTTATAAATAAAGTAACTTATATTATCTATTTTATCTAGTTTCATCCATCAGAGAAAGCTCATCTGACTCCAGTATTTCAGAGTCAAGCATTGAAATTCAAACCAGCCCAGCACCAAGGGGTTTAATTACCAAAGAGCCCTTTAAAGGTCCAGAAGGTGAATTCAATCCATTTCCTAGTCTAATGTTGTTTAAATCTACATGAAATGACTTCTACTAGAAGTGGAAGTAACTACTCCATCCAATCAAATGTATCGGGACCAGGACATTCAAGTCATAAATCAAAGACAAGAATTTCAGCCTAGAGGAGAGGCACAAATGAAGAATTCCAGAACTTCCACCAGTTCCAAAGGTTTATCCAGCACCTTTGACACTTTTATTGAGAGTACAGAAGCTGACATAAGTGCTATTCATGTGGTCAGACCTGAATCATTTACAGAAGGAAACAGTGGAGATATACCAGTCTCATAACAAGAACTGGTTTGTGGTGGCAAATCAGCAGGAATGGGAACTTCTGCCAAGACTTTGGATAGGAAAAATGAACTCTTATCTTCAAGTGAAGATGTTCATGGGCCCAGAAAAAACTAAAGACCTTCTGAAGGGTTGGACACCCATGTCTTGCAAAGGACAAGTCCAAAAGATAAAAGCTTGGTTGAAAAGCCAAAGCATTTTGTCAGAGGACCAGAAAAAAAGAGTTGGCCCAAAAGAGGGACAACAGCCCAGTGGAAGCTCCTCAAGCCTCCAAAAGCAAGAATAAACCTCAAAAAGTGCCAAAAAAGGGCAAGAAAGCCCCAAAAAGCAAAAGGCAAATTTCAAGTGGAACAAACCTTACTCACAGAACAACAGAATTCCAAAGAAAGAAAAGAAATCCATGGAAAATGTGTTCAATATGGCAAGAACTATGATGGAATTAAAAAACAAGGTGGAGGAAAGAATGGATCAATCCTTTCCAAAGAAATAGACCTTGTAAAGCTTGTATCCCACGTTGAAACTTGTAATAAAGAAATTTTAGCAAAGCTTAAGAATGTTTAGTATATCCATCAAAAGTTGGGTAAAGAAATTTTGCAAGTGACAGAGTCACAAAAGACCATGATTGGTCTAGAAAATGTGAATAAGGACAATATTTTGTCTTTGATGCATATTTGTGAGAGAATTCCGTTCAAAGTCACTTTTCTCAATCAGTAAGATGATAATTCTATCTATTTTATTACTAAACAGTTAAAAGATTTAAGAATAAAGGTTCAAAGCTTGGAGAATTAAACTAGTCACAATTCAGCTCTTTTCCAAGAACAATTGGAAAAATGTGATAAAGAAAGACTTGAATTGAGAGAAGACATTCAATAAAGTATTAATAATATATCACTGAAAAATGAGTTTCCAAGGCAGTCCACACTAATTCTTGACAGAAATGTGTTGAAATTGAATAATGAATTAACTTACACAATTTCAAGAAATGCAGAAGTGAAAGCTTCCTTTAATTTAAAGGAAATTTCCAGACTAGAGGGGTGGCTAACCATCAGTGGTGAAGGAGAATATAATCAAATGGAATTTATGAAAACAATTGATATGTTTAAGCAATACTTTAACATACCAGATCAATAAAATAGTGCCAGATTACACTCATGACTTACAAAATAAGAAAAGAAATGGTATTATAAAATGAGACAAGACCACGGTGAAAATTTGGCCTTGGTGGAAAGAAAAATTCTTTTCAAATGGGAAAATTATTCCTGGAGATTTAGAATGGAAAATTCTTTTGAAAAAACCATTTTTAATATTGAGAGGGACAGGCCCAGGTCCTGGTTTCTTAAACAAAAGTACAGATTAACTGCCCTTCATCCTGATATGTCTGAAACAGTGGTACATAAAAGGATATTGGGAGATTGTGGTGGTGACCTTGAGAAGACTATAAAAAGCAGATGTATTGCGCCTTTCTCTACAGAAGATTATATCATTGCAATGGAAGAAATCACTACCCAGAAAAAAAATTGGTAGAAATTGTTAAAAACCCCCAATAGACATAAAGACTAGTGGGAAACCAATTTAAAAAACAAATAAACCACAAGACAGAGCTCCTTTCAAAGGTCATAAATGTGGGAGTACATCTCATTTGGCTAATAATTTCCCAAAAGAGACAAGAATAAATGGGATAGAAATTGAGAAAGCTTGAGACACAAAAGAAAAAAATGACGTATCTTTACATGAAAGTGATTGTGAGCCTTCTTAAGAAGTAAAACTACCAGATAAACTTAGTATAGAAAACATTAATGTATCCTTTGAAGTCACAGAAGTGCATACTCACATACCACAGTAAAGTGATGAATGTATGAATCTCATAAATGTGCAAGATTCCAAGATGCAGAAACCTAAGCCTGCCAGAGGTAAAGGTTATACAGCTGTATCATCTTGTATGACTAATATTTTAATAAACAACAAATAAGCAAAGATAAATCTTGACTCAGGTGCTTTCTGCACTTTTTTTGGCAAAGATTATATTTAAAGAACTTATACTAATTGGAAGGAACAATTTATTCAAATCAAAGGTATAAAATTTAGCAGTGCTAGCCAAAACAAGCACCGTTTGGGCATTCATGAAGCATAAATGATATTCACTCACCCTGCAGGAAGTATCAGACTGAATGTTGAATTTTTTGTTATAAATAATTGCACTTCACAACATCTTATACCTCCAAATAATTATCTAAATATTTATGGTATTGATATTAATAATAATAAAAACAGATATTTAACTATAGGAGAAAATAAAGGGCAAAAAACTGCTTTTCCTCTAGAAAAAATGGAAATAACTGTGATTTGACAAGTAAAAAATGTTAATAAGAAACAATTTGTGACAGATCAATTAATTGAAGCACAAATAAGTCCTCAATTAACATTAGAAATGAAGGAAGACCACATTTAAATCTTATTTAAATATAGAGAAGCCTTTGCTTCTGATAATGAACCACTTGGGGCTATTAAAGGCCATGAAGTGGACATTATTCTTAATTTGAAAAGACCTTACCCTCCACTATTAAGAAGACCAGCTTACCCAGCTAGCCCCAGGACTAGAGAAGAATTGGAAATTTATATTAATAAGCTGATGAAACTGGGAGTCCTTATAAACGTTGGACACAATGAGGAAGTAGAAGTCACAACCCCTGTAATAAATAATTGGCATAATGATAAATCAAGGATGGTTGGAGATTTTAGAGCATTGAATACCTATACTATTCCAGACAGGTATTCAATTCCCAGAATCCATGAGACTTTTACTCAATTATCCAAAGCAAGATTAATCACTTAAATGGATTCCTTCAAAGGTTTCCATAATAATTTTTGACACCTCATTGTGGGAAATTACTGAGAATAATTTGTCATTATGGCATTTATGAATACTTGAGGATGCCTTTTGGTATTAAAAATGCACCCTCTCATTATCAAAGAATGATGAAGACCATTTTCCCAAATGAGTTATCAGAGGAATGGTTAATCATTTATATTGATGACATTATTATTTGTTCAGAAACCTGGCAATTGCATTTAGAGAGACTTTCATTAGTACTCAAGAAAATTCTTCAAGTTAACATGAAAATATCTCTTAAGAAATGTAATTTTGGGTTTCATGAGCTGAAAGCTGTAGGAAATGTAGTTTCAGGACTAAAACTTTCTTTTGATAAAAGCAAAGTGGCTGCGGTATTACTGAAACAAATGCACCAGAGCAAGAAAGAAATGATGTATTTCTCAGGGTTTTCCAGTTGTTAAAGGCAAAATCTCAAAGATCTTGCAGTCCATGCCAGATCATTGTACAGCATTTGTGATTAAAAAATGTCTTTGAAATGACACAATAAAGGATTTAAGAATATGATAAGATGAAGTATGCCTTAACCAATGCACCATTATTATTAATTACAGATTGGAAAATTCCTTTCAAGCTGTATATTGATGCATGTGGTGAAGGTCTAAGGGCAGCTCTTAATAAAGTTCAGATTGTCAAGGAAAATCCTTATAAAGGGCCAGTTTGTTTTATATCAAGAAAAATTAAGTCTACAGAGGCTAGATATGGAAAAAGCCAAATCAAGTGCCTTTGCGTTGTTTGGGCTCTGGAAAAACTTCATTACTATTTTGATAGTAGTGTGTTTAAAGTAATTACTGATTGTGATTCAGTGAAACAACTTCTTAACATGAAAACTCAAAACAGACACATGTCAAGATGGTAGATTGCTATACAGTAGTATAGAGGAAATATGAACGTAGTACATAAAGCTAGAAAGATTCACAGGAATTCTTTTCGCTTGAGTAGATGGGCATTACCCAATACACCTGAAAATCTTGATTATGTTTCTGCAAATGAAGAACCTCAAATTCTAATTGAAGGAATTAACATCACAGATGTAGGAACAGAGTTCATTGAATAATTTAGAGAAAGCTATAAGAAAGATAGGAATTGTCATATTCTTACTTCTCTAATTGAAAAATACTGCAAAGATATAGCTTTGGATAACTCTTTGGATGATATATGGAAAGCATAATATGAAAATGGATACAACATCTATTCTGGACATTTGTCTGAGGACAGAACAATCGAAAAAACTGAGACATGTGCTTGGTGGCCATATTGAAGAAAAGATGGCATTTAGTACTTTAAAAATTGTGACAGGCTTTAAGAGGCCAATAAAGCTACTTGTAAAAAATTTGGTTTAATTATTCATATACAAGAACCAATGACCCCATGGGGAGTGGTTCATATGGATTGTGAAACTGCCTTACCACCTGGTGGTGACAAAAAGTGACAATGCATGTCTTGCTATTGTAGACAGATACAGAAAGACCAAAATATTTTCACCATGTCATAAAGATGACACAGATATGGACACAGATCTTTTAATTTGGAATACAGCAAGATCTCATACTTTTCTTTTTAAAAATATCATTAGTGATAGGGACCCAAAATTTACATCAGCCTTATAGACAAATTTACATAAGCTTTTGCATAAAAAAACTATCATTCTCAACATCTTACCCTCCAAAAACAGATGGATTAGCAGAACAAATGAATCAGACCCTTCAGGAAATGAGTTGAATATCTTGTGCTTGTGGCCTGGAGTTTAAAGATTATTATGGCTTTACCCATGATTGGTGTACACTTATACCAGAATTGGAATTAGTATACAAGAATTCTATCCATGCTTCAACAGGCAAGACCCCTGCAATGTTGGAAAAAGGATGGAACCCTAAACTACCAGTTGATACTTTTAAGAAAGATTTAGTTTATATTCATCAAACTGCATCAAGCTTTGAGGTATTAATTGTTAAAGTAAGGCATAATTAACATAAGAGTATTACTGATTCCTGTGAATATGCTAAAAAAAAGTGGGGTAAAAGTCATAAAACCTCAGAATTCAAAGTAGAGGACTTAATACTAGTTTCAAGCTTGAGCTTTAACAATATTAAAGGCCCAAACAAATTGAAACATTCCTTTGAAGGACAATTTATTTTTAAAGCCCTTCATGGGACAAATGCAGTAAAAGTAGAACTGTCAGGAGAATTGGAAAACAAACATCCAAATTTCCCTGTAAGTCTAAAGCATTACACTTCAAGTGTTCAGGGATTCTTTCCTTTGAGAAATAAAATACCCTTAGAAGTACCACCACTTTACAAAAGTGAAGAGAAAAAGGTGCTAAAAGTCTTGAAAGAAAGGAGACTTAGGGGAAAAAATGAAAGAGAATACTTAGTCAGGTGCAGAAGCCCAAAACATGAATATGAGTGTATTTCAGAAATAAAAATACCTGATTACCAAAATTTTCTCAGAAGATTCAGACATGAGAGGAGAACAATTACTAAATGAAAGTCTTTAATAGTTTGCTTTAAATACTTAAGAGTATAAGTAGACATTTTAGAAAGTGGATTATACCCCCCAAAAGTCACTTGGGGGTATACTATTTAATAAAAATTGGAGTACATTTTTTTTGGTGGTGGGGAATGTGAGCCTGTGAGATATGTATGACATACCCATAAGGCCACAAGAAACTTTTTATGAAGTTGATTTAGTCTTGAAAGGACTTATCATTTGGATTTAAAACAAAAAATCACAAAAAATAAGTATAAATGTTTTTGGATAATCAAAGTTATAATTATTATGTCATTTTTGGATTCTACACAAAAAATAACCTAGGGTAGACCCATAGGGTGTTATACCCAAAAATTATTATTTCTTATGTTATTAGAAGATTTAAGAATCTCACAGTACAATTGCAACTTTTTTTAACATTTTTTGAAATTGTTAAATTTAAGCTCAAATAAGTTTAGATTTGAAGTTGCATAAGGTTTATGTAAACGTACCAAAATTTTAGTTAAAATTGAGGTGTTGTGTATATTTACTGAATTGGCTAAGGATGTTCCATACATAATGTAAATCCTGTGTGAGCTCAATTTAAAATGGTTTAAGGCCATAGTATGGCTTTAAATAAATAAAAGTGCAAAATCCATGCAGAAAGGTGGGACAAAGGAAAAAAACCAAACAGAGCTGGGGTACCCAGCCTTTTGGATATTCAAGGATTCAATTGAGGTTTTCCACCTGTATTGAAGGATTTTAAACCTTATTTAAGCTTTAATATTAGACTTTGATCCAAACTTAGAGCTAAAACTGGCTTTATCCCAATTTGGACAGGAATTTCAAGCTGCCAAAGGGCAAGTTCCAATATGCAAGCTTGAAAGCAAGGTTTTAAGACCTGCCAAAGCTTGAATAAGCTTAAAAATTTAAAGTTAAAAGTATCAGAACCTTATAAAAAGTTAAGGTTTGGTAGGTATTGGTGTTTTATGTGGAAAAATAGCAATAAATTAAGAAATTCATTAAAAATCCAATTCTTAATGGATTTTCTTGAAATTTTTAGGCAGCTTACAAAAGAGTGTTATCTGTGTATTCCTCAAATCTCAATCTTCTTCATTCAACAGGTTTAATTGCTAAGTAGAAATTTCAATCATTCTTAAAGAAAATTAAGATTTCTTTAAAAAATAATTAAAAATTCAGCTTAAGAGAGTTTTGCTTGAAGCTTTATTTTTAAGCTGCTTATGTGATGAATGGTAATATAAATAAGCTAATTAATCTAGAAGAGGATTAAAGCTACTTGGAGTTAAGAATAACACTTGTAAATTGAAATTGGAATTAAAAATAAGCTACCTTGAGTTAAGAATATCATTTTTATGCATGGTTTTTCATCTTGACCTGGGAAAGCCCTCTATATCCATTATAAATCATGAGAGCTGCTCTGTACACATAAAAAGATCCTACAAATCACTTCTTTTTGAAAAGAACACATCATAATTTGAAAAAATTAGAAATATTTAAACAAGTAATATTTCATTAATTATAAAATCTTATTATTAAAGTAACTTTCCAAATATTTCATTCTTTATTAATATTAATTTAAAAAATTGAAATAATAGAAATAAGATTACTGTTGTAATCACCAATAATATGTTTTATTATATAAAATTATTATTTTAAATATCTTTTTGAATCCAAAAATTCCTCTTATAAACTCTTAAATATTCTTTTATCATTAAGTTTTTTTTATCTTTTGAAATATTGATTTTTGGTGTGTTTTTAACTTATAAGCATTATTTGATATAATAAAGGTTGTTTTTGATATTTTGTATTAAATAAATATTACAAGTAAGTATTCTCTCAAGCTCTATATCTTCTTTCTCAATTATTAGGGTTTTTATATAGAATTTTTCCTATAAGAATTATTTCTGCACAGTGTGTGTGATAATTTCTTTTATAAAGAATATTTATATACTATTTATAAGTGGATAAATATTATTATTTTCCATGTTCAATTGTTTGTGATTATAACAATAATAGAATAATTACAATTTATCATAATTATTGAGATTTTTTTTTATTCAATTATATAATAATAATTCAATTTCTTTTTTTATATATAATTATTTTTAATAATTATATCAAATTTGCAGTTATAATATTTTATTATATGATATTTTCTACTGAGGAAAGTAATAGTACTCTTGATATTTGCTACTATTATAAAGAGTTTCATAGAAAAACCTTACAAAATAAGTTTCAAAATTTCCTTAATAAAGGAATCATATAGAAATTGAATCTCCCAAAATTTCAGTCTTCTGAATAGATATTTCTTGGAGGATTAAGTCCTATAAAATATTGATTCTCTCATTATTAGGGAAGGGAATATTCCAAAATTTCTATAGTATTATATAAGAGATTATATATAAATTGAGCTTGATTTAGTAAGATATAATGAGAAAAAGCCATTCAACCTAAAAAAATCAATCTCCCTTCAATTTAGAATTTCAAATTTAAAAAAATATGATGATAACATAAACTATAAACTTAATTAAGCTAGTAAGTAAAATCTACAAAGGAGCTAATATAAAATATGCTTTTGGAAAGCTGGTAATTTTTAATTAAAGTTAGTTTTTAGAACTAAATCAAAAATTATGATGAAAAATAATTTTGAACCAATGCTCTTATTTTGTAAATATTATCTAATTTCAAAGTAATCTCAAAGCTTCAATACTAATTCATTTTTTAGAGTTGGGAATATATTTATATGAGATAATCAGGGCTTAGAAGAATAAAAAACCAAGGAATATTCTGAGGTATTTCATGATATATATATAGGAAAATATAGAATATTCAAGCTTAGGGATAGTTTAAAGATCCAAAATATGGCATAAATAAATAGCAATGTTAAAAGGAAATTATCTAGTAGAGAGCTTTTCCTGAATGAAGGGAAAGATTAATCAATGAAAGAAGTCTTAAATTATCTCTCAAAATAGAGAAATCCCCATCCTATCCTTTTTTATAATACTTTTCATATAATCTTAGATACATATTAAATATTTCTTCATTATCAATGTCATTACAGAATTTCTAATTATATAAAGTATTTTAAATTCTATTAAGCTATATATAAAATATATTTTTATTAAAAATGACCAAGAGAATATTTATTGAAGAAGTTAATAAAAGAACAAAGATAGAAAATGTTGATTAAAATCAAAAAAAATCAAAAAGATGTTGATTGCGGAAGCCTGTGAATTTTATATATATTAATTTTTCGTTAGAGAGCTCTAATTGAAATAATGAAAATAAATATACAATGATAATATTGGATCCCAGAATATCTACATAGGTATCTCTGTGTGTTGTATAAATATTGGTAAAAAGAATAAGAAAGCTTCAATCTTGTATTTCTCAAGATTTCTCGTAGATCTTGTTGCCATTATAATTCAAAATATGAGGAAACTCTGTTTGAAGTATTTTTAAATTGATAAAAAGAAGATTATATATAGAGGCTAATCCTCTTGAAACTGAATAAAATTCAGCTTACTCATGCACAAGGTTATATGTAGGAAGTGATATATTTCATTATTATTTGAGCTGTTTAATTCATGATAGGTTTAAAGCAAATGATAACTTGCAAAAGTCAAAAAATATGAAAGAAGGACTTTCTTTGTACTGAAAATGGTATCTCTTACTAATGAAAGGAACCTAAATGATATTAATAACATGAAACATTGATTAACAATTAAGTTAATAGAATTATAAATGGAAAATTAAAGATGAATATTCTAAGAGAATGATTAATAAAATATGACTCAATAAGATATCTGAATAGTATTTTCATTTCATTTATCCCTGTAATTGGTATCAAAGATGAATCTTCATATAGTTTAGTTTTGGATTTCAATAAAAGAATCTGTTTGTTGTCTATTATGTAAAATCCAAAAATATATTTCAAATGAAAGAAATTTGGTTTCTATAGCTGAAATAAATGAAAATTACTAGTGAATCTTTGAATAAAAACTAACACACCATTCTGCAAGAAGTGTCATATTTTCCAAGAAATATTTTTATGATTTTTGGGAATACCTTCTACTTAGTCCAATATACGGGGTAGTGATTGTCTTTCAGGAAATGTTTCAAAAAATTCCCCTATAATTATCAGGGAAAATTAATGTACAATTGATTTTTGACAAGGCGATTTTAAAACAAATTCAGAAAGGAAATTTTCAAGTTCCATTCATTAAGCTCCCATAAGCTCACAATAATTGACTTCTCAATAGTTTATTAACTAGTAAAATCATATCTCTATGGATTGAACAGCTATTTCTTTTCTTTGAAAAAGAATCATATCCCCTTTGGAAAATCTCAGTGAGTTTAGGTTTCAATATTTCAAAATTAATAGCATCATTAATTAAGCTCAGTTATTAAGTCAATATTCAACTAAAACTACTTAAAACTATCCTTACCTTATATTGAAGGAGAAATATTAATCATTTTAGCTTAGAATTGGCTTTAAATAGATTAGAAATTAATAAAATAATTACCATGAGAAAAGTGGCTACACCTTAGCTCAGGCATTTCATTTGAAACTTGACATGGAAGCTACATTGGCTGAAGTTTGGAGATAGGAAAGAAATCAACTTTAGAAAGGATAGTTTTTGAATAAATGCAAGCCAAAAACTATCAATTAAGTTGATTAAATAGCAGTGCTTGGCTGGGATTGAAAAAAGCTCAATAATTCAAAAAGACATTTTTGAAAGACTTATTCAAATTTTACCTTTGTTTTTATCTTTTTTATTACTTTTTATCATTTTATTTACGAAAAATTCAACTTTTGTAGTCTTTCTTATATAATTTTATATGTAAATTTAAGTTCAAATATTAATTCTCTTTCAAGCTCACTTAGGGGGGAATGGATGAATAATATTGAGACTGGAACCCTTCAAGTTTTAACTAAACCTCTCATGAATGTAAAGCTTCTTGGCAAAGTTGGGACTTTATTGATACATAAATATCATAAGAAATATACACTACCATCCAACTGTTTACTCTGAATTGAAACATTTATTTTGCAAAAAATTATTTCCCTTATTGATTCCTTTCTTTAAAAAAATATTTTGATCAAAATTGCAACAACCTCCCAAGCTTATGGGACAAAGTCATTCTAGAGAGAGGCCCATGAAAGTGTAGTATATATTAAAAGACTGTAGCCCCTATTTAAGCCCACAATATTCTTAAGAGGAGGCTTTTAAAATTATTTTTAGATAATATGAATATCTAAAGTGGAATATTGAGCTTTAATTTTGAAATCAGGGACCTTTGTATTATACCATTTCATGGTGTTAAATAAGAACTATTCCAATTTTCATACAAAAAATTGTTAATTAATGAATTTTGAATCTTCATAACAGTAAAAAAATGCATTAATTTGGTTTTTTGAAGAATTGAATGTTTTTCTTCATTAATATCAACTGAGATTCACTTTTCATATTATTCAGGAGAAATTATCAATTCTGATTTAACCATCTTTACCTAGTGAATTACTTTAATAGTGAAAAGCCAAGATCATTTGGGGTTTTATTTGAAGGAAATTAGAGTAGTTTCTGTACCAGAAACAAAATGAATCTTTTATGATGCAGCTATTTGTGTGAAATTTGAGGAAAGTAATCTTCATGCATCAATATTGCTAAGCATTAATTTGATCAACTATGTGATAGCTTAAAAACAATCTATTAAAATAGCTTCTTATTTGATGTATTTTTTTGATAATATTTGTTTATTCTCTAGTTTCTATACATTTTTACTTCAATTTAATTTCTATTAAACCTATCTCAAAGATATTAGAATATACTTAGAGCTCCCCATGAACTGGAAAACTTGAAATTGTATCTGAATTTGATTGTTTGATAACTTTAAGTATTTGAACATAAATATTTAAATTTCTCAATACAACACAAGAAAAACTCATATTATTAAAAATGATTCAGAGCATTATATTCCAATTTATCCACAGTAATATTTCCCCAATTGTATGGGGAACCACTTTATAGACTTCTATTAATCATGTAATTTTAGTTAATATAAAATTTTCAACAGCTATTGAAAAGAATTAAAAACTTAATATTAATGAGAAATTCAATGAGATAGTTTCAAATAATAGGGGGTGTCAAAGTCACCAAATCCCACCTTAAAATAACGCAGGATTTGGAACCCAAATCCCAACACTGAATCCTGGGTTTTTTATGTGTAAATCACATGGCATTTTGACTGAGTCCCCTGGTATGTTTATCAAATACCATGCATTGGGGATTTAAGTTTGAAAACTAACCCAAATGAGTATTTAGAATTGATAACTGTACAACATATTCTTCTACACTGCATTTTGGACAATCTGACAGAACATCTTACAGTCCATTTATACTTCTTCAACCATATAATGATGCCTCATTCCAAAGAAAGACACATCAAGTCAGATATGAAGATCACCTCTGGCCTTCTGCATCCATCAGGTCACTTGATAGGTACAGATTATTTAACCATAATTAATTGGTTTTCAGTAAAATCCAATTATGAGTAATGTTTTGGTACTAGTGTTTCAACATCTATTGGAAGACCTCCTTCATCAAAGCAGCATGGATTTCAGCTTATGGCCATTGAGGTAAGCAAAAAATCACAAAATTACCTAAACCTTAGCTCAAGCAGCATCCAAGATCAATGGAGAACATATAAAAAGAAGTATATGGCAGCAAAAAATTTGAAAATTTAACTGGGGCTGGAATAACGGAAGAAGATGAGAGTAAAGGAATCAAATCAATGAGTAAAAAGCTTGAAAGTATGTGTCCTTGCTATGCTGAAATGGATTTTCTCTTTGGCCACAAGCCCAATGTCACCCCAATTGCAAGAAAAAGACAGCTCAAATGGTGATGATGATGATTATTTTCTTGATAAAGTAATTTATCATCTCTTCCTTTTTTTACCTGCAATAATTAAACCTCATTTTCTTTTTAAAGGAGAATAATGGTTTGGAATAACCGCTCAATCTGGTTCCTTTGCTTCAAGTAGAAAACCTTCAAGACAAATCAGTAAGTATGTTTAAGCCTTATACTTATGAAATCCATTGCTTATTATTTCTCCTTTTGCTAGCAAAGTAAATCCATAACACATTAAACACAAAAGTGTAATCAAGCATTGATTCCCAACTTGAATGACAAGAGTGGTTCTAGGAAAAGGCGGATGGATATTTTTTCACCAACATATGCAAATTTGCTTGAATCATGGAAAAAGGGTATGTTTTGGTTTTATGGTTACTCTGATCAATCCTATTGACAAAATGCATGATTTGTAGCCCGTAAAACCAGTGAAAATGCTTGTTTGGAGTGGGACAGGGAGAGGTGGAATGAAGAGAAAGCAAGCAACATGGAAAAGAAATGGTTTGAAGAAGTCAAGTTGGAAAACCAAATGGAGTTTGAGGAGAAGCAACACATGAAGAAATATGAATTTGAAAAAGAAAAGTGGAATTGTGAATTGGAATTTAAGGAAAAGCAATTCGAGATGGATCTCACTATAGCAGCATTGTAATCAAGCAGGCCAATTGCAGAGCTGGAATGAATTCTGACAATAATCAATAAAAAATAAAATATTAGGTATACATCATGTGATCATTTTATATGTGGTAATTTGTTAAATAAAACTGATTTTTATGCGTAATTATTGATTTTATGTTGTGAAATCTAACTGCAATTTATTACAGAATTGAAAAATAGATGTTTATGCATAATTGGGGCACCAACTTGCAATTGATCTTATTTTGTGAAATTTAATTGCAATTTATTACAAAATTGAAAATTTGGGCAAGTTTTGCATCAAGAATTTATGCCAAGTCTGTTCCAATTGAAATTGAAGGCTCCCTCCATAGTTCCTTTTGAATTTTTTGGCAAATACAAGTTGATGGCCACTTTTCCCTTTTTTTGAAATTGTATTTTATTTCATTTTATTGTTTTTGATATTTTTTTATTTTTTTATTTTTTGCTTGTTTTTCTATATGTTTCTTATTTTTTATTTTTTAATTTTTAATTTTTTCAACTTTTAATTTTGAATTATTTTTTTTTATTTTTTATTTTTGATTTTTGAGTTTAATTTTTTTTTTTATTATGAATTTTTTATTTTTTTTATTATGAATTTTTTATTTTTTATTTTTTATTTTCACCCCTCACTCTTCAATTTTTCTTTTTTTTAGAGTATTCAAAAAAAAACCCACTCTTTTTTTTTTTAATTCAGGTAAGTATTTTTTTTTGTTTTTTTTTCACAACTCTATTTTTTTAAAACTGATTGTAGTAATTTTATTTCATTTTATTTTACAGCTTTCATCCACCTCCAATATACCCCCACCCATCACCTTCCACCTCCAACATCCCCCCACCTATCACCTTGCACCTCCAACATCCCCCACCCATCACCTTGCACCTCCAAAAACCTCCCAAAAAGGCTTCTGGGGGGCTTCAGGGCTTAATCCTCTTGAAACCTTTTGAATCAATTCAGAAAGTTTTTTTATTTTTTGAGGTTAATGGCCTCCAGAGGCCATTAACATCTTCTATTCTATTCTGTTTTATTTTTATTTTTTTTGATTGATACTGTACTGATGTTGAATTTTTGTTTGATTTTTTTTTAAATCGTAATCATATTTATGATTATTTTTTTTAATTGATGATTATTACTGATTGTTTTTTTAGTTTTTTATTTTTAATCATCATTCATTACTGACCTACATTTTTTTTGTTTTTTTAAATCATCATCATAAATTACTGATGATTATCTTTATTTTATTTCATTTTTTCAATAATAATAATCTGCTGCTGATAATTTTTTTATTATAATTTTTTTAATCATAAATATTCTGATGATTATTTTTTCAATCATGATGCTCTTTATGATTTTTTTTTCTTTTTTTAATCATCATCATGAATCACTGATGTTTTTTTTTATTTTTTTTAATCATAATGAATCACTGATGATTCTTATTTTTTATTTTTTTTTGATCAAAATTATCTTTATGTTATTTTTTTTGTTTTTTTAATCATAATAATTACTGACCTCCTTTTTTTAATCATAATCATTAATCACTGATGATTATTTTTATTTTTTATTTTTTTTTAAATCATAATCATGTTTAATTAATGATTTTTTTCTGTTCTTTGATGATTATCATTACTGACCTATCATTTTTTTTAATTTTTGTTTAGTCTTTTTATTTATTTGTTAATATAGGAGTGGATTATTTATAAGGGCTTATTGTGCAATGTCACTCCATTTCATCCCCCTTCCATCTTCTTTGAAATTCAAAACAAAACCTCCTCCTCTGTGTCAGTCTTCAAATAATTCTGATAATGTCATGGTCAGGACTAAACCAGACTCAGCACATAATCAGAATGATTTGAATGATGTTGAAAGTACTATTCCTCTTCTTATAGAACATCATGAGGATAATAATACCAAACCAAATCATAAAAGAAAACTCACCCAAAGCCAAAGACAACACATCCATGATTCAAAACAAATCATGTCTCACATTGGCCATTCAAACACAGAATATAAGAAATTTTCAACCATTTCAATTGACAAGAAATAAGCCAATGTGTCATGGCTAAAACTTCCATCACTAAACACTCTACCCCATCCTTATGTACTCATTGATAAAACCAAAAAAGCCCTTTTTGCCTGTCATCATATATGAAATAACACCTTTTGATAATTCTTCTTGCCACTCTCAAATGCTCCAAAACATCATCATGAAATTAATGTCCTTATCTTGAAGTCAACAAGAAATTAAAACCAATAAGAAACTCCTAGATGGCAGTATGAAAGGTATTGGGTTTCATCCTGGTGCAGATTCTGGAAAATCTGCAGGTGTGTGATCTTTTTTGCTTGTTATTTGAATAATTAATCAGTAATTTCAATATTCTTCAGTGCTTACTCCAGAAAACCTGGTTTGACTCCTCATCAAATTGAATTGGGTAACATGCAATGGACCAAACGTCAACAATATGACAAATTTATTTACTCAAGAATATCACATTCTTCAAAAGTAGCTGCAAATGAAAATCAGTCATTAATGGAAGCAGCCAGATTACCAAAATTCAGTCAACTTGAATGGACTTCTGCCAATCAAAAGGAAGAATTCAAGTCTTTTACAAATGTCATTGTCACTCAAGATGGATTTTTCAATAAGCCAAATCAATATTTAAGCAATCTCAATGTCTGGACTTATGGTATATTTTCTTTTGTATCAAAAAAAGATTTCCATTCCCTTCCAACTGTCCTCACCCCCTCTGGACATGGCTTGCACTTCCCCAAATCAAAAATGGAGATTGATTTTTCAAAAAAACCTGGAATCGTGGAAATTCTTTGGAAGAAATCAACAATGGTTCATAATACAACAAAACCTCATCCAGAAATTATCAATCATGAAGAAATAACTCATTTTGGATGCTCTTTTAAAATAAACCATAAATTATTCAATGTAGGTGAAAATTCTTGAAAATGACCCCCACTGAAATTAATTAATTCAAAAGTAAATGGGTACTTTGAAAGAAATATGCAGGACCAAAAAAAGAACTACAAAATATTAGTTTTAAATAGTTTTATTTTACCAATAGAATCTCCACTCCATTGTATGCCATTAAATCAAGTACATAAATCAATGGTCCTGATGAAATTCACAATTGACTATCTTTCCATGCCAAAGTAATTGGTTTAGGTTTTTCACACATCTTCCCCAATGTCATTATTGAACAGATTTTCTGCATGTGGTGGATCATCATCTTCATATAAATCAAACCATTTATCACCAATTTGTGCTAACATATTATGTAAAATTGTGCAAGAAACCACCCAACTAAAGAAATATTCAATTTCATGATTATACCTCATTTGATTTCACATTTGCCTTAGAGAAAGCCACCTCCCCTTCAAAATTCCAATGGCATGCTTGATTCTGACCCTTGATTTTGCTAGACAGTAATTGAAAGAACAGTTGGCTTCATTCTGTGCTACCACTCCCTTATATGCTGGAACAACCCAAGGAGAGCTTGCATATGCTGAATCAGCAAGTAATTACTGATCCTTTTAATAAAAATCTTGAGGTGCTTGTGCTATTTTCATATGTTGATAGACATTTGAATCATTAAGTGACCCGGTACAACCAACATGTAGAGCAGTGAACTGCTTGTTTATATTGCAAACCAATTGTAATGACATGGAATACCTTAATTGTAAACAATAAGTAAAAATGAAAGAAAGAATGAAAATTCAACAGCTTACCTCCTTTTTCAATCAAAATAGGTTTCACCATCATTGGGGGGATGTTGTGATAATGGTATGAGACTCCCATCAATAAACCCAATGCACCCAGGGAAGCCTTCTGCCTGAATTACTTGAGACATCTCTCTTTTTTGTTCTATTTTTGGCCACACAATCACTTTGTGCTTCAACTTCATTAATATCTGGATCACTCTTTGAGTGTACAACACAATATCCCCATGGCTAATTCCAAATAATGTTCCAATCTTTCCCAAAGTGGCCCCATTGCCATTTGATTCTAGCCTTGATAGTGCCACAGCCAATTGAATGACAGGATGACGTTGTTTGTTTTGTGATGAGTTTTGAAAGGATTTATCATCTTGAATTTGTGAAACCAATTTTTTAAATGATTAATGTGTGGTCCTACATAGCTGTTGAAGCTTTTCAGATGATAATGTTTGTAAATCATTCATTGTATACATGTAATGTGATGGATATCTTCTACAAGGACTTCTGTATCTTTGTGATCTTATCATATCTAATAAGATTAGATTTCACTTGATATCAGAGTCACTATCAGAGCTGAGAGCATTGATGAAATGCAGTGAGTTTAACGTCTGAAGTAAAGGTAGCCTTTGCAATGCCTTTGGCATGGTAAATGGAGAAAAGATGTAAAGAAAATGCAATGTGAAATCAAATAACTCAATAAATGACAGGTATATTCAGATTTTATGCAAGAGAAGGGGAGTTTTACGCAATTTAACATGCTCTTACTGGGTTGTGTGTTGTACAAATGTCCCTTTAAGTGAAGCTAAGGTGGCAGTTTAGTATCAAAACATGGGATTTGGTACCAAAAAACCTGGGTTTTTGTACCTCAAAATACCTCACCTCTTGAGGTGGGGGATTTCCCAGATCCTAAGAAGTTAAGGCAGGATTTGGAAAAAGAAAAACTTGGGATTTGAAGTGTGGAATTTGGTAACTTTGACACCCCCTAATGGAAATTCTATATAATATTTTGGTAAAACAACTGGTAGCAGTTGGTTCTTTGAAGAAATTTATTTCTCAAAATATATATATAAAGCTTCTAGTAGGTTTTTGAAGCTGGAATTTATTTGATGAATTTATAAATCCCAAAATGGTGATAGATTGAGAATGACCAGCTGTTCATATAGTGTAGCTAAGTAGATTATATATACAGCTCTTTCAACTTTTTTTGAAGAATAATAGGAGGAGATTTCTTGTTTTTATTTGTTATCTATTATTATTAAAAGGGTCAAAGCATTTATAAAAGTAGCATTTGGTAAATGGAGGACACATAAGTAAGCTATACCCTTTTGGGAATTAAGCTTGAAGTGGAACAAATATCATTTCAGAGCCAGGTCCACTCATAATTGAAACATGGTCTGAATTATTTTTCAATTAATCAATTGAAATTATGAAGAGTGCATCATGATATTGACACTTTTAATATGAATTTTTGATAGGAATCTGTGAAAAGTGCCTATTCAGAAATTCTCAATCCCATGAATAAATGTTCTTTACAAAAAATGGATTAATTATGGAAATTAATAATGGATGAGATTTTTTGATCAATGGAAATATGATGATAATTTGGAAATATACCCCTTTTCAATTTGAATAAAATTCTGTTGAGCCATTCAAAAGTGGAAAAATATAGCTAATATTAATCTTAAAAATATTTGACCAGGATTGAAGGGAAATCAAGTTTTTTGAGATTTCTTTGACATAATAACATGCTTAATGGGAAGAGAGCTTTTAAGTTAAATGGTCCTTCTTTATTTAAATATAGAATTATTTTGATTTATTAGTAATATTATTGGAATGATATTGAGTTTAACATATACTCCTATTGCTGTTTCCAAAATCTTTTTGAAGCATAAATATTATTTAGTTTTATTATTGAAAGAGAAAACAAAACCCAAAAAACACAAAGAATATTTTCAAAAAAGGTCTTTCAAAAAAAAATTAATTCAAAATTATAAAGCTACTTCAAAACAATGAAGTATAAGAATATTTATGAGAGGTGCATTGACTATCGTTTCATTATTACAAGAAAGCTTTTTTAATATTTTTTGGAGAAAAGAAATAGCAAAAAATTCCTTCCTCACACTATAAAACAGTTTTTTTTTCATTTTTTTGAGTTGTGTTGCCCATGTTTCATGGTGATATGCTATCCTGAGTTTTTGATGAATTTCCTTTTTTATGATCTTGTTTTGAATTTTGATGCGGTTTTTTTCTTGCATTTGTAAATTGGTATTTTTTTGATTCTATGTTTGGTTTTCTAATGAGAACTAGAGTAGAAACTGTAAAATGTTTGACCTATGTGAAGTTTGTTACATTTCAGGTGCTGTAAAGGCTGCTTATGTAATATTGTCAATAATTGTTGACAATTTTACAGTATCGGCTATTATAGGACATTTACTGTAATCTTATTTGAGATTTTTTTCCCTCCAGTATCAGGTTCTTTATTGCATACAGCCCACTATTTCCTTTTTGAAGTGAGAAATAATAGCTTCATCCAAGCAAGAGGAAGCGACTTTCTCTTCAAAAAAGATAAAAATTTGTCTCTATAGGAAGAATTGATGAAATTTATGAATGATAAAAAGTAATGATAAAATGAACAAGATAAATATAATGCTCAATTTCTATGATTTCCAATTAATAAAGAAGAAAATATATACAAATTTTTTGTATTTTTGGGGAAATAATTTTATTAAAGAAAATTTGGAAGCCTCTAGCTGTTTATTCTGAGGTGGAAGTACTTCAGAGATATAAGAAATTTGTTTTTCCATCAAGCCAGGTTCTTCAGAAGGGGATTCAGTTAAGAAAGGATGATTTTGATATTTGTGAGCCACATTTTGCAGAATAGCTAAGAGTTAATATTGCTACCAAGTAAGTATAAGTCATAAGTCAAGGCAGATAAAGGCTTCATTTTTAAGAGTGGATTCTAACTCTCTTGAACTTTCAAAAAACTGAAATTGTTAGAATAGAAAATGAATTTTGAGATTCAATCTTATATGTCAAAAAATATTAATTTTAAGATGAAAATATAAACGGAAAGAATTTTCATATAGTAATTTATCTACATACTCCATACAGTTGAAAAGGGAGAAAATCTTGGACATTACATGATATTCTATTGGCTTGGAAGATCTTGCAATTATGACAAAAATTTAAATCCTGAGTCTAACCCAGTTCACAAGAAGGGTTCAAACTGATTTCCAAATTCAACACCTGCTTTCAGGTGTTTCCAGTTTTCTCATAGTGAATGACTTAAATATATTTTTCTTTTTAAATTTTTCAAAATTAAATCAACTCATTTTACAGAGAGAATATTCCCACAAGAAAATGGTTCTCATCCCATAAAACCTCTCATCTTGTAATTATGTTGATTCAGTTTATAGAGTTAAAAGACAACAGAAATTATGGAATAAATTTCAGAGCTTAATGATTTTGCGATAATAAAGCTAATAAATGTGGTCTATGATTTTATTAAAAATAAACCACAACCCTATAGAGTTAACTCACAGGATTCAAAATTCACATCAATAATCAGTAATGTTAGAGAATTTTACCATTGAAACCATGCTTTTACTTACTTTGTATCTGTACTTTTGTTTTCAATAAGTCTCTTTTGAATATAACAAAAGAAAGTTTATTTTTTTTTACCTTATGATAGTTTTCTTCTGTACCAGTGCTGTACTCTTTAATATTTAAAGAGGCAGTGGCTGGTTTTAATTCAAAGTATAAAATTAATAGAAGAAAAAAAAAGTCTTTGTCTTTGTCTTATTATCTTATACTCAACAATAAACATCCAAAAATAACTCTAAGATATTATTTGACCAAGGAGCTCATTAGACAGACAGGAGGATCTGTATTGTCATTTTCACCAAAGACAATTTAAGTACTAGAGTAGTTGATGGATTTTTGAAGCAATGAGATGCAAATCTCTGATGAAAATAAGTTTTTTTTGAACAATTGATGTCAATTGAGATGGATCAAACTCTAAGGGTTAAGTGATGGAAAATATTGGAATGTGCAAAAGCTAAATGAAGAAATAGCTTGATCAATCAAGATAAGGATTAGGGATTGGTCTAATAGGGGTATTCCCTCTCTTTATTAAATGAAGTTCCGATTTAGCAAAATCAGGCTTTCTGATTGAGCATTTATAGTTTATCTAATTTGAGCAAATCCCAAGCTAATCACGCTCAATTATCAGGCCACTATAAATATAATAAAAACCCTCTGATCCAACCAAAAAAACTTTTTTGGCCTGAATTTTACAAATGTTTCCCCACAGACCATTCCACATTAGCAGCAAGATTATTGATTTTATAAATTTTTCCTCATATATATTAATGCCTAAACAATCTGACCAGGTTAATTTCATACAAGAACTGGCTAAAACCAAATTCAAGTGTTGTGAAGAGACATTGAATGAATGGATTGATATTTTAGTTGCCCCTGGCTTAACAACAATTGGTTCAATTTTGGCCGGTTATTTGGCTTTGATGGCAATGATGATAGAGTGGGTTATTGTCACAGGGGCTCTTCTAAGTGAAGAGGGCCTGGCACTCAGTAAACAGGGACTCACTTATGAAGGGCTCAAGGATATGATAAGAGGAATACACTTAAGAGTGTTAAGAGATGAATTACTAATAAAAAAAATATAGGCAAGCAGCAACAAAAGAATAAGAGTAAGAAATAGAAGAGCCAACCACAAACAAGTCCAAGTCCACTGTTTCAACCTGTCAGAATGAAAAGAGAAGGGTTAATATGGATATGGCCACCCAACTCATACTGTACAGGCAAAGAAAGAAAATGCAAAGACTAACTTAATATTGAATAAATATAATACCCAAAATAAGGATAAGAATATTCAGAAAATAATAAATAACTAAATTAATTAACTGGGGAAAAGTCCCCAGGGAGGAGAAAGAGGGGCTGGTATATGTGAGAATCACCAGCCCGGTTCCAGAGAGAGAATTTCCATCAGAGGATTTGATGATTGAATTGAGTCTGGCCAATACAGGTCCTGTACAAGAGGAGTGGTAGTATTGAGTGATCATACAGTTTGGAAATGATGTTTCCAAACTGTATTGGGTAATTCCAACCTGTACAAGTCTTGACAGGCTGTATTGATGAACTAGACTGTATGCATGTTTCAGCAAAGAAGATTTCTGAAACTGAATGCTGATGCAAATAGTGGATCTTCTGATTTGATTTGTTTGAGTGGGTGTATTAATGAATACCCTTACCCCTGGTGAGTGGTTGTTACAGTATCCCCCTCTTGAAACTGGTGGGCTCCTGAACACCACAATACCCTGCCACTGTTGAGTGGCATCTCAATACACCCACATTTTGTCAAAAAATTTTCTTTTTAATTTTCTTTTCCTCTTGACAATTATCCTGAAAATCCCCTTTCAATTCTTCCCTGCCAAATTAAGTTGATTCCCCCTTTCTTATAGCTTGAGTAAGTCTTCCACTTTGGAATATGTCTTTTTCTTCTTCTGTTTCAATGAGTCTTTCTTCTTGGGGCATAGCCTTGGGTTGTATCCCAAAATGATGGCCACTGAGCTCTTCAGCTCAAAAAATGATGCAAAATGAGTATATGAAGGTATACTCAATTTCCAAGGGCCAACCTGATGTTGGACCCTTCTTGCCCAGCTGAAAATGTCCTTGAAAAAGTCTTCAAGGGGTCTTGTCCCCATTTGTCTTGGAAATACCCCCTGGCCTTACCATAGTCTTTTGGGCCTTGGCTCTTGCTAAGGTAATTCTTGATGAATATTGATTTTATGGCCTTTTGGGCATTTTTTGGGTCTTGGGTGAAAATTAGTGGTTTTTGGTTCTATGGCCCTTTTGGCCTTTTTCTTGTTTTTGGTGTCCTACAGTCTGCAGGCTGTGAGGGCTATTGGAGGCCCCCTGGGCCCAATTTTGATGGGGACCCAGGGCTGCCATGGACCCATACTTCACCTACATGGCCTGGACCCATTGAGAGGGTCCAGGACCATCAATATCCTGGCCTTCCCAAAGTTTCAGGGGAGGTCCTGGGTTATGAATTCAGCCCCAAAGGGGTCTTGAACCTTCACCTTGGAGGCTTTGAGGGGGGCATAATTGAGTTATGCCCCATTTCCTTGAGGTCATTTCTCTTTGACTTGGAGTGGGCTGATTCTGACATATTGAATCTTCTGCTTGCATATTATTCAGTTATGAGTTCCAAACTGACTGAACTCACTGAATCTTCTCCTTCTGCGCCTCCACCATCTGTCCTTTGTGGTTCTGGCATCTTCAGTCAATTGTCTTCACCCTCCATGGCTTCTTCTGGACATTTTGATCCCTCCCAAACATATGACAGCTACAAGGCAGTTGAGGTCCTTGATCCTGCTTGTAATGAGTGTTTGGCCAGGGGCAAGGATTGCTTTCAACACTACAATACTTGATCTTCAAGGTGCCATTACTGTTTCTTTGGAAAGAGGCCATGTTGCTGTACCAGGGTGCCAAATTCTAATATCAGGAGGTATTTATGGAGTAGGAAAGATGGGCCTTTTTGGGAAAGAGTCCCCAGTTCCTGAGGCACCTACTCCTGATGGAACTTCAGGGTATTCCCATTGTGAGTAACTTAAATACCTTGATTAAAATTGGTACTGATATTCTTTATGTAGTGATTGGTTCTAGGCAGAGGGATGTGGAAAGGTGGACTAATGTTGGATGGCCAATTCCAGTTGGTGGTAGGCCAATATATTCCAGCTCAGAAGTCCTAATCTCCAGGATCAATACTGAAAGGGTAGTGAAAAGGATAAGAAGGATTGCTTATTCCCCAACTGATCCAGATGCTGAAGGTAGTGATGAGTTGGATGGTGAAGAATTTGTAGTTGTTCCTCATTCAGTTGACCACCAATACAACACTTCCTCTTCTCAGCCTCTTGCCAACAGATTCCAAAGCCAAGTTATTGCCAGTACTCCCAGCACTTTCCAACCTGTTCTTGCTTCCATTACTCCTGCTTCACCAAGTCTGTCCTATGCCAGGCCTGCCTTTAATCAAGAAGTAAGACCATCACCCAACCAGCAACCCAGGAACTCACCCATAAGCACCTCTCAACAACTCCAACCCATGGCCAGTTCCAGTAGAAGAAGAGATGGATTGTCTCCTTTGCTGCCTCCTGCTGCTCAAGTCTTTCAAAGAAGAGATTGTCGGCCTATCCAAATTACCAGAGAAGATCCAAACACAGCGAGTGAAAACCAAGAAGCTGTGGCCAGGTTATTCAGGAGAGTTGATAGAAATATCAGAGATGTGATTATGTATGCAAATGATAGAACTATTCCGGGTACTGCTTCAGAAGAGATGGCTGCAAAATTTTCCTGGTATGAAGATGAGTTGATAAATGACTTTCAGAGAACCCTTGATGATTTAGGTAGAGATAGCAAGTTTCCTTGTCTTTGTTTGTGTTTGGTTTGACTTCTATCCCCACTCTTATAACTACTAAAAATGAAAAAATAAATGGAACCTCCTAATACATGGCTTGGGGGAGGATGCTTCTGCTTTAAAGAAATAAAAGAAAACAAAATTATACAAGTAAAGAAAGGAAAGAAAATGAGAGAAAAATAAATTAAGAAATTCTTGATGGTTTGTCCTTCTTGTAGTGAGCTGCTTGATTTTGGCCAAGAATGTCTGAAAATGAAAACCAAGCATTTAATGCTCACAGAGTGGCCAAGGTAATGTTTTACAAGAAGTAGGACCCTCAGGGATGCATACCAGGAGATGGAACTCACTTTCATAACTCCCACTCCCCACCAAGCACCATAACATGAAACAAATTGCCATTAATGACTTGAAATAATGATTACTGGCATGAATTGAGATATTGATAAAGAGAAAAAAGAAAGAAGAGATCGGGCCATATCTTGATAAGGTCCAAATTGAAGGGTATTGATGTTGCATGCTTCCTGAATCTATCCAAAACGCTGACAAGTGCTCACAAAGTGGCCAAGGTGATTCTTACAACAAAATATGGGTAGAATACCCTCTTAGAGGTGCATGCCAGGAGAGCAACTTACTTTCATAACTTCTTCTCCCCACCAAGCACCATAAATAAAACTCTTGAGGTATTTGGACCAGGCTTACCGGGATACAATGAATGGAAATCTTTGACAAGGTCTGGTGAGCTGGTAAGGTTGGAAGCTGGTTCCCAACTTGTTCTTTCTGGGTCTTCACTGAATCCTTTCCACTCTACAAGATACCATAATTTACCTCTCTTGAATTTGGAGTCCAGAACCTGAGCCACTTCTCATTCTTCTTGCTCCTCCACTAAGACTGGTGGTGGTGGCAATTGATGTCAATTTGGGATAGCTGCTTGCTTCACTGGTTCTAATAAGGACACATGGAATAAAGGGTGGACTGATTTCCATTGTTGAGGCAACTTGAGGTGGTATGCATGACTTCCAATCCTCTTAATGACTTCAAATGGTCCCAACCATCTTTCTGAAAGTTTCTTGGTGGGTTTTGTAGTCTTGATGTTCTTGTAAGCTAGCCATACCTTATCCCCAGGTTGGAAATCATGTGAAATTGCTCTATTTCTATCTGCATACTTCTTGAACCCCCTTATTGATGACTCTAATTCTTCTTTGACAACTTGCTGTACTGATTGAAGTTTTGGTGATAACTTTACAGCAGGTGAGTCTTGAGAAACATGGATTGAGTCAAAGATGGGATTTCTTCCATAAATGGTGAAAAAAGGTGATTGCTTTGTTGATTAATGTTCTGAATTATTATAGGCAAATTCAGCCAGAGGGAGCCAGGTGTGCCAGTCATCTTGATGGTAACTGACATACATCCAAAGCTACTGCTCTAGAATCTGATTTACCCTCTCTGTCTGTCCATCTGTTTCAGGATAAAATGCAGTTGAAATATCTCTTCATATCTTGAGCTGCTGACATAATTGAGTCCAGAATGATGAAACAAATAAAGAAACTTTATCACTAACAATACTGACCGGAAGGCCATGTTTGGAAAATACATGACTAATAAAGATTTGAGCTGAGTCCAGTGCAGTGATTGTTCCACAAGTTGGAATGAAGATTGCCATTTTTGAGAATCTGTCCACAACTACTAAAATTGAATCAAAGCTGTTTGACAGTGGCAATTGAGTGATAAATTCCATTGATAATGAATTCCAAGGACCAGACAGAATTGAAAGAGGCTTGACTAATCCAAAATTCTTATGTTGAATTTTCTTGTTTCTTGAACATTGCTGGAATGAGCACACATAGTCCTTAATGAATTGATTCATGCCAGCCCAATAGAAATCCCTCTTGATGAGCTTGAGGGTATTCTCCTGGCCAGGATGGCCAGCCAATGTTGAGTCATGACACTTTTGAAGAATATTGAGTTGGATTTCTTTATTTATTGGGATTACCACTCTATCCTTGAATAATAATAACTTGGCTTGAGGATCAAGAGAATAATCTGGAAATGATTCACCTTTAGCTAGTTTCTTGAGTATTTCTTTGTAATCATTGTCTTTCCATACTGCTTTTTGAATCTTGTCAACTAAATCTGAGAATATTTTTACTTTGAGTGAGAAGAATCTTGACTCTTGAATTCCATCTTGCTTGATTACTTGATGAAAATTTCGAGGATTATTGCTGATGAAGTCCACCCCCCTCTCTGGGTACATGCCGTCCTGACGTGACAAGGCATCTGGTAAAGTTACCAGCCTGCCAGGGTGGTAAGTAATAGTGAAATGAGACTCAGAAAGAAATTCAGCCCAACGGGCCTGATGACAAGTAAGAAATTTGGAAGACATAACATACTGAAGAGAAGAGTGGTATGTCAAGACCTCAAAAGGATTGGAAAGAGAAAGAAGAAAAGCTCTTCAGCACTTGAGAGCCGAGACTATGCCAAGGAGTTTCCTGTCATTAATTTCATAATTAAGCTCAGCTGGGAGAAGCTTGCAACTATCAAATGCAATGGGATGCTTTCCTGAGTCATTCACCTGACTCAGTACAGCACCCAAGGAATAATCAGAAGCATCAGTCTCTACAATAGTTGGTAGAGAAGGGTTGAAATGGGAAAGGATAGGAGCAGTGGTGAATGCTTCTTTGAGTATTTGAAACTGACTAAGAGCTTCCTCATTGAAAATAAAAAGGAGAGTCTTTTTTTGAGAAGGGAAGTGAGAGAAGTGATTTTCTTAGAGTAATTTTTTATGAAACAACAATAAAAATTGGCAAATCCCGGAAAGGATTGAAGAGCCTTGATGTTTATGGGCTGAAGCCAATTGAGGATTTGCTGAACCTTTGAAGAATCCATCTTGAGGACTTCACTTGAAACAACATAGCCCAAGTATTCCACACTTGGAGGCTTTAGCAAACAAATTATTCTCTCTCAGCCTTTGGAGGACAGAGGTCACATGTTTGACATGTTCTTCCTCAGAACTGGAGAAAACCATAATATCATCCAGATAAGCCACAACAAACATGTCCAAAAAATCTGCAAATATATCATTCACTAGAGTCTGGAAAGAAGCTGGAGCATTGGTCAAACCAAATGGCATGACCAAATACTCATAGCTACCATACTTGGTTCTAAAGGCAGCTAAGTGCTCATCCCCCTCTTTGATTCTCAGAAGGTTACATGCAACACGCAGGTCTATCTTGGAGAAGATAGTGGAACCGTTGAATACGGTAAGGAGCTGGTTCATAGGAGGAACAGGCTACCTGTTCTTCCTAGTGACAGCATTGAGTTTGCGGTAGTCAACACACAAACAAAGACCTCCGTCCTTTTTCTTGACAAAAAGGACAGTTGCTCCTGTTGAAGAGGAGCTAGGTCTTATGAAACCTTTCTCTACATTCTCTGAAATGTAGGCCCCCAGTGTTTCTGACTCTTGGTTTGATAATGAGTAGATAACACCAATTGGAGGTAAAAGACCCTCCAATTTGTTATGATGATCACAGGCACGGTGTGGAGGAAGTTTCTCTGCTTTCAACTTGGAGAATACATTCAAATATTGGTGATAAGCAGGGGGAACTACCTTCAACACAGTTTCAATCTCTTCTGGCTCTTCCTCCTCATCCCACTGCTCCTCCAGGGAGGCATGAAAATATAAAGGAGGAAGGTCCATATCCCCTTGAAAGAGATGAAGTGAAGATATAGCAACATCTTCTCCAACATTTTTTTATCTCTTTGAAGACTTCATCTCTTAATGGAAGTAATGACTGAGAGGGAATGATGGAAGGGATATGGACAGAAGAAGGAAGGGAAGGTGTCTTAAGTTCACCAACCAGAGCAACACTGATGACAGCAGTGGCAAAGTCATTACTAGCAGAAGGAATAATACCACTAGAATCCTTAGGACTAGAATCATAGGTGATCAATCCATTTTTCAAATCAACAGTGGGATTGAAATGGTAAAGGAAATCATAGCCCAATATCAGGTTTTCTCCTTTGGGTGAATCTATGATAAAAAAGTCCCATTAAAAGCTCGGGAAGGAAGGAAAGTCAACCACCCACTTGGTATAATGGGTGATTAACAAGGAAGGGGATTCATTTGAATCCAGGATGAAAATAGGAATCTTTTCAGGAAGCTTTGACAGAGTCAATGAGTACTTGAGAACAAAATTCTTTGCAATAAAAGAGTTTGTAGCACCAGAATCAATGTGAATACTATAAAAAATATCAGAGACAGAAGAAAAAATAAGAAACTTTAAAGATTTCTTGACACTAGTATTCAGAGTGCACAATTGTGCTATTGAAGGAAATAAGTGAGAACCACTGAACACATCATGATCCCCACTGAGGCTTTTCCCTGCTTGCTAGGGAAGCCTCTTGATGACCTAGGCTTGTTGTGAGGTCTCTTAAAGAATTTTTCAATTGGGTGCTTTCCACCACAATAAGTACACAACCCCTCTTTAATCCTCCTCTCCTTTTCAGAACCAATTAATTTATTGTCCTTATTGAGGAGAGCAGCATGGGGCTTGTCCTTTGAAGATTGAAATTTCTTGCCCTTATTATTCTTCTTTTGGTGAGGCCTCTTTGAAGATGAGTTCTGAGGAGGCCTAGATTGATGGGACCCTGTAGCAGGAGGCTTCTTCTCTTGATTGCCACCCTTTTCTTTTTGCCTCTCATACTATCTTGTGTCTAATTCTAAAGTGAAATCCATAAGCTCTTGAAGAGTGTCAAAAGTTCCAGGGTGAGAAGCCAACTGATCCAATAATGTTGATGCCAATCCTCTTCTGTAAACATGGAGATAAGCTCTTTCCCCTCAATCTCCAATTCTTGAAATTAAACTTCTGAAATCAGAAATCTACAAGGATACATGACCACTTTCCTTCATCCTCAAATTGTCTAGCTCCTGTTCAGCCTTGCTGACTTCATTGAGGTCACCAAACAGAATGAATAATTGAGTTTCAAATAACTGCCAATTATTGAGGAGGTAGGAAGGATCTTCATTGGAAATATTTTAGAGATAAAGTTAAATCCACTTTCCAGCTCTACCAGTGAGAAAATAAGTTGAGTAAAGAAATTTCTTCCTGTAAGAGGAAGAATTTTCTGGGTCATTATGGAAAATCAATTGACAGGATTGGATAAATCCTCTCAATTTTTGAGCTTGAGTACCATCAAAAGAATTGGGTGCCTTCATGGATGGAGTCTTGAAAGCAGGGGCTTTGGAATTGTCCCTGGGGGTAACTGCTTGAGTGAGTTGCCCCATGAATTGAGTCATTTTCTCCATCATCTTGAGAGGACTTGGTTAAGTCTGAGAGACAAGAGGCTGATCAGAAAGGGCTAGATTAGGACCCTGAGGCACCTCTGGAGCATTTGCCAAAGCATCTGCCACTTCATTCTCCCCAGAATCTTCCCCCTCTTCATCTTCAACTTCCCCTAGTCTTGGTCTTGCACCTTCAGACATGCCAGGGTAGCCACCCAAGAGTCCAGAGAAAGATCTTGATCATCTTGATTTCATTACCCCTCTTCTTGAGGGTACTGCTCCTTCCATTGGTGGTCCTCTGTCCAAGTTTTCCTTCAGTTGAGGAACTGATGGTGTGCGGTCAAGAGGAACCCTTGCTGTAGGAGTGAGAACAGCTGGATTTCTTTGAAATCTAGTGCTCTTGGCTGGAGGTCTATGCTTAACTGGAATTATGAATAATTAGAATAATGAATTGATGGTATTAAAACAGAAATAAAAGCTTGGCCAAATCAGTCACAATAGAATCTTGATGAATCTTGAGGAACCAATCAACATTCTTGAGGTGAACTCAAATTCAATCAACAATCAATCAATCAACTCAACAAATATCAAAAATAAATTCAAATTCAAATATCACTAATCTTGAGTAAATAAATAATAAATCAATAAGTGTCTTCAATCTGAAAATCAATTCTTGAGGATCAATCAAATATCTTGAGAATTCAGAGTCAATCAGTCCAATCTAAATAAAATCCTGAATCACTGAATCTATAAACCAAATGAGTCCCAATGAATAATCCAATCAATCAACCAATCAATAACCCCTGATAAAACCTGAATCTGAAGACAAAGAAGTTTGAATTGAAATATAACAAATGAAATGAAATGAGATGGTCAGCAATGATCAAGGAAAATAGGAACAATCAATTTTCATATGAATGAAATGAATGAGATGAAAATTGATGAGAGAAAACATCATAATCATTAAAGAATAATAAAGTCATACAAAATCATAATTGATGAATGAGAGAACTGAATTTAAATGAATGAAGAGAGAGAATCAAATATGAGTTAATTAATTTACTGTCACAGGGGCTCTTCAAAGTGAAGCGGGCCTGGCACTCAGTAAACAGGGACTCAAGGATATGATAAGAGGAATACACTTGAGAGTGTTAAGAGATGAATTACTAATAAAAGAAATCTAAGAAAGCAGCAACAAAGGAATAAGAGTAAGAAATCAGGGTGCCCCCCGTGGAAATTTTTCCCTTTTCAGCAATTCCGAACACCGTCCCGGCCTGACCCCTGTGTGAAAACCTACCCCAACGTAAATTTCCGATCCCTGCCCGGGACAATCCCGTGGACTCCCTTTGGACTTTTCGTTTCATTATTTCTTCTTCAATTTCTCTTTTATCTTTTTTTTTCTTTTTCGTATTTTTACCAGGACCTCATGTCCTTTCAAAACTCCTATTTCTAACCTTATTGTCTAATCCTTGCATCAATCCCACCAAATTTCCACCAACCTCTTCTTAATCACCTATTCCAATGTCAACTGCACCCACCTCACAAACTTCAACACCATGCAAAAGCGATCAAGCTACTCAGACCACCAATAGTGAGCCAACTGGTGGTCACAAGCGTTCTTGGGTCTGGTCATTCTTTGCTGAAAGCAATGAAGGCTTTGTTCAATGTCAGGTGAATGACCGAGCTGGTCATCCTTGCAACAGGAAGCTGAAGCGTGATTGGACAGGGAGTACAAAGGGCATGAGCAATCATCTCAATGTCACTCATAGATTGACCAGCTCAAAAAGCTCAAATCTTTAAGACGAGCCCAAGGAGACATTGAATAAATTTATCCAAAGATCAGTCATGAAAAAGGTCTGTTCTCTTATATTTATTTTGTTTTATGCTCTTCATCACTGACATTTTAGCTTTGCTTTGTCAGGTCTTAAGTGTTGAAACACTCAAAACAGCCCTTGTATATTTTATTTGCGATTGTGACTTACCGTTATCAATAACCGAATCACCTTCATTTCATAGGCTTCTCAAGCTTTGTAACCCTTTGGCCTTGAACATCTTAGTACAGAGGACAGCATTGACAGCACACTTATCCAGCATTTACTATTACCATGAGAAGCACATCCGATTGACCCTTTCTGAAAGCAATCAGCATGTTTCTTTTACCACCGATACCTGGACAAGCCCCAATGTGACTGCATTTATGTCTGTCACTGGGCACTTTATGGACCGCCACTTCAAGCTCCATTCAATCTTATTAGGACTAACGGAGATCGAAGGTAGTTAATGAATAACTCACATCTAGCACTTCAATCGCTGACCTTGTTTTTGATTTAGGTGATCACTCCAGCCATTCACTTGCAAATAAATTCCTAAAAGTCATCCAACAATATGAACTAGAAAAACAAATCATGTGCATTACAACAGATAATGCATCAGCAAATCATCCACTGGCTCAAGAAATCCAAGTCAAATTCCCAACATTTGTTGCTGAAACAAACACAATAGGGTGCATGGCCCATATCATCCATCTTGCAGCACGCTATGGCCTGAAAGCACTAGCACATTCAAATGGGACCCAAACTGAAGCACAGGAGCCCCAAGGACAAATAGATCTTTACAACCTCATTGACCAGGCTGACGGTTTGTATTTAAAGTACGATTCAATTGTTTCACAAATTGCCCGCCTTGGATCATATCTTTGCCAAAGTCCGCAATGCCGAGAAAAGTTTATTGCTATGGTAAATTTTGTTTATGATGAAGGCAAGAATACAAGGGCATCAACTCTTCTCACTCATGTAGCTACAAGATGGAATTCAACGTACGAGATGCTGGTTTGGGCCTTGCAATTGAAAGATGCCTACACCCAATTTTGTTTGCCTGAAAGCCTGCAAGCTTATCGACTGAACCCACTTGAGTGGGATAAAGTCCAAATTATGATCAACTTGCTCCATCCACTGTACAAAGCAACCCTCATAATTTGTCAAAGCAAATATCCCACCATTAACCAGGCTTTGCCAATGTATATCTTATTAATAAAACGGATTCAACAGGTATGTTATTGAACTTGTTTCCTCTGAATTTTTTTTGCTAATGGACTTTGGTTATTAATATAGGCTTCTCAGCAGTATGCCGTAGCTCCAATGACACCAGCCATAACAGCAATGACAGAGAAACTCTCAAAATACCTCCGAATCTTACTTCAGAAGACTCCAGTAGTTTGTGCAACGATTCTGGACCCTTGCTTTAAAGTGCAATTCTTTATGGGTCATGAGACCATATTGAGTCAATATGGGACCTCAAGTAGGTTGCTTTCAGATATCTTTGAAGAAATCGCTAGGCATCATTTTGATGCAAATAATTCACCAAACAAACCAATCAATCGGCCTAACAAGGCACTGGAAGTCAACATCAATGTGACCAATGTGCAGGGGTTGTATGACAAGATGTATCCAACCTCTGGCCAAGAGGTAACTACATTGGAGAATGAACTCCAGCGATTTTTTGCAGAACCTCTGGAATGCAAAGACACCAATATTCTGGAATTTTGGAAGTCAAGACATGCAATCTTCCCAACTCTCTACACAATGGCTCACAAGTATCTGGAAATACCAGCTTCAAGTGCTCCCTCCGAGAGTATCTTCAGGAGGTCGCAAGATCCTTACTTATCAAAGATCAATGCTCTCAAGCATGCACGTTGAACAATTAGCATGTGTTAAAAACTGGTCCCGTAAATTTGGCCCAATTTATTCAGCTTAAAATTTGTTTTGTTTGATTTTCCGTTGGTGTCTTTTACTCACAATGAAATAAATAAGTCTGGCTCTCAATTTTGTTTTTGGGACCCCCAGTGGGATGACCCAATTCCCGTACCCTGTGCCCATTGGGATTCCCGATTTTCTAGCTGAGAATCTGAGTTCCCGTTCCCTGGTCCCGATGGACCTTCCTGCGGGAAAAACGGGGAAAACAGGGATTGGGTGGCACCCTGAGTAAGAAATAGAAGAGCCAATCACAAACAAGTCCAAGTCCACTGTTTCAACCTGTCAGAATCAAAAGCAAAGGGTTTATAAGGATATGGCCACCCAGCTCATACTGTACAGGAAAAGACAGAAAATGCAAAGACTAACTTAACATTAAATAAATATAATACCCAAAATAAGGATAAGAATATTCATAAAATAATAAATAACTAACTTAATTAACTAAGGAAAAGTCCCCAGGGAGGAGAAAGAGGGGCTGGTATATGTGAGAATCACCAGCCCTGATCCAGAGAGAGGATTTCCATGAGAGGATTTGATGATTGAATTGAGTCTGGCCAATACAGGTCCTGTACAGCTGTACAGGGTCTGTACAAGAGGAGTGGTAGTATTGAGTGATAATATAGTTTGGAAATGGTGTATCCAAACTGTACTGGGTAATTCCAACCTGTACAAGTATTGACAGGCTGTATTGATGAACCAGACTGTATGCCTGTTCCAGCAAAGAAGATTTCTGAAACTGAATGCTGATGCAAATAGTGGATCTGCTGATTTGAGGTGTTTGAGTGGGTGTATTAATGAATACCCTTACCCCTGGCAAGTGGTTGTTACAGCTATGAGCTCTGAGGATGATGTGCAAGATATATTGCAGAGGGTTATTTGCTCAAGGTGAGTCCTCTCTTCATCAGTTTGAATAAAATTTAAGAGCAAAAATTTACATGTATTTTGGGGAAGGTACTTAACATGTTGTCAATCTCTTGAATCATGCAAAGAATTTGGCTTGACCGCCTTGCTTGGGATGAATCCAAACAATTTCAAACAAGTTGTTTGCACAAGCCATGAGGGATTTGTCTATATATATTATTTAATAAAAGACAATCCTGTCTTCCATAATAATAGCTATTGTATGCAATTGGCTTTGGCAGCCATGGAAATGGGGCCTCTGTTGGCCATCTTGCAAGATCTTACAAGATAAGTCAGGGTAGTGTAATCATAGAAAAAAGGTGGTTCATAAATGCTTTGTTTTCAATTGGTTGCAATTATCTGCAGTGGCCTGATGAGGGCAAATGTCAATCTATATCATCTTTTCTGAAATCTGAACGTTTCCCTGGGTGTGTGGGATTTCTTGATGGTACAACAATCCCCCTATTTCAATTCCCTGAAATCAATGGAGAGGTATTCTATGATAGAATTAGTCATTACACACTGAATGTTCAAATTGTGTGTGACCACTGCAAAAGAATTACAGCACTTTTGAGTGGGTGGCTGGGTTGTGTGTGGATGGAGGAATGTATAGAAAGATGGGGCTTTATAGACATCCCAACAAGTTCTTCAGCCAAAGTGAGCTATTTGATAATGAATGATAAATTTCACACATTAATAGTATGAATAATTTGCTTATTATTAGGTGAGTACATTCTGACAGACTCTGCCTATCCCCTTGAGATAAATTGTGTCCCATGTTATAAGGGTGCAGCAGCCAACAACTATCCCAATTGGCCATTAAACTACTACATAGTTCAATCATGGGTGCAAGTAGAGAATTGGATAGGGATCCTTAAAGTCTTCTGGGAATCGCTGAAGAGCTTACGTCTCACATGTTACAAACCCAAACATATGGTGCATATGAATAAGTGGATTTATATATGTTCAGTATTGCACAATATACTCATGGAGTTTGGTGATACATGGGACACAGATCAACTGGATAATAATAAATGCTTCAAAATGCGCAATGTTGGTTCTGAGGAAGCTCATAGGGCTTTTCAAAATAGAGATGGAGTTCAAGAAGTTTGCTTGGCCTTCAAAGGGGTTGTATAGTTTTAGATGAAATGAATTAAATAAGTTTTTTTGTTTTTATATTAACCAAAACATGAAAACTAAATTTCAAAATCCTATATTGGAATTTGAATCAATAAAATAGAAAAAAAATTTGTAAAATTTTGCTTTTTTTTGAACATTCAAGACATGAATGAGTAAGTATCAAAGTAAAAAAATAAAAAAAAACTTTTTTTAAACCCCAGAAGACTGCTCAAATGTCCAACAGAGCTTTGAAAGGACTGAACAGCCTTGTTTCATACTTGCTCAATCCAGCCATAAGTCATGTTCATGATCATCCCCACCTCAGTCACTGACTTCCCCGACTCTAATAATTTTTCAAAGGCTTCCAATAGTGACTCTTTTCCCTTTAATTAAATCTCAGCTGCCAATTGGACCTCCTTCTCTTTGAGTTGTGTTTCCTGATTTAATTGCTCTTGCTCTAATTGGAACTGTAATTCCATTTTATCCTTTTCCAAACTATAATCACATTTGTTTTTTTATTTGTTCTTCCAATTTCATTTTCTCAATTGAGACATAATCCTCAATCATCTTGCAACGCAATTCACAATTCTCCCGGTACAACCATTCCCCATGTTCTCGCAAAGAAAAGCAACTCTGTTTTGAAAAGTTCTGTCTATTCCCATTAAATGGAGTCCTAGATGGTGATTCATTGTCATCATTACCATGGGTAACTTCTCCACAAACACCCCTATTAGCCTTGTTTGCTGCTTGAGCTTTCTGAACCATCCTTTGTCTCTGCTCATAGGAAGACAAACCTGAATCTCTCTCTTCCCTTATTTCCCCTTGGGAAGGTGCTTCAGATCCACTGTCATTTTTGTTTTCAGCATCTGAGGTTGTATCCAATCAATTATATGATGTTACATTGGCTTTTTTCCCACACATTTGCTCTATTCATGCATAACATGGACACACTGCTTCAAGCTTGTCAGATAACTTCATACCCAATTCTTATTGATCCAAGCCAGCACCAGTGTTGTTAGCCCAAGCACAAGCCATCAGGTATTTTTTTGTAAGTGCCAAAGCGCTGTGCACAATTTTTCCCATTCAGCTCAAGAGACCTATTAAGTGAGTTCAAATAACCGGAAAAAACTTCATAATCCCCAGCAAGTGTGATAATTTGTTTGCCAACATGTGTTTTTTTATTCTTTCCAAATAGTTTATCATAATTTTGAGGATCTTCAAGGTATGTACAGATGTTTCAAACTCTTTATGCCTAATTTTGGGTGTGGAGTCCAAATTATGTTGCTTTTTGCTCTTACGGCACCACTTTGTTTTTTGTGGCTGCCCTTGCAATTGGAGTGTGTGACAGGACCCCCTACTGTTATCACTAGTGTCATGCCAAACATGGCCAGTGGGAGTTGATGTATGTAAATGCATCCGTTCAACTGATTGCGTGAGACTTGGAGGGCCAAATGCATGGCTGTTCAAGCCACAGTGGCCCATCATTGGACTAATTGGATGAAGGTCATGGGACATTGCCTCACCAATATATGTTGTATCTAATTGGTTAGCACAATGAGCATGAAGAGTTATTAAATTCAGAATGAGCAGTTGAGTGTACAACGTTTTATGACGTATGAGGGACCATTGGAATTGGGTGTTGAATCACAAGACAGTTGCTTCCATCACCATTTGAGCCAGTAGACCAATGATTAGTGATAAATCTCAATCTTGGTGCCCAAGACTGAGTCATTTGATTTGAATCTGGTGCCAAGTGGTCCAATCTTGAGGCATTTGATATTAATTAGGTGTTGATTGGTCCAATCTCAATCTTTCTTCCCAAGACTGAGACATTTGATTTGAATAAGTTTTGAATGGTCCATGGATTAAAAGTCATAAATAGCTGATTCACTTGAATAAAATTGAGGCCTTGCATTCATCTAAGACATAAAATTTGAGGAAGATATGAGTGTGTCCCTCACCTGACAGCCAGAAAAACCCGAAAGGAGCTCACTTTGATAGATTAAAAGTAATTAAAAATTTGTTTGAGTTCGATTAAGTAAATTGAACACTAAAAAAAAGATTAAAAATGGAAGGAAGCAGATGGATTTTGGTTGGTAGAGGTTAGATGAGAGAAATAAGAAATGAGATCAGAAAGAGCTCACCCAAAAGTCCAAAAGTCCTATTATGGCCTCACATTTGTCTGATTTCATCTTTTTTATTAAATGAAACGTTCACATGGTAAATTTACGTTGGTAATAAGAAATTTTTTTTAGAAAAAAAAAGGTGGTTTTTGTCAATAATTGAATCCCCCTAATGTGATGATTATAAAAAAACAGTGCTCTTCCAATAAATAGCTCAGCAAAAGATGTCTTACGGATCAGATCTCACTCAATGCAGGACTTTCAGGCTCTTTGAGGTATGGAGTGTTACTGCATAAGCATACCCATACAGTATGTGTGAAAATTCACTTGTACACAGGGAAGTAATTACTGCACTGTATTTGTACTGCTGCAAAGTTATACTGTAAGAATTTAGTACTGCTTGTGATACTACAGTAATTTGGGTTACTGCAACCACACTGCAAATATTTGGGATACACAAAGTATATTAGAACCCAGAGTCAAACTAAATTAATAGAAGAAACCGCAAGGGATGATTTGAATCAACTGGTTCAATATTGAAATTTCAGAGTAGCCACATGATTACAGTATGATTATTTGTCAATAATCATATTTCTTTACATTCTAGGCAAAAGAACCAAGTAGGTGGGAAGTACAGTACAAGCAAGATCCAGCTATAATATTGGATTAGCACAGTAACAATTTTTACAAATGATATAACTAATTAATAAATCCCTTAGTGGCCCATATGGCTGATGTGCCAACTCCTTCAGGCAAGTCAGGTGAGAGATTGTTTTGTGATTAAGGGAGGACCTAGAAGGGGTGACAATGTGACCACCGTGAGAAAAAACCGTTTCAACTGAAGCAGATGAAGCCAGTATGGAAAAGTAGTGTAATGCAATATGTTGGAGAATAGGAAGGTTTCCTGAAATTATTTGAAACTAATCCCTGGCATTAGCATGTGTTGAAATGAAATATTTGTCACGTATAAATTCAGCTCACCTTCCAACAACTAATTATTTCATCATTAGGTGGAATGGGCCAATTATTACTCAAATATTCCACCATTTCATTGCATTGGTGAGTTGCAAAAATTCAAGCTTGAGCTTTATCAATGGGAAATTTGGCGTATTGCTTCAAAATACTATGGAAACAATTACCCTGGGCTTGGTTTGAATATTTGTTGGAAAATGGGGCTTCCCCAGAGTTTGTGTCTTTGATTTTATTAAGCTGTTCAAAGTGGTAATGATACTCAGCAGTCAGGCTTTCAATTTCTTCTTGGGAGCACAATGTGGCTATGTTCATCTGAGCTAGGATATATTGGCAATATTCTGGGTCAAATACACATACTATTATGGAGTCATTGTTTTCTGTCTTGTACTTTATAGAATTTTTGAGTTTATCCTCTGCTGCATGGAATGAAGGTCCCCAATTGGGGTTTGTTTTTCCTGCCTAAAAAAGGAGTTCAGCTTGTATTTACTGATAAAAAGGTAGTAAAAAAGGCTTTTTTGGCCAATTAGTTTGTAATTCCATACATGCATCTTCTAAGAGCTGTAAGATGGGCTCAATTTATTCCATTGATGCCCATCTTTATTCACTTAAGGGCCCTATGTTGGAATAGGCTGCTTGAGTATATAGAATGATGGATGCCCTCAATTGCTGTGCCCATTGGATTTGATAAAGAAAATACTTCCACTGAGTAGTAGGAATACTAAGGGGCAATTATTTTGGGTCCTTGGTTTGATCACAAACACATTTTGATATTTCTTGTTGTTTTGGTGACATCGGATATGGGAGCACAGGTCCCTCAATACTCATACAACAGCATGACTTTGTGGGATTCCACATGGTTCCACTTGCGCAAGGGGATTTTGAGAGCCAACCAAGCTATAATCTTGTTGGTTGGACTCAATGAGGGTAGTCTTCTGAGTTTTGATTGATTCTTCATTTAACACTTGATACCACCCACATGAGATATCATGGACCATATTGAAAGAGGCCACAAGATCTGTGAAGGTCGAAGTCATTAGTCCTCTCATGCAATATTGACTCTTTCCATTAACTCACTTTTTCTGTAATCCTCCTTGTTAGAATCTACCTCATCCTGTGCCTCAAGAGATTCCTTGTCTATGGCTACATAATTGTCAAAGTAGTAATAGTCCTCCTCTGTCAAGTTTTTGATTTTAGCTAAGAAATCCTTAGCTACTAAAGAAAAGACATGAAATTTTCAGTGATTAAATTTTTCTTGCTTAGGAAAATCCACACCTAAATTTTCAAACTTTGCTTTTAAGCAGGTTTCCATGCGTAGATTTATAGATGCATTATTGCCGGTGATGGATTACAATTTATTCATCATTGAGCGCTCTTGTAAGGAATCCCAAAAGACATCAGAAATGGATTTACCACTTAAAATTACAAATAGGGACTCAAATACCAAGAGTCAACATTCAAATTGGAAGGAGTGATAATTGAGCCATTGGATGACAATAGCCAGCTAGGACTCATTTCAGTCTTTTGTCATCCAAAGATCAATGGCTGCACAGATAACGATCCCACGTGGCAATTTATTGAGCTTTCCCAGTAGTCTTGTCTTGGATTTGTAGTACAAAGTGTTTGCTAAATTAGCCACTTTTTTGCATTGAGGCCATTGGAAATTTGGCCCAACTTTCACAATACATCTCTCAAAACTCCATTGTTGAAGGTTCCAAAAGGTAGGTTCTTTTCAATGAGCCAAATCACCAATTTCTTCTGGAAAAAATACTGGTATTTCACTGGGTCCAAATTCTTTATCATGAGGATCAATAGCCTCTGGGCTTTGAAGTGCCCATGCCTGATATCGGCCTTTACATGCGGCTCAATGCTTATTTATTTTTGACAAGTTTCTTTGGGAAATGTTAGTTTGTTAATTTTAATAATTGCATTTTTAAATTAATAGCATCATTTTCCTTTTGTGATCCCATGTTCCATTCTCCAAAGTAAGCTACACCCAAATAAAACCATAGCAAAATTAACATTATGTGCTAGTTCATTTAACCAGATGAAGGCTCACCTTGAAGTAATTGTACACTGATGATCTGGAAAATTTTTCAGGTGAGTCTTTTCATTGATAAACATATTAATCAGATGAAGAATCTGTTGCTCCACTCTCCTGGATGGTCTCCTTGTCTTCCACACTATTAAAAGCCTCAGGGCCAGTAGATAGTAAGCTAAGAATATGGGATGGAGTGGTTGTAACTGCCAAAATAAGTGATCCTTGAAAGCTGTTAGGGTGATAACGGCAAGGATTTGGGCTCCTATGGGAGCTGGGGTCATGATGGATTGGATTAATCTCTGGTCTTAGACATCTCGGAGGACGCGATGAACCACAAGCATCTGTACATAAAGGTTTTCAAGGCAGAAATTGAGAGAGAATTTCTTCAGTGGTATACAAATAAAAGTAGCTCATTATATATTAATTATGAAATAAAAGAAATCATACAATTAATGAGAAACACAAAATAAATAAACAACATCAAACATCCATTCTGGCAATCTTGGATAGGATACAGAAGTGAATGACAACTGGTGATGTTCTGAGTTTTCCAATGGATTTCCATGGTTAGTATTTTCTTTGGTCTTGATTGTTACTAAATGAGTCTATCAAGCTCAAAAAGTGTCCATTGCTAGCTCAATTGACTTTCTGGCTCTAATATGGTGAGAAATTTAAACAAACATGAGTTGATAAAAATTGTTTTTGTGACTCTTGAGCTTTCTTGGATGGATGTGTTGGAAAATTTGAAGGAAATTAGAAATAAAAATAACTGTATATTTTGAAAATAAGAGATCCATTTAGCTTCTGAGTACACGTGCTTAAATATCTGAAGTCAACTCATTTGGGTGGAAGTATTAAAGAGATATGCAGTGCATACTGAATATCTCTATTTGGCAAAATTTGCATCGTGCAGTGGCACTTGTATTAGGGGGACACAATATATAATTTTCACATCTTGATTGGCAGAGGTTGTGAGCAAAAAAATCGCAAAAAGACTTCCCAAAAAATCCCGTTCGCAGCACAGCTGATGGATCTGATGATACTCATACTATTAACAATTTTCAATTTTCTAAGTTTTTTCTTTCAAATTTCTACTTGTTTTTGTTTTATCCCAACATTTTTTTTCCAATTTTCTCAGTTTTCTGGATCTCTCCCTTGATTTTACTTTGGATTCGACCACTTTACTTAAACCCTCGGATTCTTTTGTTTTGACCAGTTCCCTTCATCCATCACTGTTTTTTCAAAAAAAATTCCTCTGATTAAACCAGTTGAATCTGGCTTAAATATTTCCATCGCCTTATTTGAACTGCGCAAAACACTTCCAAAATCAATTTCTAACTTTCTAGATGGCCAATATAAGCTCTTTTTTTTATTCAATAGATTTTTTCTTTGAAAATAATATGATTGAGGAGTTTTGAGTTAATAATTTGTGATAATAATTCATCTGAAGTTGGTTTCATCAAACAAAAGTCAGTAAAGTTATGTTTCATGATTCAAAAGATGTTTGAAATGATTTCCTAATTATTTTCCTGAAACAGCTTTAAGAACAGCTTTTTTTAATTTGTCATTGGCTTTCTGGTTGAAATTGTGTATCTTATTTTTATGTTGAACAACATCAACAATCATGGTATTATATTTAATTAATAGGTATGTCATTCTGGTTGTGTTTTTTTAATGGTTGAATTACTAGCTTGACAGGTATTTGAGATATTGGGAGTTATTTCAGAATGCCCAAGATATCCAATTGTAGAAAACCAATAAATAATTTAATCACAATGTGTAAATTTAAGGAATTGGTGCAAATTCCTTCATTTTCAGGGGACTCCAATATATTTAACTTTCTTGGTGTATTGGGAGTTCTGTTGGACGACACATGTGCAATTTGTCTCAATTTTGGATATGATTGAAATTTATCAACATACCATTTTGCACATTTTGGGCTTGCAATACTTGGTGTGATTTACTAAAAAATTTAAAATTAACCCCTTCAACTTCAACATGATGTTTGATATGTCATCAAAAGAATTAAAACACAATTTTCAAATGACAAAGGAAGGGTTTTGATTAATCTACCAAAAAATCAAGCATCATGAAGTATTCAAAAATGAAAGCCACTGTGAAAAAATTCCTATTTCACATAAACTAGTGCTGAAAATGGAACAATTAGTTTCAAATGGAAATGGAGCATCCATAGGAAGGTTTTCTAGATCATTTGGTATTAGTGGAGGATATGTGGTGAATTATTCAAGAAGTTTTATAAAGGAAATCAATGCACTTGAGCAAGAATTCATACCATGGCCAGACAGGGCCTGCTGAGAGGAAATATCTCAAGTTATGCAATCTGAAGGATTTGAAGGATGTGTTGGATTTATCAATGGCACAACATTAACATTGTATCAAAAGCCTGGGTTTGATGGTGAAATTAATTTCGATCGAAAGAAAATTTACTCACTAAATGCACAGATTGTGTGTTTTTGTGATAGACACATCCTTTGTTTGATGTTGGGCTGGCACGGCTCTTGTGCAGATTCTAGCCTTTATAAGGAAATGGTCCTTCATGTAAATCATGCAATTTTTTTTTGATCAAGGTGAGCTAATTATTTACATTTTAGTTTTCTAATTTATTATTTTTGGTAATCAATAATATTTGATCTTTAAATACAGGGAGATATTTGATAGGTGACTCAGAATACCCTTTTTGAAATAATCCGATCCCACCATTCAAGGCACCACAAGCAAATCCTAATATTAATAAAGAGTTCAATTATTGTCTTGCACAATCTTGAGCTCACAATGAACATACCATTGGTATACTCAAAGGCAGGTGGGCATAATTAAGGGGAATGCGACTTCAACTCAATTATCTAGCTCATAAACAATATCATAATCAATGGAGTACAGCATATTGTGTCTTACACAACATGCTTATGCAAGTTAAGGACCAATGGGACGATCTAGCTCTGAAAGAACAAAAAACAAGACCACATGGGCTCATACCTGAAGAACTAGATTCAGTGTAATAATTTCGCAATTTAATTCATGATTGATGTGTGCAACATAATCATCAAATTCATGTTTTACCAATAAAAAAACTGTATTAAGTTTTCTACATGATTGAGCCAATTTAAAATATTAAGTATGTAAGCTTTTGATTCATTATTCATGTTTTTTGGGATAAATCATAAAGACCAATCCTGTGATAGTTGAAGACTTGTTAGAAACTCAATTGCTGATAAAGAAAAACACCATTAAGTCAATTTTTATATTTCTATGAAGCTACCATGCAAAAAAGACTCACCTTTTAAATACAACTTTTAATACTCTTTATATTTCTTCAGCACTTGTCCCTTTTGGAAACAACTGTGTCAATTATGTAATATGTGTGGTATTTTGGGCTGTCTGTATTTCATGAATCAACTTATTATCCCTCATTGCAACATCCCACTCTTTCATATCCAGATTTTTCCAATCCTTTTCCAGCTCTGTGCTTGCCATTGATTCCTTTTGTACCTCCACTTTCAAACATCTTTCCTCAAGCTCTAATGTTATCAACTCAATTTGCTGTGCCACCTTTGCTTTTCAACATTATACCTTCTCATTCAACTCTTGCAAATGTATGTCATTATTTTCTTTATTTCTAATATTTTCAATTTTTTCTACCTTTCTTCTTGCTCCCTTGTAAACTGTTGCTTCCTCTCATCATGTTGAAGGATTAATTTGCTGTACTTTTCATCATTCTCTTGATTGTATCTCAGCTGTTCAGCTAATTGAGAATATTTTGTCATTAATGATTGATCTAGGGTTCCCAGAACCCCTTTATCATGTTTTTTCAGTTTTTAACAGGTAGGCTACCTTTAGGTCCAATCCTCTGGGCTTTCACATTCATTGTTGGGAATTTGAATACAAAATCAGGATGTATTAATACAACTTCTGAATTTGAGGAGTCTTCTTCAACTTGAACTTGTTGCATCTTGGGACCCTTTTTATCCCCTGTCAATAAATCTTCCTTATTACTATCAACCATACTTCCACTTTCTTCATCCCACTAACTGAAGCTCAGTTCTTTATTTTCAACTTCAATTTGTTTACTGGTGTGCTTGACATTGGTCGCTTTCACATTTGACTTTTTGCCAAATATCGAATCCATTTGCTTGTAAGTCCAGCTCCTCTTCTAAAGTTAGGCCATTGTTGTGGCCTGTACCAGCCCCTGTGGAGTGTGCATATCTTTAAGCAATCACATATTTCCGCCGATAGGTCTGCCAACATTATTGCAATTTCCAAGAATCTAAGTGTAGTCTTCCCTTTGTATGATGTAAATTCAAGTATTTGGCAAATTGGCAAAATGCTTGAACATGCGTGTGTGTTTGCTTTGTCCAGCATGTATTTTTACTATCACCGAAGAAATCTAACAAGCTCAATTTAGTATAAGCTTTAATTATCATACAAAGTAAAAATTCACAATTATAGTTTCATTCCTCTTCTAAGTAGTTGCAAATATGTTCAAAATCTGATTCAGTGAAAGCTGGGTTCTTCTCACTCTGAGATGTTTTGTTGGATTTATGTTTCTTCTTTAAAATTAAATCAACTGGAATCACTTTGGAATTCTTCCTTTTCCTTGTTTCTTGACCATCATCCCCAATTTTTACTACATCAAGTTGGTGTGAGCTAATTTTTTGAGTGGTGATGTTCTCAGATGTATTGAAAGACCCATGTGAGAATGGAATGTATGAGCCACTTTGTTGCAAAACTTACATTTCTTGACTTGGTGGTGAAGGGTTGATACCAATCAGCCTTGTATCTGCATCCTGCCAATTACAATAAGTATGTCTGGCTTCCATTGTGCCTAATGGAGCCATTTGGTTATATGTCTGGCTGGGTGGAATATTTTAAATGTAAGTTATGTTGATTTATGGAGGGTAATATATATGGTATGTTGGATGTCAAAGTTCTAGTTCTATTAATAATAGTATTTTGGTTGGGATGACTCAACCCAGGATAGGGAAGTGAAGAATCAAAGGGTTCATTATTATTAAAGGGGCAAGACATTTCCCCATAAGATGACCAAAAAAGTAAATTTTGTTATTGCAACAATTTTTCATGTCCACATGCATTTTTCTTATGTGCAAAATCAGATGAGTAAAATTTTTTACAACATACTTTCTACCCATCTTAGTCAATGAGTAAAATGGATTTATATGTAAAATCAGTGACATGTGACAAATAAATGGTACAACAGCTATTAATGCAGGTACTGCATCTACTTGTAAAATAAACCAGCAGCCTCAAATGGCTGCTGATGACTCTGATCATGATCTCGCAGAATTTATTTGGGAAATCTGTGCATCAGCAAAAAAGCCCTCTCAGCATGAGCAGACAAAATAGGGTAGTTTGTGTCTGCCTATTGTTGATTACACAAAACGAGTATTTACCCTGGATCAGTCTTGCTGCAAAGCAGTATTACTCTGTTGAATACTTTTCAGTCTACGCACTGCAAGTCCTGCACTGAATTTTTTCGCCAAGAAAACGCCGGATAAAATTTCTATTATTACTAAACTTGAAGGTCTTTTTAAGAATTATGCTTTGTGCGCACATGCATGGGCTTATACTATTTCTTTTGGGTTTACCTACTTGTAATTGGGAACCTGGCAGAAATTATTGAAACAATTTTGGAGCACAAAAATGAATCTATTATCAAATACTAGGCAGACGCATGATTCAGCCCACTAGGGAAAAAGTAGTAGGGCCGATAAGCATAAAGGTGGAGAAGGATGATGAGAAAAGGGCTCAAATTCCACTTCTGAGCTCTTTGTGCTCTCCATCGTCTCGGCGTTCAGTTCCCACCCATAGACCTTAAATTATGAGCCAGGCTCCTTGAGGTCACAGTAAGTGTGGACTGTACTGTAGGTTGAACTGCTACTATGGAGATCACAGCTTCTTTTGTTCAACCTCCTAGGCTCGAATCAAGAGACGTTTTATCGTCAATCCCGTTCAAATATGTCTGCGTCACGTCAATGCGCAAAGTCAAAATCTTGCAATGCAGCCTTTTAGTCTTGATTGGGCCTAGTCTTGACTCTTGATCGTGTCAAATGAGCTTGAGAGACGCTGGTTGGTGGCCAAACCTGCTAGAGTACCTACTGTAGTGGAGGTATGTTTCCCAAGCCACGCACAGTCCACAAATGCTTCACATTCACATTCTTTGAGCTTTCTTCAATTGGACCTCTTACACTCACGATATGGGAAAACAAACCAGCGCTAGAATGGCTATCTTGATTTACCGGTACTGGAGTAACCTCATTTACGTTTTCTCACTTGTTCAAAAATTGGGCTGATTGTGGCTATAAATTCGTCGCCTTCAAGAACTCCTTTCCCGTCACCCCCAAACTCCACTTATCCTATTTTTAATCTGCTTTCTATCTTTTAAGCCACAAAATAATCCTAATTTTAAGAATCTCATTTTTTTGTAATTTACAAGTCATAAACCTTCGGAATCCTTGAGACCATGAAACTATACGTTGTAGCCACCAGTTTCGCGGCTTTAATGGCAACAATTAGAGGTAAGGAACATGATCTTTTTGGCCAAAGCGGACTTCTCACTTTACATAACTGAAGAAATTTCGGCTGAGCTGGTTTTCTTTGAAGCCTTCACTATTACTTCGCCTTCTGGTGGGTCCTACTGGGTGGAGTTTACAACCAACACTATTTCTTGGGCCACGACATCCAACGATCCGCCTACAGTCTCGTCAGTATCCCTGAAATAAAGGTTGGGAACGGACAATGCTAATTTTTCTTGCTAACAGTCTTCAGGTCATCAACAGCAATGTGAAAACTCTCAATGGTGTTTTCTCTATTGCAGAATACGTCAAGGCATCACAACTATCTTTCACCGTTACAAATGTTACCTTGGTCGTTGGGGATGGGTAAGAAAAATTACTTTTCTAAAAGCGTAATTTCTTACTGATGTTGGCTTATTACAGCTACGCAGTTTGTTTTTTTTAAGACCTTTCAAATGTGCCCGAAGCCTAAACCTTCAATTCATATCAATTGTTTTCTTCAGGTTCAAATGTGCAATCCGATGAATGCTTCGGAAATTTACGCCACCTCTGCACCGTTTTCAGTGAAGCCCAACGGAAGTAAGTAATTTTTCCGTTAGTTGTAGTCAGATGGCTGATTCATGCTCGATTTACAGCGGCACCGGCTCCTATAACCAGCAGCACAAGCCCCAACGGAACTGCTAACAATACCAACAATACCAACAGCATGAGTAAAACAGGGGGTAACACTCATTTCAACGGATCAGCAAAAGCATCATCACCCAACTCTAGTGCCTCTTTTTCAAAAGTTCCTATTCTAACTACTTTGGTGATTTCCGCCTGGGCCAGCTTTTTCTGAGGGCTTTTCAAAGAGGACAAAAATGTAGGAAGCATATGTTGGCAGTTCATATCTCCTCGTCTCTCGTGATAGCATCATGTATGGCCTAATGCTGCGCATAGTTATTAGCAACCAGACGACAAAGCTATCTGTGACAGCTGTTATTGGTTTCATATCGCAAATTCATCTCCACACAAGAAGCCTTGCAACCACGTCAAATTAATAAATTATTTTGCCTTAGTTTTGAGACCATTCTTCCAAGTTTGGACTTCCGTATGTGCCTGCGCAGGCCTTACAATAATTCTCGATACCTTCTTTGCGATTTGATTGAGTAAAAACTAAAGTGAGACGTTCCTTTTAGATCCTTGGTTACTAATACCCGCGTTGTATCGCTGGTGTTAAAGAACTCCAAACTCTTATGTTTATGCCGTTAATCTTTCTTTAAGCAATTCATTGTATCTTTTTTTGTTATTAATTATAACACAGTTAAGGGAATTAAAATTAGATGCAAGCCCAAATTTGCTCCCAAATTTCACCTTGTAAGTTCAGGACGAATTGTTTTTCATTTGGTGTTTTATGGGGTTCTTTGAGGTCTAGGCTGTGGACAGAGGCAAATCTTTTCCACCTTTAAAGGAGAATGATGTTGATTTATAATAAAGAGAGCCGTCAAAATTGTTGGAATCTTGGATTCTCTACAAGCTTTACTTTGTATTAAGAATAACAATATCGCATCATGGCATCGCAAAATACCTAAAACGACGATATTGGAAATCCCATTGAAAGTATCAAATGATTAAAAATTTGAATCATACCTTACTAAAACTATTTCCAAACCTTTGTGTACACATCAACTCCTGAGTTAGTATTCCATTTTTTGAGCCTAGTCCTTGGTTTATGCAAGCTCATTTCAAAAAAAGATATTAAAAACAACGCAATGGAAATGAAAACAACGCATAAGGATTATAACCATGGGATAAAGTTGATGAGCTCAGTAAATTTGCAAAAGTCATTTATGGATCATTTTGGAAAGCAGAACCTTAAACCAGCATACAGCCACAGGGGGTGTTAAATCATGTGAAACGCCATAGAGGGGAATGGGTCGTTGAAGAACATTGATAAATAGGCAGGATCAAAAAAAGGTCCTATGAATTTCACTCTACTCAAGATGAAAGTTTCTTTGTAATAATTCATTCCAAAGAATATCGCAGCACAAAAAAACTAACAAAAGCCTTCTTCCAAAATCCTTATGTGAGTTTTCTTGACCCATAAATTGATAATTATGAAAAACTCATTATAAATCTTATGAGAAGAAACCATTAATATATGAAATTTTTAATGAAAAGATATTGATATTAAAATTTCAATATAACATTCTGTAAAAAAATATAGATATCCCAGTTAAAAACCATAAATAACATTAAAATAATGAAAATTTTCAAGATGTTTTAAAAGAAATAAATTTAAAACTAAAAAGTTTTGTGATTATTAATATGATTGTGAATTTAAATGATGAAAAAAAAATTAAAGGAATTTTTACTTCAAAATTAGCATTGGTACATATTTTGAAAATCTATTATACCATGATTAATTATTTATTAATAATATAAATAAAAGATTGTAATTGAATTATATAATTACACATTTTCTTAATAATAAATATTTTCATAATAATTGAGCTTTAATTTTATTCCTGTTTTGGACAGGTATACAATATATGATTACAAATCATATCATGAGGAGTAATTTTTGTGATAAAAAAAGCCACTGTTATGTTAATTTGGAATATTGAAGATATTTATCAAACTTTTTACATCAAAAAAGTTGATTTTTTTTACATGAAACATGATATAATGGTTATTAACATACAAGCCTCATTTGAGACAGTATTATATCTTGTGAATTTTTTGAAATTAACTCTGATAAGATATATAAGCTTATTGAATTTTTTAAATAAGATAATAAATTTTAATTAAATAGGTATTTTAGTCTTTAAATTACATAAATTCAAGGATTTAATGAGTAAAAATTCTACATATATTGTAAAAAATAGATATTAAGTAAAATCTTCTCAACTAAATATTTCAGTCTATTGTTGAGATTATAAGGGAGAAAATATAAATAATGATAGGTATTTATTATTCATTTATTTTAATTTTCTCCATGATTTTCTTTTTTTCTTATTCAGAAGCTATAGTCTTGTAAATATTTGAGCTCCTCAATAGTATCTGTTTTAATAATATAGTGAGGATATATAATATTTTCTGTGCTCATAATTTACAAAACTCTCATTTGGATAATTAAAAATTAGAGGAATAATTCCTCTATTTCATTGTGGGATATAGAGGTTTTAGTACTTTTAGAGTGCAAATCCTTGAAGCGCATACCAACTGAAACAGAAATCTCATAATATCCTAAAATTAGTATGATAATTTTATAAATGCTTGTGTTTTTTTATAATGAACGTTTTTGAATCTATCCTTAGGATATTCCCATTTGGCTTTAAAGTATAACCTATTAATCTATTAGAAAGTTAAAAATTGAAGCTTCAGTTGGATTATCTGTAGTGATTTCAGAGAGTTAATTCTTTACGCTTTATTTCGATAACCAGACACCTGTAGTGTGCAGCAATAGCTAGTAGCAGTAACTAAATTGAACGGTAAGTCTACAAGTTAATTCACTAAAAGATAGTGTCACAGAATTTGGGATGTACCTTGTAGCAAATAATGGCTAAGTATCACAGATCGGATTACAACTCTTTGCCAGAAATCTGTTTTGACAGAGTGAAACCAGCCTGACGTATAATATTAGAAAAGACACAGAAACATAAAGAAATACATTTAATAGTTTAGTTACCTCCACTAGTCTCCTCTTCACTGATCCTGGTCTTGATGTTGTCAATTGCGATCCCTTTAAGCAGATGAGTTTGAGTCGGGAATGGTAAAAGCTAAATAAGTGGATGAACTTTGTAATTAAAATGATTGAAAGGTCTCTGCCTTTTTTCCTTATTGATCGTTGAAGGTTGGTTATTTAAATACTTTTACTATAGCACACGAAAACTAGAAAACTGATATCATCACTCTTTCACATGTTTATCCTAAGTTGTGTCACTTCACATAAGATCACCCTTTTATTACGTCACATCTCAGCACAGCGCACGTTGCTGATGTCATAGATTGCGTCACTTCTCATCACAGCGCATGTTACTGATGTCACTCCCCCTTAACATGCACTGTGATCATATTAAATAACCTTTTTAGTTCATTTAACTTGATCGTGCCTAGCGGCTTGGTCAGGATGTCGGCGATCATTGATGTGGAGGGCACATGAGCAATGTTTAGAAGACGCTTCTTTACCATATCACGCACATACTGGAATCTTATTTCGATGTGTTTTGAATTTGGATTTAGTTGTGCTTCTTCTGCAATGAATACCGCCCCACGGTTATCATTCACTATGGTAGGAATGCCAGTTCTTAGGCCGATCGATGTTAGCAGCATTGAAAGCCACCTGAGTTGCTTTGCGCATTTGTTGATTGCTACAAATTCCGCTTCGGTGGTTGATTGTGCCACAATCGGTTGCTTTTTTGTACACCACGAAACTGGGTTCCCATAGAGTGTGATTACAAATCCACTTGTTGACTTTTTAGTCAGTGCTGAGTTTCCGTAATCAGCATCTGCCCATCCAACCAAGTTTGATACGCTTGAGTTATTTCTCGTGAATTTGATACCAGAACTCATTGTTCCGCATAAGTATCGGAGCAAATGTTTCACAAGCTGCCACTGAGCCAATGTAGGTGCGTTGACGTGTTGTGATAGCAGATTTACTGTGAAAGCAATGTCGGGGCGCGTGTGCAGAGCTAGGTATGTTAGCATGCCTATTGCTTTCTGCATTAGGTAAAGATCGAAAGGAGGGGATTCCAACGCAAGCTGTTGCCTGACGTTTAGCGGCACCGGAGTCTTGATGGAATTTGCACCTTCCATCCTGAATTCTTCAATTATTTTCTTGCAGAAATCTGTCTGATGTAAAATGAGTCCGTCTTTGAGCCAGTTAAACGTGTACCCCAGGTGTTGCTTTGGATTCTCTTTTGTCTTGAGTTTGTAAGTTTCTTGTAAACCCTGCAGAATCGACAAAATTTTATCTTTAGAGCGCCCTACAATTAAACCATCGTCTACATGGATGTGAATGAACAAGTCTTTGTCATTGTTGAAAAAGAGTGATTTGTCGCTGTCGCATGCTGATAATCCCAGTTGTCTAAAGGTGTCAACTAGGTGTGCTCTCCATTGCCTTGGAGCTTGCTTTGTGCCGTAAAGGGATTTGTTCAGCATCCATACCCAGTCCTTTTTGCCTGGAATTTCGAAGTTAGCAACTTGAGATACGTAGATTGGTGCATCAATTTCTCCGTACAAGAATGCCGTTTCAACATCAAATTGAAATACATGATAGTCGCGATTGATGGCCAAAGATAAAAGTATTTTGAGGGATTCGTTTCTTGCTACTGACGAGTATGTATGAAAATAGTGCACCATATGCTCCTGATGATTACCGAAGCATACCCACCTTGCTTTGTATCTGGTCGTCTCGCCAAATTCGTTCCTTTTGCGGGTTAGACGCCACATACCGCCGATGATTTTTTCATTGGATGGCGCAGGTACAAGCGTTCCTGTGTTTTTGGATACAAGTGAGTTGAATTCTTCCGCCATTGCTTGTTTCCATTTCTCTTTTTCGTCAGTATTAGACATGGCATCGATGACAGGCACCACTTCGCTTAAAAATGCGTCTTCATCATCCATCATGTAGGTTACCAAGTTGGCTTCTTTTGGTTCAGCTGGTTTCCTGCGAGGTTCTGGGATGATGTTAGAGGTACTGACTTCGGAATTAACATCTTTCCGGGCCTTCGTGTAGTGAGGGACATAGGCGTAGCCCTTTTTAATTGAAGGGAATGCTTTCGACTGAGTGACCGATTCAGGTGCCACTATGATTGGAGGATCATGTGGTATGTTGTCAGATGGGTGATGGATTGGCTCTTGAGGTAGTCCGGGCTCAGCATTTATTGACTCAGATTTGGAGAACAATGGTTCAATGTCTGTACAGTCATTGGTTTTGTCTGGAGCTGCTCCTTTCGCAACGGGTAGGGATCCAGGGTCCTTTCTTAGTGCAGCTTCGTGGTTGTAGTTGAACTTGAGCGCTGTGGGTGAGTAGTCCCTGCTGATGACGATTCTCCTTGTGATGGGGTCGAAGAATCGCATGGCATCTGAATAGTCTTCAAAGCCCATAAAGAGCAGTGGGTCTGTTGGAGGAGAGATTTTCGATGTTTTGTGTCGGTGAACGAATACCTTGAGCCCAAAGGGTATGAGGGAGTTGTGACTTCGCATTGGTTCTAAGCACATGTCCTGTGTTTTTAGGACCTCAGCTGGATTTTTCCACCCCAAGGTTTTTGAGGGCAGCATGTTGATGATTGTTGAAGCATAGTTGGCCGCTTCATCCCAAAAATTGATGGGCAAAGAGCACTGAGCCAGTAGACAGCGCATTTTGATCATGAGAGTTTGATTAAACCTCTCTGCGACACCATTGGATTGAGGGCTGTTTGCCGGCCCTCGTTCGAAAGAGATACCGATGTTTCGACATTGTGTCATGAAATTGGTTGACGAGAATTCTCCACCCCTATCACTGTGAAGGTATGATGGGTAGAAACCAAGCTTGTTTTTTATTTCCCTAACAAAGTTCATTATGTTTGTTTCAGCTTGGGCTTTGTTTTGCAAAATAATTACTCTGTTGAAACGTGAGAAATCATCTATCAAGACTAACACATATCGGTTTGAATTCTTTGCCAGTGGTTTTATTTCCATTAGATCAAAATGAATTTTTTGGAAAGGATGTTTTGCCGCAGGAATTGGATTTTTATGTGGGGATCTTTTCAATTTGCATTTCTTGCATACCTCGCATCTTGATGAAAATTCTATCTTTTCTTTAAGTGGCACATTCATAACCTTAAGAAATTTCTTGAGATATTCGTCCGATGGGTGGCCAAGGGCAACGTGCCAGTCTCTTTTGATGTCCCCATTTATGTGATTGACTTCGGGTGTTGGCTTCAAGGGAGCATGATTTACATATAGTTTCCCATTCCTGGGAAACTCCATGATGATGCTGTTATTGCTCTTCAAAAGCAATTTTTGATTTTTATGAATAAGGCGAATCCCATGGTCTTCTAGTTGTGAGACTGAGATTAAATTTGTTCCCCCGTTAGGTGCAAACAGCACTGGGTAAATAGAGACATTACCCAGTTTGATCTTTCCCATATGAGTGACATTTGTCCTCCCGGCAAATGTTCTGAGGGACATTTTTACCGGTCTTGGATCGATCAACAGATGATAGTTGCAGACAGTTGAAGTGGATGCGCCAGAATCTAGTACAAGCCTGTTGGTTTGCTTGGAGTCGGACACAACGTTGAGATAGTCGTCATTATCTAGCGTGAGGAAACCATTAGGCCCATCAACATCGTCATCGGATACGCTCGATAGGGAGTCTTCTTCCACCTGGTTGGTTGAGTTTTTGTTGTGTAGCTTCAGTAGGAGTTGGATGTTTGATTCAATTTGCTTGAATCTCTTGTCAATGTCGTCGATATTGTTTTTTGTGGGCGTTAGTCCAGATGTTGCAGTTTTGCCCTTTTTCCTCCATGATTTGGGCTCATTGTTTCTCTTATTTTGTTGCGCGTTGTTTGGGTTGTTCACGTTCAGGATAACATCACCATCTCCTGAAGTTCGTCGGCCATGTTCAGCAAGCAACCTTTTTATAACTCTTTTTATAGTGAAAGGCTCAATATCATATAGATTTTGAACCAAACTACTCAGTGAGCTGTCTTGTTTGAGGCTTCTTAGTATGAATCCAGCCGCCGCTCCCTCAGTAATATTTACAAGGCCGTCGGTATTGGCAACAAGGCACTTGAATGTTGTGTATTTTTTCTGAAAGCGCAGTACGTGAGCTTGAAGTGATGATGATGGATCAAAAGTAAGATCCATTTCAAACAGACTGTCACAGAGAGATATAACAGATGTTTGCCCACTGGCCATTCTTAGTGATTGGATGGCTTGACCAAAGTCCTTTTGATCGTAAAGGAGTGGCTGGAGATCTTCATGCACTGCATTGTAGAGAGTTGACATTGCAAAAGCATTTTTTATCTTATAATCGGAGTTCAGCTTATTTGTTTTTACCCATTCCTCATCAAAGAGCATGTCATATCCTTTATACGTAAAAAGAAATGTTAATTGTTCGAACCATTGCATCCAATTGTTGCCGGTGAGGACCTTGATCTTCATTCTAGAAGAACTTTCGTCTTCGGCATCGGATGGTCCTTTTAACAGTGCGGACGACGAAGGAATTGACATGATCTTTTGCTCTTGTTCTGTTCTAGCTGTGCCGTATCAAGCGATAACTCTCGCTACCATGTAGTGATTTCAGAGAGTTAATTCTTTACGCTTTATTTCGATAACCAGACACCTGTAGTGTGCAGCAATAGCTAGTAGCAGTAACTAAATTGAACGGTAAGTCTACAAGTTAATTCACTAAAAGATAGTGTCACAGAATTCGGGATGTACCTTGTAGCAAATAATGGCTAAGTATCACAGATCGGATTACAACTCTTTGCCAGAAATCTGTTTTGACAGAGTGAAACCAGCCTGACGTATAATATTAGAAAAGACACAGAAACATAAAGAAATACATTTAATAGTTTAGTTACCTCCACTAGTCTCCTCTTCACTGATCCTGGTCTTGATGTTGTCAATCGCGATCCCTTTAAGCAGGTGAGTTTGAGTCGGGAATGGTAAAAGCTAAATAAGTGGATGAACTTTGTAATTAAAATGATTGAAAGGTCTCTGCCTTTTTTCCTTATTGATCGTTGAAGGTTGGTTATTTAAATACTTTTACTATAGCACACGAAAACTAGAAAACTGATATCATCACTCTTTCACATGTTTATCCTAAGTTGTGTCACTTCACATAAGATCACCCTTTTATTACGTCACATCTCAGCACAGCGCACGTTGCTGATGTCATAGATTGCGTCACTTCTCATCACAGCGCATGTTACTGATGTCATTATCTAGGTGATATTATTCTTGTTACTCTCCGATTAATAGAGTTGGATTGTTATACAATTTTTCCACTTTCTGTCTAATTTTGGCCAAGGAAATATATTATGAAAGAGGGAGTATTTCTTCTTCATAAAAAGATATTTGTTCAAATTATTGTTCAGTAAAAGATTTTCATTGATAATGTTTTTTTTATTCCAAATTTTACAATATTTAAGTCATACTTGTGTTGAGGGCTTTAATGAAAGGTTGAAATAAGAATTAGTATCTATTTATTATAACTGGAGTTTATATAAAAAATATTTTAATCTTATTTTGAATTTCATATAATAAGTGTAACATGAATCATATGCACATCATTTAAAAATGGGAAAGTTTTTCAAAAAAAGTTGAGAATAAAAAATGAAAAGAAATCGATGTGTAATAATCAAAAGTTTTGTGGAATATGCTTATTCATATATATATATTATTTATTATTTACTTTTCATATAATATATATTTGATAAAAAATACACAAAAACTGAATAGATTACCTTTTTTTCTTTTGAAACACCCAAATTATAAAGAATTGGGTATTATACATATTTAAATAAATCAAAAGAGAGCCATAAAATAATAATTTTCAACTCAAAATTATGATTTAAATATTTTGAAATATTAACAACAAAAATAACAGAAATGGTAATTGAAGAGAATCCTTAAATTATTTGAATAAAATTTCACTAGCTGGATGGTTCATTTTGTATATTGTTTAAAGAGATATTATATTATTTAAATGATTAATTGGAAATTTTGACATGGGATATCATCCACACTATTTGAGGATCTGAAACCAAAGCTCTTACAGGAAAGTAATATTCTGAAAGAAAGAAAATAAACATGATGAAATAATCTGAGGAACTGCCTGTAGCTAAATAAACTTCAAGAGCAATTTTGTATAAATGGAATTGTTTCATCACACAGAATAAATTTCAATAAAATGGATTTTGAACTTAAATATTTTGAGGAGGTTTGATATATCATTTAATTAATTATATGTAAAAAAAATGTTGATTTTTACTGACTAGAAATATTTTATATAAGAGATTATTTTTGACGGAACTAATCATGAAGGATTAAATACTTAAGTTTTTTAAGTAAAATGAGATAAAGGTACAAGAGATTTATTCTCAGAACATGAATAAAGTCTCTGTAAGATCTTGAGGAGGGAGAGAAAAAAGATGAAGAAATTAAAGAATTTTTTCTTAAAAGCTTCATGTAATTTGTCAGGAGCTTCCAAATTGAATAAATGAAGTTTCAGAAATTACTAATTTATTTCTCTGAAGAATAAAGTTTAATTTACTCCTTCACAAGATTCGTACGTAATAAATTATTCATTGATAACATAGATCCCTAAGCTCTCAATATATATTATACTTTACCCTTCGCTCCAGAATGAGAGTGTACTATCATATCAACTACTCTCTGATGTACCCATCTATAGGATAATGGACTTATCATAGGAGATAATTAAGTTAAGAATAAAGTATAAGTAATTTCAGGCTTAGTACGCTCATGGCTTTCAACTTTGATTTGCTCATACTTAAATGCATTGGCTGGTTTAGATCAATGGCTAAATTAAAAATATATCACAAAGAGGTTAGGTTCTACAATGAAGAAATTAGAGAAATAGAGAATTAGGAAAAAAAGATGAAAATTATCACTAAGAAATTCTTTTTGAATAAAATTTAGTTTTTACATGAAATTTTGATGAAATATTGGCTTTTTTATACTTATAATTAAGGTAAATAAAGACTTGGAATGTAGTACCAAGATATGAAGTATTCAATAAATAAATAAATAAAATACAGTAAAAGATCAGGAATCAATTGAGGCTGTTATTATAGCTCTTCTCTGGAATTTCATAATTAGAAATAGAAATAGAATCGATCTGAAAGAAACCAATTCTATAAGGAAATAATTTTCTTATGAAATTCAAATGAAATTTCAAAAATCAAAAAATTGAAGCCTTAATTGATTTTCTATATTTATTAGAGCTCCTTGGTATATCTAAGCTTAATAAAAAGTATGAAGGCTACCACATAATGACTGAAGGATGAGCTCATTATATTTTTCATAAAAACAAATAGAAATTTATAATAGTATTCACTTTATAAAGCGAATATTCTTTATCCAATTAGAGCTATGCCAGCTTCAATACTTTAAGAGATATGATATATGAATTAGTATGGGATGCTAAAATTCAAAAAGAGTATCAAAATGAAACGGAATAGAGAAAGAATTTTAAGAAAGGTCCTCAATAGAGAGAAAATATTTCTTTTCTATAGATACTATATTGGAGACTGGAGTAATGAGATACTTTATAGGTTATATTAAAAATTAGAAATCCTTAAACTAGTTCAATAGTAACCAATTCTGCGTTTTCTAGCTATAGAAAAGCGGCGGATATATATATATATATATATTAAATTATCTTCCCTTATATCTACTAGTATATATTAATTTTTACTTCCAGTTTTTGGAAATAATGGGAAATGATGAATGAAATGTATACAGCCTTTCCATATTTTAGTTTTTTTTTCGTTTTTGACTTAAATTTTTCCCTCCAAGTTGAAATTCATGAGAACTTTTCAAAGGAGAAAAATCAGAAATCATCTATGTCTATAAGAATTTTTTCTATTATCAGGTGTATTTAAAGATAAATAATAAAATTATTATTTCAGAAAAAGGTATCTGATGATAGGATTGAATGAAAATCAATTGAAGAATGCTCTTGATATGGACATAATTTGTACAGGGAGATAATTAAGTAGAAAATATCTACTAATAACTTTAATTTGATATCCTTGATATTAATCTAAAGAATATTTTATTCTTCTTTATTAAAAGAAAAGGGTAATAGAATATATTATACTTAATTCATCTGACAGTATCTCACAGAAATGAGAACATCGACTTTTGCTCATAATAAAGGCACAAACCAGGGGGAAAAATTAATAAAATAATTTTTATGATAAAAAAAATCTGAGTGAATTTTTGAATTAGGAAAGAAGGGTTTTTTAAAATAATATTAAATAGTTAAAATTAATAATTATGATCTTGAAATTTTCTTATAAGATATTGCTAAATTCTATTGAAGAATGAAACCAAGAGTTATAAATAAAAGAAATTCCACTATAATTATTCTATACTGAGATTTTCTCCTCAAGAAAATCTAAATACAAGGGATTCATTAATAATTGAAAGAAAAAGATTTTCACTAAAGATATGTCAAGATCCTGACAAAAATATCATTAAAAAATCAAATTTCATATAAAAATCCCAATATATATCTTTGATTTCATAAATTATTGAAGATATTACTATCAATAGGTGGAAAAATTTAGATAAAATTTCATACTTTTCATTCATCCTATGACATAGTGAATGGAAATAAGGATTGATTATTTCTTCAATAGCCTTGAAAATCAAAGGTTTGTTGTGGAGATGTTATTTTAATTTAATTTAATTCCAATGGTATCAATAAAGCTTGAAGATTTATGAAGGTAAACTGTATATATTGTCAAGTTTAAATCTTTCAAATTGAAATTATTATTTTTTAATTCAATTTTTAAGAAATAAATCGTGATTTTATGATTTAAAATATATTTTGAATAGTAGTCTTCAAGCCTTAGCAATTATTATGGAAAGTTGATTAAAGAGAAAATGAGTATTGTACAGATCTAAAACATTCAAGGGTTGATTTAGGAGTGAAATTTTAAGTTCTATTACCATCCGTAAAAAAATGACTTCTTTTATTTGAAATTGAATTCATTCAAACTTGTATTATGATAGATATTTATTATTGAAAGGCCAAAGAGATTCTGTGGAGCTAGTTAATACTATGACTTGGTTGATTGATACTTCTTTTTTATTATTATATTGTTGAACTGGAAAATTTCTAGCTCTATAATCATTATTTTGACTTCTTTGAATCAATAAGCAGCTTATAAGCAGGCTTGGAAAGAAATACTTCAAAAAATCAGGTGCAAAATATGAGAGATTTAAATTTAATAAGTCTTGACTTTATTTTAGATGAAGGAAAAGTGGCTTTTAGCTGTAAGATAGCCGAAGTAATATGGATTAAAAAAAATCATAAATTCATTTTTAACTTTGATACTTTCATATTTTTGACAAAGCTGAATATTTGAGTGACTATTTTAATTTGGAAATGAAGAATTAGAGTATAATAAGTGAAGAAAAGAGAAAACTGAAGAAGATCCTGTCAGAGTTTCTAGAAATCTATATATAAAGCTTAAAATTTTGATTCAAAGCTTGCAGTGACTAGTGAAGTTCTATCCATACCAAAAAAGGAGTAATCAAAAAATATATATATTTTAATTTAGGAAATATTATAAAAGATATTATTAATTTTTGATGAATTATATAGTTAACTATGGAAATCTTAATCTCTCCAAAACCTCCCTTTTCATGGGATAATGAAATCTCTATAAAATAATTCTTACAAGCAATCCAACAAATCTTCATGTGTAGAAAAGTGAACTTTCCTAAAAGAAAGCCTATACGATGAGGAAAAAAATATTTAACTTCAATCTAATAAGCTCACACATTCTGAACACGGGAGAATATGGGTAGAGCCTAAAAACAGAATTATTTCAGTAATATTATATTATAGCCCTAATTTAAAGAAATATTTAATGAAAAATACTTCAAGGACAAGTTTTAAGTTAGCTCAAATTAGAGCTTAAAAGTTTCTCAAATATTTCTCCATTTTTCAAGAACAATATATATTGGAAATTTTATCTTATTTTATTGAAGCCTATTTCTTACTATAATGAAAATTTTTCAAGAATCGGAAAACAATTGTATATAAAACATCATCCAATATTTTTATTAGATATAATATAATATGATACATTTAAGTCATTGTAAAAAGTATGAGCTTAAGATAACTAAATCTCATAAATAATTGAGACCGATGCGAATTTATGAATTGGAGTTTTTGAAAGAAGAAAAAGAAATTATTGTTAAATTTGAGCCTGTGAAGTATGTAAAGCATAATCCTAAGGAAAAAAAATGATATTATAATAATTCACTTTGATTATGAATTTATTTATACGAGGTATTTGAGCTCAAACTAAATGAGTTTTTATTATAATTATCTATTTTGGTTAAGAGTTTAAAAAATGAACTCTACATTGAAGATGAACAAGGGGGACTCTATAGGGTTTTAAGCCCCAAAATAGCCATTTTAGTGTAAAAAAGGAGACTGAAATTTCTCAAAAGACTTGATAAAATTTTAGAATTTTTGTTAATTTGTTATTTTTAAACTTCAAAGTTAAATCATTCATATTTTGAAACTTAACTACTGTTTTTAAATTAACCCGTGGTGCTTACTTACAGAATGGGCTACAGATTGTCGATGCAGCTGGTATATCATGCATTATATTGAGTGAAAATGGTTTAAATCCATGGTAAAAATTTGAATAATTAAGCTTTCAAAATACACACAAAAAAGGGCAGGGTATACCACATTTGGAATCTACAACAACCAAGTTAATTTATTAATCCTATATAGATAGATATTAAACCTTAATGAAAATATAAAATTCGAATTTGATTAAATATTTGGTTTTAAAGTGCTTGAAACACCATTTATTCAAAATATGCAAGCTTTCAAAGGGTAAATTAAAAAAATTGAGACTTGTAATCAAGGCTTAAAGATATTTAAAAGCTTAAATGAGCTTCAATTCAAGGTAGTTTGATGAAAAACCTATCGAAAGATTAGACTTAGTCTATCTTGATAATTCAATAAAAAAACTAAAAAAAATACAAAAATTAATTGAAAATAACTTTCTCAGTGAGCTCACTTGAACTATTCAAACATCATAGGTTCTGTTGAATATGTATAAAATGGAAATAGGCCCTATTACATTTACTTCGTGAATCATTGCTTCACCATTAAATATATGAGATAAATTGAAATTAAATCTGTTTATTTTACATCAACCTAGTTATGCTTATGTATTGCAATTTTCTATTTAACATAGACTGTAAAGGCTTTGATAAAATAGGTTAATTTAACATGAACTATAGCTTGATTTACTATAAAAAACAGGTTGATTCAATATCAAGAGTGTAGGGAATTTGTTTCACGTGATGAGGAATTTATTCCGCTTAATGAATAATTTATTACCTGTGATTAACATATAATTAAACATATTTCTTTAAGTTAAATCAACACAGAGTTGACGTTAACTAAACCTATTCTATCACGATTTTCCAGTTTATTTTCGATAAAAATTACAGCACATCAAAATAAGCTGTTTTATTCACAATAAACAAGCTTATTGTGAATTGGGATATCATAGAATATGGTTATGCAATAAGTAAGGCAGTTATTTCCTCTTGGGGTCTTTAAAATAACTCTTTTACCGTAAGTAATATGACTAATAATTTGAAATCTATTTAAAAAAATGAATTAAGAAATTTTCTCTTGAGAGCTTTGGTTTTATATTTTCAAAAGATAAGCTGTGAATAAATACATAAGTTTTAAGTAACAAAATTAAAAAATACCAATATAGATCTCAAGGCTGTTTGGTGTGACAAGTAACACTCATAAGCTCAACATTAGCTCAAAATTGAGACTTTTCAAGTTGAATCTCAATCTTCAATCATAGATTTTAAAGATTGAATGTAATTTTTTTTATGAGATTATATGAGATCATAGAAGTGGTGTGAGAAGGAATAAAAGGGGAAATTTCATTAATATATTCTCCTAAAAGAAATTTCACCCAGTATTTGATAATATGTATTTTCTTCAATGAAATATCATATTATTATGGATGATTATACTCCTTATAGTTGCTATATATAAATAATTCATGGTATAGATCTTGATTATATTTGTAAGTTAATAAGAAATGCTTTTTACATTTTGAAGGTTTTCTATAAAATATTTGTAAAATAAACAAATACCTCTTAAAATTGAATCATAGTAAAATTTGGTGTATTTTGACTTATAGTTTTTATCAATCGCACATTTCTCTTTTGGTTTACTTCCATAAATGGATAGGCTATAAGATAGCTTTAATAAATATTATATCAGTTGATTTTATTATTTATTTTTTTCAGAATTTTTTTTATAACTATCAGTGAGAATCTGTTTATAATAGCTTTATTGATGAGTAATCTTTATATTATTTAAACCAAAATTGTTTTCTTCTATTAAAAATTATATACTCTTTTTATCCTAATTTTCATTGACTATTAATAATGATGCAATGGTCACACTATATCTATATATCATTATTATAATCATAATTATTAAACAATTAATAATACAAATTTTCCGTAGCTACTTATAAATATTAATGATAACTACATTATTTTAGTTTTTGCTATAAAATGTAGTTATATTTCATCTTATTTTAAAGAAATTAATATTTATTCCAATCCATAAAGCCATTATAAACAGCTTCATAGAAAAACCTTAAAATGAGGGCCTAAAAATTAATTACCCCATATTTGGGGAATAAAGAATATTATGGACCTTCAGCCACCATGGGAAAATTGGCTGCACCTGAGAGCAGGTTCTGCATTTGGGAAATGATTGAGGAGATGGATTAGATACAGGTTAGTATATAAAACAGAAGCTTCAGAAGAAATCTAAGCTCTGTATTCATTACAAACACTTTCAATTTAGTTCCTTAAATATCAATGTGTGCTCAAGATTCTGAACCCTTCATTTATAAAAAGGTAAAGGAGCCCTCAATTACTCAGAAAAGTTATTTTTGTATTTTATTGCATATTATTCACTAAACAATTCGAAATATTACATAGGTGCTACAGATTAGCACAGAATTTCAATTTATTCCCTTTATATAAATATAATGAGTGAATAATATCCTTATTGAATTTGTTTGAAATAAACCTGACTGAAAGGGAAAAGATTCAGCAGTAAAATCTTATTTAAAAGGTACCGAGTATAATTAAATATTCAATTTTTCATTGAGATTTCATATTTACAAAGACATATTAAATGTTAAATTCTATAGCTCCCCTTTTACCTCTCATAATAGAAATGAATTCCACTCAAAATAATGCAGGAATAAATCAAATTTTAATCAAGAAGTATGAACTTATGTAAATATTTTTTGAGAAATTATACATGTTTTCTAGATGGGACAAGATATATTGGTTCAGAGCTTCTGAAAAGTAAGTTTGCTAAATTATACCAATTACATATAAGAGCTTCAAATAAGGATCTGATTGCCATGTCTCAGCTCCAGAATTTGCCTTTGTTACCATTTAAATCTATAAATCAATTATCATTCTGACATTAAGGGCTAAACCATTTCTGTATAGTAGCATAACTATTACTCAAGACCATAATTCATGAATTTATTCTCTCATTTTTACATTGGAGGGTTTCTAATTCCTCTTTTTATAGTTTTATACTGTAAGTACATGCTATAAGATAATTTTGTTAGATTTATGTAGGAAGTTATTTAGGTATTATATATTATAAATTTATTATATTCAAGTATTTTATATTATTTGATATAATATTTTCAAAATATTTGGTGGAAATAACCGCTTTAGCAAGGATGGTTTATCTCTGATAGCTAGAATTTCTACTTTATCTATTGAACTAGCTAAATTTAAAGCTTGAAATTTAATTAAAATGATTTATATTTCTTTCTGTATCAGATATAATATTTATTGAACTATCTCGATATATTCATATTAGATATTATAGTCTCTTGCTTCATAATTTATTCCCAAATTTCCTTCTTTGTGCTATATAAAAATATTCAATTACTTAATGATTATCAACTTTATCCCTGTGGAGATATATATTTAAATATTAAGACAAACTAAAATTTATATATGTGGTATAAGCTAAAGGAATGTGTTTTTATGATAAATTTAGAATTAACATTAACAAAGGATCTTACCCAAGAATTTTAAAAAAATGTGGACTCCAAGATGATCAGCAACATTGAGGAATATCATATAAGTACTTTTCTTAAGTAAATATTTCCAAAGGTAGTAGGGAGTCTCATTTTAATATATTCACAGCTTAAGGACTTTTGATATTAAATAGATATTAGTAAGAACTAATGACTACCTCATTATAAAAAATAGGGCTCAACCTTTTGCCTTTCCAATTATTGAAAATCTCAGTGGAATTCAAAAAGAGAAACCAATTCAAAGAAATTGTGCTCTACCAAAACTGAGATTTGTAGATATCTTTCTTTCCAAAGTAAAAAAAATGTAATTGAAACTAATTCTTGTACAATTCCTATTCATTCTATTTTAAGAAAATTTTGTGCTATTGGGTGTGTAAAGAAAACTTGTATTTTGGGGAAATATTCTGTTTTCCACTTTGATATTTTCTTTAAACCTGCATTGAGTAGTTAAAGATTTACGAATATCACTTCATCTTTCCTTTCCCATGATAAAAGCTCACTTGTTTCAGCACATTTTTTTGCTCCAAACCATTCAAAATATTCCAAAAAACTCTCAGAATTTAGGTGCATTACTTTTCAACTGTTGATAATAAGCAAGAAATTAAAACCTAAAGTCTCAAAACTGAGTAACATATAAAATTTTACTATCCAATAGCCCTCTCAACACCTTGAAACTTTTGAACATTCATTTTTTTGAGGAATTGGAAGTCAAAAAGGTCACAAAAAGGACAATAGATTGAATAAATTTTGTTTTACCAAGGAAAATGAAAAAGAATCAACTTGAATATGAAATAAATATATAATATTCAATCAAAAATCTCAAAAGTAGGAGCTGCATATCTCCTTCATTGCATTAAATATTTTTCATGTATTATTATAAAGGGTATTGGTAAAAACACGTAAGGGATGGTTTTTAATTGAAATATGGCTATTTATGGCATTTATGATGCCATAAATGCCATTTATGGCATTATAAATGCAATATTTCTGATGCCATTAATGCCATTTATGGGATTAACAGTGCCAGAAATGGCATTAACAATGCCATTAATGGCATTATCAATGAAATATTATTGATGCCATCAATGCCATTTGTGGCATTAAAAATGCAAAATTTCTGATTCCATTAATGCCATAAATGGCATCAATAATGCCACATTAACAATGCCATTAATGGCATTACTAATACCATGAATGGCATTATCAATGCAATAAATGGAATAATGCCATTGTTAATTCTATTTATGTAATGCCACAAATGGAATTTTTGATTCCATAAATGGCATTTTTGATGCCATTTATGTTATAGTTAAGGCCATTAATTCCATTTTTCAGGCCAATGTTAAGGCCATTCATGCCATTTTTAAGGCCAATGTTAAGGCCATTTATGGCATTGTTAAATGCATAAATGGAATTTTCAAGGCCATTAAATTCAATTTATGGCATTGCTGTAATGCCATTTATGCCAATTTTCTGGCCATAAATGGCATCTGTATGTCATTCTTGATGCCATTTATGGCATTATTATGTCATTAGTGATGCCATTTATGGCACTTTTGATGTGATAAATGGCACTGTTAATGCCAAAAATCAAATTTCAACTTCCACTCATCATAAGTTGAATTTTGAATTCAATTTATGTCATAAATGGCATTTTCAATTTAATTACAAACATGAACAAAAAAACATAAAAAAACATGGACTTTTTGGGCCTACAAATGTTCTTGCAAAAAAAATACCAAAATGTTGGGCTTCTGGTTTATTATTCTCAACATTCTCACCTTCATTTTGAAAAAAAATATTGAAATTCATAAGTGGGAACATTTTTAATGAATTTCTTCAAAACAAATGGGCCATTTTACCAAATTGCCCAAAATAGAAAAATTGGGCAAAAAAAAAATTGAAAAAATTTGGGGACCTTCACATCCCATGTTGGAAAAAATATGGCAAAAAAAACTTTAAAAATTCTCAAAACTGAGCCTGAGGAATTTTTATAAAAAAATTAGGTCACTTACGTGTTTTTACCATAAAATTACATGTTTTGGCCATAATTTGGTAAAAACACGTAAGGGCTTACGTGTTTTTACTAAAAGCTTACGTGCTTTTACCAACACCCATTATAAAATAATTCTTTCATTCATTTATACTTCCACTTCATTTTTTCATCATGTCTTAAAAGAGGTGAGAGTGAATTACAGCTCTCTTATGAACCAAACAATCATTCAGTAACAATATTTATTTCTTATATAACCATAATTTAATTGATTTAGTTTATTTTTCCTTATTTTCTTATGAGAGTTTTTACTTAATTCTTACTCCTTTTTTCTTCAATGAACTTTTTATAATGGAATCAGGCTCAATTTGAATCAGGTTTTCTCATTTTTTGTGTGAAAAATTACAGTAGTTGTTATTTACAGTCTACCACTGTAAAGTTGTTGAGAATAGTCCACAAAATTAGATAATATGACTCTACGAAACCCCTAATGTAATTTTAATAAATAAAAAAGTATGAAAAGAAAAACTCAAATAGTTGAACAAACTTTCTTAATCACAAGAATAAGAAAATGAATAGAATTATAAATCATGCAAAATAAATTATGAATGAAATGAAGAAAGTTATATTTTACTTAGAATAAAACTTCTACATATTAAAACTTTGAATAATAGTAAGAAAGTAGGATTTAGAGTTATACCTATTTCAAAAAAATAAATATCAGTAGATAAGTAGAAAGAGTAATATATTTATACAATTTCACGGGATTTTTTGAGACAAAAGAATTATTGAAAATTAATTTTTCATTTTGAATATTATAAAAATTTGCATAAAAGGCATAGGAAAGCTCAAATTATATGTGATTGAATGTGAGAGATTCACCCAAATTATGTTCTTTCTATAGGTCTTTTTGTGACTTATACAGTTTTAAAAACTCCTTCCTTAGTTATATATAATCAGAAGGTGATATAAGTGATCATTGATATAAAAAAAGGGCGTTGATGTACGAAAAGATTCAAAATAAAGAAATTCTTGTTAGAAGTAAAAATATATTTCAAAAATTGAACATTAAGAAATGTTGAAGTTTTTTTTCATCTTGAAAGACAAGTTGAATTGATATTTAATCTATCTCAGATATTCAATATAATATGAATGATATTATATCATATTCAGCTAAATCAAATAAAATAAGAAGCAATAAGATAAATGTTCTTTACTATTCCATTGGCTTAAAAAGTCTTGGAATATCACGAAAAAAATTAAAATTCTGGGTTCTGCTCAGTTAAAAGTACAGGTTCAAGAAATTTTCCGAATGAGACACCTTCTTTCAGGTGTTTCCAACTTTCCCATTGTGAATTTCTGTTTTTTGATGTAAAATCTCTGTATTTATGAAATACTTGGCTTTATTGGGGCTTATCTATCATAAAAATTATGTATGATTCTACGAATCTATGCTTATTAGAAATATCTCTGAAGATAATATACTGTTGAGCATATTGGAAGAAATTTCAATTTTATAGTACATCACAGACCTAAAATTTATTCTTTGAGATATTATAGTATAGATTTTATGAGTAAGCCATTTTTTGAATGATTATTATCAATGGAATTCAAATGATAGAAGAACTTCTTTTAAATGTTAATTTCTCTTATAGATAATTTAATAAATTTCTCTTCGTTTAAATTTTATTTTTCCATAAAATCACTGAAAAAACTTCATTTCAAAAGTTTATACTCTTAACATATGCTATTATTTTATATGATATACTTATGAAAACACTTTTCATATTGCATTCTGAAGTACCAATTGCAAGTAAAAACACCCCATATTTCAGTGACTCTTTCAAAAAATGAGGTGATATTCAGAAAAGTATAACTTCAAAAAAGATCTATACAAAGATACCTTTTTGTTAAAATTGAAAAAAGTTAATTTTTGGGAAATTTTCTCAAGATCTGAGATTATATTGACTTTGAATATGTATCAAACCAGAAGTGGAATTAACTACTTAATGAAATCAGATAGTTTTTGAAAAATACATAGTTAAAAAAATACAAAATTGAAATACAATGAGAATGGAAGAGAAGAATAACTGTAATATGAAATATCGTAGAGTTTTTTCAAATATTGAACCATAAAATCAGATAATTTGTAAGTAAAAGCCATGGGATGTGACCGGTTTAGCCTAAGTATATGGCACATGGAATCAAAAAAAACAATAGTTGGAGACTATAACCCATCTGTGGATAAGGAAATCAAATTATCATCATCAAAAAAAGGGCTTCTTTGACCAAAAAAGAAACAAAACCTCTTAGAAGAGTGGAATCCATTAATCTGAATGGAGAAAGCTGAAAAATGGAGATTTTTTTAGAAAATAATTTTTTTTGTAAGAATATTAAAATAAGGAGCTGGCTAAAACAATGAAAGAATTCCCATTGAAGGCCCCAAACCTCCATAAGCAAAAACCATCCTCAAAAAGCCCCCCCAAAAATTGAAAGAAAGCCCAAATTATAAATCAGAAAGTAAAGGAAAATCGGAACATATCTTACCTCCAGAATTCTATAATCACAGAAAAAGAGGAGAAATAAAGTGAAAATTTGTTAAACATGCTCAGAAACTATATGGAATTCAGAGCCAAAGAGGAGGGAAGATAAATCAATCCTTCCAAAAATTCTGAATATTTGAGATCTTGATATCTATTTGGAGTTCTAAATAAATATAATTACCAAAATGAAAAAAATTGTTTGAAAGATAAAAAATATGAACTCGAAAAATAAATATGACAGTTAAAACACAATTATAAGTCAATTCTTGGACTAGGAAGTATTAAAAAAATCTTTCTTGATCCAAAGAGTATTTTTTGTGAGGATAGAGTAAGAATTAACATAAATAATATTCCAATATATATTTTATAGCTAAAAAGCTAAAATAATCAAGTGTAAAAGCTCTCAAATTGGAAAAATAAACTGGAAACAATATTGCTGTTTTCCAAGGACATTGAGTAAGAAGGGCTCAAGAAAGGCTTGAATTGTAAAAGGATATGCAATTAATCTTAAGAAATATTTCCTCAAAAAATACAGAAATTTTTTAAAGACAATACAAAACCATTATTAAAAGAGATATTCCTAATTTGTGATTCCTCAGTAATATTTTACACTCCTAAAGAACTCACAAAATTCCCCACTAAAAGTTAGTTTTATTTGGATAAAGTTAAATTAATATGAAAAATTGATCAAATGACTTTTCATTATATTAATGAAAATATCAATTTTATTGAAACCTTGGATTCTCCATATGATTTTACTTAGGGTTGAACCATAGGGTATCTTACCATGAAACCCTTGTTTTAGCCTACAGTGGCTAGAAAATGATTTGAGTGTACAATCCAAAGCTTTTACTTTATTTAAGGTTTGATAAATTTAAATTAAAGCCATTTATAGATATCTTAAAAAAGTGTTAAATCTGAAGTGTGGTGTGTAGTTTTTAAGATAGGCCTAGATTTTCCATACAGGTGGTAATAATGTTTTGGGCCTTTTGTCCAAACTAAGTCATGAATTCCATAGAAAAGATTAAAACAAATAAAATTTAAAATACATGAAAACAAAGTAAGCAAAGATATTCTGGAAAAAGGTTCCAGATTACCCATTTTCTTGTATTTTCATGGAGTGGTTTTCAGATTTGGCCAACCATTATTGAGCTTGTGTGGAGAATTTTGGTTGGATATAAGATTTTGAACTTTCTGTGGATCTAGAAACTAATAAAGAATCTAAATTAAGATTTAACTTTATATTATTCAAGTTTAAATTAAGATTCAAACTAAGAAATCCCACCAAAGTGACATGTTTGAGTGTTACCCAAATTTTTCCCATGGGTACGTACTTTTGTTACTTAGCAATTTTCTTTTATATTTTAGATATCTAGAGTTAATGGAAGGTTTCTAATAAGCCCAATAGTTCACTGCAAGAATGGAAAATTGGAGAAAATTTACATATAGTTATATTAATGTATTTCCCTACTATAGAGGAAATGAGGTTAGGATTTCCTTATAAGTAAAACCTTTTTCAGTAATAAAAATTCTTGAAGCTTGGATAATAAAAGGCTCATAATATCAGAAAATAGTTCGGTAAAGATTTTGGTAGTTTGAAATTGAACAGTAAAGTCTTTTCCAATTGTGAAAAGTCCAAAAAACAACTTCAAATAGCACTAAACCTTGAAGAATAGGGATATATTCTGAAATAAAATTAATTTAAAGGATGAATATACACATCAAAACCTATTAAAATAATTATAAGGAAGATTTATCAATTTATTTAATAATAAGACCCTTTTTTGGGCTCATAATCCTTGAAAATAGTAATTTAAGTTCACTATAGGAAAAACCCTTCATTGAAGCTATGGACAGTATTCTGAGCATGTAAATCAAAGTTTTACTTTTGTGAACCTAAAAATAATTCATTCATCGTAAAAAGAGCCTTCAAAAGTGTCAAAATACCGAGAAGTAACATAATCAATTGATAAAAAGCTATAACTATCATTTTAATAAATTGTTCGTATTTGAAATCAAAACAAAAAAATTAAGCTTTTATTTAAATAAAGATAAGTTATTATAAATCCAAAACTCATAATTATTCTTTTCAATGTTTCTCTTTCCAAGTAAATCCACTCTTGTCAATTTTGATGAAGGTTTTTCATTATAAGTTAATTAAGCATACAGTTTTTTATTTATTTTTTCTATCATAAATAATCTTATATCTATCACAAGGTATTATTTATTATTAATATTAATTTTCATATCTTATTATAATATTTTGGTGATGTATTTATAAATAGCTTTTTCAACATGAATCTACTTCTAGTAGGATAATTTTAGCATCATTATTTTTCCATATGTACCAAAATATTATTCAAATAAATAGTAATAGATATTGGTAATACTATTGTCAGCCTGTGACTAAAAAAAGCACAAGAATGAAATGCAAAATTATCATAAAAATGGCACACAAGAAAGGAGTGAAATATACATATTTAAATTTTATTAAGCCATAAAAAGGTAAAATAACGCCAAAAGTACAAAGAGGGACTTGAAAGGGTTTTTATTTACATGTGGAATTCTGTAACAGGAAGCCTTTTCCTTTGAGGAAATATTATTCTTATAAGCAAAAAATAAGAATAAACCAATTTATTAAGGCTGTAAGTTCTTTTGAGCATTAAAAAAATTAATCTTGATTTCCATTTAAAATTTAGAGTTTGTATCACAAACCCAGAAAGTGGATAATTTTATTGAATACCTCGAAGAGGGTTATCTAATGTTTGCAGTTCTAAGACTTTGGCACCACTAAATTCAAAGCTTTCATACAGATAATATTTGAGAAAGCTCAGAAGATAATGCCATTTCTCATCTCTCTTCAAGATTCCACATATTTGATGAGAAACCAGTGAAGTAGAATATTTTCTGGAAGGGCTACAGTAGGGATACACAAAAACGTAACCCTTACTCCTGTATCAATGATTTTATCTCAAAACAAAAAAATATCTCCAATTTGTGTAGCTTTATAATACTTAATTTAAAGTGGGTCGAACTTGCACCCATATTGTAGCTAAGGATTATGCAAGTTTTGAGAACTGAAAAGGGTATCAAGGCTTGAAGTCTATAATTCCACACCAAGTGGCATTATAGGATACTATCCTATACGATTGATCTATGATGTTCCAAATCTGTCAAAATTCTGTTTCTTTATTTCTCACTAAAAGTTCATGTTATAAAGCTCCACTGCTTCCTGTATTTATAAGAACTGTAGGATAGTCTCTCATATAAGTGAATTATGAGGTTTCAAACCCATTCAGTTAGTGTTTTTATATTAATTACTCATAAATAGATGAATAAGTGTCCCCCAAATGTTCTTTATACATAATTGGATGAATCTTAGCTTTTACGCCATGCCTGGAGCTTTCATCGGTGAAAATATTCACCCTTTATGTCTGTAAAAGGTGGCAATGTGGTTTCAAAACCACATCTGTGCAATACTACAAGTGCTCGTGATGGCGCTAAACCACAACCCAGAAAACTGAATGAAGATTTTAACTTTATCAAAATAGAATGAGGTTATCCACTTCTTTCCCTTTTGATTTGGGATGAAATAAGGCTTTAACCAGTAAGAAAACCCCCTATCCTTTTAACAACTTGCTCTGACATGTTTAAGCTGTTTTACCCAAAATTAGCCCTTAGAATATTTAACATATAATAATAATATTAATTCTTTTATTCCTTATTATGATGATCAAATTGATTATAACTTCAGCCAGGGCTTTCAGAAGACTCATCACCATCATCCCTTAGCAGAAGAGCACTTTTATTTTAAACTATTTTCAAATTTAAGAGTCATAGTTGAAGATTTTAATTACTTTCTATTGGCCTATAAATAAACTCATCATGACAACTATCACTGGGGAATATATTTATATGTTGAATATATATTTGATGCTATAAAATTGCTTTATATTTATTATAGGGTGCCGGTAAAAGCACATAAGCCCTTATGTATTTTTACCAATTTATGGCCAAAACATTTTAGGGATATCTTTTTTTGAAAAAAAACCTCAGGAAAGGTTTTGAGGAATTTTTCAATTCTTTTGGCCATATTTCTTTCATTATGGTATCTTAAGATCCTCAAATTGTTTCATAATTTCTTTTTGACAAATTTCTCTGAATTGTCCAATTTGTCAAAATGACCTGGTTTTTCTTCAAAAATTAATTAAAAAAACTTCTTACTTATGACTTTCCTTAATTTTATTCCAAAATGAAGGGTTCAATATTGAGAATCAAACCCAGAAGCTCATACTTTTAGGAAACTTCTTGGGTGGGAAAATTGTAGGCCCCAAAAGTGTGTTTTTTAATTTCTTGTTCATGTTGATAAGTAAATTAAAAATGACATATATGACATTAATGACATCAAAAATGCCATAAATAACATTGATGTCATCAAAAATACCATAAATTTCATTGATGTGTTCAAAAATACCATCAATGACATTGATTTCATCAAAAATGCCATAAATGACATTGATTTCATCAAAAATGCCATGAATGACATTGATTTCATCAAAAATGCCATAAATGACATTGATTTCATCAAAAATTCCATAAATGACATTGATTTCATCAAAAATGCCATAAATGACATTGATTTCATCAAAAATGCCATAAATGACATTGATTTCATCAAAAATGCCATAAATGACATTGATTTCATCAAAAATGCCATAAATGACATTGATTTCATCAAAAATGCCATAAATGACATTGATTTCATCAAAAATGCCATAAATGACATTGATTTCATCAAAAATGCCATAAATGACATTGATTTCATCAAAAATGCCATAAATGACATTGATTTCATCAAAAATGCCATAAATGACATTGATTTCATCAAAAATGCCATAAATGACATTGATTTCATCAAAAATGCCATAAATGACATTGATTTCATCAAAAATGCCATAAATGACATTGATTTCATCAAAAATGCCATAAATGACATTGATTTCATCAAAAATGCCATAAATGACATTGATTTCATCAAAAATGCCATAACTGACATTGATTTCATCAAAAATGCCATAAATGACATTGATTTCATCAAAAATGCCATAACTGACATTGATTTCATCAAAAATGCCATAAATGGCACGCTTACATTTATGCCATTAGTGGCACTAATGGAATTTAAAGTGTCATTTATGGCATAAATATTTTCACTAAAACATGATGTATTTTTACTAATTTATGGAAAAAACAGGTAAGGGATTACATGGGTTTACCAAAGCCCTAATTATATTATTAATTATGAATAAGTATAGTTATAGTTATACTTTGGGGTAGTCCTTCTGAAACAATAAGAAAAGAGACGGTTCAATAATAAATACTATATAAACTTAATGATAAGCTACATGATAAAATATTGAAGAGATTTGATAATAATTATTTTTATCATCATAATATTCAAATTAAGAATTCAAAAGAAGAGAGTATATGTAAATTAATAGAAATTGCAATATCAGAAGGATGGCCTATCTCCAGTGGTAAAGGGGAATTAAATCATATTGAGTTTATGAAAACAATGCATATGACTAAAATATAATTTGGAGTACCTGAAAAATCCATAGGTGTAACATTACCCTCATTATTTACCAAATAAGCTGAAAGATGGTACTAAAAATACCAAAATACTATGGTATTAACCTTGATCATGGAGGAAAGAGGAAATAATAAAGAATTCAGAAAATGGATCTTGGAGATTTATAATGGGAAGTTATTGTGCAGAAGAAATTTGTAATGACAAGAGGGACAAGCCCATGTATTGGTGTAAGGCTTTTCTATTAAACTTGTAATAATAATAATAATAATTATTAAGAGTACTATGACTGTCCTCAAATGCAAATATAATGTGATAAAATACTCTAACCAAAAATTTAAATATAGTTATCATTAATATAATAAAAACTCATAAAAAATTGATAACATTAAAAACTTTGAGTATTATCAATAGAAAAATATAATCATTCTAATATCACTGTAGGTCACTAAAAATTATGATCATGGAAGTATAAGATCTGTACAAGAGAAAATTGTATTTGGTTTATATAAATAAAAAGGGTTAAAGTGATATAAAGTATTATCTATAAATAAATGATTTTACAAAACTTGGTAATCCTAATTTTAACAAGAGCTCTATAAAAGATAGAATATAAATGGAAACCTCACTTGGAAGCTATCAACAAATCAGGACCCCCCAAAACAGGTCAGAAAAAAATTATCAAATAATAAAAAAATAAGAAACATTCAAAATTTGAGATCTAATGGATTTTTAGAGGATTTTTTGATTTTACAAAATGGAACAATTATTAAAGATTATAAAAATATAAGATTAGAATTCTTTTTTTAAAAAATCATAAATCATGAAACCCTGAAGAGTTATTTACAATGATAAGATATTATGCTTTGGTACATGGATTTTATTGATTGATGGTCAAAAAACAGGAGCAAAATGGCTTTTTTTATGCCTTATGACACCTCCTCTATGCTCACGAATTTCCTCAGAGGGTAATTAGTCATAAAAAATAAAAAATCCATGATTAAAATTTAAGTTTTAACTTAAAAAATCCCAATTTCCAAGCTTTGATATAAAAATAATTTAAATACTTCAAATTTCATATTATGAATATCTTAAAAATGAAATTGGAAGAAAAAATATTATAATTTCTTAAATAAGATTTTTGATTCATGTTTAAAGAAATATCAATTTTCTTTTAGAATAATTATATATGATATTTCAGAGACTAAATACTAAAAAATAACAGTTATAATCTATACAGATTCGTTTAATTTATACACTGGGAGAATAGAGCTTTAATATGTGTAAAAGATTCATGTAAATCCATTGAGAAATGCATTTTCTATACATTTTTGAAGTTATTTCTTTTCCCATTCAAAAATAGCAATACAAAACAAACCTTAAATTTTGATAAGGTTTTGATGATTTTAGCTGTAATTTTAAGCTCATTTAAGCTTTGATAAACTTTTACAGTTTTTGAAAAATTGATTATAAGCCTGTATAAATTTATTTACCCTTTGGCAGCTTGTTATTCCTATCTGAATAGAGGAAAAACCCTTTTGAAATTTAATATTAAATAAATATCTAATATTAAAGCTTAAATAAGGTGGAACCCCTTATTTGGGCTCTTTTAAAACCCAAAAAATTTCCTGTATTTTGCCAATTTGTCCATTTAAAGCCATTTCAGTCCATGCAGGGTTTACAGGATTTATGTAAAATTCTCAGCCAATTCAGTAAATAAACACAAAAGCTGAATTTTGACACAATTTTTGTCAGTTTAAATCAGCCTCATATAGCTTTGATATTGAGTTAAAATTAAAAACTCAAAAAAGTTTTTACATTGATGAAGTGGTCTGAATATTCTTCAATCTTCCAATAACATCCAAAAAAAGCAGTTTTGGGTATGAAACCCTATGGGGAACCCTAGATTATATTTGGTGTAGAATGCAAAAATGAAACTATAATTCTAGCTTTGTTTATAAAAGGTAAAGCAATATTCATTTTTTATTATTTTTTGTTTTAAAATTTTTCAAACATCAATCACTTACTGAAAAAAATGTGAGACACATCATTTGTGGCATTATTGGTATTTTATACTCACCTCAAAGGATCACAATTGGCTCATAAACAATAAGGACAGAATAAATTATATTTATATCAATATTTCTGACACAATGATACATAAATTAATAATGCAAATATATGTTTCTATCTAGAAAATTCTATCAGAAACAGAATCATAAAGCTTTGATTAGCTGAATTTTCAACTACTGCTATGGGTGGAATTACCACAAGAAAAAGAAGTGGTAGAAAGAACTATAAACCCTCAACAACAAAAATCCTTGTGGTAAAAAACTAACTAAATATGCAAAAGAAAACCAAAAATAAAGCTCCTTTGAGTTTTTACAAATGTGGGAGTATATCTCATTTTCCTAATTTTTGTCCTAAGAAAACAAGAGTAAATGAAAGTGAAAAAAACTAAAAGATTGTGAGAGAATACTGAGAATACTGTGCATGAAAGGTATTTTGGAACTTCTGAGGAAGAGGAGCTTTCAGAAGCGCCAATATAGAAAATGCACTTTCTTTCTTTGAGGTCAATAGATTATATCCTTAGTTATTACAGTACAGCTATTAATGTATTAATGTAATAGATGTACAAGATTTAAAAATGAAGATGAAAAGTTTTTTGAGAGGAAAGAGCTATAGTTCTGGAGCATCATGTATTAATAATATTGAAATGATAATAAAAAAGCTAACATAAAACTGCAATCAGGTGCTTTATGTAATTGTGTTAGAAAGTATCATGTCTGAATTATTAATAACAATTGAAAATAAAAATTAAGGCCAATTGGAATTATGAATCTAAGAAGTACTATCAACAAAATTCAAATACTGACGTTGTGGTATTCCATCCCATTGGTATCAGTTTCAAGCTTACCAATAAAACAAAATAAATAAATAAATGGTAATAAAACAAATTAAGCAAAACATATTTACACATTATGACAACAGGTTTTAAATATAAATATACAATACACAGCCTCAAGATCTTATCAAAACAGTATAGTATCAAAGGATTTATCCACCTTATTGCATCATCAATAGCAAATTATGCAATTAAAAGCAGTTAATCTAAATAAAGGTATATGAAGACAGACCACAGCATCAGAGCTGTATTTTCCCCACCTTGATTCAATTGAAAGAAGAAATACCTCAAGGCTATGCATAAAATTACATTATATTTTCCAAGAACAAATTTTTGCTTAGTAATAATGACGCATATCAAATTTGATAGAAATGATGCAATCTCCATATGAAATGATACAATACTAAAACAGGAACACCAGCATAATTCTCTCAGAAAATACATAACAAAGTCACCAAAAATGATAATCTCACCAGCCAAATTATCTCAAATAAATCACATGATTTTGATAGGAAACAGAAACACCAGCATAATTTTCTCATATATATCATATTACTAGAAGAAAGTTCAATTGTCAGGAGCTGTATTTTCTCCACTTTCTTGGCAAAAAGAAAATATCACCAGCCAAATTATCTCAAATACATCACATGATTTTGATAGGAAAAAGCACCACCAGCATAATTCTCTCATAACATACGTAAAAATAGAAACAAAAATATTTTCCCCACCTTGATTCAATTGAAAGAAGAAATACCTCAAGGCTATGCATAAAATTACAATATATTTTCCAAAGAACAAATTTTTGCTTAGTAATAATGACATGCATCAAACTTGATAGAAATGATGCAATCTCCATATGAAATGATACAATACTAAAACAGAAACACCAACATAATTCTCTCATAACATACATAAAAATAGAAACAAAAAATACTTTCCCCACCTTCAAAAAAACATCACCAACCATATTATCTCAATGACCTCACATGACTCTGATAAAAAGAAAATCTCACCAGCAAAATTATCTCAAAGAAATCACATGATTTTGATAAAAAACAGAAACACCAGCATAATTTTCTCATATATATCATATGACTAGAAGAAAGTTCAATTGTCAGGAGCTGTATTTTCTCTAATTTCTTGGCAAAAAGGAAATCTCACCAGCCAAATTATCTCAAATACATAACATGATTTTGATAAGAAAAAGCACCACCAGCATAATTCTCTCAGCAAACACATTGCTACACCAAAACTACATGTCTCACCAGCTAAAAACTCTCAACTCTGATTTTTTTCTAAGTAGCTTATTTTGAGAAGCTCTATAGAGGCCCAAAAGCTATAAATAGAGGTCCTCTCTCCCTCATTTTCCTATCATTATGGAAGAAGCTCCCACTATCCAGGATCACAACCATCCCTAAACTAGCAGGATATATAGAATAGTAGTAGTGTTTTGGTAGTGAAAAGCTCAGTAGCCTTGCTCAGTAAGCTTAGTATTAGTGAAGAATAGTAGTATAACTGTAGTAAAAGCCCAGTAGCCTTGCTCAGTAGCTTAGTATTAGTGAAGAATGGTAGTATACCCATAGTAAAAATCTCAGTAGCTTATTCTTTTTAAGGGAATAGTAGTATAACCGTAGTAAAGCTTAGTAGCCTTGCTCAAAAGCTTGGTGGAATTAACAAAAAAAAGTAGTTGTGATATAAACTCAGTATTAAAAAAAATTCTAAAAGAATCAAATCCAGTAGTCTTATTATTAGTACTCATATCAAAAAAAATCATTATAATCAACCTAAAGCCATAAAAAAATATATATTCTTATCATTCTTATTAAAAAAAACAAAAAAAATATTCTTATTAGTTTTATCAAAAGGACAGAAACCCAAAACATATATATATATATATATTATCATCACTTTTATTAAAATAAAATAAAAAAATCTTAGTGTTTATTTTATCAGAAATTTTAGATCAGAGTCTTCACTGTAGTGTTATTGATAGGTCTGATTCAGAGACTGCTGATAAGTCTTCTCTATCTGTTAAAGCCACAAATCTTATTCTATTTTGTGATTCTCTGTAGGCTGAATATTCAGTATTATTTAGAGGGGAAGCTAATACACCTTAGCACCCATGGTTATTGGACAATTCTGAGATTCAAAACAGACTTACCAATAATTTCCCCCTCAAGGTACTGCCTTATTTTATCCCACACCAAAAGGAGTTCCCACAATGTATGAATTCTTTTTCATAAATAGCTGTCTATTGCAGTATTTTATAGTTCAAAGCTGTTATATGTATATTTTAGGCTGATATCCCATTGGAGGGAGGATAAAAGACAAATATTTTCCATAAAAACTTGAATAAAAAAATTAAAGAATTTTAATCAAAGAAATTTGTAACTTAGAAATTGATTGAAGCACCAGTTAGTCCTGAATTAGTATTCAAAATGTGGGAAGAGCTACTGCAATTTTCTTTAAATAGAAAGATAGCTTTGTTCATGATAATGAGACAATTGGGTCTATAAATCTTTATGAAGTAGAAATAGTTCTCAATGTGAAAAGACCTCATTTCCCAATTTTGAGAAGAGCAGATTATCCAACTAGAGAAAGGGCTAGAGAGGTGTAATATATTCCTATTCAGCTTAGAATTGAATTAATATAAACTTATCCATCTTAATATTTTTGGTCTTATTGTCAGTGTTATTGAGCACTATGATGAGTAATATTAATTTTGAATCTGATATACAGATATTTATACTAGATTGTATACAAAATGAAAAGTATAATGATATATCTATTGAGAAAATCCCCACAAGAGCTGCTAAATAGTGAAATTTCACAAAATAGCTTGTGCCAGGGCCCATTAAAACACCCAAAAGTTTTTCTAAGCCAAAAAATGTTTTATCTTTGTTTCTAAAATCCTCCATTGGGTTTTTAAATATTGTAATCCTCAGGCTCCCCAAAAGCCTCAACATTAATGTGAAAACTTCCACATCTCTCTTGTTTTTTCATTTTTCCCTCTTAGTTCTTTTCCAATATCTTCAAAAGATCTTTTGCTAAAATATGGATTTGAATTTTTATCCAACCCTCTTTTCTGAGAATGAGATAAAATCTTCTTTAAGCTTTAATAATTCTGATTAATCTACTGCATATTAGTACAATTTACTTGTTTTATACTTTCTATCAGTTGATTTTAGACAATAAACTGAAAGATATTATTTGAATAATCAATAAAAATTTAGTAACAACAATGTGAAAAGAAAAGATGTACCTGAGTGGACCGGTATAAAGTAAAAAAATAAAGATAGAGATGGACTAGGATTCAAGTTTTTAGAAAGAAAGTAAACTAAAAAGATACATGATTAGTAGAAGATCCCTATATCAGAAATAGAGCTGGTCTTAAATGAATGGAAATATGGAAATATAGTACTGAGTACTATAGTAATAGTACAATAGAAGTACCAGTGTGGGAAGGAGATAGAGTAATGATATTCAAAGTAGTGGTTAAAAATAGAGATCGGTTATTAATAGTAATAATAAAGAGAAACAATTTAATTTTGTAAAAGAGAATTTTTTTTTCTTGAGAAAAAATGAGGAAAAAAGTTGAAGAAGGTTGAGTAATATAGAGAATAAAGGTGAGAGGAAAGAGTGTAGATGTGGAAGGTGTGAGAACAAACTGGAGAGAGATATGCCTAGTAGATTTAGTGGGTGATTGAGGGATGACAATTTGTAATAGGTGGTTAGGTTACAAATGGTTACTTCAGTTACTGACAGGTGGTCAATTGTTTCTAGTGGTTGATGGAAGCTTTCAAATATTTGTGGAATATCAACAGCCTCCCTTGCAAAGGACTTCTATTAATTAAGATTGATGAGTGATTGGGATATGAGAAGAATGGCTTTTCCTATGGACTTGGTGAGAAAGTCTTCCTCCATGAGATGCGTGGATACATAAAAAAGATTTAATTTGTTCTATTTTATGATATCATGAATAAAGTAATATCTAATTTCCACATGTTTAATTTTAAAACCATTGTGATTTATTTTGGAATGAGCAAGGTCAATGGTGCCTTTGTTGTTTTTGAAGAGTGTGGGACTGTTTTCAAATTTTTCTATATTTATTTAATAAATTAGTTGTTAGAACCATAGAATTTCTTTTCAGGAATTTTGGTATTCCATACCATTAGTATCAGTTTCAAGCTTACCAGAAAAACAAATACAAATAGAATTCAATATATCCAATAGTTATGAAGATAAATAGAAAGCTGAAAAGAAGTTATTGCTACAGAAACAGTTACAATTCTTGACTAACAAAGAAACAGAAAACCTGTCTGTCTCAGTTGACAAGGAGGAGCTGTTCACCTCTGGATTGGTCATGTAGTTTCTTCAAGCAACATTGAAGGAAATTTAAAAATTATTGCTTGTGGAACTTTCAAGAAGAATAAAAACAAAACCAAAACAGAAAAATAAAATCTTTTTGGAAATAAACAGACAATATTTTTTTCAAAGAAAATCATTTTTAACCTAACCCATAAGCCAGACATCCAAATAGACAGAAATTTCAGAGCAGCTGACTAATCCTTTCAAATACAAGGAACAAATAATTAAAAACTTATCAGAATGTTATCTGATTAGTCAGAAATCAAATTAATTCATGGTACATACCTATAACAAAAAATAAAAGTGATAAATCAATCTCATTGGTCAGAATTCATGTCCAAAGTCCATCAAAATAATAAAACCATCTAATTGGTCAGAATTCAAATAAATTCTAGGCGCATACCTATAATTACCAATTGATGTGACAACTCACACTCATTGGTCAGAGCTTGGAGCCCATGTCACATTGCTCCACCAAAACTACACGTCTCACCAGCTAAAACCTCTCAGCTATGATTTTTTCTAAGTACCCTGTTTTGAGAAGCTCTATGGAGGCCCAAAAGCTATAAATAGAGGTCCTCTCTCCCTCATTTTTCCCACTATCCAGGATCACCACCACCCCTAAGCTAGCAGGATATCTAGCTTAGTATTAGTGTTTTTGTTGTGAAAATCTCAATAGCCTTGCGCAGTAGCTTAGTATATTTGAAGAATATTAGTATAACCATAGTGAAAATCTCAGTGGCTTAGTATTATTGAAGATTAGTAGTATAACAGTTGTGAAAAGCTCAGTGGCTTTGCTCAGTAGCTTAGTATTATTGAAAAATAGTAGTATAACCTTAGTTAGAGCTTAGTAGCTCTTCTCAGAAGGCTAGTATTATTAAAAGGAAAGAAGTGGTGATATAAACTAAATATTAAAAATATTAAAAGAAGAAAATCCAGTAGTCTTATTATTGGTATTAATTTTAAAAAAACATTATAGTAAATATAAAACCAAAAAAGGATTCTTATTAGTTTCATTAAAGTAACAGAAAGCCAGAAAAATATATATTATCATTACTTTTATTAAAATAACAAAAAAAACTTAGTCTTTATTTTATCAGAAATTTTAGTTTCAAATCAGAGTTTTTACCATAGTGTTATTGATAGGTCTAATTTAGATAAGTCTTCTCTATCTGTTAAACCCACAAATATTATTTTAGTTTGAGATTATCTGTAGTATGACTATTCAGTATTACTTAGAGGACCAGCTAATACACCTTAGCACCCATGGCTATTGGACAATTCCAAAATTCAAAACAGACTTACCAATACTTTTCCCCTCAAGGTACTGCCTTATTTCACCCCAAAATGAAAGGAGTTCCCACATCTGGTTTCCCAAAAGTGGCCAACAGCTTCAACCATCAATAATATGTCAATTATCAAAGAAAAATTCAAATTTAATCCATAAAAAGCCTTTTATCAATACATAATTTCAAAAGCCTATCAAGTCAATCTGGAATCAGAAAAACCACAAAATTCTAAATCATTGTCACCATCAAGCTCTTCAATAAAATCATTTCATTATTATTATCCAAAAAGAGGAGAGACACCACCTGGAGAAGAATCACCCTCAGACTATAGTATAACAGTTGGCACACCCAGAACCAAGAAGAAAGATCAAAAGATGGTTACAGATTATTTGCAAAAATTACTCAAAAAACCTTTTGAAATTGAAAGAGAAGTGAAAAAAATAAAAGCAAAAAAGAAGATATCAATATGGATTCAGAATCATCATCAAATATACCACATAATCTCAATGGATTCAAAGAAGAGTCTTAAATGGAGAGACCATGCAAGGACAAGAAGAATTTTCTGATGTGGAAATATTTCATCAAAGAATGTTGGAAATGAAACAAGAACTAATTGAACTCCTTAAAAAAGAAGGGAAAAGAAAAGAGTCCAATTTTACCACAGAAAACAGCCCAATGAAATAAAATACAACCATGCCAAGGAAGGTCACCATGACCATTTTCAAGGCCCATGGCCTTATCAACTCCATTCACTTCACAAAGAAAAGAATAATCTACAAAGAGGGTTATTATTAATGCACAAGGTTCAAGCCCATTACAACAGGAGATATCAAACTCATTGTTGAGATTAGGCCCAAGGATTATAGCTTATGGTTTGATGTAAAGGAAGTAGAAAGATTTATTAAAAGAGTGGAAAATATAGCAGAAATTGAAGGAGAAAGTGGAAGGGATATTGCAAGACAGATATTCTTTTGGACTGAAGATCAAGAAATTAGCTAGCATATTGAAGGAATGCCTGGATATGAAACAGGAAATTAGGAGAAATTGAAATTGGATATAAAGAGAAGAGGGGGAACAATATCACCTGTAAGAAGATACAAGCTATCATCAATAACCCAGCTATTTACAAATATTAAACAAGAAGGAGTAATTCAAAATATGACTAGATATAAATAGCTCATTGGGGAATATGAATCTATCATCAATTATCTTAAAATGTATGAATATATACATGGAGAGATTAATAAAAATCAAGAAATTTTGGCTAGTATTTCCTCAAGTCCTCAAGAGTCTATTTATAAAGAAATGATAAAAGATAAGGCCATGGCGCAAGATTGGAAATCTTCAAGTTATATATTGAACAAGATTTAGAACCCAAAGTGTTAATTAAACAGAAGGAATCTTCACAAGAAAAGTGACAAGAAAAGAAATTTAGGCTTGAAGAGGAAAGCTGGGAAGAGTTCTTAAAGCAAATGAACGATCATACCCAAAAAAATTATAAAATCCTCAGCCTCAAGAATATCAAACAAAGGATACTGGGAAGGAATCAGCTAAGGAAGTATTTAATCAGCTCAAGAAACTTTCTGAATTTGTTTAATCGCCCAATAAACCTCAATCAAGCAATAATCAAGTTCAGAGAACTATAAAAAGCTCACAGCTATTCAGGCCAAGGTATCCTTCACCACCCATATGTTCCAGCTCAAATTGCTCCAAGACATAAACTGAAGTGTTATTACTGCTTAGAAAAAGGAAATTCAGCTATAGGATGTATTAATCTCACAGAAGACTTGGAGAAAATAATTTTCTTGAAGCATAGAGGAACATACATTTTTCCAAACTTTCAAAGAGTACCCGCAGAAGGCCCTAAATCTGAAAAATAATTTGTTAGAAATTTTGCGAAAGAGCAGGAGTATTTTACCAAAAAAATGATGAAAAATAAAATCCACCCCCAAAGAAGCAAGAAACAGCAGTAATTGATGAAAGAAAAGGTGAGAAGGAAACTGCTATAGCTCAAATAGAATAATGGGAAAACCAGAAACCTCCTCAAATATCACAAGAAAATGAAAATCTTCAAATAAATGTCAGACTTAGGAAGACAAGGCAAAGAGCTGAAAGACAGGAAAGTCAAAGCCAAACTCAGAAAGAGGATAAAGATAGAACACACAAACCCTTTCAAAATAAGATGCCAGATGCCTACCATGAGGAAGACAAGGCAGAAGAGGAAATAAGAGTTTTAATTCCAAAAAAATACAAGAGAACCCAAGAAGGAAAGGAAGTAGATAATGACAAGATTGAAATAATTTCCAAGGACAAGAATAAGGATATAATAAGACAGGATTCACAAAAGATGGAATTAAAGAACAAGGTAAAATCTACAGCCAATAACCCAAAGCAAATAATTGAACTTGTGATGAAGAAAATACTTGAACAAAAGATAAATCATTCTTTTGAAGAACTATTATCAATGTCACCAACCTTTATTGACAAATTAAGAAATTTAACTACCCAGGAAAAAAAGGTGATAAAATCAGTCAATACATCAAATATTCAATAAAGACTACTTTCATTAAATCTATGGGACTATTATACAACAAGATTAAATTATGCATTCCCACTTGGCCTTATGGAAGTATTTATTGGAAGAGAAGAATATCCTAAAATGTCATTGGTGGATACTGGATCATAAATTAACATCATACAAGAGGAAATTGCAATTAAAGCCTCACTTACAAGTAGAAAGCTCAATATGAATATAAGAGGAATTGGTGGACATAAAACATTTTTGGTTGGACTCTCAGAATTTACACCAATTACTATGATAACAGAAGAAGAAAAAGAAATCAATTTATTCATATCAAAAGGAGCTGTACACACCATACTTGGAAGACCATTTTTAACAGATAATAATGTTAAATTGGGATTTTAACACAAGCAAGGGGAAATATTTAGTTAGCCAGAGAAAGATTGACGTTGATTATGTTTACCAATATGTAAACCTCAAGCTATGGGTTGGAAAATTTCTTCACCAAGAGGTATGCAGCTTTGTGCATCTTCAGAGATTGGAAAATGGTCAATAAATTAAGAAGAATAATCCAAAAGAAAAGAAATGGAGGAAACAGAAAGTCAATCTTCAACAAGAGTGAAGACAATATTTCTTGAACCAAAAAAATACCCTTCTCAGCTATTTTTGATGCAAAAAAGTGACTTGAATGTTCTAACTAAGAAAATAGCCCTAAGATCAGAATTAAACATCAGCCTTTATACAGCAAAATCAACAGATAGCTCCTTGAAGCTAATTTGTAAAATTACAAATATTGAAGTCAATTTTGGTAATGAAGAAGAAATGTACCTGTAATTCTTAGTATTTGAAAATTTCAATCAGATAATAGTTGAAGAAAATTATAGCATATTATCTTTATCTAAAGAAATTATTCCCCCTGTACTTGATAGAAAATTTAAAGGAAAGGAGACAGGAGATAAACTGGAGGTAGAAGGTGGTGAAGAAATAGCAAAAATCAAAGAGGAACTGAAGAAGATCAGAAGAAAACTGTACATGGCCATAGAAGATCCAGAGAAATGGATAGCACTTGAGTGAAGTGGTATGAAGAAAGAAAATGAAGGAGAAATACCACAGAAGAAATTTAAAATGGATCTGAAGCCACCTGAAGCAAATTCCTCAGGAATTGAAGAAGATTATTCCAATTTATTTCAGGAGGAAACTGGGTACATTAGATATATTGAAAGATATTTGATTAGTGAAGAATCAAAAGACAACATAATAAAGCCATTGGCAAAAAGAAAATTTTAAGAATTGGACAATGGAATTTCTGTAATTACTGAAGACAAAATGGATAAACTTTGGGATAGAGATATCAAAAAAGGGATTAAACAAAGGATGGAAAATTGGCAGAATCAGAAAATGACTTGAAGCTATATCAACAAAATGATAGAAATTGGGAAGATAAATATAAAAAAGGAAGAATATTTTCAGACCTAGAGAAAGGATAGTTATCAGAAAATACAGAAAGGCTAGCTGGACTTAGTATTATAGAAGAATTTAATGATGCCTATGAACAAATAGGCTGTTTTTCAAATATTTCACTTTCAAGATCAACTGATTTATTTAATCAAAATCATGTAATTATATCCAGATTAATAAATGAATCCCAGAATGAAAATTGCCTATGGGAAGACATTCCAGAGTGTGAAGGAGAGGAAGATTATGTAATACTTCCAATGATAAAATTTGAAGAACTGTATGATTATGAGCTAGATTCAGAAATAATTCAAAAAAATATCTTTCAGAACTAGACGTATTGAATCTTACACATGTTAGATTTTTGGAATTACTAACCACTATTGGAATCAAGGGAAATTTATGGAATCTTTACTTGAAGAAGCCTTATGGATATTATAAAATGAAAATAGAAGGACTGTATCACAAAATGATATGGGCTCAAGAAGACTTGAATCTAGATGGTTTGGAAATCTTGGGTGGAACTCTTTGCTGGTGTTATTTTGGGTATATGTTTATTCATGAAGTCAAAGGTTTTGTTTCAGAATGGAAAGGAAATACACACAGAGAACAATGCGGCAAGATATTTGGAGATATGTATTTCAGTAATTCACAACAGAAGGTTCGATATTTCTCAGAAGTAACTGAAGTAATTCTGTTTCAATCACCAATCAAAAATAAAAAAATAACCATAAAAATAGTAAAATAATAATAAATCACCTAAAAAGAAAATTTCCTTTCATATCTGTATCAGTAGCAGGGAAGTGAACTCCTTCCTTATCAAAGAGGAATTTCAATTTACTCAAACTCTTTAAAAGAGTCTTATAGCTCAAGGGAAGTGACCTCCTTCCTCATCAAAGAGGAATTTCAAATCATTCAAACTACCTTATAGAAAAATCCTTTTTAACACTCTTATCACTCAGTGGCAGTTCCTTCCTGCATTATCAAAGAGGAATTATTCTTTTATATCAAAACTCAATAATCTCACCAAACTCAAGAGAGGACCTAGACAGTAATGGTTGCCAAACCTACACACAAAAAGAAATTGGAATGGAATCTTGGTTCAAATGAAGAATGGACAGATATAAGCTGCAAAATTGTAGAAATTATAGAAGAAATCAATTACTGGGGAAACCCATTTGTTGAAGAAGGAGAGGAGTTATTTCAGATATGGATTCCATACCTAGAATTTGAACAAATTTTCAATTTTCCATAAAATCTCCCAAAACTTCAATAATATAGAGATTTTCAAGAGCTTCAGGTTTCTCTCTTTCAAGACTGGAATTTTTAGAATTACTTACATATGATGGTATGAAAGGAATTTTAGCAAACACATATCGGGAAGAGGATACATCAAAAGATTCAGAATGTAGAACAAAAGTATATTTTGGGGATTTGGAAGCCTCAAGAGGACTTTCTTTGGATTTATTGCACATACCAGAAGGAAGAATCTTATTGAAGCATGGAAGTTATGTAATCGAAAGGCCAATTGAGATGCTTTGTGGGAAGAGGTGTTGATACCTGGAATTATCAGTCTCAAGGAACATAATTATAATCTCAATAAGGATTATTGGAGCTTTTTTTGGGGAGAATATTTTGTAAGAAAAATCAAAGAAGAAAAAAGAAGATTCATATCAAAAATAAAGAAACAGCTTGTTCAAAGGATTAAGAAGAATATTATTCACAAACTATAAAAAAAGGAAGAAAAGATGAAATAACAAACATTTTTTGGGCTATGTATCAGTATTCAAGACAATATTGTAAATTTAGAATTCTTAAACAGTTTTTTTAATGTACAAGTATCTCAATCAATTAAAATAAAGAAAAACAAGGGTGGTTATCTGTTCTTATGCCATCTCATACTAAAAAATGGAAAACATTTGGGGAAGTGTGGTCCCATAGGCCTTTATTAATGTTATTTCTCTTTTTATAAAAAACAATGAAAAGAGGATGTGCAGATGCAGCAAAAGAAGATACAGATAGCTCAAGATGTCAAAATTATGACAGCCGGTCATAATTTGGTTCTTTGAGACAGGAAGAAATAAAATATGGAAAGGAAAACAAGAAGAAAAAATAAACAAACAAACTAGGCTGCTCAAATACAGTAAAAGAAGATTCAAGAAGCAATAAAACAGTATCTGGTTAGGAAAAACAAGGAAGCAAACAAGAAAAGGTGTTCAGATACAGAAAAGGAAGATTTAAGAAAGCTCATGATGTCAAAATTATGACCTCCCGTAATAATTTGGTCAATTGAATTCAGAAAAGCAAGAAAAGAGTACCTCAAAAAGCAAAAACAAACAACCAAACAAATAGTGCTGTTCAGATAGAAGATAAAAGAAGTTTGAAATTTTAAAATTATGACTTCTGGTCATAATTTGGCCTAATAACTACAGTAAAAGCAACAAACAAAAAACAAGCCAATGAAAAGCCAACTAAATCAGATCAAGGGTACCGACACTGTGTACATCCAAGAGAGAATTAATCTGAGGGCAGTATCAGCAAGTGAAATGAGTACTTATCAGCCATGATCAAGGGTGGAAAGTCCCTGACCATGACTAATAATACAACAATATCAATTGGTCCTATCAGAAGTCACAGGAGGAATGCAACAGTATTAATCATCACAATCAAACTTGTCCAAGGTTTGAACACAAAAATTAACACAATAATAGTAATACATGGTGAAATTGATCACAAGCAAGAAACCAATGTTGAAAGCAGGGTTTGAACCCAAGACATTAGCAAGAAAATTATCCACTCAATAACAGACTCAAAGTTAAAAAAGTAATAACAGCCTCACTAACCATTACACTATTTCAGATTATACTTCCACTCCTCACTCAACATTTTACAAACTCATCACTTATAAATTTGATCACTCCTCAAAAAAACAATTTCTCAACATATATAAAAAGGTTACTTAATAAATAATGCTAATAATAATAAAAATAAATAAAATAAAAATTCTTGATTAACACAAAGGATAAAAGAAAAGATCAAATAAAGAAAGAAATTCCTTTTATGACTTTAAACTACAGGGTAGCAGCCTGAAGGCTAGAATTATTCCTTGTATGACTTTAGACTACAGGGTAGCAACCTGAAGGCTAAAATTAGTCCCTATATAACTTTAAACTACAGGGTGGTTTGCAGAACACCAAAATTAGTCTTTTTATGACTCAAACTAAAGGAGTAGCACCCCAGAGGGCTGAATATGCAAGTAAAATCAAGGAATCAAAGAAAATTGAAAAAAATAAAGATATCAAAAGTAACAACCAAAGTGAATAATAGAATAATGAAGACTCCCAGGTGAAATTAATGAAGAATATTCAATCAAAAGAAAATATCAACAAGAGGAGAGCTATTTGAAGAAAGAGACATACAGATTGTGGCAAAAGAGGAAACAAGATTAGCAGCAGTGGAGAAATCAAGAGATTGAAGAAACAAATAAGTTCAATAATTGGACAAAAAGATGGCACACAAAGTGAGAAATCCACTTGAACCAGGGGACATAGTATTAGTCTATAGTAAGCTAATCAGGTCACAGTGGGGTTTAATTGCCAAAAAACATTGGAATGGACCTTATAGATATATTAATCAAGTTAATAATGGACCTTATCAGGTTGAAGAATTGGATGGCACTAAGCTTACAAGAAAATTTTCAGCAAGTCCCATCAAGAGGCTTTATCCCAGAGTAAAGATATTTGAATTAAGTCCACAGTCAGAAAATGAAAGCAGTGAAGAAATCAAAGCGAAAGAGTCAATATTGAAGGAAGAATAAATTAAACAAAATTGATATTATTGATATTGGCAAGCTTTTCAACTGTAATGCTGGGAACAGCATTGAATGGAGAGGGGGATGTGGTATTCCATACCATTAGTATCAGTTTCAAGCTTACCATAAAAATAAATACAAATGCAATTCAATATATCCAATAGTTTTTAATATAAATAGAAAGCTAAGAAGAAGTTATTTTCACAGAAACAGTTGCAATTTCAGACTAAAAACAAAACAGAAAAATGTTCTGTCTCAGTTGAAAAGGAGGAGCTGTTCACCTCTGAATAGGTCATTTAGCTGGTTGAAGCCACATTGAAGGCAGTTTAAAAATTATTTTTTGTAGAAGTTTCAAAAAGAATAAAAAACAGTACCAAAACAGAAGAATAAAATCTTTTTGGAAGAAAACAGACAATATTTCTTTTAAAAAAAGAATTGTTTTTAACCTAACCCATAATCTGGACATCAAAATGGACAGAAATTGCACAGCAGCCAACTAATCCTTTCAAATACAAACCAAATGTTATTACAAACTAATCAGAACATCATTTTATTGGTCAGAAATAACATTAATTCATGGAACATACCTATAATTACAAATTGACATGACAGCTCATGCTCATTGGTCAGAACTTGGAGCCCATGTCATGTTGCTACCCCAAAATTACATGTCTCACTAGCTAAAGCCTCTCAGCTATTATTTTTTCTAAGTACCCTATTTTAAGAAGCTCTATGGAGGCCCACAAAGCTATAAATAGAGGTTGTCTCTACCTCATTTTTTCCAGAATAATGAAACAAGCTACCACTATCCAGGATCACCACCATCCCTGAACTAGCCGGATATCTATATTGGTAGTGTTTTAGTCATGAAAATCAAATTAGCTTAGTATTTCTGGAAAATAGTAGTATAACAATAGTGAAATTCTTAGTATAATTGCTCAGTAGCTTACTACTGTTCAAGAAAAGTAGTATAACCCTTGTGAAATGCTCAGTGGCCTTGCTCAGTAGCTTAGTATTAGTAAATAAATAGTAGTATAGCCTTAGCTAAATCTTAGTAGCTTTGATCAGAAGCCTAGTATTATTGAAAAAAGAATTATCAATATAAACTCAATATTAAAAATATTAGAACAAGAAAATCCAGTAGTCTTATTATTAGTATCAATATAAAAAGATTATTACAATCATCATAAAACCAAAAAAATATATTCTTATTAGTTTTATTAGTATAATTGAAAACCAGAAAAAATATATTATCATTACTTTTATTAAAATAACAAAAAAAATCTTAATCTTTATATTATCATAAATTTCAGTTTCAAATCAGATTTTTTACTGTAGTGTTATTGATAGGTCTGATTTAGAGACTGCTGATAAGTCTTCTCTATCTTTTAAAGCCAAAAATATTCTTTCATTTTGTAATTCTCTGTAGGCTTACTATTCAGTATTATTTAGAGGGTAATCTAATACACCTTAGCATACATGCTTCTTGGACAATTACAAGATTCAGAACAGACTTACCAATAATTTCCTTCTCAAGGTACTGCCTTATTTCATCCCACAACAAAAGGTGTTCCCACAGCGTTGGTAAGGGATTTTTATTCAGATTCAGCTGTGAAGTGAGATATATTTTGTTTCTTTTTTTGTGCTCCATGATGTGAGGTGATTGTTGAAGAAGAGAACATACCCACCAGCTTATCTTCTGTCAACAATGGAATTTCACCAGTAAGGACTGACCTAACTGATAATGTCACCTTTTCCTTTGTTGTAGTAATTGAGAATGAGATTTTTTGTGTGAAATAGATATAAAAGGACTTTCAGACTGGCTTTCCAGTGATTGAAGCTTGAGTGTTCAAGAAATTGAGAGAGATGACTGATCTCAAACATAATTTCTGGTCTAGTGTTGGTGCTGCAATAGTTGAGAGCTCCAATTATACTTCTATTGTTGAGGACTGATCTGTTAAAGTATATTCTTTCTCTTGCAGATTCTTTAGTTAACTGTAGTCCTGGCTTCAGTGGAGTGTTTAAGGGGGCCATATCAGGTATTCTATAGATTTTTTTCTATATTTTCAACATAATGTTCTTGAGAGAGAAAATCCTGAGCCATTGTGAAAAGCTTTTATTCCAAGTAAAAGACTAGCTTTTCCTAAATCTTTCATGTCAAATCTTTCTTGAATTTCCTTTTTAGAATTGTTTGAGGTTGGGTCCAAATAGCACTAAATCCTCCACATCAACATGGATCCATATGAGAGTAGTACCTTTTCTGTAAATGAAACATGAATCAGATAGTGAACAAACAAATCCTAAATAAAGAAGCCATTTTGATAGGTGATTGTACCAGGCCATGGGGGCTTGCTTCAGCCAATATATTGCTTTTTTAAGGTGTGAGACCTTGTCCCTAGGAATTTTCATTCCCTCAGGTACAGTGAGGCAGATGTCCTCATTGAGAGGAGCATTGAGGAAAGTGATTTTCACATCCATTTGATTAAATTGGTAGCTGTTGATGGAAGTGTTGGATATTAATCCTTGTAATGAGCTAATGAATCCAGTTGGGGTCAAGGTTTGAGTGTAGTCCAGGCCTTTGGTTTGGTGAAATATTTGAGTATAAAGTAGATATTTTCTGTTGTGCATCATTTATAACTTTAAATAACCACATAGTAATGAGAGGATGATCTTTGTTTTTAATGTCCCTTATTTACCAGACATTCAGTTTATTCATGTTTTCCAGTTCTTTAGTGATTTCCTTTCTCAATTTCTTTCATTTCTCATGCTTGATTGCTTCTTGATAGGTATTTGGTACTGTTAATTTGATTGCTTTGTGTTCTCTTCTTCTGTATGGAAGGGTATTATTTGTGGATATATCAGCTGTGATCAAAGTGGGGTTTCTTGGTCCAATGACCCTCATTCTTCATGTGGGTTGTTCTTCCAATTTTTTGTGAAATTCTTCCTCCAAAAAACTGAAATTGTCATTTTCATTAAAAGGGTTCTCATTTTCAGAAGAACAATGATAAGGTATATTCAAAAAAGGTAAAGGATTCGGGCATTTGGAGGTTTTTTAGTGGGAAGTGAAGTGGGAGAGGGGAAGAAGGCTTCATCAAAATTTACATTCCTAATTATTCTTATCTGTTTGTTTGATATTCTCAGTATTCTGTAAGCCAAAGCGTGATTCCCTCTCATGCCACTGCTCTAAAATTTGAATTCCAAATGGCTGAAGGAGCTCTTGCCCTGGCCTTGGATCCAAATCTTGTTAGTTTGTCTATTCAAGGTGTATATCCAAGCAATTTTTTCTATGGTGATATTGCATTTATTTTTGAAATTTGGTTGTGCAGGAAAATGGCAGTAGAAGCTCCTTCTGCCAAAATTGATCAGTTAGATTTCTTGTTGCAACAAGCATATAACATTTTCTATAATTTATCTATTACCACTTTTAGAAACACCAATGTGTTCTCAAGTATAAGTGGGACTGATACAGTGTTCAAAACCCATTTCATTTGCAAGGAGTCTGAATTTTCTGTTGGAGAAACGTTTTCTTCCATCTGATACCCCCTTGAGTATCTTTTTGCCTTGGAGATTTTTGGACCAGTTCTTGTAGTCTATAAACACCTCCAAAGTGTCACTTTTATTCTTTAGGAACTTTCTTTTCACACAAGCTGTGAATTGATCAATAAGTATCAGGAAATAACTAGCACCAAACAGAGACTGATTTTGAATGGGACCACATAGGTACATGTGAACAACTTCCAGAGTTTGGGAAGAAGTTCAAAATTAGTGAGAAAAAAAGGAAGTGCAGTAAGCTTACCTTTTGAGAACTCATCCTGTTTCCTTCCAGTGGTGGAGTACAATGAGATGAGTTTTTCTTTTGCTCTCTCATTTGGGTTTCCTAATTTCTGGTGTCATAGTTTGCCTTATTTTCCAAGAGACATCTTGAATATAGTTGGATTTTTTTTTCTAGTACTCGTGTAAGTTTTTACTATGAAACAATAAGTAAATATTACTAATATTTAACTTATTGTACTCTGAATGTCCTTATTAAAGTAATAGAGTGGATAAAGAAATATTAAAGTTATGGCATAAAAAGATGTAATTTAATAATTGAAAACAATTCTATTACCAATATCAAAGTTATATATAAATATAAATACTATATATATTCATAAAAGAGTTGTTAGAAAATAAGAATAAAGAGAAATTATTATAAAGAGAAAAAAACCACTTTGAACACTTAATATAATACTTTTATTCCAAATAAGCTATATAAAACTTATGAAAACTTTATTTACAAATAAAAATAAAATAAATTACAAATATTCTTTATTTTATGTGAAATTGAAGATTTTAGAGAGAAATTAGCAAAAACAATTAAATGTTGGCTTAATAAAATCAAAATTTATCATTAAAAGAAAGTTGAAGTTTATTCTTTAATAATATAATAGCATTATATGAAAAGAATAAATTTATTACCTTTGGATTTAATACTTTAATGTTTTTGATGTGTCTGAGGGGGAAATAAAGGTAAAAAACTCTATATGTAGTAAAATACTCCCTCCTAGAGTCCAGAAGGCTTCTATTAGATGCTTATTTATTGTATTCACTGGAATTGATTAGTATTTCAAGGTTTAGGGATTATTACATCATAACTGAACCATCTTATTTCTCTATTTGGCCATTATTTAGATTTATCACTATAACTCTAGATTTTCTGACATCATAGGCTTGGCAGGAGCCTAAGATTTGTGGATTTTATTAGTATTAATAATAATATACTATGATTAGCCAGTTTTATCACTTCTATTCCTGTTAAGCTTTAAATAAGGCTACAGTGAGTGATCATAAATGATCATTTTTAAGCTTAAACTTTGATCATAAATAAAATTTCAGTTATACATGCTACAGTCATTCAGAGAGTGAGATATGATAGATTTTGATTTTCTTACTACACTGCCAAGAGAATTTCATTAAATAATCAAAACTCTATTTTTTAGGATTTTTCTTGTAACTCATCTTTTCTGTCAAAATTTACTATTTCAAACTTCCAACCATGATTTCAAGGGGTTATAACTTGAATATAAGAATAATAATTACATAATTCTTCATATATGAGCCATTAGAATCTGAATGTCTACTTTTATTTAGCTTGTACCACTTGAAAAACAAAGTGGTCAACAGCTATAACTATCTTTCTCAATAAACCCTTGCAAGTTATAACCTTGTTTATAACTTGTCAAATAAAGCTTATATCTGTATTTTTAAGATAATTATGTGGTAACTTTATTTTTGGTTCAACTCTTTATAATGCATATTTGAAAATATATGAGCTGAAAACCATGAATATATGTACTGATCCTAAAAGTGCATATATTCAGGTTATCTCAATAAGTATTGAATTTTCAGATATTACATAAAGATTTTATAAGTTTGGTTTTCATAAGAAATACAATGGTGTAATTTCTTTCACATGTTTATTCATTGGCCTTTGAGACAATCAAGTTTTTAGGCCTTTTTATGGCATTTTCAATTGTTACAAGATGATAATTTCAATTCTTATTATTAAGATAAGTATTTTGAAGTTGTTTTGTGACCACTTAAAGGCTCACAGCTATTCTAGCAGATGGGCAGTTAAAAGAATACTTTGCTGCATCATTTAGGAAAATAATTGAGAAGTTCATCTTTAATTGTAGAGCTATTTGGGTTTCCAATTGTGAAAGGAAAACCAAATTGGCATTTAACTTTGGGACATATAGGAAATGTTTAAGGTCCAAAAATCTCTTTTAAAATCCACTATTTTGGCCGTACCTCTTTCAGTTTATGTTAATGAAGATGAATCACAGCCTGTTGAGATAGCTGAATTTTTAATTTTCTTGATGGAAGAAAATAATCCTTTATTGTTGAACAGGTGGTCTGATGCTCCTGTATCTAGGACTATGCTTAACACACTAGATTTCAAGAGTGACTTATCTCTTTGCAGTAGTTCCTGCACAAAGGTGTAGTTGGCTTTAGTTTTTTTGATACTTGTCTGGTCAAGTTTCTGATTGTAATTTCCAAACTTTTTCAGGTTAATGACTGAATAATGGGTTGTGTGTTCCATTGCTACAGTAGTGAATAGTTTCTTACTTGAAAACTTCTCTGTTAAAAGCTATGCCACTATTTGTGCTAGAACTGTTTGATACACTTAGAGCTTCTTCTTTAAGGGAAGCGTCATGTAGAATATTTAGTGTTACATCTGGGTTTCCTTGGGTGTCAATGTTGAGAGTTACTTTTTCTCTGAAGCTGTTGAAATTTTCTGGTAGTTTGGTGACAATGGAAAGTGCAAGAGTCTTTGTTCTAACTTTTATTCCTACAATTTTTACCTCATTGCAACTTTTCTTATTTTGGTAATAAAGCATTGTAGATTGCCATTGAAAGTAATTTCAGACAATTGACTCCAGATTCTATCTTGGATATTGGTAGTGGAGGGTTAAAAGCAATTAGTTAGCTTATTCCATAGTGGATGGACCTCCTCCATTTACTCAACACCAATTACTATCTCAGCAAAAGTGCCAGAGTCAAGGCCATTGGTAATGATGTTGCATGTCTTGATATTAGCATCAATGATTTTAATGTTGGCAGAAGAAGGTCAAGTGTCAGCTGATATTGAAGGTAAAGTTTCCTTGATACAGTGAGAATATAGTTTTTTCTGACATAATAGACCAATGGTATGCCTTTTCCATTCTGGATAATTATTTCAGTGAGAATAGGGAGAGTTAATTCATGTTTGGTATCCATTTTGTTGGTCATCTTAGAAATAGATTATCTGTTCTTTATATAAGAGAGATTGAGACTGTAAATCTGTTAAGTTTTGACAATAAAATAAAAGATATTATGTCAGTAATTAAGAAGACTATAGTAGCATAGATGTGAAAAGAAGATATGTACCTAAAAGGACAGGTACAAAGTACAAAAATAAAGATATAGATGGACTAGGATACAAAGTTGAAACAAAAGAAAGTAAACTAAAAAGATAAATTATTACTAGAAAATTCCTATATCAGACATAGAGCTGATCTTACATCAATGGAGCTATAGAAATATAGTATTGAGAACTATATTAATAGTACAGGTTTAGTACTAAGTATGCTAAAAGTACAGGTATTGGTAAGAGATAGATTAATGATAGTAAGAGTAGTGGTGAACAATAGAGATTGGTGATTAATAGTAATAATGAAGAGAAAATATTGAATTTTGTAAAAAATAATATATTTTTTTGAAAAAATAGGAGGGACAAAGTTGGAGAAGGCTGAGTTATATAGAGAATAAAGGTGAGAGGAAAGAGTGTAGATGTGGAAGGTTTGAGAACAAACTTGAGAGAGATGGGCCTAGTATATTTAGTGGGTGATTGAGTGATGACAGTTTGTAATAGGTGGCTAGGTTAAAAATGGTTACTTTAGTTACTGAAAGGTGGTCAAACTTTTGTAGTGGTTGATGGAAGCTTCCAAATATTTGTGGAATATCAACACTTTCTTTCTATATTGGTTTTATTTTTATTATTATTAAAAGTACAAAAAAACAAAGCCAATATTCAAATCATGATTAAAATGAGGAAATTAAGCTTTATAAGTCTTGGACAGAGGTCTCTGATAGTCTCCATACTGGTACCAATAAAACAAATTAGAAACTGTGGACCCGGGTATTTCAAAGATTTTATTATGAAATCCCTAGGACTCAAAATTTTCTGAAGTAGCCTCCAACATTCTGCCAACAAGCTCAGTGGATGTACCCAGCATTCTCAAAGACCAAATGAGATATTTGTGACAGTACAAGGATAGATATCAAAAGCCACAAATTATTTTGTCAAACTATAAAATGAAACATTTCTCAACATTTCAGGATATGAAATTTTATCAAACACAACCAAATGGAGCCTCCATATGCAAAGCCTACAAAAACCTACATTAAAGAAAGAAAGGAAACAAAATGAAGATATGCCTGCTTCATAAAAATTACCAAAATCTGATTTTCCATGACCAATTAGCCAAAAACTCTTGAAAATTCTCTTGGATTAGTCAAAAGCAACTCAAAAAAATATTATGATTGAATTAAATAAGTGGCTTCCAGATAACTCTGAAAAAAAGGGAATCTCTTGTTGAGCAAAGTTCACAGCTGAAGAATATTTTCAAGGATGTTATAATGAGAAAGAATTTTGAGGAAATTGTAGTAAGAATAAGGGAGTATTATAAGTTGCAACATCAGAACATATTAGAACAAACCCAATCAAAACCCCAAATCTTAATCAATGAAGATAATTAGCCTTATGGTGAATAGATTCAATTTTTTTTTAGTTTTTTTCATATTCTTTAAAAGATCATTTTTTCAATTATTATATTTTTTAGTATAATTTACTTACTTGAAAGGAATATTTAGTATAATTTAACATTTCTCTTTTTATTCTTTTATACATTATTTCATTCTATTTTCATTAAAAGGGGATTTACTTGCAAGTTTTATGAGAATATTTTGCTATAGTAATAAAAATCCTTTTATCAAAATAATAGAAATTTAAAAAAGGTTTCAGTTTAGAGTATTATGGCTATTTCATTAGAACCAAAACAAATCTTATATTAAAAAAATGTAGGAATTTAATTATAAAATAATTATAATTTCATTATAAAAATAAATATGATATTATCATGAAGTAATTATACTTTTATTATGAAAATATTAGCAATTTATTTTCAGGATGATAACAAATTGGATTATTTGGAAGATAAACCTTTTGATTACTTTTAAAAAAAGTTATTAGAAGAAGAATAGACATTTTACTATTTCAATGAATAAATTTTTAAAATGAAAAAAGTCACAATATTATTATTCAAATAATAACTTTAATTATAAAACTTGACAATTCTGGTATATATATAATGAAAATGTTATTATTAAAATTATAAGAATTATAAATTGTACTTGTTTGAATAATAATGATTTTATAATCAAAATGATAAAAATTACATTCATTGAATAAGAAAATTTTTATCAAAAAAATAGAAGTCTCATTGAGCTAATCCAGATTCTGGTGTAAAAGAAATAACCATACTTTCATTAAATTAATGCAAAAATAGAAATGTGTTCCTCATTAAAATGAAAATCAATATCTAATCTTACCTTATTGTTAATATTAGAAATTCTATTATTTTGGTAAGAGAAAGATTATTTCTAAAATGATAAGGGTATAATTTTTAAATTAGCAATTAAGATAGCAAAATTTCCATTATTTTAAGAATCAAAATTCTCTTATTAAAATGGAAACATTGTTATCATCTTCAAAATAAAAATTCTATTATCAAAATAATACCAATCACCAGGAAAAAATCTCTACCTGCTCTAGTGGTGTGGGAACTTCTTTTGGTGTGGGATGAAATAAGGCAGTAACTTGAGGGTGAAATTATTGGTAAGTCTGTTTTTAATTTCAGAATTGTCCAAACCCCATGGGTGCTAAGGTGCATTAGATGCCCCTTTAAATAATACTGAATAGTCAGACTGCAGTTAATCACAAAATAAAATAATATTTGTGGCTTTAACAGGTAGAGAAAACTTGTCAGCAGTCTCTAAATCAGACCTATCAATAACACTACATTCAAAAGTCTTATTTAAAACTGAAACTGTTGATAAATTAAAGACTAAGTTTTTCTGTTATTTTAATAGGAATGATAAGAACATATATGCTTTCATGGTTTTATGTTGATTATAATAGTTTTTTAATATCAATACTAATAATGAAACTAATTAATTTTATTCTTTCAATATTTCTTTAATATTTTTTTTGAATACTGAGTTTATATCACTACTTCTTTTGTTTTAATAATACTAAGCTTCTTAGCAAAGCTACAAAGCTTTAACTAAGGTTATACTACTCTTTTTCAATGATACTAAGCTACTGAGAAAGCCTACTGATATTTTCACTATGGTTATACTAATATTCTTCAGCAATACTAAGCTACTGAGCAAGGCTACTGATTTCTTCACAACTAAAGCACTACTACTACTACTCTATATATCTTACTAGTTCAGGGATGGTTGTGAGCCTGGATAGTGGGAGCTTCTTTCATGATCATGGAAAAATTAGGGGGAGAGGACCTCTATTTATAACTTTTGGGCCTCCATAGAGCTTCTCAAAACAGGTTACTTAGAAAAAATAATAGGTGAGAGGTTTTAGCTGGTGAGATGTGTAGTTTTGGTGTAGCAATTTATTTTCTGAGAGAATTATTCTGGTAGTTCTTTTTCTTATCAAAATCATGTGAGGCAATTGATATAGTTTGGCTGGTGAGATTTATTTTTGCCAAAAAAGTGGAGAAAATACAGCTTCTGAAAATTGAAAGTTCTTCTAGTCATATGATATCTTTTAGAGAGTTTGGCTGGTGAAATTTTTCTTTTTGGTGACTTTTTTATGTGTTTGCTGACAGAATCATGCTGGTAGTGCTATTTCTTATCAAAGTAGTATGATTTCTTTGAGATAATTTGGCTGGTGTTTTTATATTTTTTCTAAGGAAGTGGAGGAAATACAGCTCCTGAAAATTGAACTTTCCTCTAGTAATATAATATATTTGAGAGAATTATGCTGGTGTTTCTTTTTCTTATCAAAATCAGGTGATGTCTTTGAGATAATTTGGCTGGTGATGTTCTCTTGAAAGTGGGGAAATTATTTCTGTTTCTATTTTCCTTTAGTTAATTAGTTACTAGTGTTAGCTTTGATATTTGGTCTTGAGAAAAATATGTTGGTGGTTTTATTTTAGTATTGTATCATTTGATATGGAGATTGCATCATTTCTATCAATTTTGATGTGTGTTATTATTACTAAGAAAGCATTTTTTCTTGGAAATTATATGATAGTTTTCTTAATATCCTTGAGGTATTTCTTCTTTCAATTGAATAAATGTGGGTAAAATACAGCTCTGATTCTGTATTTGGTCTTCATACATCTGTATTTAGATTAACTCCTTTGAATTTTGTAATTTTTTATTAATGATGCAATAAGGTGGAGAAATTTTGTGATACTATACTGTTCAAATTGAAATTATTCTGCATAAAACTGTGTGCATGAGTATTTTCAGATATCTGTGGGGATAAAATCTTGCATATTATGGAGAAACCATGTTATTTTGTACTGTTTTCATAAGATCTTGAGGCTGTGTATTGTATATTTCTGTGTTAAACCTGCATTTGTAACATTTAAATATCTTTTACATAATTTTTTATCATCATTTTTTTTTCATTGGTAAGCTTGAAACTGGTATACTTGGTATGTAATACCACAGTAGGTGTAGCAGGTCCAACTAGGCTTCTAACTTGCTTCATACTGGGCTATAACGTTCTATGATTATTTGATCATCTTCCAAGCTAGAGCTTCAAAGATTAAGAGTTAATTTGAATGAAATCAACTTAAACATTATAATTGTGCAATTCCTAAGTAGTCCTTCATTATGGGGAATTGTTTGAAACCAAAAACAATCATCTCAAAAGAAAGATTAATCAATTGAGCATGAATTATTCCTTTTTAAACTACTCATTATTAAAATATCCTCTTTACTCCTCTCCTCACATATAACTCATTTCTTATATATCTTCTCTGATACCTTTTTTGAAATATCTCAATACTGTCAATCTCAAAATAATTTAAATCAAAATATTTTTAAAAATAACAACTTAAAATAAATCTGTGTTGCACAAAAAATCCAAGTTTGTATGTTCCACTATCACTTTAGCCCAAGAGCCTAATTAATCTTTATTGATAGAGATTGCCCAAAATTTAAGCTATATAATCTGTTTCTCTGGGAATTGGAAACCATTTTTGGAAATTTCTTTAAAATGTGATTAAAAATAAAGGTTTCAAACACAAAGATCCACTTAGTATAGCTTTACATCTCTTTTCTCCCTTATTTAGAGTTTTACCTTGGAATCCTTAGAGGAAATATAATTGTAATTTTTTGTAAGATTTAGGACTTTTTTACTGTCACACCTTTTTCCCATGACAAAAATACTGTGAGACATCTTATGGCTCAAAAATATCCTTTTTCCATAACCCACAACATCCAACATACCCAAGGTTTCCAAAAGAAACTGCTTTATAAAAATATATTTTGAAATCTTATTCAATTAATAAAAAATATATAAGAAACAATTCATGATATCCTAATTTTGGGAGGAAATAAAGTTTAAATTAGTTTTTGAATTTGTTTTTATTTTCAAGAGAAAAATAAGGAAAATTATGATAATTTTGTCAAATCTAAAGCAAATGGATGAATTAATAATCCTTAATAAAAATTAAATGTTTACATTAATTTTATATTTATATATTTCACTTGAAAGTATGTACTAATCTCTGCAATATATAAAACTCAGAAATCAATTTTCAAGTTTTGAAATAGGCTTAAATATCAAATGTGGGAAGTCATTATTTCAATGTGAATTAACTTTAATGATATAAATATTCAGTTTTCTCATATTTATTTCCTTAAATAAAACTATTTCTTTCCAGAAGTCTTTGCAATTTATTTCACAAATTATTTCCTATCTCCAATTTAGTAAGAATTATTTTTTAATTACTATTTCAATATTTCATTATGAATAGTTATCATCTTAAATATATGGAGGATATATATCAAGATAAAATATCCCTATTAGAACATAGATGAATTTGTTCATGGATATTGGAATTAATTTTCAAGAGGAAAAAACTGACACTGTCCAAAAATTCAATTCACTAACATATGAATTCATTTAATCTGATAGATATTCAGCACTTGATAAATAATTTTGCAATAATATTCAAACACACATCTGTAATTTTGGTTTTATAATAATATACTAAACTGAAAAAATTACCCAACCAATGCATACGTTTTGCTGACATATCATTCATAAACCACATTTTAAGAAGAATTTTGACATGATATTCTGATCTATGTAATAGACTACAATTAATTGTACAGCTGATATCCTTTAATAAGATAATCTAATTCTCAAATTCTGAAAGTTTAGGACATTATATCAATGTCTTCAGCTTGAAAGGGCTAAAATATCATGATTTCAAAAATAAACCTACCAGATATTTGGAAATATTAATACCCTTCATTTGCTGTTTATCAGTTTATACTTTGAATATATTCTTACCATTACTTCTAATAAATAAACAATATATTCAAGAGTAAAAGCTGAATACTTGAGCAGCTTAACAGAATAACTGAGGTCTGGAAGAGATGATACACAGCTTCTTGATCCCCACAATAGGATATTGAAATTAAATCTTCCAATTGGGTTTCTCTCCTGAGTTTTTCAAGAATTCCTTGAGGGTAGGGGTCTTATTCAAACTTTAAAGTCCCTATTTATATATAAACTTACTCATATTTTGGAATTATAATTTGATAGGAGTCCTTTATTTGAAATTTTTCATAGATTATAAAAGGCTGAAATTTTTTGAAAATAAAATGTCATTCTCTTGATTCATCAAAAAATTCTTTCTATTTATGTTTTAAAATATAAAATATTAGAAGCTAAATAGGTGGCTTTCTACTTCATACAATTGGTTCAAAATGAATTATCTTTCCATAAAAACAAAGCTCTACTTCCCTCTTGCAGGGAGTTTTGTTTTTTGAATTTAGTTTTACTAAAATTTCAAAAAATGAAAAAAATATTTAAATGATTCATGGCCTTTTTTTCCTGATTGAAAGGAATAATCATGAAAGCAATGGAAGTCAAATTTTAAACCCATATTTTGTGCCTCATCCCAGTGTAAATAATCACTGAAGTTTAATTCCTATAATTTCTAGTATCAGATCTTTGAATAAAAGCTATTGAGATAATCTTTAAAGTTCCTGATTTTTCAAATTTTGACAAATTAATATTGTTTCAAATGCCTTTAGATTCTTTTGGAATTCATATATTATATTTTGAATAAAGTGTGAAGTGGTCTGAATTTCTGTTCATTTTTAAAAATATGGACTCCTCAAGAAGTTATGGTTTGAAAACTTGGGCCACACACACATCTTTTGTGGTGGTTGGTGCCTTATTTGGAGCTTGAGATTAAGCTTATGTGCAACTTCATTCAAATTTTGACTTTTCAAACCCACTTTCACTGGCTAGGCTTCAACCAACTTGGAGAAAGTAGATATGAAAATATTTAAAAATCTTTTTCCTTATAAATTCCTCAAACAAAACATTTTTGAGACTATAAATGTGGTTATTACTCTAAGTTACTGAAGCATAAAATTGAATGATGAAATATACATAACTATCCTGCATTATATTATACATTAACATTTTATTATAAACATATTTGGCTCTCAAATATTTCTCAATGTCACTCAATTAGTTTAAGATATGTTTTTTAAAATCCCAAGCCAAGTTCAAATTGAGTTTTTTTTATCCGCAGTGATTTTTTACATTAAAAAGTGGTGGTTCTTGATGTATGTACCAATTCTTAAATCGAAAATTCTTCCTTCTGCTTCCAAAGGTTTCTTGATCATTTTTTTTGTAATATGAATGCTTTTTTGACTTCATTTTGATTTAATTTCTTGTCACAAGATTTCCAAATTGCAATAATTTTTTGAATTTTTTTGTCTTATTGTAACCAATTTCCTTGCATTTTTTGAATTTCGATTTTGGAATTTTTTTATTTTACTAGTTCTTTTTGGTTTTCAAATTTTTGGCTTCATTTAAAATTTTTATTTTCTTTTTTTGGAATTTTTATTCAACTTTAATTCATTTTTATTGTTGCATATCATACAATCTAAATGTTTAATTTTGTTTCCAGTTTTAATATAAATATTTTTCTTCTTTTTGACATTTTATATTTGTTTATTCCGTTTGATTTTTCAGTATTATTTCATTTTTAAAAGGTTGCATCTATTCATTTTTATCTTATTTTAGCTTTTTTTTTAATATTGTTTTATTTTTAATTTTTTCTAATTTGTTAAATTTTGTGATTTTTTGGATTTTTTTAATGATCTTTGTCCTTTTGTTTTTTCGTCATTTGTTTCAATGATCTTTTTTGGTAATGTGTTTTTGAGTTTTTATTTGGTTATTTGTTCAAAATATTGCTATTTCAAACAAATAATTCAATAAGAGTTTAAAAAAAGAAAAAAACAATGGCACAAAAACAGGAAAAAAAGAAAATTAATCAAAAAATAAAAGAGAAACAACAAAAAAATAATGGAAAATAATAATAGATAATAAAAAATAAAAAATAATAAAAAAAGAATAAAAAATATTAAAAAATATTAAAAAGTAATAAAAAATATCAAATAATATTAAAAAATATTAAAAAATATTAAAAAATAATAATAAATAATAATAAATAACAATAAATGATAATAAATAATAATAAATAATGAAAAATAATAAAAAAATAATAAAAAGTAATAAAAAATAATAAAAAATAATAAAAAATAATAAAAAATAATAAAAAATAATAAAAAATAATAAAAAATAATAAGAAATAATAAAAAATAATAAAAAATAATAAAAAATAATAAAAAATAATAAAAAATAATAAAAAATAATAAAAAATAATAAAAAATAATAAAAAATAATAAAAAATAATAAAAAATAATAACAAATAATAAAAAATAATAAAAAATAATAAAAAATAATAAAAAATAATAAAAAATAATAAAAAATAATAAAAAATAATAAAAAATAATAAAAAATAATAAAAAATAATAAAAAATAATAAAAAATAATAAAAAATAATAATAAATAATAATAAAATATAAAAAATAATAAAAAATAATAAAAAATAATAAAAAATAATAAAAAATAATAAAAAATAATAAAAAATAATAAAAAATAATAAAAAATAACAAAAAAATAAGAAAAAATAACAAAAAATAATAGAAAATAATAAATCTAAAGAAGTCAAAAAAAATTAAAATAAAGTTAGAGAAATCAAAAAACTCAAAAAGATATTAGAAAAGAATCCAAGACATCGTGTTATTCTAATGATCAAAAATATTTGAGGAAGACAAAAAATTGGACAAAAAATTGAAAAATAAAAATAAAAATCATAAAATAAGGACCTTGTTTCTTCTAATAAAAATCACTTCCAACACTAATTTGTGCTTTTTTGAAACCAAGTTCTGAGATTGACATGATTTTGACTAATGAAACAAATTAAAAAATAAGAATTTGAGATCTCTGGGAAAACATAATGGAGAAGAAATATTAAGAAGGTTGAAACAGCAATTGCAGCTTTTGAAATTGGGTACTAGCATTCTTTCCAAAACATTTTACAGAAAATTTATGAGAGTATTGAGTGCAAATAATGATGACATATTATAAAATATTGCACAATTCAAAAACTAATCAAGCTTATTTCTATAACTAAAGTACTATAAAGCTCAACATGTAAGGAAATTTAAATTGGAAATGACCTTTGATAATTAAAATGCTCTATTAAATGGGGAAAAGAGTACATATATGCAAGAATACACTTCAAATGAATAGCTTCAATAATCAGGGGAAGAGTAAAAATATTTAACAACCAATACTTAACCTGATTTAGGTGAATGAATAGTTTGAAATTAATCTCAAAATAATTGTGTAAATAATTTATTTCAAAGTTAAATTGGATGTAAATGAATGATAAAGGGGATGATGTCTTTATCAAAAGAATATCTAAATGTTTGGATATAAAAGCTAAAAGGTCTCCAAAGTATGTAATACATGGGGAAAGAATAATATAAGCTATTATTTAGATAAAAAATTCTCACTTTTATTTATTTATTATTTTTTAAAATTTGAGGTTTTTGATTAAAATAAGTTTTAACAATTAATGGTTTGTAATGGTGGTAAAATGTGAGTCCTTTAAATTATTCCAAATAGAAAAGAAAATAGAATTTATTTGGAGATTTTTTTCACACTTCTATGAGAAAAGTCTCTTTCAATGTTGTAAATAAGTATAATTGTAGAATTCTTTGTATTAATTAATGATGGATATATAATGTATCAGAAAAAACACAAAAATAATGGAAAATCCATAATTTTCCATTTTAATTAATTAAATTTCTGAATAACCAAATATTTGGCTGGGAATATCTGAAAAATAACTTCAAGGTTGAGACTCAGGTTAAAAGCAAGTTGAACCTGCTACCACCACTGGGAGGATAGCCTTTTATCATGGTGAATGTTTTTATTAATAAAATGAAAATTTCATAATTGAAATAATAACAATATTTTTATAAATAAAATGAAAATCTTATTATTGAATTAATGAAAAAATGGTAGTAATACTATTATTCAAGCAATAACAATGTTATTATTGAAACGATAACACTATCATCATTCAAATAATAACAACAATATTACTATTCAAATAATACCATTATTATTATTACTATGAAAATAACAACGATATTATTATAACAACCATAACAATACTATTATTAAAATAATGATAATCTTATTATTCAAATAATAACAATATCATTTTTTAAGTAATGGAAATATTATTATTGTTAAAAAAATGTTATTGCTTCGACAATAGCTTTTTTATTATTGAGATAATAACAATTCAAGCTACAATTATAGTAATAATCAATTATCTTTTGGTTAATAAATCCATTATTGTGAGATCATATTTATGGTTTGAATGATAGTATCCGATTATTAGATTAGCTTCATGATATCACAATTATTTCATAATAAATTGGAGATGTAATTTCTTTGTATTTGCCTCTGGTTAATTGATTAATTCATGTATCACATCAATGACCATATTTTTTTGATCAAGAACAATAAACATAAATTTTTTATCAAAATCAATGTCCATGATGGGTGAAAAAATGAGTTAATCCAATTTATACTTTTACTTAATGAGAAATTGAATGTTTTAAGATTGGAATACATATTTAAGCTTTCTAAATATAAATCCTCAAAGGCAGGCCATGAAAGGCTGTTCAAAAGTAATTAAAACTCTTATTTTCATTATTTCCACACATGTTTTTTTGGTATTTTGTTCCGATGGTTTCAATTTAAAAATTAAAAGTTATCATAAGAAAATCTGCTAGTTTGATTTTTGGAAGAAAGGAGTATATTAAGCAACAAAATTTGAATAATCAACATTTATTGCATTTAAGTGTGATGATTTTTGATTATTATAAAAATGAGTCGTATAACTATAAATTTTAATATTGCTAAATATTAACTTTACAAGCCCATACATTTTTAATAAGATAAATCTTAAAGCTGAGGAAATTTACATGGCTTGTAAGAGTTTTGTTATTGAGCCAATATTTAACTTGTAAATTTCCTATATTTCATTCTTCAAGTGGAAGCCCAAGTTAATCCTTGAAAATAATGCTGTGAAGTATGATACAGGCCCTCATGATTTTTTGAATTATTTTTTGGAACCATCTCTATTCTGGGGATTTAAAAATGGAAAATTTTGCTTTCAGAGACCTAAGAGCCCACTCCACATCTTTTTGTTATGACTCTTTAAGACAAGCAGACTTCTGAAAACAATTATAAATTATGAATGAGATGAATTTATTCGATGAATTAAGAAAGATGTATTTACCTTTCTTTTGGGACCTTGTGGATGAAAAATTGTTTTGACAAATGTTTCCCAATTCAGATATGTTCCATTAGCAAGATAGTACCCCATACTATATTGATACCAATTGATTTTAAACTGGAATTATGGAATATGCCTGTTTTTATTTAAGAGGGGTGATTGATTGAGAAAATTCAAGTTGTCATGTTATCCTGGCATTCCAGAACCACAAATCCTGTAAAAAAACCTTTTCCAAAATGAAAGTCGGTTCCTATAAAGTTCATCAAGTATTTTGAATATTTGAATAGTTAAAAGAGCTAAGACTATGTAATTACTTCTTCCTGTCCCCCATATTGGCCACTCATGAGCATGGAAAGCTCTTCCACTGACAGTTCATACAATCTAAAGACTCCAAAATTCCTCAAAAGCCTTGTTATTCTTCCATGTCTATGAAAATCTGGACATCTTGCTCAGCTGGATATATAATATATGCTGTTTGAAAGCTTTAAATTACCTCTTTACAGAACCAACTGAAGCTTTTTGAAGATTTCATTTCTTTTCTCTGGAATTATTCATTGATTTTATAAGGTGAATTACCATATCGGAGGTGATCCTATAAAGGCCAGTCAGACATATCTTTCCTTCTCCCTTGAAGCCCTGAATGAAATAGGTATATGCTTTTTATTTTTTAGATACAATCTTGAGAGATAAAGGCCATTTAAGGCAGAAAAATAATCAAAAAAGGTGATTTTTATAAATGGACTACTTGTTGAAATAGTCCTTGTATAGCCTTTGGCATCCATGAAGGTGGCAATAAGAAATTTCGGGCTTTTCCCAGGTTGAGAGCCTTCATCAATAGCATCATTTAATTAATTATTAATCAAAGCTTTGCAAATTTTCTGATAAATTAGGAGTATTTAAACAGCTTCGGTTAAAAAAGCATCCAGCTGTCAAAGATCCATGATATCAATAAATATTGAACTTCAAAAACAAAAAGAATTGTAAAAAAACACTTGTGAAGAATGAGATATAGCTACTCTGAAAAAGGCCGCGGTTCTTGAAGTAGCTATCCCCCAGAACATGGGAGTTATCTCAGATTTTAGATCCTCAAAATATGGCAAATTTGACATGGGTACTCTAATTATTTGTAGCCTAGATATGTTGAAAATCGATTAAAATATTAATACCAATAAATATTATCTGAAATATAACTATTTACCATTACTAATAGATCAATATTATTATTCAATTTAAACATACAAAAAAATGTATGAGTTAAAGCTCAAGCACTACAAATATGTAGTAGATATGAAAGGCAAATTACAAAAAATATTATATAATATAATTAAGAGATTTCTAACAGAATATTATTATCAAAATTAAATTGAAAATTAATTTTATCTTTATTTATAATATAAAATTAATTTATTATAGCTAAGGGGGGGGGCCAAGCAAATATGAATGGTTTTTCCCATTCAGAAAATGGTTATGGGAAAGACTTTCTACAAACAAAAAATAGTTTTCCCCAAAGGGTACGGGCATGGTCAGAAGGTTAGCTCTCCGAAAGGAATCCCAATATAATATCACAATAACATGGAATGAGAAATCAAAAACAAAAACAAAGGCCCACTAAGCTTATCCATGAAAATACAGTGGGCCAAATTAATGTTCCCAGTCTTTTATGCAAACCAATTGTTCAAAATGGCTAGGTGAAATTGAGGAGCATTGGTATGTAAGAATCTTCCTTCCACCTGAGAAAACACATTATGATGGTGCACTAGTTGTGGGGATAGCCAAAAATTTATGCTCCATCGAAGAAAGGGTCAGAAAAATATGGCTTCATGATTTTCAGAAAAGTAGGATGTCAATTTCCTTGGGCTCTGGAGGCTCAGGAAAGAACATCTTGATTTCTGTTTCCAGAGTTCATGTTTATTTCAAGCGAGAGGGATATAACTCATAAAATAATGCAGTAAATTACTCAATAAACTGGTTTTCCTTGTAAATGGTCTTGTATTTGAAGTGAAGTTTTGCTTCTTCTTTGAACATAACTTTTATTTTTTGATAAAAAGTGCCAAACTGGGCCAATGATTTATTGTAGGTCATAAATAATTTTGGATTTATGAGTGTATCCAAAACTTATGCACAGCTGACTGGTGTCTTCAAGAGTAAGATTTTGATATATTTTGAAATCTTGGATATCATAGTGATGGATGTGGGCTGGATTGGTCCCACATAATATCTTTCAGAGGCCTATGAAAGCTAAAGAAAGAGACATATTAGAAATCAGTATTACAAATTTCTGATATGAAAACCGGCACTTACCTGAGAGATATGTAAAGGAGGATAGCCTGATTGATTTTTGGATATTTGGATCCACAAACTATCATCATGGCTTTGTAGAGAGTTCAGAGAAAAAAATAATTACCTGAGCCTTCTCCCATTCAATTGGGGTTAGGTGATAATATTCCATGGTTTTTTGTGGGACGGAATTGATTATAAGAATCCTTCAACAAAAATTCACACTATATCATGTTGTAGGTAGAGCTACATTGGGTTGCAATACATGGGAGGAGCCTTATGGAATTAGCTGGCTTGTCCTTTCCATAAATGAAGCTGACAGTTGTTGAGAGCTTCTCTTGTCTTTGGGGGCTATGTTGAAGGAATTTTTCTAATTGGGTAATCTTTGATATAATTTGGTCAGACTTCAACTGATGTATATCCAGCAGTTTCACTATATTTTCAATCGACGTTTGGTTTGTTTGATTTTCATCTTGCTGGGTTTACTCCAAGGAATTTTGATCCCCAAGTGCTTTCAGTCCACTGTGTTCTGATAATTGAATTGTGTGGGCCATGAATCCAATGGATTGAGTTTTTGCACAAAAACTTGAGGCTTCATCTTAAAGGGCCTGTGACAAACATCCATTAACCAAAGCATTGTCTGTTTTCGGGACAGAGGTTAGATGGTTAACCCTATAGTGTCAAAGCACACTTGTCAACAAGCTTGCAGGAAAAGCTCCTAAGTGATTGCCTAATATTTTAAAAACATGTTTTTTTTAATTTTTATAAGTGGGGTAAAATGAATAACTAAAAAACATACCTTCAATTTCTTAAAATATCAAAAGCAGTGAGGTTAGCTTAAAGTATTCAGCCAAACAAATTCTGTCACAGAAATAAATTACATCATACTTGTGCTGGTCCAAGTATTGGTTGTAAAGTCAATGAATCAGCCCTTATGAGATATTAACTTTCAAATAATTTCTTGATGGAAGAAAAAAACTGTTGAAAGGTGAGCTGTCAATGCATTTTGTTGAGCTAGGATTTTTGAGATTGGGGGCTTGCAGAGTTCCAGAATATTGAAAAATGATTTGAGTTTAATCACAGAGAGTGGGAGGTAATTTTCACACACAAAATTAAAAAAAGTATTTCTTTCGATGTCCTGGTGAAAAGGCCTGTCACAAACAACAAACAAGTCAGCTAGAGAAACCATACCTTTTTTAAAGTGTGATTCTTGATAAAATTGTCAAGGGTTCTTTGAGACTTCTGACTTCTATGATGGTCATTGATGCTGGTCAGGCAGCGAAATAGCTTTAGATTCTGAACCATGTATTTTTGTACTAACTGTCCAATTTCATTTAAGTTTCTTGTTGAAGCACTTCCCAGCTGAGTTTTTGACCTGACATTGAGCATGATTATAATCAAAATTGGAAAAATATAGCGAAAACCATGACTGTTTAGTTGGTTGTTGATATCTTCATTGAATAATCAGCTTCCCTGGGAGTGGATTCAGATAATGGGTGTGAATGTGGTGCTGAGGAAATTCTAGTTGGAAATATTGAGTACCGAATAGAAATAAAACATACAAATAAAAATGAAAGTATTGAAAAAAAAGTAAGAGAGATAGGTCACAGAATACAAAAAACGGATGGAGGGGAAGAAAGAAATGTAAGCAGAAACAATGGAAAGAAATTTATTGGGGAAGAAAAAAAGGAATCCGGTGTGTCCCGCCTGATCCCAGAAGTTCTGAGAGGGTAGGGACCGGGCCAAAAATTAAAATAAATATAAGTTCAGGATAGGGCTAGGGCCGGGGTGAGAAAAAAAACCATGGGGCCCACCCTTAATTACAGCTACTATTACTAATATATACTTATTCAATGAAGGTATACTGTATTATTGGAGTATGCTTTTTCGGAGGACCTTTTTATGTGAAAGAAACTTCCCAAGTTGAACACGACTATTAGTATTCACTAATACACCCAAAATATTTTCAATAACTTTCATTTTAGAGCTGAAAACCTTGAAAACACCAATTCCAAATCTAAAAAAAACTTAAACGTTCCATTTTTAAAAACTATGAGGCCAAAACAGTATTAAGCCTAGTTATCAATTATGTGTAAATTTGACTTTTTTTGAGTCTTGGCTACTCAGGAAATTTCTTTTATTAAAATGAAATTTTATTCATAATTATATATATTGAGTTTCACTACAAATTCAAAAATTTCTCAAGCTTACCAATGGGAAAATCTTTTACAATTTTTCTTTTAAACGCTCTAAATTCTCTTTATTAAAGGGTGAGCTCATAAGAGTTGACTAAATAAATCTTGAAGGATTCAAAAATTTAAAAAAAGATTTTCTCAAAAAGTTATTTTAATCTTAATTGAAGATTCAGGTGTAGGGATTCTCATTTCACCATAAGTACAATTACTCTAGTTCTACTTGTATAGGGTGAATAATCCGGAATATTAAATTTAAGGAGGGAAAAAAACTTATTTTCCCAGTATTCAATGAATATCCATAAATGAAAATATGATTTTTTACATGTAGTGAAAGATGAATTTTTTATTCCAAATTTTGATATTGCAAGAAAATTTGAACTCAAGGAAAAAATGATAACGATAGATTTAAGATTATTGAATTTATGATTAGAAAGCTTAAAATAAAAGGTAAAAGAGCCTAATAAGCTTAATTTGGACGAAAAAACTCAATTAAGGTTGGCCAAATATTGAAACTAGTTTATTCAGATCCCAAAAGGCTGGGTACATTGGAAACCTTTTCTAGGATCCATTTTTCCTAATTTTATTTTATATTTTTCTCCATCAAGATATTTTTGTGGCATTCTTTTTTATTTGAATAAATGACCTAAAATATTAGCCACTTGTATGGTAAATTTCATAATAGCTTCGTGACCAGCCCCCAAATCTGTATTTTTATCAAATTTCAGTAAGCTGAGTTACCAGTGGTTCAAATTCATGTTAATAGGCAATTATTCAGCTTTAAGCAAAATGCTTTAAATTTCCAAATTTTACATAAAGGATAACCATCCTATTATGTACCACTGGGTAAAATCAGGTGTTCAATCCCATGGTGCAATAAGAACTTTATGTTTATTTTTTTTGAAAAAGAATATTCGAATGTGTTTCATGTTGAAATAAATTCTATTGTTTCTATTAATTCTGTCATGTGAAAATAGCTTTCAGTGAGAATTTTTGTGAGTACTTTGGTGAATAAAAACGTTCCTCAGGGACTGAATGACCAATTGGAAAGTAATATGGATGATCTGATGAAGCTAGGGGTACTTGAATTAACTAAAAACAATGTGGCATTTTTAATTAAAGCCCTCGTGAAAATCAATTTACATAATTATATATTTAGGCTTGTTGGAGATATTATAGAAATGAATACCTATACTATCCCAGAAAGGTACCTAGTTCCTAGAGTAAATAAATCATTGGCTCAATTTTAGAAAAAATTTCCCGTTACATCTATTAAGGAACCTGAAGGATTCCATCAGAATAATTAGACCCCTAACTCTAGATAGCTATAGAGAATTATTTTTCATTGCAGAATATGCATATATTTGAGAGTTACCTTTGGAATGATGAATAAATCCTTAAGATAACATAGAATTATGAAACACTACATTCTCACATGTGCTACCAGAGGTATGGCTCTATATCAATGAAGTTATCATTTTCTCAGGAGAATTGTAACTGAAATATAAAATACTTGAATTAGTATTTCAGATAGCTCTTCAAGTAAAATAAAAATCTATCTCACAGAATTTAAGCTTGGGCTTTATTATATAGTTCATACTCGAAATTCATAATGTTTCCTAAAGAAATATATGGATAAGCTTTTTGTGAGTAACTAAATCTATGGATTTGAGGCCAGATTTGTATTTGAAAAAACCATTCAAAGCTTGAGGGAACAAAATACATCAAAGAGAGCTGGGGCATTCCCATTTCTGATGAATCTGAGGCATGATAGATACTAAATCTTGGAGAAAAACCTTATATTTATCAATTATTAAACTAAATACTTTTGAGAACCTTTTTACTAAGGCTAAGCCTCATTAAATTTCGTGAAAATAGAAAATAAGCTGCTATTTTGATATTACAAAGGGGTAATGAAGATCTCTCAATCCTGTGGCCATGTACAATATTAATTGTTCTCAGTTAATAAGCCCAAAAAAATTATTATAACTTTTTTCAGAATAGTATCCATCAAATTACTTCTTTCCAACCAGCTGTCACTATACTATTTACTTAAACTATGTAGAAAATGTGGTAAAACTTCAAAAAATCATTAAAAATGAAGCTCTTTATTAATAGTTTTGAAGATTTCAGTACCTATGAAAAAGAGTATAATTGACACCAAAAATAAAAACAATCATGGATCTATAATTAAAAGTAAAACTTCACTTACAGTCAATTTTTGAACATTCCACATGAAACACTGAATCTGCAAAAAACTCACAGAAAATAAAACCTATTGTAAAATTTTCAGTAACATTCCTATATTTTGGATAGAAATGTTTCTTCTTTAATAAAGTCAGATTTAAATTAGTAACTCTTGTTTATTAGCCATAAATGGGTTGGAAGCCATGCCAAATTACTGAATTAAACAATTATCATTATTTTACAGGACAAAAAGTGATGTAATCATTAATTCAAATATATTAACTGGCTTCTCACTAATTGGGCTTTCAGCTTTCTCCATTTGATGTTTCTTTGAGCTTTTCTATACTTAAAAGGAGCCTATTATTTCTGCTTTTTTGAATCATTCCATTATCCTTCAGTTGAATAATTGAATAATTGATACCACCAGTAAGTATTAGTTATTAAATCATTATTATGTATTCCAAATATTTCAAAACCAACCATAAAGACATTCAATCATGGACTATTAATATTTGAAATATTATCATACCTATAAATTTCTATATTAATGTTTAATTCAGCTTTTGAATCTTTAAACCTACAAATAATCCGTCAAATCACTCTACCGTAAATTTTCAATGTATTTTCTGGATTATAAGTGAGTGGTTTGTTAAAATATCAATTTTTTTCTCTATTTTGTATCTCTTTTCAAGAATCTATGATGATTACCCTTGAAAATAATAATTATTAATCTGAATAATTTCATATTATTCTAATAGACAGTTTTATTATTAAGTTTTCTTTCAATTGATTCTAGTAGACAATTACTTCTTAATTTCATCAGGACTGGTAGTGTATAACAAGTACAAGAAATGATTAAGCAAATAAATATTTATTTGTGGTTATAACAAATTTATATGTGGTTATAACAAATTTATTTGTTATTTTTAATAAGAAAAGTAATAGTACTCTTTGTCAATACTAATATTATCAAGGTTCTCTTCGACAAATATTCTCACCATATTTCAGAGCTTTACTTGATTTTCTTATTAATTGATAATGTAATTTTCTATACAATCATTCTTGAAAATATTCATGAAATACATAGATTTATATATATTATTGTCTTTCTTGTTTTCATTTAGCTTATATAATTAATTCTCAGAAGCCTATTTCAGCTGGTTTTGGTATTTTTTATCAATTATTAGCTTATAAGCCATTTATAATAAGTACCTGACTTTATTTCATTTATTATTTATTTTCATATATTTGTGTTTGATAATTATTTTCAGTCAGTTTTTAGTCTTTGATAATAATTCTATCTATACTTTCTTTATATTATTTGACCTGTCTCTCCTCATAGGATGTCAACATTCATGTTAATATATTTTTTAGTAAACTAGAATAATATTAGAATAGTTTAATCACTTCTATATACATCTATTATAGAATTAACTACTAAATAAATAGTAATTATTATCAATATTAACTATAACTATATTTTTCCATGTTTGGCTATGATGTTGCATTGGAGTGTATTTTTTTTTGAGGGAAGTAATAGTAATCTTGATTAATAATAACATCATTAAGGGATTAATGGAAAAATATTACATTTAAAAAGATACATTTTTTATCAATTTGAATTCACTATTAACAAGTATTATATTTTTGCTTATCCTAATTTACTGAAAAATTTAGCTTTTTTTGATATTTTGTATTAAAATTCCCAAAACATAGCTTGTCTCTAGAAGAGCTGCTAGACAGTATCTCTGGTTTATCCCAAGGATATTTGAACCCTTTTCCTTCACAGTGGACCCAGATTTCCCACAATTGTGATCTCAATTGATATGTGATGTTATAGGATATAGTAGCTTTATCCATAGCCATAAAATCTCATTAAACTCCCTTATATGTAGTAATGGATAAAAAAATAAATATAAAAGTTTAATATAAGCTAATTGACTTCATCAAATAAAAAGATCTATTTTAGATTTTGAATTTTAATGAAAAAAGCAACAAATTTATAATATTAATTGGATTCATTTAATGAATTATTTTGAATAAATCAAATTCTCTGAAATATCAATAGATTTCCCTAATAGAAGGCTTAAGAATTTCATTTTAAGCAAAATAATCAATTAAAAACTCAATTTATAAGTTCGAGCTCAGAATAAAGGGCATTGATTTGGGAACTTTCTCTTTCCATATCACCTGCAGAGGTGCTTTTGGGTTTAAACTCCCCCAAAGCTCTCTATATTTTGAAGCCATAAGCCGCAAAAAATATAAGAATAAAGCTTACCTTACAAAATGAGAGGTAATTTTTTTATTGAATTAAAACTGAGAATTCATAATTATGACAAAGTATTTGGATTTTGTGCATATATTATGATGGTATATTGTTAACGAAGTACTTTGTACTGTATAGAAAACTCGCTTGAGAATATGGAGTGAATTTTACCTCCCTTTCTAAGTATGATTGCTTTAAGTAAATACAATTTATACTTGGATTTTATTATTTGTCTTAAATTTGAGCTGAAAGCTGAAAAATTCATGGAGAAACATGGAACACGTTTTTCCAAATTCTCAATGAAAAAATGAAAGAAAAATTTGTTCTAAAAAAGGATTCAGACTTTAATGAAATATTTTGTCAAAAAAGTGGAAAACTCCCAATAAATTTCAAATTCATAAGGATTTAAAAAAATGTGTATTCCTTATCTTTGAAATATAATAAAAGCCCTAAAATCTTGAATGAATTATTCTTTAAATTCATAAAATTGGTTATGAGAATCAATCATTTTATCCTCAATTTTTCATTGAAAATAGCTCATTTAAAATATCACACCTGCTAGGAGCTGGCCATTGTGGTATTATCGTTAAAGAAATTTTTACTTTTACTGATAAAGTTTGAAATCCATTAAAACTTACTACTTTACTTGATAATAAATTTCTCTTTTTTCAATTTTCAATTCCCCTCTCATTTCCCTATTTAATTCTGATTATCCATTGACTTGATAAAATAAATTTCATGTTCATTAATTTTTGATTCTTTCATATGTCATGCTATCTTTATTTAGTGAAAGTTTACTCTTTATGACAAGAATTCACCTCTTTGACAAAAAATCTTGTGATAAACTTGCATTTTGATATAGGATTGTATTCTTTTAATAGATAATTGATAAAGGATCCCCCCAATATTGAACAGACTCATGAACTTAATGTGATAAATAATCCTATCTTACTTCATATTATTTGTAAGTTCTGAATAGATTTTGAAAATTGGATTTCATGTCAATATTATTCTCTACAGTCAATATGTGGGATTCTAAATATATTCAAAGTTTATTTTGATTTGACCTGTATTTCTTGAAAATGAATTGAAAATAACTTGGATTCAAGATTCAATAAGAAAGTGAAAAAAAATATTAAATTTCAAATAAAAAAAGTTCTTCATAATATAAGAAAAACCCGCATGTAAAGAGGCTTCAAGTAGTATTAAATGGGATTTAACAATTGAAATTTTTAATATAAGTCTTGGGAATTCTTCCAAATAGGCTATAAGATCTTGAATTGGCGCAAAATTTATGAAAAATTTAAGAATTTCAATAGTAAGGCAGTTCATTAAATAAAAGAAAGTTATTAAAGATGATTTGAATTTCTTTTTGATAGAAGTAACTCAAACTGTCATTTTGAATAGAAATATGAAAAATATTAGAATGATATTTTTTATTGTGCTTACATTGATGATTTCTTATTTATTAATTTACCCACTACTTTTATAATAAGGAGCCTTGAAGTTCAAAATTTTCCCCTTTTTACTTAGCTTTTAATTTGTGGACATATGCTGATTAAAATTATCATTCTAATGAAAAATTCATGAGTTACAGGTGGATATAAAATTAGGTTCATACAGCTCTGGAGCTTAAACTCAATTCCCAATTTGATGAGATCTTCTTAGAGATTACCAAAATAGCTTCCATAAATGAAACTATCAGAATATCCTATAATCCATTAAAAGTTTTTTACTTGGAATTATTTCAGTTTCCTGGGAAAATAATGTAATAATTCTGAAGAAAATGTGTCTGTAATTATTTTAATTTACATGATGAAAATACTTTTGAAAAAACGGAAATATTTATTTTTTGGTTGAAATATCTTCTTAAGAGACTTTCTGGTAACAAAAAATGATCATTTGAAGCAACAATAGTCAAATGTGTACAACATATCTCAGAAAAATGCAACAGATTTCTTTAAAATACTAATCCATTATTACATTACTGTGTTATTTCTTAATATCAATTGCATAAGCTTAATGAATGCTTTATTTATCTTGGAAATCTTTCTGAAAGAGTCCCCTTTATCTCTCCTTCATTATATGGATGTATTAGATAAATTACTATAGCCATTATGAGAGCTGGCAGCTTTTAAGATAAAGCCACTAGATGACCATCATTAGAAATTTCTACTTCAATTATTGAGTTTTTCAGACATAAGAAAAACAAGGTAGTAATTCTGTGAGTTTTTTTTATAGATTTTATCACTAAAGGTAGTGAATAAACTGTACTTCTTAGTAAGTCCAAGAGCTTTATTTCTGTGAAAGTAATGATGATCAGTCCTACGTAAATCTGCAATTATTTTTGGATTAATCTTTCTGGGGCTATGATAATAACATAAACTTAATTTTACCACTCATGTATTCAAATTATTCATGAGATTGGGAGTATTCTGAGTTTCAGTTTTAACTTAGTAATCAAGGGAATGAAGCTATATATGTGCTTCATCTTCTGTCATTTGATTTTTAATATGACGTTCTTTCATGTACGCTATGTTCTGAGGTAATCATCGCTATCATATCAATCTAATCATGAATTTATTTAGCTGAGAAGGTTTTTGAAATGATTCTCTTCTCTTTACAATAGTATTTTCTTAAAAATGACAATAATAAAGCTATCCTAGAAGCTAAATAGTTCGAAATACGTGCTCCTGTAACATTGTAATTTAATGGAATATTTGACCCAGTCATTTTGCATGCTCCGTACATCCTACGAAAATTTAGGACAGCTTAGTCAAACCATGGCTTTTGTGTTATCTAGTCCAGGAAAAAAACCGAAGAAAATATTTTCTTTCATGTAATATTTTGAGCAGCTTATTATATTCTATTTGTATTAGTAAAAACTAGAAGAGAAAATTTTGATCACCGAAAATTAGAGGAGCAAAAATAATTATAGTTTTTGGGCCTCAATGCATTTTTGGAGAAAAAAGGATACTCATATGCAGGGAAGAATATCAAAGATTGGTTTTGTCCTAAAACTAGAACATTCATATTTTGTGGTAATTCTGAATCTAGAGAAAAAAGTAAAATTAGACAGGTGTTTAATTCAAGAAATAGGGTGCGCCACATTGCTGTTTAGCCTTACAAGCGGGACTTGTGGCAGGGGATATGATCCTGAGCGTCTGGAAGGAATATTGACTGATCAGGAGTTGAGTACAAAGCATGGAATTGCCATATAAGCAATGGCTGCCTAAAATTGTCGTGCTAGTTGCTTGCTCACCCTAGTATTTTTTTCGGTGGTTTCATAAAAACTTGTAATTCCCACCCGTCTAAAACTTGACTTCCTGTTTGACATATGATTGATACAGTTTTGTTGCAGTTGACCGATTGCGGGTCCTGGGCTGGAGTGTACAGTTTGATTTATCTCATCACCAACATTAATTTTGTATTCAACTGCACTCTCCACTCTACATCGGCCTCAAAAGAGAAAGCACAAAATGCGAGGTGAGAGCGTAGAAAGGTGGGCTTTGTGACGAGTTTCAGGATAGTGAAAGCAGGAGAGGGTGATTCTGGCTTTATCTTGAGGTTATGTGTCCAGCTGCATGGGCAACGAATGTGGAGTATCTCGTCGCCAACTAAGGATAGGAGCAAGCACAAACTCCGCCATCACTTCTGCCTCGAGCCAGTCTCAGAGGCTATCAGGATTTCTGCTTGGTGCCAAGGGACAGTATGGAGATTATTTCTGCTTCCTGCCAAGGCATGAAGATAACACCTGCTTGTTGTTTCTGCTGCATGTGAAGTGACGGTGATTAATTGGGCTTCACCTCAGCCTGTGCATGATTTCTGCTCGATGTCCTGTTAAATCAAAGTCCAACCACACTAGTCACCCAAAATCACTTAGCCTAGTAGGAGTAACCGCTCATACAACTTGACGCTCGTTTGAACACTTTTCAGCCTAGCAAGAACCACACCAAGGCTCACACAGCTCTATTTCTAAATATTTTCTCATGATTATGAGATGGGGGCTGAAGGCTGGAATTTTACTATTCACCCTCTTTTTTATCTTCGTTGGAAGCGAGTTTCTGGAGCACACTCCGTGCAAGGTGGACGACAATTTGAGAGCTTCTCTTGAGGAGTTTTTTGAGGATAAGGAAATACGCGAATCCAATGTTCAAGATACCGTCCCTATGACGATGCAGTACTTAACCGGCGCAGTGGGAACCGAAAATCTGGTACCTTTCTTCCAAAACGACAACGACGGTGCCAAATTGTCGAGATATGTCACCTGGATTATGGTACCTCTTGCTGAGCGGCATCCTCAAACGCATGAAAAGCAACTTGAGCTCCTGAAGGCACTCCAGCCACTGGACACCTTCAAGGAAAGATGTGTGAATGAATTGCGATATCAACTAAACGAGATGGCTCTATCATACGGCGACCCGAGCCCGAGTGCTGCTTATTTGCGTACTTGGTGGACGAACATCAACCGTTTTGCAGCCTTAATACACAAAGCAGAATTGGTGAACTTCTCAGAATTTGCCCAGCGCACATTAGATTATGCGCTGAAAGAACGTAGTTGGAGGGAAAGCTGGGGGGTCGAAGGTGAGCCTTTTTCCTTTGTCACTGCTAGATTATGAGCTATTTTTTGAATCTCTTGCAAGACCATGTCCACAAACTGCTTCCTTGGGATGCCATCTGAGCTGACACCGTCAAATCGTAGGACGGATCTCGAGTGATCTGAGGGCCCTGGACGGCCATGCTAGTGCCGCCATGCACTGGTTACTTGAGTGTGGCCACAGTCTTTATCCAGTGACAACCATTGAGCAAAGCTGGAGTCAATGGAAGGAAAATCTAGAGTGGATTGTGAGTCAGGCTAGCTTGTCTGATGCAATTAGGAAAGTCTGTCAGAGAGGATTGGATAAAATGAATGAAATTTCAAGGGCATAGTCCCAAACAGAAGTAGGCCCTTGAGTTCAAGCAATGAAGGATTGATGTATAGTATAGTTCCCCCTAACAAAACCAAATGAAGACTTGAAGAAGGCTTTATTCTTTTTGCTTAGTTTTAATAAATGCTCCAGCTTTTTTCTTTCTATGTTCAATTTGGACTACTGGCTTGCCTCATCTAAGGTGAAGTGCATGGCTCTTTTGAGAGTGCATATGACAAATCAAGCATTTCTCTTAGAATTCTTAAAAGGATTTCAAAAAGTAAAGATATAATAAGGATCAAAAAATTGTTATAAAAGAATCTTGTAAGGAGTCCACTCGCATTGTTGCCAGAAAAAGAGAAGAGGACATGACATGAGAGGGGGTTCATTCTGACAAAAAGCTGGGTGAATCCAGCTTGTACAAGGAGTAACAGACTGTAGTGATGATTCCAAACCGTATGAGTGTTTCAAGAGAAGATTTCTGAAACTGAGCTCTCATACACAGTAGAGATTGGCTAGTTTGGTGAGGATTGTTACGGTATAAGCATATCAAGTTTCCAAATAATATGCTTATACACAAAACATGAGACTTTGTAATTACTATATAAACCTTATCACCTTACCAAATCAAAACTCCCTCAGGGGAGTTTTCTCTGTTAATTAGTCTGCTCACATTTATCAATCACTATTTTGGTATCAGGTATGAGTAATCAATATTAACCCCAATGTTATCATCATCTTCAAGGGGCGTTTTCTCTGTTAATTATTCTGCTAACATTTATCAATTACTATTTTTGTAAGGTTTGACTATGAAACAATAAGTAAAAATTACTAATTTATTACTTATTGTACTCTGAATGTCCTTATAATTGAAATAAATAAGATTAAAATAATAATAATAATAAAGAAATATTATTATTATGGTGTAAAAATATTATATTATTAAATAAATATAATAATATAATTAATATTATATGAAATTATAATATTATAAATAATATATTAATAGAAAATAATTAATATATTATAAAGCTCTTTATTATTGTTACCAACAAATGATAAAGGCGTAAAAAACTGTTTTTTATAAATAAAAAACAATTAATAACAATAATATTACTAATATTAAAGTTATATATTAATATAAATACTATTTATATTAATTAAGAATTATTAAGAGTAATAATAAGAGAGAAATTATTATAATAAGATGAAATAACCTACTTTTAACACTTAAAATAATAATTTTGAGATATTTTACGCCAAAAGAATATAATACAACTTTTTCAAATTGTATTTACAATAAAAAATAAAGAAAATTACTAAATTTCTTGATTTTTACGTGGAAATGAGTTTATAGAGAGATTTATGACAAAAAACAATTAAAGAATTGATTTAATCACGTAAAAATAGTGATTAATATTAAGATGGTCTTTGGTCTTTAATAATATAAGAGTTTTATATATAAAGAATAAAGAAATTACCTTTTATTTAATTGATTTAATGTTTTTGATGCGTCTGAGGGGAAAATAGAGTAAAAAGAGCTCTATTTATAGTAAATACCTCCCTCCTAGAGTCCAACAGACTTCTAGTAGACGTGTACTGATCATATCCACTGGAATTGATCAATATTTTAAGGTTTGGAGATGATTACATCATTATCAAACCATATTACATCATTATTACACCATTATGTAGAGTTATCACTATAACTCTAAAGTTGATGACATCAGAGGCTTGGCAGAACCCCAAATTTTGTGGATTTTATTAGTTTTAATCATAAACTAATAGTATTCACCAATTTTATCACTCTTAAGACTGTTAAACTTAAATTAAGGTTACAGTGTGTGATCATAACTGCTCAAATTAAGCTCAAACTTTGATCCTCAATAACTTTTAAGATTTACACGCTACAGCAATTCAGAGAGTGAATTCTGACAGCCTGGAATAACCTTATTATGCTGCCAAGAGCTCTTCATTACATCATCAAAACTCTAATTTTGATGATTTTTCTTGTAACTCATCTTTTCTGTCGAAATTCAATATTTTAAACTTCAAACCTTGATTTCAGGGGGTTATACCCTGAATTTAATAATAAAAATTACATCATTCTTCACGAATGAACTAGTAGAATCCAACTATATACTTTTTTTTAAGTTTGGAACACTTTCACAACAAAGTGGTCAACAGCTCTGTTGATTTTTATCAATAATTCATCATAGGTTTTAACCTTGTTTATAATTTGTAAAATAAAGTTCATATCTGTGTTTTTACAGTAATTACGTGGTAACTTTATTTTTGGTTCATCATTATATCATGTATAGTTTAGAAGATATTAGCTATGATCCTTGAATATATGCGTTGACCAAAAAAGTGCATATATTCAGGATAATTCCTTAAGTATTAACATTGGAAATTAGCTTGTTAATTATTTTATGTGTGGATTTTCATGGGGAATCCACTGGTACAATTTATTTTACATGTTGTTTCATTAGTTCTTGAGATAAATAAGGTTTTATGGTTTTTATAAGGTATTATACCTTATAATTCCTTAAATATTGACTTTACAGATATGCCATAAAAATGGTATATGTGTATTTTTCCATGGGGAATCCAATGGTATAATTTATTTTACATGTTTATTCATTGGTTTTTTAGTTAAACCAATTTTTGTACCAATTTATGGTATTTTTTGTATATTTAATTAATTATTTTTAATGTATAATTATTTTAAGCAATTTTAATATAATTATATTAAAAGTATAATTACTCTGAGTCTTTTTGTGACCTTATTGGGTATGTGGTCATATCTCAAAGGCTCACAATTTTTGTATCAGGGATTAGGTTGGATACCCTTTACCCCTAGTAGTGGCTGTAACACCAGTTCATTTGTTTCAATATCCAAAAAACTCCCATTAATGAAAGGCATCTTTCAAGATACTTAAAAAATAATTCTTATTTAGAAATGAAACCTCTTGTACAAATATTCCACACTCCAAAATAGGTTGAAACATTATTAAAGATGTTTGAGAAAGATTAAAAATTTTATCAAAATTTGGGTTGAGAAACTTCACCAATTGTATTATTCAAAATCAACGCATAATTTTTTGAGAAGTATTAGCCTTTGATTCAAGCTATGTTTTTATAATATAACCAAGAAAGAAAATTTCTGTCATTTTTTGCAAGAAATTTCAAAAAAAGAATCATTGGAGTTTTTTTTTCAACAATTATTTTACTAAGAAAGGTTTCTTATCTTACAGTAAAAAGGGGTCAGGACTTCATAGACTAAAGGTTTTAGGCAGCATCAACCCTTCAATGTGGAATACTCACTGTAGTGACCTGCACTCTGTAGGTGCACAGTTTTTGGCTGAAGAACCTCTAGGATATGCTTTGTAAGTTTGGCATGAGCTTTAGAAATGCAACCATCAATTCCCTCCTAATCATGTCCTCTTTGACTCACAGATCCTGGTGGAAGCCAGATGTGTGAGATTAATTCAAACTATGCCACAGAGCTTTAAAGAGGGTCCGGATAATATGTCTTGCCATTATTACAAGTTATTCTTTCAGAACCATTTCCTCAAAAACACCCGCACATTAATTTCAATCTTAGACCTCTTTCTTTTGATTATTTTTACTTCAAATTATGCCCCAAGTCAATTTGCTTTTAAAAATAGCACTAGTACTAAAGTAAACCTAAAAAAATATAAAATAATGAAATATTTTAAATTGAGATTACTGGTTATTTAACAAGATTATCGATTTCGTAATTTTGAACCTCATTATAGTTTTTTACTTTTTCCAGTTTTAAATTTATGAATTTCCAGATAGCATAAAAGACTCAAATTAAGAATTAAATAAAAGAAGTTTTTGATTTTTCAGAATTATTAATCCTCTGGGATTTTTTGTGTTTTTAGAATTTTGAATGAAGGGCTTTTTTCTCTTAATTGATATTAAACTAATCCTTACCAAATCAAGAAGTTCAAGACTGTGAACTTCAAGATGATGGAGAAAACCTGGACTCTAGAAGCTTTTAATGAATCTTTTGATAATGGTTCTTCACAACCATGGTTCAATGATTAAGAAGGAAAGTATAATTATAATGACAATTAGTTTAAAATTAGTTAAGCTCTCTTATAAAAGTCAATATTAAAGACATAAAGTTTTCTATATTACAAAACTTCTGAATTCTTCTATATCGCTTATCTAACAGAATATTATTCTTATAAAATATTCACTTTCTGGGTCTAATATCCGCTCCCAATACAATGATAGAATTATTTTCAACTCAATCAATTATTTTTGAGTATTTATTCATATTCTCTTTCAAAAAACAATTTTTAGTTTCCATTTCCTTTTTTAAGTTTTTGATACATAGGAAAATTAGTCTGATTCTTCATTTTTCTATCTGAATTCCCACCAAAGTTCTTTTTGAAAACCTTTTAGTACCAAACTATGACCCTTGTTCCTAGATATAAGGTTTAGTATTTGTAAAGAGTTTGAATTATTATTCTACCTACCTTTCCACTTTATTCAAAAGCGTCACCAAATATATTGAATAATATAATACTAAGGAATAGGGGCTAAAGCCTGTAATATTAAGAATAATAGGATTCCTCTTAAATAGATGAATTTTCAGAAATTTCTCATTTATCTTTGATATAGCTACTGAAATAATATTAATCGAAAGAAAAGGAATGACTATAAAGCAGTAAATAAATTTTCAGTTGATAGGATAATATTCAATCCTATTGATGTATTTTTCTCCCTAAGCTTGAGAAAATATTCAAAACACTTATTATGAAAAAATATCTAACAATACATTATTACTAGTCGGAAAAAATTGATTTATTTGAGGAAATATATGATGATTGAGGACTATAACTATTAATATTTGTATTTAATATTATACTAAGCTGAGCTTTATTGATCATCCTTAGCTACCAAACCTTGATTTAATATCACTTTGTCTTGTACTTTTTTTTCTCTAATTTTGTCTCGCTTTCCCTCTGATATAATCTAGAGCATATTTTGAATATAAAACCTCATTAATGTAAATTATTCCAATGAAAGATCAGCTATATATGTATATATGTATTGAGCTATTTTTATCTTCATTATCAACTGATTCCCTCATCAAGGCTTATCAGCTAATATAAGATTTCCTAAGTCCTTAAAAAATCAATATACTTTGAATCTAAAATAAAGATATTTACTCTTAAGGCCACTCATTTTAATTATTATTATATAATAACACTTTATCAAGATTCCTTTTTTTTAATCCTTTCTATTCTTGAAGATATTAATTCTGTTTTTCTCCACAATCCAAAATATATTTTGATTTATTTCATTCTAAAAATAGGAACAAATAATTTCATCATAAAACTAAATTCTCAATTTGAATTTACTTTATATCAAAAATACATTTTACTATTAAATTAGATCAGATATTATTAAATGGAAAGCAAATTGGAAGATAAATCATTAATAATAAGCTTCTGTTATAAGAAAACTAGAATGGAATCTATTTTATAACAATTATAAAAGTGTTGTTTGGTCATCGATAGGATTCAAAATTTAGTTTCCCATATCTGCTGGATAAAACACTATTTGGTACATCTGAAAGTATATTGAAGGAATACCTGAAAATATCACTTTCTATCTTATCTCCTCAAAAATAATCTTTCCAAAAGGAAAAAACTTCATTCAATTATCATAATTTCTCCCACATTTTTTGATATCAAACTGTGCTATTTCATCTATCATTTTATATTAATTTAATTTTCAGAGAATTCGATTTATCTATATGTTCTTTTCAATTTTTTTGATTAAATTTAAATAAATTATAGAAATAAATTAACATAGAGTTATATTTTAAAACATATTTCTAAATGGGAATCCTTTAAAAAGACATAGCTGAAGTAAGTTTTAAAGATAAAGGTCTTTTGAAATTTTTTATTATTGAAAAAAGCCTCCAGAATTAGTGTAGGGATTAGCTAGAACAATGCAAGCTACTTTACAGGTCAACATGGGATTCTTATGTGCTCAATATACACAGAATGTATTGGGAAATTTCTCCCTCCACATAAAAATGGCCTTTAAAATGTGAATTTAACTTTAAATGAAAAATGATATCTTTGATTTCTTGTCAATATAGCTTTAGTATAATATAGGCTCTCCTGAATTTCTTGTTTCATTTTGGGCTAAATTGGTCAATTATAATAATTTCTATAGTTGAAATTGGTCTTATCTTGAATGATTCAAAAATGAAAGATAGGGTTATAAAACTGGGTGGACCTAAATTTCTTCTAGAAAAATGGATTTCTTTGGGGTTTGGGGAAATTGTTACCCATCTGGGAACTTTCATTTACCAAAATGGTCAAAAAGAAATGCCGCAATATTTTCAAGTAATTCATATCAAACTGGCTGGTTACTTTATATTGGTTCCCAGCGGAGTTCAACTATGTTCTCTAGGGGTCCAAAAATGGTATTTTCAGGAGGTTTGTTTTTTATAAAACGTTAATTTTAAAGAGCTTTTAGAGACTCATGAAGCAAGTTATAGGTTTATAGAAACTTCATCGGACTCATTTTGATGTTCATATTATCCAAATATTTGTTGGACTCTATCTTATGTCATTGTTGGAGTGTTTCATTGTTGAAAAGCGCTTTCAACTCGTTAGTTTTTTAATTTTACTCCTCTGTAAATCTATTTCCTTTTATATGTAAAAAGATTAGATTAGTCTTGTTATTTGGTTTTATTGATTTACTGTAATCTTTGATCTTTGAAGAGACAGTTCCTTTGGTAATCTTCTATGTATGTATGTGTAAATATAAATATATATATATATAATTAAATGATATAATAATATTTTGAATAATCCTCTTTTTTTGTCTTTGCTACTACAATAGTCATTTTTATCTTCTGTGAGGAACTTGAACTGGCCCTTTAAGCTCATTCAAAAGGGGAATTTCAGGCACAAAAATGGGTATTTTTCCAATTTCAAGGTATTAAGAAATAATGATACACTTTCATTGTATTGATGAAATGTGGGAAAAATGAAAATTGGAAAAATAACACAGAGGCTTGAAATTTTAATATATAGTGATTAGAGGAAATTTTTTGAATACAAAGATATATTTTTTTGGAAAGTCTTGCCCCATCCTAATGCGTAAGGAAGAGAATTTCTTGACAAAATTACATTGAGATAAGTAATGGTAAAAAGGGAATAAACTGGAAATTCAAATGAGGAAAAATGGGGATTCTGAAAGAAAAATTAAATGGGATATAAAATGTAGGAAGAAGATTGTATCCTGGATTCTTGTGTAAAACAAATTTATCCTCTAGTACATTTTTCAAATAAAATACCCCATGTGAGTGTTGAGATATATTTTACATACCAACATAGGTCAAAAAAAAGTTTAAAAATGAGCTGTAGAATATAAGGAATCCATAAGTCATTTATATATCCAAAATGAACAATTTTCAATGGATAAAAATATGAATAAATGTTTATTGAGTAAGGAAATCCCAGGATTGAAGTCCATATTTGGATTTCACACAAACTTTCCCCTGGGTAGACTCAATAGTGTGAATTAGCTTAAATTAACTCTATTAGGTGGTAGCATGAAAAGTACTTTAACACCTCATAATCAATGCCACATAGAAGAATTGTGAAAAAAATATATTTGCATTTTCATGCCAAAATAATGCAATTGTGATGAATCCATGTTACATATAGAACAATAATAGTCTTATTCATGTTTCTTTAACTTAAAAATAATCTATTCTTTCATAGAGGTGTGGTAAACCCTTGTTGGATATCAGTCTTGATGCCTAAATTATTTTTGACATGAAAAATAGCTAAAATGGTGACAAACAATATCAAAGAGAGCTAGGGAACCCAAATTCTGAGGCTTCTGAAACCTTGAAAGATCCAAAACTTGAATAAATGGCTTATCTTATACCAAATTGCTTATTGAGAACTCTTGAAATCTTTTTTACCCAGTTAAGATCCCATTAAATCATGATAAAATGGGAAATAAGCTGCTATTTTGACATCACAAGGAGGCAATGAACCACTACGACTCCTCTAACCATGCCCATTATTAATAATTTTTCAAGTATAAAGCGGAAAAGAGTAATTAAAGCCCTCTTGTTACTAGTTTCTATTAAACTACCTCAGGGAAATCAGCTGTTGTTATGCTGTTTTCCTATGCTATGTAGAAAATGAGTTAAATGTTCAAAAATTCATGAAAAATACAATTATTAATCAATACTTCAGAAACTCTAAGTACAAATTTATAAAGAGATAATTTGCACTAAAATCAGAAATAAGAATGTCTTTATAATTAAAATTCAATGTTATACTTGTAGTCCATTTTTGATGATTCTGTGTGAAATACTGAATATTCAAAAACTTACAGAGAATACAACCCATGATGGAATTTCTAATAACATTGATAAATTTTGAAAATCAATGTGATTTTTAAAGAAAATAATTTTCAAACTATTAAATCCTTCATTAATTAACCATAAATTGGTTGGTAGCTACATAAAATGACTTAATTAAGCAATTATAAGAATCTTAAATGACAAAAAGAGTTGTAATAAGTAAGCCAAATAAGGTAAGTGTTTTTTAAGTTTCATCAATGGAAATCCTCTGTGAGATTTTCTAGACTTTTAATAAGCCTACTATTGATACTTCTCCTAGACAAACAATTATCATTCAGTTAAAAAATTAATTCATTAATTGTAACAAGTAATTATTAGTTATTAAAATAATTATTAGTATTTTAAATCTTCTTGATAATCCAGACATATGTGAAATAATGAAATATTACTATTCTCAATTGTATTATAGCTATAATTTTATATATTATTATTCTATACAACCTTTGATTCCTTAAATCCACAAATAATCTGTCAAAACTACTCTACCAATATTTTTCAAGGTATTCTTGGAGTATCAGGGAGTGATTTCTTATATTATTGAAGTTTTTTTTCTCTAATTCAAAGTTTTGATCAAAAGCTTATGATTATTAATCTTGAAAAGGGTTATTGTTAATCAAAATAATTTTCATATTATAATAATAAGCTTTATTATTAAGACTTCTTGCAATTGATTTTAATGGAAAGTTACTGATTACTTTTATAAGAATTAGTATTTCATAACAAGAAAAAGGAAAAATTAAGCAATTAATGATTAATTTTTGTTTATAATAAATCTATTTATTATATTTAATAAGAAAAGTCATAGTACTCTTGATTGATAGCAATATTATCAAGAGTCTTATAGACAAATATTACACTCCAAGGCTGGAATTGAAATTAAATATCTTTCAGTAGCTTAGGTATAGTAAGAATACACTAATTGAAAGAAAGAACCAGAATCATTCCACAAAAATTTCAATTTGGAAGAAGATGTTTTATTCTTCTAACTTTCTTGTGCAAGGTCATTCCTGCCCATATCCATCTTTTCTTCAGTATTCAAAGATAAATATTACAAAGCTCTGAAGCTTAAATCTCCAAAACAGCCACATATATGATATTTCTGAGTTATAAACTCATGAGATTAGTGAAAATGAAATTCAAAAGACAATTTTATCAACAGGAAAGAACACATGGTAAAATATTTATAATTACATTTTCCTTTGGAAAATAATTTTATATGTGATATTTAATGCCATAATTGACATATTACCAATACAATTCTTGAAATTAGTAAGCCCAATTATTTTTTTATTAATTATTTCATACCTTCTCATTAATTTCCAAAAATGTGATTTTGGTGATTTAATTGGCTTCATTTCTTCTTGGAACTTTCTCAAAGTTCAATATTGGATGCCAGTTAAAAGCTAGATAAAGAGAAATAAGTGTTTAAAGATTTGGTTGACTGTTGATCTTATGAGATTTCCATAGATAATTGGAGCTTTTTTAATCAAACTTGTGGAATTATAAATAGATACTTTGCTTTAACTTCCCATTTTTCTGGTTTTTCATTCGGAATCTCAAATAATTCTGGGGTTTTTTGAGACTTTTTGTACCGAATTCTTCTCTCCCTGTGAAAGAGCCTATATTTTGAGGTTCCGCAATTTTTGAAATATATCCCCTCTCACTAATTAATTTTCAAATACCTCTAACTGCTTTCATTCTTTCATAGAAGGGCTTTGAAGAAATCTCTTTATGTATTTAATACCACTTTTCATTAAGAAATTCCGTTCTGTCTTTCTTAAACTGAGGCTGCTTATGATAAGAATCATCTTTAAATAAAAGATGAGAAATCAGAAAAGTTTCTGGTATTACCTATTAATGAAACTCACAGAAATTATAAAATTCAATTTTGGATTTGAATATTCCTTTCCAAACAGTATCCTGGTGTTCAATTTATTCTGAAGTTTGATATTTCATTTTATTACATTGTATAATGCTCAATTTTTTCTTTATTGGTCATTCTTTGTCATTTTCTTTTGATGAAGCTTGAAGTTTTAAAAAAAGAATAATGGGCCTTTTCTTCTTAAGGTGAGAATATTATTATTCAAAATTATCAGGCTCTTGAGCTTCTTATTGGTAATTCCTCCAAAGACCTCCATATATTTATATTCAATGGATATTTTCAGAGAATTGGCCCCCTTTGATAATTTATTTTTTCCTTATAAATCCGTATTTAAACTATTTACTGAGTTTATTCCACAGCATAAGCTCAATAATAGCCCACATGGAGATTTAAATTTGTTAAAAAAATAAAAAACCTTCCAAATAGAATACAAGTAGCTCTGAGGTAATCAGTGATGTTTTCTGTGGCACCCTCATATTATTTCTACCCATTATTATCAAATTTATTCCCTTACTAGCAGTATACAACCAGTTTCATTCCAATAAAACAATAATTATTGGAAAAAACTTTTAAAAAAATTATTCACTTTTTTCTAATTTTCATAAATTTTTCAATCTTTCTTTCTTACCTCACAATTTTGAAAAATAGGCTAGAAAACTTTGCAAATGTTCAAAATCTAATAATAGAATTTTGTATTTTGAGGAGATCATTTGGACAATTATTATAAAACCCACTCCCTGCTATTAAAAAATACTGTAGGGAGGGAAATTCTATACTAGTCCAGGATAAATTTTTAGAAAATGTGGAAATTCAAAAAAGAAGATTTTTCTGGCTCATCATATATGAAAAAAAATTTCACAGGAAAATTTTGTAATCTTCCGCTGAATCCGGAAATTATAGAGAAGTAATACTTTGACATTACTTTTTCTTTAAGTACAATCTATGAGGTCTAAATGAGTAACTTGTTTAAAAGGCTTCAAAAATTTGAGATGAAAGAAAAATTCGGGCCTACTTTATCCAAATAAATATGATTGGATTCGGAACATAATTCTTTCTTTCTTGAGCTACTCAAAAAGGTCTTTAATGTAGGAGTTATTTCCTGATTTTATATCTTTTATTTTGTATGTCTTTCATGAGCACTATTATCTCTTATTCACTTTATGTTAGAAACTTGACTTAAATTTTCTGCTTTTTCATATGAAAAGGAGGTCACAAAGAAATTCTGGGATGATTCCTCTTTGTTGAACTTTCTTTAGTAGTAATTAGGAAAAATATTTATGAGTTTTGAATGGCTTTTTTTCTGGATTTATATTCTTTAGGGTTCAAAGTTATTATTATTTATTTTCTAGCACAAAAGAAAGGTAAGAGAATCAATCTCTTTTCTGGTATGATTCATTTATTGTTCTAACTTTGACTAAGTATGATATAGATTACATATGTAATTTTAGCTTAATTCTCTTCAAAATACGTCCCATTTTTAAAATTTAATCCCCTTCAGTAATATCAAGAAGTTTTATATTTGAAATTAAGATCTTATCTGTTGGTAATATAATTTCCTTTGGCTCATTTGTCATGATTAAATCATGGGTATACTCAAATATAAAAAATAGGAATAAAATAATGGAACTGAGTTAGGGTAGATGCAGAATGAATTAAATGATTTTGATTTTATTGAGGGTTATTTTTTTGATTGGAGTGTGGGGAGTGGGGTTGGAATTTAAGACTAAGTGGAGAAGTTTTTCAAGTAAAAATAATCAAAGATTTGAGGGATAAGATTCTTTGGTGGAGATGGATAATTGGAAAAATGAAGTGTCTGGGTATAGTAGCTTTTTAATCGCTTATGAGTGTTTAGATAAACTAAAATAACAACCCACGGTGGGAACTAAATTTGAAAATTTGGCCAAACCAATATGAGCTGCCAAATTGGATATAATACTGATTAAGCTCTTCCATCATTTTAAAGAAAAAATATTTTTTCTAAAACAAAATTTTTGGATTTATTTTTCCTGAAAAAATCAGCATCAATTAATATTACGAAATAGAATATCATTAAGATTATGGGATTTTCAATTAATAAATTTGCTTAAATATTAGTACTTTAAACCCCAGATCTTCCTCCCTTACTTCAAAGAAATAAGTTTTATATTTTCACAATGCTGTTCTCTTTTTTTGATTTTTGATGATATCTTCCTTTTGATAATTTACGTTTTTTGGGGTTGAATTCAAATGTTTTTATTTTTAATTGGCCTTTTGGGTGTTCTTTCAAAAACATTTAAATTGAATTTCTGTTGGCAGATTATTTTCTTCTTGCCTTTATTTTTGGGACAGGAATTTGGTTCCTAGCTTCCCTTTCTTTTGTAGTATTGTTTTCGGGTATTCCTTTTCCTTTTTTAAAGTCCATTTATTCATTTTTTGAGTTTTTCTTGGAATTTCAACCCCTTTTTTGGTGTGGTTATTATTTATTAAGTTTTTTTCCATTTTTTTCAGGATTTTGGAGAAGTTCATTGTTGTCTTGCTTTTTATTTGATTTTATGAATCACTTTTTTGAATCTTTTTTGCAGTTTTAATCGATCTAATTTTTGGCATGAATCTTTGTTTTCTTAGTTTTTCATTTATTTTTATTTTTTCGTTTCAATGTTTTTTTTTCATTTTCTCTTTTTATAAAGATGATGGTTTTTCTTGATTTTTGTCAAATTGAATCTTCACTTTATCATTTTTCTTTTCACTTTTACTATTCCCCTTTTTTCTTTTCTTCCTCTTATTTCTTTAAAGAAATAAATTCCGAGCTTTCTTTGTTAAAAAATCTCAAAACCCTCTAGGGAATTTTAGAATAAATGGAAATGAGTATTTGCCTACCCCTTATGTTAGAATATTTGTTATGGTGAGTTTCAAAGACAAAGATTGGCTCGAGATCAACTTAAATTAATTTAACTTCATTCTCACGTAGATAATGAGCTTTTGCGTGATAAGAAGTTAATTTCCACATGAAAAGTAAAAAGGTTTAAAATTCACAAAGTATAAAAACAGGATCTTCCGTAGAATTAAAATCTCTGGCTCCAGTTCCTCCCAGTTCTTCTTAATTGAGGCGAAAAATGGTGCTTTTGAAAAATGTTACGATCTCAATAAATCTGAAAATGTGATGGCTGTGGATATTAATACTGAAATTAAATCTATCCTTTTCAATTTTGATGTCTGAATTTAATTAAAGTTGAGGTCAATAAGTATTCTTTTGTCATATTCTATTATCTGGTGTTGATAATAACTAAAATCACAAAGTACCAAAGGCTGTCAGACAGATTTAAATCTTTCTTCAAAAAAGTAAGAGAAAGAAAAGACTTACTAAGAGAGACATCTCACCACTGAAAGGGGTATTTGAAGGCTCATTTGGAGAAAATAATCATTTTATATCAAATTATCCATATTTACAAAAATACTAATAGTAAAATAGTCCAAGCTCATATAGAAAGATTGAATGAAGCTTGATTAAATAATTACAAAAATAAATTATTCATGAGAAAATTTGCTTTATTTTTCATCTTGAAGCAGACATTTAATTATATAGAGGCACTCCCTGTATGTTTCTTTATTCATTATTTTGTTCTGAATCACAATAAGAAACATCTTGTTTCTAAAAGCTTTCTATCAAAACAAATATCTGCTTATTAGAAACAGAAACTTCAAGAATTTAAAAAAAACGGAGTTTTTACTTCTTATCTTCGAAATGATTCCTTCTAAAATTCAAGCAATAATTCAAGAAATTCAAAATAATCACCTTCATTTTTTTCAGTATGATTATATGTAAAAGCTATAATACAGTAAGTAAAATCGTTAAATATGACTTGGACACATAAAAATAGTATAATAACTGAATAAAAGGGCTTTACTATTCAAGAATAGTGGATATAAGTCTTTTTAAAGCCCTGTTTTTACTTATTATGGATTGGGCTATTATAATAAGCCCTATTATAGGTAATATTATAGCTATGTCTTAAGTATTTTGAGGGATACTTCTATGTAACACAGTATAGACTTGTAAGAAGAATCTGATAAGATGATTAAGGTTTCTTTCTAGAGGAGGAAAGCCTATTTCATCTCAAAACAGGGTTTAAAGAGGTAGATAGCCTCTTTCCACACTTATAGAGCCGAATGTTTTGCTCAGGTGGTTGGATTGTGGTTTAACACAGCCCAACAAACCTATATTGGCTCCCATATGTGGCTTTTACGCCACATATTAACCTTTTATTTCCATAAGAGGCAAGAACCTTTACCAATGTAAGCTTCAGTAATAATATACAGTTTCCAGTGATTCAAACAGAATTCTGGGGAGACATTATTAATTAAAGTATAAACGCCATACAAATGGCTTTGAAACCTCATAATTTAATTATATGAGAGATTATCCCACAGTACCGTCCTGTATAAGAAGATGTGGGAATTTATTATACATTTTTTAATTAATTAATCAATGAATCAACAACCTTTTTATAGATTTGAAACTTTATAGTTCAATTACCTGCGATAGCATGCCACAATACCAATAGGTGGGGGATTATAGCTTTGTCATTTTTCAAGATATTGCCTCAAATTATAGTCACAAGAAAGCCCCAAAATTTGGTGACATATTTGGCCCACTTTGAATTAAGTATGACAAAGCTATGAAATATCAAATAATTCCTTTATTTTTCAAGAGAAAGATGTGAATGACTTCTAACCTGTGTGAGATACAGGAATAAGGATTATATTTTTATGTATCCCTGAACTAGTAGCTCTGGAAATTATTACAATTGAATGTTCTTTAATCCTGAAGTCTTGAAGCTAGTGCCATTAGATAGCCCTCTTTAAGAGCCTCAATTAGAAGACCCCATTTTATGGTTCTTTGATACAAACCCAGGATCATATATTAGAGGTAAATATCAAGGTTGATTCTCAGAAATATCTTACAACATTTTTGTCCTTGTCAATTCTTATTTGTTGGTAATAAGAATTACATTTTATTAAATTGTAAGGTTTCCTCTTCCAGACGATTACATGTACAATATAGCTTTCTTAAGTCTTTTTTTATATTTTTGTAGCTTTTTTCACCTTTGATTTGTTTAGTGAAAGCTGGTGATGTGTATTTTACCCTTTTCTTGGGAACCATATCTATGGTACTCTTTGGTGTCATGATTTTTCTCGGATTTTGAGTCACAGGATAACAATTAGAGATGGAATCAAGCCGGGCTTTTTTTGGATCAACACTAAACGGGGCTTTGAGTTCAAATATTTAACACAAATCTCAATTATAGAATTATACTATTATTTTTATTTTTTTAAACAAGATTGTATCATTTGAAATCTATCAAAAACAGCATGAAGTAGTCTAGGCTATTAAAATAGATAGATTCTTGATAATTATAGAATTCTCTTATGGGAAAACCATAGAGCTAATTCAAAAGAAAAGCAGGTCATTTTATTAACTATCTTCATAATAAAAGCAATATTGGCTTCTCCAAATTTTGATCTTATTATTATTGAATTACTCAATCTGTTGTCAGATATTCCATTTCAGTAAAACTCATTTTTGAAATAGAAATCAGCTTAATCTCGGTTCATTCAGGAAATCCAGTCTCTTACCAGGACTCCTTACCTATTTCAAAAATGAATATTTTCTCCAAAGGCCAACAAATCATCTCTTAAAAAATTGATACCTCCTAGCTGGAACAACATATTATATCACATGTTACGTGGTACCTAGGTATCATTATAATTCAGCTTCAGATCAGAATAATGTTTATTTCAAGCAATTATCAGCTCAATAAATAGTGAATATAGAGAACACAATTTGAATATTTGAAGTGAGTTATTAATCACTTCATAATATTCATAATAAAATTAGGAAATTTTCTATATGGTTGAAGTCAATTGAAGGGCTTTTGGGCTATTTTATACAGCTTTCAAACTGAATTAAGGGATATTGGGGATGAAATATATGATAAAGAAGATGAAAAATTGAATCATATTTTTGAGAGAAGGTGGTCCTCATTCTAATTTTAAAGCGCATGGTACTTAATTTAGTGAAAAACAGGTAAATAATTTTATGATGTCAGCTTATAAGGTAGGGCTTTTTGTGTATTTAGTATATTTTACAATAATTTAGTTTTGACAAGAGAAGAATAATGAGAATTTAAGCTATAAAAAGCTGATTTGAATGGAAAAAGAATGGATACAATTTTTAGAAAAAATATAAAACATATGAGAAATGTATCTAACAAAGAATAACTGTTCATATTTCTATTCATAGAAGAAAAATACGCTCAATTGAAGGTTGGTGGGAAGTTCTAAGCAAGAATTAATACCATAATTGACATGATTATAATTTCAATGAGAATATTTTGAAAACTTCCAAATAAGATCCATGGAGCTTTTGAAGCTGGAAAGATCAAATCCAGAATCTCCATAAGGCAGATAAAATACACCCCCTTCGAACTGAAGTCTTGTCACCATTTTTGGAAGCCACAAAACAAATTCAAAGGAAGTTTCCTCCTTATCTTCATAATTATAATTCAAAATCTTAAAAGGTGAAAGCTTAATTTTATTTAAGCTTCAATTACATTTTTTCTTTATTGAAGATCTTTAGAAGCTTGAATTTTATTCCTAGAAGCTACTCTCTTATTTGAAGCTGCTCTTCATTTTCATATCGCTTTTTTTTAATATTGAATTTTTATTTTGTACTTAAAAAAAGTCTTATAATTCATTTATAATTATCTACTTATTGAAGCAGACATAATATGAGATATGAAGGAAGAGTTCTTCTTGATATTTGGAAGAAACTTGGTCACTTAAAATAAATAATTAGATAAAAATTAAAATTACTTATTGAAATAGGAAATTCAAAAAAATAGTTTGAATACTTATGAATCCATAAAATATTTCACCTGGGGTCCAAAAAATAGTATATCTTATTTATGAAACTAATATTTTAATTTATCATGAAATAATTCCAATGATTATTTGATGACAGTATTGGAGAAGAGTGGTTATTATTTCACTAAAAACCTGTGAATCCTTCAAATGAAGAAATCAAATTAATAAGGTATATTTACATAGAATCCTCCGTAATATATCTCAAATCTATATTTATTCTTCCTTATATTTATAAATCTCTTTCTTAATGAGAAAAAATTATTATTCAATACTGAGCTTGGGAAAGTGAGTTTTTCATTTTCATAAAGCAAAATTTAGTTTAAAATAAAAATCGGTAGAAATATTTGGAGAGCAAAAAAAGGATGAATATGCTCTTCAGAAATATCTGGATATCTGATAGAAATATAACAAATTATTAATTAACCACAGTGATTCACAAAATTTGATATGAGCTAGAGTATTCCAGAGTAGGTTCTTGATTTTCCGTAGAGCTTTGTCAAAATATGTACTCCTGAAGCGCTTTGAAACACTATATAAATCGTTCAGCTGGAGCATAATACTTTTTGATGGTGTTTTTAGATTCATGAACTCAGAATTATGAAAAACAGGTCAGGAATATCTCATCCCATTATTGTATATTCACATGCTACCATTCATTTTACAATGAAAAAAAAGATGAGTTCTCTATTCTTTCCCTTTGATTATTTTTGAAATTTCAGCTTTTCTTCAATTTTTTTTCTCTTAAATCCCATCTCCTTCTTCTTCCCCAGAAAATTGGCTTTCCTATTCCCTTTCCTTGAGCTTCAGCTTCAAGGGTTCTTTATTCATATCTTGCTTAAAATCCATATTCCATCTCTCCTTTTCCAATTCCAAGCCTGCCATTTTAGATTTTTTTCTTGAAAAAATGAAATAATAGACCTGCTCAGGATTAACAGAAAATACCTTCTATTAACTTGGTATTTTGTCCAAAACATCACTCAAAAAACCCACAATTTTTGCATCAGAATTACATGCATGATTCAAATTGGAATGCTTTTTTTTTAAAAAAAAAATCAAGGTGCACATTTTTTAAAATAATTACATTAATATTGGGTTTAAAATATCTCCAGATTTTTTAAATTCAAAAAATCAAATCATTACCTGCAACCCATCTTCAGCTTCATCTTCACTCTCACTATTCAGATAATTCCACCAAAACATTCATAACCTTCAACAAATAAAGAGTATACTTATGATATGGAAAATTCAGGAAATATTAAAACAGCTGCCTATCCAAAAATGATAAGTTGACTCAAAAGAAAGAATAATTTTGAAGCTTGTTTTGGTTCTTCTTGAAAGACATTAATTGGGAGGCCCCCATTGTACAAACAGAAATTCTATTCCAATTAATGGCAAATGAGGTTAAAAAAGATTAAAATAATTTGGAGCTTACCCCTAACAATATAAGGGGTAAATGGTTAAATTTAAAAAAAGTATATATCTGTAAAAAATTATGAGAAAAGAACAGGTTCAGTTATTACTGATGAATACCTCAAGAAAAGGATTCACACAATGATTAAAAATATGGAAACACTTTTACTATGCTATTTAAAAATGAATGAGCTCTTTGGTAATAAACCAAATATAGCACAAATGGAAATTTGAAGCTTCCCTGAGTTCAAAAAGAATAATATTCTTAAGGAAGATGAATCATTTATAAACAGAAAGATATGTCTTATATTTTTTGACAACAAATTTGGAATATTGTTCTTATTATCAAATTCATAGGTCTTTGAAGGGAAATTCAACAAGAAAGAAATTATCAGAATAAGTGGGCTTGAAAAAAATGCGGCCAGAAGATCTAATGACAACTGTATTAAAATGGAGGAATTTCTCTCAAAAAATCAATAGTGTCACATTAAATAAACTCCTAAGGAATTGATAATTTTATACTCTATGGATGAATAAGCGAAAAATACCTGCAGTATCAATTTCATCCCAAATTAATCCAGTATCACCATGCCTATTAATAAGAAAACTGTTATAGAATAGAGCACATCTGCTTCAGTATGGAAATAAAGTATTTTAAAACCATCAACAGAAATAATTATCCATGAATCATTCAAGAGCTCAAATATCCCAAGTGGAATCAAATGGTTTACCCTCATATTCTTTATTATCGATTGCAAGACAAGAAGGTATTTCACGAATACTAATCCTAGTTATCGAATATTTTATTCTGAAAATTTTCTTATATTAGCACATAGTAACAGTGATTATTCCAAATTGGAATGGGAAAAATGAAGTTTAAATCAAATATCTCAGAAAGGGGAGATCATGAAGCAAATTTAAATTGATTTTGGAAGAGAAAAAAGAATAAAGAGTTTGAATTTGAAGAGAAAAAATTCAAGAAAAAAAGTTATTTATAATCCAAGAAATTACAACTTCAATTTGAATTGAAGCATGAAAAAAGATGGATTTAGCTATTGCAATGTTACAATCAAATCTCTCATAAAGTGAGCTAGATAATATTAAAAATTTGATTGATAATAAATTGTATTTTATATTTGTGTGTTTGGAGATTTAGATCAAAAGGGTGTGTGTATATTAGATATATTACTATAGTAGCTATAAGATTATACACACAATATGTGATAGTGTAGTGGTTATAGGCCTATGTTTTTTGAATGCTGAAACTCTTAACTTAACATGAAATTTGAAAAATACTTCTTATGAAGAGTTTTATTTTGAGCTTCAGTATGTTTTTATAACTTCTTATTTACATAATCAATTGAATATTATAAGTATTAGTGGGGATTTAATACAAAAACCAGATATCAAGAAAGCAAGTCTTGTTTTGAAGATGAAGCCATTATATCAGCAATTTACTGATTGCCATCATAGGTAAAATCAGATATTCTTCGATCTTTGAGAGATTTGAAAAGATTATAAGTTTTTTTGGAAATATGCATTTAAATTGAGATTATGGTGAATTTCCCACTTGAGCCACCATATGTGTATAATTTGAAATGAGAAATAGTCTTGGAACATCATACCATATAGCAATTACCAGGGCTTTTTTCAATCAAATCAATACTTATTTCCTGATCAGGAAAATAATGAAGAAATCATAATTTTAAGGGGAAATTGTGGAAGAACCTTTGCTGATAGGAATAGAAAGGAAAAACCAAAATCTTAAGCATAATTATTGCAATGTGGAAAATTGAAAAAACCATTTAATGTATATGTAATATTATTTTTTAAAGAAGATTAATTTTTGTTCTTGAAAAAGGAAAAAGTTGTTCAAAGCCAAGTATTCCAAGGATTTTTAGAGTCTAGGTGTTTTCTTCAAGAATAACTGATTCGATATTTTTGGAAAGAGTTCCAAGAATTTCTGATATTTCTGGGGCAATAGTTAGAACCTATTGATATTCTTCAATTCTTCCATAAATTTTATTTTTAGAGAAATATTGTCCTCAATTATAATCACAAGGAAAAGCATTCCAATTAATTGCATAAATTTACCCATAGATCTTACTGTCACATTCTTTCTGCTTTCCAAGGAAAGAAGTCATTTTTATGAGATAAGATGATAAGCTTTCCATAGTAATTCAATTATTCAAAGGTTTGGAGCTTTATTTCAGAAAAAGGTTGATTTGATGATCTCTGAACAGAGGTATCATGGAGAATCGTGAAGCTATGGGTAATGAAGTTACAATTTTGGTGAACATAATGAAAAAAATCTGGTTCTTTCAAAATCCAAATGGGGTGTAATATTTTACATTCTGTTTCATTTCTTTAAATAGAGCTTAAATGAACCTCTTGAACTTATTGAACAAATATATTGAAGGCTTCTTGAAGATATGAATGAATATTTTGAGTTTTTTTATTCTATCTGCATGCATTCTTGAATAATGAGTTTGATTTATCTTTGACCAATGGCTGATATCCTAATTTAAAACATTGGTTTAGCAATTGATTCAAAGGAATACACCAGTAAGAGAATTTAACAAACAACATTAATAAAAATATAAAAAGGAAGCCATTTAAGCTATATTTCATAATTAAAGAAAGAGCAATAATTAACTGGTAATGGAGGTGGTTCTTCTTTCTCCCCATTGTTATAGAAAATTCAAAAAAGGTTATTAATAAAAATGTTTTTTCAAAAAAGTAGAAAATTGTCAAAAAGAAAGAAAAAAGTTAGTTTTATTCAAAAGATTAAGTCGTTTGAAATGACTAATTACCAAGGTTTTTAAAATGAAAATATTGATACTTAGCATTTTTTTAATTTATCTTAAAAATTGAATAATCAATTATCTTGACATTTAAAATAGATAAGAATCAAAAGCTCCATGTTAAATCATAAATCTATCTAGAAAGGGATCTGATAAATCAATTCCCCTTTTAAAACAAAGCTAATTATGACTAAATATGAATATTAAAATATAGTAATAAAATTATTTCTTTTTTAGGTAGATAGTAATCAACACTTAATTGTTTTTAAATGATTTATAATGAAATAAAATCCAATTTAAGAATAGAAATAAAGCTTGTTTTTTCTTAAAAAAGAGGAAATCATATCTACAAAAAGTAGTAATAAGAAGAGGTAAGTTATTTTTTATTTTATTTAAAGTTATTTTATATATTGAAATAATTGGATTGCTCAATCTTTCCAAAAAATTATTACATGAATAAATACTCATTTTTAGAAAAATAGAGTTTGATCTATCCTTTTGTTTAAAAAGGTATTAGATAACTCAATTCTTTTTTTTGATAAAATTGACTAATCTTCTTTAAAAAGGAAATCTTATTGCTAAACTCTCCTTTTGAATGAAAGAAATTGATGAATATATATGAATATTAAAATAAAAAAATGATTTTTCATTTTTCAAGCAGATATTAATCAACACTAACCTCTTTTTAATTATCTATATTGAAATAAATTATAGCCTTGAAATAGAATCAAGAAAGATTTTTGTTTTCAAAAAATTAGAATTAGGTCTACAAAATTTAGTTATTTTTTATCTTTGGGTTTATATTGGTATAGAAGAAGGTTCTAAAATTACTTGAAGTTTTCTCTTATTTTTGTTGAAAATAATTCAAAATCTTAAAAGAAGTTGACCAAACAATCAATTTATATTAACCAAAAAGACAGTTAGAAATAAAAAAAAAATATTTCATGTTTTTTCAACAAACGGTGGCTAAAAGAATTACTTACTGGTCGAAATTCTCCTCGATTTACATTAAAATAAAAGGATATTTCAAAAAAAAAATAACAATTTCTTTCTCAAAAACAAGAATTAAAAAGGATATGTAACAATAAAATAAAAAAATGATTTAATTAGTTTGTTGTTGAATAGGGAGTAGTTTGAAAAAATTACTCACTGAGACAATCTGTTTTGACATTGAAATATAGAAAAAGAGAAAAATGGATATTAATAAATTTGGAATATCTTAAATAATTAGTAGTCTTAAAATATTACTGGTTTAAAAAGAAAAGTAAAATTCCCAATTGAATCCCTGAGTTCTTCTTTGAAATATTAAATTCTTCACAAAAACAAAAAATTACTTTCATTTTAAAAACTTGAATTAATGAAATTTTTTCTTTTCTGTGTGATTTTTTAATGAAAATATTAGAATTTCTCAAAATCATTGTGGAATTGTTTTTGCAATTTCTATTTGGAAAAAGAAACTAACAATCTTAGCCTACTCACCTTTCAAGGTCTTTACAATGAAAAGTAGAATTATTTAGTTTTCTTACTTCTTAATTCTTTTGATTTTGACAATATTTTTTTTAATTGTCTGTGTTTTTATGAAAAAAACATATAAAATATAAAAAATCTTTAGAAACCAATTTTCCTTTCAAAATGAAATGTATTCAAATTTCAAAAAGTCGATTCCATGAGTGAGGGGGCCATTTTTCGATAAAAATAGAACATTTCCTTGGATTTATGAACAATTTTCATGAAAAATGGAATTATTTAAAGAATTCTTAGCAATGAATTTTTTCAGAAAATTTCTTTTATTCATGTTTCCTTTTTGAAGCTATTAAACAACATGTGACATTTAGAGTAAATACTATCCAATCGCCTTTATTTATATAATAATAAAATTATCATAGCCATCAAATTGAATAATTCTGTTTGTTTTCTTATAAAAAACTAAGACTAAAATTATTTCAAAGAACCCACATTTATCAGTGGAGGTTGGAAAGGAAAGTTTCTATTTTAATACAAATGATTTTGCTTTATTTTGATTTTTTTGATCTCACATTTGTTCATGATAAAATATATAAAAAGCACAAATTATTATACCAATTTAATATCATTTCTTTCACCTTTTCACATATCATTTCTGAAGTACCATTTCCATGTGTTTCTGGTATCACTTAAAGCTTTGGTGGATCATTACCATAATATAATTCAAGCCATTGATCATAAATTTTCTCCAGGATAGTATGAACTATTACACAGCTGATTACCCAATAAACATGATTTTCAACACCTTCTCCATTCTTTATTTGAAATTTCATTTTCTGCAATGATAACCAGTTACCATTGAGTATTCCTGTTTCATTCTCTATATGCACACATGATTGTGCCAGGCAATAATTAAACTGATTTTGATATTTTAACTCCTTTGTAAAATTTCCTTTATATTCAAGAATTATGAATTTGGAGCTTAAGTATTCTGAATCATCAAGAAATTATTGATTTTCTGAAAAAATTACCCTAGAATTTGAGAAATATTTATATGTTGGTAAACTCTTGAGTCCTTCACTGAACCCCGAAGTCCTACATGTAATGTATCACATAAAAGCTGAATTGACATTGAGTAACTATATAAAAACCAAAAATATCAGCTCTTCATTAATCAATATGAAAATGGGTCTCACATACTTATGATTCCAATAAAAGTAAGCCTTATGATTATTGGGTTGCTTTTGAGATAATGGAATCAAGCTTCCCTCAGAAAGTCTAATGCAACCTGGAAATCCCTCAGCTTTAATTACCTGTGGCGGCTATACCTGTTCATCTGCATCTGGCCATGTAAGATATCTTTATTTGTGCTTTGGAAGTGATGATATGATATTTTGTGTATAAAATAACACAGCTCCTTGGCCAATGCCAAAAATTGATCAATTACAACAAATGAAAGAGCCTGTTCCATTAATGCCTAGGTGGCACCATGCTACAGCCAATTTTATTTGGATATCATTTTGATTGAACTTAGAGCTATTTTGAATACTTAATCATAGCTTATAAGATTCACCAGGTCTTGAAAGCTAGAATATGATGTCTTACATGATTGTCTAAATTTTTCAGATGGTAATATTCCCAAATCACGTGCTTGTTAAGTATATGGCGGTTGTGAACTTAACCTTACTTCAGATATTGCTTTTCAAACAACTGAAAATGGGTCAAAATGTCTTCTTCAAGTTCTTCATCAGTCTCACCTTCCATGGCATATGCATAATGGGATCGTTTAAAACAAAATTAATTTTTCTTTTCTGTAAGCTCTTTTGCATTATAAAAGAATTAATGTGTTGAGTTAGAAATACTTCAAGATGTAAAATTTGTTTAGTAAAGATGGAATTTGGTATCAAAAAATCAAATTTTTGGGGATTTAAAACACCCTGGCTCTTGAGGTGTGATTTTTTCAAAATGCCAAAATTTAATTGTGTCATTTGTCAAAAAAAGATGGGTATTTTGCACATGGTATATAGTAACTCTGAGGGTGCCTAATATTCAAATTTATCCAATAGGTACTTAGAAGCCTCTTTCCAGATTCTTTCCCAAATATTGGTTTTCTTAAATACAAATCTTTTATACTTTTAATATGCTTTGTGGTCAATATCATCAATATTTGATGAATTTAATTTTAACTAAAACCTTTGAATCAATGAAAAATTCACAAATTTTGATGATAAGAGTATTTTTAAGCTCAATCAATTTTCACTTCTACCGTTTCCTCAACAGTTCTTTGGGGCTAAAAATTACTTATTATATCCAGAATCAGCAGGGACCAAATATTCATAACCAATTATTAACTTCCATACTGTCAAATTTCTCACTATTGGAATCAGATCTATGATCATTGTTATTTAGATTCATCTTCACGAAATTGAAATAACCTCTGACTTATTCTCAAATATAATATCAATTTCTTAATTAGAAGTAAAGAATCATCCAACTTGAACTTAAACTTTTAAAATTATCTTTACTTTAATCTTCCTTGATTCTAAGTCAGGGTTAATTTAATAAGCTAGTTTCTTCATATATTTTGTTTTTATATTTTGAAAAACTCTTTAGTTTCCTTCATGGAATCTGATTCATTATATATTAAATTTCTTTACCATCATTTAGAATCCATCAAGACTAAATTTTTGGGTAAATAAAATATTTATAGCACCAATTTAACCAAAAAAAGGATAATCATCAATATTTTTCCAAATTAAAGTGGTAGTAATACCATAATAAGTGGATTTCATCTGGTTGAAATCTATGAAGTTCTCTTCATATAGAAATTGAAATTTTATAATTATGAAGAATGAATTAAATATCATAAAAGGCACATGTATCTTTTAAGTTTTATGCTTTTCTTTCTTTCTTCATACCTCTTTTCTAAATACCCCTATCATCTCATTCCAAAATTGTCTCTATATAAAACATGTATTTAAACAAAGTAATCAATTTCTTAAGAGGGCTGATCTGGTTATATTTAATCCCCTCATTAAACCATCTCTTTGATATATCCTTTTTTATCATTATATGTTCAAAAAAAATTCCTAAAAACCAAATTTTTAGACTTTATGAAAAACCTAACAGAACCTCTTTCTTATTGAAGAAACTGAACTCCAAATCAACAAAGCTGAAAAAAAATTCATCCTTTATATTGGGGAAGGTTAGAGAATAAAATATTCAATGACTATTGAAGTTTTTTTACCTAAATTTTTTGATCTTTATAAAAATAATTCTTTTACAACCTCACTCCCCTTCCCCAATCCCTCATTCTAGCTCTTATATCAATAAGAAATCACAAGCCAGAACTATTTCTTCAAGCTACAATAAAGACTTCATATTGGTGTTTTTTATTATTTTATTTTCTGATGAGATTTTTGAAACAATGAGGCTCATTTGTGAATATACTTATAAACCTAATACATTTCATTTTTCCAGTTCCACCATCAAGAACAAAAAAACAGAAAGATATATATATATATTTAGTCCTTGGAATGATTAATTAATCTCTAATATTGAGATTTTGAATCTATCTCTAAAATTCTCTTCTAAATGAGCCAATTTTTGGCTAAACCAACTTGAACTAAATAAAAAAGATTAAATATACTCTTACTTTTCGAGCTTATTTTTCTTTAATTGCAGTTTGGCTTATTTAGAGTTGGCTTCAACTTGGCTAAACTAAAATTAAAAACCCTCCCTAATACTAATATTATTAAGATTTTAAGAATAAATAAAAGGAAAAATTAACTTAATATTAAAGTTCTTTTTGGACTGGTCATGACAAAAAGATATCTCTACAAATAAATATTTTTTGTTTTAAATGAAGCTATATCAATTCTATATTCTTCATAATGTTCCAATATTACTTTTATTTATCTACCAAAATATAATATATCCTTATTTTTTCAAGAAATATATTTTCATCTTCTTTATCAGATATAATTAGGGATTTGAGATCATATAATTCAATCAATGTGACTGGAGACCACAATTCTCAATCCAAGACATTAAAGCTTCATAAATTGTCTCAAATATTTAAAAACCAAATGATAAAATCTGTTCAGGATTCTCATTTATCAGAAATAAGAAGTCCTATGGCTCATAAAATAAGAAAATCCCCCAGTTTCAAGCTCACCCACAAATAGTAGAATATGGATTGAGTACCTTAAATAGGTATGGAAGATCTTTTTTAATAATGTTCATTTGTTTAAAGAACTTCAGAAAAAATATTTTGTGTCATAACTCCAAAATATTTTCATAGAAATTCTTTATTATTACACATTTAAAAAATCCCCAAGCGATTATACAAATAAATGTAAGGTGTAATAAAAAGCGCTGAAAATATAATCTTGATATTTTATAAATCAGAACTCAAATTTAATCTCATACAATACGAAAGATGTTTTCAAAGAAAATCTTTGATTCAAGTTTTTTCATAAGTTCCTGGTAGATTTAATTCATAACACGGAGGTAAAATTTTACAAATTGAAAACACACCATATTGATAAAGTAATTATTATCCTTTTGAAAAGCTTACAGATTTTGTAATTCAGAGGGGGCTTTAACATGACTTGGAAGTGTTTATGATTGATGAGTTTGCATTATATCTTATATCAGGAATACATTTTTGGGATAATAAAAATCAGTATCATTATACTATATCTATATTTTTATTATTTGATTTTTTCCCTTTTAGCTTATATATATATATATATATATATATATATATATATATATATATTTCCTATGTAATATAGTCTTCAAGCTATTTTAAACTGAATCGAAAACATTCAAACAGGCTACCTTCATTGGAAAATTTTTTAATAACCGTCACATGTATCATGAGCTACCAAAATCCAATTTCCAAATTTTTAAAGGGGCTATATGTAGGGAGATAAAACTGGTTTCAGAAAATCTTTAATAAAAGTGAGATCAAAATTCACGGCTTCAATTTTATGAAAGGTTTGATTAATTCAAAGGAAATTTGAGAGCCTCAGAGAGAAAATCAAAGAGAAATTTTTGTTAGATTATTATTTACTCCTCACTTAAGCTCAGATGAATTAAATTTAACTCCAACTTAATCAGGATAACTATCAAGGTTTTTGAAGCTGTAGCAAGAAAAAACTAATCCAAAATTAAATTCCATATAAATAATCATTTCCAAGAAATTTAATCAATAAATCAGAATAATATTTTATAAAACAATATTTGGATTTATGAATACTACTATAAAGTAAAAACTGATCTCTGATGTACTAATTTTCAATTAACAATTATTATAGTATGTTCATTTTTTCTCAAGAAATTCTTTTTACTAAACAAATATATTTCGAATTTTTCTTTTCAAATTAATTTTTCTTATTTCACTACTCTATCGATTTATTCAAATTACTTCAGCTAAATAACTAACTGAATTTACAGCTTAAATTGAAAATAATCATATATATATATATATATCTTATCTTTCCTTGAATTACAAATTTTGAGCAGAGGCTATGACATGATCTCAAATTCATTCAGAAATCCTTTATTTATAAGATATCATCAGGATATATTTCTAGATAAGGATTGGAGTTTAGTAACACATACAAGTCACCACATAGAAGAAAACCAATATCAACACAAATTTTCACCTCTCATAAATAAATGAATAGAGCTAAACTAATAACCTTCATAGAATTCCAGGATTCTCAAGGTTGAAGCTAGAGAAATAGATCAAGATAAAATACCAAGAGATACATCATTACTAAGAGGTGACTCTGAACGCTGAAAATACTGATAATTATGAAGGTTTGATTTTTTCCTGTATATTTTCTTTTCTCAAGATTTCTTATTTAGAATATTCTTTCTCATATCTTTTTGGATGCACAAAAAGAATGACACTGATATTGGAGAAAAAACACAAGAACTAAAGAGCTCATTAAGGTTTCTGATTTCATTAATTTTAATCATGCTGAGGGTATCTTACCTCTTAATGGCTTCAAGAGGCACCAATATTAGGGGACCTATAATAAAAAATATGTGTATATTGTAAATTAGAAGTTGTTCATGTTCTATTGAAAATATTTTCATAACACAGGATCTCCAATAAATTGATTGTAAATAAACTTTTCTCGCTCTTCACATATATAGAGACTAGATTATAATTAAACAAACTCGATGGAAACACCTATGCTGGATACAATTGAAGAAAGAATCTGAGGTTCTAATTTTAAAAGACATAAAATTTCAGAATATAGCTATTAGACTGAAATTTTATATCAACAAAATTATAAAACAAACTCTAACAAAAATGGCTGGAGAGTTTTAGCTTTTACTATATCCTGACATGAAACATTTCGATTATTTTAATTTGAATTGATATTATTATATTTTAAGTCTGAAAGCTTCAATAACTCTTATTTATTTGAAAAATCCTTCGATAAGATACCAAAAAACTGGAAATTGAAATCATTAGAAAATTGTGAGAAAAATGGACCTCATAAAAATGAATTTATCAAAACAGCAACAAGAAAAGTGATTAGTCGTAAATTTGGAGGAGTATTTCCGTGTGAAAAAATTCAAAAAGATAAGAATATTCAATTTCATTTCAAAGGTACTAATAATAAATATTGGAAAAGGAATTGAATCAAGAAAAAGAAGTTATATTTCTCAAAATAGAAGAGCAAAAATATTCTAAGCTAAAAGAATTAGATCAAAACATGGAGTACAGGTTAACGAATGGGGAGAGCTTTTAAATGCTACAACGTGAAAGCAAAAAATCAAAATCAAATTCCGCAATGAGGCCTCAAAAAGATACAAGTTCTCAAAATTTATCATCAGTTTTTATCTCAAGGGAACACAATTGAGTAAGATGATATAATTATCAAGATTTTCTTTTAATTAATCTCATCAAAAAATAAATCATATTTTCTATATTTTATTTAACTACCTAATCTTGAAAAATTAATTTTTCTATAGCAATATTTTCATTCTCTAAAAGTATTTTCCTTCAGATAGATTATATTGAGTGTCTCAAATCAAGATAACCAATTTTATCTTTTTATGAATGATAAATAGATATGAATTTATCAATATAAAAATAAAAAAATTCCTAGATTCTTATATTTATCAACTTTGGAGATAGAAATGCATTCTATTGAATCAGAACCAAAGAAATTAGTCTATAAACTATAAGGTACAAACTTCTTTTTGGAACTTTGGATTCACTTCATTTTGAGGCCTTTGAGCAGGGCTTGAGCGGTCTTTTTGATCACTCAGTCAAGTGTTACAATAAACTGATTCATTTAACAAATCCTCCTAACCATGGTAGAAATCAATAAATGATGTTAGTAAGGATATAACGGAGCTTAATCCATTGAAATAACTTTTATGTGTTCCTTTTCAAATGAGTTTATCCTCATGAGGATCATGGAAGCCCATTGGTCTACTAGAATTCAAATTTTATTTTTTCTTTTCACAAAGTACTTTGGGAAGAAAAATTTGAAGTTCATATTTCTATCTGAATTTTAGTTTTGTACTTTATATTCTGAAATTTTTTCTTCAAAAATATTACAAAAAGGTTCTTCTAGTAGATATATACCTCAATGAAAGTATTTCAATAAGTATAAGTGATAACAAGATTGTAAATCAAAATTAAGAGAGATTGTTCAAAGTAGGAGCTTGAGTGTCTGTAAATCTCTATTTTATTAGATATACTAAAATCAGAACAAACTTCAGGCCATCAATGGATCAAAAGATTTGATTTCTGTCACAATCAAAGTTCATAATTCATTTCATTAGTATCTCATCTTAATGTGATAAGAAATTTATCCTTTCAAGCTGGGATTGTGGTATATTCGAATGGCTGTTCCATTGATTATACCAATTTAATTTTGCAATCCTCTGTTCTCATTACTCAATAATTTTCCTTCAATATTTGAAAATTGGGTGAATTTGAAAAATGTTTTTTTATCTATTTTATGACTTTGATGCGTGAGCTTGTGAAAAGAACAATTGAATATAGAATTCTTTCAAAAATTCTTGAACATCTGATAAGGAATTCGAAATGATAATTGTTGTTGAGGTTCTTTAAATCCATAGCTAACTCCTTTTGGATCAAAAGATTTTATTTTAATAAATTCCTTTTTTTGATATTTAATTATCCTAAATTTTATCATTAACAAATTCCAAACCTTCTTTGGTTTTATTCAATAACCTTTTTGATTATTATTCACTAAAGTTAAATCGAGAACCAATGTCAAAATTAATTCCTCTGGTTCTATTTGGATCCTACTAAAATATCTCAATTAAGATATTTTAACACCAGGTCACTTAATTAGTTTGAAAAATTCCAACATCAGTTTTTGTCAGCTTGTGACTAAAAATAGAGCAAAATCATGACACCAATTCTAAAATATTGAGCACAAAGAAATAAACTATAGTATTTACTGGAAGATCTAAGTTTGAGCTTCTCAATGGTGCGATTCATATTGGTATAGCTGTGCTAAAATTAAAAGATATTCTGTAAATTACTCCATGGAAATATTTTCCATTGAGTAACATCACTAAGATTCATTGAGAAATGAATACTGAGTACCCTCTATTTATGAAAAATTTTATGATCTTAGGACTCGCTATCAATTAAACCCTCTTTGAAAACTGTATCCTCAAACCATTTAAAATGATTCTAGTTGGAAGTTTTATATACCATATACAGATATTATGTAATAATATTAAAAATAGTATTATTATTTTATTTTTGAATTTTTCAGATTTATTGAGAGATTTGAAACACTTGAGAATGATTTGATAGATAATATCGAATATTAGGTTAATGATACATGGTTTTTACTGAATAATGATGATTAATTTTGGGAAAATGAAAAAAGTAGGTTTCTTTTAGGTCTAGAACAGCTCATATAGGTTTGAAAAGGTGTTAACCAAAAATAAATAGGTTAGAAAACAATAGCCTTATTGGGATTGATAATTATATCACTTTGGGTAATTTAATACTGTCATAATTACCTAATGACCATCATAATTACCTAATGATGTGATTTTATGTAAATACCAACCCATATATAGCTAATAAGTAATGAAATTATCACTTTAAGCTTCCTTTTACTTCATAATGAACAATTTTTTCTCAAATTCATTAGTTTTATTGGAAATTCCATAACAGGTTGTAGCTTATTTCAGCTTCTGAAGACTTAGTTTTCAATTTTTAATCATTAAAAATGTACTTTTGATGGTTTTTGTAAGCTTTCCCTCATTTTCTATGTGGTGCAGGCTAACAGAATAATAACAGCTGTTTTCCATGAAGTAATTCCATCTAAATTATTCCAAACGTTTTTTAATTAGTATCTTTTGTCCTATTAATGTAAAATAATCAAGAAGAGGCATGGCTATAGAAGTCAGAAGTGCTTTTTAATTCCTTAGCACATTAAAATAGCAGCTTATTGGACATTTTCCCATGATTCAATGGGACTTAGCCCTAGTAACAAAGCCCCCAAAAGTTTTTAATTAAATTTTTTGGTCATTGCCGTCCATTAAATGAAGCTCTGAAGCTTTTGATCCCTTTTATGCCCCAAAAATTGGAGTACCATGGCTCCCTTCACTGTGTTTTGTCCATATTAGCTATTTTTATGGAAGATATAGTAATTAAGGCCTCAATAATGATACTGATTATGGGTGTACCAGCACTATATGTAAAAACTGAGTAACTGTAAGCTTTATCCAAAGGAATTATATTAATTTTAGTGTATATTGACCATGGAATTATTCATAATATTTGTATTTTTTCATGAAAATGCAAAAAACAAATATTTACACAATTTTATAAGTGGTATTTATGATGAGGTTCTGAAATGTTTTCCACTTGAAAATGTCATCAATTTTATTTCATCTTATACAATTTATGGAGCTACACTAGATGAAGCTCTGTGTGAAATCCAAATCTGATATTAAATCCATGACCTACTTACTCAAAAGAAGATATACATTCCTGTTTTTTTGCTAAGGATGATCTTTTAAAATTTGCATGAATTAAGGATTTTCATATTTAAAAAGGTATTTTCGTTAATTTTGGCTTATTTGCATATGTAAATGTATATCAAGGTTGAAATAATTAAAACAAGACTTATTCTTCTTTCACGTAAAGCTTTAAGTAAGAATTTAGAATAAAAACATCATTTTTACCGAAAATTTGAATAAATTCTAAATTCTGAAGCTTCTCAAAGGAGTTGAAAAATAAATTCTTTTTAAAAGTTGCTAAATCACCACATGAAGTCTGTTAAGGAATCATTACAAAATTTGTCTGTTCCTGAGGAAGTCATATGTGGGTGTTTTTTTTTAAAAGTAAGCAACACAAAATGCTTCCAGGTAGTAATAAAGTCATATTTATTTGAAAATGAGGAATAGCAACTTAAATTAGCTTAATTCATTCTCTTAATTGAATGAAATTCCAAATCTCACTTCTAGAACATGTGGGTAAACTAAGACAAAGAGAATTGGAAATATTTATTCTTGAGAATAAAATGAAATAATGGCTTCAAGGGTGCCAGACTCCCCCAAATTCCTTGATAACAAGATTGGGATGTCAGAATTAATAAAATATTCTCATTAAATTTTGCCTTAAGATTAGATACAGGGTGTGTGACTGAATTTACTCTGAGTTGTCGATACTAACCAGGTCAATTTCATCTGTCTTCAAGTGCGTAAAACTACCCTCAAGGTAAAACAGGACTTGAGAAAACAGCTCCTACTACCTTGAATTGTCCTTACAAACAGCACAGAATGTTTTCAAAACTCACAATCAGCTATTAGTATAGAAATGGCTTATTTATATGGCTAATATGGCTAAAAATAACCCTTTCTTTGGCCCAAACCAGGGTTTCATAATTCCATAATTTGTTCCTCTGTTTTCATTATGTGTCTCATAGATTTTAAAACCATTTTTTTAGGCAGAAAATTTGAGAATATTAAAGTATTTCTTCTTTTTTTCATCTTTTATTTTGATGTTAAGATATTTTTCTTTAATAATTTCTTTAAAAATTGCTGATCAAATAGATAAGAAATTCACATAGCCTCTTTTTTATATATTGAAAACTTTATGCAAGTGAAAACTATAATAATTTATTTTGTAACTTTTATGATCTTATTACTCTTTAACTACCCTAAAAGGAAATTAAAGCATCTTTAATCACTGTAAACTGTGTCACTTTGTTTCCAAATTCACTCTAGTCCCTTTTTGGAATTATGTATCTTGAATATTCCATTTTGAAACAACATTGGTATATTAATTTCTATTGTTTCTTTGCTCAATTTTTCCTAATTCAAATTACTTTTAAGGAAATTTTCTTTGTAGCCTCAAGTATCTGTTTTAGGTTATTTTTGGATAACTCTTTATAATATTTTCTTTTATACAAATCCACTTGTAAGTCATAATTTGTCACTTTCAATGTTTTGAAACTTTTCAAATTAGTACTTCTTGATAATTTAGCTTATACACATTTTGAAGACATGAAAATTGCATTATTTAAAGTCATAGTTTCATATACATAGGTTACCTTTGGGGCCCCATCCATGATTCTTTACACAGGAATTAACTCTTTACTCCTTAAATCCTTTTCTTTCATTGAAAAAATGAAAAATCAATACAAAATAATTTTTAATTCTGAAAAAATTTATGAAGAAATATCCGTTCTTATACAATAAGTCATTCTCAAGGTCCAATTTTATTCTTGAGATTCTCTTCTCTTATTCCTTCAATTTAAATACCTTCATTTCTTCATATTACAGTCTTTGAAAATATGGTAAGAAAAGAGAATATTGGAAAATATTCAAATGTAAGCAGTATTATTCCTTCAAGTAATGTCAAAGAAGATAAGAGTAGGACTTTTATAATAGCTGAAACTAGGAAGAACCAATTTCTTCTGACTTAGTAAGCTTATAGTAAGTTTGTTTTTTGATTTAAGCTGAATATTTTCCAAAACTTGTTTCAATTATCAATACATTATAATTCCTTAAATAAACCCTCAAGAATAATCCAAAAAGGCTATAGATACAAATATGGCATAAGTCAAACCTTGAAAGGTGGGAAATAGTCAGTAATCCTTCCAAATGCCATATTACTACCACTTTCCTTCAAATAGCGTTTTGACTGCCAAAAAAAGCTACAATTTAGATACACAAAGTCAACCAGAAGACTGAAAGCGATTCTCTTTAACACAAGGAGCATATAATATTAGAAGACCTTTACAAGAGTTTTCAAAGATCTTAGCTGACTGTGAGGGAGTTTCTAAGCCATATAATTACTTTGAAATTTATTTATAGAGGTATTTCATGAATGGAAAATAATATAACAATGCTTCTTATTCTATGATACAGGTAAAACACTGAAAACAACAAGACTAACACCAAAATATATTACAAAAGGCCCTCATATGGTCAATTCAATCAATTAAAATTTGAAAAGAAATATCCAAAAGCATAGAGAAAGGTAAATGTGAATGCTTCAATTAACAAAACATACAGGAAAGTATACATTATTCCATGATTTATTATTTTCATAGGGACAGAAACATGATTTGAGTAAAAAATAGAGAAGAATGATTAAAAAACCCAGAAAATATTTCTGACCCTGTAACCAAATTCCCACATTTGTATTTAGCTTTTTACGACATGAAAGAACATATTCCACACTGAAATTCAAGCATTTGTGAATATATTGACATAAAAAATCCAAGTTTGGGCCAAATTAATGAAAACCTAGTCTCCTCTGCGTTGTTTTTAAAACAAGCATAATATTTGTTATAAAATATAGAGAGTTTTCAGGACAGTTGAAATTTCAATCGTCAACTATAGAATATTCAATGAGAACATATTAGAAATTGAATATTGATCATATGATTAAAATTACCATTAAGAAATTTATAAATATTATCAAAAAAGATAAGAAAAGATGTTTTCAATATATTAAAAGTTAAAGAAAAAAGTTTTACTTTTAAAACATTTTGTGAAGTTTTACAACAAGAATTATTGAAATTAATGAAGATATTGGACAGCTTAACCTCTCATAATAAAAAAATAAATTCTATCCACAAGGTTAAACACCATTAACCTATGTTAATTAGAACAATTACTGAAAACCTTTCCAATAATCTCAAATCCTATCAGTAAAAATGAGTAAAGAGTATATTCCAACCCACGAATATTGTATATGAAAAATTCCATTTCCTTCCTGTAATTTATAAAAATTGATGGATTCAGGTCCCAAAACTTAAATAACAAACTCACTTCAGTGTTCAAGGAGAATATGACCATATAGATCTCATCAGAGGTATTAACATGATAAAAGAGGACTTTGGATGACATGACATATTTTTAACAGTAAAATCTAATACTTTCATCACAACTTCAGCTCATATATGGTATATCAAGGTCAGAAAATCACATTAACACCAAATCTGGGCTTGGTGGAAACCCCAAACCACGAAAAATAGGCTAATGATTCTTGGAGATTCAAAGCTTGGACATCCTTTGAGTATGGAGACTTTGATAATGACAGAGGTAGATCCTTATAAGTGTTTCTTCATCAGAATGAAAGACTGAAATCATAAAAGATATTCTGAGAGAATTTGGAGGAGACTTGGAGAATTATGTTAGTGAAAGTGATGCTGAAAACCCATCAGAAAAAGTAACCACTAGAACAAGAATGCATAGGATTTCTCTTAAACCAAGATTTCCAACACCTTATAAGTATCTTTTTGATAGAATATCCATAGAGTGTCTTAGTAATTTGGAAAATAAATCTTCATAGACATGGATAAAATGTCACACATGCCAAATTACCACACATTTTTCCAATATATTCCCAAAAAGAGGCAGAATTAGTGAGATTAGTATTGATAAAGAACCATATGAATATAAGGATTTTTTCACTGACAGAAGCTCAGATGAAAAATAATTAATATTCTCTGAGTCTTTTAAAGACATAGATAATATTAATTCTAGCTTTTATCTCATTAATTCTTACTCCCACTTACTGCAGCAGACTAATAAAAAACTTTATTTGTTGAAACCTCATACATGGAAAAGTAATGAAGACCAATCTAAACAGTTTAATCATTTCTTAATATTCAATATCATTTATAACAAATGTTATTGCTGAAGCCACACCCGCAAATCTGTTGCTGGACCCAAGAGCTTCTTCTCTTTTTTTGGTAAATACTTTTCAAATTTTTTTGTTTGAAAGCTTGAATATAAATTATTTCAAATTTATGGTATAAAATTCCATAGCTCAGGTGATTTTATTCAGCCATTGTGAAATTTGGTACTTCCTTTATATTCCTCTATCTTAATGGTTATTTAAGACCTACTTTAGAGCTTATAATTATGGGGAACTTTCCCAGTACCTGCTTTATACTGGGGAAGTATTATGATATAATTTAGGGAATAGAGGTTTACAAAAAGGAGGATATATACTCTCCTATTTGAGACAGAAAAACAGGAAGTATTCTTTTTTAACTTTAAAAGGGGAAATTGAAGTAAATGAAGTATTCCCAGCTAGCCTAGACTTAGAAAGCTTCAAGTTAGAACAAATTAATAAGGCTTAAGTTAGTCTTCATCATATTGAAACACAAGAATAATAAATATATTGCTTTATAGAACCCTAAATAATCCTTTGCTTTGAACAAAGAGGTATGTGTTTCTACTTTTGGATGGTAGGTTAAAATTATTTTTAATATGGGAATTTTTTACTCATCCCTCTTATGGAGGGCTGCATACCCAGAAAGCCTCAAATCAAGAAATTCTCTTGAACGAAACATCAAGGAGCTTTTGGGGCTAGGTTTGATCAATAGACTTTTCCATTATTATTAATAAGAATTTACTACCCCAATCATTGTGACATGGTATAACGTAAAATCCAGGATGATATGAGACTTTAGAGACTTGAATGCTTATACAATTACAGACAGGTACCCAGCACCAAGTATCTCAAGAAGTGTGATTCATAGGTATCAATTCCTTCTAATTATTCCATAAATCTGTTGGGACACCTGAATCCAGGAAATTATTGGGATTTATTGGTCATTTTGGCCTTTATGAATATCTAAGAATAGCAACTGGTATTATTAATGAACATCCACATTTTCAAATTATGATTAATCAAATTTTTCCTGAAGAAATTTAAGAGAGTTTTCTTATAAGGTATATTGATTAAATTATAATTTTCTTCAAACCTTGGGAATAACACATGAAAACACTTTCCATAATTATGAATAAATTGGATCATTGATAATGAATATCTCTTGCAAAAGCTGTCATTTTGGTTTAAAATAACTTCAATTCTTGGGAAATTTGCTATTTGGTCTATCCCATAGAACAGGATAAACCAAACATGCATTATTCTTTTTCAAAACTATGGCTCAAAACAAGCATTAATTGAAGCCATTTAGACAATTATCTGGGAATCAAAGACATAATATTAAGAATTTTCAATCAATTTCAAGACCTATTTACAAGATTTCTGATGAAGCTAAAGTAATTTAGATTAATTTTGAAAAATTTATGAAATTCAAGTTCCTGACAAATGCTATTCCCACTTCCCCACTACCTTCAATTCCAAATCTCAATCTAACCCTTAATACTTTTATTGATTAATCAGAGGATGGTCTATTCTCTGAGCTTCAGCAAGCTCAAATGATCAATTATCAAACTTTTAAGGGACCTATTTTCTTTATATATAGGTAAATAAACCCCACTGAAGCCAGATACTGTCAAAGCTATATCAAGTGTGCATGTCTTGTTTAGGCCTTTGAAGAATAGGATCCTTTTTTTATTGAAGTATGTGGGCTTAAGTTCATGACAGATTTTCTGATCTGAGAATTGACTTCTAAACATGAGAACACCAAAAATACATATGCTTAAATGGCAGATAGCCACATAGGGATATGGAGGCAGTATCACCATTGTAAACAAGTCTGGAAACATTTACAAAAAGATCTTTTGGGTTAATCAGATGAAATTTATAATCCTGAATATTCTCTAGAATGATTCTACTCTCAGATACCCATAGAAGGAATCAGTGTTACAAATCTGAAGACCACCTTCTTTCAAGAATTAAGGAATAGCTAAATCTTAGACAAGAGCTGGAGAACCCTATTCCAATCAAATTTCAAAGACACTTAAAATCATTCTCTAATACATTTCCTCAATTTAATATGGAAGAAATCTCACTAACAAGGAAGATTTAACCTTGTTTGTCCAATTTACCATAGTGGAAAGTGTACCTGTGGTCTTACAGCTATAAATAGCTCTCTGATTAAGCTTGCACTTAAATAATTACATGATATCCAATTTTCATGAAAGCTTTCCAAGGAGATAAAAATAAAAAAATGAATACCTGCGTATGGTGGCCTTTTTGGAAGAAATATATTTCATCATACTGAAATACCTTTGATAGATCCTAAAAAGCCAATAGATTAACTTTGAAAATACTTGAAAAAATTATTCAGATAAAAGTACCAAGTAGACCTTGGGAAATTCTACATATTTATCAAGCCATTAGCCATCTACTAAAAGGTTGGAGAAGATATAACTTCCTGCTAGTAATTTTTGACAGATTGTTTACAATGCTTCAAAGATGATACATCCAGGTATACAGTTCTTATCATATGGAATAAAGTGGTCTTCTGGACTAGTATACCTACCAAAATAATTTCAACAGAGATCCCAAATTTATCTTAGCAATTTGGAAAATTATTTACCAGCCTTTTAGAGCTATAGTGGCCCTTTTGAAGGTTGCCACCCACAAACTGATTGCTCAGCTGAAATAAAAATTCATACCTTAGAGGAAATGGTCAGGATATTTTGTACATATGGTTTGGAATCCAAGTATTGTTATTTATTAAACCATGTTTTTTGAGCTCTTTTTTCCCTTCACTAAAAATTCTATATGAAACCTCTGTTACTTCCAGTAATAGATAGACTCCTTCTATTATTGAAAAGGGATGGAATCCCAGATTATCCCATAATTCTTTAAGGAAATATTTTGTCTGTATACATACAATATATGAAAGACCCAAAGGAAGGACTAACAAATACAGAAAAAAATGCAGTAATATGAATTAAGAATTCATTTTTATAATCCAAAGATAAGCTGGATACATCACATGCAAGTCCAAAATTAAAAGTGGGGACCTAGTTTTTGTATCCACTACAAGCTTCAATAGCATCAAGGTATACAAAAAGCCAAGAAATCCCTTTTCAGGCCATTTTATGATAAATCCCTTACATGGCTAAAATTTCATAGAAGTAAAGCTCTTTGAATAGTTATGCAATAGGCACCCCACATTACCTGTGTTTTTTATTAAGCCTTGAGAGTCTGGTAAGGCTGATAAGTTTTCTTTAATAAATAAAGCTTCATAAAATGGACCTTCTGTTGAAAAATCTACCAACAGTAAGAGCCCGGAATCTCCCGAATAAAATTCAATCGCAAAAAACTGAGAGAATTACCTGTGATATAGAGTTATTCAAACTTTTCATATTAGCTTTTGCAGAGAAATCCATTCCTGAGGCCATCAAATTTCTCAGAAGATAAAGACGCACTAGTAACTTCAATATTACAAATTGATCTTTCCTTTCAGGTGGAGATAATGTGAGCTTTCAAATTATCTTCATATACTAAAAATACCACAAAAACAAATAAATCAAAAAGTATATTTATTATTTCTTGAATAAAAGACTAAATTAAGACAGTAAATTAGTGGCATAAGTTTTACAATAAATGTGTAACAATTTTAAATTGTAAATCCTTTTGAAGGAGTGGGAAAATAAGACCTCCTAAAAATTCACTTAATAGTAACACATAGTGTGTTTTCAGAAGGAATCCTCACAAAATATCTGGGTGCATAAGGTATTATTATGAAAATTTTATTTTCATAACAAAGCCACACAATATGTGTACCTGTATTACATAAGTAAAATTCAATTTACAAGTGAGGAATTAATATTTACAGTAGCTTACTGTGAGTTTTTAAGTGAACAGGACATTCAAATTTTAATTATAGTATATGGGGAGGAGCTGGAAAGATTCATCTTCTAGCGGCTGAAAGGATAATGGATTCAAGGGGTAAAAACTAGCTCAAATTCCCTGTTAACAGGATTGGTATGTCAGAATCCATGACAATTTTGTTAATTTTATCCTGTAATTGAGTCACCGGGTATGTGATCAACTGATTTTGAAGCTCTTCTACAAACCAGTTCATCTTTAGCTGAAATCAACTTGTTGAAATTACCCTTAAGCCAATAATGGACCCACAAAAACAAGCTTAACTTCCTTAAATGGTCCCAACTTGTATTCTGACATGTTTGAAGACTGACAGGAAGCTTTGACTATAGAAATGGCTAAAACCATCACTTTTTGGTCCAAACCAGGTTTCAATTCAGGATTCTGCCCTATCAAAAAAATTAGGGAATTCCCCAATGTACTTCCCCTAGGGGTTGGTACACAGGGAAAGCTTACATCCTTCCCCCACATCAGGATGGTGTACAGGAAAGTTTGGAAATACCAAATGAATGAGCCCACTATTCAATGAATTCTAGTTTCTCTAAATGAATTGGGGAGAGGGAAGCTTGCTGAAAAGTTAATCTCTTTCTCTAAATGGAGAAAGTATGCTCCAAGGGAGCACTAGTCAATGGGATTGAAAGAAACTTCTGAGCCATTTTCCCAAGAGTCTAGAAAGATGCCTTTGGGTCTGCCAAAAAACTAAAAAATAAGTTTACTTTGGCTCTGATGTTTCCACTAAGAATCTACTGGACTCATTTTCCAAGGTACTTGTATCAGGTGTGAAAGATTTGTACAATTCATAATAAATTCCTGATGGACCCATCTCCACTTTTGTTAAGCTCACTCTATTTTCATCATTGGTAAATTTATTCTGGGCTTCATTTTTGAATTTCTCTTGAAATTCTTTATCCAATGTACCAAGAAGTTGAAAAGTGGGCTCATTTGTTGCAAACTAATGCAATTTAAATCAAGGGCCAAGGATGGTGGCACATTTTACTGAGTTTTTAAAATAATGATGCTGTGATATTTCATCAGCTTATTTATCATGTCCTCTGCTGCTGTTTCAATTTGTGCAATGTCATACTGTTCACAAGCTTATTAAATAAGATACTAGTACAATGATTTTATATCTAGAAGATAAGACTTAAATTCTGAATACAATTGATTAAGAGAATATAAAAGGTCAATTAATGATTGATGGTTGGATATTTGCATCTGAAGATGATGTGTGTTGCTTCATGGAGAGGATGAAGGAAGTAAATAATTACTTTTACTTTTTCTAATTTTATGGCTGAAAGTTGATGATTTTGAAGATTGAGAGTGCTACAGAAATGATGATAAGGATCTTTGAGGTCCTGTGGATGATTAAGCATATTATTTGTGGAATTCCATCTTGTGGAGACATGAGAAAACAGGGTCACAGCCTTTGTTGGTCTTGAATCATTGTATACTAGCTGTGATGTATTGATGAACTTCTTGAATTTCTGGGAGCTTTTATTTAAATATGTGTCCAATTGAGATATTTTTGAAACAATTAAATTTTAGCTGAATCAGAGCCTTTCAGGCTTGTTCATTATATTGGTGAGGGACATTGGGAAATGGCTATCATTTTTATTGGTTGTTGCAAGTTCTTCTGGAGTTTCTCCAAGGGCTTTGAGTCCATCTTGGGCTGCAAAATGGATAGTGTGAGACATATATCCAATTGCTTGCTGGTCAGCACAGAATCCAGGAAATTGATCTTAAATTTGAAAACCCATTAACAATGTTACTGAGGAATTATCAGTTGCTATACAAACTATTGAGCTCTTCAGCTTGTAAATTCCTAATACTTTCGAAAAACATTCAGCAAGTGCTTCCCCTGAGTGTTAACCAAAAACATAAAATTATTAGACATTAAGCAGGAAATCTAGTGAAATATGCAAATAAAAAAGTCACTTCCAATTGGATGGAGGCCACTGAGGATTGAAGAAATATTAAAGTCACTGCTCATGACATGGGAAGTGACATCCATGAAAGCAATCAGGTTTTAATTACTCCACACATTTGTTGTAAAGGAAAGTTCTGTGCTTTTCAGGCTCAATACTTCACAGAGGTTTTGTTGAAAGGAAAAAATATTGGAGACATGAGAAGTAAATGCCATTTTCCTTACTAGTATATTCTGAACACCGGTGTGGTATTCCTTATGAATTATACCAGTCTCAAGCTTACCAAATGTCAAAAAAACAAATAAAAGAGATAAAAAAAGATAAAAAAGATTTTTTGGAATAACAACAGGAAAAATGTGGAATACCTCCTGTGACAGGAATAAAGTTCGTAATTGAATGGTGAAATTTTGAAGAGGGAATTGGAATAACATTTAGGAACTTGGGAGAAATTCTGGAAGAAGATTGTGCAATTGTAGAAGAATTCCTGAATAGCTCTGCGGAATAAAAAAGAAATTGTGGAATGATTCCAGATATACAACTTGGGAATCTTTGCAGAGATCAAAATATAACTGCAGAATAATTTCTGAAATTGAATAAAACTATGCAATTTCTGAAGAAGAAATATGAATAAAATTGTGGAATTTTGGAGAATAAACAGGCATAAAGTTTCAGAATAGCTTCAGACATGGAAAGAAGCTTTAGGAATTGTGGAAGGAAGTGGGGAATGAATCCCAAAATTCAAATGGGAATTAGGGAATAAATCCTAAGAAGACAATCAAATTGTGGAAAAACTCTAGAAATGGAAATAACTCCATAGATTGAAATAGGAATTAGGGAATAACTCTGAAGATGGAAATAGTAATTAGGGAATAACTACAGAAATGGAAACAGGAAATAGGGAATAACTTTGAAAGTGAAAATAGGAGTTAGGGAATAACTTTGGAGATAAACATGGTAATTACGGAATAACTCTTGAGATGGAAATAGGAATTAGGGAATAACTCCCAAGAAGGAAATCAAATTGCTGAATAACTCTGTAAATGAACATAGGAGTTATGGAATAACTCCAAAGATTTGAAGTGGAATCAGGGAATAACTTTGGAGATGGAAATAGGAATTAGGAAATAACTCTCAAGAAGGAAATCAAATTTCAGCACTCTGGAACTGAGTAAATCAAACTGTAAAGAAGTCCTGCGGCATAATAAAGAAGATTCAAGTTTCAACCAGAAGAATTTCAATTAAAATAGAAAATACCAATTTCTCCAACTTTTTCAAATCCAATGGCAGTGCACTCAATAACAAAAAACTGTATTTCTTCCACTCTCTCAACTTCCAAGAGAAATATCACCAGATAAATTCTCTCAAAGATATCAGATGACTACAAGAAATCTCAATTATTAGAAGCTGAATTTCCTTCACTTGGAAAAATAAACTCTCACCAGCCAAATTATCTCAATGACATCACATGATTTTGACACAAAAAATCTCACCAGCTAAATTCCCTCGCAGATATTTTACGACTAGAAGAAATTTTAATTATCAAAAGTTGTCTTTTCCCTACTTTCCTGGCAAAAATATACTCTAACAAGCCAAATTATCTCAATTGCATCACATGATTTTGATAAGAAGAAATACTACCAGCAAAAGTTTCTCAGCAAACACATCTCACCAGCTAAAACATCTCAACTATTATTTTTCTAAGTCCCCTGTTTTGAAAAGCTCTATGGAGGCCCAAAAGGTGTAAATAGAGGTCTTCTATCCCTCATTTCCCAAAGGAAAACAATGGAAATATTCCCATGATTGAGGATCACAACCAACCCTGAACTAGCAGGATATCTAGTGTAGCAGTAGCTTAACTGTAGTTAAAGGCTGAGTAGCCTTCCTCAGAAGTGTAGTATTAGTGAAGAAGGAGTAGTTTAGCCATAGTTAAAAGCACAATAGCCTTGCTCAGAAGATTATTATTAGTGAATAGTAGTAGTATAACCATAGTAAAAAGCTCAGTAGCCTTGCTCAGAAGCTTAGTAGTTTAACAGTAGTGAAAAGCTCAGTAGCCTTACTCAGAAGCTTAGTATTAGTGAAGAATAGGAGTTTAACTGTAGTGAAAGCCTCAGTAGCCTTGCTCAGAAGGTTAGTATTAGTGAATAATAGTTGTATAGCCATAGTGAAAAGCTCCGTAGCCTTTCTCAGAAGCATAGTAGTAGTGATATAAATAAATTATAAAAAAACTTTATTCAAGAATCTTCATTAGTATTGAATCCCATAGTCTTATTATAAGTATTCATATCAAAAGAATCTTTATTAGTCTTCTTAACATAAAATCAAGTAATAGTCTTTGGCTTATTATAGTTTTACATCAGGGTTTTGGCTATGAAATTATTAATAGGTCTGATTTAGAGACTACTGATGAGTCTTCTCTATCTGTTAAAACCACAAATACCATTTTATTTTTGTGATTCCCCATAGGCTGAATATTCAGTATTATTTAGAGGGGCGGTTAATACACCTTAGCACCCATGGTTATTGGAAAATTCTTAAATTCAAAACAGACTTGCCCATAATTACCCCCTTAAGGTACTTCCTTATTTCATCACACATCTGGTGTACCAACAGTGGCCTAAAGCTCCAACTATAAATAATCTGTCAATTATCAAAAACCCTCCTGAAAATTCCATCCATGAAAATCCCTCTACCAATAAGGAAACCTCACAAGCCTATCAATTAATTCTGGAATCAGAGAAACAAAAAAAATACAAATCATCATCATGATCAAGCTCTTCAACAAAATAATTTCATTATCATTATCCAAAAAGAGGATAAAAGCCACCTGGAGAAGAATCACCTATAGATTATAGTATACCAGTTGGTACACCCAGAACCAAGAAGAAAGAGCAGAAGATAGTTACAGATTATTTTCAAAAATTACTCAAGAAAATATTTTAAATAAAAAATAAAAGTTAATAGCAGAACATCAAAAAAGGAGATATCAATATGGATTCAGCATCATAATCAAAGATACCACATAATTCTAATGAATACAAAGAAGAAATTATAGAAAAGGGACCATGCAAGGAGAAGAAGATATTTATGATGTATAAATAATGCATCAAATAATGTTTTAAGTTCAACAAGAATTAATGTAGCTTTATAAAAAAGAAGGCAAAAGAAAAGAGTCAAGTTTTACTTCAGAAAACAGCCCAATGGAAAAAACTGAAACCATTCCCAGAATTTTCAGACAAGAATAATAGCCATCACCATTTTCAAGGATCATGACGTCATCAACTCCATTCACTTCACATAGACCAAATACTCTACCAAAGAGGGTTAATATTCATGCACAGGCTTCAAGCCCATTACAACAGGAGATTCCTAGAAATAGCACACCCATTGTCAAGGTTAGGTCAAAGGATTATAACATATTTTTTGATGGAAAGGAAGTTGAAAGATTAATTAAAAGAGTGGAAAATATAGCAGAAATTGAAGGAGAAAGTGGAAGGGACATTGCAAGACAGATACCCTTTTGGACTAAAGATCAAGAAATTAGCTACCATATTAAAGGAATGCGTGGATATGAGACTGGGGATTGGAAGCAATTGAAATTGGATATGAAAAGAATATGGGGAACAGTATCACCTGAAAGAAGATACAAGCTATCATCAATAACTCAACTATTTAAAAATATTCAACAAGAAGGAGGAATTAGAAACATGACTCAATATAAAACGTTTGTTGGGTAATATTAATCCATCATTAATTATCTCAAAGGATATCAATATATACAAGGAGATATTAATCCCAATCAAGAAATTCTGGCTATTCTTTCCTCAAGTGTTCAATAATTTATTCATAAGAAAATGATAAAAGATAAGGAAATGGTGCAAGCTTTGGATGGTGGTTATATCATTCCAAGATTGGAAATCTTAAAGCTATATATTAAACAGGACATAGAAGCCAAAGCCTTAATTCAACAAAAGGAATTCTCAAAAGAAAAGTAAAAAGAAAAGAAAGCTACCTTTGATGATTAAAGTTGGGATGAAGTCTTAAAGCAAATGAAAGATCTTACCCAAAGAATTCAAAATCCTCAGCCACAAGAAAGACAATCAAAGGATACTGGGAATGAATCAGTTAAGGAAGTATTCAATAGGCTCAAACCTCTTTCAGGGCTTATTAAGCCTCCAAAAACCCAAAAAAGCAATAATCAAGATCAGAAAATTACACAAAACTCACAGCCATTCAGGCCAAGATATCCCTTACCCCCAATATCTTCACGTTATCAGCCATATGTCCCAGCTCAAATGGCTCCAAGACATCCATTGAAGTGCTATTACTTCCTAGGAGAAGGAAACTCTGAAATAAGATGCAATAATCTCACAGAAAAATTGGAGAAAAGAATTTTATTGAATTGTGGAGGAACATATCTTTTTCCAAATTTTCAAAGAGTACCCACAGGTGGCCCTATTTCTTCAAAAAGGTTTGTTAGACAGTTTTTCCAAAGAACAGGAGTAATTCACTAAAAAGATGATAGAAAAATTAAATAAACCCCCAAAACAGCAAGAAACAACAGTAATTGATGAGCATCAAGATGAGAGGGCAGCTGCTATAGCTCAAATATAAGAATGGGGAAGCTGGCAAGGTTCTCAAATATCACCAGAAAATGAAAATCTTTAAACAAATGTTGGACTTAGGCAGACAAGACAGAAAAATCAAATATAAGCTCAGAAAGAGCATAAGAATGAAATAAAAAAATCCCTTAAAAAAGAAGATACCAGGTTTCTACCATGAGGAAGATGAGGCAGAAGAGGAAATAAGAGTTTTAATTACAACAAAATACAAGAAAACCCAAGAAGGAAAGGAAATAGATGATGAAAAAATTTAAATTATCTCCAACTACAGGAATAAGGGGATACCAAAACAGGATTCAAAAAAGATGGAATTGAAGAACAAAGTAAAATCTACAGTCAATCACCCAAAGCCAATAAGTAAACATGTGATGAAGAAAATACCTGAACAAAAGATCAATATTACTCCTGATTGAATATTAGCACTTTCACAAACCTTTATTGACAAATTCCAAAACTTGACTAACCAAGAAAAAGACATAATGAAATCAGTTAATGAATAAAATATTCAAGAAAGACTACTTTAATTGAAGCTAAGGGACTATGATACACCAATATTACATAATGCAAGCCCACTTGGACTTATGGAAGTATTTATTGGAAGAGAAGAATATTTTACAATGGCATTTGTTGATACTGGATCAGAAATTAATATAATACCAGAGGAAACTTCAATTAAAGCCTCACTTGCAAGTAGAAAACTCAATATGAACCTCAGAGGAATTGGTGGACATACAACATCCTTGGCTGGACTTTAAGAACTTACACCAATTACCATGATAACAGGAGAAGAAAAATAAATTCAATTATTCATAGCAAAAGGAGCTGTACACACCATACTTGGAAGACCATTTTTAGCAGATAACAATGTTGAATTAGAATTTTCACACAAGAAAGGGGAAATATTTTGTTATCCAGAGGAAGATGGAAGAAGATTATGTTTGAAAATATGTAACCCTCAAGCTATGGGATGTAAAATCTCTCCACCACGAGGTATGGAGCTTTGTGCTTCTTCAGAAATTGGAAAATGGTTAATATATAAAGTAGAATCATCCAAAAGAAAAGAAACAGAGGAAACAGAAAGTCAGTCTTCAACAAGAATGAAAACAATATTCCTTATAAAAAACAAAGTACCCTTTTCAGCTATTGTTGATTCAAAAAATGAATTGAATATCATAACTGCGGAAATGGCCATTATAGCAGAATTAAATATCAGCCCTTACACATTCAAATCAGAAGATAACTCTTTGAAGCCAATTGGTCAAATTAAAAATCATGAAGTCACATATTGTAACAAAGAAAAATGGTCATGGACTTCCTATTATTTGAAAATTGCAATCAAATAGTAGTACAAGAAAAGGCTAGAATATCATATTAATCAAAATAAAGTATTCCCCATGCACATGATAGAAAATCTAAAGGAAAGGAGCCAGAATAAGATAAATTAGAGGTAGAAGATAGTGAAGCAATAAAAAATCAAAGTGGAACTGAAGAAGATGAGAAGAAATTTGGACATTTCCATAGAAGACCCAGAGAAATGGCTAGCACTTGAGTTAAGTGGAATTAATGAAGCAGATGAAGGAGAAAGCCCATAGAAGAAATTTAAAATTGATCTCAAGCCACATGAAGTAAGTTCATCACGAATTTCAGAGGATTATTTCAGTTTACTTTAGGAAGAAATGGGGTACATGAGTGATATTGAAAACAATTTAATCAATAAAGAACCAAAATATGACACAACACAGCCATTGAATAAGAAAAAAATCTGAAGGATTGGAGAACAAAAGTTCCAGAACTCCTGAAGACAGCATAGATCAAGTTACAAATAAAGTTATGACAAGGAGGATTATACAAAGAATAATAACAGTATTAGATGAAGGAAAATAAGTAGAATAAGAAGATGACTTGATTTTATGGCAACAAAAGAATGTAAATTAGAAAGATAAATTCAAGAAACGAAGAATGCTTTAAGACCTAGAGGAAGGAGAGTTATCAGAAAATACACAAATGCTAGCTGTAATTATCATTCTAGAAGCCAATCTTCAAAAAAAATTAGAAATGAATTTCAGTATGGTTAGGAGAAATTATTCTGTTTTTCCAATAACTTGCTTTCGAAAACAGCTAATTTATTCCAGAAAAATTAATAAAGGGAATTTAGATTAAAAAATGAAATACAGAAGCAAAATTACATGCAACCAAATATACTGGAGAATGAGGAAGAGGAGGATTATGTAATGCTTCCAATGATATCATTTCAAGAGCTGTACAATTATGAGCTAGATTCACCAATAATTAAAACCAAATATCTTTCAGAGCTACCTGAATCCAATCTTACCAATGTTGATTTATTAAAATTACTACCTACTATTGGCATAAAAGGAAATTTATGGAATTCTCATTGGAAAAAGCCTTATGGACATTATCAAATGACAATAGATGGACTTTATTACAAACTTCTAGGGGCTCAAGAAGACTTGAATCTAGATGTTTTGGAAATATTTGGATGAACTCTTTACTGGTGTGATTTTGGGTAAAATTCATTAAGTCAAATATCTTGTTTCAGAATGGAAAGGAAATACACAAAGAGAAAACACAACAAGCTATTTGAAGAAATATCAAAAGAAATATGTCTTTCAGTAATTCACAAGGGAAGATTGTGGAGCTCTCAATAATAAATCAAGAAATTAGTTTTAATTTCCAATAATATGAAAAAAAGAAAACAAAATACCATAAAAAATAGTAAAATTATGAAATTCATTTGAAAAACTCTTTTCTTATCTATATCAGTCTCAAGGGCAGTGACCTCCTGCCTTATCAAAGAGAATTATTGTTCTTTCTTGAAAATCAACAATCTCACCAAAACTCAGAAAGAACGTAGAAATCCATGGCTTCCAAAGTTACACCTGAAGATGATATGGAGTGGAATCTTGGCTGGAATGAAGAAGGATAGACAGATGTAAAATACAAAATTGAATAGGTTGGCCAAGAAAATTAATGGGAAAAACCAATTGTTGAAGAAGGAGAGTAGTTATTTCAAATATGGATTCCATACTTTTAATTTGAAGAGTTGTTCAGTTCTCAAGGAGAAATTCAAATTGTTAAGTAACCTCAAAACTGGAAAGAAGTTCTGGGATTTTCTCTCACAAAATTGGAATTTTTAGAATTACTTACATATGAGGGTATCAAAGAAAATTTAGGAAGCATATATTGGGAAGAGGCTACTTCAACAGATTCACAATGGAGAAGAAAGATCTTTTCGGGGGCTTGGACCAATTGGAAATACCGGAAGAAAAAATTTTGTGGAAGTGTGGAAATTATTTAATACAAGATGCCAATTGGGATGTTTTATGGGAAGAGGTGTTTGTACCCATAATTATTGGTCTCAAGGATCATAACTATAATGTCAATAAGGAAGAATGGGATTTTCTTTGGGAAGACTTATTTTTTAAAAAAATTAAAGAAGAAAAAGGAATATTCCCATCAAGACTCAAGAAAAAGCTCATAAAAATCATTCAGAAAAATATTATCAAAAATCAAAAAAACCACCCATGTAATGAATTTAAATTTCACATCAAAAAAAAATCATGCTATTTATCAGTATTGAAGACAACAATTTAAGTGCAAACTCCTTGTAATTTATCTTATTCAATGTAAGAGTATCATAATTCCATCAAAAAAACAGGGGTGGTTTTCTGTTCTTATGCCACCTCAAATTAAAATGAAATGGCAAACGTTTGGGAAAGTGGGTGCCTATTCAGCTTAATCAATTCTCTTTCAATAAAATAAAATAAAATGAAATAATAAAAGAAAAGCCAAATTCCTACTTAAAAAAAATTCAATGAATTTTTTTAGATTTAACATAAAAAAACATACAGAATCAGATTTACTTGTAACAAATTCTTTTTTGAGGCAGTAAAGAATATTCTCTGTTGATGTAATTTGGCTTCCTTTTCTGTAAAGCTTTGGAATGGAATTCCTGAGGAGAAGGAGGTGTCACAAGGGAAATTTGGATGATGGATGAGGAAGAATCAAACCCTTTGACTTAATAAAGATTTGGTTCATGGGAAGAAGCTGGAGGTAGAATATTGAAGGGGGAAGGGTCCAGTTAATCAATGCCACTATAAATATCTTCTGATTTGATAGACCCAAGAAATTCAAATCCACTATCCAAAGAAAATGTTGGAGATGAAGGTTGGAATAATGTTTGGGATTAAATCTTAATATGAGGTGAAGAAGAATCAAGTGTAGAATTAAAGGCAGATGATAAAGCAAAAGATTCAACAGCTATTGGACTATTAGGCAAAGAAGTCAAAGAAGAGAATATCAAAACTAATCATTGAAACAGATTCCTCAATAAATAATGCAGGTAAAGAATTATTTTCAAAATTTTCTAAAGAATTGTTATAATTTAATGGCTCAAGAGAATGAGGACATTTTTTTGAAATATATTGTGAGGAAAATTCATCACCATCAATTTTGTTTAGTGCAGGGGGGATGGAAAACAGGATGAACCATGCCAAGCTGCAGGAGTATAAAAAGGTGTTGTAGATTCTAAAGCAGGGGGAGATGCAAAATAGGCTTGACTATTCCAATCTGGGGGAGTATGAAGAGGTTTTGTTGATTGTAAAGCAGGAGCAGAATCAAGAAATTCAGCCACAGGAAAGTTCTTTTTAATACAATCATCAATCATGGCAGCAGCATTGTTAAAGAATGTTGAAGATGAAGGATCCATTAGTAACCAACAATTAGGAATTAAAATTGAAACAGAATCTTGGAAAAGATTTCTAATAGAAAATCATTGAGGAAACATAGCCCTTATATCTTAAAAATTAGCTTTGAGAATCAACCACCAAGATTAAGAAAAGGTAGATCATTCAAGCTCTGCAAGCACAAAACTCTGCATATTATGGCATCAAATTAAAGCCACTTATTTCCATATTAAAAGAAAAAACAATAATAATAATTAATCATCATTACCAAAACAAATAATAAAGCCACAATTAGCAACACAGCATTCAGGATAAATGTATATCCTTGTCAGAAGAGCTAGTATAAAAAAAGGGGGAAGGATCAATACAATATTCTAATCAAGTGGGATTACTTGTGAGAAACTCAGTAACAAATACAATTGGCAGAAAAACCAAAAAAAGACAAAAACAACCATCCTCTGGATAATGACTTACAGCACCAACATTTTGGATTCAGTGAGTCTTTTACAGGAAAGAATTCATCCAGAAACTGGCTTTGTACTTCTCAAATAATAATCACGGTTGAGCAGCCTCAATCACAACAAGGTTCCAAACAGCAGTTAGGTTTGTCAGACTTCAGGAACAAAACAATATCAAGCTGCATTACTAAGCTTGCTCAAGCCTCAGAATATGCTAACCAGCATGGTCATCCTATTCCCAAAACTGACAGGTCCAGCACCAGAATTACTCGCAGAGGGGGGAATTAAACCAATTTCAAAGTTACCACTGAAAAACTAAATTGATTCACTAACCACTACACTACTTCAACTGGTAACATGACTCCTCTCACCAACACCTCATTCAACAAATTACAAAAAATTTCAATAAAAAAAACAACAAAAAAAAATCCTTTCAACATAAAAAATAATTTGTTTTCAAAAAGCAAAAAATTTCCAATAAAATGAAAAAAATTCTAACGAAAAAAATAAAAAAAAGCCAATAAAAAAGAAAAAAAATTCCAACATAAAAAAAAAAATTCTACAATGAAAAAACATTTTTTTTCTTTAAACATCAAAAAAATGAATGATAATAACATAAAGAAGCGAAGAAAAGCTCAAGTGAAAATTAGTCCTTGTACAGCTTTAAACTACAGGGTGGTTCCCTGACGGCTAAAATTAGTCCTGATATGACTTTAAACTACATGCTAGCAACCTGAACGCTAAAATTGGTCCTTGTATGACTTTGAACTACAGGGTCTTTCCCAGACAACCAAAATTAGTCTTTTTGTGAGCCTGTGAGGTATGTATAACATACCCATAAGGCCACAAATAACTTTATACACAGTTAGAATTGTCTTCAACAGACTTTTTAATTGAATTTAAAATAAAAAATAACAAAAAATAAGTATAACTTTTTTTTGGATAAACAAAGTTATAGATATTATGTCATTTTTGGACTCTACACCAAAAATAACCTAGGGTACATCCATAAGGTGTTATACCCAAAAACACTTATTTCTTATGTTATTAGAAGATTTAACAATCTCACAGTACTATTGTAACTTTTTTAACATTTTTTTAAAATTGTTGAATTTAAGATTAAATAACCTTAAATTTAAAGTTGCATAAGATTTATGCAAACTTACCAAAATTTTAGTTGAAATTGAGGTGTGGTGTATATTTACTGAATTGGCTAAGGATTTGCCATACAGAATGTAAATCCTGTGTGAGCTCAATTTAAAAGGGTTTAAGGCCATAGTATGGCTTTAAATAAATAAAAGGGCAAAATCCATGCAAAAAGGTGGGACAAAGGAAAAAGACCAAATATAGCTGGGGTATCCAGCTTTTTGGATCTTCAAGGATTAAATTAAGGTTTTCCACCTTTATTGGAGGAGTTTCAACCTTATTTAAAATTTACGATTAGACTTTGATCCAACATTAAAGTTTAAACTGGTTTTATCCCAAATTAGACAGGAATTTCAAGCTGCCAGAGGGTAAATCCCAATATGCAGGCTTGAATTCAAGGTTTTAAGAACTGTCAAAGCTTAATTAATCTTAAAAAGCTGAAATAAGCTTAAAACTTTAAGGTTACAAGCATCAAAACCTTATCAAAACTTAAGGTTTGGTGTGTATTGCTATTTTATGTGGAAAAATAGCAATAACTTCAAAAATTCATCAAAAATCCAATTCTTAATGGATTTGCTTGAAAAATTCACACAGCTTACAATTTAATATTATCTACATATAACTTAAATTTTAAATATCTTTTATAAATAAATTTCCTGTGTAATTAGCCTGGAAATTTACTCTTTTAATTAAAGCTCAAAGCAAACTATAATTTCTTTAAAAATTAATTAAAAACTGATTTTAAGAGATTTCTGCTTGAAACTCTATTTTGTAGTTGTTCATGTGATGAACTTCAATACAAATAAGCTTATTTATATTAAAAACTTAAAATAATTAGTTTAAATGAGGATTAAAGTTACATGGAGTTAAGAATAACCCTGTTAGCTTTAACTTAAAATTAAAATTAAGTTACCTTAAGTTGAGAACTTTATTTTTAAGCATGGTTTTTCAGTTTTGACCTGAGCACGCCCTCTATATCTATTATGAATCATGAGAGCTGCTCTGAAGACATAAAAAGAGTCTTTTCATCACTGTTTTTGTCCATCATTCATCCTCAATCCAATCATATTAGAAACTTAAACAGGTAAAGTTTTATTAAATATATAATCTTATTATTAAAATAATTCTCAAGTTATTTTATTCTTTATTTATTAAGATCAAAGAATTGAAATCATAGAATTCAGATTATTGTTGTAATCACCAATAATATATTTTATTATATAAAATTAAATCATCTTAAATATCTTTTAAAATCCACAAATTCCTCTTAAAAACTCTTTAATCTTAATTTTTATTATAAAAAGTTGTTTTATCTTTAAAATTATTAATTTTTGGTGTGTTTTTAACTTATAATTACTATTTAATACAATAACTGTTGTTGTTTGACTTGTTGTATTAAATAAATATTATAGGTAAGTTTTTCTCTAAAGTTCTATATTTTTTTATCTAGTATTAGTTTTTTTATATAGAATTTTTATTCTAAAAGAATTAATTCTGCACAGTGTGTGTTCAATTCTTTTATAAATAATATTTCTATTATTTATAAGTGGTTAATATTCATATTTTCCATGTGTGATTGTCTCATTAAGAGCTTTACACTTCTTATTGTTATAACTGTCAGTGACTATAACAATAATATAATAATTATATTTATTATAATTATTATATTTTTATAATAATAATTAAATTTATTCTTTTATATATAATTATTTTTAATAATTATATTTAAATTTGTGGTTATAATATTTTGTTATATTATATATTTCTACTGAGGACAGTCATAGTACTCTTGATTTTGCTACTATTATCAAGAGTTTCATAGACAAACCTTACACTTTTTATGAATCTAAACTACAGGGGTATCACACCAGAGGGCTGCGCATTCAAGTAAAATGAACAAATAAATAATTGGAAAAATGAAGATATCAGGAACAACAAAAAGGTGAATAATAGAACAACAAAGACCTAAAACTGAACAAAATTGAATTATGGAAGAGTCTTTTTGTAAACGTAAAAGCATCAATATTCATCAGGGTTTACCTCAAGGTACTTGAAAAACTTAAAGCTACAGCTTAAACTTAACTATAAGCAAGGAGCTCAAGATGAAAATGAAGTCAAAGGATTAAACCTTGGAGGAAGAAGTTGTTTAAAACCATACCAGTTCTGATTAACTATGGCAAGCTTTCAGCTGCAATGCTGGGTATAGCATTAAATGGAGGGGGATGTGGTATTCCATACCAATTATACCAGTCTCAAGCTTAAAAAATGTAAAAAAAAGAGATGAAAATGAAATTGTGGAATAACAACAGGAAGATTTCAGAATACCTCCAGAGACAGGAATAAAGTTGGGAATTCTGGATAATAGATGGTAATAGAATTGTGGACCTTTGGAGAAGGAATTGGAATGAAATTGAGGAGCTTGGGAGAAATTATGGGAGAAGATTGTGCAATTATAGAAAAATCCCAGAATAGAGCTGAGCAATAAAAAGAAAATTGTGGAATAATTACAGATATTAAATTGGCAAATTATTCCAGAGATAAAAATACAACTGTGGAATAATTTCTGAAATGGAATGAAACTATGGAATTTCTGAAGAAATAGGAATAAAATTGTGGAATTTTGGAGAAAAAACAGGAATGAATTTTCAGAATAGCTTCAGAAACAGAAAGAAGATTTGGGAATTATTGAAGGAATTAGGAAATGAATCCTGAGAAGAATCCAGATTGTGGAATAACTCTAGAAATGGAAACAGGAATTAAGAAATAACCCCACAGATTGAAATAGGAATTAGGACTTAGGAAATAACTACAGAAATGGAAACAGGAATTAGGGAATAACTCTGAAGGTGAAAATAGTAATTAGGAAATAAATTTGGAGATGAACATAGTAATTACTGAATAACTCCCAAGAAGAAAATCAAATTGCAAAATAACTCTGGAAATGAACATAGGAATTATGGAATAACTCCAGAGATGACTTTGGAGATGGGAATAGGAATTAGGAAATAACTCCCAAGAAGGAAATCAAATTTCAGTACTCTTGAACTAGGTAAATCAAACTGTAAAGAAGTCCTAGGGCATAATAAAGAATATTAAAGTTTCAACCAGAAGAATTTCAATTAAAATAGAAAATACCAATTTCTCCACCTTTTTCAAATCCAATGGCAGTGCACTCAATAACAAAAAACTGTATTTCTTCCACTCTCTCCACTTCCAAGAAAAATATCACCAGATAAATTCTCTGAAAGATATCATATGACTAGAAGAAATCTCAATTATCAGAAGTTGTATTTTCTCTACCTTCTTTAAAAAAAGCTCCCACCAGCCAAATTATCTCAATAACATCAAGTGATTTTGACAAGAAAAATTTCACCAGCTAAATTCTCTCAAGGATATTATATGAATAGAAGAAATTTTAATTATCAGAAGCTTTATTTTACCCACTTTCCTGTCAAAAATAAACTCTCACCAGACAAATTATCACAATTACATCACATGATTTTGATAAGAAAAAACACCACCAGAAAAACTCTCTCACCAAACATGTCTCACCAGCTAAAACATCTCAACTATCATTTTTCTAAGTCCCATGTTTTGAGAAGCTCAATGGAGGCACAAAAGGTATAAATAGAGTTCTTCCCACCCTCATTTTCCAAAAGAAAACAATGGAGAAGCTCCCATGATTGAGGATCACAACCATCCCTGAACTAGCAGGATATCTAGAGTATTAGTAGTTGAACCATAGTGAAAATCTCAGTGACCTTTCTCAGAATCTTAGTATTAGTAAAGAAAAAGTAGCTTAACCATAGTGAAAATCTCAGTAGCCTTGCTCAGAAGCTTAGTATTAGTGAAGATTAGTAGCTTAACCATAGTTAAAAGCTCAGTAGCCTTGCTCAGAAGCTTAGTATTAGTGAAGAATAGTAGTTTAGCTTTAGTGAAAAGCTCAGTAGCCTTTCTCAGAAGCATAGTATTGGTGAATAAGAGTATTATAACCATAGTGAAAAGCTCAGTAGCTTTTCTCAGAAGCTTAGTAGTACTGATATAAATGTAGTTTAAGAAATTTTATTGATGAATCTTTATTAGTATCAAATCCCATAGTCTTATTATTAGTATCCATATCAAAAAAAATCAACATAATCAAAAAAAGATTTATTAGTCTTATTAACATGGAATCAACTAGTATTCTTTAGTTTATTATAGTGTTACATCAGAGGTTTGGCTATAACTTTATTGATAGGTCTGATCTAGAGACTACTGATAAGTCTTCCCTATCTTTTAAAACCACTAATCTTATTTTTTGTGATTCTCTGTAGGCTGACTATTTAGTATTATTTAGAGGGGCAGCTAATACACCTTATCACCCATGGTTATTGGACAATTCTGAAGTTCAAAACAGACTTAACAATAATTTCCCCCTCAAGGTACTGCCTTATTTCATCCCACACCGGGATAGCATAGCCCCAGTAGAGGTTAAAAAGATCTTTATTGGGTGATTGAGAATTGGAGATCTCTATTGACAACAAGATAGACAAGAGCTGAAAAGGGTAAGGAAAACAATCAGTTTGAAAATCTAAAAAAAAAAACAAGAGAAAAGTTGACATAGCTTTTTTGGTTGTGTATTCTTAACATATTTATGAAGTGTCCTGATTTCAATTTGTGGCTTCTTATTAGGATTCCTCCATTGATGGTAATCCACCAGATTACCAGATGACCCTTTGGCACAACATGTTTTATCATGTTTCTTTTTTTTGGCATGGTTTTCCCAACCTCTCAATCACATGAAATTCAACAAACAAATCATTGAGCTCAACAGAATACACCCATACCCATGACCATTTGGGTTTGGATGCCACCTCAATATTTGAGGAATTGGTTTCATGTCAAACATTGTCTTTACTTTCTGTTTTTGAGGGAATTTATGGAATATAAAACTTTAAAGTTAATACTTTAAAAAAATTGCAGAGGTGAGGAAGTATAAAATGAGAAATTTAAGTAAAGAATTGAAGAAATAATGAGTTTGATGAGGGGGATATTCAATAAAACAAATGTTTAACATGAGAGAATGTGTAATGAGGAAGGATAATGAATAAAATAAGGAAAAATAAACTTAAAATAAGTCAAATAAAAATTAATCAATGCAAATCAAAAAGGGGGAGGAGAGGCAATATTAAGACAACTGGTAACCCCGCCCAATTCCAGTGTGGTATTCTATACCTGTTCTTCCAAGTTTTACATTGAGAAGATCAAAGCTGAAAATTTAATTAAAAAATAATATATTTACAAAGAAAATAAGGATAAAAATTGGAAAATAAAAAGAGAATAAGAATTTTCAAAAAAAGAAGAGAATTATTTCAGAATATAAAAAGAATTATTATATTTAAATAGACATCAAATCTCATCTATAGTAATATATTTCCTCAACTCCATAAAATTAATAATTCACTAGATATCATGTATTAAAGAAAGCAATAATACTAGACACTCCATACTGGGTACAAGAATATGATTAAAAATAATGAAGTTTTTTTAAATATACAATATGAATGAGCATGTGTAAAATTACATAAGTGATACAATGACTCTTACAACATCAAGTGTTACATTTGTTTACATAAAAAACCAAATACATATAGCTTAACATAGTGTTACATTACTAAATTTCTGCTTGAACTCCCATAACCAAACATTACAGGGATTAATTGAAAATTGAATTTTAAATAGAATAATAATAAGCCAAGTACAGCTCAAGGCTGTGCAGGAGATAAATAAGGTTAGTAGAGATAGGAATACAGTGTTAAAAAAGGTGAAATAAACCAAACATATGGTGCAATATTTGTATCAAATGACACAATTTATAGGCTTACCACTAGCAAGAGTATCTCAAGGCAGTGCACAGAAAATTATGAAGTTCATAATGGTGCAATATCTTGATAAAATGACATCATTTCCAATTTACCCACCACCAAAGATGTCTAAAGGTGGAATTTTGATAAGTCCCTTGTTTTGTGAAGGCTCTGGGGAGGGCCCAAAAGGTATAAGAAAAGGGCTTTTCTGCCATTTTTTTCCAATTCTTCTTATTAAGAAAATAATATTGAGGATAAATCCATTCCTTCTCTAGTAGGATAGTCTATTATCTTAGTGAAAAGATAAGTAGAAAGTCTCAGTATCTTATATCATTATTCATGATGAATTAATGAAAGATATTTATACTATTAATAAGTGCACTGAATATTATTTAATAGTCTCACCATTATAGTAGTAGTGTTGAAGTAGTTTTTGAAGATATTATCATTAGTTATCTTATAAATTTTATCAATAGCCCTTCTTTATAAAAAGCATATATCATTTTAACCCTCTATCTTTTATCATAACCCTTATAGATATATTAGATTATCTTTATATTCATCCTAATTGTATTATATTACTATCATATTATCTATATCTTACCCTTATAGTAACCAGAATCACCCTTAAAAGATTATTTTACCCTTAAATTATTATATTTATGTTGATATTATTATTGAGCTACCTTTAAAGCTCAGATAGTGATCTTAAAAAAATATCTATTAAATATTGCAAGTATTGAAAGAAGGAATCCTAAAAAAATAATTCAAAATAATTATATAATCAATAGAAAGAAGTTACTCAAACCTCAATTATTATCAAACAAATATTAAATATTCCCATTATTATCATAGTGAACTTTTATTGAAATATCAAGACAGACTTCTGAAGAGAATTCTCTAATTTAAAATCCACAAAAACTGAATAATTGATTTGTGATCTCAACAAGAGGGCCTCCTTTTCATTATATTTAGAGGGGCAGCTAATACACCTTAGCACTGATGGGTATTGGCTAATTCTGAAATTCAAAACAGACTCACCATGTAATTTCCCCCTCATTGTAATGACTATTATTTATCCCACAGCAAAAGGAGTTCCCAAATTTGGCATTGTGGGAACTCCTTTTGGTGTGGGATGAAATAAGGCAGTACCTTGAGGGGGAAATTATTGGTAAGTCTGTTTTGAATTTCAGAATTGTCCAATAACCATGGGTGCTAAGGTGTATTAGCTGCCCCTCTAAATAATACTGAATAGTCAGCCTACAGAGAATCACAAAATAAAATAAGATTTGTGGCTTTAACAGATAGAGAAGACTTATCAGCAGTCTCTAAATCAGACCTATCAATAACACTACAGTAAAAATTCTGATCTAAAATTTCTGATAAAATAAACACTAGAATTTTTTACTTTATTTTAATAAAAGTGATGATAATATATATATATATATATGTTTTGGGTTTCTGTTATTTTAATGAAACTAATAAGAATATTTTTATTTTTTTATTTTTTTAAGAATGATAAGAATATATATATTTTTTATGGTTTTAGGTTGATTATAATGATTTTTTTTTGATATGAGTACTAATAATAAGACTACTGGATTTGATTCTTTTAGGATTTTTTTTTAATACTGGGTTTTATATCACTACTACTTTTTTTTTAATAATACTAAGCCACTGAGCAAGGCTACTGAGCTTTTTACTACGTTAATACTACTATTCTTCACTAATACTAAGCTACTGAGCAAGGCTACTGAGCTTTTACTACGGCTATACTACTATTCTTCACTAATACTAAGCTACTGAGCAAGGCTACTGAGCTTTTCACTACTAAAACACTACTACTATTCTAGATATCCTGCTAGTTCAGGGATGGTTATGATCCTGGATAGTGGGAACTTGTTCCATGATGATGGGAAAAATGAGGGAGAGAGGACCTCTATTTATAGCTTTTGGGCCTCCATAGAGCTTCTCAAAATAGGGTACTTAGAAAAAATCATAGTTGAGAGGTTTTAGCTAGTGAGACGTGTAGTTTTGGTGTAGCAGCGTGTTTGCTGAGAGAATTATGCTGGTGGTGCTTTTTCTTATCAAAATCATGTGATGTATTTGAGATAATTTTGCTGGTGACACTTTCATTTTTGGTGACTTTGTTACATATTTTCTGAGAGAATTATGCTGGTGGTTCTTTTCCTTATCCAAATCATGTGATGTGTTTGAGATAATTTTGCTGGTGACACTTTCATTTTTGGTGACTTTGTTACGTATTTTCTGAGAGAATTATGCTGGTGGTTCTTTTCCTTATCCAAATCATGTGATGTGTTTGAGATAATTTGGCTGGTGAGTTTTTCTTTTTGCCCAGAAAGTGGAGAAAATACAGCTCCTGACAATTGAACTTTCTTCTAGTCATATGATATATATGAGAAAATTATGCTGGTGTTTCTGTTTCTTATCAAAATCATGTGATGTCTTCGAGATAATTTTGCTGGTGAAACTTTCATTTTTGGTGACTTTGTTACGTATTTTATGAGAGAATTATGCTGGTGGTGCTTTTTCTTATCAAAATCATGTGATGTATTTGAGATAATTTGGCTGGTGAGATTTTCTTTTTGCCAAGAAAGTGGAGAAAATACAGCTCCAGACAATTGAAAATTCTTCTAGTCATATGATATATATGAGAAAATTATGCTGGTGTTTCTGTTTTAGTATTGTATCATTTCATATGGAGATTGCATCATTTCTATCAATTTTGATGCGTGTCATTATTACTAAGCAAACCTTTGTTCTTGGAAAATATATTGTAGCTTTATGCATAGCCTTGAGGTATTTCTTCTTTCAATTGAATCAAGGTGGGGAAAATACATCTTCTGATGCTTTGGTCCATCTTCATATACCTTTATTTAGATTAACTGCCTTTAATGACGTAATTTTTTATTGATGATGCGATAAGGTGGAGATATCCTTTGATACTATACTGTTTTGATAAGATCTTGAGGCTGTGTATTGTATATTTCTTTTTGAGATTTGTAGTTGTAATGTGTAAATATGTTTTTCATATTATCATTTTTTTTTGTTTTATTGGTAAGCTTAAAACTGGTACTAATGGTATGGAATACCACATCCCCCTCTCCATTTAATGCTGTCCCCAGCATTCCAGTTGAAAAGCTTGCCATTATCAATCATATTCATTTTGTTCAATATCTTCTCCCTCCAATATTAACTCTTCATCTTCAATTTCTTCACTACTTTCATTTTCTGACTCTGAACTTAATTGAGCTTCCTTTCCTCTTGGATAAAACCTCTTGATGTGACTTGCTGCAAATTTTCTTGTAAGTTTGGTGCCATCCAATTCTTCAAGCTCATAAGGTCCATTATTAACTTGATTTATGACTCTATAAGGTCCATTCCAACGGTTCTTGAAGAGTAATCCCCACTGTGACTTGAGTGGTTTATTATAAACTAATACCAAGTCCCCTGGTTCGAGTGGATTTCTCAGTCTATGTGCCATCTTTTTGTCCAAATATTGAACTCATTTGTGTCTTGAATCTCTTAATTTCTCTGCTGCTGCTAATCTTGTTTCCTCTTTTGCTGCAATCTGTAATGCTCTTGCTTCCAATAGTTCTTCTCTTGTTGATATTTTATTCCATTCAATGGCTAGATATGTATTTGTTTCAATATCAATTGGCAAAACAGCTTGCTGACCAAATTGAAGCTCAAATGGTGAGTATCCTGTTGTTCGTTTTGTTGATATTCTATCTGCCAACGTCACAATTGGTAAGTATTCTTTCCATTTGGATCCATTTTCACCACACATTTTTACAAGGGCATCTTTCAATTGCTTATGTCCTCTTTCAACCATTCCTTGTGATTCTGGGTAGTAAGGTGTAGTTATTCTGATTATTGATCCTGCTCTTTTGACTGCTTCTTGTAGTTCTTTTCCAAATTCTGCTCCTCCGTCAACTGTCACTTCTTTTGGAGCTCCATATCTACAAATCCATTCTGACATAAACCATTCTGAGACTGATTTTGCAGTTAGCCTTGCTAATGCCACAGTTTCTGGCCATCCTGAAAAGTCATCTCTTGCTACAACTAAATATTTCCATCTTCCTGCCTTAATGTGAACCGCATCCATGCTGACTCTTTCAAATAAAGTAGATGTTACAGATATCTTTGCTTCTTCTTTTTGTTGCAAATGACTCCTTTTTTGACATTCTTGACATGATTTGACCCATTTCTTGACTATCTTTTTCATTCCTTCCCACCAATATCTTTTCTTGATTCTCCTGTATGTTTCATTTTCCCCTCTATGCCCCAGCTCTTCATGCATTCTCTTTAGTATCTGTTTCTGAGCTTTTTCATTGTATACAACTATTTGTGGATGTGCTTGATTTCTTCTTTTCAGCTGCCCTCCTTCTAAATAGAATTTCACTGATCTTCTCTTAATTTTCTTGAAGTATTCTTCCCCAACACATTGTGGCTTTTTCAAAGTATTCAAATATTCCTGCATATGTTTTCCAAATCCTTCCTGTTTTATTGGAATTTTAATATTTTTTGTTTTATTCCTTGATAATTTTCCCACTTTGCTTGTATTTACTTCTTTTAGGCCAAATCCTGGATGTGGTTTGATCCAATCTTCCTCTTCATCAAAATCATCCCTTTCACTTTCTTCTTCATCTTCTCCTTTTGGTCTTCTTGATAACCCATCCGGCATAGTAAATGTTTTTCCTGGTTTGTGTACAAGATCAAATGAAAAAAGTTGAATGAATGCCATCCATCTTGTCATGGGTGCATTTGGTAAGCAAGGTGTGTTGATCATTTCTATTAAGGCTTTAGCATCTACTTGAAGTTCAAAGTGTTGACCCCATAATATTGTTTGAAGTTTTTTGAGTATTCTTGCTACACCGCAAAGCTCTAATTTTGGCTGAGAGTATTTAGATTCTAGTCTGGAAAATGTTACTGATTCATATAGTACTGGCCTATCCTTTCCATTTTCATCCTCTTGCATAAGAACTGCACCTGCTGCAATATAACTTGAATCTATTGCTAATTTTATTTTCCCTGAGCCTTTATCATAATTCAATGTCTTCAAAGTAATTTCTTCTCCTACTATCTTCCTGAGTTTTATAAAAGCTTCTTCACATTTTTCATCCCATTTCCACAATACATCCTCCCTTGTCAATATTCTCAATGGTGCTGAAACTTGTGAAAAGTCCTTGATAAACATTCTGACATATGCGCATAATCCTAAGAATCCTCTAACTTCCTTCTTTGTTGTTGGTCTAGGCCAGTTTTGTATCTTGTTTATCTTCTGTTTTGAAATCTTTCTTCCTCCCAAAGACACAACATGCCCCACAATATCAAGTGCTGGAACACAACATGCAAATTTTGATCCTGAAATTGTGAGTCCTGCCTCTTCTATCCTGAAAAGTATTCTTTCTAATGTTACTGCATATTCCCAAACAAATCTTCTTATGAGCTGATTCTCCTTCAATGTTTCATGCTGATATGTTGATCTGGGTCCTTTAATTCCTCCATCATCTATAAATATTCCAAGGTGCTCTGGTATTTCCTCCTGAAGTATCCAAGTCATTTGTGCTTGATAAACTGCCACAGAGTTTGTTGCTCCTTGAGGTAGTCTTGTAAGCTGAAGTCTTCCAAGTGGTGTTTCAAATGTTGTAAGGGGTCTTGTAGTAATATCCAATTCTCCTTCATCGTATCCTCCCATAATATCTCCCAATCCATAACATGCTCTTCCTGAAAATGATCCTACAAACTCATCAACATTTGGTGGAAATCCTGCATCTTTTATTGTTACTTTATTGAGGTCTTGAAGATCATGAACTATTCTAAGTTTTCCGTTGGGCTTTGCTACACAAAATACTGGGCTGTTATAGCTTGATGTTGATTGTTCATAGAGTCCTGTACGTATTCTTTCTCTGACTAGCTCAATAAATTGAGGTAAAATTGATTTTGGTATTGGTATTGGTTTCTTTTGCCATGGTTCATGTGGTATAATTGGTATTTTATAAGGTTTTCCATAAGAATGTTTTAGTACGCCTCTTTCTTCTTCACAAAATGCTATAGCCTTTTGCCTTAGTAATATAACATTCTTTAATAAATTAATCTCTTCTTCTGATAACCATCCAGATGGTCCAAAGTTTATCATTGAAATTCTTTCTTTTGTAACTTTTGATGTTTCAAAAAATGGAGGTGGGTTAGGTGATAGGGGTGTTTCATATGGGTCTCTTGATAATTCAGGTCTTCCCAAAGGTGGATTCAGATCTTGAGGCATAGCTTCATTGACTGGTCTAACCTTCTTGAGTACTGACTTATATTTTGCAGCATTGGCTTGAGCGTCCATGATTATTAGTCTGGTTTTAAAGCATAAATTGATAATATATATATATATATATTTTTTTTTTTTTTTATAATAATTTTTTTTAGTTGAAATAAAAACAGTCTTTTCAGTTCTTTCTTTTCCTTTTATTCATAATTGTATTTGAGCTGTAGTTTTAAGTCATGAAAGGACTTTTACCTCTAGGTGGATAAAACCCAGTATATTAGGTATACCAAATCCTGCAGTTTAATGTCATACAAGGACATTTGTGAACGCTAGTCCTGAGCTTGCTGTTTTACTTTAGGCTTTCATTATTCTATTATTCATTTTTTGTTTTACTCTTGATATCTTCTCTTTTCTTTTTATTTTCTTGATTCCATGATTTTACTTGCATCTTCAGCCCTCTGGTGTGCTACCCCTGTAGTTTAAGTCATACAAGGACTAATTTTAGCCTTCAGGTTGCTACCCTGTAGTATAAAGTCATACAAGGACTAATTTTAGCCTTCAGGTTGCTACCCTGTAGTTTAAAGTCATACAAGGACTAATTTTAGCCTTCAGGTTGCTACCCTGTAGTTTAAAGTCATACAAGGACTAATTTTAGCCTTCAGGTTGCTACCCTGTAGTTTAAAGTCATACAAGAACTAATTTTTAGCCTTTTTTATTTGCTCTGATCTTTTATCCTTGATGTTAATCAAGACAGTTTATTTTGTTTATTTATTTTTATTATAATTTTTTCTTTATTTTATGTCAAAAAATTTTTTTTTTATATTTTATGTTGAAAAATTTTTTTTTAATGTTTTAAGTTGAAAAATTTTTTTTTTTTTTTCTTATGTTAAAATTTTTTTTTTTTTTTTTTTTTTGTTGAAAATTTTTTTTTTTTTTTTTTTTTTTTTTTAAGTGTAAAATTTTTTTTTATGTTGAAAATTTTTTTTTGTTTTTTTTGTTTTTGTTGAAGTAAAATTTTTTTTTTTTTCTTTTTTTTTCTTTTTTTTTTTTTTTTGTTAAAATTTTTTTTTTTTTTTTTTTTTTTTTTTTTTTTTTTTTTTTTTAAGAGTGATTAAATTGATGAGTGATGTTGAATGAGTTTTCAATTTGAGGAGTGAGGTTACATTTTCAAATGGTGTAGTGGTTAGTGATTCTGGGTTGCTTTCAACTTTCATCAAAATTGAAACGGGTTCAAATCCCCCCTCTGGTAGTAATTCTTCTGCTGGACCTGTCAGTTTCTGGAATAGGGTAACCATGCTGGGTAGCATATTCTGAGCCTTGAGCAAGCTTAGTGATGCAATTTGGTATTGTTGTGTTCCTTGATTCTGTCAAACAAAATTGATCTTTGGAAACTTGTTGTGATTGAGGGTGCTCAACCTTGATCATAATTTGAGAAGTACTTATTTCAATTTGCTCATTTAAAATGCTGGAAGGATGCGTGCTTGTCAAAGATTGACAAACCCATTAATTTGGGGCTATAAGAATGTCATCCAGTATAAATCAGAGTAGTCTTTTGGTGAGTTGAATTATTTTCTGTATTGAGCTGGTCATTTTATGACCGGCGGTCATAATTTGACATTTTAAATTCTTTGATCTTCCTTTTCTGTATCTGAATAGCCTAGCTTGTTTGGTTGATTTTTCCCCCATGTCTTGAGATAATTTTCTTGATTTTAGGCCAAATTATGACCGGCGGTCATAATTTTGACATTTTGAGCTTCTTCTATCTTCTTTTTCTGTATCTGAATGGCCTTGCTTGTTTGGTTGATTTTTCTCCCATGTCTTGATATAATTTTCTTGATTTTGGGGAAAATTATAACCGGCGGTCATAATTTTGAACTTCTTCTATATTCTTTTTCTGTATGTGAATGGCCTAGCTTGTTTGGTTGGTTTTTGTTTATTCTTTTTTTCCTTTCCATATTTTATATCTTCCCAAACTTGTGCCATTTTTTTATATGAGGTGGCATAAGAACAGATAACCACCCCTGTTTTTTTTGAAATAAAATCATGATACTTGTACATTGAAAATAATCTCTTGGAAAATGTTGAGTTTGAAGTCCTTTCTTGAATAAAGATTTATAGCCTTGAGTGATAAGATACTTGACAAAAAAATTGAAAAAATTGAAATTCCTCTTTGATAAGGCAGGAGGTCACTGCCCTGAATTGTAAGAATGTTGAAAAAGGATTTTTTTTTTATGTTTTTGAATTTTTTGAAATTCCTCTTTGATAAGGCGGGAGGTCACTGCCCTGATACTGATACAGATATGAAAAAAATTCTCTTTTTTTTTTTTTTTTTTTTAGGTTATTTTTGCTATTTTTTATGGTGGTTTTTTTTTTTTTTTTTTTTTTTTTTTTTTTAATTGGAGATTGAAATTGGATTACTTCAGTTGTTATTGAGAAATATTCAACCTTCTGTTGTGAATTACTGAAAGACATATGTCCTTCAATATTTCTCCAAAGATCTTGTTGTGTTGTTTTCTTTGTGTATTTCCTTTCCATTCAGAAACAAAACCTTTGACTTCATGAATAAACATGTACCCAAAATCACACCAGCAAAGAGTTCCTCCCAAGATTTCCAAACCATCTAGATTCAAATCTTCTTGAGCCCATAACATTTTGTGATACAGTCCTTCTATTGTCATTTGATAATATCCATAAGGCTTCTTCCAGTAAGGATTTCTTAAATTTCCTTTGATTCCAATAGTGGTTAGTAATTCCAGAAAATCAACATTTGTAAGATTTGATCCAGGTAGTTCTGAAATATATTTGGTTTGAATTATTGGTGAATCTAGCTCATAATCATACAGTTCCTTAAATGTTATTATTGGAAGTATTATGTAATCTTCCAGTCCTTCATATTCTGGTATGTCTTCCTGTATGCCATTTTGATTCTGGGAGTCATTTGGCAATTCAGATGTAATTCCTTTATTTTGATTAAATAGATCAGTTGCGCTTGAAAAGCAGAATATTTGATCATAGGCATGATTAAATTCTTCTAGAATGCTAAGTCCAGCTAGCCTTTGTGTATTTTCTGATAACTCTCCTTCTTCTAGATCTTCAAATATTCTTCCTTGCTTATATTTATCTTCCAAATCTTCATTATTTTGTTGGTATAACTTCAAGTCATCTTCTGATTCTGCTGTTTCCATTTTTTTATCAATCCTCTTTTGAATATTTCTATCCCAAACTTGATCCATTTTGTCTTCAGTAATTATGGCACTTTCCTTTTCCAATTCTTCAAATTTTCTTTTTGCCAATGGATTGATTATGTCATTTTTTATTTTTTCAGTATCACTAATGTACCAAGCTTTCTCCTGAAATAAATTTGAATAATCTTCTGCAATTCCTGAGGAATTTGCTTCAGGTGGCTTCAGATCCATTTTAAATTTCTTCTGTGGGCTTTCTACTTTATCTTCTTCATTCATACCACTTAGCTCAAGTGCTAGCCATTTCTCTGGGTCTTCTATGGCCATGTCCAAATTTCTTCTCATCTTCTTCAGTTCCATTTTTATTTTTTCTATTGCTTCACGATCTTCTACCTTCAATTCATCCTCTTCTGGATCCTTCCCTTTAGATTTTGTTTCAGTTTGAGGTGGAATACTTTCTTTAGATGAAGATAATATGCTTGACTTTTCTTCATCTATTATCTGGTTGAAATTTTCAAATACTAAGAAGTCCAGGTAGGTTTTCTCTTCACTTTCAAAAGTGACTTCAAGATTTTTAATTTGACCAATTGGCTTCAAAAAGTTATCTGTTGATTTTGATGTGTAAGGGCTGATTTTTAATTCTGCTTTTAGGGCCATTTCCTGAGTTATAACATTCAAGTCATTTTTTGCATCAAAAATAGCTGAGAAGGGTATTTTGTTTGCTCCAAGAAATATTGTCTTCACTCTTGTTGAAGATTGACTTTCTGTTTCCCTTGTTTCTTTTCTTTTGGATGATTCTGCTCCATGTATTGACCATTTTCCAATCTCTGAAGATGCACAAAGCTCCATTCCTCTGGGTGGAGAAATTTCCCAACCCATAGCTTGAGGGTTACATATTGGTAAGCATAATCGACGTCCATCTTTCTCTGGATAACTAAATATTTCCCCTTGCTTGTGTGAAAATTCCAATTTAACATTATTATCTGCTAAAAATGGTCTTCCAAGTATGGTGTGTACAGCTCCTTTTGCTATGAATAAATGAATTTCTTTTTCTTCTCCTGTTATCATAGTAATTGGTGTAAATTCTGAGAGTCCAACCAAGGATGTGGTATGTCCACCAATTCCTCTGAGATTCATATTGAGCTTTCTACTTGTAAGTGAGGCTTGAATTGCAGTTTCCTCTGGTATTATATTAATTTCTGATCCAGTATCCACCAATGCCATTGTAGGATATTCTTCTCTTCCAATAAATACTTCCATAAATCCAAGTGGGCATGCATAATGTAATCTTGGGGTATCATAGTCCCGTAGCTTTACTGAAAGTAGTCTTTCTTGAATATTTGACGTATTGACTGATTTTATTGCCTCTTTTTCCTGGGTAGTTAAATTTTGTAGTTTATCAATAAATGTTGGTGACATTGATAATATTTCTTCAAGAGTAAGATTTATCTTTTGTTCAAGTATTCTCTTCATCACATGTTCAATTATTATCTTTGGGTTATTGGGTGTAGTTTTTACCTTGTTTTTTAATTCCATCTTTTGTGAATCCTGTCTAAGTACCTCCTTATTCTTTTCCTTGGAAATTATTTCAATATCATTATCTACTTCCTTTCCTTCTTGTGTTTTCTTGTATTTTGTTGGAATTAGAACTCTTATTTCTTCTTCTGCCTCATCTTCCTCGTGGTAGGCACCTGGTATCTTCTTTTTAAAGGGTTTGTGTGTTTCATTTTTATCCTCTTGCTGGGGTTGACTTTGAGTTTCCTGTCTTGAAGCTCTTTGCCTTGTCTGTCTAAGCCCAACATTTATTTGAATATTTTCATTTGCTGGTGACATTTGAGGAGGTTTCCAGTTTCCCCATTCTTCTATTTGAGCTATAGCAGTACCCTTCTCTTCTTTGCTTTCCTCAATTACTGTTGTCTCTTGCTTCTTTTGGGGTGGATTTGATTGTTCCATCATTTTCTTTGTAAAATCCTCCTGCTCTTTGGCAAAATGTCTAACTAATTCTTTTGCAGATTTAGGGCCTTCTGTGGGTACTCTTTGAAAATTTGGAAAAAGATATGTTCCTCCATGCTTCAAGACAATTCTTTTCTCCAAGTCTTCTGTGAGGTGATTACATCTTATTGCGGAATGTCCTTCTTCTAAGCAGTAATAACACTTCAGTAGCTGTCTTGGAGCCATTTGTGCTGGAACATATGGTTGATAACCAGAAGATATGGGTAGTAAAGGATATCTTGGCCTGAGTGGCTGTGAGTTTTGTGTAACTTTCTGATCTTGATTATTGCCTGCTTGTATTTTATTTGGAGATTCAACTACTTCTGAAAGGTGTTTGAGCTGATTCAATACTTGCTTAACTGATTCCTTCCCAGTATCCTTTGATTGATGCCCTTGCGGCTGAGGATTTTGAATTTTTTGGGTAAGATCTTTCATTTGCTTTAAGACTTCTTCCCAGCTTTCCTCTTCAAACCTAGCTTTCTTCTCTTGTGACTTTGGTTGTGAAAATTCCTTCTGTTGAATTAAGACTTTGGCTTCTAAATCTTGTTCAATATATAACTTTAAGATTTCCAATCTTGGAATAATATAACCACCCTCCAAAGCTTGCACCATGGACTTATCTTTAATCATTTCTTTGTAAATAGACTCTTGAACACTTGATGAAAGACTGGCCAAAATTTCTTGATTGTGATTGATATCTCCTTGTATATATTGGTACCTTTTGAGATAATTAATAATGGATTCATATTCACCAATGAACTTTTTATATTGGGTCATATTTCTAATTCCTCCTTCTTGTTGAATCTTTGTAAATAATTGAGTAATTGAGGACAGCTTGTATCTTCTTTCAGGTGACACTGTTCCCCATCTCCTCTTCATATCCAATTTTAATTGCTCCCAATCGCCAGTTTCATATCCAGGCATTCCTTCAATATGGTAGCTAATTTCTTGATCTTTAGTCCAAAAGGATATCTGTCTTGCTATATCCCTTCCACTTGCTCCTTCAATTTCTGCTATATTTTCTACTCTTTTAATAAATCTTTCCACTTCCTTTCCATCAAGCCATAAATTATAATCCTTTGGTCTGATCTTGACAATGGGTGTATTGTTTCGTGGGATTTCTTGTTGCAATGGGCTTGAAGCCTGTGCATGAATATTAACCCGCTTTGGTAGAGTATTTGGTCTTTGTGAAGTGAATGGAGTTGATGAGGCCATAGGCCTTGAAAATGGTGATGGTGACCCTTCTTGTCTAAAGATTCTTGGCATGCTCGTAGTTTCTTTCATTGGGCTGTTTTCTGCGGTAAAACTTGACTCTTTCCTTTTCCCTTCTTTTTTAAGGAGTTCAATTAATTCTTGTTGCATTTCCAACATTCTTTGATGAAGTCTTTCTACATCAGAAATATCTTCTTGTCCTTACATAGTCTCTTCATTTATTATTTCTTCTTTGGATTCATCTGGATTGTGTGGTATCTTTGATGATGATGCTGAATCCATATTGATATATTCTTTGTTGATTTTCTCTTTTTCACTTTTCTTTTTAATTTCAAATAGTTCCTTGAGTAATTTCTGAAAATATTCTGTAACTATCTTTTGATCTTTCTTCTTAGTTCTTGGTGTACCAACTGGTATACTATAATCTATAGGTGATTCTTCTCCAGGTGGTGTTTCTCCTCTTTTTGGATAATAATAATGAAATGATTTTGTTGAAGCACTTGATGGTGACAATGATTTAGAACTTTGTGGTTTTTCTGATTCCAGATTGACTTGATAGGTGCTTGAAATTTTTTATTGATAAAAGGCTTTTTTTTTATATGGACTAAATTTGAATTTTTTTTTTTTTTTTTTTTTTTTTTGATAATTGACAGATTATTGATGGTTGAAGTTGTTGTTGGCCACTGTTGGGACACCAGATGTGGGAACTCCTTTTGGTGTGGGATGAAATAAGGCAGTAACTTGAGGGGGAAATTATTGGTAAGTCTGTTTTGAATTTCAGAATTGTCCAATAACCATGGGTGCTAAGGTGTATTAGCTGCCCCTCTAAATAATACTGAATAGTCAGCCTACAGAGAATCACAAAATAAAATAAGATTTGTGGCTTTAACAGATAGAGAAGACTTATCAGCAGTCTCTAAATCAGACCTATCAATAACACTACAGTCAAAATTCTGATCTAAAATTTCTGATAAAATAAACACTAGATTTTTTTACTTTATTTTAATAAAAGTGATGATAATATATATATATATATATGTTTTGGGTTTCTGTTATTTTAATGAAACTAATAAGAATATTATTTATTTTTTTTTTTTTTAAGAATGATAAGAATATATATATTTTTTATGGTTTTAGGTTGATTATAATGATTTTTTTTTGATATGAGTACTAATAATAAGACTACTGGATTTGATTCTTCTAGGATTTTTTTTTAATACTGGGTTTTATATCACTACTACTTTTTTTTTAATAATACTAAGCCACTGAGCAAGGCTACTGAGCTTTTACTACAGCTATACTACTATTCTTCACTAATACTAAGCTACTGAGCAAGGCTACTGAGCTTTTCACTACTAAAACACTACTACTATTCTAGATATCCTGCTAGTTCAGGGATGGTTATGATCCTGGATAGTGGGAACTTGTTCCATGATGATGGGAAAAATGAGGGAGAGAGGACCTCTATTTATAGCTTTTGGGCCTCCATAGAGCTTCTCAAAATAGGGTACTTAGAAAAAATCATAGTTGAGAGGTTTTAGCTAGTGAGACGTGTAGTTTTGGTGTAGCAGCGTGTTTGCTGAGAGAATTATGCTGGTGGTGCTTTTTCTTATCAAAATCATGTGATGTATTTGAGATAATTTTGCTGGTGACACTTTCATTTTTGGTGACTTTGTTACATATTTTCTGAGAGAATTATGCTGGTGGTTCTTTTCCTTATCCAAATCATGTGATGTGTTTGAGATAATTTTGCTGGTGACACTTTCATTTTTGGTGACTTTGTTACGTATTTTCTGAGAGAATTATGCTGGTGGTTCTTTTCCTTATCCAAATCATGTGATGTGTTTGAGATAATTTGGCTGGTGAGTTTTTCTTTTTGCCCAGAAAGTGGAGAAAATACAGCTCCTGACAATTGAACTTTCTTCTAGTCATATGATATATATGAGAAAATTATGCTGGTGTTTCTGTTTCTTATCAAAATCATGTGATGTCTTCGAGATAATTTTGCTGGTGAAACTTTCATTTTTGGTGACTTTGTTACGTATTTTCTGAGAGAATTATGCTGGTGGTGCTTTTTCTTATCAAAATCATGTGATGTATTTGAGATAATTTGGCTGGTGAGATTTTCTTTTTGCCAAGAAAGTGGAGAAAATACAGCTCCAGACAATTGAAAATTCTTCTAGTCATATGATATATATGAGAAAATTATGCTGGTGTTTCTGTTTTAGTATTGTATCATTTCATATGGAGATTGCATCATTTCTATCAATTTTAATGCGTGTCATTATTACTAAGCAAACCTTTGTTCTTGGAAAATATATTGTAGCTTTATGCATAGCCTTGAGGTATTTCTTCTTTCAATTGAATCAAGGTGGGGAAAATACATCTTCTGATGCTTTGGTCCATCTTCATATACCTTTATTTAGATTAACTGCCTTTAATGACGTAATTTTTTATTGATGATGCGATAAGGTGGAGATATCCTTTGATACTATACTGTTTTGATAAGATCTTGAGGCTGTGTATTGTATATTTCTTTTTGAGATTTGTAGTTGTAATGTGTAAATATGTTTTGCATATTATCATTTTTTTTTGTGTTATTGGTAAGCTTAAAACTGGTACTAATGGTATGGAATACCACAGTGTCCCAACAGGGGCATTTCAATCTCAAGTATCATTAATAAGATCACATTATCAATCTTAAATATTGAATCTTAATAATCCCAAAAAATAATGAAATAATAATAATAAATCATAAAAAAATAATCATTCTTTTAGATTACAATTCTCATGGAGTAATCATCCTCATCCAAGAAATTTCTAACCTTGAAGCAGGAATTTGAGAAATAGAAATCCAGAATTGATGAATGGGGTCAGAAAGAAATTTAAGAGTATTTTTCTTATTTAAAGAATGATGAATAATTTCAAAAGAAATGTTTATAATTACCAAAGGCTATTGAAAGAGCTGCAAAAAGACATGGAAAGAAGATAAAATCAAGGCAATTCTCACCTGAGACTACTACTGGCGATGTAACTATTGAAAGAATCCTCAGATACCAGAAACTATTACCATCACCAACCCCAAAGACATTTGCAACATCCACATCAGGAGCATTTCCAAGACCTTCAAGATTTGAAAAAAGGGTACATATTACAACACCACCTCAGAAACGTGAAATATCTACAATACCCACAAGAAATTTGTTAAAATAAAGGCAAGGGACTATATACTCACCTTTAATGGAAGTTGTTTTGAGTACCTTATCAAAGAAGCTGAAAGGATAGAATCAATTGATGGAGCCAATGAAAGGTATTTTTCCATGAAAATAGCATTCTGGAGTGAAGATACGTATATCAGATATTAAATTGAAGGAATTCCAGGTTCCCAAATGGAGAATTTGGATCAATTGAAAAAGGAAATTATCAGTAAGTGGGGAAAAGTGGATCCAGAAAGAATACATAAGCAAGATTCATTAACAAGACTATTTAAGCAAATTCAAAAGAAATGGGGAGTGAAGAGGTTGTCCAAATACAACAAGTTTATTTGGGAATATCACATATTCTCAAAAAAAACACTTCAGTATGGGTATATAAAAAAATAAAATGAATATCATGAGGATGTCTTTGACTCTTTATCACCAGGAATTGGAAGTAGTGTTACTAAAGAAATGATCAAGTACAGGACCATGGTTAAGACAAGAGATGTAGGATATATCTTACCTGAAATGGATATTCTCAGAAATTATATTGAGGTAGAATTAGAGGCAGAATCAGTTATTAAAGGAAATTGCAATTATCAAATTCAGATGAAATCAAAAGTAAAAATAAAAACAGTTTCAAAGATGAAAACTGGGAGGAGGCTATAAAACAAATGAAGGATATCACCAAGAAAAGAAGTAATCCACCAGCAAAAAAATACCATGTTAATGAAGCCCCAAAAGAGGTAAATCCAAAGAAAGATGTCTTTGACCAACTAAAAGAACTATGAGAGGCTGTGAATTCACCAAGGGAGGTCTGGAAGGATAAACCAAACACAAAAGGGACAGTATTAGCACCAAATGTGCAACCATTCAACCCAAGAAAGATCCACACACCTTTACCTGCAAATTATCAACCTTATGTTCCAGCTCAATGTTATCCACAACCACCCTTAAAGTGCTCTTGTTTTAATTGGTAATTAATTGAAAAGATGAAGCTACCTGGAAGAAGATATGGAAAAGAGAATTTTCAGTAGGAAAAGACTAAATTTCCTTTACCTTAATTTCCAAAGAGTACCCTCAGAGGGAACCAAATCTCCAAAGTATTTACTCAGGGACTTTGTTAAGGAGCAAAATGGAATTTCAAATGAGATAATTGAAAATTAAATCCTCTATCAAGACCAGAATATTAAAAGATAGTTGAGCTAAAGAAGGAAGGAAAAATTTCCAATTTCTCAAGTAGAAGACTGAGATGATTAGGAATCAACAGCAATATCTTCACCCACTGAGATTTTGGAAAAACTTGCAGCTCTCAGAAAAAATAAGAAAATATTTTATAAGCAATAAAACTAAAATCAAGAATATTTTCAAAGTGAAAACCCATACTACCACAAACCTATCATGAGGATGAGGCGTAAGAAGAGATGAAGATAATTCTTCCAGCTAAATATAAGGATAGAAATACCAATAGAAATGAAAAATTTGAAGGCACTGGAAGTAAATAAAAAGGGAATTTTGAAGAGGAAAGTTAAAAGCTAAATAAAAACATGTTCCATCACAAAATTTCAAATGAATAAATTGAAGAACATAAAAAGTATAAGAAATAATTAAAACCAAAATCAGAAATTGAAAATGTGATAAAGGAAATGTTGGAACAGAAAATAAAACTAACTCTGGAAGGAATATTATCAGTATCACCTACCTTCATTCACAGGTTTCAAAGAATTTCTCTTGAATAAAAGGAAGCTATGAGATAAGTTAGCAGTTTGCACATTAAAGAAGATATTATTTCTATAAAGATTAAATAATTTGAAAACCCAATACTTAATTATGCCTGTCAACTTGGATCTATGCAATTATTTGTTGAGAAAGAAGAATATTCATCAATGGAACTAGTTGATATAGGATCAGAGCTCAAGATAATCTCTGAAGATGCAGAAATAAAAGCCTCAATTACAAACAGAATGCTAAACATGAATTTAAAAGGAATTGGAGGACATACAACATCATTAATAGGACAAGCTGAATTCACACCAGTACTTTTGCCTTCTGGAGAAGAAAAATAAATTCATTTCTTCATTTCCAAGGGAGCAGTAAATACAGTCCTTGAAAGGCCCTTTTTGAAAGCAAATAACATTATATTGGACGTTTCACAGAAACAAGGTGAAACATTTAGCTATCAAGAAGCAGATGTTAGAATATTATGTATGCCAATATGAAAACCCCATATGCTGGGATGGCAAACAGGACCACCAAGAGGAATGGAGCTTTGTTCAATGGAAAAAATAAATGATTTCTTTAGCAAATCAGAATAAAAAGAAGCTGAATATAAATCAAAAGCAAAAATAAAAATTATCTTCAAAACAAGTAAAAACAAAGATTATCCAAAGATCAAGTCTATGGAATGTAATTTAGATTAAATATTATCCACAATGGATAAGGGAATGATCAATGAAGCTCAGGAGGAAGTGGAAGGGGACTAAGAGGTAAAAACACAAGAGCCGGAACAAGAACCATCCACAGGAGTACTATAAATTCAAATGAAACCATAAGAGCCAAATTCATTAGGCTGTTATTTAGACAAGGAAATAAAAGAAACTAAATAAAGAACTAACTTTTATCACAAAGAGTGGGATGAATGGATCAACAGAAATCTACTACCTTCAAGTGAATATGGTTATTATAAAATAAACAGAAACCCTCAACTAAAAAACTTAAGCTTAAGCCCATGCCCTGACTTCTGGAAAATTGATGATGAACCTGAAAACAACAATAGGTATATATGGAAACAAGATTAAAAATTAAATTTGTATATGGAAGCTAACAAATAAGAGAAAAAGGAAAATAAAGTGACCTATAAGGCAATTGAAACTAATAGTATGTTATATCAGGTTTTTGTTGATGGTTCAGAAATCATAGAGGGACCACCAATACATAGTAGAAAAAATCTTTTTGACATATTTCCTAGGAAAAATTCCCCACAAGATATGGCAATTGAAATCAAATCAGAAATAACAAAGGATCAATACTCTGAAGACTCATTTGAAGATGTTAGGAATAAAATTGTTTCATGTTTCAAAGATTAAGAGTTTATAAAGGAATACAATAGAGAAGAGTCCAATCAAACTGATGAATTCCAAATATGTGAAATCTCTCAAGATCCTCCAAGGAATAGAATAAATCATTCCCATACTTATGAAAATCTTTGGGAGGCCTACATAAAAATTCTTAAAAGAAAAAAAACCAAGTTTATCTTCAGATTCAAAACCAGAAGAAATTTGATAGAAGTTAAAGTTTCACCATTGGAAAAATATCTCATGAACACTATTTTGTCATATGATTTAAACCCACAAAGCCCTTTGAGTATTTGGAAATGATAAACAATGTTCTTTGATGAAGAACATTTTTTGAACTACCATGATGAAATTTATGGATGGGAATTACCAACATCTGAAGAGGAACCATATTTCATAATTCTTCCGTACATTGAATTAAATCAAGAATTAAAGGAAGAAAATGGCTTATTAATATTCCAGCACATTTCCTGTCTAAAATAAACTTCATAAAAATCTTTAATTAGGAAGTAATTAAGGAACATATTGAAAAAAAACATTGTGAGGAATTATTTTCTTTTGATGAAAAGAAAAGTAAGTCTCTTTATGATAATAGAATTTTGCCACAAGTAGAATTCAATTTGTGCCATATGGCACTTCTTTTCTGAAGGCTTTACTGGGAAGAGTATGAAGACCGCGTTATACATAAAGAAGAAGGATTCATGAGAAATTGGAAATGCAAAACCCTAGAATAAAATTATGAGAATACTGGGAGAAATAGCAAAGGATGTATATGTGAATAGAATTATTCAGAAAAAATGAAAAAGAAAAAGGATTTCATGAATGAAATATATTTTTTTGAATCTAAAAAGGAAAAAATATCAATGAAGATTTGGGTACTCAAGAGTTTTAACTGTAAAAGTATAATAATACCATGTTTATATTTGAAAAATGGGGTTGGGTTTCTGTTTCCTATTCCACTTTTAATGATTTAAGTTTTTGGGATGAAATCCTTGGGAGCTTCACTATCAATTTCTATCTAAAATAACTATCAATATCATTAATTTTAAGATCTATTGAAGAAAGAAAGAAGAAAAAAGTTAATAAGATCATAGTATTTAATAAAATTAACAAAACGTTCAAGCTGCCAAAGCTTGGATTTTATGGGGAGGAATTGTTGGAGGATGAAAAAATTTTGGATCAAAGGCAATTAAAGAAGAAACATGAATAATTTACTTTGGAATATGAAGAAAAACTTCAAGGATATCAGCAATCAATTTACCAATCAAGAGGAGAAAAGGACAAGCTGGAAGAAACAAGGCTGTTATTGGAGGAACTTAGAGTTTTTGATTAAAAATTGGCTTATTGTAAAAATTACTTACCATCAATGAGCAAATTACAGCTGAATTCAATTCTGAAAACCTACAACTTAAATAATTCAAAAACATAGAAGAGAAGAAAATCAGTAAAATTTAATTTACATAATCAAGTTGAGTATTTTTTGCAGTGACTTCCTGTGTTACCAAAGAGGATTAATTCTTTGATAAATATTTTACTTAGCTTATTTATTTGATCTAACTCTACCCAGAATTTATTTTAATTTGTCTTTGTTTCCATCAAGAAACTATTATCAACATTTTGATCATATTTTTCCTTTTATGATCATCCTATCTCAAGCTGATGAAGCAGACACAACCCTTTGGACCTATTGGCCAGAATCATAAATAAATGAAGAAAGCTGAGACCTATGGGCTAATAATACTTCTCAAGGATTTAATGATGAAGTCAAAATATGGGGCTTACCATTAACTGAGAAGTTTGAAATACAAAATTATCATACTCTTACATTTATTGAATTTGAGGATATTTTTTCAAATGAAGAATCACCTCAAAGCCAAATTGAAGATATATGGTACCAGCTACCTGGATCAAGACTAAAAAAAATTAATTCATTGGGTTATTCACCTATGATGGAATAATTGGAAATCTGGCTAATGATTATTAGAATGAAATATTTTATATGAAAGAAGATATAAGGAAAATCTTATATTGGGGTACAACCAAGGCTCAAAAATAGTTTTTCCTTGAAGAATATCAATTAGATGGTAAAGAAACTGAATGGAGAGAGGATTGATGTAATGTTGAAAGGGAATTGGGTAAATATTTAGAGGATAAAGTATTAAAGCTAATAATTATAATGAAGAATCACAAGTTCTGTCTAAACAAAGAAGAATGTAATAATTTATGGCAGGGAATTGTCCTCACCAAAATTTACATAAAAAGTAAGAAGAATCAAGATTATTTTAAGAAAGTTATTCTTCAGGAAAGCCAAGAACCATCATGGCCTGAAACTTCAATCCAACTATTTATTGACTCTTTTTCTTCTTCTATTATAAATTAGTACATCAAAGAAGAAGATATCAATAAATGCAAGGACCAATGATACATGATCGGCCCAGGATGGCCTTAAAAT